>CM064865.1:45283852-46668852 GCA_032719365.1 Prinsepia uniflora | reverse complement strand
ATACCATCCCTTAGTCGTGCAAACCATCCCCCACAACACAAACCCGATCTCACCATTCCTCTCCATCTTTGTGCAACCCAAAACCCATCCAACCCTTACCCTATGATCTGGACTGAGGACAGAGTGAAGTGAGGATGGTGAGGAGGTTTCTAGGCGGCCAGAACCACCATCCACGGCGGCGAGAGGAGGATAAACCTGCAAGGTACCCGGTTAGCCCATTTTGATCCATTTTTCCATTTTTGATGTTTTGGTTCAGTTTTAATGGTTTTAATGAATCTAATAGGTTGTTAGGAAGTTATTAAGAAGGTTTCTATGGTGGTTGGACGCCTGTGAAGCCGTGGGTAGTTTTTGGAAACTTTGAACCGTTTGGTTCAAAATCAAACCATAGGATTTAGGTGTTTTTAGGTTGTTTTAAGGATTAGAATGGATAGGAAACATTAAATTATGAATTATATGATTGAACTGGGGTTGAATTGGACCAAATTGAGACGGGATAACGCCTAAACCGGTCACGTCGGTTCGGCTGGACCAGCTGGACCGGCTGCGCAGGCTGGACCGATCGATTGCGTGGAGAAGATGACACTGTGCAGGGCGCGTGAGGCCCACGCGCAGTGCACTCCCAGGGCGCGTGAGGGAGCGTGTCAGGGAATCTTGGGAAGGTTCCAACATGTAATTTCATCTATTCGATGTAACGAACATTTTGGGACTGGTTTCGTGTCAATCGGACACCGTTTCGATATAGTTCGGGACGTCCGAAGGTTTAGGTTCAGTTTTAAAAATAGTTAGAAAATGGGTAAAATTATGGGACTTCAATGAGAGGTTAATGAGGCTATTGGTAACCCTCTAAATGAATTTGGACAGGTTTGGGAGTCCCGGTGATGGTGATTGACTCGGGAGACGATTATGGCACGCGTATCGAGGCCCAGCTTCAGACGGTCTGTGAGTGGACCTTGACTTCTAAACTGTGATGCATGCATAAATATTTTATATGGTTTATGAATGTGATTTGATGATGTTGATTTGGATATTTTTGAAATATATGGTTTCACGTATTTCGAGGCGATTTACGTGCTTGCACGTAAATAGAGGTTTTTCGGTTTTACTTCGATTTTCCATTCTTGTGGTTTTGGAAATAGTTTAATGAAATGATTTTGGATTTGAAAAGGTAACTCTAGGACTTGAGGTCCATTTGGTTTATGGAATCGGGCCGGAGGCCCAGTTGGTTTACGATACGGACTAGAGGTCCAGTTTGTATATGGATTCGGGCCTAGGGCCCAGTTATGTATTATAAATGGTTTTTACAGGTCATGACGGTTTATGGGAACCAGCATGAACCCTCGGAAAGGATTTTACGGTTCATGACGGCTTATGGGGGCCGGGCATGAATCCTGGAAAGATTTAAAGAATGATTTCAAACAGTTTTTCATATGCCATCCTTTATATATGATTGTCTCCTCCGGGGAGGGTCGTTGGCCTGGGTGGACCCCAGAGTAGTCACGAAGCACTGACTGAGTGGAGTCGCCCCCCAGTTGGGTTCCTTACTCTCAGGATGGGCATGGTTCGTTACCTCCAGAGAGGGTCATTGATCTACGGACATTGACCTGGGTGGACCCTAGAGAAACTTGGGTTTGAGACCCCAGTTAGCACGCGCGTAGCTTTATTTTACCATGACAGGTTCTGGATATGAATATATTAGATAAACATGGTTTCAATTGGTTTGGGAAATTTTGTTTTATGATGATAAATGGATTTGGGCTGAGATCCCACATATGTTTATGATGTTATGGTTTTCTGTAAATGATTTTGGGCAGGTGCCTGTATGACTTGTATTTATGGAATTTGGGGCTGAGACCCTAATTATGGTTGTTTAAACATATGTGTTTGGATAAATAGTTTTACTATGCATGCATGCTTTTTAGTGGAGAGTATAAAGGTCTTTTATAAATGTGTTTTACGAAACTTATTACTTTTTGTCCACTCACAGTCTTTCTGTTTTTAAGACCCTTTAGGTTGGATACGGTGTGGACTGTAGCAGAGACGGAGATATCACATACCTCCTCCGGATCCTGGCGTACTCTGATAGCCCAGGAGGGTAAAAGTCGGAAATATCCCTTGTCTAACACTTCGTATCAGACGGTAGCAGGGTCATCCCGCACTAATCCCCGGGGGGATTGGGATGGGTCATGTCATGCTCCCTCAGTTTCCTCAATTCCACAGGTGCCATACGGTATGGTGCTTGTGCGATAGGTCCTGTACCTGGAAGTAACTCGATCGTAAACTCGATCTCTCTGTGTGGTGGCAAGCCTGGTAGATCCTCAAGAAAGACATCCAGAAAGTCACGTATCACTGATATATCTTTCACCTTCGGTGGGGTAACACTCGTCCACCACGTGGGCTAGGTAACCATGACAACCTTTCCTCAGTAGCTTCTGAGTTGTAAGAGCCAAAATGATTCTGGGTGATGAACTCATCAAGTCTCCCTGGAAAGTCACCTCAGGTAAGCCTGGACATCGAATCAGCACTCTCTTGTTGCTATAGTCTATTAGGACACCATGTTCTGACAACCAGTCCATGCCGAGTATCACATCAAAGTCGTGTAAGTCCAGAAGTATCAAATCTACCAACAGCTCAACCTACCCTACTCTCATAGGGCAATCCCTCAGTACCTGATTTACTACTTGAACCTCTCCAGTCGAGGTACCAATATCTAACTCACCCCCAAGTGCAGATAACTCTTGGTCTAGCAACCCAGCACAACCCCGTGAAATAAAAGAATGTATGGCTCCAGGGTCCATCAATACACGCACAGATACATCAAAGATAGTAAGTGTACCTGTCACCACTCTAGGAGTAGTCCTGGCCTCCTGCCTGGTAACCGAAAAAACTCGAGCATGAGGTCCCGTTTCTCGACCACTCCCTCGTGGCCCCCTGTAGTCGCCTCTGGCTCCACCGTGGCCTTTGCCCCTAGTAGCGTTTGACGTGGTACTCTACGTCTGTCCTGTTGCACTACCACCCATCCATTGTAGGCACTCTTTCAAGATATGGCCTCTCTCACCACAAGAGTAGCAGGTCAAAGACCTCGGCTTGCTTGTGGATCCAACTGAGGTGCCACTGTATTGAGGTGCTCTATAACTGGATCCCCGGGCTCCCCCAAATCTGCCAAAATGGCTACTGCTCGACCGTCCACTACCGAATGACGACGATCCATTATTGTACCGACCTCCCTTCGGAGCCCTGTGGCCTGAAGGTCCCGCAAAAAAATGATATATGCGTCGTCCAACCTCAAAGTCCTGTTGGCGGGTCGCCCGGCTCTCCTCCACCTTGATTGCAACATCGATCAACTCCCAAAGTGTGGAGAAGGAACCCGAAGCTGATGTCACCATAGCCCTGATGTCTCTCTTTAGACCTAGCTTAAACCGTCTTCACCTGTCTGCTTTTGTCCCTACAAAAGAAGCTGCAAACTGAGACAACCTCTGAAACCGTTACTCATACTCTGTGACAGTCGTGCTCCCCTGCTGGAGTTGTAGGAACTCAACCACCTTGGCATCTCGAAAAGAACGAGGATAGTACTGTTCCAGGAACCGTGTCTTAAACGCTTCCCAAGTCATTGTCGTAGCGTCCCAGCCTGACAACTCCAAAGTATACCACCACCCATGCGCGTCACCATAAAGTGGAAAAGTGGCCAAAAGAACTCTCTGTCCAGGAGGACAGGGCATCGCTCGGAAAATCTTTTCCAGTCTCAAGATCCATCGGTGGGCAACCTCAGGATCGACCTCACCGCTAAACATGGTAACACCCAACTGGCGTGCTTTCTCAATCATAGAACTCCCTACACTCGAACCACCTGAGTCTCCATCGAGACCCATGTCCGGTGGCGGTGTAGGGGTCGCTCGTCTCGGAGGCATACTGAACTGTTAAGAGGCATAAATAGCAACATTAGTACAACATAATATGCGTATCAATGTACCACATACAGACCGCTAGTCTAATGCTCTGCCCTCATACCAACTTGACAGGACCCGCCCCGATCCCCCCTAGGGACCACTGGGGACATGGCCTACTCTCGTCTGACATGTAACTTAAAATACCGCAACTACCCTTACTAGGGTTATATTACCACAAATACCCTTACTAGGGTTCTGAAATACACACCGGTTTTTAACACAACATTATTATCAGATAAGGGACGAGAGTAGTGACATCCTAGTATGTCAGACCGGTTCCAAAATATTTAACCTAGATCATTTAAGAAAACATGTAAAACGATTATGCATGCATTTCAATATAAAACAACTAGTCCACTGACAGTCAGTTCTTGATGCGCTAACGAACATCCTAAACTTGTCTCAAAGCTAAACACAGTCATCGGGCCTATCCAAATACATCCAAAGGTCACTAATTGACCCTACTAGGTCTAACACAAAACCCTAGAACAAAATCGACCGAGGAACGCATCCCGAACTGACACGACCCATCCCAATCCCCCCGGGATTACCATGGAATGTGACGTGCTCCCGTCGGACAAGAGGCGTCCGACAAGGGATAACCGATTGCCTTTGCCCAACCGGGCTTCCAGAGTGCGTAAGGATCGATGGAGGAGGTGTGCGATGCTCAAGTCTCTGCTGCAGTCGTATCCGGAATCAACCTGAAGGGCATTAAAAACAAAAGCTGTGAGTGGACGAAAATAAACAAGTCTGTTAAAACATTTATAAGACATTTATGCCCCTCAGTAAAATCATATGCATGCACCAAAACCAATAATCCCATATTTATTTAGAAATAACCAATAGGGCCTTAGCCCGGAAACCAAAGCATAGTTTCAATTTTCAAAAGTAAATCCAAGAGTTATTTCATAAATCCAGTAATATAAACCATAAGGCATATAATAATAACCATAACCATAATTTTAGTTGCTGCACTATACACTCCAATCCGACATCCCTGATGTCTGACGTCCCTGACGTCAATAAGGTCACAATCACAAGGCTACGCGTGCCACTCGGGTCTCAATTTCCGAGTTCAATCCCCGAACCCCGTTCGGGTACAGCATCCCCGATGCTTAGCGTCATAGACGCTGGACGTACTAGACGTCCGTGACCTCTCCGGGGTACCTCGCCGGAGGAGACAATATAATATGGAAGGATCTATACAGTGCAGTACCAAATACATTTTATTGATATCCACATGCAAAACATATAGGTATACATAGATAAAATCCGAACCAATCGTTACGTTTCATCAAACGGGTCTCATGCCCAAATACCGTGAAACGTGCCATAACCGAAATATCATCAAAACCATTTATAGATTCCAGCATGTGAACATATATAAAATGTAAACCAGGAAACATTTATTTAATTCCATTTAAGGGTCCCCGACCCGCAATCACATGTAGAAATCAACTGGGCCCCTGGCCCGATTTCACAAGTTAACTGGGCCCCTGGCCCGATCCACATGTTAACTGGGCCCCTGGCCCGATTTCATAGTTCAACTGGGCCCCTGGCCCGATTTTACTTTATTTAAGTTCGTAACCATTTCATGAAATCATATCCAACCACATTTATGGAAATCGGTGCAAATCCAGAAGATCTCGGTTTACGTG
Source organism: Prinsepia uniflora (assembly GCA_032719365.1). NCBI lineage: Eukaryota > Viridiplantae > Streptophyta > Magnoliopsida > Rosales > Rosaceae > Prinsepia > Prinsepia uniflora. The sequence continues at coordinate 46,663,250 of CM064865.1, read as the reverse complement.
CAACTACGTAATTCACCGCGAAATGCGTGAAATCATTTTAAATTCACCGATATCCAAAGTAAATCATTTAATCATAATTATAACGATCATAAAACAGTTATGCATGCATCGAATTTATGAAACCAATGTCCACTCACAGACCGTTTAACCGAGCGCCTTGATACGCGTGCCATAGGCCTTCCCGGGCCACCTCACTATCACCGGGACTCCCAATCCTGTTCAAATCAATTTAGAGGATCACTAACCTCATCATTAACATCCTATTCAAGTCCCGTAATTTTCCCGAATTTTTAAGTATTTTTAAACTGGATTTAAAACCTTCGGACATCCCGAACAATATCGAGACGGTGTCCGATCGACACGAAACCAATCCCAAAGTGTTCGTTACATTGTATAGGACAAAAGTCATGTTGACCTTACCTCGAGATTCGTGCCCACGCACCGTCACGCGCCGCCGTGAGTGGCTGCGCGTGAAAGCCACGCGCCTGCTACAGTGACTGCTACAGTCACCACCTTCACCCGTTTGTCTGGTAAACGGGTCGAAAAGCCCGCGATAGGATCCGGTTCAATCTCACTCATTTCGACATCAATTCAATCCGTTCTTTCAACTGATCCCTTGTAATCAATCACCATTTAAGTTCTGTAAATCTAATTACACAAATTAGGGTATAAATCTCCACGACTCACGATTGATCCTCGACGGGTTTTCAAATCGGGTTTCACGATATAGTCCCTGGTTTCCAAATTAATTCATTCAGTTAGCATCGTGAGAGTGTAAGGGACATTTCTACAAGGTCAATTTGAGAATTTCATACCTTAAACTTACTGAACCCAAGCTCGATTTCGAGCTGCCATGGAAGCTCAGTTCTCCCTCAATCCGACATGGTTTCCCGTCGTTTTTGCTGCAAAGCTTCACGTTTTGATCCCAGAAGACTCCAGCTAATCCCCATTTTGATCGACACAACCCAAATACTCCAATTCGAAATTCCCTCCAATTCCCTGAAATTTGATTCCCGAATTGCACCTCCCTACTCAGTCCCCCGTGCTCTCCCTCAGCCAGAACCTTCCCCAAATCACCAATTAAACATTTGTGCAATCAATTGTGGAAGAGAGATTGGCAATGGCCAGAACCCAATCTCTCAATTTGTTTGTTCACGGTGAGGGAGGAATGATCAGAAATGGAAGGGGGAAAATGAGATGGACGGCTGTGATGCAATCTGGGGGTGGAATGGATGGCTCAGATCAAAAGCAGGGATTAAATTCTAGATTATTATGTAGTGGAAGCTTTTAGTATATAGTTTATGATTAGTGGATCAAGATCCAATCTAGCCGCCGGATGAGTGACACTTGTCACTCATCCAAGTGTCCTCCAACCACCATTTCAGAATAAAATAATCCACACAGTTACCGAGACGTAACTTCCCCGATTTCACGTTCCAGACCATAACTTCCTCGTACGAAGTCCGATTTCGGCGTGCCGCCTGTCGTTGGATTCGCATCGACGAAACCTACGTAACGGTCCTTGGCCCTCGGCCATCGGACATCCCGGTCAAAAAGTCAACATTTCCCTTTATATCGTCCAAATTACGAAAATGCCCCTGGACTTCCGTACATCATAACTTCCACCACGAACGTCGGAATCGAACGTGCCACCTGTCTATGAACTCGTGACGTCCCGAACTACGTCACGGTCATCGGTCAAAGTCCATTTGACCATCCGAAATAAAAGTCAACGTTTTGCCCATGCCCAGGGGCAAAACGGTCATTTTGCACAATTCGTCCGAAATCGCTCAACTAATCCCAGATTAGTAAATCACAATTAAATATTATTAAATCCCGATATTCGGGACGGGTCGTTACACGAACACTCTTCCTGCCATTGACCTATCTAACAGTCTTGGATCGACACGAAACGACCGCCATTGGATTCGTAACGTCGAAAACTTGAAAATAGTGATGGCCCCACCTCGAAACTCATGCCGACGTACCCCCACACACTGGTTAACTCTGCTGGTCAAAATTCAACAGTCACCTCTGTTGACGTCAGCATGACGTCATATGACAATATCAGACTAACACGTGTCAGACTCTGACAGGTGCCACGTGTCAGGTTCTGACAGGTGCCACGTGTCAGGCTCTGATAGGTGCCACGTGTCAGGAGATCCCTGGTCCACGTCACTAACATGTTAGTGACACGTGGTACCCTCTGATTGGGCCACGTCACTGACATGTCAGTGCTGACTGTACACTGACACGTGTCTGTGCACTGACATGTGACACGTGTCACATTCTGAGTTGTCCACGTCTTCTGACAACCTGACAGTCGATGACATCAGCTGATGATGTCATCATCCCTAACCTCTCGACGGGTTCTGTATTCGGGTCGCTCAGACCCGCGAACCCGACCCGGCTATAACTCACTCACTTTTGACCCGTTTTCAAAACCGTTGCTTCCTACAGGCTCGTCTAGGTTCCTAGATTGGATCTATGGGTTCAAATTTATCAGCAACGAAGTAAAATCATACCTCAACTCAAGCAACAGTGGAGACCAATTTTTCCGTTCTGTTTCTCGTCGATCCGAACGCCGTTGTACCTGGTTCTGGGCTCCGATCGACTCGTACAGACCCTAAAAAGTATCCTGGGCCCTTAGATTCACTTAACAAAGCCTAAGATCCAAACCTAAACTTTGACCCCATTTTTTAGAGTTTCAGGTTTATACCTGTGAACGTTCTCTCCTCCGTGCGCCACCGTTCTCAGCCTTCGAGTCACCGTCTAAAACTCCCTAAGTCACTCACAAGGATCACTAAATGAGGTATGAAGGTTTAGAGGAGGTGGGCTGATGGATGTGTGTGTGTTTGCAAACACTTGGTACACGGTCTGAATGAATAATGAAAGGGAAGACAAATACATGCACGCCAGTCTTTTGGGTAAATGAGCCAATTAGATGGGTGACACTTGTCACTCATTTGATTGGTTCAAGGAACCAGTTGACCATTCTAATAATTCCCGGAAAACGTAATAGTACCCCTCGAACTTCTTGACTCGTAGGTTTTGCGCCGAGCGTCCGAAATCGGTATACTGCTTATCTACGAACTCGTGGTGACACAATCTATGTAACGGTTAAGGGTCAACATCCAAACAGTGTTCCGGGTCAAAAGGCAACATTTTGCCCTGACCAGCGGCAAAATGGTCATTTTGCATAAAACTTCCAATTTTACAAATATGAGAAAATTTCGGGTCGTTACAAAGTACCTTTCTTGTAATCAAGTAATTGTGAGGCAAGCGGGTAAATAACTTGCTCTTTTTTTTCTATGTCTTTTTATTAATGTATTCAAAGACTTTAATGTAACAACCCGTCCCGAGAATTGGGATAAGTAGAGTGATTAAGGTGTGATTAGTAAGGTTAATCAGGGGTTAGGTGGTCCCGAGGGGTCCGGGAACTTAGAATGACGATTTTGCCCCTGGGTCGGGCAGAAATGTTGACTTTTATTTCAGGTGGTCAAATGGGAGTTGACCAGTGACCAGGACGTAGTTGGGGACGTTACGAATCCTTAGGCAGGTGGCACGCCCGATTCCGACATCCGAGGAGGAAGTTGTGATGTTCGGAAGATTGAGGGCATAACCGTAATTTGGCGAAATTAGGGGGGAAACGTTGACTTTTTATACGAACGGGTTTTGGTAAGTTGACCTAAGACCGTTAGATAGATCTCGTCGTCCCGAGTTCGATGACAGGCGGCACGTATTCATCGGACGTACGATGTGGGAGTTACAGGTCTAGAAAGGTAGTGGCAAAGTTGTAATTTTGGGTAAAACAGAAGGGCATTTTGGTCTTTTGTGCTCTGGGATGTGTGCAACAGATAAGGACAGATGAAGGGTTGAGATTGAGCCACATGTGAGATGAAGGGTAGGATTGGTGACACGTGGAGGAGGTCTGGTTGGTTCTAGGGAGTGCACGGTCCAATTATTTGGGGTGCACCCGTGTATGTGTGTTGTGTGTGTGTTCGAAGAACTGGAAATAGAGAGTGAAGAATTGAGATTGAGTGATCAATTTTGTGTGCGGGTGAGACTCTGGTGAGTTGTGAGAGTGAAAGGAAGAAGAGAGGAGGTTGGTGATCGAGTTTGGGACTGAGTTCGTGCACGGAGACACGGCGGAGGAAGGCGGTGAGTTCTGAGAAAACAGAGGAGCCGTGGGACTGTGGCGGAGGTTGTGCCGTGTGGTGGCTCAATCCAAGCCAATAGCAAGCGCAGACGACTGCAGGGGACTCAACGATCACCGTGGCACACGGCGGTGCAGACGGCGGAGCGAGTATCGAAGGTATACCCTGATTCCCCTGTTTTTCCCGTTTTTCTTGTTTTCAAAAGTCGTGGACCTAGGGCGAGAGTCGAGGGATTTGGAGGTTAGAGTGAGACTTCTGGAGGTCCCAAGAGTCGACTGAGTGTGTTGCCGTGACGGAGGAGTACACGGTGGAGGCTATACGAAAGAGAGTACCTGTGTGCTCTGTTTTGCCGTGATGTTCAAACGGGAAGTCGTGACGTGTGGGGTTGAGTCGACTGTTATGGTGAGTGGTACGAGGCTCAGGGAGGTCCTAGGCGTCGTCTAGGGTGGTTATTGTGACGGGAGAAGACCTGGGTGGCCGGAATAGGAAACAGGGGATAGTTTGGGTTTTGATTTTGAGCTCGAATCGACGGGTTAGGGACAGTGTCAAGGTGTTTGAGTGAGGGAACTGGATTGCTTAGGATTGGACGAAGAGGATGGTGAAGAGAGAGAGGAAAATGGTGCAGGCATGGCGGTGAACCGCTCTCGCCGGTTCAAACAGCAGGCACTGTATCGAGCCCGGTCTACGCGAGGTAGACGGTGACACTGTAGCAGGCGCGTGAGGGCCACGCGCAGCCACTTTGGGCGGCGCGTGGAGGCGCGTGCGGCGGTTCTGGGAGAAACGGTCAACATAGTTCTTGGTCTAGGAGTTGTTGTGAGTTCAATGGAGTTGGTTTCGGGTCAATCGGAAGTCGTTTGAGTTGAGTTCCGCGAGGGGGAAAGTTTAGGGTCCCGGGTTCTTATGTTTAGGATTCGGGGAATTTTGAGGGAATTTAGGTGAACCTTCGTAGACGTACTAGTAACGTATTTTGGCGGTGTTTGACAGGATCGGGATTTCCCGAGGAAGCCGAGGAACGGGCTGGACGTTCGGGACGCGAGTAGGGCTCAGTACTGTGAGTGGACCCTTTCTCTAAACTCGAGCATGCATAACTGTTTTCTATAATTGTCTTATGGTTTTTCAATCATGATTTTGTGTTTATTGAATATGAAGTGATGATTTTATGTGTTTGCACGTTTTTCGAGAAAAAGACGGTTTTAGCACGTTTTACGAGAAAAAGGTGGTTTTGGAAAATAAAGATACGGTTTTCGGGCCTTCAAAGGATAAATGATTTCAATGATTATAAAGGGATTTTGGAGCATGATTTCGTTGATCAAAGTTTCGATTTTAGAATCGGATTTCACTAATCGGAATTTGGTTTTAAGATTGGAAAGTGGACTCCGGATTTGGGTTCGGAATGACGGTTCTAGATGCCGGGAGAGCATCGGACCAGTGATTTCGGATTCGGGTTTGGATGTGGATTGGTAAATGGTTTTTAAATGGTTTTGGGATTGGATTTGCTGGATCTGGATATTGGGTTTAAAGACCCGGATATATGTGACGGGGGACCGGCCGGATTGGGTTTAAAGACCCGGATTGAGTTTAAAGACTCGGGAGTTTAAAGACTCGGATATATATTGATTTTCCCCCGTAGGCCTTGAGTTTAAAGACTCGGGAGTTTAAAGACTCGGATATGATTAAGGCCTGGATTGAGTTTAAAGACTCGGGAGTTTAAAGACTCGGATAGATCCAGCAGGTTTGATCGGGAAAATGATGATTTGGGGATTATGGTTTTGATACGGTTTCTGATACTCATGTTATGGTTTCTTATGATCTTTTATAGTGTTTCTGTTTCTTATGATGTTTAAGAATGATTCTTTTATTAATGTGTTTATAACTGTTGGTTATGCATGTGGTTTCAAAACAGAGGGTTTAAACTCAGTTTCTTATAAAATGGTTTTGAACTTTTTGTACTTTCTGGTCCACTCACATTTTCTGTTTTATTTGCCCTCCAGGTTGTGGAGCGAGCGCGGGGTCTTGACGTCGAGGCAGAGTCTGAGGCATAGAAGTGACGTGAGGGTTCCCAGAGTAGAGTAAAGGCTTCCGTGTGCGTGTAGTTATCGGTTTTATTTTCTTTGTATGTTCGTACTATGTTATGTAAATGCTACCTTCGGGACATTGTGTCTAATTACTCCTGCGTTTGACTGGATAGAATGTGCATGAGTTTTACTTGGGTTTTGCGTCGGGGAGTCAGACGGGAGCGGGATTTACCTCGGGTTTCGGGGTGAAACCGGGGTGGGTCCTGACATTTAATATTTTTTTCTTATTTGCCTAATCCAAGTTCAATTTATGTCATGTTTAGTGTGTTTATGTTAGCAGCTTGTAATTTGATTAGATGATAATTAGACAGACAAACTCCTTTAATTTGGAATGATGATATCAGACTAGACACGAAGATGGTTCTCTGACTTAGAGTCAATCATTAAACACATTTGTTATATATCCCAAATATCTTGATCAAACTTAAAGAATCTGTTGTATTATAACGGAGATGATGTACAAACACATAGAAAGTAAAAAATTAAATACTGAAAGTAGATGATGAATTACAAGTACTCAATGTAAGACCCTTGTCTTGAAAGGAACGGTGAACGATCCCACATTCCTACCAGGGGGAATGGTCTGGGAGGGGAAGGGTGGTGTGCCTTAAAGGTGTAGGCACACACTTATCTAGCACGAGACCTTCTGGGAGCTCATTGGCTTTGGATTCCTAGGGAACTCCAAAGTTAAGTGAGTGGAGACTAGTGCAATCCCATGATGGATGACCCACTGGGAAGTTGCACCGTGAGCTCATGGGAACAAAACCCTGCGAGTGTGATGGTGCGCCCTACCCAGAGGGGATAATATCATGTTAGATAGAGTGGGCCGCTACGCAACTCTGATCTAAACGAGGCCTTTTGAGGCTGGTGCAATTCCATGATGGGTGACCCCCTGGAAAGTTGCACCGTGAGCTTCCGAAAACAAAACCGTGAGGGCAAGGGCAAGGAGGCCCAAAGCGGACAATATCGTGCTAGATGAGTCGGGTCTTGACCAAGTAGGGTCGGGTCCTGATAGAATGGTATTAGAGCCAGAGCCCGACCGGGAAGTGTGCCAGCGAGGATGTTGGGCCCCAAAGGTGGTGGATTGTAAGACCCATGTCTTGAAGGGAACGGTGAACGGTCCCACATTCCTGCGAGGGGGGAATGGTCTAGGAGGGGAATGATGGTGTGCCTTAAAGGTGTAGGGACACACCTATCTAGCACGAGGCCGACTGGGGGCTCATTAGCTTTGGATTCCGAGGGAACTCCAAAGTTAAGCGAGTGGAGGCTGGTGCAATCCCATGATGGGTGACCCACTAAGAAGTTGCACCGTGAGCTCCCGGGAACAAAACCCTGCGGGTGTGATGGTGCGCCCTGCCCAGAGGGGACAATATCATGTTAGATAGAGTGGGCCGCTACGCAACTCTGATCTAAACGAGGCCTTTTGGGAGCTCAAGTGGCTTTGGGGGGGATTGGAACCCCAAAGTTAAGCGAGTTGAGGCTGGTGCAATTCCATGATAGGTGACCCCCTGGGAAGTTGCACCGTGATCTCCCGAAAACAAAACCGTGAGGGCAAGGGTAAGGAGGCCCAAAGCGGATAATATCGTGCTAGATGAGTCGGGTCCTAACCGAGGAGGGTCGGGTCCTGACACTCAAAGTAAACTATTTCCATTGCAATCAAGCCTTGAGAAGGTAGGATGTTAAAAAACCATCAATTAGATGAACATCAGTTGGAATCATGCCATTAATTAACAGAGTATCCAGATTATGTGATGACGTTGAGATTTGGGTGTTTGGATGTCTCAAAGATTGATTTGGATGGCATTCGGAATAAGTTTTGTGTTAGGTGGTCTTCAAATCTGGTTATGAAAGGAAGTTGGGATGAAGTTAGTTTTCGGGAAGTCTTCAAAGCTGAACTTGAGGTGCATGCCAGAATGAAGGAAAGCTTATTTGTTCTTAGCGTAAGTTTCATTAACAAAGAAACTTTTGAGGGCATGCAGCTATTTGAAATTAATTGAATTTGATCAATTTATATGTTTGATTGATTGATTGAGTGTCCTTCGAGAAGAATACTTCTTCTTCTTTTTATAGGCAGTTTGGAATGAGCCTTTCATGCCACAGGGTGAGCCTTTCTTGCCACAAGAATCGTCACGTGGATTTTCTCACGACAACTTTGTTGCATCCTTTCCCTTTGCCTTCTGACGATTTCGGCACTTGGCAAAGTATAATTCCCCGTTTCACGTTTCCCACTTCTTAGTGGTTCCAAGTGAATGTGGATTGGGTGGGTTTTTTAAAGAATTAATTCTTTAATTCGGTTGGTTCTTTGTTTTTGGGTCATAGTGAATTTTTCGAGTGTAAACAATTTGAAGGCTTTTTTGTTAATTTTTTCTAAAATCCAACTATACCAAATACATTTGTGTAGGCCTCTTAAATTTCTCTATCGCGACTCACCACCAAGGTATCTTGGAAAAATCAAATCGGTGAAGGAATCGACAGTGATGTTTTGGTGGTGAAGTAAGACGGCTCTCTTTGATAGGTTAGCTAGAGTTTCAAAGAGAGAATAATAGTGGAGCATTTAGAGTTTTATTTTTTTTATTTTTAATTTCCTTATGTTTGATCTTCTTTTTCTTTTTATTTAAGATGATTAATTCAATAAAACGACATGATCAAACGCAATATGTAATGGGATAGAAAAATAAGAAATCTAGGACGTACCAATATTGTCCTTTAACCGGTGTCGTTTTAATCAGGCCAATAAAATCTGTTTAATGTGGCATGAACATTTCTAAAAACTGTTGAGTGAAAGAATGACAATGGAGGCCTGTAAATGGACAACCCAACATATTGGACGACTTTTGTTGCCAAACGTTATGGAGTGATGGCGACTATGTTGCAGCATATAAATACGACGCCGTAAAAGCTGGTATGCTGCAAATAAATGTCGGTGTTGGCCGCTTACCCAACCCAACTAAATCCACAACTCACCCAAAAATGTAGCTCTAAATTGCTAATTAATCACAGAAAGATAGAAGAAAATTAAATAAACCAAAATATAACCGTATTTCTAATTAATTAGTCTTAATCATTAATAATAGATTGTTTTTCATTAGACCATGATTCAAAACGTCTCAGTCCCAACGAAAAGCAAATTAATAGGGAGGGAGAAGATCATCTTCTTTCCTCTTCTCTTGAATCGTTTATTTTCTTTTTCTTTTTCTTTTGATAGTTAATAATAAAAGTTACTTGTGGTGACGGTATAGTTTGAGACATGTTAAGATTTGAATTCCCCATCATCATTATTTTGTTACTTTTTCATACCATCCCTTGCCCAAAATCTTTTTTCAAAATTTCGTATTTCTCCCTAGATCTTATTTTAATTACCTTACTGTTGAAGAATTTTGCGGCATTATATCCCATTGATTTTAGTCAAACTAGTTAGATTAGGACTTTTGGTCTTTTATTTGTTTTTATACACAATTGGATCTCAAGAAACCAAGCCTTCTCCAGATTTGACATGCTCTACAGGTTCTTCTAATGGAGGTAGATTGTTTAGTGTTACACGCTTGTAATTAGGGTTTTGGTTGTTTTTGACCTTTGTGGACTTGATTTGTAATTTAGCATAATTTAAGTGATACGAGTTTGCTAGATGTTAGTGCGATTTTGCCTGCTTTAGTATTGTCATATTGGGTTGTGAGTCTTGTTTTCATAACTTGATTCTACAGGTTCTGCTTTAGTATTGCCTGCTTTAGTACCATCATACAACAAGAGTTTTGATCATAGTGTAAAAGGAGCTGATTTTCACATTTTATTTTATACATTATGCACTTATCATTTTATGTATGTTCATTGATTTTATTTTGATATACTCAATCTCACCGTTTGAAAAAAAAAAGTGTGCATAAGAAGAAAAGTGTAGTTTGAAAATCAGTTTCCTAATATAAATAAGCCATGTGTTACATTATGAGATTGGCACATTTAGTTTACTTTTTGGGTAGAACTTTAAAGTTTCATAGAATTTGGATAAAATTAATTAAAAATGAGGACTTAAAAGTATCATGTAATTTGCAAATAATACAATGCAATATATATATATATATGAGATTGTGAGTTATACTATGGACTTGTTACTTTGGAAAATGTTATATCACTAAAAGAAAAGTTCACTTGCCCTACGGAATTTTCTCCGATAGAGAGAATACCCGTCGAATCTCACTCAACCCGACGAATATTGCGTTGCAAGTGCGAAAAAAAAATTGTCCTTGCCCGATGAAACTTAATCTTGCCTGACGAATCTCGCGCCGTTTTCGGGTGATATGATTTTACCCAACGAATCTATCTTAATTCGTCGGGAAAACCTCTAACCCGACGGCTGGCGGCTTGTTACCCGACGAATTTTAATGTTACCCGACAAATTTTATTAACCGACGAATTTGTATTCGTCATATAAAACCTTTTTTCTTGTAGTGTATTTAGTGGTTTGCTATGCTTACAATGCTCATATTTTAGTTTTTTTAGCCCTTACCCACGTTCTTAAAATTCACATATTTTTTTTTTTTGTTTCTTAGTGCATAAATTCATCATATAATATAAATTTCATAGAACTTTGAAGTCTCTTATCCAAATGCATCCTTAAGAACGGTTATAATGTAATTGAGCACCGCATTTAGTTTTTTTGCCCCATATGTTAATATTACTTGACAAATAAGTGATATTTGATATATAGAAGAAGTTTTTGAAATATTACGTCGTGTTTGAATAAAATTTTAAATAGTTGATCGGTTATTATGAATCAAATTTTTGAGGATTATGCAAATTATTGTACCCAGAAATCCCATTAATTAGATGAAAAGTAGAGATTGATAATTAGAGGGTTAAGGAAGAGTTTAGTATTCTCCATTTCACATGCACATGCATGTATACAGCGTGGTCTCAACCAATCTCATAACTCATTCTCTCCTCCATTCAATGCCAAAATTTAAAGAGAAAGAAACACTTTCCTCCAAATTAGGTGAGCATGCATATCATTTCATTTTCTCAGCGAGAGAGAGAGAGAGAGAAATAATGGTGTTTCTTTTTTTTAGAGAGATATCGAAAAATGTTTCGAAGGGCTTGCTTTTCGCATTTGTATTTGCTCATGATTTTCAACATAGTTGAGGGTGGACTTGGAAAAAATTATTAGCTGTATATTGATTTATTGACATATAATATATTTAATTTATGTGTTATGATACAAGTGAATTATAAGGCTCAAATTTCTCAATTTTAACGCATACTATCAAATAATATTGCACTATATATTTATATATATCAATTTTTAATTAAATTAATTAGCACAAGCATTTAATTTTATTATTTATTATAATAAAGGGACACATCTCGTTAATTCTATGGATGTAAAGATAAATTTTTATCCTTATTTAGTTAAAACTTAAGTATTATCTTTACATATATATATATATATCATAAAATTTTTATCCTTATTTAGTTAAAATTTCTATCCTTACGTATGGTACTATGAAATAATTAACTAGTCGGGGAATTCTTGTAACCTTATAATTAACCTTCCTATAAGTATATGTCCAACGACCTCTGCTAGCCAGCATTTATTAATGCCCGGGCGTTTTTCATTTTATTATTATAATAAGCAGCTAGTCGATCTATCAAACTAAAAACAGAAATTCAAAGGAAGAGCGATTCGATCTATCTCTAGATAAATATTGTATTTAGTTTTTCCCAAAAAATAAAAAAACAAGTGGAAAAAAAGGAAAAAAAAAATGCAGACCCTATTTATTTCCTCTTTTCTTTCCATTCCTCTCTTATTATAAGTCACATTGCCGTTCCTTTAATTCACTGCCTCACTCTTCTTCTTCCTCTCTGCTTCCTTGGCCATTTCACTTGCTTCTTTTCTTTCCACTCAAACTCAGAGCTCATAATCCGAACCCTAGCTACCTAGGAAATCATTTTCCTTCATAAATCTGATCTGGGTTTTTTTAATCACTTCATTTTTATCTGTGTTCTGTTTAATCAGTCTATCTTTATCTGGGTTTTGTTTAATCAGACTATTTTCATCTGGGTTTTGTCTGTCTTTGGCATGTTCTAAGTTTTGCCTTCTTAGTATTGTAAGCTGTTAAGTGGTTTAATTTCAAGTGTTCAGTGGAGGCTGCTAATCTGCGATCAGATGGAAGCATCAACGGCTATAATCATCTTATCCGCTTTAGCGGCGTATTTATCGTGGTTCAAGATGATCTCACGGTCCATGAATGGTCCACGTGTATGGCCGCTATTGGGCAGCCTTCCGGGTCTCGTCCAAAACGCGAACCGGATGCACGACTGGATCGCAGACAATCTCCGTTCGTGTGGCGGCACGTACCAGACCTGCATCTGCGCTATTCCCTTCCTGGCTCGCAAGCAAGGGCTCGTGACTGTCACGTGCGATCCCAAGAACTTGGAGCACATTTTGAAGCTCCGGTTTGACAATTACCCAAAGGGTCCCACTTGGCAAGCTGTGTTCCATGATCTGCTCGGTGAAGGGATCTTCAACTCCGACGGTGAGACGTGGTTGTTCCAACGTAAGACTGCCGCACTCGAATTCACCACCAGGACGCTCCGCCAAGCAATGGCTCGATGGGTGAGCCGGGCAATCGAGCTTAGGTTTTGCCCGATTCTTGAGAAGGCTCAAAACGGAGGCAAGCCGGTGGATTTTCAAGACCTCTTACTTCGGCTCACATTCGATAACATATGTGGCTTGGCTTTCGGGAAGGACCCACAGACGCTCGCGTTGGACCTTCCCGAAAATGACTTCGCCAATGCTTTCGACCGAGCCACCGAAGCCACGTTACAGCGCTTTATCTTGCCCGAAATTATATGGAAATTCAAAAAATGGCTTCGGCTTGGGATGGAAGTCAGCTTGAGCCACAGCCTTCAACACATAGACGAGTATTTATCCGGTATCATAAATGCACGTAAGCTCGAGTTGACCAGCAAGCTACAAGGTGGCGGTGACCAGCAAGCTCCTAATGGGACCTTACACGACGACCTGTTGTCGCGGTTCATGAAGAAAAAAGAGTACTCCGACACATTCCTCCAACACGTGGCGCTCAACTTCATCCTAGCGGGACGTGACACGTCATCGGTCGCGCTGAGCTGGTTTTTTTGGCTGGTGATCCAAAACCCTCAAGTGGAGGAGAAAATCCTCCTTGAAATTTGCAGCGTTCTCAGGGAGACACGTGGCAGTGACACTTCCAAATGGGTAACGGAGCCCCTAGGGTTTGAAGAAGTTGACCGGTTGACCTACCTCAAGGCAGCATTGTCCGAGACCCTAAGGCTCTACCCTTCAGTGCCAGAAGACTCCAAGCAAACAATAAGCGACGACGTTTTGCCTAGTGGGACTTTCGTGCCAGCGGGCTCTTCCATCACATATTCAATTTACTCAATTGGTCGCATGGAGTTCATTTGGGGTGAAGATTGCTTGGAGTTCAAGCCAGAAAGGTGGTTATCTTCTGATGGCAAAAAAATGGAGGTGCAAGATTCTTACAAATTTGTGTCATTTAATGCTGGTCCGAGAATTTGTTTAGGAAAGGACTTGGCTTACTTGCAAATGAAGTCAATCGCAGCGGCTGTGCTGTTGAGGCACCGGCTCACGGTGGTTCCCGGCCACCGGGTGGAGCAGAAGATGTCGTTGACATTGTTCATGAAGTATGGCCTCATGGTTGATGTGAAACCTAGAGAATTGAATCCTATTTTGGAGAAAATAGGAAAAGATATTGATGATGAGATGGTGGCTGGCCATGGGGTTCCCTTAAGTGTGGCCTAATTAAGTTTGGTTTGGCTTTGGACAAAGCTTGTGTGAATATGATAAGAGGATGCATATTTGATTAAGGTCAGCGTGTGATCACTACTTAGGCCTTGATGCTTAATTATTTTATGTTGCTATAATATTATAACACATATATATATCATATTGGACGAAATGTGAAAAAAAAAAAAAAAGAATGGCAATTCATGAGCCATTGTTCCTCTTATTTATTTTTATTTTTTTTATTTAGATATTTTTTTTTTACCAAATAACTAATGCTTTCTTTTTTGTTTTGTGTCATTTACATTTAAGGGTTCATATATTATTACCATTCTTGTAGAATTTTGTGTGAAATAAGAAAATCTAAGGCCGAGGTGAAATTAGAGATGATCAAGCTCTCAATAGTCAATACACATTTAATAGCGTTTTGTTAAATTGTTGGATCCAAATTAATCTGTTTCTGTTTCGGAAAGCGTCCGGAAAATGGATTATAGGTATTATATATTTCCCCATGTTCATATTCTTGAATGAAGTCTGTGTCGTATACTTTTAATCTCTTTATATCCCGTAGGGAATTAGTTGGAAATCATCTCAGGATTTGACCCCAAAAAAGAAGATCTCTCTCGTATTATTATTGAAGTTCTTTAAGAAAAAAATAGAGTTATTGTCATAAACGAACAATGGAGCTAGTCATGCCATCAATGCACTTGATTATTTGGACCAACATTTTAAAATATGATCTTAGACAGTGAGACGTGAAAAGAAATGTTTTTTTTTTTCCCTCGCCAGTTTCCAATTAAGTAATTAATTTCACTGATAGACTAGTGAATACAAAAAATAATATTTTAACTGGTAAATTTTCATGTCGATCCTCAAATTTCAATGTCTTAAGCCAAAAACGAAAATGAAGTAGACAATTGTGTGATCAAAATATACAACACCAAGGACATTCGTAAGAAAAAAAGAAAGAGAATGAAAAGTAACTAGAAAGATTTTAAAACAATGTGACACACCTTATGGACCGTCCAGGTCGGGGTGTATCAAAATCTATATTAAGAATGCATTTAAGCTAAAAGGTGTGTTACAATAATTCCAATCACATATTCAAACTAACAATCCCAACAAAAAAAAAAAAAAAACTAACAAAATTAATTATGGGAAATGTAGAGCACCAAATTGGAAGTGATCAAGCAGAAGGCAATTGTAACTGGGGCAATGGATTTGCCCTTTGAAGAAGAGAAAACATGAACATGGTTGTGGAAGCATCCCAATAAACCCCAATTTCATCATTCTCCTTCAGTTCTCTCCTATGCACAAATATCTGCCTCCAACCGCCACTCAAAATGTAGCCCAAATTCTTCAAATTCTTGAATGTCAATTGATGGTTCGTGTATGTATCGCAATCTCGTACTGTAACCCCTAATCCTTCTTCGCTATTAACCCTAGAACAAGACTTGGCATCCAAGAAACACAGGACATGGTCCATGACAGAGTTTTTGGGCACCAGTAACAGCCTTGTGCAGTTTCCAATGTCGGTCTTGGTGAGTTTCTTCCTGATCACCCAAGGTCCCCAAGCTGGCATTGCTAGGGTTTTCCACATCTTCTTCATGGAAATTTGTATGGGGTTTGGATTTGGAATCGGAATAGGAATGATTGAGGGTGATTTCCGAGGGAGGGCAGAGTCAGATTCCTCGGTTTTTCCCTTTTTTGTGGTGTAATTCCAAGACGAATCCCACAAAGTGAGAGTTGTGGAAACTTGCCCAGGATTCATATTCTTGGACAGTGTCGTCGTCGACGTCGAGGTTTCATATTCCTTCTCTAATGATGAAATTAACCAAGGCGAATCGAGGGAATCGAGAATCGGACGAGCAAGGCCAAGAGTCAGAGTTGATGAGATGTTTGCTTCCATTACATTAAACTGGAAGATTTTTAATCAAATTAATTTTGAATGAAGGGAACGAGTGGGTTTTTATAAGAATCGGGGTTGATATGGGTTTTGGGGTAAGTCCCTTTCTTCATTAGGAAATTTGGATTTCCTACTCCTACTCGGGTTTGGATTATTTATTTATTTATTTTTCCTTTGGGGCCAGCCAAGTAACTTGAATTCAAATATAGTGTGTTTATGACCCTTGTAAATTGAATCCTATACATGTAAGTGTTTTCTACCTGGCGAAGGAACAAAATAAAAACATGACTACAAAAACAAATTGGGCCATTTTGCAATCTGAATATATATCTGCTTCCATAACTTTTCTAATTTTCTTTACACATGCGAAAATAGATTGAAACTTTTCCATCCCAACTGAGAAATTGATTCCAGCTTGATTGCCATTGGAGCCGAATATGCATTTTCACATGGTCACGGTTCTCATGTTGGGTCGGCAAGCAAAAACAGAAAAAGCTAAAGGAAAAAAAAAAACACCTTTTTCGATGAACTTGGTGAAAAAGCGTTCGGACTGAGCAGCAGAGACATCGCCACGGCAATCACACCAAATCAAAATTCGCCCTTTGATGTCGAACAGAAAAAGTGCCAAGGCGGCTCCTTCGTCCTCAATCTCCACACATCGCTCACCCGAGCTAGACATCGACGACTCCCTTTTGATCGTACCATTGTAGTTCTTGAGCAGGTAATGTGTATGTTGCTCTGCCTCTTTTGTTTGTCTGCAGGTAGCCTCGAAGGAGCGATGAGGGAATATTGAGCTCGAACGAAGAATGTAGGGAGATTGAGGGCGAAAGAAAACAGAAGAGAATGGTGCAATGAGAAGGGAGCCGTCGCCCGTCGATGTCAGCTCGAAGGAAGCTTAAACCTCCGTTTGTTTAGGTAAGGATTTGAATTTGAGAGATATACAGAAATCCTTCGAAATCAATCTGTTTTTGTTTGGATTGGGTTTTGGACTGGGTTTTTGTAGAACTCAGATTTCATTTTCAATTAGATTAAGAAGAAGAAGAAGATGACGATGATGATGATGATGATGGTGCTGGAGAGAAATGATGCGTTGGGGATTAATGGGTTAATGATGAAGATTATGGTGGAGGGAAATCCATTGGATTCGGAGGTTTGGGAGTGGGTTGAAAAACCCGGATTGTGTTCATCTTTTTGTTCTTCAGTTTTTGTTTTTTATTTTTTAAATATTTAGTTAAAATTTTTTTTCTATAAAATGATTTAAACATCCAATCTCTTATTGCCACATAAATACTTTGAACACCATTACTAATAAAGTCCAACGTTCTAACAATGGAGTTAACACAAGAAGGATTGTGGTAGCACATTGTAATGATTTCGCGTTCAGGAAGCAAAGTGAGATTTGATGTCAGATTGAGAGAATAAAGTGAGATTTAATGTTAAGTTTGGAGAGCAAAGTGAGTAATAAGCTTAGATTCCTATCTAATCTTTCATTATCTACCTAAACTCTTCAAAATATGACAACATACCCTCCTTTAACTATTCCAGTAAAATTTCTATTAAATGCTGATATGGACAAAAATTAAAATTTAAAATGTTTAAAACTTTTTAAATTAAAAAATAACAAAGCAACAAATTTTTTCTGGGTTTTTGCTCCTTCAGTTGCAACACCTATGTCATGATATGTGAAGTTTTTTTGGACTGTCGGATGCCCATGAGAGATTTTATTATTTTGGTTTTTGTTTTCGCAGTTTTAAAAGTATAACTATGTGGATTTGAATGTTTTATGAGGCTCTACTCTCTATCTAATATGAATTTGTTCAAATGAATGGCTTTTATTTGTTAGATGTAATTCTTTTGCACGTTCTTTGATTGTGATATTTTCATGCATCTTGGGTTTCAATTGATAATTTCTGGTAATGTATCTCGGAAAAATAATTTAAGTTGAGTTGAGAAGTCGAGAAGAGAGAGAGAAACATGAAGATGAAGATGAAAATGAAGAAAAGGACGAAAATTGGAGGAGAAAAGAGGAAAATGGAAGCAATAAGTAATTGATAGGAATCTTTGTTTAAAAGAATTTTCTGGATGTTTTCTGATGGGTTGGAAGATTCGAATTCGGTCTCAAGTGTTAAAAGAATTTTCATAATTTTTTCTGGAATTTTTTGAAATTTCTAGAAAAAAGTACGAGTTATTTAATCATTTCATCCCGAAACGTATGAATACCGTTAGCAATGAAAATTTCAGATCAAGAAGGTCATATAGAAAGATATATGCGAGGCTGTTCATCTGAATTTTCCTTTTATCAATCAAATTAGAAAATGAAGTGACGGTGGAACAAGAGGGAGGGACATGAAGTGATCAATCACCACGTGATCAATCAATATCAATTAAGTGACTATCCAGCTACATTCTGGATAGGAAATGAAGTGACGGCAGAATTTCCTATCTTTTGGCCACATACTAATCTCCACGCGATCAATCACCTGCATCTGCGCTTGGTCGAATAATAATTGTAATAGTGCAATTTATTCCCTGAGATTTAGGGGACATGAAGTGACGGTGCATATCACCCAGCCTGTGATCGATGTACATGAGCCAATATCATAAATACCCATCCTATCATAAGCATATGACTTGAGTAACTTGCCTATCATCGATACCCAGCCAATATCATAGATACCCAGCCTGTCATCCACCGTCACTTCATTTCCACCTGATCACATGAAGGCTTGGTGACTATCCAGCTACATTCTTAAAATAATTGTCTCAAGGACGTTTAAGTACTTTTCAAAATCAATATCAATTAAAACATGCCAGGGCAAAAATCAATCAAGCCAATCATACGCGGGAAACTATAATGTGGTAGTCTATCAACTAGCCTACTTGGGGAATCATAAAGCAATCCATAATTTAGCATACATCAAAAATCAAACATGTATAAAACGTGCAAGTAGGAAATCATTAAGTATAAACCGAAGAAGGAGGTCCACTCATAAGTACTCAGGGATATAGTCTCCTGACGCAGTGGGGTCCATAAATGGCCCTTACTGTGGGTCCTCTGCTTTAAAATAATGACGAAAAAATTATTAAAATCTAAGTTATGATCAATTGAACTTTTCTTTCTTAAGTTTGCTCAACAATAGCTTTAATTGTATAATAAATGGTTGCCTACGAGAGAAATGGCTAAAAACGTGTAACGGCCTGGACCCTAAAAAGGGTAAAATTAGAAAATTAAAAAAGAAATGACCATTTTGTCTATGTAGGGTTAATAGTTAACTTTTTTATTAGAAAATTTTGGGTTGTTCCGTAAGGATCGCTACGAAGGTCTCGAACCCCTGAATAAGTGGACAGGCGGTACACCGAAAAAAGAGTTCGGATGAGTTTGTTATGGGTCGAAACAGATCAAGGGCATTTTAGTAAATTTAGCAAAATGGGTAATTTGGTAATTTTCTAATTTCACATGTGATCCATGCGTACATGTCTAGAAGAATCTATGCTTGTCCCTCCCTCTTGTTCCACAGACATACCCTTAGTATTTATACATGTCTAGAGGAATCTATACTTGTGCCTCCCTCTTGTCCCTCCCTCCTGACATTAGGTAAATGTACAATAGGTTTGGTGGCATTTGGTTAAGTTAGTAGTGGTCTGCTATGTTTTTTCTATTTCTTTTATATCAAATGTTGCTGTGTACGGATTTTGTGTGGGAGCTTAATCTGAATAAAGATATGTCATTGAGTTGTTAGGCATATGTTCAATTAGTTTGGTGCATTTTGGTTGAATTGGTTGTTGTCTGATATGCCTTTGCCATATGAAGTGTTTGAAGATTAACTGACATTGGAATCGAGTAGCTCATTTTCAAGTTGCTTACCAGCAATGTGATTGGAGGAGGTAGAGCAAGGAGCTAAAACTGAATATGGAAACAACAGTCTTGTGAAAAAGTATTTCCAGGAGGCTCTCCAATGTTTGAGCCATCTTCACAACATTCAACCAGCTTCCCATCATCACCGTAGTTGGACAGGCCTGACAACAAATCAATCTTATCCTCCTTGACCTGGACCGGACAATCCCCAGCAGTATGGTCTGCACCTTCTGTCTGGGGAATACTTTCATCATCTGGCATAAACCAAACGTTTAACAAGACTCAATACTTCCATAATCACAGTAAGCTACAAGAAACCCAGGTTTATAGAAAGTACATATATATGACGACAAAAAATCAAACCTTCTTTGGTTTTATCTGGAATCCCCATAAATGAAGGTTTATTAAAAAAAAAGAAGTTGATAACAGTTTGAGAAGAAGGTGATAGTCCAATAGAACAGGATGGGAAGAAGGATCGTGCTTGTCATGGAGATTTTAGAAGTTGAGGTCCTAAATTTGTTTAACCATCCTCAACTCCTTATAAGCTCGCTCATGCAAAGTTTATAACTATCCAATGTGGGAAATTTCTACATACCTGTGTTTAACGAAAGTCTCTACTAATTAGAGTCTCTACGTTTTTAAACATAAATGAAGCTAAGGAGAAATATTAGTTAGTTATACAACCAGAAGTACCTCATACAGGAAAATTTGTTGGAAACATATGATGCATTCCTATGGCTCAAAGACAGATGCATAAGCAGAACTTATAATGTGTTGTACGGATAAACAGACATATAAAAGGTCTTTTTTTTAACACACATTATATTGATGTGAGACAACTACATAAAAACCCAGTGAGTGAACTACGAATCCATTTTAAAATGTGCAAAACCTCAAACCTAAGAAGCTGCTAAAAAAATCATAAAGTCCAAGAAAAAAGCCAAAATAAGAACCAAATATATCAAAACTACAAAATAGAAAATTTAATTATTGCCTTCCATTCAGTATGACTAAGGAGTAATTGCATATCATAAAATCAAAGTAAATCGAATCCCTCAATGATGCCCAATAACAAAGTGTAACATAAAACCCCTTTACTTCCTCTGCCGTACAATAGGGCCCTGCTTACGACAGAAAATAACTGGCCAGTCAACTGGATTTCCTTATCCATGTGGCAAAGACCATATCATAGATCTAAAGAAATATAGGCAGTGACATCAACCACATCACGTAATGACAAGACAAACACAGCAAATAGTAGGAAAAATTGACATGTACACACAAGGCTATTGCTGCATAAGGATCATGAAGGCATAGATATGTTCTTACATAGTCATACAAGAGAGCTAAAACACCATGAAGTGGGAAACACACTGACCTCCAAGGAAAGACTCGATGCTTTGATATAGTACAACTGATGTCCCTAAAGAAATATCTCCATCAGGACTTGCAATCTCACTCTTATGTGTCCTCTCGATCAATTCAAACTTATCAGAATTCCAAACGCATTCAAGAATAATAAATTCCTCATTTTTAGGGTAAAACTCCCTAAAGACCTGCATCAATTGTGCGTAAGAAAAAAAAAAGCTAAACAATCGAGAAGTTGAAAGGCAGATAACAACATGTTCGAAAAATATGCAAATTAAAAGGATGGCTGACCTCAAGTCCTTGATTTATTTTAACAGATTGCTTCTTTTGGGAGAGAGAAGAAATCATGTTGAATACTGAGAAAACATCAAGTAGAATCTATAAAAACAGAGAGAAAAAAACAGTTCAGCAGATCCATGCGGAGAAAAACTGTGCAACCACTAGGGACGAACTAAAAAGTTCAAATATCCAGACTTCGTAGAACACATTCCTCAGTAGACATAAAGACAAGTTTTATGTCCTAGTCAAGATTACAGTTTAATAGCAAGTTTATGTTTTCCCAGATGCTAATAATGCAGCATATACTTTTCTATGTACTCGTGATAAACCCCACAAACTACCCACATGGCTAGGTTCCATGTATTTCATGTTTAATATACAAGGATGTGTCTGGGAGATAGGAAATCTCCCCCTAATTAAACTCTACCTCTATTTACCTACACTAAACACCAGTAACAGGTCCTTTAGGTAAATTAAAAAAAAAAAAATAGATGCTCATAACCAGGGAATTCAACATTCAACACAAGAACAAACATAAGATGCATGTGAATCCCTTAATTTACCTCTCTCGCTATCCCTTTCCCACCTCCCTGAACAGTCGCCGTCCTGTTTCTTCATTGGTCCCTGAACCGTCGCCCCCATTTTCCCTCCATCCTTACCCCCTACATTTGATTCTTCCACTTGTGTTCTCTAAATTGTTCACCTTCTCTTCAAATACACATATAGATAGAGCAGACCCGACAAATTTCCAGGCCGTGGTCCAGGATCTAACCGGGGTACCCGAAACCCCATCTGCTCAACAACGCCCTCTCACCGTATCGCCTCCGACACCCACTCTCCCCTTACGTCATGGCCGATGGAGGTAAGTTAACGACTCCTCCCCCACCCAACCTGAACGGACGGCGGGTTGCTAAATTACCTATGAGTGGTATTATGGTATAGCCGTATAAGTAGATTAAATATAATGAACCTCACAACAACAATAATAGAAAAGTAAAATATATGCGTAATGATAACTTACAAAGAAATAAAACAAAAGAATTTAATAAGATAAACAAAATATTTGTAAGTCTATAATTCTGTAACGTACGGAATGAAATCTGAGAATATTAATGGATAAAAATGATTAGTTGATAATGCATTACAAAAAAAAATGTACTTATGAAATTTTGTAAAACAAATTATTTTATCAAAAATAATTTTTAAAAAAAAATCAAAAATAAAATATTAATATTTAAATTTAAAAAATTTCTTATTCACATCTAAAAAATGGTATAAATATTATTAGAATACTTAAGTATATATATATATATAATAAAAAAATATAGTAAATTTTTTAATAATATAGTAATTGGACCATTTTATAATGACCATTTTATATATTATACTTAAAAATTGGACTTATTTATAATTAATTCTTAATAAAATCATAAGGCTTAAGACAAAATTGGCAAATTAGTGTTTTGCAAACGATTTCTTAAAATTTCTTGAAAACTTCACAATTTTGAAGATTTCAATCAATATTTATCAAAGACCAAATGTAAGAAAGAAACTTCGTATAAAGCCTAGAGATATGATTCATGAAACAAAGAAATATTTAATAAAACGGCATGTTCATTATTTTTCATGCTATATAAGGAAATATTTAATGTTTTGTATAAGGGCATATTTAGTAATGTTTTACTTCAAATGCCCTTAAAGGCTCTACTTAAAATCTCACTTTATGTGCACTCGAAACTATGGACATTTTCACACTTGCACGTAAGCTTAAAGTTTGTATAAGAAATTCCCCCAATTCAATCTCTTCCATATCCAATTGCAGCTATTTTGACACAGGCTTTTGTTTGTAACGATTTGTCCCAAAAATTTAAGGTATTTTCGGAAAACAAATTAAGAATTGATGAATTTACCCCTCTTTTTATTAAAGGCCCAAAAGTAAATTTAAAATTAGGAAACTTCTCGGAAGTTTCAATTGGACTATTGCGTGAGTTTCAAACTCACAAATTTGTAAATAGGCGGCACACAGAAACGGAGTTCATATGAACAAGCAACGGGTCTAGACGTCCAAGGGCATTTTGGTAATTTGGGCACACTAAAGGCATTTTTGTAATTTGTCCGAATAATTAGTCACTAACGCTTGACTTAGCCAATTCTTGGAGTGACAAATGTCATTCATTTGTTGTTTGGGGAGATCACTAAGCCTATTCCTCTTCATTTTATAGGGGAGAAAATGGTGAAGGGAGGATTTTCTCGCGCGGGGTCTCCCTCACAGTGTGTGCTTATTTTTGGTAGCCTAGGGAGGGATTGAGTAGCCTGCACATGAAAGGGAGATAAATCATATTGAATGTGAAAGAAAAATTGCCTCTAACGTGGGGAAGGGTAAAAAACCAATGGAACGGGTAATGGTTGATGTCGTGAGATAGAAATTGGAGGTAATTGAGGTTATGGGTCAATTCCCTTGGGCACCACAACCGGCATGATAGTGATTTCAACCCTAAAGTTGTTTCAAATGAGAAAAAATGAAGGGGCAAAGATAGGAAGTTCCTTCTTGTTGGATTTCAATTAAAGGAGCTAAGCCCTTCTATTTCTAAGCTCATAATTGAACTTTTGGTGATGAGAAGGTAAAAATTCATGTGTGGAATGTTGAAATTGAATGAAAAAGGAAAGAAATAGGATTAGGTAGGAATGCCTGGGTCGAGATCCAATTGCAGGTTCCGGGTTGGGACTTGGTTGCAGGTTTTAGGTCGACTAAGCTAGAGGTTGGGGACGACTAGGCGCGTGGGAGATTGCTACATAGCTGACCCTATGTGTGTGGCGACGAATCTTCGATTCTAGTCAAAATGAGTTTTCGTACCTCCAACGTTACGAGCCTATTGGTACAAGTTTTAGGTCAATCAGACATCGTTTTGGGATATTTTTGTACGTCCAAAGTGATGATATTTCTCAGTCAAATACTTTTGGAACTCCTAGGAATCGGGGAGTTTCGATTTGGATTCCCTATATGACTAGGATGTCAGAATAGACTAGGTGAGAGTCGGGATATCAAGACAAACTTGGAAAGAGTCGAGATACCGGTTTAGAGCTCGGAGGGAGCTGAGGTATTAGTTTTCATTATTAGTCAGGTTTAGTGAGTTGGTGTGGACAGTGACCACATGCGGACAAACTATATTTGGTTTGTATACTTAGATAATAATTCTGACAATATTTTGGTGATGATGATCTAGGCAAATGGAAAACTGGTGATTTTCCCTATACTCAGAATTATATATAAGAACTCGAAGCACTCTTCTACATTATGATCGGGTGGAGGAAGTGAAAGTAGCGTATCATGAAGGAGTTTGTCTTAGGTGATGTTTAGGGTTAGGAGCCCTAGCTCAGGAAAGTAAAGCTAAAGCCAAAGTTAGAAAATCTATAATGGCAAAGATACATTGGTGAACCATGGTGTAGGGTGGACAATGGTGGCTAATGTCCTATATAAGTGACCTAAAACCAAGGGTACTAAGGCCATACATTGGCCATCTACGAGGACTTGGGCCAAGGGTTGGACATATTTAGTAACCGAGAAAGACAAGGGGCATAAAATGAACTTACATAACTAGAGTTATAGGAAGGCTACATGCTCCACATAAGAGACCCCATTGGTGGGCAGCACTGGTGACCCGAGAGTATCGTCACTGAAACCATAGTAAAATGTGGTGCATCCATTATATGCCTTGATATTTTTGTTGTAGCTCAAATCGAGTCTCGGGTCTAGAAGACTGGCCGTCGAGTGATATATTTCGTATGGGCGCAGGCTGAGCATAATGGCCAAGTTGAGCATGGTTGGGGTCATCATTCCAAGACAGAGCCTCATACAATTGTTGGATGTAGACCAAAAGCATAGGTCACCTTGAATTAGCACATAGTAGCATGGGAAGTGCATGGCCGAACAAAGCTCCAATGTGTTAGAAATCCCAATCCTATCCCAAAACCCACTCAATTTTTCAGGTTGAAGACCTTGTACCTATCATGCCAATTTTTCTAGTCTTGGGCAGTTGGAGAGCCCATGCTAGAGGCGATTAGTGAAGGGTTGGTATTTTCAGTCTAACTAGCTTGGAAGGTTACCCGAGTGGCCGACATTTTGTTGGCTTGGGAAAGCCACATTGAGGAGGCCAAGATAAGGACTCTATTGGGAATAAGGGAGCATCGTCCTCACGCTCCTCTAAAACTTCCAAAAATCCAGGAGGTTTATTAAGACAATTTGGATCAAGATGGGAACAGGGGTGGTCGGGGAACATATAGTGGAAGTGATTGTTCAAGTCGGTCGAGTGTGCATCCATGACCTTTTGAATTTTATTGAAATGGCAACCTACATATTTTGGTGCCATTTTCTATCTACAAAAAGGAAAAGCAACGAAAGTACAAGAGTACAAAGAGACGTTGACAAGACCCATCCCAAAAAAAAAACATCTTGTAAACTACATCTAGGCCGTGCTCCCGTCTCACAAGCAATTTCAAATGCCAAAACTATCCTCATCTTGTCAGACTAGGGATGTTCACCTTATCAATCATGCCTCCGCCTCTCGAACTTCGTGCAACGACCTTGGAGAGTTTCAAAACATGAAAACCGTGTGAGTGGACAAAAACAAATATTTCAATAACATAATTCGAAACATAACGTTTTACCCCCCGTTTTCTAAAACTATGCATACATATAAGAAAAATCGTTCAAACCTCAAGTAAAGCATAAATCAAATTATAACCTCAAAAAAAAGTATAAATTGACCATAATGCAACAAATATCAGAAATCATGATCTGTATCACATCGATCACACATTTATCAACACAAACCCATCACAACAATCTCATAACTAATCCACAACCAATCCACATATAACCCATCATCACACTAAGCCACACATAGCCAACCCATCCTCGATGCACAATATCAATCATCATGTCCACTACACTACCGGTAGGTACACCACTCAGGATCTGGAGCCCAGCTCGAAGTTCGAGTATGGACCTTACAAACTCACTCATGATCTGGAACCCAGCTCGACGTCTGAGTGAGAATTGGCTCAGGATCTGGAGCCTGTCTTGACGTCTAAGTTAGCACTTACTAGTCTCAATATCTAGAGCCCCTAGCTCGACGCCTGAGACTACTAACCAACACATACCTCGAGGGGGGTTATCCACAATCATCACAACGTCACAATCATCATAACACGATACCATAACCACATATCTATATCACAAATCAAAAACCACAATCCAAAATCTCAAGCCTAAGCTCAAACCACAACGTACTCAAACACAATACCTTAAAACGTGCCATCAAAATTATTTCCGAAAGCATCCAAAAACCATATGAAAACCAACAAAATCCAATATTACAAAATCACATGTCATAAATCACATTCAATTCGAAATCATAATCAAAACGGAATTCAAAAATGTAATTTACGAAATTCCTCGTAAAACGTACAATATAATAATAATAAAATATTCATAAAATCATCAAAAATCATATAAACATTCCAATCAACCGAATATCATCAAAACACATAGAAACACATTTAAAATACGTAAAAATGCATGCATAATATTTTAATAAAATAAAAGTCTACTCACACATACCTTTTACACGACCGAACCAAACTACATGGGTTTGGATATGTGGTTTGCTTTTTCCTTTTTATTACTAGGCTAGGTTTGTCAAAAGCTAGAAGTATGCATAGTTATGTAGCCTACTAGCTAGTTTTGGGTTTGGTCGGTGAAGGCTTTCAAAATGCGAAAGTTGTTGCTTTTGTAAAAATTAATGATGGCATAGAGGTTGAATTCCCATTATGCATGTATATATATATATATGTCAGGACCTGTCCCAATCCCCCCGGGATTAACACGGGACGCACCTGATCCTATATGACATAGAGTGTCAGACAAGGGAAATTCCGACTTTAACCCGCTCGGGGTTTCAGAGTACGCTAGGATCAGGAGAAGGAGTGTGATGTCTCGGTCTCTGCTATAGCCCGCATGCGCGATCAACCTGAAGGGCAATCAAAACATTAAAAGGCTGTGAGTGGACAAAAAAATAATTTATAAAAACATTTTCACAAAAGAGACATTTATACCCTTCACTAAAAAGCATGCATGCATTCGAAAACCATTTACCAAACCACTAGGGCCTTGGCCCAAAATCTTGAATCAAACCAATAGTACAGGCCGCTGCCCAAATCCATGTGGGACTCAACCCAAAACCAGTATATATATAATATACATAACATATAGTACATATCACATAACCAATCCTGTCACGGTTTCTAAAGCTATGCGCGTGCTACCCGAGGTCTCAAATCCAAAGTCTCCCTAAGGTTCACCCAGGTCATTGTCCGCAGATCAATGACCCTCCCTAGGGTTTACAATCCATAAGCCTTCTTGAGAGTAAGGTACCCAACGGAGGTGACTCCACTCAGTTAGTGCTCTGTGACTACTCCGGGGTCCACCCAGGCCAACGACCCTCCCCGGAGGAGACAATCCATAAATAAGGATGGTATATGAAAATCTATATGAAATCCTTTTCAAAAACAATCAAAGGATTCATGCCCGGTTCTCATAAACCATCATGAACCCAGTAATCCATTTAGGGTCTCCGACCCGAAATCATAATCGTAAACCAACTGGGCCTCGAGCCCGAACTCATGACTCAACTGGGCATCGAGCCTGATATCTCAAGGTCATTCATGATTACAATCGGAGTGATGCGTGCAACCATCCATCCAGGACCGCCCTCAATCTTGGTATGTCTCCGCGAACGTATCAACCGACACGACCACCTCTAGTTCATGGTGTACACATCACCTATCGATCTCCTGAACCGTTAGCACTCCGAAGTCCAGCCTGTAGTGGCTGCTCGACAACTGGACGTGCATCGTTACCTCTCCGGAAGGAACACATCCTAATCAGGAGGCGAGCGTCGTATCGTCCATCGCTGTGCACATAGCACTTGCCACGAGCACGACTCAGACGCGTAGGTCATCAATAGGGCCAAATGCCAAAAAAAACCAAATGGGTCTCATGCCCAAGTTTCCCTTTTCAAATCCAAAACCATTTCATAAAAACCGAAACCACAGACACGTATAAGCACCGTATAAGGCCGAAACCTCGAAATACGTGCAAATATGTAAACACACACAAATGCACTCAAGGCATCCCAAAAAATATATTAAAACACATAATAAACATTTATGCATGTATCAATTTAGAAAACAAGGTCCACTCATAGACCATCCGAGCTACCGCCTTGATACGCGTGCCATACGTCTCTCCTTGGCTAATCACCGTCACCGGGACTTCCAAACCTATCCAAATCATAATATAGGGTTACTAACTAATTAAATAACCCCTCACTAAAGCCCCATAATTTTTTGGAATTTTTAACTATTTTTAAAGTCGATCCTAAACCTTCGGACACCTTGAAACCTATCGAAATAATGTCTGATTGACAAGAAACTAGTCCCAATATGTTCATTACATCAAATAGATGATTTCACATGTTGGAACATTCCCCAAAAACTCCCCCATGCGCCCTCACGTGCCGCCCAAAAGGACTACGTGTGGGAGTCACGAGCCTGCACCTGTTCATCTTCTTCCCTTGGCGACACCTGTCCGAACCGACCAGTCCGGTTCAGTCTGCAACTCCGGTCTGCCTGGACCTTCGTGACCGGTCCAAGGCCATTCCTCCCTCATTTTCGGTCCATTTCTTCCCCTTTCAATCCTAATCTTCCTTTCTAAATCCTAGGAACCTAACCATAAAAATAAAACGAAGAAAAACCCGCCAAAACCCCTTGGTTTGAAACCTTGCTCACGGTCCAATTTTTCCAATTATTCCCAGGGTGGCTCAGCCATCCCCTGCCCTCAACCACCACTCCTAGACGTCCATACGACTCAATAACCACCCCCCAATCACCCTCTAACATGGGTTTGGGTTTACCTGGACGGGGTGCCACCGCCGTCCACGATGGCTAGCCATCCTGCTGCTACCTCTCGATCATTCTCTCTCTCTCTCTCCTCACACATAAACGATTAGGGAGGAGGGATATGGTTTTTGGGGTTCACTGGTTTAATGGTTTGGGTGGGATAGTGGAATGAAGAAGGGAATGGGAAACAGATGCATGAATGAAAGGAAAGGGAGCAATGGATGGGTGACACTTGTCACTCATCCATTGGGCCACTTCAAAAGATCTAGGCCCACTTGAGGACAAAAGTCCACTTTTGCCTCGTAAAACGTACCGTCGTAAATAGTATTTCGAAACTTCCTTGAACCGTAACTTTTTCGTCGAACGTTCGAATTCGATGTGCCGCCTGCCTACGGACTCGTATCGACCTGATCTACATAACGATCCTCGGCCCTTGGCCATCGGACCTCTCGGGTCAAAATCAACTTTTTGCCCTCGTTGAGGGGCAAAATCATAATTTCGCCCTGAACCTCCGTTAATCCTCAGCTAATCCCCGATTAGTCTCGCTAATTCGTAATTAGTCTTAATCTAATCTCAGAATTTGGGACGGGTCATTATATATATATATATGTATGTATATATATAGGCTGCTAGCTAGCTTGGGATGGTAAATGAGAGGTTTCTCTCTTATGGTTACTTGTGTGTGCGAAGGAAAACAAAGTCTTAATCCCTAGATTTTGACAACTCAATGCAACCTATATTAAGTTGACTAAAAGAGAGACAAAGTTGAGAGTAGGATAAGTTTGAAAGTTTCTAATTGGGTGAGGAATTTGTTTTCTTTTTATGCAAATTGATAGCCAAAGTTTTTCTATATATGTATATATAAATAAATATAATATATATATATTGCTTACTAGCTAGCTATGAGATAGGAAAAGAAATTTATCTTTACTATATATATATAAAATAAGGTTAGCTTTCGTGATCAAATTCTCGGCTAGGTCACAGGGCTTCTATAATTCCAAAGTATTTGGCCATTCATGGCCAGGAGTTATGGATAAGTGGTGGTAATATGGGTTGTGAAAATAGACCAAATAGAACATGGTCATTTTAAGGGTATTTAGACCAAAGAGATAAAGTTTTGACCTCTAATGTCCTAGTGGCACTCAATCGAATTTATGTTGGGTCTTTATTTGACAAGACCTACCCAGTAATCCCCATCGATTAGCTTGGGAGGACCTGCTCCCATCTGACACAATCTTGTATAGTGACCATATTACCCTTGGGATTAAAATAAACTTACTAACCACGTGTTAGACCAGGGATAAGTCTATTTCCTACCTCGGATACTCAGAGTACGCAAATCTATGTGACGCCTCATCCTTCATACAACCTACGTTCGCGATCAACCTAGATGGTGCCAAAACCAATAAAAAGTGTGAGTGGAAAAAAACAAAGCTTAAGAAAACCATTTTCCGAAATATAATTTTAAACTATCTGTTTTATAAAACATGCATGCTTAGTCAAATAAACCATTATTTGAAAATCAACTCAAAATATATATGTATATAAAAACATCATGGGTCCAACCCAAAATCACATAAATAAAAAAGGGCCCTCTGTCCCACATTTTCTAGAAATCACCTGCTCTTAGCCATTTTGAAAACATTTGCACAACTCACAACTTATGAAACGCCAAACCTGATCTTGTTGGTCCAACTAGCCTAATGTCAAACCTCGTCATGCTAGTCCAACCAGCTGCTACTCCAACTAGCATTCCAAGTGCACTACCGGTAGGAAAGTATGAGTTCTACAGGGTCCAACCTCGTCGGTACGTGTGGATTCAAACCCCGATTACGTCCGAGCCCGTCTCTGGGAATCCGCGGAGTCCAACTTCGGATATAGCGATCTAATCGGCTGAGGTTGACCAATCCAGAAAACAATATCCAAATCGAACAATATTTTACAACATGGCACCAGCCCAAAACTGTTATCTCACAAGCACCAGCTCAAAATAGCCATCATATGGGCACCAGCCCAAAACAGTAATCTCACAGGCACCGGTCCAAAACAATAATCTCACGTGCACCAGCCCAAAACTCGGTTTTCTAAAAACCATGATTAAATCATTAATCACAAGTCATAGCTCTAA
This sequence comes from Prinsepia uniflora, assembly GCA_032719365.1. Lineage (NCBI taxonomy): Eukaryota > Viridiplantae > Streptophyta > Magnoliopsida > Rosales > Rosaceae > Prinsepia > Prinsepia uniflora. The sequence continues at coordinate 46,631,745 of CM064865.1, read as the reverse complement.
TATGCACAAACCATTCATTATCCAATACGCATAACCATAATCATAATCAGGCCATACAATCCCATAAAATCAGTTAAACCATAAACTTAAGCATGCATCAGAGTTATGAATGAAAATTTCCACTCATAGTACCACTGCTCGCTTAAACCACTAGCCGTACACCAATCTAAAATCTTCGGGACGTCCAGGCATGTCCAAATCACAGCCCAAGAAACCTGAACATGCTTCCCCGTGAGAAAAACCTCCAAAACACCAACCAAACGATATTTGATCGACCTGAAACCACTACCATTGGATTCAGAACGTCAAAACCTTTCGAACAAGACCTGTTTGATCTCAAAATCCATGCCTACGCGCCCATATGCTACGTATCACGTGCTAACGTCATCTAGCCATGTCACTTGCCATGTTAGCTCTGAAAAACCCTAACAGTTCGCCACGTGGCACCAACCCTGGTCTACCATGTGGCCTGACATGATGACATGGCTTGCCACGTCATCATCATCTACCTCCAATGTAACGACCCGTTCTGAATTTACGAGATTATTGAGAATTAACCGGGGATTACTCGAGGATTATCAGAGGATCGGGGTAAAATGATGATTTTGCCCCCTAGAAGGGTATAATGTTAACTTTTAACTCAAGAGTTCAGCTGCACGTGGACCAAGGTTCATTACGTAGATTGAGACGTTATGAGTCCATAGACAAGTGGCACATAAATACAGACGTCGTACTGGAGAGTTACGGGTCACATAATTTTTTAGTCGATATTACGGTTACACGTTTTTCAAGAAGTTGACGTTTGGGTATGTTTTCTAGTGGGCCCAAAATATCTAGCTGAACTAATGGATGAGTGACAAGTGTCACTCATCCCATTGCCCATCACCCAGCACATACATGCATCTGCACCCTTCCCCCTTTTTGTTCATCAACCCGAAACACACCCCAATCCATTCTTCATTATCATCATGATACGCTAAAACTAAGCATTAAAGTAAATACAAAGTCACACTCAATAATTAATGAAAACATATGCAAATTAAAACCCTTTTTTGTAGATTGTAGCATTGATAAGTATGGATCATTCTTAACCGAAGATTGAGGGTACCTAAGCATGATTATCGTTTGATTAGTTAATTGGGTGGGGGGAGGGTAAAGAGAATTGATTTAAATGTCCTAACTAATTAAACTACTCTAAACCAACCTAATCTAATATTTACATGGTCAACTCATCTTTAACCTAACTCATTCATAAATCATACCAATTTCCATAATCAACGAAATTCCAAACCCTTAGTTTAATGAAATACATGTACATTATCTTAAGTGTAACAACCTGTCCCTGATTTTAAGGATTAATTAAGACTTAATTATGGATTAGCAGGACTAATCGGGGATTAGTCGAGGATTATCGGGCGTTCAGGGTGAAATTACAATTTTGCCCCTAAACGAGGGTAAAAATTGACTTTTGACCCGGGAGGTTCAATGCACAAGAACCGAGGATCGTTATGTAGATCAGGTCGATACGAGTTCGTAGACAGGTGGTACGTCAAAATCGGGCATTCGACAAGAAAGTTATGGGTCACGGAAGTTTTGAGGCACTATTGCATGAATTACGAGACGGGTGGACTTTGTTCTCAGTGGGCCAATATATTTTGAAACATGCCCAATGGATGAGTGACAAGTGTCACTCATCCATTGCTCCTATGACAAAGATACATGAACGCCTCGATGAACCCAAAACCAAACCCTTCCCACATTTAAATCTTTGTGAGGCCAAGAGAGTGGCTGAGAGTGCAAGGGAGACTAGACAGCGACGGTCAGGGTGGCAGAACCACCGTGGATGGCGAAGGAAGCCTAGAACCTAGGTAAACCCGATGACCCTTTTGGATTTGAAATTTTAAATTACAGTTTTGGACGTTTAAGGGTCGTTCTAATGATTGGCAGATATTTGTGGGAGTTGTACGAGTTAAGAGGGATCAGTAACGGTGGCTAAGGATGGCTGAGCGGCCCGAACTGACGGCCGAGAGGATTTTCGGTGGCTAGCCACCAAATTCGGTTTCCAGCCAGGTAAGCTCGAATCGAACCCCTAACCATGTTTTTGAGGTTCCTAGAAACTAAATGGGATCATTAGGATGATGTTTTGGTCCCTAGATGTGGCCAGAACATGGAATGGAAGTTTGGGCTCAAAATGGATTATTGAACCAATGGGGTTTAGGCTAGTTTTCTTAGGTTTAATCACATAGATAGGTTGTAATAGAGGGGAGGATGCTATAGGAATTGGAATGGATGAAAATGGGTTGAAAAATAGGAAGATATGGGGGTGAACCGGTCACGCCGGTTCGGTTGGATCAGCTAACCAGTGAACCAGTTTAGACCGGTTCACTGGAGGTTGAAGAAGGCACTATGCAGGCGCGTGAAGCCCACGCGCACCACTTTTGGGCGGCACGTGGAGGTGCTTCGGACACTGTTTGGTGACATGGTCAACATGTGTTTCCATCTATTCCATGTAACGAACATTTTGGGACTGGTTTCGAGTCGATCGGTCATTGTTTCAAAATAGTTGGGGATGTTCAAAAGTTTAGTGTCGAGTTTAAAATATATTAAAAATCTCGAAAAACTTGGGGGCTTTTATGAGAGGTTATTAAGGTAGTTAGTAACCCCCTAGTATGATTTGGATAGGTTTGGGAACCCCGGAGATGGTGATTAGCTCAGAGAGGCTTATGGCACGCGTATCGAGGCGCAACATGGACGGTCTATGAGAGGACCTTTCTTTCTAAATTGATGCATGCATAAATGTTTTATATGTGTTTACGAACATGTTTTGAGATGCCATGAGTGCATATGATTTAATTATAATTATTGGGCATTTTCGGAGGAAAACACGTTAGTGCACATAGTTCAAGATTTCTATTTTATATGTTGTTTGGGCTTCGGCCGAGTGTGCTACGTGCTTGTGTTTTACATGATTTCGAGGTTTCACGGAGAGGCTTGAAACCGAGGAACTAGTTTGCGGTTTTGAGGATTTCACGGGGATGCATGAAATTGAGATTTAGGCATGAGTCCCAATTGAAAGGCGATTTGAAAGGGGTTTTGGAAATATCTTTTGGGCATATGACCTATTTGATTGGAAAACATCGGACTTGGAGTCCATTTAATTTGATGAGAAATCGGGCTAGAGGCCCATTTGGTTTCCACAATCGGGCCGAGGGCCCAGTTGGTTTACTAATCGGGCATGATGCCCAATTGTGTTTCATGAATGTGATTTCGGGTCAGGGATCCCAATTGAATAAATGGATTTACGATGGTTTATGGAAAACCCGGGCATGGCCCTTTGAACGATTTGAGATGATTTGAAAAATGGTTTTCCATATACAATGCTCATGAATGTTTGCCCTCCAAACGTTTCGTAGTATCCTGGAGTGGCGGGTTGTCTCCTTCAAACGTCTCGTAGTATCCTAGAGTAGTCACGGGGCATTGCCTGCGAGGGACCATTGTACGAAGCGACCGATCCACATAATGACTCAGGAGCAGGATTTCCAGAGGTTAAAACCTCCACCCCAGGGAGGGTCATTGATCTGCGGGTCATTGACCTGGGTGAACCCTAGAGAGACTTGGGATTGAGACCATGAGTAGCACAGGTAGCTTGGAACCGTGATAGGGTTGATTGTGACATCTGGGATGTCAGGCATCAAGGATGCTGATGTTTGGTTTTGAGCTGAAATCCACTGGTATTAGTTTTGGGTTGAGTTGTAACGACCTGTCCCGGAAATTGGGATTAGATTAGTTGTTAATGACGGATTAGTGAAGATAATCAGTGATTCGTTGGATAATTTGGGACAGACGGTGCAAAATAACGATTTTGCCCCTAGAATGGGCAAAAATATTGACTTTTCGTTCAGCTGGTCAAATGGACTTTGACCGATGACCGTGACGTAATTCGGGACGTCACGAGTTCATAAACAGGTGGCACGTCCGATTCCGACAATCGATGAAAAAGTTATGACATTCGGAATTTTAAGGGTACTTTGGTAATTTGGTTAAATAGGGGCAATTTGTTGACTTTTTGGGCGACAAGTCAATTTCACGTATTTTGAGGACCATTAAGTAGGTCTCGATCCCCTGATTACAACGATAGGCGGCATGTGTCATTTGGAGTTCGGGAAATAGAGTTACGGGTTTAAGTAATACGAAGGGCAAAATGGTAATTTGTCAAGGTAGGGGCATTTTTGTCCTTTTGATATGTTGGGATATATGCCTAGTATAAGTAGGACACTTGGCTACCTAGGGATGGTTGTTTAATGAGATTGGGACACTTGTCCCATCTCTAGAGGGGTGTGGAATTCTCCCAAGCCGTCTATAAACGTTTTTAAAAAGATGATGAACGGTTTTGGAAAAAGAAATACAGAGCCATGAGTGTCATTGTGAGAGACGACCAATGAACCCCTTGATCTTGCTGCTCGTGTGTAAGTCTGGAAGGCAGTGAGAGAAGAGAGGAGGAAAGGGACGGTGGTGTGCTCGTGATTGGCCGCCACAAGCGGTGGTTGGACCCGCGGGAAACAGAGAACAGGGGAAAGAAATTGAAATTGTTCTGGTGGTAACTTGTTCATCAAAGTTGATCAAGGAAGGGAGGAAAAGAAAGTGGTGGTCGTGGTGGCTCACGACAATGACAGTAGGAGAAGGTATAATGACAGTTTTTAGTGTGTCAATAATGGTGTTAATCATTTGAGCTAGTGTAGACTTGTTTGATGTATTGGATTGTGTTATGGACTTCAAAACAAAGGAAAAGGACAAGAACAAGGGCTGGAAATGGTCAGACTCGAGGGTAGACGGTGGTTGCAGAGCATGGTTTGAATTTTGAAGTGGGAAGGTAAAATTCAAGTCTTAACTCCGTGTTTTTAGTAGTTAGATCGATTAGATTAGATGGGACGAAGCTAATAGGTTAAATAGAAGTGGAAATAAGAGAAAAATAGGGAAAACCATGCTCGCCGGTTCGATTAGACCGGCCTGAACCAAACCAGTCTGGACCCGGTTCGCGAGAGGTTGAAGATGAACAATGCCGACGCGTGAAGCCCACGCGCAGCCCTTTTGGCGGTGCTTGTGGGCACGTGGCACGTATTTCGAGAAAGGTTCCAACATGACTTTTAAAGTACTCGATGTAACGAACATTTTGGCGCTGGTTTCGAGTCAATCGGACATCGTCTCCATAAGTTTCGGGATGTCCGAAGGTTTTAGGCCTTGGTTAAAAATAGTTAAAAATTTGGGAAAAATTACGGGGACGTAGTAGAACTTTATGAAGTAGTTAGTGACCTATTTATCGGATTTGGAAAGGTTCGGAAAATCCGAGGATAGCGGATTGGCCGAAAACAGCATAAGTACGCGCGTATCGAGGCGACGACGCTATGGTCTGTGAGTGGACTTTGTTTTCTAACTCTTGATGCATGCATATATGTTTTTATATGTTTTCTATACGTGATTCTGTGATTTGATTTATGATCTTGATAGTTTACGATTTTGCACGGTTTTTGAGGTATTTACGCTTTCGCACATTTTACGAGATTCCGAAAAATGTTGTGATTTGAACATGGTTTAAATGATTTAATTTCGGGAATTGAAATATAATTTGATTTCAAAGATTTAAAACGGATTTTGGAAAAGTGATTTCGGGCTTGAAGCCCAGTTCAGAAAAATGGTTTTGATTAACGAGATTTCGGGTTTTAGAATCGGATTTCCGGATGACGATTCAGGATTCGGTTTGGAACTTGAAAATGGATTTCCGGGTTGGGTTCGAAATGGTTATTTTGGATGCTAGCTTACGGAATGATGGTTTCGAACTCGGATTTGGAAAGGGATATGGATATGAGTTGTGGGTTTGGATCCGGTATCCTGATGAGATTGCGGATTCGGATTCAGATTCGGAAATGGAAAATGGTTTTCAAATGGTTTACGGATTGGATTTGCTGGATCTGGTTATTGGGTTTAAAGACCCGGATATGATTATGACGGGGGCGGGCCCAGATTGGGTTTAAAGACCCGGATTGAGTTCAAAGACTCGGGAGTTTAAAGACTCAGATATTGATATTTCCCCCGTAGGCCTATTGAGTTTAAAGACTCGGGAATTTAAAGGCTCGAATTATATTGATGCCTGGATTGAGTTTAAAGACTCGGGAGTTTAAATACTTGGATAAATCCAGTAGGTTCAATGGATGGATATGTGGTTTCAAATGTGTTTGGATTTCACTGAGTTTTGATGTTGATTGGTTTTCAATAACGGTTTTCTGATGTTTTGGGCTCTGCCCGGATGATATGGCTTTGATGGTTTTTGGTTGAGGCCCGGGGTTTGAGAAAAGGAAGCTGTGTTTGGTTTTTCTTACATGGTTGCTTATCCGGAATATTGAATGGTTTTATGACATGAATTTGATATGCATGCCTTGGTTTTTAAACGGAGGGTATAAATGAATTTGTGGTTTCTGATAACCGTTTTTGAACTTATACTTTATTTTTGTCCACTCACAGTCTTTTGTGTTTTCGATACCCTCCAAGTTGTAGCGGTGTGAGCTGTGTGTGGAGAGAGACGGGGACATCACACATGAGATCCATAGTAGTTTTCGGTACACTCTGGGAAGTCCGGACACTTTTAGGACGGTCGGATCGAGAATCCCTTGTCCGACTTACGTGTCACATGGAGGTTGGACGTCGGGTTAGCTTTCGTGTCACGCGTAAGTTAGACGGGAGGAGGATTTAGCCCTTAATCCTGGGGGATTGGGGGTGGGTCCTGTCATGAGTCCCCATATGTGATTTGTTTTGGGCTGAGTTCCCACTTGATTGGTTTTGGGCTGAGTTCCCACATGGATCTGGGTAGTGACCCACATACTTTGGTTTTACGGTTTTGGGCCAACGCCCTAATGGTTTGATGATTGATTTAACCCTATGGTTTGATAACTGGTTTTCGAATGCATGCATGCTTTTTAGTGAAGGGCATAAATGTCTTTTCATGAAATGAATTTATAAATTATTTATTTCATCCACTCACAGCTTTTAATGATTTTAATGCCATTCAGGTTGATCGCGGATACGGGCTGTAGCAGAAACCAAGACATCACACTCCTCCTCCGATCCTGGTGAAGTCTGGAAGCCCCGTTGAGGTTGAAGTTGGAATCATCCCTTGTCTAACACTTCATGTCAGACGGTAGTAGGCACGTCCCCCGTTAATCCCGAGGGATTTGGGACGGGTCCTGTCATTAAGTATGTGCTCTGGAATATGCCCTATACACTTTCAAAAATCTAGACTCGGGAATACGCCCTATATCTAAGCAAGCATTAAGCATAAACATAGCATGGAAGATTATTGAAATCAATACAAAATACAGAACCATAATAAAATTAATGATCAATCCAATAAACACGATATTCAAATACAAAGAGAAAACTACAGAGTTAAGAGGTTGAGTTACACTTTGAATCCTCGGGAATTCGCCCTATAGATGCTAAGTGGTTCGACACTCTTTAGTGAGATGCTCAGGAAGTCGCCTTATATGTCAATAGAGGAAGGTGAATTGTGGAGGATGAGGTAGTTTAATTTTGCACAAATAATTATCAATTATATAAATTGGAAAGTGTGGTCAAGTAGAGTTTTGGTGGAAAAATGAGCGACCTCTTCAAATAATCTAAGCCTCTTTATTTATAGGAGAAAATTGATCCTCAAATAAATAGGAATTCACAATTTAATTCTAAATGAAAAAAAATTAAACTAATTAAATTAAAATCCTAAAGGTAAAAGGTATTCTAAATCCTAATGATAAAATAAATACAAAACTTAATTAAAAAGATAATAAAAACTAAAAGGACAATTTTCCTTAAAAATGAAGGAAAATGCTTGTTGGAATTGAACAAGAATCGGCTCAGTAAGAAGCTTCTGAAGTCTGGCAGGAAATTCAGTAGACACCGACTGAAATAAGTGCAGGAAATCGGCAGTAAATGCGCTGGTCAATGTGCATGGAAGCTGGGGTATAATTTCGGTAGGCGCTCTGAATTAATGGACAGTGTTCGGTGGATGGGTGCCGAGCTAAAAGACAGTGGCTTTGATGCACGCACGCCGAGAGGAAGATGCCAAATTCGGTACGCGCGCACCGAATGGTTTCCTGGGTTGTTTTAAATGGGTTCGGTAGCTTGCTACCGAATTCCTCAGTGATTTTTGGTGGCCTCCTTTCATTCGATCATAACTTCCTCGTTACAACTCCAACTGAGGTGATTCTTTCGCCTAAATTCTCGTAATTCCGTACTCTATCTAATTCTGCACATTTCTCACAAAATATAATATTTTGTACAGTTGTTTGGTATTTAAACATTAAAAGATAAGCATAAAGGGTATAAAATGATGCTTAATTCTAAGCTTATCAAATACCACCACACTTAGAGTTTACTAGTCCCCAAAAAATACCAAGACAAACTAAGAATTTAAACCACTAAGCCCTTAACCATTTGTCTCCAATTGTATCAACATAAGTATGACATCAAAGATTTACACTAAAGAGCTATAGAGCATATGGAATTCAAAAGTTAATACATCATAACAAAACGCCTTGAAAGGTAAGACAATGAGTAAACTTGGTGAAATGTATCTCAACATGAATAAAACAAGTATGAATCAACTCACAGGGATATGTACTCATAATTTCCACTCAATGTGTATAGAGTTTGTGTTTGCACTCAAGGTATGTGATAAAGATGCTCACATAATAGAAAGTAAGTTACTTCATAAAAATTTCAAACATAAACCATAAGATAGTGAACATACTTGCACAAATGAACCAAAACCATAGGCTTATTCAAGTGATAGACTCAACTAACCAAAATTTACTCATCTTAATTAAGGATCATAAGGTCTTAATTTAAGGTTGTAATGGGGCTAGGTGTAGAGGCAAGGAATATTTAGGATAATGGTGTTAAATTTTGTACCAGGACTCACCAAAGGCTCCATAACATAGGCATAAGTGCTTCGAATACCCCACACTTGAACTTTGCTAGTCCCTGGAAAATACTTGAAACGCGCTGGAGCATTGTAATTAGGACAAAGGCCAAAATCTTCCATGTTTCCGAATTCATAAGTAGAGAAGACTTAACTCAAACTCAAAACTTATTTACCATTTGAGATATTCAAAACACATTTGTTTTGTTTTATTTATTTATTTCTTTTTCTTTTTCTTTTTTTGTTATCACTTTTTCTTTCTCGTATTTTTTTTCATGGTAATTCTATGTTTACAATGTAGTTTGAGAAAGTCCTTTCCTATGCGTACATACAAGTCTTCAATCATCGTATCTCTGTCAGGACCCACCCCTAATCCCCCGGGATTAAGGGCTAAATCCCGATCTCGTCCAGCTTACGCATGACACGAAGGCTAAACTGACGTCCAACCTTCATGTGACACGTAAGTCGGACAAGGGATTCTCGATCCAACCATCCGAAAAGTAACCAGGCTTCCCAGAGTGTACCGAACTACTGTGGATTACGGGTGTGATGTCTCTGTTTCTCTCAACCAACAGCCCGTACCGTAACAACCTGGAGGGTATCGAAAACACAAAAAGACTGTGAGTGGACAAAAATATAGTATAATTCAAAAACAGTTCAATAAAACAATTACATTTATACCCTTCATTTAAAAAACCATCAATGCATGCATATCAAATCCAAGTCATGAAACCACTCATATAAAAAACCATCATTGAAAACCATTTAGAAACCCGGGTCAAATCAGCTATTCAAATCCAGGCCTCAGCCTCAAATCTCAAATCCAAGAACTCAGTCCCAAAACTCGTCAAATCCAACTCATCCGGGCCACCGCCCAAAACCAGTGAAAAACCAGTGAAAATATCAATCATACAAGTTATTGGATCTCAAGTGCGCCCGAGTCTTTAAACTCAAAACACAATGCGCAAATAGCCAGGCCTTCCCGGGATATCCGAGTCTTTAAACTCAAAACACAATCACAGGCTTCGGGGTGGGGTATCATAATCACCGAGTCTTTAAACTCAAAACATATACTGAGTCTTTAAACTTAAAACATATCAATCCAAGGCCCTCCCCCCGTCAATCAATCCAAGTCTTTAAACTCAAAACCAGATCCAGTGTGTTTTTCTCTTTTCTTTTTCTGGGTCTTTAAACCCAAAACCATTTTCCAATCAACAGTGAAAACCATCGAAAATTCTTTTCCGAATTCGCAACAATGATTTCGTAAGCTGGCATCCGGAACCACTGTCCTGAACCCAAATCCAGACTTCCTTTTCATCAAAACCAAATACGAAATCTTTTTTCCAAAATCCAGTTTCAAAACCGAAATATCAATCACATAGATAGGGCTCCAAGCCCGAAATCGCTTTTCCGAAATCCTTTTCAAATCATAAATCAAATCATTAAAATCACTGTCAAAATCACAAGATCGTACGAAACCTCGTAAAACGTGAAATTCAGTAAAACGCCTCGAAAAATGAGCAAAACCGTAAACCATCAAGATCATAAAGTAAATCATAGAATTACATATGAAAACATATTAAAACATATATGCATGCATCATAAGTTAGAAAGCAAAGTTCACTCACAAACCATTCCGACGTCGCCTCGATACGCGTGCACTTACGCCGTTCCCGGCCAATCCACTATCCTCGGCCTTCCCGAACCTGTCCAAATCCCATAACAAGGTCACTAACTACTTCACAATGGTCATACTTAAGCCCCATAATTTTCCCGTATTTCTAACTATTTTTAACTGTGCCCTAAAAATCTTCGGACAGCCCGAAACATGTCGAGACGATATCCGATCGACTCGAAACCAGTGCCAAAATGTTCGTTACATCGAATAATTTAAAAGTCTTGTTGCAAACTTCCCCAAAAGGGGCCCCACGCGTCCTTACGAGCCTCCCAAAGGGGCTGCATTTGGGAGCCATGTGCCTACTGTTCAACTTCTTCAACCTTGGTCAGACTAGGTCTGAACCAGTACAGGCTGACCCAGTCCAATCCTGACCCGGTGTGAACGGTTTTGTCCAATTCCCCTTCCTTTTTAATCCGTTTTTATTCCTAATTAATCTACTACTTTCATCCTTCCAATTCCAATAAATCCCTAAATTAAAATCGTGAAAATTGGCCTAAAGATTACCTCTTCAAATTAATTTATCGAACCGGCCAATCCTTCCCTTCAGTTCTTCGTCTCCTAGCCATTCCTACCTCTAAGTCCTCTTCCAAAAGGCTCCTTTCCATGTCCAAAACCTCACCGAATTACCCATTTCGATTAAAAGTCATTACAAACAAAACTGCCATTTTGAATTTAAACGAAGGTGTTTACAGTACATTGTCATACCGTTCAACTGAGGTTTCGAAGACGATCCAATTCATTCCTTACAACCTCAACTACAGCCTCCCATGCACCATGCCGATCGTCTGCCCTTCAGTCTCTCTTTCCCATTTTAGCTCCAACAGAGGCTTCAGTTTCCTTTTTTTTTTCTTTTTCTTTCATCACTCCTCGCCGTCGACCGCCGTGATCGCCGCTCTCATCAGCTCTCAATCACCGTCCACACATCACGGTTTACAGTTATAGATTGGTTCACCGTCTCACCTTTTCTCCCCTGCATCCAGCTCAAGCCTCTGTTTTTTTTTCCCAAAACCGTGCATCTTAGTGTTTTCAAACACGAGTAGGTCAGCTTGGAAGGGTTCCACAAACCTCTAGAGAAGGGCCATGTGTCCAAATCTCAGCAAATAACCACCACTAGGCAGTCACGTGTCCATTTTCTACTAGCACAAATCCCAATGAAACCAATTGACCATTTTGCCCTTCTCATGTACAAATTACCATTTTACCCTTCTCGTATCTAGGCCCAAAACTAAGCCGTCCGATGTCCAATGACGGCGTGCCGACTGTCGTTTTACTTAGGATTTCGAGATCTATCTAATAGTCCTTGGTTTGCGTGAAGAAAACTTGTCGTGCAAAAAGTCAACAATTTCCCCCTTTTTAACCAAATTACGAAAATACCCTCAATCTTCCGAACACAATAACTTCCTCCTCGGATATCGGAATCGAACGTGCCGCCTATCTACGGACTCGTGACGTCCCGAACTACGTCACAGTCATCGGTCAATGTCTAATTGACCATCTGAACTAAAAGTCCACATTTTTCCATTATAGTGGTAAAATCGTCATTCTGCGCCAACCGTCCAAAAGTATCCAACTAATCACCGATTATCTTTGTTAATCTGTCATTAAACTCTAATCTAATCCCGACTCCCGGGACGGGTCGTTACAATCTACCCTCCTTAAAAAGAATTTCGTCCCGAAATTCCACATCTCGTACCTTTGTAACTAGCGGGGAGAAATAAAATGATCTTACTCCTGGGTATCCTACCCGGTGTCCAACTCCTGCCAATCCAACTTCTCCTGACAGTCCCCAACCTGTCATCTCAACATGGTCAAACGAATCAGTCCTCCTGAGATCAATCCTAGGTACGCCACAACACCCCTATTACCAGTTTCAACATGCGCGCCTCTACCCTGAATTAACCGAACACCTCCAATGGTTCCACTAGTCACTAAAAAAATCGCCCTATCGGCACACCAACCACGTCCTAAACTGTCTTTTTACCACCAGACCCTAACATCTTCTTGTTTAACCAAGTACATACCTCTCAAGTCAGGGTCTCACCAACCGTTCGTCTACCCTGGCACTAAGCCGATCACCAACACTTCTACCAGAACTGCACGTCCAAATACATCGGCCTGGTGCCGACCACTGTAGAACTAGTACGTATCTTCCACGTACCTTTGCCCAGTACCACCTACTAGAACTACATTACTTACGCAAGGACAACCCTACGAACTTAAAGGAAACCAAGGTATTTTAGAATACCTCAAACTCAGTTCATAGAGTATATCCTCACGTACTTCCACCTACCCATATTTCGGGAAAGTCCAACTCAAAGTCCTTCCCAACTCCCGGTCTCCTAATTGGTAGGAAATCCTACCTACCGACTCACTACTTCGCCTTTACTTCCCACAACTGCTCTGATCACCCCGTCGAATTCAATCGATAAAGCCCTTAACACACCCAAAGGCACTCCTAGATTGTGGGTTCTCTTCAATAACCCCATATCGATCAGTTATAATTACTCATTCTCCGCTGTACTACTCTGATCAGACTCACGGTATACTGACCGTTCGTCCCAACCATGACTTACCAATGGTCATCACATATCTCGGCTCAGTTAGTGGTTCCTACCAACACTGTCACTTTACAACTAGCCACAACCTCGGCTTGATGTGCTCACCTGACCATTTACAAACATCCCAACTTGTGGCATATCATGCCGGTCTAGCACTCACAACACACCAATCTTGAGCCTCTACTCCTATCGAGCTAAAATCCTCAATCTACGCTCGGGTCAGGGAATCCAACCTCCCTCATCGTCCAATAAACTGAGTGCCCATCCAGAGTCATCCATCAACCAATACCTACCTCGGTTGCACCTAGCAGCACCATCCCCAGTCTGGCCGTAAGTCGGCCTCAAGCCACAATCACCAACTCAGGGGTCCGAAACTACACACTTCCTCTAGGTTCCTTTCCAAGGAACTCACAATCCAGACCTAATCATCTCACAGGGTTTTTCAAACGTCCCCGACGTCCTGGTTATCCAAACCTGCAACAACCACTAGTTCACAACGACCGTGCCACTCGGGTCGTCACGCCCGACTAAGACCATCCCGTATCACCAACTCTACGTACCAACATCCACTAGCCTCTATTTTTAGGGGGAGGGGGAATCCCTCAAAGCTCAAAGTAGTTCCTAAACCCTGCCACTCAAGGTATTCGGCTACTCGTAGCTGTACAAGTCCAAGATTGAACAATCTGACCCGACGGTCATAAGTTCATACCGTCAGCTTCCAAACACCAACCGGCCCAACAGGCCACCGTTATCCGGCCTCCTTGGCCCACTTATCTCACTAACTCAACGGGCTACTCTCGGGCCCCACAGGCCATCCAACCCACTCATCTGTAGCTCACCGGCTACAATCCAAGTTAAACCAGCTGTGGTATCTTCGACCCTATGGTCCAACCATCCAGAAAAACTAGTGCCAACGCATTAACCGTTCCGGCCATAAGCCGATGTACATCATACCTCGTACCGCGTATCCAGCGACTATCATTCTAATACGAACAATTGCTGCTAACTAACCACAACTAACGTACTACCACTATCGTATCCAGGTTGCTGACGGGCTATTCCGCGTTGAGACCTCACATACACAGTAGCATCACACCACCCAAGTCGATGAACCAACAACTCTTGGAACCAAATGACAAGATCGCCCCCGAAAAAGGGCATTGTTAACTGTGCCCGGTCCTGCTCCCGTCTGGCAAGACGACTGAAATCCCCAAGTTACCCTCAGTACGTGCCAGCCAGGGATAGCCACACGTGCTTACTCATGCCTCCGCCCCTCGAACAGCCTCGAACAACGCGCCACGACCTGGAGGGTCAATAAAAAAAACCAAAAGGTGTGAGTGGACAAAAAGAAATCAGTTTATAAAACAGTCATGGAAAGACGTTTTTACCCTCCAAGTAAAAACCAATGCATGCATACCAAAAATCGTTTCGCAATCCGTTACATTTTCAACATAAGAAATCCGTATATGAAAATCAAAAATATTTTCCTTTTCTTAACCATCGGGTCTTAGCCCGCAATCATAGACATCGGGCCTCAGCCCAAAACCGTGAATCAAATCCAAATACACAACATAATCCGAAACCATCAACCATAAAACCAGGCCACTGTCCCACACATCGGAAACATCAGAAATTAACAATGTATCACAAGTCAATCATTTTGCTGGATATCAAGTGCGCCCAAGTCTTTAAACTCAAAACCATGCGCATAATCAGGCCTTCCCGGGATTTCAACGAGTCTTTAAACTCAGAATATAATCAATGGGCCTCGGGGGTATCACAATAATCGAGTCTTTAAACTCCAATTTTCCGGGCCCGCCCCCGTCATCAATTAATCGAGTCTTTAAACTCAAAACGTGCTCCAGCAATAGCACCCGGGTCTTTAAACCCAAAACAGTTTCCCACGGGTCTTTAAACCCAAAACATTTGTCAAACACAGCAACGTGGGATCCATCCCAAAATCACATTTTTCAGAACAAGACTCATAGTCCAAATTTCCACATTCGAGTTTCCAAATCAAACTTCTCAGAACATTTTCAAATCATCATTACACACGAGGCATGCACAATCATACCAAATCAATTTATTAAATCCTTTTTCATTCCCGAATTCGAATTCAAAATGATGATTCCGTAAGTCGGCATCTGGAAGCATTATCCCGAACCCAAACCAAGAATCCACTTTAAATTTCCAAAAACCGAAATCTCGTT
Organism: Prinsepia uniflora; assembly: GCA_032719365.1. NCBI lineage: Eukaryota > Viridiplantae > Streptophyta > Magnoliopsida > Rosales > Rosaceae > Prinsepia > Prinsepia uniflora. Next base: position 46,616,331 of record CM064865.1, on the reverse strand, counting down.
ACTTTAATGCCCCGATCATCACGCCCGAAATCACCTTTTTCCAAAATCCATTTTAATTCCTTGGAATCTCATCATTTTCAAATCTTATTATTAAAACCTCAAAACCACAATCATAATCACCAAAGTCACGGTCCAATAAAAATATACTCAAAATCTCGTAAAACGTGCAAATCCGGAACGTTCTCGAAAAATGTGTCAAAATCGTAAGTCATACTCACATTCATATTCAAACCTTATTAAAAGATGACACACGCAATTCATATAAAACCATTCATCAAGCATAAGAGTAACCATAGTCTCGAAATACGTGTAATTTCGTATGTATAGTAAAAAATACGTATAAATACGGGAATCGAATACGTATAAATACGGGAATCCAAATCAATCACAACTTATAATCATAATCATAGAAATCATAGAAATAATTTATGCATGCATTAAATTTTGAAAGTAATGTCCACTCACACACCATCCAATAAGCTTGTTTTCCCGCGCTGGGCGCATTTCCGTAATTTTCGATAGTTTCCAGAAATTTCAAGTCCTGTCCGAAAACATACTTTAGTGTTACTAAGGGCTTGGATAATAACATACTGATTTCCCATAATTTTCCGGGAATTAATCGTTAATTAAAAACGTAACCTAAACCTTCGGACCCTCGAAATAATATCGAAACGGTGTCCGAAAATTTCAAAACCAACGTTAAAATTTTCGTTACATTATATAGAACAAAAGTCGTCTCGAACTCACCCTAAAGAACCGTTCCACGCGACGTCACGCGCCGCCGTGAGTGGCTGCGCGTGACACCCACGTGCTGCTACAGTGACATGCACTGTTCACCTTCTTCACACGATTTCACTGTAAAACGGGTCCGGTTGTCCGCGCTATAACCCGTTCCAATTCCTGCCAAAACAACCTCCAACCCTTCAATTGAGTATTCCAAGATCTTCGGTGTATGCCCAATTGCTATTCTGTAATGTTAGATTTGTAGGAACTTACCTAAAATCCCACGACTCGACGATGGACATCGAAGAACAGACGAACACTGTTCGTTCATCAATCTCGACCATTTTCGTTTGCTTCCTTGAAATTGATCCACTCAGAGGCTTCATAGGGTTTGTATAAGTTTGCTTCTCAGGCCAATTTCTCCCTTAAACCCCTCCAACTCCACGACTCAAACTCGATTTTTCCCCTCAGTCGCCAAGTCCGTTCGAAGCCAAAACAGCAGCAATTAAATCCCTTCTTGCACTGGATCGACTGGGAATGATCCCAGAAGACTCAATGAAGCCTTAATTTGTCATGGGTTGGCCTACATTTTGAAATTGGATTCTCACTCCCTCAAGAACCCGTTTCGGATTTTGGACTCTCCTCTCACCATTTTCATCCCTTTCTTCCCTCTCTCAGTCTCAACACTCCGGTCTCACCTCCTGGATCCCCTTCTCGCTCACAATTTCACTTAATTTAACCTTGGAAAGGTCGATCATGGCCTGATCAATGTCTCTGTTTTCTCAGCTCCCATGGCACCAGCCCAGCATTTTGTTCCCCACACAGACACCACTCAACCTCTGCTCAACCCACTCCAAGTCACTCGTGGCCTCAAATTCCACTCAAAAACTCTCACCCACACTGAACACTCGCCAGCACGATCCCTGTGCTTCCTCAAAAACCAACACGGTATTGTGCCAGTGCACTGCCCAAAACACCCCACTGTGTAAACAACCCAGCACTTCTAGCACTAAGTCTGCAGTGCTAAACATTCTTCTCCCAATGTCACTAATCGTTAATAATCAATTCATTGGGCAGACTAAACAATTCCCTCAGCCCATGCTCTGTTTCTGCAAGGAAAACCACGCCGCACACGGCTGTCGCACAAACAGCTACCAAAATTACCATTTTACCCTCAATTGACAATTTACCAAAATGCCCTCATGCAATTTAGACCCGCAACTTGGTCATTCGAACTCCGATTGACACGTGCCGCCTGTCTACGGACTCAGGGCATCAAGGCCATCCTAACGGTCCTCGGTCCACGGCCATCGGACCTCCCGGTCAAAAAGTCAACATTTTCCCCCTTTCCAACCAAATTACAAAAATGCCCTTGAACTTCCGAACGTCATAACTTTCACCTCGAAGGTCGGAATCGAACGAGCCACCTGTCTATGAACTCGTGACGTCCCAAACTACGTGACGGTCATTGGTCAAAGTCTGTTTTACCGCCCGAATTAAAATTCAGTGTTTTACCCACGACTAGGGGCAAAACGGTCATTTTGCACCGTTCGTTCGAATTCGCCCAACTGATCACCAATTAATCCCGCTAATCATGATTAGTTGCAAATCTAATCCCGAATTCCGGGATGGGTCGTTAAAATCTTCCCCCCTTAAAGAATTTCGTCCTCGAAATTACCAATATCCTTATTCCATATCCACCTCGTGGAAAAACATGTCGATCTTGCGCCTGTGTACACTCGTACACCCACCAAACTTGTCTGTACTCAGACGTCCCATCACTATCTCACGCCGTACCGATCGCGCTTGTCCACTGTGAGTGAAATTGATCACCCGATCCGTGTTAATACCGCTTGTCATATTTCACCACTTAGCTGACTCCTTCAGCTAGTTGGTTCCTCATAGTCACTAACATACCTGACGTCTGCTCCCCCTCGGAGTCACTAATGCCGATTCGTTAGTCCCTGCTGACACTGCCAGGCAAAGCGTCCACACTAAGCTTTACCACCCTAGTAAAGCTCCAATCAACAGCCAATCGGTGGTAACCCCCGTACTACAACTCACTCAATGAAGCGTAAGGTCAATCAATAAAAACTCATCTCGCAGGGCAACCCCGACCCTGCGACATAAAAAAATCGCAGAGTCCAGAACTGTCAACCCCACAGCGAACCATGACGCTAGAAATATCTCTGCGTAATACCATCACGTAAGGCCACCTGTAGTTACGCAATCGCCAACTCACTCATCCTGAGTGTACATATACCGTCAACATGCTCATTCAGGTGGTGTAATTGACACACATTGAATACTTAACCAATCAGTGACCACACGTCCCCACACTAGGGTTTCACTAGCCATCCGTGGCTAAGAGTACCTGCTCAAAGATCACTGAACCAACAACATTACTCTGTCCAGTTCATGCTCTTAACCAAATCCAGTGGTGTCGGAACTAAGCCGATCACCAACACGTACAACCTCACACCACTGGTACCTCCTAGGTGCCGTCACCAAGCACCACACGGCCCGTCCAATACCGATCCTCGTACACCGTATGGATACGTACGTCAATTTTCCAATAAGTCCACTGCATGGCCCACAGTCAACAGAATTCGATACTGGGGTTCTCTTGTCCAATCCCAGACTAGACAAATTGCTCATCACAACCCATCCTCCATTATGGGTCCCACGGTTACCCGACCAGCAACACAACATCTGCTCCCAAACATGTCATCCAAGAGATACCAATCCAAGCACGCTCACCAAGGCGTATATAGTCATGCCAAAAAGGCATCCATTCACAATTACCGAGGCGTACCAACTCCGAACCTATCAGATACTCGCTCAACGATTACTACATCACCTTCGACTGACTTCGAAAGGAAGCCAATCCCATCATCCACGAGTCAAACCCTCGAGTCAAATATAAACATTCCAACTCGCTCGAGTATGGATTAACTTTGAAAAGAAGTTCGGCCCACCATTCCCATATCTAAACATGTATGACAGAGCGATAAGCTCCCCACCTAGCCTGATCAACACGATTACCAATCAAATCTGTTACCGTGTCACCCGACGGGTAACACCACGATCCTAGATCGTCACCACGCCCAAGGTCCACAACAACATAGTCCAGATCCACCTAGGATCCACCCATGCTCACAGCTAGCAATCTTCCTGAAGCTCGACCGTAGGGTCTTACACCATCTAGAATTTTTGTCAACTACCCAACACTCCTCAACTATTTTCTCATCCAATAATTCACCCAACAACGTAATACATCCACTCTGTGGATCCCCTCCACCTACCTCTTATCGATCCCCGCCACTCCACCTAGGAGAGACCAAGGACGATCCAATACGATGTCATCGACATCCATCCCATGTGAGTGCAAACACAACTCTCTGCGCCCACCGTACCAAATATGCAACATCGTCTGCCACCAAGCAGAAAATGGGAATCCCGTTTACCCCAACCTCGAGAAATGCAACTCCACCCGATGACCCCAAACACACATGGGTCCACCACCCAATACACGCTCATCGTACTGGTATCCGCGATCAACATCTGCCGAGGCAGAGAATAGGAAGCCAACCCCGATGACTTCCGAATACCAACCACCAATGATTTTCCTCATGTCTCAAATATACCGCTTATCCTCTATTCTCTTATCACCTCATCACTGTTGGGACTTATCCCAACACATCACCATCTCTGCTGGATTCCATCCAGTCCATAACTCAACCCCTACCGAATCTCAAGTACACGCGTACGCTCATCAAGACAGTGTCACGTCCCCACTCGTGGCCCAACACTCTCCATCACTGACACCAGCACCAGCGCTGGTGCCAGTACCAACATGCAACTTTCCCACAAACACACAGGGTGTAAGGTTGATGGCCCTGGATCTCCGCTCATACCGAGCGACGATCCCGCATCACTACCCATACTCCGCAACTAGGGGTACCACCATTATGACAATCCACAACAGGATAATAGACGTTCCCTGAACGCCCCGGAATTCTCAACTACTACCACTACACCAAGTATCCACGACGCTCAGCAATTTCCACCAGATCCGGCCATAATTTCCTAACTCATTCTATCCCTGACCGTAAACCGGTCCTTGGCATCCTGAGTGCCAAGCGTTCCTCACTTAGCCTTTCTGGCTCCCCTCGAGCCTTGGTGCCTTACCACGACTCATCTCACATTCCTAACCCAAAATCCTGACTCCTCATGAGTCAAAACTCATTCCAAACCAATCATGTCGTCACCGACATACCCAGTCCCCGAGTAATTTCCAATGCTCAACCACATTCTAAGCGACCAATAGGGCCTAAGAGATAGTACAAGTTGCCCAAATATACGGCCTTCCAGCCACCGGTCTCGTTCATCCCTGCGACCCACGCAATTCTATGTATAACAAATCGCAGCTCACAGTGTACACTACCCGACATCCGACCCTCAAACCAGGGTCAATCTCACCCGAGATCTAACACGAGGTCCCAAACACCATCTCAACTCGTCTTACTACCAGGTCGCGCACAAGGGATACGCTTCGGAGGCATGATGTGGCAACAGAATCAGCAACCTAGCGCTCTGATACCAAATTGACAGGACCGCCCCCGAAAAAGGGCATTGTTAACCGTGTCCAGTCCTGCTCCCGTCTGGCAAGACTACTGAAATCCCCAAGTTACCCTCAGTACGTGCTAGACCAGGGATAGCCTCACGTGCTTACTCTTGCCTTCGCCCCTCAAACAGCCTCGAACAACGCGCCACGACCTAGAGGGTCAATAAAAAAAACCAAAAGGTGTGAGTGGACAAAAAGAAATCAGTTTATAAAATAGTCACGGAAAGACGTTTTTACCTTCCAAGTAAAAACCAATGCATGCATACCAAAAATCGTTTCGCAATCCGTTACATTTTCAACATAAGAAATCCGTATATGAAAATCAAAATATTTTCCTTTTCTTAACCATCGGGTCTTAGCCCGCAATCATAGACACCGGGCCTCAGCCCAAAACCGTGAATCAAATCCAAATACACAACATAATCCAAAACCATCAACCATAAAACCAGGCCACTGCCCCACACATCGGAAACATCAGAAATTAACAATGTATCACAAGTCAATCAATTTGCTGGATATCAAGTGCGCCCGAGTCTTTAAACTCAAAACCATGTGCATAACCAGACCTTCCCGGGATTTCAACGAGTCTTTAAACTCAGAACATAATCAATGGGCCTCGGGGTATCACAATAATCGAGTCTTTAAACTCCAATTTTCCGGGCCCGTCCCCGTCATCAATTAATCGAGTCTTTAAACTCAAAACGTGCTCCAGCAATAGCACCCGGGTCTTTAAACCAAAAATAGTTTCCCAAGGGACTTTAAACCCAAAAAATTTGTCAAACACAGCAACGTGGGATCCATCCCAAAATTACATTTTTCACAACAAGACTCATAGTCCAAATTTCCACATTCGAGTTCCCAAATCAAACTTCTCAAAACATTTTCAAATCATCATTACACACGGGGCATGCACAATCATACCAAATCACTTTATTAAATCCTTTTTCATTCCCGAATTCGAATTCGAAATAATGATTCCGTAAGCCGGCATCTGGAAGCATCATCCCGAACCCAAACCAAGAATCCACTTTAAATTTTCGAAAACCGAAATCTCGTTACTTTTATGCCCCGAGCATCACGCCCGAAATCACCTTTTTCCAAAATCCATTTTAACTCCTTGGAATCTCATCATTTTCAAATCTTATTATTAAAACCTCAAAACCACAATCATAATCACCAAAGTCACGGTCCAATCAAAATATACTCAAAATCTCGTAAAACGTGCAAATCCGGAACGTTCTCGAAAAATGTGTCAAAATCGTAAGTCATACTCACATTCATATTCAAACCTTATTAAAAGATGATACGCACAATTCATATAAAACCATTCATCAAACCATCATCAAGCATAAGAGTAACCATAGTCTCGAAATACGTGTAATTTCGTATGTATAGTAAAAATACGTATAAATACGGGAATCAAATACGTATAAATACGGGAATCGAAATCAATCAAAACTTATAATCATAATCATAGAAATCAATGAAATAATTTATGCATGCATTAAATTTTGAAAGAAATGTCCACTCACACACCATCCAATAAGCTCGTTTTCCCGTGTTGCGCGCATTTCCGTAATTTCCGATAGTTTCCAAAAATTTCAAATCCTGTCCGAAAACATACTTTAGTGTTACTAAGGGCTTGGATAACAACATACTGATTTCCCATAATTTTCTGGGAATTAATCGTTAATTAAAAACGTAACCTAAACTTTCGGATCCTCGAAATAACATCGAAACGGTGTCCGAAAATTTCAAAACCAACGTTAAAATGTTCGTTACATTGTATAGAACAAAAGTCGTCTTGAACTCACCCTGAAAAACCGCTCTACGGGCCGTCACACGCCGCCGTGAGTGGCTGCGCGTGACACCCACGCGCTGCTACAGTGCCATGCACTGTTCACCTTCATCACCGATTTCACTGTAAAACGGGTCCGGTAGCCCGCGCTATAACCCGTTCCAATTCCTGCCAAAACAACCTCCAACCCTTCAATTGAGTATTCCAACATATTCTGTGTAAGCCCAATTGCTGTTCTGTAATGTTAGATTTGTAGGAACTTACCTAAAATCCCACGACTCGACTATGGACATGGAAGAACAGACGAACACTGTTCGTTCATCAATCTCGACCATTTTCGTTTGCTTCCTTGAAATTTATCCACTCAGAGGCTTCATAGGGTTTGTATAAGTTTGCTTCTCAGGCCAATTTCTCCCTTAAACCCCTCCAACTCCACGACTCAAACTCGATTTTTCCCCTCAGTCACCAAGTCCGTTCGAAGCCAAAACAGCAGCAATTAACTCCCTTCTTGCACTGGATCGACTGGGAATGATCCCAGAAGACTCAATGAAGCCTTAATTTGTCGTGGACTGGCCTATATTTTGAAATTGGATTCTCACTCCCTCAAGAACCCGTTTCGGATTTTGTACTCTCCTCTCACCATTTTCATCCCTTTCTTCCCTCTCTCAGTCTCAACACTCCGCTCTCACCTCCTGGATCCCCTTCTCGCTCACAATTTCACTTAATTTAGCCTTGGAAAGGTCGATCATGGCCTGATCAATGTCTCTGTTTTCTCAGCTCCCATGGCACCAGCCCAGCATTTTGTTCCCCACACAGACACCACTCAACCTCTGCTCAACCCACTCCAAGTCACCCGTGGCCTCAAATTCCACTTAAACACTCTCACCCGCACTGAACACTCGCCAGCACGATCCCTGTGCTTCCTCAAAAACCAACACGGGATTGTGCCTGTGCACTGCCCAAAACACCCCACTGTATAAACAACCCAGCACGTCTAGCACTAAGTCTGCAGTGCTAAACATTCTTCTCCCAATGTCACTAATCGTTAATAATCAATTCATTGGGCAGACTAAACAATTCCCTCAGCCCATGCTCTGTTTCTGCAAGGAAAACCACGCCGCACACGGCTGTCGCACAAACAACCACCAAAATTACCATTTTACCCTCAATTGACAATTTACCAAAATGGCCTCATGCAATCTAGACCCGCAACTTGGTCATTGGAACTCCAATTGACGCGTACCGCCTGTCTACGAACACAGGGCATCGAAGCCATCCTAACGTTCCTCGATCCTCGACCATCGGACCTCCCGGTCAAAAAGTCAACATTTTCCCCCTTTTCGACCAAATTACAAAAATGCCCTTGAACTTCCGAACGTCATAACTTTCACCTCGAACGTCGGAATCGAACGAGCCACCTGTCTATGAACTCGTGACGTCCCAAACTACGTGACGGTCATTGGTCAAAATCCGTTTGACCGCCCGAATTAAAAGTCAACGTTTTACCCACGACTAGGGGCAAAACGGTCATTTTGCATCGTTCGTCCGAATTCGCCTAATTGATCACCAATTAACCCCGCTAATCATGATTAGTTGCAAATCTAATCACGAATTACGGGATGGGTCGTTACACCAAACCTCGTGCAAAGCATACGAAACCTCGCTCTGATACCAATTGTCAGGACCCACACCTAATCCCCTGGGATTAAGGGCTAAATCCCGATCCCGTCCAGTTTACGCATGACACGAAGGCTAAACTGACGTCTAACCTTCATGTGACACGTATGTCGAGCAAGGGATTCTCGATCCAACCATCCGAAAAGTAACCAAGCTTCCTAGAGTGTACCGAACTACTGTGAACTACGGGTGTGATGTCTCTGTTTCTCTCGACCAACAGCCCGTACCGCAATAACCTGGAGGGTATCGAAAACATGAAAAGACTGTGTGTGGACAAAAATAAAGTATAATTCAAAAACAGTTTAATAAAACAATTACATTTATACCCTCCATTTAAAAAACCATCAATGCATGCATATCAAATCCAAGTCATGAAACCACTCATATCAAAAACCATCATTGAAAACCATTTAGAAACCCGAGTCCAATCAGCTATTCAAATCCAAGGCCTCAGCCTCACATCTCGAATCAATCTCAAATCCGGGAACTCTGTCCCAAAACTCGTCAAATCCAACTCATCCGGTCCACCGCCCAAAACCAGAGAAAACTAGTGAAAAACTAGTGAAAATATCAATCATACAAGTTACTAGATCTCAAGTGCGCCCGAGTCTTTAAACTCAAAACACAATGCGCAAATAGCCAGGCCTTCCTAGGATATCCGAGTCTTTAAACTCAAAATACAATCACAGGCCTCGGGGGGGTATCATAATCACCGAGTCTTTAAACTCAAAACATATACCGAGTCTTTAAACTCAAAACATATCAATCCAGGGCCCTCCCCCGTCAATCAAACCGAGTCTTTAAACTCAAAACCAGATCCAGTGGGTTTTTCTCTTTTCTTTTTCCGGGTCTTTAAACCCAAAACCATTTTCCAATCAACAGTGAAAACCATCGAAAATCCTTTTCCGAATTCGCAACAATGATTCCGTAAGCCGGCATCCGGAACCATTGTCCTGAACCCAAATCCAGACTTCCTTTTCATCAAAACCAAATCCAAAATCTCCTTTCCAAAATCCAGTTTCAAAACCGAAATCTCAATCACATAGACTGGGCTCCAAGCCCGAAATCGGTTTTCCGAAATCCTTTTCAAATCATTGAAATAAAATCATTAAAACCACAGTAAAAATCATAAGATAGTACGAAACCTCGTAAAACGTGAAATTCCATAAAATACCTCGAAAAACGTGCAAAACCGTAAACCATCAAGATCATAAAGCAAATCATAGAATCACGTATGAAAACATATTAAAACATATATGCATGCATCATAAGTTAGAAAGCAAAGTTCACTCACAGACCATTCCGTCGCCTTGATACGCGTGTACTTACGTCGTTCCCTGCCAATCCACTATCCTTGGCTTTCCGAAACCTGTCCAAATCCCATAACAAGGTCACTAACTACTTCACAATGGTCATACTTAAGCCCCATAATTTTCCCCTATTTTTAACTGTTTTTAACCGTGCCCTAAAAGCTTTGGACAGCCCGAAACATGTCGAGACGATGTCCGATCGATTCGAAACCAGTGCCAAAATATTCGTTACATCGAATACTTTAAAAGTCGTGTTGGCAACTTCCCCAAAAGGGGCCCCATGTGCCCTCACGCGCCGCCCAAAGGGGATGTGCGTGGGAGCCACGTGCCTACTGTTCAACTTCTTCAACCTTGGTCAGACCGGGTCTGAACCGGTCTAGGGTGACCCGGTCCAATCCTGAACCGGCGTGAACGGTTTTGTCCTATTCCCCTTCCTTTTTAATCCGTTTTTATTCCTAATTAATCTACTACTTTCGTCCTTCCAATTCCAATAAATCCCTAAATTAAAATCGTGAAAATTGGCCTAAAGATTACCTCTTCAAATTAATTTGTCGAACCGCCCAATCCTTCCCTTCAGTTATTCGTCTCCTTGCCATTCCTGTCTCTAAGTCCTCTTCCGAAAGGCTCCTTTCCACTTCCAAAACCGCACCCAATTAACCATTTCGATTAAAAGTCATTACAAACAAAACTGCCATTTTGAATTTAAACGAAGGTGTTTACAGTATATTGTCATACCGTGCAACTGAGGCTTTGAAGACGATCCAATTCATTCCTTACAACCTTAGCTACAACCTCCCGTGCACCATGTCGATCATCTGCCCTTCAGTCTCTCTTTCCCATTTTAGCTCCAACAGAGGCTTCAGTTTTCTCTTTTTTTTTTCTTTCATCACCTCTCGCAGTCCACTGCCGTGATCGCCGCTCTCATCAGCTCTCAATCACCGTCCACACATCACGGGTTACAGTTAGAGATTGGTTCACCATCTCACCTTCTCTCCCCTGCATCCAGCTCAAGCCTTTGTTTTTCTTTTTCCTAAAACCGTGCATCTTAGTGTTTTCAAACACGAGTAGGTCGGCTTGGAAGGGTTCCACAGACCTCTAGAGAAGGGCCATGTGTCCAAATCTCAGCAAGCAACCACCCCTAGGCAGCCACTTGTCCATTTTATACTGGCACAAATCCCAATGAAACCAATTGACCATTTTGCCCTTCTCATGTACAAATTACCATTTTACCCTTCTCGTATCTAGGCCCGAAACTAAGCCGTTCGATGTCCAATGACGGCGTGCCGACTGTCGTTGTACTTAGGATTGCGAGACCTATCTAACGGTCCTTGGTTTGCACGAAGAAAACTTATCGTGCAAAAAGTCAACAATTTCCCCCTTTTTAACCAAATTACAAAAATGCCCTCAATCTTCCGTACATAATAACTTACTCCTCGAATGTCGGAATTGAACGTGCCACCTGTCTACGGTCTCGTGACGTAGTTCGGGACGTCACGGTCATCGGTCAATGTCCAATTGACCATCTGAACTAAAAGTCAACATTTTGCTAATTCCAGGGGAAAAATCGTCATTCTGCGCCAACCGTCCAAAAGTATCCAACTAATCACCGATTATCTTCGTTAATCCATCATTAAACTCTAATATAATCCTGACTCCTGGGACAAGTCGTTACAATCTCATTTTTCACACCATTTGAAGTCTTCAACCAAGTCTTTGGAATAAGGGTAAATAATGTCTATACGAGGCTCACGAGAATAGATGTTTAGGGTGATGAAAGAAAGGCTCAATGTAGGCAAAAAAGGGGCTAACTAGAGGTGTCACAACTTGTGCGATCAAATAGGGACATGGATATTTAGATAAGTGGTGTTAACTCTATTGCCTTAATCATGTCCAAAATCAAAGAGTTTATTGACTTAAAAGCTTTGAAAATCACATAGAATAAGTTCTAGTACTCTAGAGTTCATTAAAAACTATGGCAAGCAGTTATGAGGCATATGTATATCAATTTAAACAAAGAACTTCTATGAATCACTCAACAAAGAAGTATATAAGGCTCTAAAGTTCACATAGGGTTTATATGATTCATACATATCTTAACATGCTCGTTCTGTACCAGTTAAACATGCATCATCTACTACAAGTCATAAACATTCAATCATAAAGCATTAACAAATGAATTCACGTTGTAGTGATCATCTTTTAGCCATGTTTTATCTTTTTTTCCTTCTTTTTTTTCATTATTATCATCGACAAGTTAAGGGAATGCTAAGACTTTTAAAAACAAAAACTTGAAACACACAATTTTTTATTTTTTTATTTTTATACTTTTTTTTTGTAAAGACTCACAAAGTTGTAAAAACCTCCCCCACACTTAAAGTTGGCATTATCCTATATATATCAAAGTAAAAGCATAGAATCAAGTATGAGATAGAGTTTTATGAAAATAAAACAAAAATAAAAACAAATGAAAATAAAAGATAAGGGAAGAGAATGCAAATCTGTTGTAGACTCCTCCATTGGGTTCTCTCCCAACAAGCGCTTAAGTTTAACACTAAGCCTAGAATTTAACGTCTTCAGCCAAGATGAAGTGCTTCAATCAACTCATTCAATGTGAGACCTATGCACTTTCGAACTCCGCATCGTGCCCACCAATTGTTTATAAGTAAGGCGTCAATCCATTATGAATTCGAGGGTCAAGTTCATGCGCTATCTCTTTGACACGGGCGTCCCCTAAGTCTAGTTCATGGACCTTAGATTAAGTGAATTGTGTATAGAATGTTCCTTCAAGAGAGTTAGGTGAGAATATGAATATGTAAAGAAGACGGGATATAGAAAAGAATATACATAACAAACTAAGAATATTTACAAGGGAAGTCAAATATGGTATTTACAAACAAGTATGGTATTTATGCACATGTAAAATATTTACATTATAAACATATTTACACAAACGAAATCACACAAGAGATTTTTCAATCCCCAACAACGGCGCCAAAAATTGACGCGCTAAAACTAAGCATTAAAGTAAACACAAACTCACACTCAACACTTAATGAAAACATATACAAATTAAAACCTTTTTTTCTAGATTGTAGCATTGATGAGTAGGGATCGTTCTTAATCGGGGATTGAGGGTACCTAAGCATGATTATCGTTTGATTAGTTAATTGGGGGTTAAAGAGATTGATTTCAATGTCCTAAGTAATTAAACTACTCTAAACTAACCTAATATAATATTTACATGGTCAACTCATCTTTAACCTAACTTATTCATAAATCATACCAATTTCTATAATCAACGAAATTCCAAAACCTTAGTTTAATGAAATACATGTACATTATCTTAAGTATGTGCTCGGGAATACTATAACGACCTGTCCCAGAAATTGGGATTAGATTAGTGGTTAAAGACGGATTAGTGCAGTTAATCGGTGATTAGTTGGAGGTGTTCAAACGGACGGTTCGAAATGACGATTTTCTCCCTAGAATGGGCAAAAATGTTGACTTTTCATTTGGGTGGTCAAATGGACTTTGACCGATGACCGTGACGTAGTTAAGGACGTCACGAGTTCATAGACCGGTGGCACGTCCGATTCCGACATTAGAGGAACAAGTTATGACGTTCGAAAGCTCAAGGCCAATTTGGTAATTTGGAGAGAAAGGGGCAAGTTGTTGACTTTTCAAACAACCAGGAATTTTCACAAACTTTGAGGATCGTTAGGTAGGCCTTGATTCCCGAAGTACAATGACAGGAGGCACATGTCGATTGAGGTTCGAACAACAAAGTTACGGGTCAAGGAGATTGAGGGGCAAAATGGTAATTTGTATATAGGGGTATGATGGTCAATTGGCTTGCATGGGGATTGGTGCCCAGTGGTCAGAGGACACTTGGCTGCCTTAGGATTGTTTGTCCATTGGATTTGGGACACTTGTCCCCCCACTAGAAGGCTGTGGAAGATTGTTCACCGCTTTGCATAGTTTTAAATGTTATACGGGTATAGGGAGGAACATAGTGAAAAGAAAACAGAGCCTGAGGAATCTCTCCTCCTCTTCCTTCGATTTTCATTATTTTTGTACCCTTGGAGAATGGAAGTGAGAGACACGAGATTGGGATAGGTGGTGGTGCCGCCGTGGGAGGTTAGTCGCGACGGTGGAAGTGGAGTTGTGGAGAACAGAGACAGGAAGGCGTGTCGTGAAATCCCAGCTTCCTAACATCCCTCAAACCTCACCCTTTGTGGTCACTTTGTGAAGGAATTATGGCAGGGAGGCTGAGCTGAAGCTAATAGTAGTAACGACGGTAGGCACGGCTGACGGTAATTAAGAAACTGTGAAAAGCCCAGTTTTAATTTGAAAATGGTAAACTCAGTTTTGATGAGTGGTGATCACATTGGTTACTTGGCTAGGCTTCTGAAGGCTTCAAGGTGATGTTTGGACTTGAAACCACGAGCAAAGGTGGCATGGAACTTGGAAACAGAGAGGGGACAGTCGAAGGAGTGTTGGTCGATCTAGGAGGTACTTTTCTACCTGGTTTTCCATGTTTTTAATAGTTAAAATAATTGGTCAGATTAGGACGAAGCTACTAGGATTAAAATGGTTGGAATTGGACTGAAAATGGACACAAACCCGCCTACTCCAGTTTGGTTGGACCGGGCCGGTTCGAACCGTTCTGAACCGGTCTAGCGAGGGGTTGAAGACGATGAACAGTAGGCGTGTAGCTCCCACGTGATGCCCCTTTGTTCAGCGCGTGAAGGAGCATGGGGCCCCTTTCGGGGAAGGTTCCAACATGACTTTTAAAGTATTCGATGTAACAAACATTTTGACACCGTTTTTGAGTCGATCAGACATCGTCTCGATATGTTTCAGGATGTCCGAAGGTTTGAGGCCTCGGTTAAAAATAGTTAAAAATATGGAAAAATTATGGGGCTTTAGTATGACCATTTTGAAGTAGTTAGTGACCTTAGTATGGGATTTGGACAGGTTCGGGAAAGTCGAGGATAGTGGATGGGCTGGGAACGGCGTAGGTGCACGCGTATCGAGGTAGCAACGGAATAGTCTGTGAGTGGACTTTGCTTTCTAACTTATGATGCATGCATATATGTTTTTATATGATTTCTATACGTGATTCTATGATTTGATTTATGATCTTGATGGTTTATGATTTTGCACGATTTTCGAGATATTTATAGCATTTCACGTTTTACGAGATTTCGATTACTATTGTGATTTGATCATGGTTTTAATGGTTTGATTTCAGGATTTGAAATATGATTTTATTTCAAGGATTTGAAATGGATTTCGGAAAAGTGATTTCGGGCCTGGAACCCTGTTTCTGAGATTTCGATAAACGAGCTTTCAGTTTTGAGACTTGGGAAGGAAATCTGGATTTGGGTTCGGGATGATGGTTCCGGATGCTAGCTTACGAAATCATTGTTGCGAATTCGGTTAAGGGATTTATGTGGTTTTCACTGTTGATTGAAAAATGATTTTGGGTTTAAAGACCCGGAAAGAAAAGAAAAGAAAAACCGCTGGATCTAGTTTTGAGTTTAAAGACTCAGTTGATTGACGGGGGGCGGGGGGGCCCTGGATTGATATGTTTTGAGTTTAAAGACTCAATATATGTTTTGAGTTTAAAGACTTGGTTATGATACCCCCCGAGGCCTGTGATTGTGTTTTGAGTTTAAAGACTCGTTGATATCTCGGGAAGGTCTGATTATTGCGCATAGTTTTGAGTTTAAAGACTCGGGCGCACTTGAGATCTATCAAACTCGCATGATTGTTATTTTCACTGGTTTTAGAATGTTTTGGGAAATGGCCCGATTTATTTGGATTTGATGAGTTTTGGGACTGAGTTCCCGTACTTTGAGATGGTTTGTGGTTTTGGGCAGAGGCCCTGGATTTGGATAGCGGATTTGATTCAAGTTTTCAAATGGTTTTCATTGATGGTTTTGGTATGAATGCTTTCATAACATGTATTGATATGCATACATTGGTTTTTAAATGGAGTATAACTGTAATTGTTTTATTGAACTGTTGTCGAACTTATACTTTATTTTTGTCCACTCACAGTCTTTTCGTGTTTTCGATATCCTCCAGGTTTTTGTGTTGCGGGCTGTTGGTCGAGAGAGACATAGACATCACACCCGCGATCCACAATAGTTCGGCGTACTCTGGGAAGTCCGGATACTTTTAGGACTGTTGGATCGAGAATCCCTTGTCTGACTTACGTGTCACATGGAGGTTGGACGTCAGTTTAGCGTTCGTGTCATTCGTAAGTTAGACGGGAGCAGGATTTAGCCCTTAATCTCGGGAGATTAAGGGTGGGTCCTATCAATTGGTATCAGAGCAAGTTTTGAGCACTCTGCGGGAAGTTTGGCTTCCAGAGCAGGTGGTTTTCCGGTTAGCATGATGTGAGGCTACTATAGATGTGATGTCTCAACGTGGAACAGCCTGTCATCAACCTGGATACGCGAGTGTTAATGAGTAGTTGTACGATAGTTAGTGGCTTAGTCAATGGTGGAAGTACGAGCAACTAGGTGATGCGTTGCCTGATACGCATTTAGATGTGTTACTTGCCGGCTTTGGACCAGAAAGGATAGCGTGTTGTACGCTGGATATGCTTGATTTTTGGTTAGACCATAGGGTCGGAGGTATGCCAACGGTTAACCTGGATGATAGCTAGTGAGCTATGTTTGAGTAGGCTAGTTGGCCTGTGGGACAGATAGTAGTCTGTGCGATGGTGGTCTGTTGGTCCGGATGGTGATTGAATGACGAAGTATGGACTTGAGACCATTAGGGTCAGATTTTTTGAGCTTGGATTTGTGCGGCTACGAGTAGCCGGATGCCTCGAGTGGCGAGGTACAGGAAACTACTTTGTGGATTTGAAGGAATTCCCCTAGTATTGGATACCGGTAGATGTTAGTGTGTGGAGATACGATAAGGGATGGTCTTAGTCGGGTGTGACGACCCGAGTGGTAAGGTTGTAGTGAACTAGTGGCTGTCGTGGGTTTAGGAGAACCCGTATGGCGAGGATCATTTGAGGAACCCCCTGAGATGACTGGTCTGGAACCCGTGAGTTGGGGTTTGTGGTTAGGAAGTTGTTATTGGGCCGCTTTACGGCTGGCTTGGAAATGGTGCTGCTAGGAGTACCGAGGTAGTGATTGGTTAGCGGACAATTCTGGACAAGTCCAATGTTGGGTGCTCACGTTTGGTAGGAACCATTAACCGAGCGGGGATATGTGATGACCATTGGCAGGTCATGGTTGGGTTTGACCCTCCGTGAAGTAGATTTTGTGGACTTCCCCTGTTGTGTTAGAAATACAGAGGTTGGTAAGGCCGAGGCTCATGATTGGTGATTCGCTGAGATTGGTGCTTGATGTACTTGAGGATCAGGACTCAGGAGGCCGAGGTGAGTGACCGTTGATTGTGATCCGAGAGTGGGTTATGAGTGTGATAGTGGTGCTCGACATTGAACCTTGGAAAGGTGGAGATGCGGTCATCAGAAGGAGTGATGGTCGCCTTCTTTTTGGATGTGCATACGGTGTTAACTGACAGGTGAGTTGGTCGGTGAGTTGGTTTAGTTACAGACACGTGGATTGTGATTTATAGGAGACGTGGATCGCCTAAGGGTAGCAGAGTTGACGTTGAGACGGTTGGTCCAATGGTGGTATTCGTGTTGCGGATTGAGTTCCATGATTGGAAAGGGTGGATATACTTCCAACATGGTTAGAATCTCGGAAGTAGGAGCGGAGGTAGTTTAGACACCGAGATGGATGTTTTAAAGTTGATTTGGGGATTCATTAAGGGAACTTCAAGAATTGTGACCCCCCCCCCCCTTGGTCCTGGAGACGGGTGGATGTGTTCGGGAGTAGAAAGAGTACTTAGTAACGCCGGGAGTGGCCTATGTGGCGAGTGCCATAGGATTGTGCTAAGTTGGATTAAGGTAGGATGACTTGCAATGTCCTAGTTGTGGACCTTGTAGAGTTCCGTTGGAGGTTGACGGAAGGAAATGGAAAAAGGAGTGACTAGAACTAATTGATATGAGGTTATTGAAGAGAACCCACAATCTGGACGTACGGTATATAAATCGATTGGATTTGATGTAGTGGCCTGAACCCTAGTCAGTAGGATCCACTTAGGAGTGTGTGGATCGGGATTGGATTGCTTCTGACACATTTGAGTAGTTGTGGAGCAAGAGGATCGCATGTGAGACACAAGTTGGATAGCTTGATTGTCTTGGAGTTAGTGCTGGGTCTGCCTTGTGTACGTAGCTGAGATGTATTTAGAGTTCTTACAGGTCGAGCGACCCAGAAGATTGGAAGATTTGGAAGTAGACTTGAGCTGGTGTTTTCGGAAGACGTGTTGGCCTAGTATTGGAGTAGACCGATGGACTGCAAGAGTGAAGCGTGTGACGTTAAAGGTACCTTGGGTATGAGTTGAACAATGTTGACCTCTGACAAAAATCAATAGATTACGAGATGGGTTGGAAGTTGGTTGAGTGGATTTCTTTGACAAAAAGGTAGTGACAGTTGGAAACTGTAAGGATAAGTTGATTTGGCAGGTGCTGGACACCGGGTAGGAAACCCAGGTGTGAGATTAGTTGGATTCCCCTAGTTACTTACAGAAGTACGAGATTCGGAATTTCGGGGACGAATTATTTAAGAGGGGTAGATTGTAATGACTTGTCCCTGAAATCGGGATTAGATTAGTGGTTAATGACGGATTAGCGCAGTTAATCAGTGATTAGTTGGAGGCGTTCGGACGGACGGTGCGAAATGATGATTTTGCCCTTGGAATGGGCAAAAATGTTGACCTTTCGTTCGGATGGTCAAATGGACTTTAACCGATGACCGTGACGTACTTCGGGACATCACGAGTTCATAGCCAGATGGCACGTCCGATTCTGAAATTCGAGAAAAAAGTTATGACGTTCGGAAGTTCAAGGGCAATTCGGTAATTTGGTGAGAAAAGGGCAAGTTGTTGACTTTTCAAACGATAAGGAATTTCCACAAACTTCGAGGACCGTTAGGTAGGTCTTGATTCTTAGAGTACAACGACAGGCGGCACATGTCGATTGAAGTTCAGACAACAAAGTTACGGGTCAAGGAGATTGAGGGGCAAAATGGTAATTTGTATATAGGGGGTATGATGGTCAATTGGCTTGCATGGGGATTGGTGCCCAGTGGTCAGAGGACACTTGGCTGCCTCAGGATTGTTTTTCCATTGGATTTGGGACACTTGTCCCCCCACTAGAAGGCCGTGGAATATTGTTCACCGCTTTGTTTAGTTTTAAATGTTATACGGGTGTAGGGAGGAACAGAGTGAAAAGAAAACAGAGCCTGAGGAATCTCTCCTCCTCTTCCTTCGATTTTCATCATTTCTGTACCCTTGGAGAATGGAAGTGAGAGACACGAGGATGGGATAGGTGGTGGTGCCGCCGTGGGAGGTTAGTCGCGACGGTGGAAGTGGAGTTGTGGAGAACAGAGACAGGAAGGCGTGTCGTGAAATCCCAGCTTCCTAACATCCCTCAAACCTTACCCTTTGTGGTCACTTTGTGAAGGAATTATTACAGGGAGGCTGAGCTGAAGCTAATAGTAGTCACGGCGGTAGGCACGGCTGACGGTAATTAAGGAACTGTGAAAAGCCCAGTTTTAATTTGAAAATGGTAAACTCAGTTTTGATGAGTGGTGATCACATTGGTTAATTAGCTAGGCTTCTGAAGGATTCAAGGTGATGTTTGGACTTGAAACCACGAGCAAAGGTGGCATGGAACTTGGAAATAGAGAGGGGACAATCGAAGGAGTGTTGGTCGATCTAAGAGGTATTTTTCTACCTGGATTTCCATGTTTTTAATAGTTAAAATAATTGGTCAGACTAGGACGAAGCTACTAGGATTAAAATGGTTGGAATTGGACTGAAAATGGACACAAAACTGCCCTCTCCGGTTAGGTTGGACCGGGCCGGTTCGAACCGGTCCAGCGACTGGTTTATATGATTTCTATACGTGATTCTATGATTTGATTTATGATCTTGATGGTTTACGGTTTTGCACGATTTTCGACATATTTATAGTATTTCACGTTTTACGAGATTTCGATTACTATTGTGATTTGATCATGGCTTTAATGGTTTGATTTTGGGATTTGAAATATGATTTGATTTCAAGGATTTGAAATGGATGTCGGCAAAGTGATTTCAGGCCTGGAGCCCTGTTTCTGAGATTTCGATAAACGAGCTTTCAGTTTTGAAACTGGATTTTGGAAATGAGATTTCAGATTTGGTTTTGAGACTTGGGAAGGAAATCTGGATTTGGGTTCGGGATGATGGTTCTGGATGCTAGCTTACGGAATCATTGTTGCGAATTCGGGTAAGGATTTTCTGTGGTTTTCACTGTTGATTGAAAAATGGTTTTGGGTTTAAAGACCCGGAAAGAAAAGAAAAGAAAAACCGCTGGATCTGGTTTTGAATTTAAAGACTCGGTTGATTGACGGGGGGAGGGCCCTGGATTGATATATTTTGAATTTAAAGACTCGGTTATGATACCCCCCCGAGGCCTGTGATTGTGTTTTGAGTTTAAAGACTCATTGATATCTCGGGAAGGCCTGATTATTGCGCATGGTTTTGAGTTTAAAGACTCAGACGCAATTGAGATCCAGCAAACTCGCGTGATTGATATTTTCACTGGTTTTTCACTGGTTTTCAGATGTTTTGGGCAATGGCCCGAATGATTTGGATTTGATGAGTTTTTGGACTGAGTTCCCGTACTTTGAGATGGTTTGTGGTTTTGAGCAGAGGGCCTGGATTTGGATAGCGGATTTGATTCAAGTTTTCAAATGGTTTTCATTGATGGTTTTGATACGAATGGTTTCATAACATGTATTGATATGCATACATTGGTTTTTAAATAGAGGGTATAACTGTAATTGTTTTATTGAACTATTTTCGAACTTAAACTTTATTTTTGTCCACTCACGGTCTTTTCGTGTTTTCGATCCCCTCCAGGTTGTTGTGTTGCGGGCTGTTGGTCGAGAGAGACGGAGACCTCACACCCACGATCCACAGTAGTTCGTCGTACTCTGGGAAGTCCAGATACTTTTAGGACGGTTGGATCAAGAATCCCTTGTCCGACTTATGTGTCACATGGAGGCTGGACGTCAGTTTAGCCTTCGTGTCATGCGTAAGTTAGATGGGAGCAGGATTTAGCCGTTAATCCCGGGGGATTAGGGGTGGGTCCTGTCACTAGAAAATACTAAAATTAAACTAAGAATTCAAAGCATGTAAGCCCTTAGCTATTTGTCTCAAAATTTCATTATTATCATGGCATATAAGATTTTCACTAGAAGGCATTTAAGCATATGGAATTCAAGAGTTAATAAATGGTAACAAAATGTTTCAAAAAGAAAGATAATGAGTAAATATGGTGAAATGAATCTCAAGATGAATAAAATAAGTATGAATCAATTCACAAGGACATGCACTAAAAAATTCACTCAATTTTCTAAGGGTTTGTGTTTGCACTCAATGTATATGAGAAAAAATGCTCACATAATAGAAATGAAGTACTTTTGCAAAATCTCAAACGAACACCTCAAGATAAAAACAAAACATACTTGCACAAATGAACCAAAAACATAATATTACTTAAGTGATAAACTCAACTAATCAAAATTTACTATCTTAAGGATCATAAGGTCTTTATAAAGGTTGTAATGGGTTAAGTTTGGAGGCAAGGAAAATATAGGATAAGTGGTGCTCAAATTTATTCCAAGACTCAATAGAGTTCACAAAATGTATCATAACTTCCCATGTCAGTAATCCATCTCTTCGAACATAGGGCTAATTTCATCATGTTGGGTCTCAAATTCATTCTTTGAGTCGGATTTACATATGTTAAGACTTAACTCGAACATTATGTAATCAAACCTTATTACCTTAATAGAGACTCAAATTTTTTTTTTAAATATCAAGGTAATAACTTGTATCAATAATATAACAAAGTTTGAGTAAGTAAATTCACATAAAAGTCTTTACAACATCATCATTTTCTCCTTACACGATCTTAATGTTTTCAACCAAGTCCTTGGAACAAGGGTAAAGGATACCTATACTAAGCTCAAGTATTTAGATAATCATGGTGTTGAAAGAAATGCTTAATATAGGCTCAATGGGTTAAAACTAAGGGGGTCGCAACTTGTGCGCACAAATAGGGAACATGGATGTTTGAAGTACTTTTGCAAAATCTCAAACAAACACCTCAAGATAAAAATTAAACATACTTGCACAAATGAACCAAAACCATAAGCTTACTCTAGTGATTGACTCAACTAATCAAAATTTACCATCTAAAGGATCATAAGGTCTTTACGAAGGTTGTAATGGGGCTAAGTTAGAGGCAAGGTAAATATAGGACAAGTGGTGCTCAAATTCATTCCAAGACTCAATAGACTCCCAAAACGTATCATAACTTCCCAACCTTAGTGCAATGATGTTAGTAATCCATCACTTAGAATATAGGCCAAGTTTCATCATGTTGGGCCTCACAATCATTTTTTGGCCTCAGATTTACAAATATACGATTTAACTCAAATATTACATAATCAAACCTTATTACCTTGATAGAGACTCAAAACATTGTTTTTTTTTTACAATAAATTTTTTATTTTTTATATATTTATTTTTATTTTTATATATCAAGGTAATAACATGTGTCAATAATACAACAATATTTGAGTAAGTAAATCCACATAACGCACATAAAAATCTTCAAAACATCATCATTTTCTCTTTACATGATCTTCATGTCTTCAATTGAGTTCTTGAAACAAGGGTAAAAGATGTCTATACTAAGCTCAAGTGTTTAGATAATCATGGTGATGAAAGAAAAGGCTAAATGTGGGCTCAAAGGGGTTAAAACTAAGGGGTTAAAACTTGTGCGCACAAAATAGGGAACATGAATGTTTGAATTTATGGTGTTAACCCTAATACCTTAATCATACCCAAAATCAGAGAGTTTATTGACTTAAAAGCTTTGAAAATCATATAGAATAAGTTCTAGTGCTCTAGAGTTCATTAAAAGCTATGACAAGTAGTTATGAGGCATATGTATATCAATTTAAACAACGAATTTATGAATCACTCATCAAAGATGTATATAAAGTTCTAAAGCTCACATAAGGTTCAAATGATTCATACTTATCTTATCATGCTCGTTTATGTACCAATTTACATGCATTATTTACAAGTTATAACACTTAATCACAAAGTATTAACAAACAAATTCAAGTTGTAGTGATCATCTTTATATCCATAACATATTTATTTCCCTTCATTATTATTATTCACAGGTTAAGCGGAAACTTGAGACTCGTAAAAACGCTAAATAGAAACGAAAAGACTCAAGAAAGCCAAAAACAAAATAATTTTTTTTGAAACTTAAAAAAAAACAATTTAATTGCACAATTAAAATTGTAAACAGTTCCCCCACAATTAAATTCTACATTGTCCTCAATGTAAGCAAGTAGAAAGTAATCGAACGTAGAATCAAAGTAAGGAAGATGATTTACGAAAATGAAGCAAGAAAAACAGGAAATAAACAAAGTAAGAGAGAGTGAACGGTTGAAAGAAAGCAAATCTGCGTTGATGACTCTTTCACAACTCAAGAACACATTGGGTTGCCGCCCAACATGCGCTTGAAGTTTAACGTCCAATCAGCCTAGACCAAGTGCTTAACTCATATGATGTGAGAAATTCAAGTTGTAGTGATCATCTTTATATCCATAACATATTTATTTCCCTTCATTATTATTATTCACAGGTTAAGCGGAAACTTGAGACTCGTAAAAACGCTAAATAGAAACGAAAAGACTCAAGAAAGCCAAAAACAAAATAATTTTTTTTGAAACTTTAAAAAAAATAATTTAATTGCACAATTAAAATTGTAAACAGTTCCCCCACAATTAAATTCTACATTGTCCTCAATGTAAGCAAGTAGAAAGTAATCGAACGTAGAATCAAAGTAAGGAAGATGATTTACGAAAATGAAGCAAGAAAAACATGAAATAAACAAAGTAAGAGAGAGTGAACGGTTGAAAGAAAGCAAATCTGCGTTGATGACTCTTTCACAACTCAGGAACACATTGGGTTGCCGCCCAACATGCGCTTGAAGTTTAACGTCCAATCAGCCTAGACCAAGTGCTTAACTCATATGATGTGAGACGGTAGCATTCTTTCTGACTCCACATCATGTCCTACAATTGCCTCGATGTAAGGCTTCAATCTGTGACCATAGACGTTGAACTTTTTTCCCGTTTCAATGCTTTTGATCTGTATGGGTCCATGGGCAAACACAATAGTAACAACAAAAAGACCTACCCATCTAGAAAATAATTTACCTAGAAAGATTCTAAGTCGTGAATTGAACAATAAAACCTTCTGGCAAATATCAAATGTTTTACTCTTGATCTTCTTGTCATGTAATGCCTTAGTCTTCTCCTTGTAGATCAGAGCATTTTCAAATGCATCATTTATGATCTCCTCAAGCTCACTTAGCTAGAGCTTTCGATGCAACATGGCGTCATCCAGCTTGATGTTGAAAATCTTGACAGCCCACCATATAATGACTCGTCATTAATTTCGGGGTTAGATTAGTGAGTAAACGTGGATTAGTGGGACTAATCGAGGCTTTGTCAGAGAATCGTGGACAGACGATGTAAAATGACTATTTTACCACTAGGAATGGGCAAAAAGTTGACTTTTAACCGCCCAAGTCAAATGGACTTTGACTGATGACCGTGACATAGATCGGGACGTTACAAGTCTGTAGACAGACAGCACGTCAAAATAGGATGTCCGACGGGAGAGTTGCATGTCTAGGAATTTTATGGCACTATTAACGCAAATTGAGACATCACGACACATGGCAGGATTTGATTGGGGAAGGTTCTAGAAGGACCCACTAGATGGGTGACACTTGATAGGCCCAGACCCCAATTAAATAGGTTATCATGTTCTTAATCGATCATCTTCTCTGTTTAACCCAAAAACTGTGGAACTCTCTTGACCCCGTGCAACCCCTCCTATACTAGCCCCTTCAATCCTCATCGATTGTGCCGAGTGTGTGAATGAGAATGAGAGTGTCAGGACCCGACCCTCCTCAGTCAGGACCCGACTCATCTAGCACCATATTGTCCGCTTTGGGCCTCGCCCTCACGGTTTTGTTTTCGGGAGCTCATGGTGCAACTTCCCAGGGGGTCACCCATCATAGAATTGTACCAGCCTCAACTCGCTTAACTTTGGGGTTCCAATCCCCCCTCCCCCCAAAGCCACTTGAGCTCCCAAAAGGCCTAGTGCTAGATAGGTGTGTGCCTACACCTTTAAGGCACACCACCCTCCTCTCCCAGACCATTCCCCCTCGCAGGAATGTGGGATTGTTCACCGTTCCCTCTAGGACACAGGTCTTACAATTCACCCCCTTAGGGCCCAGCATCCTCGCTGGCACACTTCCTGATCGGGGTCTGGCTCTAATACCAAATTGGGGGATTAGGGGTGGGTCCTGTCACATATCGAGGAGGTAGCGTAGGAAGGTCTGTGAGTGGACATTGATTGTAAGACCCGATCTTGGAAGCAAGAACGGTGAGCAAGACCCGTGAGCTTGAGAAGCAAGATCG
The DNA here is from genome assembly GCA_032719365.1 of Prinsepia uniflora. Taxonomy (NCBI): domain Eukaryota; kingdom Viridiplantae; phylum Streptophyta; class Magnoliopsida; order Rosales; family Rosaceae; genus Prinsepia; species Prinsepia uniflora. The sequence goes on along the minus strand of CM064865.1, from coordinate 46,590,534 downwards.
GTGAGCAAGACATGTGAGCTTGGAAAGGTAAGATCAGTGAACGATCCCACATTGTTCGGGGAGGGAAAGGTGAAGTTTTTTATAGGTGTAGGCACACACCTATCTAGCACTAGGCCTTTTGGGAGCTCAACTGGCTTTGGGGGGGATTGGAACCCAAAAGTTAAGCGAGTTGAGGCTAGTGCAATTCCATGATGGGTGACCCCCTGGGAAGTTACACCATGAGCTCCCGAAAACAAAACCGTGAGGGCGAGGCCCAAAGCGGACAATATTGTGTTAGATGGGCCGGGTCGTGACATACTTGGATTCCCCACTTAGGGCATCGACTAACTCTGTTGTGCTCATAACCTCCAAACCATCAATCACAACTAGGGCTCGAGGAACCCGGTAGCTGAGTAGTAAAACTAGCCTAGCATGACCAATAAATGGCCTCAAGTCCACAATTTCGTCATACTCAACCAGCTAACATAGTCGATCCTAAGTTCCAGCTAACCAATCGTCTATCATATCCAACCCAGAGAACCAACTGACCGTCATGTGTAACCCTAGTATCCGACCCTGAGAAGGGTTGAATCACACCAATTCACAGCGTCACCCATTTGCTCGTTATCACCACTAACTCTCCTACTATCACACTAGCATTCAGGTTGATGACAGCCTGCATCCACATAGAGACATCACATCCAGCACCTGCGCACAATACTGCTCTGGTTTCAAACTGACAACCACACCCTAACACCATTCCGGTATCAGGGTACCACAAGTAATCCTTGCTATGTTGTAAACCTCGCTCTGATACCACCTTGACACGACCCATCCCAATCCCGCCGGGATTACGTGGGATGTGCCATGCTCCCGTCTAACCTACGTGTGACACGAAGGCCAGGCACCCGTCTAACCCCCGTGTAACGCGAAGGCCAGAAAAGGGATAACCCAGGTACACAGCCCATACGGGCTTTCAGAGCGTGCCAAAATCAATGAAGGAGTGTGATGTCTCGGTCTTAGCTACAACCTGCACCACAATCAACCTAAAGGGCATTAAAAACCAGAAAAGACTGTGAGTGGAAGAAAATAAATAATGTAATAAAACACATTTCATAAGAAGACATTTAGTCCCTTCACTTAAAAACGATGCATGCATACAAAACCAGTTAATTAAAATAAAAATCGTTTAGAAAATCAAAGCCATTTCCTTCCTCAAATAATTAGGGCCTTAGCCCAAAGCCATAATATCCAAGAATATGTGGAAACTCAGTCCAAAACCATAACCGTAAAACACCGAAATTCATAAATCCAAATCCATGTGGGTACCTGCCCAAATCCATAAACACAGAAATACAATTTCATAAATCCAATAAATCCTATTTACCAAAACCAATCCTCGGTACCCAAGATGCTTAGCGTTCGAGATGCTTGACGTCTTAGACGTCATATCTCACTGTCTAACCAACGCGTGCTACACGGGGTCTATCCGGGTAAATCTCTGACATCCCAGATGTCTGATGTCTCAGACGTCTAATCATAGCTATCCTGCTCCTGAGTCACTATACGGTCTGGTCGCTCCGTGCAATGACCCCTCGCAGGCAATGCACCATGACTTCCCCAGTGTCCCAGGCATCTGGACGAGACCATCTATATCCTCATCTAAGGATGGTATATGGGAAATATCTGTTTAAAATCATTTCCAAACATCTCAAAGGGGTCATGCCCGAAATTTCCATAAAACCATCAAAATTCAGAAAATCTGATTTCACAAAATCCAAATCCGTTTTAGGGTCTCCAAACGCGAAATCACGTTTTAGGGTCTCCAAACTCGAAATCACGTTTATTAACCACCAATGGGACCCATGCTCGATATCATACTCAACTAGGCCTCAAGCCCGATCATGTAAACCAAATGGGTCTTTACCCGATATCTCATTAAATCAAATGGACTTCAAGTCCGATAGTTTCCAAATCAAATGGGTCTTATGCCCGATCCCATATTTCCAAATCCAAACCATTCAATTAAACCATCTTGGAAATACCAGCACATATCATTACAGTATAAAATCATAAACCTCGAAATACGTACGAATACAGAAATCATAAATACCAAAATCATAATCATAGAAATCACATATATAAGACATATAAAATAGATATGCATACATCATATTTATAAAACAATAGTCAGCTCATAAACCATCCTAGCTGTCACCTTGATATGCGCGCCATAAGCCTTCTCGAGGCTAATCACCATCACCGGAACCTTTGAACCTGTCCAAACCATACCCCAAAGGTCACTAACTACTTCAAATAGGCTAATATTGAATCCCCCAATTTTTCGGGATTTTTAAACGTATTAAAATAAACCCTAAACCTTCCGACATCTAAAACTACACCCAAATAGTGTCTGATCGACTCGAAACTTGTCCCAAAATGTTGGTTACATCGAAAGGATGAAAACATATGTTGACATGACTGGAAAATCGGCCTCACGCGCCCTCACAAGCCGCCCAAAGGTTCTGCGGGTGAAACCCACGAGTCAGAACAGTGTCGTCTTCAACCTTCGATGACACGACCCATCCCAATCCCCCCAGGATTATCGCAGGATGTGCCATGCTTCCGTTTGACACGAAGTGTCAGACATGGGATAACTCAAAATCTCAGCCCATTCGGGGCTTCTAAAGCGCGTCAGGCTCGGTGTAGGAGTGCGATGTCTCGGTCTCTGCTACAGCCGGCATCCGTGATCAACCTAAAAGGCATTGAAACCATTTAAAAGCTGTGAGTGGAAGAAAATCAATAGTTTAATAAAAACACATTTCATAAGAAGACATTTATACCCTTCACTAAAAAGTATGCATGCAATCGAAAACCATTAATCAACCCATTTACTTTAATTAAATCATTAGGGCCTTATCCCAATACCATAAATCCAAGTATGTGGGAACTCAGCCCAAAACTGTAAATCGAAACCATGTGGGTCCCTGCCCAAAATTCATTAACACCGAAAATCAAATCATAAATCCAATAAATTCGAAATCCAAATACATAATCAAGTAAATCCATAAATCACAATTCCATCAAATACCGTTATGTACCAATCCTCGGCATCCCAGATGCCTGGCGTCCCAGACGTCATGTCATGGTCCAAGCTACGCATGCTACCCGGGGTCTCAACCCGAGTCAATCTCTGACATCCTAGATGTCTGACGTCCCAGACGTCTAGCAATCCTACTCCTGAGTCACTGTACGGTCTCGTCAATCCGTGCAGTGACCCCTCACAGGTAATACGCCGTGACTACTCCAGCATCCCAGACGACTGGAGGAGACAATCCATAGATATAAGGATGGTATATGGGAAACATTTCATAAATCATCTCAAACCATTCAAATGGTCCTATGCCCGGGATTTCCATAAAGCCATCGTAATCCACAAATCGATTTATCCAAATTCATTTATGGGTCCCCGACCCGAAATCACATTCATAAAACACAATTGGGCCTCATATCCAATTTCGTAAACCAACTGGGCCCATGGCCTGATGCCTCATTCAATCAAATGGAATCCAAGTCTGATAGTTCGTAAACCAAATGGGTCTCAAGCCCGATTCCATATTCCAAATCCAAAATCATACCATTGAACCATTATTAAAACCACAATCAAGTAGAAATACAGTATAAAACCATACACCTCGATATATGTGCAAATACAGAAATCATCTCAAAATACATACAAACATGCAAATCACTAATACCACAATCATTATCATAGAAATCACATATGTAAAACATATAAAATAGTTATGCATGCATCACAGTTTATAAACAATGTCCACTCACAGACCTTCCTATGCTACCTCCTCGGTATGTGACAGGACCCGTGAGCTTGAGAAGCAAGATCGGTGAGCAAGACCTGTGAGCTTGGAAAGGTAAGATCGGTGAACGATCCAACATCGTTCGGGGAGGGAAATGTGAAGTACCTTATAGGTGTAGGCACACACCTATCTAGAACTAGGCCTTTTGTGAGCTCAATGGCTTTGGGGGGGATTGGAACCCCAAAGTTAAGCGAGTTGAGGCTGGTACAATTCCATGATGGGTGACCCCTTGGGAAGTTGCACCATAAGCTCCCGAAAACAAAATTGTGGGGGAGAGGCCCAAAGCGGACAATATGGTGCTAGATGAGTCGGGTCCTGACCGAGGATGGTCGGGTCCTGACAATTTTGGTATCAAAGCCAGACCCTGACCGGGAAGTGTGCCAGCGAGGAAGCTGGGCCCCAAGGTGGTTGGATTGTAAGACCTGATCTTGGAAGCAAGAACGGTGAGCAAGACCCGTGAGCTTGAGAAGCAAGATCGGTGAGCAAGACCTGTGAGCTTGGAAAGGTATGATTGGTGAACAATCCCACATCGCTCGGGGAGGGAAAGGTGAAGTAGCTTATAGGTGTAGGCACACACCTATCTAGCACTAGGCCTTTTGGGAGCTCAAGTGGCTTTGGGGGGGAATTGGAACCCCAAAGTTAAGCGAGTTGAGGCTGGTGCAGTTCCATGATGGATGACCCCCTGGGAAGTTACACCATGAGCTCCCAAAAACAAAACCGTGAGGGCGAGGCCCAAAGCGGACAATATGGTGCTAGATGAGTCGGGTCTTGACAAATTTGGTATCAGAGACAGACCCCGACCGGGAAGTGTACCATCGAGGACGCTGGGCCCCAAGGGGGTGGATTGTAAGACTCGGCCTTGGTAGCAAGAACGGTGAGCAAGACCCGTGAGCTTGAGAAGCAAGATCGGTGAGTAAGACCTGTGAGCTTGGAAAGGTAAGATCGGTGAACGATCCCACATCGCTCGGGGAGGGAAAGGTGAAGTACCTTATAGGTGTAGGCACACACCTATCTAGCACTAGGCCTTTTGGGAGCTCAAGTGGCTTTGGGGGGGATTGGAACCCCAAAGTTAAGCGAGTTGAGGCTGGTGAAATTCCATTATGGGTGACCCACTGGGAAATTGCACCATGAGCTCCTGAAAACAAGACCGTGAGGGCGAGGCCCAAAGCGGACAATATGGTGCTAGATGAGTCGGGTCCTGACCGAGGAGGGTTGGGTCCTGACATAGTATATGATGTATGGTTCGTAAATGTGAGTCGGCGAGTGGTTTGACTTTGGCGACTTTTCGGAGTCGAGGCCGTTGGACCGGTTGGATTGAATGTTGTGTTGTCCTCTACAGCTGAAGTCGTTGATGACCTAGCGGATGACTCTAATTGAGTCTAGTTGAGACTATGAGGATTGATTGGTCAAAGACTAAGAAAAGTGATGGGATCCGATCCACAAGTCTGTCTACATGCGGTGTCTTGATAGCGATGTATGTTGGTTGTGTCTGCACGAGGTTGTGGCAGACAGGACTATCGAGAATTGTGTTGCATTCAGGGACATTCCTCGTTCCTTTCTCGTATGATATTTCGGAGTTGGTGAGTTGAAGGAGGAAGAGTTCCTCCAACTTAAGCAAAGGTACGTGGTTATTGCTCGGTATGAGCAGAGATTTAGGTTGGGTCTGATTCGCACACTTTGTTCCAGCGATTGCGATGACAATAGGAGCCGATAAGCCACGAGCTGAAGATGTGTCTCAATTGTGATGTGCTTATGTTCGTTGTTGACCCGAAGATGATGATTTGTTGACTGGTATTAATTCTTGGGAATTGTGTCGAGATTACCCATATGATAGAGATGGATTGGATGGAAACCAGTAGTGAGTGAGTTATGCTGGGACTCTTCCCAACCGTGATTGAGAGGACGGTGTGATTAAGTGGTAATTGGATAAAAGGGTATAAAGGGACGATGAATGTATGGTCATGGAGTTTAGTGGTTATTTTGTTAGATATGGTGGTATGTACAGATTTGGCTTCAGATCACAGCCAGAGTCTGTGACAACTCTTCAGTCGACCGGTACATCAGGTTAGGATGATTCGACATTCTTTGGATGTGCATAAACTATCTTAAATGAACATGCGAGTTAGGAGTTAGATGGTTTACGAACACGTGGTTGACGTCCGGGTGAGTTGAGCACTGGGGAATCCAGTGACGAGACTTGGTAGGACAATCCAATGGTTGGAAAGGATAGGTATGCTTCCAACATGGTTGGAACTTCGGAATCAAGAGAGGTTGTGATTGAGACTATTAGAGGGGTGCTCGATTCCAAACTGGTGAATGAGCACTAGAGAAGTTGTGAATGTGGTTCTGACTCAAGAATGAGTTGTGAGTGTGGTGAGTGGAGCGGGGATTATGTTGCGCTCACGTCGGATGAAATTTGATGTCATCGTCTTAGATCATCCTTGATTTTCCTTAGGGTGACGTCGAGGTTGATCTGATATCGGGAATGATGGCGAGGGAGTCTCGATAGGTAAGGATAACAAGGAGTGACTATAACTGATCGATATGAGGTAATTGGAGAGAACCCACAGTCTAGACGTGTTTCGTCTTGTCTTGATTGAGCTGTTCAGTTGTGAACAGAGTGTTAAGGAGTGAGGTGACGACAGGGGAGAATCACAGGGAAGAATTGCCTTACTGATTATGCTAAGCTAGGAGCAGGGGAGAATTGTATTGTAAGACAGTTGGAGGAGTCTCTAGGAATTGGTAGTGAGATTACAAGACAGAGGTTGGATATGTGCATGTGTTGGATATGGGCTCTGTCTTGTGCGTTTGTTGGATATGAGAATGTTGGGGGTTGACTTCTTTTTGAAGTTAATCCAGTATGAGATAGTAGTTGAATGAATTGGAGTATATGCTCTGTCTTGAGCATGTATTGGATATGTGGTGTCGGAACTACTCTGTCTTGGATAGGTGTGTTAGTGGGAGTGGCTTCCTTTCGAAGCCGATCCGCTGTGATAGTAAGTATAACTGCTTCGTTAAGTGAGATGTCAGGACCTACCCCCGGTTTCACCCCGAACCCGAGGTAAATCCTGCTCCCGTCTGACTCCCCGACGCAACATTTAGATAAAACTCACTCAACATCACCCAAAACTCAGTCAGACGCAGGAGAACCTATATAAAATATTCCGAAGTTATAATTTACAGAGCATAGTACGAAACATAAGGAAAATAAAAATCGATAAATTACACGCACACGGAAGTCTTTAAACTATTCCGGGATCCCTCACGTCACTTCTATGCCTCGGACACTGCCTCGACGTCAAGACCCCGCGCTATCTCCACAACCTGGAGGGCAAGTAAAAAAAAATACAAGGTGTGAGTGGACCATAATAAAAGAAAAGTTCTAAAACCATTTATCGAAAAACTGAGTTTAACCCTCCGTTTTGAAAACCACATGCATAACCAAGTTTATAAAACAGTTATAAACCAAATTACCATAAACCATATCAAAAGAAACAGAAACACTATAAAACAGTGAGAAAAACCAGAGCATGTGAATTATATAACCGTATCATAAACCATGAACATGAAATCATCATTTTCCGATCAAACCTGCTGGACCTATCCGAGTCTTTAAACTCCCGAGTCTTTAAACTCAAAGGCCTACGGGGGAAAATCAATATATCCGAGTCTTTAAACTCCCGAGTCTTTAAACTCAATCCGGGCCCGTCCCCCGTCAAATCAGTATCCGGGTCTTTAAACCCAATAACCAGATCCAGCAAATCCAATCCAAAACCAGTTGAAAACCATTTCCGTATTCACATCCAAACCCGAATCCAAAATCACCGGTCCGATGCCTTTCCCGCATCCTGAACCGTCATTCCTAACCCAAATCCGGAATCCACTTTTCCACTTGTAAACCATCCCCTTTTTCCGAAAGCCGTTTCCAAACCGAAAACCTTTAATCATCGAAATCATGTTCCAAAATTCATTTATAATCATTTGAAATCATTTATCATTTGAAAGCCCAAAACTACAACATGATAATCAGAAATCAACCTTTTATCATAAAACGTGCCACATACCGTATTTTCCAAAAAAAACATGCAATTATGTAAAATCACATCACAAATCCAACAATCATGACGTCACAGATAGAAAACAAGTATAAAAAACAGTTATGCATGTTCGAGTTTAAGGAAAGAGTCCACTCACAGTACCGAGCCCTCAATCGCGTCCCAAACGTCCCGCACGTTCCTCGGCTTCCTCGGGAAATCCTGATCCTGTCAACAACCACCAAAATTCGTCACTAACACGTCTACGAAGGTTCACCTAAATGCCCTCAAAATTCCCCGAATCGAAAACGTAAAACCCGGGACCTTAAACCTTCACCCTCGCGGAACTAAACTCAAACGACGTCCGATTGACCCGAAACCAACTCCATTGAACTCACCATAACTCCTAGACCAACAACCATGTTGACTACTTCTCCAACCGCCGCCGCACGCGCCCCCACGCGCCGCCCAAAGTGGCTGCGCGTGGACCTCACGCGCTGCTACAGTGCACCGTCTTCCTCAATCGAATCCGGTTCGGCACAGTGGTCTGTAACTCAGACCGGCGAGCACGGTTCTCCTTCTTCCGTCCACCAAAACGGTTCCTTTCTTCAATAACAGCATCGTCCAGACCAACCCTATTGATTCCCCAACTCCGTTTACCTCGACACTATCCCTAGCCCGTCGACTGAACTCGAAACCAGACAGCCATACGCCCCTGTTTTGCGATCCATCCGCTCCGGTCACCCCCCGTCACGGTGGCAACACTAGACTTGACAGGACCCGTCCCAACTGGACGTCAAAAACCGTACCCGGTCCTGCTCCCGTCTGACAAGTCAACTGAAAGTCCGAAACTACCCTTCAGTACCTGCCAGACAAGGGAATTTTGTGCATGTGCCCGCCCATACCTCCACCTCTGGAATAGCCTCGATCAACGCGCCACGACCTGAAGGGTTAATAAAACAGAAAAGGTGTGAGTGGACAAAAATGAACTCTTATAAAAACATTTATCAAAATACATTCTTACCCTCCAGTTTTCACAAACTTGCATGCATATCGTAAAACATGAGTAACCGATAAAATCAAAACATATTTTCCCATGGTCCATAAAACTCATGTTCACCAAATCAGTTCATGTTATAAAACATCAAATCCCGGCTCTCAGGCCAACACATGTGAAAACATAATCACTGGCCACAAAGACCAAAAACCCGTACTCAATACCAGTACATCATCACAATCAATACCAATCAGCACTAATCACCAGTGCACAAGAGATATATCAATCCAATCAATCCGCACTACTCACAAGTGCATAAAATATCACAAATCACATCTGCACTACTCACAAGTGCAAAATCAATCAAACTGCACTACTCACAAGTGCTGCACTACGCGTAGGCCAATATCCAGTCACTCTCGGGAACAGACACCTCTGGGCTCAACCCCCTCGGGCTCAGTCACCTCTGGGCGAACACATCCCCAGGCTCAGACACCTCCGAGTGGTACATCCAGGCTCAGTCTCATCCGAGAAGCTGACTACCATAGGATCAACTCCCGATCCTACAATCACATCCCCCAAGCTCCGGTCGTCTGGGTAATCCCCCCCAAGCACCGACCGTCTGGGAATATCACAATCACAATGAAAACCATCCCGGGAATTACATCCCAAAACATTTCAATCAAATCTTGAATTCATACCAAGTCAAGATCATCCCTGACTGGGTCTCAAACCCAAAATACCTTTTACACATAAACCGTTAAAATCACATTTAAATCAATAGAATAATCCGGAAATCATCATTGACTCACCAACCAAGCCAAAATATCATTTTAGAAATCAATTAGACTCCGGGCCTAGCCCAAAACATCATTTGCACGTTCCTCGTAAAACGTGCCCAAAAGACTGATTAAAATAATCATAAATTCCCAATAAATCATTAATTTCACAATTTCACAAGTGACTCCAAATCCGAGTCAAAATCACTATTCACTTGGGTTCTCATGCCCAAAATAACATTATCACGCAAATCCATGCGTTGCAACCTCCGTTGCCATTTTCACGTAAATCCACGAAATCCTTGACTCATTCCCGAGTCACAACATCATTCTGAATCCATGACTCATAATCCGAGTCCAACCATTAATTTCAATCAATTTCAATCCCGGACTCACAAACCAAGTCCAAACATCATTTTTACCAAATTTCGTAATTTCTCGAAAATCGCCCAAAAATAATATTATAATATTCATAAAACCGAGAAATTACCGGATTGAAACAAAAATCATGCCCAAGCATATAAAATCATATAATAAGGCATTAAAATCATATATGCATGCATCACGGTTAGAAAACAAAGTCAACTCACACACACCGTCCAAAACGGTCCGTTTCCGAGCTGCACGTTTTTTCGTAAAATCTGGAAATCACAACTCCTGTCCAAAATCATTATAGAGGGTTACTAACATCTCAAAATATATCATATAATTTTCCCCAATTTTTCCGGGATTTAAATACGTATTTTTAACGTAAAACAAAACTTCGGATACACGGAACATTATCGAAACAATATCCGATTTCCCCGAAATCAACGTCAAAATGTTCGTTACACCGAGAGGATCAAAGTCATGTTGAACCTCACCTTGAGACTAGGCCGGACGCGCCCCCACGCGCCGCCGTGAGTGGCTGCGCATGAAACCCACGCGCCAGCTACAGTGCTGTCGTCTCAACCCGTTTGTCTGGTAAACGGGTCCTTTAACCCGCGACACGATCCGGTTCCAATCCTAACAATTCGACACTGATTACATCAATTGATCATCGAGTTAGTTTCGTTTTGAGTTCAATTAAAGGTTTGCAATCAGAATTACACCGATTACCTGCATCAAACCTCACGATCGAAGATGAACACTCGAAGAACACTCCGAACACTATTCATCATTCGAACACCTTCAATCTCAATCGATTTCCTTCAATTGATGCAACCAGAAGCATCAGTGGACTCCGTTAAACATTTCCCCCAACTCAATTGCATCAATCCATTGCTCAATCTTCACGACTCAAACTCGAACATCCGTACACTGTGCAACCATGGGGCTTCATCAATCTCCAGCGTTTTCCTTCAATTGATCCATCCAGAAGCATCGTGGGATCCTCAGGAACAAAATCCCCCACATCAATTTCGTCAATCAAAGCCTCAATTCCCTCGACTCAACCTCGAATTTCATCCTCTGTCACCAAGTGTGTTCAGAGTCCAAACATCACCAATTTCCTTCGTTCTTTCGACGTTTCTGATCGTTATGATCCCAGGAAACTCGAAGTGAGTTCAATTTCGATCCTTATAGCCAAACACTCGACATTTGAATTTCCCCCCCTCCCAACCCCCCCCCCCCCCCCCCCCCCCCCCAATTTCTAAATTTTCGAATTCCCAGTTCTCAGCCATTAATCGATCCCAGTGTTTCCCCAGTTTAATCCCCTCTCACAAACTCACAAATTCCCCTCAAAACTGGTTGTGAAAGGGAGCTCAATTCTCCAATTTTGATTCCCCTTCTCACGGGTAAGAAAAAACAAAGAAGAAGAAAAATGGGGAAAAAGATGGAGGAATGATGGTGTAGGAATGATGATGTAGTAATGATAGTGTTGGGAGGGAAACATGGACCAGATTTCAGGGGATGGGTGACACTTGTCACTCATCCGAATGTGCACAGTCACCGGGTACTGTTCATATGAAAATATTATTTGATTCTCGGTTCGTTCGGTTAATCGAGCCCGATTCCGTGACCATAACTTCGTCGTCGAATCTCCGATTTCGGCATTGCCGCCTGTCGTTGGATTCGTATCGACGAGACCTACGTAACGGTCTTTGGCCCTCGTCCATCGGACCTCCCGATCAAAAAGTCAACATTTGGCCCCTAATATGCCAAATTACCAAAATGCCCCTCAACTTCCGAACGCCATAACTTTCACTACGAATGTCGGAATCGAACGTGCCACCTATCTATGAACTCGTGACGTCCCGAACTACGTCACAGTCATCGGTCAAAGTCCGTTTGACCGCCCGGACTAAAAGTCAACATTTTGCCCACGCTAGGGCAAAACGGTCATTTTGCACGTTTCGTCCGATTTCCCTCAACTAATCCCCGATTAGTCATTCTAATTCATAATTAATTAATATTCAATCCCGATATTCCGGACGGGTCATTACAAGACTCTTCCTAAGGCCTTACTGATCCTAGACCAACACTCCTAGACCTTCGACTCAGCCCCAACCTCGACGACTTTGGGTTCGAACATCACGGCAAAACAGAGTACCAGAGTGCCTCCCGTCGTCCGAGCTCCGCCGTGTACACCCCCCGTCACGGCGACCATCCTAGTCGACGCCTAGGACCCTCCTGAACCTCACCCTGACCTCCATTCCTCTCGACTCTAAGCCCAACCTCACGACTTTCAAATTGAACATCACGGGAAAAACAGAGCAAGAAATCTTACCTTTCGATTGCGTCTCCGCCGTGCGCATCGCCGCGTGCCACGGTGCTCGTTGGATCCCCTGCAACCTCCTACAGCTCCCCCTGCCTTGGTTTGAGCCACCACACGGCGTAGTCACCACCCTTGAATCACAGCCTCCCTGTTTTCCCAGAATTGTACCGCACCACCACCGTGCCGTCGTGCACGATTCCTCCACCAAACCACGATCAACATTCCTCTCTGTCACTCTCAATTCACTCCTCACTCCCCCCTGGCACAGAATCGATCAACCCCCTTTCCAGTTCTCACCCTCTGTTTCTCTCTGTGTGTCGAAGAACAAACACAAGTATGGCACGGGTGCACCCCAAATAATTGGGCCGTTAATGCACAGGATTCCACCAGAAGCCTCTAGCCCCCCAACACGTGTCATCATCCACTCCAATCCTTTCCCACCTGGTTCAATCTCAGCCTTCCATTCCTTCTCTCTCTGCACAAATCCCAATGTGCCACAAAGACCAAAATACCCTCCAATTTAACTCATTTTTACGGTTTTGCCACAACTTCCTAGACCCGTAACTTCCACCTCATAAGTCCGATGAATGCGTGCCGCCTGTCATCGAACTCAGGATGACGAGAACTCTCTAACCATCCTAGGTCAACGTACCAAAACCCGATTCTACAAAAAGTCAACTATTTCCCCTAATTTACCCAAATTACGGTTAAGCCCTCAACCTTCCGAACATCACAACTTCCTCCTCGGAGGTCGGAATCGGGCGTGCCACCTGCCTATGGATTCGTGACGTCCTAAACTACGTCCTGGTCACCGGTCAAAGTTCATCGGACCACCTGAACTATAAGTCAACGTTTTTGCCCGAACCAGGGGCAAAATTGTCATTCTAGGCTCATGAACCTATCGGGACCACCTAACCGCCGATTAACCTCACTAATCACACCTTAAACAGCCTACTAATCCCGGCTTCCGGGACGGGTTGTTACATGAGATGATACCTAGAGTTAAACTCAGGAAAAGTTGAATAGCCGAGAAATGAGTAGGATATGCTTTGGTCTAGAGTGGTGATTTGTCTGGTACGGGATTGGACAGATGGGTTCCATAATTGGAATGTGATTGACCACGAACCATGTTGTAATCAGTGTAGGTACGAGGATGCTGTGTGTGCTTGGGGGCATGCACCAGTGGTGATGGTGGACGTGTTGGTGATCGGCTTAGTTCCGATTGGTCGGTTAAGCAAGTTGGTGGTTCGTGTAACCACAGATGAGGTGAGAGGTCGGGTTGCTTTGTATGAAGCGAGTGTTCTGTGACTCGGGAGGATTCAACGCGGATCGCTGAGGGAGTTTAGTGAAGTGAGTATCAAGACCGATAAATGCCGCTGTTTTGAGCTTGGTTCAGCTAGGTGAGATTCGTGCCATTGTGACGGCAAAATCTTACGCTACATTGCGAGAGTTGTGATATAAGGTACCCTTAGTATAACTTCAGTGTGGAACGAGGTTGGTGTCATAACTGGAGTAGCAGTTGTCGAGGTGATGTCAGTGGCTGAATGACGGTTGAAGATAATGGTTGGAACTCTAATGCCAAGGTAGTATTGTTAGGCGGTGACAGTTTTGGAAAGTGTCTGAAGGGTAGACTGAAAAGACAAGGAAGGTAAGTCTGAGTTATAAACGTTGTGGAGTAACATCTGTCAAGCGGTAGCAACTTGGGAAGTGTGGTCGAGTGTGGACTCCTGTGTAGGACGGGGATTTCCACAGTTGGGTGTGGAATTAGATGAGTTTGAAATTTCGAGGGTGAAATTTTTGTAAGGTGGGTAATTTGTACCGACCAGTCCCGAATTTCGGGGTTAGATTAGTGAGTAAACGTGGATTAATGGGATTAATCGGGGGTCTATCGAAGAATCATAGATAGACGATGTAAAATGACAGTTTTGCCCCTAGGAATGGGTAAATAGTTGACTTTTGATCGACCGAGTCAAATGAACTTTGATCGATGACCGTGACGTAGATCAGGATGTTACGAGTCCGTAGACAGACGGCACATTGAAATCGGATGTTTGACGAGAGAATTACGGGTCTAGAAATTTTACGGCACTATTCATATAAACCGAGACATCACGACACGTGGCAGGATTTGATTGGGGAAGGTTCAGGAAGAACCCACCAGATGAGTGACAAGTGTAACCCATCTGATAGGCCCAAACCCTAATTAAATGGGTCCTCATGTTCTTAATCGATCATCTTCTCTGTTTCTCCCAAAAACTGTGGAACTCTCTCGACCCCGTGCAACCCCTCCTATACTAGCCCCTTCAATCCTAATCGGTTGTGCTGAGTGTGTGAATTAGAATGAGAGAGTGAAGTGAGGTGATGAGGATGGTGGCAATGGCGTCGACCGTCGTGGACGATGGCTGGAGAAGAGGGACGACCTATGTTTGTGTTCGAAGTTGTAACCTTGGTTTTGATGGCTGGTGAACATTTTGGAGGTTTGGATGATGTTCCTGGGGTCTAGAAGATCATGATGGTGGCCACAGAGGAGCAATGACGGAGGCCAACGGTGGCCAGGATCGTGAGAACTGGGCAGAGGAAGTTTGACTGTTTGTTATTCGATCGGGAAGGTAACCTCTTACACCTTTCTTCGTTTTTTTGGGCTAGTAGATCAATCCTAGGGACTGAGATGAAGCTTTAGGAAGAAAAACGGAGTGGAAAGGTTGAGAAATGACTGAGAACCGATCTCGATGGTTCGCCGGTTAGATCGAACCGGAAGAACCAGAGAACCAGGTCTAAACAGGCGCATGGGTTTCATGCGTAGCACCTTTGGACAGCACGTGAGGGCGCGTGAGGCCGATTTTCCAGTCATGGTCAACATGTGTTTTCATCCTTACAATGTAATGAACATTTTGGGACAAGTTTCGAGTCGATTGGACACTATTTCAGGGTAGTTTTGGATGTCCGAAGATTTAGGGTTTATTTTTAATACGTTTAAAAATCCCGAAAAATTGGGGGATTCAATGTTAGCCTATTTGAAGTAGTTAGTGACCTTCGGGGTATGGTTTGGATAGGTTCGGAGGTTCCGGTGATGGTGATTAGCCTAGGGAAGGCTTATGGCGCGTATCTTGGTGACAACTAGGACGGGGCTGTGAGTGGACTTTTGTTTTCCAAATATGATGCATGTATATCTGTTTTATATGTTTTATATATGTGATTTCTATGATTATGATTTTGGTATTTATGATTTATGTATTCGCACGTATTTTGAGGTTTATGATTTTATACTGTATTGATATGTGCTGGTATTTCCAAGATGGTTTAATTAAATGGTTTGGATTTGGAAATATAGGATCGGGCATGAGATCCATATTATTTGGAAACTATCGGACTTGAAGTCCATTTGATTTAATGAGATATTGGGGTGAGACCCATTTGGTTTACATGATCGGGCTTGAGGCCCAGTTGAGTATGATATCAGGCATGAGTCCCATTGGTGGTTTATAAACGTGATTTTAGGTTCGGAGACTCTAAAACGGATTTGGATTTTAAGAAATTGAATTTTTTGGATTTTGATGGTTTTATGTAAATTTCGGGCATGGTCCCTTTGAAATGTTTTGGAAATGATTTTAAACAGATGTTTCCCATATACCATCCTTAGATAAGAATATGTAGATGGTCTCCTCTAGATGTTTGGGACACTGGGGAAGTCACGGCTCATTGCCTGCGAGGGGCCATTGCACGAAGCGACCAGACCGTATAGTGACTCAGGAGCATGATTGTTATTATTAGACGTCTAGGACGTCAGACATCTGGGATGTCAGAGATTTACCCGGAGAGACCCCTGGCAGCACGTGTTGCTTAGACCGTGAGATAAGACGTCTGGGACGCTAGGCATCTGAGATGCCGAGGATTGGTATTTGGCAAACAGGATTTATTGAATTTATGAAATTGTATTTCTGTGTTTATGTATTTGGCTAGGGACCCAAATGGATTTGGATTTACGGATTTCAGTGTTTTATAGTTACGGTTTTGGGTTGAGTTCCCACATATTCTTGGATTTTATGGTTTTGGGCTAAGGCCCTAATTATTCGAGGAAGGAAATGGTTTTGGTTTTCTAAATGGTTTTTATTTTAATTAACTGGTTTTGTATGCATGCATAGTTTTTAAGTGAAAGGCATAAATGTCTTATTATGAAATGTGTTTTATTAAATTATTTATTTTCGCCCACTAACTGTCTTTTCTGGTTTTTAATGGCCTTCAAGTTAATCGCGGTGCGAGTTGTAGCTAAGACTGAGATATCACACTCCTCCATTGATTCTGGCGCACTCTGAAAACCCGTCTGGGATGTTGACCTGGGTTATCCCTCTTATGGCCTTCACGTTACACGAGGGTTAGACAGGTGCCTAGCCTTCGTGTCACACGTGGGTTAGACGGGAGTATGGCACATCCCACGTAATCCCGGGGGGATTGGGATGGTTTGTGTCACACTATGCTTTGTACTCCAGTTCTACCGGAAGGTGACATGCTTTGCCATAAACCAACCTATAGGGTGACATTCCTATAGGGGTTTTGTATGCCTTCCTGTATGCCCAAAGTGCATCATCCAACCGTTGGCTCCAATCCTTACGATTAGGGCCCATGGTTCTCTCTAAAATCATCTTGGTCTCCCTATTACTTACTTCAACCATTCCACTCATTTGAGGATGATAAGGTGTAGAGACTCTGTGAGTGACACCATAGCGTTTCATTAAGGTTTCAATGGTCTTGTTGCAGAAGTGACTTCAACCATCACTTATCAGGACCTGTGGGATCCCAAACTTGGAAAGAATGTTAGTTCTGAGGAAATCTGCAACAGTTTTAGAGTCGTTAGTCCTGGTGGCCTTAGCTTCCACCCATTTTGAGACATAATCAACAGAAAGTAAGATATAGAGATGACCATTAGATTGAGGAAATGGACCCATAAAATCGATGCCCCAAACATCAAATATTTCAACAGTTAAAACATAATGTTGTGGCGTTTCATCCCTTCGTCCTAAATTTCCCGATCTTTGGTATTTATCACAGGCTAGACAGAATGAATGTGCATCTTTAAATAGTGTGGGCCAATATAATCCAGATTCTAAAATTTTAAGTGCAGTTTTTCTAGATCGAAAGTGACCTCCACAAGCATGGTTATGGCAGAATTTTAGGGCTAACCTATGTTCAATATCAGGGACACATCTTCTAATTAGTAAATCTGCACAGTGTTTCCATAAATAAGGTTCATCCCAAACATAGTACCTAGCATGCTTCTTGAGTTTATCTTTCTATGCACGAGTGAGTGGTAGGAAACTACTTGGTGACTAAATAATTGACAATATCAGCATACCAAGGAGTACTTACCTTAATTCCGAAGAGTTGTTCATCTGGAAACATCTCTTGAATCACCATAGGATCTCGTTCATGTACCATGCGGCTCAAGTGGTCAGTTACCACGTTTTCTACACCTTTCTTGTCTCTAATCTCGATGTCAAACTCTTAAAAAAGAAGAATCCATCGGATTAGCCTCGGTTTAGCTTCCTTCTTGGCCAGGAGATATTTCAGTGTTTCATGATCAGTGTAAATAATTACTTTAGTTCCAAGAAAATAAGAACGAAACTTATCTAAAGAAAACACAACAGCAAGCAACACCTTTTCAGTAGTAGTGTAGTTCATTTGGGCATCATTCAAAGTTCTGGATGCATAGTATACGGGGTAGGGCTTCTTGTCTTCCTTTGTCTGAGCACGGCACCAACTGCATAATCAGAGGCATCACACATTAGTTCAAAGGGTAGGTACCAATCCGGGGCACAAAGAATAGGAGCAGTGGTTAAAAGACTTTTAAGCTTCTTAAAAGCTTCCCAACAATCTGCATCAAAGATGAAGGGTGTTTCCTTCTGAAGCAATCGGCATAAAGGCCTTGCAATGTGGAAAAAGTCCTTGATAAATCTTCTATAGAACCCTGTGTGACCAAGAAATGAACGAATCTCTCTCACAGAAGTGGGAGAGGGTAAGTGGCGCACAATATCAATTGTAGATTTATCAACTTTGATTCCTCTCTTAGAGACAATATGGCCTAAGACTATCCCTTCTCTAACCATGAAATGACATTTATCCCAGTTAAGCACTAGAATAGTTTCAACACAAATTTTTAAGATAAGTTCTAGGTGTTCTAAACATGCGTCAAAACTATCTCCAAAGACACTGAAATCGTCCACAAACACTTCAATTATTTTTTCGACATATTAAGAGAAAATAGAAAGCATGCATCTTGGGAACGTACATGGGGCGTTGCATAAACAGAAGGGCATTCTACGATAGGCAACAGTGCTAAAAGGACAAGTGAAAGTCATTTTTCCTTGATCATTTTGAGCAATAAAGATTATTGTACTTGGAATAACCATCAAGAAAACAGTGATAATAGTGACTCGCTAACCTTTCAAGCATTTGATCGATGAAGGGCAAATGGAAGTGGTCCTTCCTGGTTGCTTTGTTAAGGCGCCGATAATTTATGCAGACTTTGTATCTGGTCATTGTTCTTTTGGGGTACGAGCTCACCTTTACTGTTCTCAACAACCGTGACTCCACTTTTCTTCAAAACTACTTGGACTGGTGAGACCCATTTACTGTCTGAAATCGGGTAGATGACACCATAGGCCAAGAGTTTGATTATCTCTTTCTTCACGACATCCATCATCGGAGGATGGAGGTGACGTTGAGCTTCACAAGAGGGTTTTACATCATCTTTCAATTGGATTTGATGCACACATGTTGTAGGGATGAGTCCCTTGATGTCTAACAAAGTCCATCCAATGGCTGTCTTATACTTTGTCAAGACACGTACCAATCTTTCTTCCTGTGATTAAGTAAGTTCAGAAGACATTATGATAGGCAAAGTGTCATTAGGGCCGAGATATGCGAACTTCAGGTGGTCAAGTAGAACCTTAAGCCTAAGAATAGGGGCATGAACTACTGAAGGAAGAGTTTCATCAGTACTAACTGAAAGTGACAAAGGTATAGAAGGATCTACCATTCCAGGAGCCTCATTGAGTTCCATGACTTCTTCCTAAATCTGAAGCTCTAGTTCATAGTCTGTGTCTTCAACTAAGGTGTCCCCCAGTTGAGATAGACCTACTCCTTCCTAAATGACCATATTGAGTGTGTCTTCTCGAATTGACTCAAGATGTTTCTCTGCAAAAGAAGTGCACACATCAATAGAAAAAGTAGTTTGAGTAGTGGAACTAGTGTACCTCATGGCATAGAAAATGTTGAAGCCTATCTCTTCTCCATCGACTTCCATAGTTAGTGTGCCATTGAATACATCATTCTTCATTTTGGCAATTTTCATGAATGGTCATCCTAACAACAACAGTGGAGCTTGATTCATAGGGGAATCCTCCATGTCTAGGACATAAAAATCCGCAGGGAAGATGAGTTGGTTAACCTGCACAAGAACATCTTCAACGTATCCCTTAGGATACACGTTAGAACGATCGGCTAATTGAATGATAACATCGTCATATTTTAGTTTACCTAAACCTAGGGTAACATATAAAGAATATGGCATAACATTAATGGATGCACCTAAATCTAGCATGACTTTATCAAAAGATTTGCTACCAATCAGTGGAGCTTGATTCATAGGGGAAACTTCCATGTCTAGGATATAAAAATCCGCAGAGAAGATGAGTTGGTTAACCTGCACAAGAACATCTTCAACGTATCCCTTAGGATACACGTCAGAACAATCGGCTAATTGAATGATAACATCGTCATATTTTAGTTTACCTAAACCTAGGGTAAAGTATAAAGAATATGGCAGTACATTAATGGATGCACCTAAGTCTAGCATGACTTTATCAAAAGATTTTCTACAGGGAATAGAAAAACTCCCTAGATCCTTCAACTTTACGGGTAGCCGACGTTGGATTACAGGGGAAATTGTTTCGCTCACCATCACAACCTTCTTCTCCCTCGCTTGGTGCCTTGGAGTGCATAAATCTTTCAGAAACTTTGCATATTTCGGCACTTTCTTGATGCACTCGATTAAGGGCATGTTGATTTGCACCCTCTTGAAGATTTCCAAGATTTCCTCATCGGATTCATCCTTCTTAGATTTGGCAAGCCTACTTAGAAATGGTGCATGCACAAATAGGGAATTAGTAACAATCGAACTTGAAGGGATATGGGTCATTACCTTGTGTGTGGGTAGGTTGAACTGGCGATTGTGTAGTGGTGGTCTTAGTTGCCACCTTGTGCTTTTCAGCCTCAGAAACGGCTGGATCTGGCTCTATTTCACCAAGCACTTTAACTCTTCAAGTGATAATCACGTTAGCATGAGGTCTTGCATTTGGGTTCGGCGTAGGTTGAGGTCGATGCACCCCGCTAGCTTGGATCTTACCCATGAAGTCCACGACCTTGCCCATTTGGTCCTTGAGATGAGAGATGTCTTTTTGTTGATTTTGCTAACCTGTGATAAGAACCTCAGTCAAAGCCGTTAGTGTTTGCTACCCTTGGGAAAGAGCATCCATCATTTTATCATAATCAGGATTAGAAGATGAAGAGATATGATTATTTGCATGATTATGAGAAAAGTTAGAAAATGGAACTGGGGGTCTTGGTTGCCATGTGGGTCTTTGGAAATGGTTAGGGGCACGGTTTGGGCCTGTCCACATGTGTTGAGGGTTTAGGACATTGTTTGGGTCTCTCCAACTGTAACCTTGGGTCCTTGTCCCTCCTTGAAAGCCTCCAATGGCTTGTGCCATTTCAGTTCCGGGGTCTTCCTCCCTTGCAGTGTAGGGGCATTGGTCCTCAAGATGGCCTTGAGAGCATATGGAACAAACCGAGGCTACCTGCTTCTTGAGTTCTAACACATTCGAAAACATAGAGGTGATCTTATCTAATTTAGAATCATTTACAACATGGGAACTCACCTCATGTACCTTTCTTGGAATAGGCTCGGCACCTTCATATTATGCATCATCGAGTGAACGGCTTTCAAGTAGTGCACTACCGTCTACTAAACTCCGAGCTAAGAAACTTCCATTAGCTACAGCATCAAGTAGTCCTCTATCCCAACCTTTGAGTCCCTCATAGAAGTAAGTTAAAAGATAGCCTTCTGTGATCCCTTGAGTCGGGCATGAAGCACAAAGTTCCTTAAACCTCTCGTAGTACTGGCTGAAATTCTCATCATGCTCTTTTTGCTTGATTCCAGTGATCTCTTTTCTTAAGACCGTAATCTTTGAGGCAAGGAAGTACTTGGTAAGAAATTTCTAAACCAACTTCTCCCAAGAGTCAATATGATTGAGTGGGAGACCCAAAAGCTATCTTCCAAGGACAACGGGAAAGCTTTCAGATTCATGATTTCCAAGTCTGCATCATCGGGACACATACTACCAATAATGAATTGGAACTCCGTCAAATCTTTGTGTGGATCTTCATTTCTTATTCCATGGAACTTGGATATCTGATGAAGGACTCCACTCTTAAGCTCAATATCTTTCTTATTGGTTCTAGGCTCGGGATACTGGATGCAGAATTTTGTAGTTCCATTTGTGTTTGCACAGGTATGCTCACGGATACTCAGATTTTGTGCCATGGCTAATGGTGTACCGAGAGTCTGTTCCTCTTCTGAATCACTCTTCTGATTTATGGATTCACTGAGTATTGGGGATGGAGGTTCGGATGATCCAGTTTTCTTAAGTGCGTCTCTGAATGTTGTGTTGCTTGGTGAGATGTCAAGTTTCTTTCTCAACCGATCAAGCTTAGATTATTGAGCGCGCATTCATAAACACGTGCCTATATTGTTAAAAAAACTAAGTTAGAAGACAAGCGTATCCAAGTAAGTAGCTAGTGAAAGTTAATTAAAACAAGATAAATGTTACAAAAGTTAGGGTTAGTGTTAGGAATATATAAGTTAAGGGAATCACAACTAGCAAGAAAATGTGAAGTATAATCAAGTATAACTGACATAAATTTAAGCTGGAATTAACATATAGACAAGTAAGTGATAATAAGAATATGAGAAAGTATAAATTTCACAAAGTATGACATAATTTGAAGTTAGAAAAAGAAACAATTAGGCCTAAATACCATAAATGGAAGCATGAATTAACAAAAGTCACAGTAATTGTAAGAAAGTGCACAAGTTCCAAATGCATCTAAACTAATGCAACACTATCTAAATGAAGAATGGTGTGAATGTATAAGAGAGGAATTGCTACAACCTGCACAAGATATAAGAGTGACGTGACAATTCATGAATGAATATCCTGTACCTTCGATCTCACCTCCCTAGATTCACTTAGTCTAGGGGGGCCGGTGATGAAATCCAAGCATCATGAAATCTCAGGGAGGGTATGCAATCTAATAATGCAATAAGTATAGCTTTAGAGTGTCATGAATAACTTTCCCATTCCGCTTCTCATAGTACTTTTCTGGGCGTACGAGCTGTGCATACTGATAACCACCCTTCCACCATTCAAAGTGAATCATGGCCAGTTGGGACAGATGTAACGTGAGAAGCAAGGATAATTTTGAGAACACCCTGAGGCTAGCTTAGCTTTCTTAATCCAAAATTTGTCACCAATCATAACCCTCCTAGACACCATGACCAACTGATGGAAGATTTAGTGAATTACTAAATCCAAGTGTTTACGAACTCCTCCCCAACCTCATGTCCATAGATTCGAGTCTACGGTGTGTGGTGATGAAATCCACACATCATGAAGGGTTAAAGAGAAAGTAAACAAGAGGGGCACTACTTTTTCCCGAAAGAAAGATTTTGAAGAAAAAGGGACCTTGAGATTCATGCAACTCTAAAATATTTAATAGGAAATAATATTTACATGTTGGGAAAGTCAAAGATATAATAAATAATAAATAATAAATAATAATAGAATAAAATAAAATAAACAAGCATAATATACAATTCATGAATTAATACAATATGAGCATTAAGTACAATTTATGAACAAGTATATTATGAACATTGTGAACTAATATAATATGACAAGCATAAAGATAAAAGTTATGAACAAAAAAGTATACACAAGTGTGAACAATATGAATCAAGTATGCACAAATAAAATATGAATAAGTACAAAAATAAACTAGTATGATAGGAGTTTAACTTCACCTAAACAAGTATCACATGAACATGTATAGACACTTTTATGCTAACACATAAGAAAATGTATGAACATTTTTATGTATAGGCAATTATAAACAAGTATGAACATTTATAAGCAAAGTAAATATGAACATTTAATCTATATATATACACTTACACATTATCAAATCAAGTATGCAAATTATAAACAAATTAAATCAAGACTAAATTTTTTTTCAATTTTTTTTAATTCCTAATTTTTTTATTCCAAATTTTTTATTATTTAAATTTAGAGTTTATCAAAACATAAACAAACAAATAAATAAGAATAAAATAAAATAAAATAAATGTGAACAAGTAATATACATGTATAAAGAATAAACAAATAATATGAAGAATTATAATATGAATAAGTTGAAACATATAAACAAGTGTAACGGAATCAAGTATAAAAATAAAAGTTAATAACATTTACAATATGTACACTTATTCACAAGTATGAATATTTTACATATAAACAATTTTATATATACTAACACATTAAGAATAATTTTTAACCTCCCCGGCAACGATGCCAAAAATTAATAAGGCTCAAACTAACCATTAAATTAAAACACGTAATTTAAGTATTATGCAATTTTAAAAACCCTTTTTTTGTCATTTTAGTATTGGTAAATAAGAATCATTCTTAACTGAAGAAATTAGGGAATATTAATAATGGTTAGTGAGAAAGAATAATGAATAATATGGGGGAGTTTTGAGTAAGGTGTAATCGCACAAAAACAAGTGAAAACAAGTATAAAATTAATTCTACTCCTACTTTTACCTATGTACAAGTGACTTTCTTCAAACACACATCTCACTAACACTTTAGTAATTGAAAATATTAAACCAATCACGAAATTTTATTTTAATCATCTCAATTACCTTTATACATTTTCCAATATTATAAATGCAAAGACAATGGTCAACACTTACAATATGATTTACCTTTCGTTTTTGACTGAATGTGCCGACAGCAATCAACATTAAGTTTCTTCAATTATACTCTAAGTGCACTGATATCGGATAAAACACATAGCATCAAATTGAAGTATGAAGCACTAAAATGTATAAAATAACTAAGATTCATAAAGTGAGACACATGGAGATAATATTTAACACATACAAATATTAGCAAGAAAATACCACACCTATGTTGAACTATAAATAAAACCAATAACAAAAATAAGAGTTTAAGTAGATGAAGAGTAATTGTTACACTTTCAAGGTGGATGAAAACAATGGATTGTTATTCACATGGTTCTCCGACAGCAGACGAAACCTTGTGAAGATGGTGGAAATAAAACACGGGAAATTTGTACTTAAACTCTAAACTTTGTATTAAAAATATTTTGCCTTAGTTTCTCTTAAGGAAGGCTCAAAGTGTGCCTCAAAAAAAAGTCCCAAAACAAGGAAAATGAACCCCTATTTATAGGGAAGAAAAGCTACTTAAACTCTAAAAAATAAAAATTACAATAAAAAATTAATTAGATAAATGATGACTTAGTGGCTGATTTTGGGTGAAATCATTGTGAAAACCTGCCCAAAAAGGGGCAGGTTTGATGCAGAAAATTCAGGCCATAGAGGAGTCTTCAATCGGCAGAGAACAGCTAAAAATTGAAGGGAAAGTCGGCGCGCCAGGCGCTGAATGGAGACTGGAAGTCAACAGGCGTGTGCTGACAGTAGAGGAGTAGGTTCGGCGGTTAGCAGTTGGTCAGGGAAGGACAGCTCAGTCCTTTGTCCGCTGAATCAAAGAGTGACTTGAGTTGACACTTCGACACGCGTGTGCCGAGAAACAGAAGAGAGAAACAGAGATGCCTGCTGACCTGAAGAAGCAAGCTTCGGTGCACACTTGCTGACTCAATCGTGGGCTGTCAGCTCCTGTAGCGCGGGTCTGGGTGTGGGCTTTCGGGTCCAGCTGTGGGTCTGGGCTTCTGGAATTGCGCTGCGATAAGTGGGCTGAGCAACTAGATCAGGTTGATGCGGGCTGGGCTTTAAGAATTGATTGGATTGGGGCGCGTGGCTGGATTTATGGGCTTCAGCAGTTTCCCACCGAAATTCCAAGAGATTTTTGGTGGCCTCCCTTCTTTTAATCATATCTTTTTTGTTAAAACTCCGATTGGGATGATTCTTTCGTCCAAATGCTCAGAATTCCACGTTTTATTTATTTCCACAAAATTCCACAAAATAAATTATTTTCTTCAATTTTTTATTATTTTAATTTTAAAAGTCAAGTATAAAGGGTATAAAATAATTTAAAATAATGCTTAATTGAAGACCTATCAATAGTAACCTTTGGGTATGGTTTGGAAAGTCCTGAACGTCCTAGAGTCTATGGATTATCTTCGGATTAGCTTACGGCCTGGGTTTGGAGTGCACAATATGAATCGTCTATGAATGGACTTTGATTTCCAAATGATGCATGCATATATGTTTTAATGTTTTACGAATATGACTTGAAATTCAAGGTTTGCATATTACTTTGAATGATAATTGCTTAAATCTTTTTATGTTGGTTTGATCATGGTTGAAAATAGACAATTTTATGGATTTTCGTGAAAATAACTTTTTAGGCTTGCGACCCAGTTGGATTATGGTTTTGACTTAGTTTATAGTCAAAAGAGAAATTGAACCGTGATTTGTGTGTGAAATGATTTTGAGTATTGTGAAATGAGGACTAGACACTGATTTTACGAGTTTTGTTGAAACCATATTTCGGGCTGAGACCCTATGCAAACAACTGTTTTGATTTGAGATACAATAGTTTATGAAATTGTTTCCACTATTTTCAAAATGACCATTCTCCGTGATTATGAGAGGGCCTCCGGTTGCAAATATTTTTCCCCTGAGAGGACCCTATGTTATGATGATTGAGATGACTCCAGTAGGAATATGTTTCCCCGGAGAGGGCCTCAAGTTGTGAATATGATTCCCCGGAGAGGACCTTATAATATTATGCTCGCCTCCAGGATGCGTTGTGTCCCTCCCTAGAGAAGTCACAATGCACCGCCTGTTGTCGAGCAGCTGAGGGAAGCTCGACTCAAGAGTGCTTATGTTATATGAGATCGATCGTTGATATGTTCACGATGATATGTTGAACATCGGCCGTGATATGTTCACGATGACGTGCTCGGACTTGAGCAGTCCTGGAACTATATGGACGCGTTCCTTGGATATCCTAACTGATGATGATGATGTGATGGTATGAGACAGATGTCATATATGAGAATGGATCTCGAGGATTTTGATTTATTGATTTTTTTCCAGAGATTTTCACATGTGTCAGTGTTACGATGAAAGTATTTTTTTTTTCATATGATACTGTTTTATTAGAAAGTACAGTTTTAAATTGATATGTATGCATGCTTTGTAAAACGGATGGGGAAAAGTATATGTTAGAAAAATGGTTTTACTAAATACTTATTTTTGTCCACTCACACGTTTTATTATTTTAGGCACCCTCCAGGTTAATCGAGGATACCCGCTGTAATAGAGACCGAGACATCACATAACGCTGCATACTCTAGAAACCCTGAGTGGGTTATAGTTTTATCCCTAGTCTGACACGCGGTATCAGACGGGAGAAAGATATCCTGCTTAAATCCCGAGGGATTAGAGTTGGGTCCTATCAGTTTGGTATCAGAGCACTAGGTTGCTAATAGGTCGTTAATTAAGTCTTATTTTATATTATTTTATACCCTTTACACTTGACTTTTAATATTAAAATAATAAACAATTGGAGAAAATAATCTATTTTGTGATATTTTTGTAGAAATAAATAGAGTTTCAAATTTGGAGCTTTTTGGCGAAAGAATCGCCCGATCAGAATTATGAAGAAGAAATAATGGACGAAATTCGGTGAAATTAAATCAATTAATTTTTATATTGATAAAAATCTTTTGCAGAAGCCCAATCCATGTTTGCAGCCCACAAATCCATTTGCTGAAGCCCAATCCATGTTCAAGTCCAAATCCATTTTGAATGAAACCAGCCCAGAAGCCCAAGTTCGTCCGGCCCAAGCCCGCGACCCAAATCCTTCCCCCAGTCCAACCAAACCATTCAACAAGGGCCACCGAAGTCTAGAAGCTCTGGCTGTGTCCAGCGCGCTGCAACCCACCTTGCTGTCAGCGCACGCCTACCGAACGCCTGCTGCACCTGCCAGCAGCAGCTCACCAACTCTCCACCACTCTGTCAGCTGAGCCATGCCGAGTCCCATCCCCTGCTCCTCGGTGCCTTGCTGCCGATTCCAACTGCTCCCAACTGCTCCATCAGCCTATTTTCCAGCATAATTCAAGCTCCAAATTCAGCTTTTTCATCATTTGTCATCATTTTAATTATTTTTATTTTTAGATTTTAATTTTGTATTTTATCGTTTGAATTTTTCACACTCCCTGTATAAATAGGGAGGGCATTTCATTTGTAAAGAGTCCCCATTTTTCCCATTTCTTCCATTTTCTTATTTCATTTTAGTTCCTTTTTTTCCTCTCTTTTAAGAGACATTTTTGGAGACCATTTGTAACTTCTTTTAATTAGTTATTTTAGTTTCATTTTCTTTATTTTGTTCTTAGAATTTCTTAAACTTCTCTTTAATTACATTTTTATGCTTTCCTCAAGAAAAACCTAAGGCTAGGTAATTCTAAGGCAATTCAAGAGTTTTTAAGACTGCATTCCTTGTATTTATTCTTCCATCTTCACAAGTTTCCTACCGTTGTTCAATAATTCTTGTGAAAAATCATCTTTTTCTACTTAAATTCTTGTTGTTGTTTTAGTTTTACTTATAATTCCATATATGTGTGGGTATTTTTTTCTAACATTTGTAAGTATGAATACAATATCCATGTGTTTTACTTTATACATTTCTTTTACTTTATAAATTTCTTTTACTTCATATGTTTTAGTGTTTCATACTTCAATTTGATGCTAAGTGTCGGCCGCTGTCGGTGCACTTATCATTTGATTGAAGAGATTTTAATGTTGGCCGATGTCGATGCATTAAATCATAAACTTAAGATAGATCATATTATTGGTAATAATCTACTGTTCGATGCATTTATAATATAAAAAATGTATGCATGTAATGTAGATGATGAATGTAGGATTTCGTGATTGGTTCAATATATGTATGATGTTAGAATGTTGGTAAAAATTGTGTTTAAAGAAAGTTTATTTTAGGAGTAGTTTTAAATAATGTAATTGTTAATTTGAATTTAATTGTTAGTTTGGTTAAAATTTAGTTTAGATTACAATCTTTTAAAACCCCTCATTTCATTCTTTTATTTTTTATTTTTTATTTTTTATTCTTTAATTCTCTAATTCTTTAATTCTTTAATTCTTTAATTATTTTATTCATTTATTCTTTTATTCATTAATTCATTTATTCTTTGATTAATTTATTCTTTATTCTTTTATTATTTTATTCTTTAATTATTCATTATTCTTTCTCACTAACACATTATTAATGTTGCATAATTTCTCCAGTTAAGAACGATCTCTATTTACCAATACTATATCTACACAAAATGAGTTTAAATTGCATAATACTCAGATTACGTGTTTAATTTAATGCGTAGTTTGAGCGTTTATCAATTTTTGGCTCCGTTGCCGGGGAAATTGAAAATCATTTTTAATTTCTTAGTGTATGTATATAAATTGTGCATATTATACTTGTTTAGAATTTTTACTTTTGTTAATATTATATTTGTTCATAACTTTTCCTTACTTATTTATAATTCTTATACTTGTTTATATTTTATTTATCCATCTTATTTTTATTCTTATTATTTTTGTTTATATTTGTTTATTTTTATTTTTATACATGTACATATTATACTTGTTCATAATGTTTATCTTCATACATGTTCATATTATACTTGTATATTTTTTTTTATACTTGTTCATTTACTTTTATACATGTTCATAACTTTTATTTTTATGCTTGTTCATAATTTTGATTCTTATAATCATTCTTATTATATTTGTTTATAATGTTCATACTTGTATATAATTTCTATTTTTATACTTGTTCATAAATGTTCATAATTTTTTTATATACTTGTTCATATTATAATTGTTTATGTAAGTTTAAATTTTTATCTTACTTGTTTATGTTATACTTATACATACTTCTTCATAATTGACTTTCATTTATGCTTGTTTATAATTTTTATACTTGTCATATTAGTCTTGTTCATACGTGTACAGAATGTTCATTCTTTTTACTTGTTCATAAATGCATATTGCATGTACATGTTCACTTTTCTTTATTTTTACTTTTATTTATTTTTATTTGTTTTTGTAATTTAAAAAAACAAAATTGTAAAATGATAATAATAATAATAATAATAATTTGTTTCAAATAAAGAAAACGTTTCATTACCCAAAAAAAAAAATTCAAAAAAAAAAATTACTTTCTAAGTTTCTTTAGTCTTAGCTTCATGTTAGTGTTAATTCATATTTGTGAATAAATTTCGTACATATTTTACTTGTTATTCATCATACTTGTTCATAATTATTGTACATGTTCATAATTTTCATTTGTATGCTTGTTCATAATTTTTATTTTTATATTTGTTTATGTAAATTTAAACTCTTATTATATTTGTTCATACTTTTTTCATAATTGTAAATACTTGTTCATAATTGTTCTTACGTATTCATAATTGTTCATAAATTGTTCATAACTTTTATGTTTCATAGTGTTCATTTATACTTGTTCATAATTTTTATAATTTTTATACTTGTCATATTATCTTTGTTCATATTTATTTGTTTATATTTATTTATAATTTGTATATTACTTGTTTACATTTATTTTTTTTATGTATTTTATTTGTGTATGTATTTATTTAAGTTTTTCTTTTTCTTCATTAAAAAATTTGAAAAAAAATATTCTTATCTTAACTTTGTGTTATTGTAAATATATATTTGTAAATAAATCTTGTACATATATTAGTTTGTTAATATGAAATTGTTTTGTAAATATCATTACTTGTGCATAAAACCATACTTGTGAATAAATTATTCATTCTTGTATAAATTGTTCATATGCAAATTGTCATGTTATACTTATAAATTATGCTTAAAAACATACTTGTAAATAATTTTTGCATTCATCCATTAGTCTCGGCTATATGTAGATCACTTATGCTACGAAGTTTAGATTTTGATCTTTAATAGAATAGGTGAAGTCTCTTTTGTTAACTCCCACTTACGGTGATTGTTAATACTTGAGTTATCTTAATTCATTTGAATTAAGATGTTCGAGGGTGATGTCTAGGATAAGAGATGGTACTCATAACGGGTTTTGGGTCTAAGAAAGAGACATCAATGGAGTTTAAGCCTCGGGATGTGTTGAAATTAGTCCTGCCTCTTATGTTTATTCTTTCTAACCTGGTCACCTTTGAACTTGCCCAAACAGTTGAATTAATCTAAAATATTTACTTGGGCCGCACGGACGTATAAATCTCCATCTAAACTTTGAAGTTATGTGAACTATATGTATCTTGAGTTCCCTCGATATGTAAATATTGTTTATATCTTTTTACATTTGTTTATATCTTAACTTACACTACTTGTCATGACAACCTTAACTTGCATTTTTAACTTAACTTGCATCTTTAGTTTAACTTGCATTACATCTAACT
Organism: Prinsepia uniflora; assembly: GCA_032719365.1. Taxonomy (NCBI): domain Eukaryota; kingdom Viridiplantae; phylum Streptophyta; class Magnoliopsida; order Rosales; family Rosaceae; genus Prinsepia; species Prinsepia uniflora. Next base: position 46,559,377 of record CM064865.1, on the reverse strand, counting down.
TGCATCTCTAACTCAAATTGCATCCCTAACTTAAATTTTCATATCTAACTTACATTCTTAACAAACGTGCATCTCTAACTAACTAACTTGCATTTCTATCTAGGCTGGATGGACGTTAAACTTCAAGCTCTTGTTGGGAGGCAATCCAATGTGTTCCTGGGATGTTAAGGAGTCAACAACGCATATTTGCTATCTTTCTACCCTTCACTCTCCTTTCTTTTGTTTATTTATTGTTTTCTTGTTTTATTTTCGTAAATCCTCTTCCTTACTTCAATTCTATGTTCAATTACTTCTTATTTTCCTACATTGGGGACAATGTAGAATTTAAGAGTGGGGGAATGGTTTACAATTTTAATTTCTTTATAAAAATTATTTAAAATAAAAAAAACCAAAAAAAAATTGTTTTTATTGTTTTCTTAAGTCTTTTTGTTTTAACTTAGTGTTTTTACGAGTATTAAGTTTCTCTTTAACTTGTCAATGATATAAATGAACAGAAATTAATATGTTATGGCTGAAGGTGATCACAACAACTTGAATTTTTTTGTTAATACTTTGTGATTAAGTGTTATAACTTGAAGATAATGCATGTAAATTAGTACATAAACGAGCATGATAAGATAAGTATGAATCATTTGAACCTTATGTGAGCTTTAGAACTTTATATAGATCTTTGATGAGTGATTCATAAGTTCTTTGTTTAAATTGGTATACATATGCCTCATACTACTTGCCATAGCTTTTGATGAACTCTAGAGTACTAGAACTTATTCTATGTGATTTTCAAAGCTTTTAAGTCAATAAACACTCTGATTTTGGATATGATTAAGGCATTAGGGCTAACACCATAAATTCAAACATCCACGTTCCCTATTTTGTGTACACAAGTTGCGACCCCTTAGTTTTAACCCCTTTGAGTTTCTTTCATCACCATGATTATCTAAACACTTGAGCTTAGTATAGACATCTTTTACCCTTATTCTAAGGACTCGGTTGAAGACATGAAGATCGTGTAAAGAGAAATTATGATGTTTTGAAGATTTTTATGTGTGTTATGTGGATTTACTTACTCAAATATTATTGTATTATTGACACATGTTATTACCTTGATATATGAAAAGAAAAACTAAAAAATAAAAAATTTATTGTTTAAAAAAAACAATGTTTTGAGTTTCTATCAAGGTAATAAGGTTCGATTATGTAATATTTGAGTTAAATCGTATATTTGTAAATCTGACGCCAAAGAATGATTGTGAGGCCCAACATGATGAAACTTGGCCTATATTCGAAGGGATGGATTACTAACATCATTGCACTAAGGTTGGGAAGTTATGATACATTTTGGGAGTCTATTGAGTCTTGGAACGAATTTGAGCACCACTTGTCCTATATTTTCCTTACCTCTAAACTTAGCCCCATTACAACCTTCGTAAAGACCTTATGATCGTTAAGATGGTAAATTTTGATTAGTTGAGTCAATCACTAGAGTAAGCTGGTTTTGGTTCAATAGTGCAAGTATGTTTAATTTTATCATGAGGTGTTTGTTTGAGATTTTGCAAAAATACTTCATTTCTATTATGTGAGCATCTTTTCTCACATACTTTGAGTGCAAACACAAACCCTTACAATTGAGTGAATTTATGAGTGCATATCCTTGTGAGTTGATTCGTACTTGTTTTATTCATGTTGAGATCAATTTCACCATATTTACTCATTATCTTACTTGTTGAAACATTTTGTTACTATGTATTAATTCTTGAATTCCATATGGTTAAATGCTTTAAGTGAAAAGCTTTGATGCCATAATCATAATAATGAAATATTGAGACTAATGGTTAATGGTTTACTTGTTTTGAATTCGTAGTTTAATTTTAATATTTTCCAGGGATTAGCAAAGTTTAATTGTGGGGGTATTTGATAGGTCGTTAATTAAACATTATTTTATATTATTTTATACCCTTGACACTTGACTTTTAATATTAAAATAAAAAAAAAATTGGAGAAAATAATTTATTTTGTGATATTTTTGTAGAAATAAATAGAGCGCTTGTAATTTGGAGCGTTTTGGCGAAAAAATCGTCCCGATCAGAATTATAACGAATAAATTATAGACAAAATTCGGTGAAATTATATTAATTAGTTTTTATATTGATAAAAATCATTTGCAAAAGCCCAATCCATGTTTCCAGCCCACAAATCCATTTGCTGAAACCCAATCCAAGTTCAAGTCCAAATCCATTTTGAATGAAACCAGCCCAGAAGCCCAAGCTCGTCTAGCCCAAGCCCGCGGCCCAAATTCTTCCCCCAGTCCAGCCAAACCGTTCTACAAGGTCCACCAAAGTCCAAAAGGTTTTTTAGGCGCGCGTGCTCCAAACAGTCCAACTCTTGTTAGTGCCCAGTGTGCAGCAACCCACCTTGCTTCCAGCGCACACCTACCGACCACCTGCTGCTCGTGTCAGCAGCAGCTCACCAACTCTCCACCCACTCTGTCAGCTGAGCCACGCCAAGTCCCATCCCCTGCTCCTCTGCGCCTTGCTGTCGATTCCAACTGCTCCCACCTGCTCCATCAGCCTATTTTCCAGCATAATTCAAGCTCCAAAATTAGCTTTCTCATCATTTGTCATCATTTTAATTATTTTAATTTTTATAGTTTAATTTTTTATTGTATCATTTGAATTTTTGGCACTCCCTCTATAAATAGCGAGGTCATTTCATTTGTAAAGAGTCCCCATTTTTCCCGTATCTTCCATTTTCTTAGTTCATTTTAGTTCTTTTTTTTTTCTCACTTTTAAGAGACATTTTTAGGGACCATTTGTAACTTCTTTTAGTTAGTTATTTTAGTTTCATTTTCTTTATGTTGTTCTTAGTTTCATCTTCTTTATTTTGTTCTTAGAATTTCTTAAAATTCTCTTTAATTACATTTTTATGCTTTACTTAAGAAAAACCTAAGGCTAGGTAATTTTAAGGCAATTCAAGAGTTTTTAAGACCGCATTTCTCGTATTTCCTCTTCCATCTCCACAAGTTTCCTACCGTTGTTTTGTGATTCTTGTGAAAAACCATTTTTTTCTACTTAAATTCTTGTTATTGTTTTAGTTTTACTTATAATTCCATATATGTGTGGGTATTTTTTTTTCTAACATTTGTAAGTATGATACAATCTTCATGTGTTTTACTTTTTGAATTTCTTTTACTTCATATGTTTTAGTGCTTCATACTTCAATTTGATGCTATGTATCCGGTGCTGTCGGTGTATTAAATCATAAACTTAAGGTAGATCATAATGTAGGTAATAATCCGTTGTTTGGTGCATTTATAATATAAAAAATGCATGCATGTAATGGAGATGATGAAGGTAGGATTTCCTGATTGGTTCAATATAAGCATGATGTTAGAATGTTGGTAAAAAATGTGTTTAAAGAAAGTTTATTTTAGGAGTAGTTTTAAATAATGTAATTGTTAATTTGAATTTAATTTTTAGTTTGGTTAAAATTTAGTTTAGATTACAATCTTTCAAAACCCCCCATTTCATTCTTTCATTCTTTTATTCTTTATTCTTTATTATTTATTCTTTATTCTTTAATTCTTTAATTCTTTTAATTCTTTTATTCATTAATTCATTTATTCTTTGATTAATTTATTCTTTATTTATTTATTCATTTATTATTTTATTCTTTGATTATTCATTATTCTTTCTCACTAACACATTATTAAATTTCCCTAATTTCCCCGGTTAAGAACGATCTCTATTTACCAATACTACATCTACATAAAAAGGGTTTAAATTGCATAATACTCAGATTACGTGTTTAATTTAATGTGTAGTTTGAGCGTTTATCAGTTGCTCTTATGGTGTTGCGTGTGCTTCAAATGTGATGTCTCGACGACGACAATCTGTCATCAACCTGGTAGTAAGGGTAAGAATAGGAAACTTTACGTGGGGATGAAACTTGGAGAGGTTTTGTTTGGCGTAGGATGTCGTATTTCAGTGGAGTCTGATGCCTAGTGGGGCCAAGTAGATTCGAGGAGGGATAAGTTTCTTGTGAGCCTAGCGGTTGAGAGGTTGTACAGTTACGAGTGGAAGGGATCCGAGCCGTAGAGTTACGAATGGATAGGATCCAATCGACCAGTTATCCCAGTATGACGTCTTTTCAGAGTCGTGACCTATAATGGTCAGGATGGATGTGCTGCTGGTAGAAGCCAAGGTCGTCGATGACCGTAATTTGAGATTGGTTGAACAAGTTACCAGGAGAGTGGTACTTGTGGATCGGTTCACCTCCGATTAGTGGATCTTTGGCTTTGAGGAGTGTACAGGCGATGAGTGGCCCGCATGAGTGCTTGATCTTTATAGCCGAATATTTCTTGGTTGGGTCTGCACGAGGTTTGTGACCGACATGGCTATCCACGAACGTGGATGTGATTATCGAGAGTCCAGAATTTTCGAGGAACGTTTCGTACGTCATATTCACCCCAGCCTTATCGAGATATGAGGGAGGCGGATTTCCTCCGACATGAGCAGTAGATTTGACGGTTGCTAAGTATGAGCAGTGATTTCTAGATTTGGCTCAGTTCACACTGAGTACGACGGCGGTTGAGGCAGTGAGGCTTCGTCGGTTGTGTCGGGTCTTGGGAGTAAGACCCGAGTGATGATGTGACATCTCAGTTGGAGATGAGTTGGATGGAATTTAGCAGCGATCAAATGATTCTGGATGACGCTGAGTGCGTCTAGAGGATGTTTTGCCAGTGGTCGATGAGCAGGACGGAAAGGATCCTAAGAGGGCCAGTTGAGATTACAGTTATCGTAATACCCTGGAGTAAAGACAGGTGTTTGGTCTTACCTTGGTGAGTAGGCACTAGTGTTGAGTTCATGAGCTGATTCCATAGATCGTTATGATTTCCTCTAGATCGTTATGATTTGGATGTGATCCTATGGATGGATTGGTGGACTACTCCCCTGTTGAGCATTGAGGAACCAGTGGTATTGGGAAGTCCTGAGTTGTCATGATTGGCCTTTTGGTGGGACTAGAGAAAATTACTAAGGAAGAATACTTAACTTTTTACAAGAGTTTTACCAATGACTAGCTAGAAGATACCCATCTCGAGAGTTACGGCTTGGAGTCCGGGAAAGTACTATAGGATGACTGTTCTAGTTATGGGACACGTATTGTGAAGTCCCCAGATGACTCAGTAAGCTTGAGGATGATGTCGGTTGTGTCTACATTCCGAGTGGTATCCCTTGCAGGATTTACCGAGGTTGCTACCACAGAGGGCAGTTGAGTTACGATTGACTTAAGGGTGTAGCACAGATACCCTGTTGAAATTGGTTTTGACTTGACTTGAAGTTAAGAAATTGGTTGAAAGACATGCTTTAGATGCATGTATTGTATGCTCGGATATGTGATTCCCGAATTGACTTCAGAAGTGATGTTTGCCGAGAAGGCTTACGGATAGTACTGTGGTTATAGTTGGCCATCGTGAGTTGGCAACGGAGTATCAAGGGTGATACTGTTACGGTATACCACAGATTTGTATGTATGAAGATGGGAATGGATTTTGAGAAATATGGACCAATGTTCATTCCTGGTTATGATAACATCATTGAGAGCGTATGGTGAACATATGGTGAATGCTCGGAGGGCCGATGTAGCGTTGGATTAACATCGATTAACCACGGTAATTAAGAGATTGGATTCACTCAGACTGGATAAGCGTTATCGACCTTCGAGTAGAGGTTTCTTCTGGGATGGTAGTCCGATAATAGAATTGACTCGAAAGGGAGTCAATCTAGTATGAGATGATAAGTGAGTGAACAGAATATTGATTTCTGATCTAGTTTGACTATCTTGGACGATAGTGAGGGTTTTAGAAAAGACAGTGATGCATCGATACACGAGTTCAGATTGTGTACTTATGATATACGTGAGGGTTTTGCTTTTGCAGCTAGACAGTTGAGGTGATCACAGTTGAACTTGAGGCCGAAGAGATAACTAGAGCTGATTAATAGATGATGACGGTTCATTTGAGTATCATTCAGGGAAAGTGAATATAGTAGCCAATGCCTCAAGTATGATGTTGCAGGCTCGTTAGCTCTTATGCGTACGATTCATGATGCTTGTTGTTAGAGCTCCGGTTAGAGGTATTGTACTGATGTTAGATGACCATGGAGTGATCGCAGATAGTGTTCCAGTGAGACATATAGGCTAGCTTGGATGTTACAACACTGTTCCCGGATTCGACCCGTCACATCATTAGGATGGTGGTCGAGGTGACCGACAGGTTCAGGATCGGTACGTCTTGGTATGCGTAAGTCGGCTGACATTCGAAGTTAACTAAGAAATGGGATTGGTTAGTGAACTAGTTGGCTTGTCTCTGGAGTTGGTCAGGTGACCACGAGAACTCTGAGAGGACCTTGTATATTGGTATACGATTTGTCTAGAGCAGAGATCGAACATATGGGATCTAGTGTTGAGCCACAATTGGCATGTTAGCCATATGGGAAATCAGATTGGATCCGATGTTAGCCTTGCTTTAAGACACTTGGACCAGATGTTGAGTACTGTGCTTTAGAGGCGAGGGACTTTTAGAGGGTTTATTGATTGTACGAGCATGGAGCTCAGGGCCATAGTGGGCCATAGGAACCCTAGTGATTATATTTGTGATTATCCCTGCTAGAGAAAGTATTCGATGAGTTCCAGATACACTCAGGATGAGTGAGATGACAATCTGAGACTTGAGAGGAGTTAGGATCATAGCATTGGTCGCTGAGTGACACGAGGTATTATACAAGGTACCCTAATGGGACTCTAGAGCGAGTTGAGTATGTCGATAGTGACTCGAGCGGAGACAGTGGAGCCATGGGTGTGACTAACGGTTGGAGACCGTCTAGGGACTAGTTTGAATGTTCACCCATGAGGTTTCGATCATGGCCAAGCTTTCCAGGTGAGGTTTCTTCATTTTTACCCGTAGATAGGTTTCTAGGTAGGTTAGGATCATATTGGTGGAAAAATGGTGAAGAAATGACTCAATTTGAGGTTTTGGGAGTCGGGTTTGGAAACCGAGTCGAAAGACCTGTTGCAAGAAAACGAGTCAACCCGTCTGAGGTAGACGACAATGACGTGGTAAGCCACATCATCATGTTAATGCACATGGCAGAGGATGGTTAGTGTCACGTAGAGACGGGTGTGGCAGGTTGTGGCAGATGGTTGGTGTCATGTTAGGATCAAGCTATGTGGCAGCTGGAGTAGTAGGTCTACGGGGAAGTGATGATGTCATCACGTGATGTGGCAGTGTTAGAGGGTGACACATGGCACCAATCAGGGTATGCCATGTGGCAGGTTGTCAGAGTTTTCAGGTGTCGGACCTTTTAGGCTGACGTCAGCGTTGACAGCCGTGGACTGAACTTTGACCGACGCATGGGCATGAATTTCGAGGTTAATCAGTCTTGTTTGAAAGGTTTTGATTTTCTAAATCCAATGGTGGTGGTTTTCGGGTCGATCGGAGATCATTTGATAGGTGTTTTGGAGGTTTTTAGCCTCGGTAAGCGTGTACGGGACGCGTTCTCGGTTCCGGGATAGTTAGGGGTTTTTGATATGGACTTGTATAGGTTGATAGTAACCTTTGGGTATGGTTTGCCTTTTCCGAGAGTCCGGGTCGTTACATTTGGAAAGTCCCGAACGTCCCAGAGACTGTGGATTAGCTTCGGATTGGCTTACAGCGCAGGTTTTAGAGCGCGCCGCGTGGACCGTCTATGAGTGAATTTTGATTTCTAAATGATGCATGCATATATGTTTTAATGTTTTATGAATATGGTTTGAAATGCAAGGTTTGCATATTGCTTTGAATGATAATTGCTTAAAGCTTTATATGTTGGTTTGATCATGGTTGAAAATGGATGATTTTACGGATTGTCGTGAAAATAGCTTTTTAGGCTTGAGACCAAGTTGGATCATGGTTTGGACTTAGTTTATAGTCAAACATGAAATTGAACCGTGATTTGTGTGTGAAATGATTTTGAGTATTATGAAATGAGAACTGGATACTGATTTTACGAGTTTTGTCGAAACCATATTTCGGGTAGAGACCCTATGCAAAAAACTGTTTTGATTTGAGATACAACAGTTTATGAAATTGTTTCCACTGTTTTTAAAATGGCCATTCTCCGTGATTATAAGAGGGCCTCCGGTTGCGAATATGTTTCCCCGGAAAGAACCCTATGATATGATGATTGAGATGACTCCTGTAGGAATATGTTTCTTTGGAAAGGGCCTCCGGTTGTGAATATGTTTCCCCGGAGAGGATCCTATGATATGATGCTCACCTTCGGGATGTGCTGTGTCCTCCCCACCAACCACCCCCCCCCCCCCCCCCCCCCCCTCCTCCTCTCCCCCAGAGGTCACGATGCACTGCTTTTTGTCAAGTAGCCAAGGGAGGCTCGACTTATGAGTGCTTATGTTATATGAGATAGGTTGTTGATATGTTCACGACGATATGTTGAACATCGGCCGATGATATATTCACGGCGACGTGCTCATACTTGGGTAGTTTTGGAGCTACGTGCAAGCGTAGCTTGGATATCGTGATTAATGATGCTGATATGATGGTATAAGATAGATGTCAACTATGAGAATGGGTCCCGAGGATTTTGATTTATTGATTTGTATCTAGAGGTTTTCACATGTGTCAGTGTTACGATGAAAGTAATTTTTTTTCATACGATACTGTTTTATTAGAAAGTACAGTTTTAAATTATTTACATGCATGCTTTGTAAAATGGAGGGTGAAAAGTATATGTTGGAAAATGGTTTTACTATATGCTTATTTTTGTCCACTCACACGTTTTATTATTTTTGGCATCTTTTACGTTGATCGCGGATGCGGGCTGTAGTAGAGACCGAAACATCACACAACGCTGCATACTCCGGAAACCCGGAGTGGGTTACAGTTTTATCCCGAGCAGGATATCACGCGTAAATCTCGAGGGCCTGCAACGGGTCATTTGACCCGAAAGGAAACTCGGTTCTAGCTTCACCATTTCTCAATATTCCCCCCCTCCCCCCTTCCCCTCCCCTTTTTTTGAAATCGAATTGTCTCACTCCCAGAAAGGGATTCACGGCGTAAAAACTGAGAAAACGTACCTCAAAATTTCTGGCCAAGCTCGACTCCTCACGACCGAGTTTCGAGCTTGTCCTCTGGCCTATCCACGCGTCCATTCTCTCTCGTTTTTGTCCCTATGAACTAGCCCAAACTCAAGGAACACGAACAAGGCTTCAGAACAGTGTTTCAAAACGTCCAAAATCCAAGATCCAAAATTCAACCTTAACGAGTTCATAGTTTTACCTTTTTCCTTGGTTTTTCTGGCCAGCCACCGTGGTTCTAGTCCTTCCACCATCACGCTTAGTCTCACAGCCTCTCTCTGTCTTTCTCAACCAGCACTAGGTGCTGAAAGCCCATGAAGGAGTGGTGAGGGTGGGGTGGTTCGGGTGTGTTTGAAAATGAGAGAGTGAGAGAGAAATGGGTAGATGCATGAATATAGGAAAAATAGGTCAATGGGATGAGTGACACTTGTCATTCATCCTTTGGTCCAAAACTAGATATTTTGGGTCCACTAATAAATAACTAAAAGTCAACTTCTTTGAATTATGTTCAACCGTAAAATTCGATTAAATCATTCCAGACCCAAAATATAACTGTCTGATGTCCAAATTCGGCGTGCCGCCTATCTACGTAATCGAAATCCCTCGATTTACATAATGGACCTCGATCATCATGCAAATAACCTCCCGGGTCAGAAGTCAACATTTTCCCCGTCCAAGGGAAAAATCTTCATTTCACCTCGACTAATCCCCATTAGTCTCGATAACCTCTTAATAATCTCGTGATTACGAGACGGGTCGTTACACTATTTTACTAATCCAATTTCTGACACAACCATGCCTAAGGGATGGGATGCCGGCTGAGTGCTCATCAACTAACTTAAATGTTCAAGTGGCCGAAATAGGAAATAAATCAAGCCAAGATAATGTTAACTAATTAGAATCTTCCCATGATAGAAGATTTTGATTAAGTCTCAATCAAATCACTTCGTATCAATTCGGCCTTAAATCAAGCCCACTTAACAAGGCAAGATTTTTTCAATCAGACTTTGAGAGATTTGGGTGGCTCAACAAAGAAGGATTTGGATGTCTTAATAAGGAAAGATTTTCTACGGCAGAGAGTGGAAGCCAAGTATGGCCAATTCGTGGGTTGATTGAACTCTATAAATAGTCAAAATGAAGAAAAGAAGAAGGTATCAACATCAACACACAAGCTTATTCTTTATCTTGCACCTTTCAACCCCTGACCTATTTTTTTCTTTTTTACATTGAAGCTCTAGTATAGCCAAGTTTTTCAATTCCTAATACTTTATTTCATATTCAAGTTTATTTCTATTCAATCTTTATTTTGATTCAAGTTTATTTTACTAGTATTTATTTATCCGCTTTATTTACTCACTTCCTTGATCTTAACTTATTATCTTTGTCTTTAAATTTAATTATTGTTTTTATTTTAAGTTTTAATTTATTGTGTTTCTGTTCAAGGTTAGTTTCCTTAAGCATAATTAGTTTTCTAGTTTAATTATTGCATTTGCATTCCATTCATACCATTCGAAAAATATAAAACAGGTTTAAAGTCTAAACACTCTTGACCTTGAGGGAGTCAAAAAACCCAGACTAAGAAGATGTTTTTTGCTTGGTTGCATAATCGCGAGATTACAAGGTAGCCAAAGGGATGCATCCAACACTCATTATTCCATCCAGGTCATTTGGTGGCCAAGTGGTGGCACACCTATGCATTCATTCAAAGAAGTACCAAAATCCTAATGGCCTTACAAATTATTATAGGGCAGTGTTGGGGAATCAGAATCGTTTCAGGAGCAGCGCACATACGGCTGGGATACAACCCTCGGAATCGTTTCAGGGGCGGCGCATAGGGGACTGGGATATAGCAGGCAAAGCAGCATTCAGGAGTTTTCCAATAAAACAAATTCAATATATGTCCTTATATTGTTTAATATATTCATATAACAGTTTGTAGGTAAAATAAAACACTGTTAAGGATTAATGAATCATTTATCTGAATTTAAATGAGTCAAATGCACTCAGTACTTAATATGTTTTGTGATTTTGTTTGATGCTTGAGGTCAAGGTTGGGTAGTCGGTGTTGATCATAGCTTCCTTTGCCTTTTGTTGAACCATGTTTAATATCTACTCTGTTAGCATTTCAAGAAGGGCTAGCACCTTAATTGAGGGGATAAACGAACTCGACCAAGGTTGTTTCTTGAGAACAGAACGTGCGTGCTAGTTGTATCTGTACTTTAGTTTTTACCAAAGGCAGGTTTATTTCTTTACAACTTGCATGAGAAGTGAAATTGTGAGTTAATTAAGTGGGAAACTGATATTGTGGGTTTTTTTTTATTATTATTTTTTATGATATTTAAGTTTTTTTTTTTTTTGTTAAATCAAATTATATTAAAGGGCAAAAACCCAACACAATGCGCAAGGCACAAAAACAAACAACTCACAAGAGCTCAACACACCTCCCGAAGGAGAACACACCAAACTAAAAGTACCTACGAAATAACAACATTCCAATTCCTAGCAGTACGGATATTGGAAGAAACATGCCTAAAGTTAAGAGTACAAAGCCTACAACGAATCATAGCTAGGATAACATTAAAGACCACATCAGGAGGTTTCCTGGTGTTGTAGAAAATCCGATTATTTCGCTCCTGCCAAATGTGGTAGACAGTCACACCCAAGGCAAGACGCTTAGCAACCTGAGCCATCAATTTCCCACGCCAATGCTCAATAGCAGAAAAAACAGAATTCGGCCAATGAGAAGAAGACCAACCAGACCCTGCAATCGCCAAAATTCGCTTCCAAATACAAGAACTATAAGGACAATTAAAAAACAAATGTTCATGCGACTCCCCATCCCTGTCACAAAGGACACACGTAAGGTCACTTTGATTAGAGAAGCTACCAACACGGTCCAAAGTAGCAAGGCGGGTTTGGATCGCCAGCCAAAGAACAAAGCAAGTACGAGGAATTGCGCCAGAGAACCAAACCAACTCAGACCAAGAGCAAGCAGGATACTCCCTCCTGATTTTGTTCCAAAGAGAAGCCGAGGAAAATCTAGCGTTTGCAGCTGCGTTCCACTCAAAAGTATCAGTCCTATCAGACCTCACCTGGCAGGCCCGACTAGCAAGTTGAATTAGTCTAAAGCTAGCATCAGTCGAAAAGGGCCACACCCACTGACCATCAACAAGGACCGAAGAAAGACGGGCCTTCAAATGGATACCAGAACTTTGCGCAATAGATCCACCAAAAAGATCCAGGAGGGAACCCAGATGACTCCAATTATCGTACCATAAAAAAACATCCTCACCGTTTCCAACTTTGGCCTCGATAAAGGGTTTCACCAAGTCTCTGATCCTCAGCAACCCCTTCCAATTCCAAGAACAAATAGAAGGGGTCTTAACCCCCCAAAAGCTGCTATCACGGATATAATACACTTTAACCCAATTAGCCCAAAGATTAATACCTTCTGGAGCAAAGAGAGACCAGATGAATCTAGCCATTAGAGCGACATTCCAGAGGGATAAACTGCGAATACCCAAACCCCCTTCATTCTTTGGCCTACACACCAAATGCCAAGCAACTTTGGCATGATAGGAACCAGTAACCTGCCCAGACCAGAGGAATCGGTGAAAAATACGCTCAATCTCATGACAAACCTGCTTAGGTAGAAAAAGATGGGAAGCCCAGAAAATAATAGTGCTACTAAGAACAGACTGAATGAGGAGCAACCTGCCAGCAAAAGATAAAGCACGATGCTCCCAACCACGAATACGGTTCTCCACCCTTTCAATAAGAGCCACACAATCTCTAGATCTCAAGCAGGAAGTAATAAGGGGAATACCAAGATACCTCACAGGTAACGACCCCAGCTGAACACCAAAACACTCACGGAGATGAGAAGCACTCGTCATACTCATACCAGCGGCATAAATATAGCTCTTTTGGAGATTAGGCCTCAGACCAGACACACCAGCAAAATCATCCAAAGCCCGCCTTAAAGTGGCAACAGACTCCACATCACCCCGAGAGAAAACAAACAAATCATCAGCAAAGGCAAGATGAGAAAGTCTAACCTTATCACACCGCCAGTGGTATCTAAAGTAGGGAGAAGCGGCAATGCGATGGTGCATAATACGAGAAAAAACCTCCATAACCAGGACGAAAAGATAAGGAGACATGGGATCCCCCTGCCTAAGGCCCCTGCAACCAGGGAAAAACCCAGCTAACTCGCCGTTAACAGCAACAGAGAAACGAGCAGTGGAAATACAGGCTCGAATCCAACCAACAACCAGAGGGGGAAATTTGAAGGCAATAAGGGTATCAAGGAGGAAGTCCCAAGAGACCGAATCATAAGCTTTGAGGATGTCCACCTTAACCGCACATCTAGGGCTCCCAGAGTTGAGAAGGTAACCTCTAAGGAGCTCCTGCACTAACAAAATATTATCACCAATGTGTCTTCCACAAACAAAAGCCGACTGATTATGACCAATGAGGGACGGGAGAACAATCTTAACCCGATTAGCAATTATTTTCGTGATAATTTTGTAAATCGTGTTGCAGCAAGAAATAGGGCGGAAGTCCCTCATGTGAGTAGGATTAGCAACCTTCGGAATTAACGCAAGAATCGTAGAATTAGTTTCCCCCAACAATTTAGAGGACCAAAAAAACTCAGACACAGCACGAATAACATGTGAACCCACCACAGTCCAAGCACGTCGAAAAAACAGCGCATTGAAACCATCCGGCCCGGGGGCCTTTTCAGCTTTTAAACTGAAACACACCTTCTCAATTTCAGAGGGAGTAACCGGAGCAGCCAAACTAGCACACTGGGCAGGAGACAACACATTAGAGAGGAGACCATCAAAATCCAGACCTTGCACGTCACCCACATTACCAAACAACCCCTGAAAGTACCTAACAGCCTCATCCTTTACCTCAGCCGGCTCCACAGCGACAGAGCCATCTTCACGAACAATAGACACAATCCGATTTCTATTGAGCCTTTTCTTAATCACCTTATGAAAATACGCAGAATTGCTATCACCCTTATCCAACCACCTAAGGCGAGACTTCTGCCTCAAAAAACTATCCTCGGCCGATAAACAGTCGTTGTACTTCTTCAATAAGTCGCGCTCCAAGGAGAGGAGAGACCTATCCAAAGGGTTACTAGAAAGACATATCTGACATCGATCCAAAGCCAGCTTAGCCTCCTCGACAGACACAGACACATCAGCCATGGGTCTACGATTAAGCCCTTTCAGAGCCCCCCGCACAATTTTAAGTCTACTAGCAAGTTGGAACTGAGAAGTGCCAATCAGATGCATACTAAAAGCACGTTTCACAATGGGCATAAACTCATCATGGTCAGCATAGAAGTTAAAAAACTTAAAGGGGTGAATACCAGAAGACCGGCCCACATCCATCTTCAGGAGAGCGGGACAATGATCAGAGGAACCCGGCGATAAGAAAGAAGCAAAACAAGAAGGAAAGCAAGAGAGCCACTCCTCATTTACCAGGACCCGATCCAATTTCCTAGCAATCCTACTAACATCCAGTTGATTATTTTGCCAGGTGAGGAAACGCCCCGAGAACCGTAAGTCATCAAGGCGACAATTATGAATACAACAACCAAAATCCCGCATAGAGCTATCCCGCAACAAATTCCCACCTTCACCTTCACTTGTAAACCTACAGGCATTGAAGTCCCCTAATAAAGCCCACGGCACAGACCCAACAGAGAGACTCAACAACTCCAAATCGTGCCACAAGGCTCTCCTTTCAATCTCACCATTAGAGGCATAAATAAAGGTGATGAAGAAAACGTGACCAGAACCCACAATAGAAACACGAGCATGAATAAATTGTGGAGATTCACCTAAAATGCAAAGAGAAACAACCAGGGGATCCCACCCCACCCAAATACGACCATAAGGATGGCTGCAGAAATTGTCAGTGGTCTCCCAATTATTAAAGACAACAGATTTAATTCGAGAGCTATTAATACTTCTAACCTTAGTTTCCGTCAAGCCCACCAAGCACAAACGATTGGCGAGAATGAAATTCTTCACTTCCAATTGGCGAGACCGGTCATTGAGACCTCTCACATTCCAACAGGCTGTGCTAATCATGAGAAGAGATAACAGTGGTATCCCGAGGGCCACTCCTCCCTCCAATGCTAGTACCCAAACCGTCACCAACCTCCCTCGAAACCTCAACCTCATCACGCGATGACACATGCTTGTTTGATTTCTTCTTCGTCTTTTTCTTTTTCAAAAAGCCCAGGCCCTTCGATAACCCCACAGTTCCAATCACCTTGGAACCAGTCCTACGTGAAATCAAAGGCAACGGTACCACATGCTCTGAGTCAGAAGAATCACCCTCAGACACCAGAGGGAGAAATCGATTAGGAGAGATTTCAGCAGCAACCACATGGCCATTAGCAGAAGCACTCGAAACCAAACCCAGCTTGGGCCTAGCAATATTAGTACCTAGGGAGGTAGGCGAGGGAAACCGTGCCTTACCCTCCTTAGGCATAAGGGAAGCCAACTTAGGATCAGTAGACACGGACTGGGTACAAACATCCAAAACGGGGGGAGCCACATGCTCTTCCAAAACCACACAAACAGGGCTAAAAAGTTGAGAATGCATAGGGCCAGGAACAACCAAACTCGTGGCCTTAGACCCACCAACCAAATCACAATTATCCAAAATAGAAGACAAAATCTTACGTGGGCAAGTCGATTCCAAATGACCAAATAGACGACATTTCTCACACACCCGTGGTCGATTTTCATACTCCACTTTCACTTCAACTACACCCATAACCTCACCATCCTCCTCCGGAGGCAACAAGATATCCAAAGAATCAATAAGGGGGTCGGAAGCATCCACTTCCACACAAATACGCATGAAAGATATGCGCTTACGAGAAGCAGTCATCGAATCTGCAAACAAAGGTTTACCAACAGCGCTAGCAATATGACTAAACCCCTCAGGGCACCAATATTCCAAAGGAACGTTAAAAAATCTCACCCACAAAGGAACCTTGGAATGAGCATTCTTGGACAAAATCATTCCGGGCTTCCAACGGGAAAGAAATAGGGAGCGACCCGCCATGTGCCAAGGCCCATCTTCAATAATTTGAGAGCAGGACAGATCATCCGAGAACTTGAAAAAGAAAAACCCATTCCCATTAGCAAGGACATCCATCAAACCACGGTTAGCCCAAATCTTTCTTGCTAAAGTATTAACAGCATTAAATGGAAGAGATTTATCCACGAAATAACCCACCAACGAATGCTGCCATTCTAAGGCTGCAAGCCCAGTTGCCTCAGGAGGAGGACAAACAACCTTACGACCCGCAATAATTTTAGGCTGACAGAATTTGAGGGCAGGGGCACCTAAGCGGGGGCTCCCAAATCCACCAACAACCTTGGCATACGAAGTCCTTGCCCCCACAGTTGGAGCAGCAACTTGGTCCCCAGCAACGACAACCGTATGACCAG
Organism: Prinsepia uniflora; assembly: GCA_032719365.1. Taxonomy (NCBI): domain Eukaryota; kingdom Viridiplantae; phylum Streptophyta; class Magnoliopsida; order Rosales; family Rosaceae; genus Prinsepia; species Prinsepia uniflora. The sequence goes on along the minus strand of CM064865.1, from coordinate 46,542,758 downwards.
GCTGACCAGAACCAGGGCCCATCAAAACAGCATCAGTGGGCAAGAACCCAAGACCAGACTTCCCAAACAACACAGGCTCCTTGAGCCCAGCAACATCACCACCAACACTAACTACATCCGGCGCACCGACGACAACAACCGAAGACTCAAAGGGATAGCCATCCCCAGAGAGGCAGCCACCACCACTCACTGGAGCAACCTGCTCACAGGAAGCAGCCACATAAACTTGAGGGTTCGAAGAGGTTGCCATCAGAAATATCTGAACATTTGGGACCAGAAGGAAAACAACTCACATAGAACAAGTCCAAACATACAATGGAAGAATATCTAGATATCTCAGAACAATAAGATCCTTGGGCAGAACAAAACAGATCAGATCAGCTGAACAAAACAGAACCGGCGTCAAACAGAGCAAAACGAAGGCCCAGAGGTTTGGTGACGGAACCCACGAGATGACGACGGTGTCAATCCACCACAATGCAATGAGGGCGTGTATGAGTGCAGTGAGATCCGTACAAACGACGGCGTCAATCCTCAAAAACAGATCACCAGTCGAAAAAGGACAACACACCACGGCGACTTGCCACAGAAACAGCTCACCGGCGTCAAACCTCCCACATTCACCCAAGGACACGATCTGGGTAACGGATCGGAGCTCCCAACAGCAGCCACTGTCGATAGCACTCCACTACCAGCTTCAAAACCAAAACGCGGTTCGGAAATCGGCACACCGTCCACCCTCGGACACAATCTGGGTTACGATTCGGAGCCCCCAACAGCAGCCACAGTCGATCTGGGTTTCGAAACGGAGCCCCAAAAGCAATCAGAGGTTCAGAGCGAGAGATCACCAGGTTTCGCAGCTTTCGCTCTCACAGGTTTCGCAGCATTCGCTCTCGCAGCATTCGCTCACACAGGTTTCGTAGCTTTCGCTTTCCCCCCAGTCGGTTTATGACAGGAGAGTCCGAATGGAGCCCATCGATGCGAGGAGAGTCCGATAGGAGCCTCGGAGGCGACGCCGCGACGGAGTGGAGTGGGCTTCGAGTTCGTGTGCGCGAGTTGGAGCAGCAACAGATCAGGGTTACGACTTTGATTTTTTCGTGAGTGCACGGTGACTTAGCTCACTTGCCGACAGAGACGACGTTGGCCGACAGAGCTGATCTCTCTAGTGAGTGCACGGTGACTTTGTGATATTTAAGTTTCTGCGCGCACGGAGACAACTACTTGTGTTTTTGTGCTGTAGATACAGAGTCGCCTTACAAATTCGTTGCGTTGTACTTGAAAGTTGAAACTTGAGTTGGAGTGTTCCTTAACTTTTTTGTCGGTTACTTCTACATATGTGTACTTGGGGGTGATCTTATATCGCCATGCCATGTGTTTGTTATATAGTTATCTAAATTCAAAATGATAAAATTTTAACGATTTAAATTTTATTAAATATAAATAAAATCGTTCTATACTAAATTGTTAATAGCAGTTTGATTTGAATCGATTTGAACGGTTTAAACATAAACAAAATAATCCGTCATTTACTCCTAATAATATATTACAAACTCCTTTAAACATGAGATTTTAACATTACATCATTGTGGTAAATAAGGAAGGTAGCTTTTCAGGTCTAGTGTTCACTTTAGCATTTCATAGATTCACAATAAAATTTCAAATATTCTAAGCTTGAAATTAGTATCTTTGTACATGGTAAGCCTTCTATAACCGATTGTAGAGTGACAAATAATACGTAAAAATTAATATAAATATATAAATATTCCTTAATTGTTCAATTTGGATTCCAACAAATTTCCAAAATGAAAATTTAAAATTAAACTATTACTAATGGCACGGTTTAAATTATCAAATCGTTTGATTTTTATCCGATTAAAACCAAACGGTTGCTCATTAATGGTTTGGATTGAATCGATTAGCGATTTTAAAGGATTTATGCTCAATTTTTCCTTCTTTCCGTATCTTGGGAGTTATATTTCAAATAAATTACAATTACGATACTTCCATATGTTGGAGTCTCAAGAACATTGGATATATTATATTAGGTAATTTTTTATATATTTTATTTATTAGTTGCTTAACTGAGATGATTGTCAATAATTTAGTATGAAAAGAAGCACCATTTCGCAATTTTAATGTTTTCTTTTACGCTATAAAATTTTAATGTTTTCTTTTACACTATAAATTATTTATTTTTTAATCTTCCTTTTCTTTTACACGTATAAGTTGCCCAAAAAGCAAGTTACAGTCATTTGGAGTTCCAGTAGTCTACGTACAAATAATTGTACTTGTTTTATTACAGTGAAGAGGCCGGAAGAGCTCAGTCTAAGAGTCTAAGCTTGAACTTTATTTTTTATTTTTTATTTTTTGGCCAAGACTAAGTTTGAACTTGTATTATATATTTTTCTTCTTGTAATAAAAAGAAAACTGAGAGATTTATGAAACAATTACTGAAATGAATTGAACCAAGTGTAATTAAAAATTCCGATCATAGTTTCTAATTAAAAAAAATGAATGAATTAGTTGAAAAAAAAGTAGACCACAAAATTGATCAATTAGGATTCAGGAGGTAATTGTAATTGGGCAACTGGATTTGCCCTTTGAAGAAGAGAAAACATGAAGATGGCTTTGGAAGCGTCCCAATAAATCCCAACTTCATCGTTCTCCTTCAGTTTTCTCCTACGCACAAACATCTGCCTCCAACCGCCATTCAAAACGTAGCCTTTGGAGGATTGATTCCAATTCTTGAACGTCAATTGATGCATTGTGTCTGTATCACAATCTCCAACTGTAACTCCTAAGCCCTCTTCGGTATCCACCATGTCGCGAAACTTGCTGTCCAAGTAACACAGGATATGTTGTACCGCTAGATTTTTGGGCACCAACAGCCTTGAGCAATGTCCAACATCAGTCTTGGTCAGCTTTTTCCTGATGTCCCAAGATCCCACATGTTTTGCAGCACGTGGGCATAGTTTTGGGCACTGTTACTGGGTTTATCTTCATCTTCTTAACCACGGGCATTTTGTGGCGGATTGGGTTAGAATTAGGATTAGGATCTGGATGAGGAGGGATTGAGGATACTTTGTGAGCGGCAGAGTCTATTAATTTCTCTGTTTTTCTCTTGTTTGGTGTGTACATGTAATTCCAAGAGGAATCACACAAAGTGAGAGAAGTGGAGACTTGGTAATCGGCTAGTTGTGGTTGTGGGCAGGGAATGTTACCAGTGCTCGTAACATGGCCAAGGGTGAGTTGGGTGGAGGGTTCATACTCATGCTCAGCATATTCATATTCATTTTCATATTCATATATATGTTTTCTCCATTTTGTTGACGATGGAATCTGGCGGCCTCGAATGAATCTGCGTTTCTCCAAGAATGCCAAGGGTGAGAGATGTTGAGATTTTCGGCTCCATGACTGGCTTAGTTAGTGTTAATGATGAAATTAAGTAACACAACTGGAAGATTGAATAAGTTGATATGGGAAATCAATGAATTGATGAGAAGCTTGAAACGGAAAGGCAAAGGCAAATGTGATGGGTTTGTAGTTGTACTAGTTGATGATTGATAGTATGATAGTATATGATACTTGATACGTCCAGAAATGAAGAATGTCAATCTGAATACATGTGGTGGATATTTATAGGAAAGATTATTTCAACAAAAGTGGCTTTCCTATTTGGTTCATTCCCATTTTTAAGTTTGGAATTAGCTTGCGTTTCCTCGCTGGGTTTGGAATTCTAAATTCAAATTTACCTATTCGAATTTCGAAACTTGCGTTTCCTATTGGCTTTTGGTTTCCGATCTACTATCGGGAATTATAATGAATATCGATGATAGCATGCATACCCACATTGGGGCATTTTAATTTCTTTCTCGGCATTTCCTTTCTATGTTTTTTTTTTTTTTTAATTCTGCTTGTTTACACATACAAAACTATCATTCATTTCGTGCAGAAATTAATTAATGATAATATATTTTGAGTAAATCATTAGTACATCCTTAACAACTTTTATTTTTATTTAAAACATTTCTATTAATTTATTTTTATTGAAAAGTCCTTCAAACAATTAAAAACAACATTGTTTTCTTAATTTGGCTCTTTTTGCTCCATGTGCCCCTTAGTGTTTAATCTCTTTGTCCTTTTGGGCCCTTTATTATATTATACATATAATAATATTATATATGTATAAAAATATATATTATATTTAGTTACAATTGATTTTTTTTTTCTATGAAATAAAAAATTAAGTCTCTATTGTCCGGAGTTCAACGGTAGGGCATAAAAAGTTTTTGGGAGGGAGCGAGATGGTGGTAGAAAATTGTACGACATGGAGTTTAATTCTTGAATTTTAGGCACAAAATCCAAGAATTAAACCTTAAACTATACACAATTAACCAAATTATTTAATGTCGGATAATAAATAGTTTTTAAATTTAAAAGTATTTTTTGAAGAATTTTTGTTTTTAATTATCTTGTTTTAAGTTGGATTAGATACTTATATTACTCTTAAAATGAACAAGTAAAAAAAATATTATAAACAGGAGTAATATTTTCATAATCCTCAATATAATCTTATAATAAAAAAAATTCAAATTTAAGTTTAAAAGTCTTGACACTATATCTGACCAGACTCACTGAACCGTATTCCTAAAGCTCAAGCACCGAACAAAGCCCAATCTCACATTACTTACATAGCCCCGACACTAAGCCCAAGACGGGATGACACGTGGAAACCTCTCCACCCTCGATGTGTAACACGTGTCAACAAGCAAATCGAGTAGTATTTTTCCCACATCGAAACTATGGGAATTGAACATCCCACTTACCCATAAATAAGGGGTACACATTTCCCAATAAAGGTAACGAATATTTACTATTCATTATTACTCTACCAAACTTACCATTTACCGCCAAAAGGAATCGCCGAGCAACTGGGAAAGAGAAACTCCATGAGGCCGCCGAGCCGACCAGAAAGCCCACTCAGATGCTCATCATCTCGGGCAACCAACCCAGCGACACCAGAATCTACTGTGACACCCGCCACGCCATAAGCGAGGGCTCCTGAAGGCATCAATCGTCTCTTGGCCACCCGTTACACCGACAACACTCTCGGTTTGAGGGGAAAATGACATCTCACCACCGAGCCAACAACACCGCTCGGTGGACCCATCCGGACAATAGTCAGGGGGTTTTTTCTTTGGAGGATCTCATCCTCATTCCCATCACAGAGACCGAGGACGCCAACTCCTCACACGAGGCCGAGAGCACTGCCAAAACAGCTCAGCAAGTTTAACGAGTCAACATCATGAAGGCCCCCAGGAACTACCACCAAGGAGGGATGTCGAGCGGCCAGCTCAGCTCGGTCGGAGACACAGAGGACCCTAGGAACTACCCCTTAGGAGGGACACTAAGCGGTCAGGTCAGCTCAGTCGGTGATGCGATGACCCCAAGGAACTGCCCCTCATTAGGGACACTAAGTGGTCAAGTCAGCTCGGTCGACGACAAGGTGGTTCCCAAGAACTACCCCCAAAGAGGAATACTGAGCGGTCAAGACAGGTCGGCCATGACCACACTTCCAAGGACACCGAGAGGGCTAATCGCTTCGACCGAAGGGCACAACAACCATCCAGTACCGACTCATTTGTTCGACACCTTAAGGATCGAGTAAAGTTACTAGAGGCCGAAACGAAGCGGGCAACGAGATCTACATGGGGAAAGACAAGTCAGGGGACTTTCACAGAGAGAATCAACCAGTTCAAAATCGATCATGAGATCAAACCCCTAAAGATCCCACTTTACACTGGGAAAGACGATCCATACACCCACTTGAAAAACTTCCACTCAGTCGTTGCGCTAAAAAATCTCTCAGACGAGAAATAGTGCCTTATCTTCAGTTCCATGTTGGCCAAGCTAGCAATTAATTGGTTTTACAAATTGGAGGCTAGATCCATTAGCTCTTTCGAACAACTCACATCCACCTTCATGAACCAATTCATGATTCATACCGACCGCCTATTCTCGGCCGAAGACCTTTTTCAGTTAAAACAAGGGGAAAATGAGGCACTGCAGAGATACGTAGCCAGATTTAGCTTCGAGTACTCCCGATGTGCCAAAACAAACGACCATGCAGCGTTCACAGCCTTCAAAGGTGGCCTTTGGGAATCTGCCGTCAAGTACGCGGTTTCATACTCAAGGTTGGACTACATATAATGAAATTATGAAACAGACAGCGGTACATGGCAAAGCCGAGACGTTGAGCTAAAAGGCTAACACATACACAGCTAACACATAACAACCTCCTAGGGCTGGCTCGGTTAAAACTTACCTACCGAGTGGTCAGAGCCAATAATAAAGCCCAGACCAGCGTCCTGAGAATCAAAGAAAACAAGGCTATGTGGAAAAAACGAAAAGACTATCCTCATAGCAACAACTTGTACAACCCGGGGAAAAAGAACAAGAACCCGAACCATCAAGAAAGACAACAAGGGAAAAACCACCAAGGGGAGTGACCAAACAATGGGGAAAAGCGAGTTCCTCGGTCCAAATATGAGACCTACACAATCCTCAACACCCCATACGAAAATGTCTTTCTCAATGTGGAGCACATGATCCTGAAGTCCACCTGGGCACCCGCTAAGAGAAAACTCGGCATGGACACATGAACCTATTTCCAGTACCACAAGTACAATGGCCACATCATCGACCAATGTGTGACATTCAGAGACCTAGTGAAGGCTCTGGTTCAGGATAGAAAGATCAATCAATTCCTCCAACATGCACCACCTCTGCCTCGCAACCCACATATCAACATGATCTCAGGAGGGCCATCGATCTCCTGCCCACTCACCTCCAACCGAGCGAAGAAGAAGTTCCTGCGAACCATAAAACTGAATCACCAACTCTTCAGCATCGAGGACGGGCGAGCCAAGAAAACCAGCTGGCTCAGATAGGCACCCATTACTTTCTCTGAGGAGGAAGAGCGAGGAATCGCCTACTTGTATGACTACCCGATCATCATCATGGAAAAAGTATCCAACTTCAACGTCCATCGGGTCATAGTCGACACCGGAAGCTCTGTCAACGTCCTCTTCATGAGGGCATTCAAAAAACTAGGCATACTAGAGTCCAGCTTGGACCGTTCTCCTACACTACATTTCGGCTTCACTGAGTACTCCATAATTCCACACGGTACCATCACTCTCCCATTCTCCCTCGGATTATATCCATAGAGAACAATGGTACTCACTCATTTCCTGGTGGTAAACTGCCCCGCGGCTTACAACGTCATCATCGGAAGGAGGATACTCAACCATCTGAAAGCAGTAGTATCCACACACCTGCTTTTTGTTAAGTTCCCCACCCTTATGGGAATTGGTCAGGCCCGCGGGGATCAAATGGTAGCAAGGTCATGCAACTTTGTCACGCCGATCCAGCAGCCAAAAGAAACCATGGTGGTGACCGAATCAGCATTTGAGGCCGACCCTATCGAGCCTCGCGAGGCACAAAAAATATAGGATGGGCCGATTGAAGACCCCAGGGATCATTCGGCGACACCCCATTAACAGCCCATCGAGCAGGTCGAGGAGGTGGTTCACTCTCATAACTTTGCAGATCAGAAGGTAAAAATTGGAACCACTATTTCCCTCAATTTACAATCACAACTAATCATCTTTTTGAAAGACAACTCTGAAGTCTTCGCGTGGTCATATGCCGACTTGCTTGGCATATTCATCGACGTAATTTGCCACCGACTGAGCATTGACTCTTCTTACAAACCGGTCAAGCAAAAGCATCGTCTTTACGATGCAGAGAAAATAGAGGCCATGAAAGCTGAGATTATCAAACTCAGCACTATCCATTTTGTCCAGAAGGCGGTCTACGCCGCTTGGGTGGCCAACGTTGTACTGGTTAAGAAGCCCCCGGGGGCATGAAGAATGTTCATAGACTTTACAGACCTAAACAAAGCATGCCCCAAGCACAGCTTCCCCTTACCCAAGATAGACCAGCTAGTCAACATAACGGCTGGGCATGAACTCCTAAGATTCATGGACACCTACTCAGGCTACAACCAAATCTTCATGCACCCAGCGGACCAAATCCACCCAACATTCAGGATAGACCAGGGGCTCTACTACTATAACGTTATGCCATTTGGACTTAAGAATGCAGGGGCCACCTGCCAGCGCCTAGTGAACTTAATGTTCGCAGACCAAATAGGGAAGACGATGGAAGTCTATGTCGATGACATGCCCGTTAAGAGTAAATCGGCCGACCTACACATCCCCAACCTTTCCAGAATGTTCAACATCCTCAGATAGTACAAGATGAGGCTAAATCCAACCAAGTGCGTCTTCAGAGTCGGTTATGTGAAGTTCCTGGGCTTCATGATAAGTTAGAGGGGGATCGAGGCAAACCTAGAAAAGATCAAAGCCCTGATTGATATAAAGCCCCTAAGAACTTAGAAAGAAATACAAAGCCTAACTGGTCGAGTGGTGGCTCTTACGCTATTCATCTCGAAAGCCACAGACAAATGTGTGCCTTTCTTCAAAGTCGTCAAAGGCAAGTCCAAACACATTACATGGACTGAAGAGTGCACCAAGGCTTTCACCAAACTTAAAGAATACATGAGAAGATCACCGTTGTTGGCAAGAACTGAGATGGGAGAACCCCTTTTCATTTACCTCTATCTGCACCTCAGCCACCAGTTCAATACTTATCAAACGGAAGGACGATGGTGAGCACCCAGTATACTATGTAAGCAAGTCCCTACAGGACACCGAGACCAGGTACACCGACCTGGAAAAACTCACCTTCACACTCATCATGTCCTCTAGGAAACTCAGACCTTACTTCCACGCTCATTCAATCGTCGTTATGACCGACAAGACACTTCGGCTGCTCCAGAAGCCGAAAACGTCTGGAAGACTTCTTAAGTGGGAAATTGAACATAGCGAGTTTGATATCAGTTTCACGCCTCGCACAGCTAAGAAAAGGGCATGCCATCGCGGATTTTATCTCCGAATTCTCTTATGTCCTAGCAGCACCTACGAGGGAAACCATCCCTCCTGCTCTTCCATCTTCCACGACACATACGTTGGATGATGGAGCACTCAGCTAGATCCTGCTTAGCCTACATGGCTCCTATACTTCAACAGCTCCGCCTGCCACAACCGCTTAAGGACCGGACTCGTCCGCACCACGCTGGACAAAGTCAAAATGGAGTATGCCCTTCACTTCTTGTTTAAAGCCTCAAAAAACGTGACTGAGTTCGAGGCTCTTCTTATGGAACTCTGCCTGGCCAAGACCATGGAGGCAAAAAACATTTGAATTTATAGTGACTCCCAGCTTATTGTCAACGAGATGAACAATGAGTGTGAGGCCAAAGACTCTTCCATGGCAGCATACAGGCAGTGTTTGAAATATGGACCGATAGGGTCGATATATCGTTTTTTGGCCGGAGCGACACATAACGCCGGGGGGGTTAAGGAAAATTTTCCCGAAAAATCGACGGTATGTGCGAAAATTGGAGAATATCTCCGATTTTGGTCGATACCAACGATTTTCCCCAAAATCAGTCGATAGTCACCGAAAACCAAACGAAAAATTCAAATCGAAAAAAATGAGATACGTGCCGTGGATGAAGATGAACAGAAAAAGCAATGATTCAATCCTAAAAATTACAATTACTCAAACCTACAATCAATTATTCAAACCTACAAAGGCTGCAATCAATTATTCAAGTTTGTTTACGGGTGAAAAAAAAATTGGGGCAAACCTCCCTCGACGGCTCGACCAACCTCGAAGCACAACTGCAGTCCTCCCTCCTCTAATCTTTCATCGACGGCCGAACCGCACGAAACATAGCACCCCTTGACCGACCGCACACAGCCTCCACCCTTCACTTCTCTCAGCCTCCTCTGCGACCCTCGACGACGACGGCTCCGTCCCGCCCGCTAGTCGTCTTTGCTCTCCCATACTTCACCCCACCTCACCGTCGCACCCACCAAACAGAGCTCTGGAGAAAATTCCTGATGGCTCTCTGCAGGCTTCCACACCCAAAGAGAAAGAAAATACTAGAGAGATCGATATCCGAAACCCAAACCGATTTTGTTTTTAAGCAACAAGTGAAAACGCTGCGTTTTCACTTTAATCTTTATCCTTCTTTTTTTGTCAAATCCTATTTTTTGTTTTCCTTTTTTAATTTCCTATTTAACCTTTTTGTTTATAATTTCAAATAATAAGTAAAGTATATTTTAGTAATTTATGTTTTACAATTTCAAATAATAAGTAAAATATATTTTAGTAATTTATGTTTTATTTTAGACTATATATTTTAATTTAGAACATATGTTTAATTTAGAATACATGTTTAATGTGAAAAATGGCTTAACTCACATATTTAGAATATATGTTAATATGTTTTAATTTAGAATATATGTTTCAATTTAGAACATATATTTTAATTTAAAATATATGTTTAATCTAAAAATTGACTCATTTTGTATATTTGGTAATATATGTTTCAATTTAGGAATATAAGTTTTAATTGAAAAAAATTTAAATAACGTGATTATAATTTAGAACTCATATTATTTATTTATTTATTTATTATTATTATTTTTATTATTATTTTTTTCATTATCAAATTCTAATTATTTCTCATGTAACTTAGATTTCGTAATATGGCTAGTGGAAGTGCAAGTGAAAGTATTCTTAGTGCAATATTATCAAAAAAATTATGTTTTATTTTAAGTTTATCTTCAAGGTTCTATACTGTTAGTTACGTCAGACCTATATTTTATCATATGATTCATCATATATTTATTGTATTAAAGTCATTTTATAGTTGTTATTAGTTCTATATAACCATCCTTGGATACTTAAGTTTTTCCCAAAGTTTCATTCCAAATTTCCAATCTTTAGACCGAATTTCCGTCATTTTTATTTACCGTAAACAATATCGATATCAATACCGATATTTGGGGCGAGATATCCGTAAATTTGACTAGCGATATATCTGTCGATATCGATATTTTCATACTTGCATACGGGACAATGGAAAAATCTTTCCTTGATAGCTTCCACAACCATACTATTACACAGATCCCCCGATTAGAAAACATTCACGCTGACGTTCTGGCTCGACTTGCATCCTCCCTCGAGGAGAGGATAAGTTGCAACGTCCTTGTGGAAGTACTTGATCGACCCAGCACTCAGCATTCTGTGGTCTGCGTAATCACCACAGACCCCACTTGGATGACCCCACTGATTGGTTTTCTCACCGACGTGACTCTCCTCTTCGACAAGGTTGAAGCCAAGAAGGTCCGGCTATAGGAAGCACGATACATACTCATCAATGGCCAACTCTACAAGCGAGGCTTTACTCTTCCTCTTCTGAAATGCCTCATCCTAAGCGCAGGAAGAGCCATCGTAGAAGAGATACATGCAAGTATCTGCAGGAACCACTATGGTCCACGTTCACTGGACCACAAGGCCTTTAGCCAAGGCTTCTATTGGCCAAACATGCATGTGGATGAAACCCCTTTTTCCATGACCTTCGGGACTGAGGCCGTCATCCCAGATGAGCTTAAGGAAGCTTCTTATAGAGTGTCGACCTACGAGCCCGACCAGAATGGCCAGCAGCTTGCACACAGCCTGGATCTCATTGAGGAACACCGGAACAAGCCAACCTCATAAACATTGACTGCAAACAGCGGCTCTGCAACTACCACAATGCCAGAGTCAAACCCCATAATTTTCAGGAAGGGGACTGGGTACTTCGGAAAGTCAGCCTCGCCATAGAGGATCGCTCGGCTGGAACCCTCGGCCCCAACTAGGAAGGCCCCTACCGGATTACAAGGATCTGTCGACCAGGCACCTATGACTTGGGGGACTTTGAAGGCAGACGACTCGGCGACCCATGGCATACCGACCGCCTGAAGAAATACTTCCTTTAAACTTTGTATTTTCTTCCTCTTATGGCTTGCTGTAATTTGCCAAATTTGGCCCACATTATTAATGATAAGAATTTTCGATACACAAGGCATGAACAGTCAACAAAAACATAACATTTAGACTCAAACATATGAGTTGGGGTACTGTCTTACTCGGCCTATATCCCAACACTTGCTATTTTGACTCAAACATCTCAAGTCGGTGTGCTGCCCTACTTGGCTTACACCAACATTTTGACTCAAACATACGAGTCGGGGTATGGTCTTACTCAGCCTATATCCCAAGACTTGTTATTTTGACTCAAACATCTCGAGTCAGTGTACTGCCCTACCCCACTTACACCAACATTCTGACTCAAACATACGAGTCGGGGTACCGTCTTACTCAGCCTACATCCCAACACTTGCTATTTTGACTCAAACATCTTGAGTCGGTGTACAACCCCACTCGGCTTACACCAACACTTAGACTCAAATATACAAGTCAAGGTACGGTCCTACTCGGCCTACATCCCAATATATGCTATTTTGACTCAAACATACGAGTCGGGATACGGTCTTACTCGGCCTACATCCCAACACTTTGTATTTTGACTCAAAATGTCAAGTCGGTGTATTGCCCTACTCGACATACACCAACATTTTAACTCAAACAAACGAGTCGGGGTACGGTCTTACTCGTCGTACATCCCAACACTTTCTATTTTGACTCAAATATCCCGAGTTGATGTACTACCCTACTTGGCTTACACCAAAATTTTGACTTAAACATACGAGTCGGGGTATGGTCTTACTCAACCTACACCCCAACACTTGCTATTTTAACTCAAATATTCGGGTGAGTGTATAGCCGTACTCGGCTTGCACCCACACTTTGACTCAAAATTACGAGTCGGGATACGGTCTTACTCGGTCTACACCCTAACACTTACTATTTTGACTCAAACATTCGAGTTGGTGTACAGCCCTACTCGGTTTACACCCACACTCTAACTCAAACTTACGATTCGAGGTGCGGTCCTACTCAGCCCACCTTCCAACGCTCGCTATTTGACTCCAGCATCCATGTCGGTGTATTGTCCTCCTCGTCCTATACCAGCAGATTAGCCTATGTCTAGGAGTCGGTTGATAAACACAACTTGAAAAATTTCCACAAGTTAAGAGTAATTCCATTGAAATGCAGACCTGTTATGCTCAGTCTAGGTCTGCAAGAGCATTACAAAAATAAGGCCCTCGGCCATCCTATCAGCTAGCCAACAACAAAATAAAAAACTACAAGGCACGAAGGCCAATCCTAGTCTAGCGTTTCCATCTCAGCGTCCACCTCCTCGACCGCTAGCCCCTCGATTTGTCGAGGGGGAGCCTATGGCTCCTTGGCTAACCCCTCCTTTGCGGTGTCAGGCCGCTGCTCTAGCTGCTCCTCCCTTAGCTCCTCGACCATGCCCTCTTCCGACGACACTTTCCTAGAACATCTCGGCGGTAATGTCCTGACTGAGCCAAGGAGTTCGGATTGACAGCCCCGTATTTTTAAGGAAAGGGTTCTTGAAAAAATCTTTCCCAGAATTGGTGGCATAGTCGTTCTTGATTTGGGCCAGATCCTCGGATTTCTTGAACTCGTCCACTGCTTTATCGCGGACCTTCTCTAGGTCGGCCTCCCTTGTAGCCATGACTCGACATAGCTCTTTCTGGTCGCGCAGTCTGTCTTTCTCCTTGGCCTCTAGCTCGACCCTCACCTCCTCCTTGGCAACCCACTTCTCTGCCTCTAGCTGCTGAGTCAGGTTAGAGGCCAACTTAATGGGTTTTTCGGCCTCCTAAAGCTTGGATGCCAGCTCCTCCTACTTCTTCTTCAGTTTCTCCTTATCTCTCCATACCGAGGCAACTCTTCTCTAAGCAGTGCCAAACTGAAGATAGACGTCGTCGAGGGCCTGCATATGACTCTTGTTAGAACAACATACACTCGGCGTAAAAACCAAACTTGAACAAACAGTAAAACCACTTACATTATTGAGTAGTATGAGTGCCTTCTCCATCTGCTGGTCGGCTGACTTACACTGCACCTTAGCCAACTTGTCCAATGGGATGGAGGCCCTCTAACAGACACCGTTCAACAACAGCACCATCTGTCTCAGACAAATGAGGGTTTTGAAGTCTGGGGTCAGCATGGTCCTCTTCCTACCGATTGTCTCCAATCGCGCCCTGCCCGCTTGGGGTCGGGAGAAAGCACACAACCCTCCTCAGCCTCACTATTTTTCCTTTTAGGAATGTGAGGGGGGCTCTTCGGCCTTGGAATGTGAACTCGGTCTTGGATTGGGTGCTAGGTATGCTCACCCTACCCCTTTTCCACCCTCAATTTCTTCCTCTTCAGCATCTGCTCTATCCGTTGTGCGGCCTTCGCGAGTGATGCCAACTCCTTCTCAATCTGATCGGCCTTCATCTTGAGTTACAGACAATCCTTATAAATCCTACTACCGAGGTGCTTCAGAACTACATAACTGAGAATAGGTCAGTAGGGAAAACAACAAATAAACACACCCTACTCGGTCAAAGAAACTTATTCTCTCCGGTGTCGATGACCCCAGCCTTGTGTTGAAAACCTAGAAGCCGAAGGACGTGTCGGTTCCGTTCCAGGTTGTCCAAGCTTGCCCTTACTGTCTGGATGATTTCCTTTTCTTCCGATGTTATCTCCTTGGGGGGAAACAAAACTGCACATCGAGAAACAAGTCAACCTAAATATGAACACTTGGACAAAAAACATAAAATTCAATGGTTGTCCTACACTACACCACCAAAACAAATAGACACCTTTGGTCTGAAACTTGCTTGGTATTGGACCCCCCTCGGTGTCCCCCTCCCAATTCCCACCAATCATACAAAAATTTATCTTATAGGATTTCTGGGAGGTAGGTATGTCGAGTATGAACTCGCCTCGCTTGCTCTTCTTGCGGTGCCACACGAAGACCCACCCGGTGCTCTGTTGTCGGAACCCAAACTCATACAAGTACATGAGCTGGGCATAGGTCTGCTCTGGTTGCTCAGCCCAATTGAAGGTCGTGTAGAGGGAGCAAAGCACAATCCAGATGTTCGGGTTGAGCTGACCGAGCGCCAGCCCCATTTTCTTTACCATCCGCCGCAACCAAAGGTGTAACGGTAACCTTACCCCGTGATGCATCAGCTCGGTATAGAACAAGGCCATACTGGCAGGGGGGATTACTCAGTAACTCACCTTTCTTTGGTAACTGTGTGGTCACCGACTCCGGCACGCCAAATTCAATGCGCATCTTCATCAGACCCTTCTCAGTCTCCTTATTCACTATCTCATCCATAGTGAAGGTGGCCTGTTTTATTGGGACCGTGTCTAACACCGACCCATCACTAGCGAACTTTCCCCTGCTCATCCACATTAACCCCTTCTACCAGCCAAAGGTTAGTTTTAGTGCCTTGTGCACACCTACCTTCACTATCATCTCAGCGCCTACCAAGACACTGTCACTGCCCGTGCGGACGGCCACTGCCACCTCTGTTGCCGACTCATTCTTTTGACCAGAGGTCTCGGCCACCCCATGTGCCGACTGAGTTCTCTTCTTTACATCGGCCGAGATGGCCTCGTCCTCACTCCCAGACATGGGAATGAGAACCTTCACACTACTACCTGACGACTCACTGACCTCTCAGTCGTAGCACCTCCCCTCCGTCACGGAGTTACTATCTTCGGACATCTACAAAAAAAAAATGGGAGAACACAACTCAGAGACCGACCTAGATCATGGAAGATCTGGCCACAAACTTCATCAAATTTATGCCCAGTTCTTCACCAACTACTAGTTTAATTCACAAAAACTCTAGGAAAGTGATGCTTATCGTGTTTTTTCACGACGGATCTGAGAATGGGAAATCGCACCACCGTGAATACCGTCACTGAGAATTGAACAGAACTCGTTTTTCACTTTGACAACACTTCGTCCAAATTCTCAAAAACGCAAGTGAGGGAATCAGTGGAGACCCCCACTATTTATAGAGCTCGACACAGACTACGAGGCATCACCTCCCTCAGTGGCCGACATGTGTCACGACTCACACAGATCCAACTGACACGTGTCCCACATCTAGCCGAGGGAGACCAACCGTCTCTCCCACTACCTCCTTCACCATAGACGATCCTACCCGTCTGACTGACCTGTCCGAACCTCACCGAGTAAGGTACACCGCTCGGTACCCACTACCCAACCAATTATCCGGGCCCCTTATCAGATACTGAGCCCCTTCTCGAATCGACGAACGTACCACCGCCAAGTCACCTTCTCCAGCGGCTGACCTAGATGCCTCATCTGAGCCACTTTCCTTAGCCGCCAACCTAGATACCTCCGCAGAACACATGCCACTCCTTTCACATGACCGAGCTAAGCTCGGCAGACTTTCTCGCCAAGGGACTTGGGGGACTCCAGGTAGCTTCCCCACCGAGTTTGGGAGAATGAGACAAGTCCCCGACCGAGAAATTCCACCTCAATCAAGAACTTGGGGGACTTCTGTTGACACCATATCTGACCAGACTCACTGGACTGTATACCTAAAGCCCAAGCATCGAACAAGTCCCAAGCCCATAGTACTTATATAGCCCCGACACTAGAACCAAGAGGGGATGACACGTGGAAACCTCTTCATCCTTGATTTAAGTAACATGTGTTAGCATGCAAATCGAGGAGCGTTTATCCCACATCGTAACTATGAGAATCGAACATTCCATTTACCCATACATAAGGGGTACACATTTCCTAATAAAGGTAACAAATATTTACTATTCACTATTACTCTGCCAAACTTACCATCTACCGTTTCCACTTACGACCAAAGTTACTAACTTGACCATCAGAGAACCTTAGGTCGACACAACACCGGTGCTCGTACTAATGAAAGACCCATTATTCTCCTAGTTGACAAGTTACGAGGAAGGACACGCGCCACTTGGTGATTGAAAGACGAGTAATCGACGGTTGGAACATTTATTGCTTCAACAAAAAGTATTTTTGAAGAAAAATGGTGAATTTTATTGTTTGACTAATTATTATGATGATTAGGGACTAGAAAGTTAAAAAAATATGGTTAATGAGTTTTGGATAAACGATGATGTTGTTAAGGACTAACCAATGGACAACTATATATATATATTTTTTTTATCTCAATAATGATGATGGGATTTAGGGAGAGCTTAATCCATTACTGGAAATTTACTCTTGCTCGTCAAAACTATCATTCATTATAAAAGTTAAAATTATGTTTGGACATAATTAAAATTAAATCCTTGTTTTACAAAAAAATTATATTTATAAATGCTCGGTTACAGGTCTGGGTGGTCGGGGCGGTCAGGAAGGTAAGGGTAGTTGGGCTCTTGAGCAGGCTATTAGACCGGGGGTTGAGGCTGTGACAAAATCTCATCTTCACGATTACCCTAGCGTGTTGGGCACTTATCTCATCATTGATGAGCCCAATCTTCTCATTTTGGGCCTTGATCTATGTATTTTTTTTCCAGGAGGGTATCACAGTTTCTCCTTAACTCCGAGATTTCCTTGAAATTAGCTCCCATGGAAGTACTCGAATAGCTAGTCGAGATATCCCTTACGTGGACACCTACCAAGTCGCCGCTCCAAGATCCCCCTCGACCTCGTAGTGTCCTGATAGCTACTGCTCTAAAGGCACCTCGGGCTTCTGTGTTAGCTCAACATGTGTCTGCTAGACATCTTGCAGCATTTCTGCCTACAAAATCGAATAAATATATTAGTAATATAATCATCAACAAATAATTTTAATATTTAATATGCTAAAAATAAATTTACATGAATAGTATCAGCCTCCTAGTCGCCCCGACCAGTGTACATTTGTTCCCAGGTCTCCACCTCTAAGAATAGCGACGTATCGATGAGGCGATCCTCTTGTAGGGCAGATAAGGAACATGACCCCCCGAGGTGATTGAATTTCTTCATTCCTCAATTTGAGTTGTTGGACCTTGATTTTATCGATTTATTAGTAATAACAATAATTATATTTTAAAATTGAAAGGGATAATAAAAAAATGAATAATTTAACAAAGTCAACATTACGAGATACTCAGGAGACACAAAATGTTTGCACATCCAATCCCAACTTATCACCCAAGGCCCTTCCAATGCATGTGGAGGATTTGCATGAGCTTCTTCTAGGAGGAGGGGAGAAGGGAAGGACAGGGAGGGGGGGGGGGGGGGGGGGGGGGGGGGGGGGGGGGGCACCTCAACTTCCTACCTAGAGCTCGTACTTCCACTCGATATACCGTAATCGTAATCGCTAGTGATGTTTCATGTTGTAACGACCCAGACCTTCAACGAGGGTAAAATCGAAAAGACAAATGAAATTTACCATTTTGCCCCTAAAGTTAAAAGGTTGACTTTTTTACCAAAATTTAAAATTCATCCAAACCTCGATTAGGTAATTCGAGAAGACCATTACAAAGGTCTCGGCATGCCGAGTAGGTCGATAGGCGGCATGCTGGAAACGGAGCTCGAACGGTTTCGATCCTGGTTTAGATGACATAGGGATGTTTTAGTAATTTTCTTAGAAGGGTCTTTTGGTAATTAGACCTTGTGAGAGATTTGTTTTGGATGGTTAGGACAGGGACAAGTGTCCCTTATCTATTATGGCCTTGTGCCATCGACTTGGGGATTGTTGTGTGAGTTGTTTTAAGTTGTTAGTATGTGTGTTTTACGTGGATCAGTCGAGAAAGAAAACAAGGAAGAAGAAGCAAGGGAGAAGAAGAAAGAGAAGATAAGAAACAGAGACAATAGAGAAAGGAAATAAAGATGAGGACGGAGAGGTTAGAAGTGGATTGAGAGAGTGAGGAAGGTGAACTAGTGAAGGGTCTTTCGGGTTTGAGATTGTTTGATCTAGTTTTAGATTAAGAACCTTAGAAATAAGGCTATAATTATCCTTCTGGAGTCCCTGTGGTCCTAACCAGGCCTTTAGTTCATGAGTTGGACGTTGAAACTGTCCAAGATCAAAGAACACACCATGCCCGAAACTTGAGAGATTTGGGCAATGATTTTGGGTATGTTTCTTTGCATTTTGATGTTATAGATCCATTGCAAAGCTATTTTAGAGTATATTGAACAAAAAATGAGTGAAAAGGATGAGAATTGAGGAAGATATGGCTGGGTCGAGCGACCCGAAAACCAGAGAGTCGAGTGAGAAAGATGTTGAATAGTGACTAGTGTATGGGCTTTATTGTCACAACCCAACCCATCTAGCACAATATTGTCCGCTTTGGACCTAGGCCTCATAGTTTTGTTTTCTGGAAACTCAAGTGCAACTTCCCAGTGGGTCACTTATCTTAGGATTGCACCAGCCCAAACTCGCTTAACTTTGGTGTTCACAAGGAATCCAAAGCCAATGAGCTCCCAAAAGGACTCATGGTAGATAGATACGTGCCCACACATATATGACACTTCACCTTTCTCTCCCCGAGCGATGTGAGATTATTCACCGTTCTTCAAAAGACACGGGCCTTACAATCCACCCCCCTTGGGACCCAATGTCCTCGCTGGCACACTTCAGATTGAGGTCCAACTCTGATACCATTCTATCACGATTCAACCCATTTAGCAAGTTATTGTCTGCTATGGGCCCAACCCTCACGGTTTTGATTCTACTCACGTGAAACTTCCCGGTGGGTCACCCATCTTGAGATTGCACTAGCCCAAACTCATTTAACTTTGGAGTTCCCAAGGAATCCAAAGTCAGTGAGCTCCTAAAAGGCCTCCTACTAGATAGATACGTGCACACACATATAAGAAACTTCACATTTCCCTCCCCGAGCGATGTGGGATTGTCAGGACTCACCCCTAATCCCCTGGGCGAACTTCCGAACGTCATAACTTTTTCCTCGGACGTCGGAATCGGACGTGCCACCTGTCTATGAACTCGTGACGTGCCGAACTACGTCACGGTCATCGGTCAAAGTCCATTTGACCCCCCAAACTAATAGTCAACATTTTTGCCCATTCTATGGGTAAAATCGTCATTTCGCACCGTCCGTCCGAACGCAGCCAACTAATCACCGTTTAATTTCACTAATCTGTCATTAACAACTAATCTAATCCCGATTTCCGGGATGGGTCGTTACAGGGATTGTTCACAGTTCTTCCTAAGACTCAGGTCTTACATCCATGGGCAGTCACTTCTTGCGCACGTGGGGGAGCATGTCAGGGAGTTTGGGTTTACAACCAACATTTTTTTCATCCTTTTGAGGTTATGAACATTTTGACGCATGTTTCGAGGCGATCAGATATCGTCTCGGAGTAGTTTTGACTGTCCGAAGGTTTTAAGTGTTGTTTTAAATTCGTTTTAAAATCCCAAAAACTTGTAGGATTAAAATAGAAGATATTTGGGATGGTTAATGACCTTTATATGTGATTTATGTTAGGTTATAAGATTCCCGTAAATTACAGAAATATGTACAAAGCGGGATTCAGTTATGTGAACGGTGTGTGAATGAAATTTTTTTTCCTTAAACTATTATGCTTGCATAATTACCTGAATTAAATGTGTTTCTATGTGATTTTGATGAGTTTGATTGGTATTTTATAAGGATTTTCGGTTATTTTATACTTAATTATTATTTTATTGGGCATTTTTCGAGATTTTTCATAAATTATGTTTTCGGTTTCCGTTTCAATGGTGGTTTTGGATTGAATGTGCTGTATGACATGAAATAATGTGATTTTTGAGTATCTATTATTTCCATATGATTTCTGGATGGTTTTTACGGAAATTACGTTAATGGCACATTTTACAAGATTGGTGTCTAAATGGTGTTTTAGACTTAGGCCCGAGATTCTAATTGTAGATTTGATCTGTGATATGAGTATTTATTTCTTCGTATTGATTATGTAAATTGTGGCGATATTTGTGATGATGCTTGTTGGTTGGTTAGTCTCAGACGTCGAGTTAGGGGCTCCGAGTCCTGAGACAGGTATTGTGTTGGCGACTCAGGCGTCGAGCCAAGTGCTCTGAATCCTTAGTCGGATGTCACTCGGACGTCGAGTTGGCTCCGAATCCAGAGTGAGTATGTGATGGCCTACTGCTAATGCACTTGTGATATGATGATTGAGACTGTGCTTGTCCTTCGACGATGGTTTGGATGTGGTTGATTGTGTATAAGTACTGTGATGACGTTGAGTTGACTGTATGTGAAATATGTGGTGATGTTGGATATGGATTGATTGTGTGTTATTTATGTGACGAGTCATAATGTATGATGTTTGTGTGATTATGCCTATTGTTGGGTTGGTCTCAGACGTCGAGTAGGGCTCCTTTCCCGAGTGGTGTACCTCTCAGTAGTTTAGTGGTTATGATTGATATTGTGATGATGATGGGTTAATTGTACGTGATTCATAGGTTGGCCTTGAGTTGATGGTTGTTATCTTGTGTGATGGTTATGTTGACTTACTGAGGTCTTAAACGATTATTGTTACTTTTGATTTGAGAATACTTTTTGACAGGACCCATCCCAAATCCCCCGGGATTAACGTGGGACGTGCCTGCTCCCATCTGACACGAAGTGTCAGACCAAGACTAATTTTGTCCTTAGCCCAACCGGGACTACTAGAGAGCGCCAGGATCTGGAGGAGGAGTGTGATGTCTCGGTCTCTGCTACAGCCCGCATCCGCGATCAACCTGAAGGGCATTAGAAACCACGAAAACTGTGAGTGGAAAAAACAATCATTTCAATCACAACATTTTCACAAAATATACTTTATGCCCTTCACTAAAAAGCATGCATGCATTCGAAAACCATTTATCAAACATTCACAAAACCCATGAGAACCTTGGCCCAAAAACCGTAAATCAAGTACATGGGAATCATCCCAAAACCAAACATGTGGAACTCAGCCCAAATCACATGACGTGGGTCTCAGCCCAAAACCAACATCAGTGGGACTCAGTCCAAAACCAATCCAAAACATAGAACACGGGGTCTCTGCCCCAAACCTCTTTTCAAAACATCGAACATGGGGTCTCTGACCCCAAATCACTTTCCGTAAGAATATCTCAAATGTATACACATACATATAACCCATCCTCGACACTTCCGAGAAGATGCCAACTCGGGGCACACAGCCCCAAGGGAACACATCCCTGATATATGTCACGATTCATCTCTACATAAATGTGCACACTACTCGGGGTCTCACTCCTAGTCTACCCCCAGGAATTCTCCATCTGGGAGGCTCTATCCAACATCCAGGATCTATGACATCTGGATGGTTATCTCCAGACCCAATTCGAGCCCATATCATAACTCCCACTCCTGGAATGTGCTCCTTATGGGGACTCAATCCAGGTAGTGGATAGTGACTCTCCAGGTCAACATCTGGAGGAGACCAATCAAAAACATGTGGAGGTTTTATACATTTTCAAATTATTTCCTTTCTCAATTGGGTCCCATACCCGACTCATCTCAATAGGATTCCTCGAATCCGAATCAAATCCATTTTCACAGGCCTCGACCTAAATCCACAGTTCAATAGGGTCTCATGCCCAAATTCTGATTTCATAAATCGAACTGGGACTCAAGCCCGATTTCATGATCAAGTGGGCCTCTAGCCCGATATCACAACTAACAGGGCCTCAAGCCCGAAACCATAAATCAACGGGGCCTCAAGCTCAATTCGTAAACCAACGGGGCACTCGTCCCAATCGTATAACTCAAATGGGCCTCTAGCCCGATTTCTCATCAAATCAAATGGACTCTAAGTCCGAAAGTTTCCAATCAAATGGGTCTCATGCCTGATTTCATATTTCCAAATCCAAAACCCATTCATTAAACCCTCATTGAAAACCTAGCATGTACAAGCATCATATAAAATTGAAAATCTCGAAATACGTGCAAATACGTAAATCTTAGGCTACCAAAAAAAAATGCACTCATGGCATCACAAAACATGTATTTAAAAAATTTATAAACATTTATGCATGCATCAGTTTAGAAAGAAAGGTCCACTCATAGACCATCGGAAGCCGCACCTTGATACGCTCGTCATACGCCCTTCTGGGGCCAATCGTCGTCTCCGGGGTTCCCGAACCTATCCAAATTACTTTAGAGGGTTAATAACTACTTAAATAACCCTTACTAAAGCTCCGTAATTTTCTATAATTTTAACTATTTTTAAATCCGGACGTCCCGAACTATATTGAAACGATGTCTGATTGACACGAAACCAGTCCCAAAATATTTGTTACATCGAATAGATGATTTCACAAGTTGGAACTACCCCCAAAAGGTGGCCCACGCACCCACACGTGCCTCCCAAAGGGGCTGCACATGGGAGCCACGTGCCAACACTGTAGATTGTCTTCAGCCCAACGACGGCCGGTTCACTGGTTCGCCCGGTCCAGTTGGACCGCTATGACGGGTCTGGCCCAATATTTTCCGTATTTTTCGTCCAATCTCTTCCTTTTTAATTCCAATCTTCCTATTTTATAATTTCCTACCTATTCATATAAAAAAAACCTATAAAAATTCTCTAAAATTCCTTGGTTCCAAAGCCTTGCCCACGGTCCAAATTCCCCGATTGCACCCAGTGCTGCTCAGCCCTTCACAACCACTCAAAACCTCATCTACTCCTTCCTAGCAACCTAATAAGCATCATCCAAACCTCCAAAACCATCTATAATGCCCAAATCGAATTCTTGAATTCAAAATAACAAACCGAGCATACCTCATCTCTGTCGTGCACGGCGGCTCGACTGATCCTACCACCATCCTCATCAACTTAGCCTCCTCTCTAACCTTCCTTCATGGCCCAACAACAGTAAGTGAGGATTGGGGAAGGTGGGTTTGAGTTTTGGGGTGGTTTGTACGTGGGTTTCGGGTTTGGTTTGGAAGAACAAAGAAGATGGTCGATGCATGTATGTGGGAAGGTGGGCCTGAGAAAATATCTGGGGCCCACTTGAGACAAAACTTAAGCTGTCTCGTAAAACGCGCAATAGTTCCTCGAAACTTCCGTGAACCGTAACTTTCCCGTCGAACGTCCGATTCCGATGTGCTGCTTGTCTACAGATTTGTATAGCCTCGATCTATGTAATGGTCCTCGGCCCTCAGCCATCGGACCTCCCAGGTCAAAAGTCAACTTTTTGCCCTCGTTCAGGGGAAAAATTGTCATTTCTCCCTCAACGTCTGTTAATTCTCGTTTAATCCTCGATTGGCCTCCAATTAGCGAGGCTAAACCATCATTAAGTCTTAATTAATCTCGGTAATTCGGGACGGATAGTTACAATCTTCCCCCTTCAAGAATTTTTTCCCCAAAATTCAAACTGACCCAATTCCACAACCAAACTGTGGAATTCTAATTGTGTCCCTAGACTCGGGTCGTAGCACACACACGAGAGTGCCCGTGTAACAGTACACGTCCGACACAGCCACGCTTCAGCTCGTAAGTCTCACTCGAGACAAAATGTTGACATCTCGCCTGTCACTCGCTCCGACAAGTCATTTATACTAAGTTATCATCCAATAGGCTTTTCGGCCTGATGGTTCTTCTTATCTGACAACCGAAGTCAGCTTCTTAGCTTGATGACATTTCTTATCCGACAACCGGGCTGATATCCTATCTAGCCTCTGATTCGGACAACATCCTCTAGATCCTGCCATCACAATGACAAGAATCCCATCTCATAGGTCATTCTCAGTCCTATGCTGCAGGTTTAACAGACCTCGATACTCGTACAAATCAACTCTCTCAATTTCCCATACTCAAAGCTGAGTCTCCTTAGAGTCCCATCAATTCTTACCTATTCGAATGCATCGGATACCGATTAAATCCATTACCACCATGGGTCACAACCATCATAACCAGCTGGCAACGCTCAGCTCTTTTGCTCTTTCGCTGCGCCACTCTGATCTCGACTCGCCCTCGAGTCCTCCCATCCTACCGCATGTCACTCAGCAATCGATGCTGAAATCTGGACTCACTCGAGTCCCACACTGTCACTATCGGATCTAATCTGATCGCCAATCAGGTCCATCTAGGACTCAATCCAACCTACAACACATTTCTCGACATACCGATTGACCGTGGTCAATTGCATCGTCCAATCCGCACAACACACCGGTGCACCTCCATCACAACAATCATTAAGGCCCTACTCGGTCTACTCAAGGGCTGTACTCATGCAACGTCCAACCGCATACTACAGTCCGCACTCCAACCATGGTTCAGACCCCAACCATCCGTCACCAGGCGAACATCAATCCATCACACTCTCTGCTCCCATACCCAAGATAGGTCATACACTCCTATAAACAACTTCTGTCTTGTCTTCTCACTGACTATGCTAAGGAATTTCGTAATTGTTTTCACGTTACAGTCCTCTTCTACTCTTAACTTAGCATATTTAGTAAGGTAATTCACTTTAATGACGACCGAACCTCGGTCTACTCAATTCACGCAATCATCTCGATCAACTAGATCGTCACCACGCTACTCGATCTATAATATCGACACGATTCCACTTATGGGTCCAAGGTAGTGGACACTCCCGTCACATCAAGTGACGCTAAACACCATCTGCTCTTTGAATCAATCAAATTTGACCCATAGCCTAGGTGTTCGGTTCTTACACCCTTTTTGAACCCTTTAGTTGTCATATCACTCCTCGTCGTCCCACCTAGGATGAATCCATGAGAATCCAAGATGATGACATCAAAGTTCATCCTATGTCATCCTCCAGCACCCAACACTATCTACTAAAGAGTCACACTCAGTGGCCTCGGAATATCCATCACCAATGCGGAATCAAGTACTCTTCTCATCGTCTCAATCACAACTTCTCTTGATTCCGTAGTTCCAATCGCGTTGGAAACATGCTTATTTTCCAATTACTGAGCTCACTCATTACACGAGCATTCCCGCGTCCTATAGGCCAACGATTTCCAAGTCCCCAACGCAGTAGGTATGGTCAACTGTAGTTAACCAAAACCAATCCGCAATGGACTCTCAAGTCCTCAGCTCAACCGCACACCATCCACGCGTCCGTGAATACCGTTTATGTAGGTACACTCATTCCGAGTGGAATTCACGCGACTCAAGGTTAAACCTTGTATACTATTTACGGATGTGCATAAACGACCTCCAACACTCGTATCTCGTACCTTTAATCAACTTGATGTACCGTTCAACTAAAGAGTCACAACAGGCTCCTGCTGTCATCTGCAGTCAAATCTCTGTATAACACCATATCTGACCAACCGACCCTCACGTCATAAGACGTCACTTACGTCATCCATTTATACCTTTTCATCCGAACGCCACTTAGGCATTTCATCCTTTAACCTTACCACTCCTGGGCACACACTCATGCCTCGAGTCTCGTATCATCAGGGAACAGGTCACCAAACCCAGTACTCCCCGTGCCTCGTACTGAACCACTCGGGATCCTCTCTGTGCCGCTCAGTGCCCACCGAACTCACATGCTCGCCACTCTGGGCACATTTACTATCACGTTGGCATACTGGTTTGCACGTCCCAACTCTATGGGATCAACTCTAGCACTCACACTCGTATAATCCATCCAAGGATATCTAGGGCACCTGTCACTCATCCAGGTACATCGCACTTATCTCAGTCACCTCCATGGAGGTAGTGTGGCAAGTGTGCCAACACCCCCAAGTCCAACACCTCATCCTGCGATCGCACTCGATCGTAACTGAGCCAACTCCTAAAACCATTGCTCGTACCGTGCGTCACTCACGCACCCCGTATCATCGTCACGACTGACGAATCTCATCATCATAATCGTCACGGCAACCTGTGTAACGACCCGTCCCGAATTCCGGGATTAGATTAGTCATTAATCTTGATTAGTGAGGTTGAACGGTGGTTAGTAGGGCGGAATCGGACAAAATGTGCAAAATGACCGTTTTACCCGTGTGGTCGTGGGTAAAATGTTGACTTTTCGATCGGTAGCGGTCAAATGGACTTTGACCGATGACCGTGACGTAGTTCGGGACGTCACGAGTTCATAGACAGGTGGCACGTTCAATTCCGACATTCGTAGAGAAAGTTATGATGTTCGGAAGTTGAGGGGTATTTTGGTAATTTGGCATGTTTCCAGCTCCATGTAATAATATAATAATGAATAGTGACCGTTGACTGTGCACATCCGGATGAGTGACAAGTGTCACCCATCCCTTGTTTCCAGCCCCATGTTTCCCTCCCAACACCATCATTACAACATCATCATTTATCCTTCATCATTTCCTCCATTTTCTCCCCTCATTTCCTCTTCTTTGTTTTCTAAACCGTGCACAAATTTGGGAATCGGATTAGGGAGAATTGGCTCCCCTCTCTCTGCCGTTCTTGAGAAAAAATGAGAGACTAAGATGATTGAATTAACGGGGAAACACGAGGGGTTGAGAGAGTATTGAATTTTGGATTTTGGATTTCGGGAAAATTGGGGGGAAAATTCGAAATGGAAGAATTAGGCCGTGAGGATCGAATTGGAGATTACCTTCAGCTTTCTGGGAGTGCCACGATCAGAATCGTCGAAGGAACGAAGGGAATTGGTGCTGTTTTGGCTCTGATTACACTTGGTGACAGAGGAGGAAATTCGACCTTGAGTCGTGAAGTTGGAGGCTTCGATGGACGGAATTGAGCTGGGGATTGTGTTCCTGAGGCTCCCACGATGCTTCTGGAAGGATCAATTGAAGGAAACCGGTTGAGATCGATGAAGCTCCATGGTTGCACAGTGGACGGTGTTCGAGCTTGAGTCGTGATCATTTAGTGATCAAACGACGAAATTGATGTGGGGGAATTGTTCCTCATGATCCATTGATGCTTCTGGATGCATCAATTGGAAGAAACCTGCAGCCATTGAAGGAATCCCATAATTGAACAGTGACCTGAGTGTTCTTCGTGTTCATCGTGGAATCGATGGAATCTGGGTAAGTCTTCGTGTAATTGAGTTTACAGAACTTAAATTAGACTTAAAACGAAACTAACTGAATGCTCAATTGAAGGAATTAAGGCTGAATTGATGGACATTGAACCGGGTTGTATCGCGGGTAAATTGAACCCGTTTACCAGAGTTACGGGTTAGATGGTGACACTGTAGCAGGCGAGTGGGTTTCACGCGCAGCCACTCACGGCGGCACGTGACGGCGCGTGTGGGCACGAATCTCGTGGTGAGGTCAACATGACTTCTGTCCTATTTAATGTAACGGAAATTTTGGGATTGGTTTCGTGTCGATCGGACACCGTCTCGATAGTGTTCGGGATGTCCGAAGGTTTTAAATTAAGTTTAAAAATAAGTAAAACTTCGGGAAAATTACGGGACTTTGATAGGATGTTAATGATGAGGTTAGTAACCCTCTAATGTGATTTGGACAGGATTGGGAGTCCCGGTGATAGCGGTGAGGCCCCGGAAGGGCCGGTGGCACGCGTATCGAGGCATACCGTTAAAACGGTCTGTGAGTGGACTTTGGTTTTATAAATTCTATGCATGCTTAAATGTTTTATATGGATTATGGTTATGATTGTATAAGGATGATTTGGTTGTTGGTAAATTGTACGGTTTCACGTATTTCGAGGCGATTTACGTGCTTGCACGTAAATCGAGGTTTCCGATTTTACATGGATTTTCCATATTTATGACTTGGATATAATGTGATGAAATGGTTTTGAAATTGGATGAACTCGGGCTTGAGGCCCAATTATGTTGGAAATTTCGGACTTGGAGTCCATTTGAGAATCGGGCTGGGGGCCCAGTTGGTTAATGAAATCGGGCCAAGGGCCCAGTTGGTTTGAAATCGGGCTGAGACCCATTTGAGTTATGTTATCGGGCCAGGGGCCCAGTTGGTTTACAAATCGGGCCGTGGGCCCAGTGGTTCATAAAATCGGGCATGAGGCCCAGTTGGATTATGTGTGATTTCGGGTCAGGGACCCTATGTTTAATAAATGTGATTTCGGGTCAGGGACCCTATGTTTAATAATTGTGATTTTGGGTCAGGGACCCTATGTTTAATAAATGTGATTTCGGGTCAGGGACCCTATGTTTAATAATTGTGATTTTGGGTCAGGGACCCTAAATGGAATTACATGGTTTTATGGAAATTTCGGGCAGGGCCCAATGGTAATGATGTGATAAAAGGATTTAATAAAACTGTTTTCCATATACCATCTGGATACAAGGATATATGATGGTCTCCTCCAGATGTCTGGGACACTGGGGAAGTCACGGTGCATTGCCTGCGAGGGGTCATTATACGGAGCAGCCGGACCGTATGATGACTCAGAAGCAGGATTGCTATGATTGACGTCAGGGACGTCAGACATCGGGGATGTCAGATATATGGACCCGGAAAGACCCCGGGCAGCTCGCGTAGCTTATGAAACCGTGAGATATGACGTCAGGGACGTCTAGCGTCTGGGACGCTAAGCATCTAGGATGCTGGTGATGGTAATGGTAAAATATGGATTAATGGATCTATGAAATGGCTTTTCGGTTGGATATGTGTTATGTGGTAAAAATGGATTATTGGTTATGAATTGGTATGTCGGGTCGGGGACCCTAAATGGTTTTGGATTTTTTTGGATTTATATTTATGGCTTTGGGCGGTGGCCCACATGGTTGTTTACGTATGGTTGTGGTATTCCACTGTTTTGGGCTGAGTTCCCACACTTGAGTTTTGGTTAATGGTTTTTGGGCTAAGGCCCTAATGGCTCGGTTGAGCAAACGTTTTGGTTACTGGTTTTCGTGGCATGCATACGTTTTTATTGGAGGGCATAAATGTCTTATAAATGTATTTGATGAACTTATTGGTTTTTGTCCACTCACAGATTTTGGTTTTAATGCCCTTCAGGTTGATTACGGATGCGACTGCAGCAGAGACTAGGACATTGCACACCTCCTCCATCGATCCTTGCGCACTCTGGATGCCCCGTTGGGCAGTGGCTCTTGGTTATCCCTTGTCTGACACCTCTTGTTGGACGGGAGCAGGGCACATTCCACGGTAATCCTGGGGGGATTGGGATGTGTCCTGTCAACTTGGTATCAGAGCACGGTTGCTCTTTTGTGCGCGCAGGTCGAGGGTGTGATGTCTCTTTGGGCTGCAATTCGTTATCAACCTGATAGATAGTTTTTGGGTTTGGATAGTGGATGGAGTGTGATTGGCCCGATACGCCGTGCTTTAATGTGATTCGACCCAAGTGGGGTTGATTGTGATGAACTGATATTGTGGGACCGACGGTTCGGTCATGTAATATTAAATTGTTGCGCTGCTAGTTGCAGCCAGGTTCGGGGAACCTCATGTGAGTAATGATTTAAAAATGTGAACCCTAGTGGCGGTTTCTGGTGTGAGGGATGTTGGTTCATCGGAGTTGGCCGATGACCTAGTGGTGGAACCCACGTTGATGGGATGGTAGGATTGGATTTGACGTCTATTCGATGTCAGGACCGCGGGGTCGGTCAGGTTGTGGATTTTATATTACGGAAAGCTGTTTGGTTCGGTTGAACCATAGGGTGTGATTGTGGAACCCTAGTATTAAAAAGGTAAACCTTAATTGTGGCTAGTGGATGAGAACTTGTGCTGCGACGAGCGGTTGAGGTCATGGATGACCATGTGGATGGCTCTGGTGAGTCTAGTCAGAACTATGGGATTCGATTTACGGATACGATTCTGAGATAAATTATGGAATCCAGTGTAGGATCGGGTATTAGTGTGAGGTATGGATGCGGATCTCGATAGCAATGACAGTTAGTCGGTAGTCATATGGAGATGACTGGCTATCGAGGGTAATTGGTGTGGTTATAATACTTGGGGATCAGGGGACGTTCAGGGAACGTTCATTTTCTTGATGTGGATTGTCAGAATAGTGGTACCCATAGTCGTGAGGTACGGGATCGTCGTTCGGTATGAACGGAGATCCAGGGTTGTCGTATTTGCACACGGTGTGCAAGTATGAAGCTTTGCAGGTTGGTACTTTTGTGCTGATGCTAGTATGGATGCCTCTGTGCTGATACTAGTGTTGTTGATAGTGTGTTGGTGCTGGTACTAGCGCTGGTGCTAGTGTCGGTAATGGTGTTAACGATGAGCCACAAGTCGGGGTGTGACTCCGTCATGATGAACATATGTTCGGTCTTTGAGATTCGGTAGTGGTTGAGTGATGGACTGGATGGGATCCAGTTAAGATTGTGATGTGTTAGGATAAGTCCCAATAGTGGTGAGATAACCAGTAAGGAGTGGATTAAAAAGGTATAATTGAGAACTTGGGAAACCGAGTATTGAACCTGTAAAGGTTGGGATGTGCGAACGGAAGAATAACAGATTGATTGTGGACACGTGGTTGTCCAAGTGAATTGAGGAGGTAGGAAGTCTGGTGGTTGGAACCTTAGTTTTGAGGAAAGTTGTGATTGGGGAACGCGAGTGGTGCTCGTTTTTGGTGACTGGTATTCCGAAGTCATTGGGGTTGGCTTCTTGCTTTCTGCCCTGGCAGACATTGACTGTAGTTACCAGTACGTTGAGCGTGTATTGGTTGGTGGGCCCATATGTGTTGTGAGGTCATTAGGAGGAGCTACGTATTCAAAATTAGGTAAACGAGATTTTTCATTTTCTGCTTGGTAGCAGACGATGTGGTGTCACATGACGTGGTGAGTACAGTGAGTTTTGTTGCATCCACATAGGATGAGTTTTGACGTCATCATTCTTGGATCATCCTTGGTTTTTCCTAGGTGGAAAGACAAGGATCGATACGAACTTGGGTATGTGAGTCGTAAATGACGGGGTTGAACTTCTTTTCGAAGTGGGGCCCGTATGGTATTCTACTCGGGTGAGTAGGTTTTCAAGGTAGTTGAATTTTGTCAACCTTAGACGTGTGGAGGTTGGATTGGCTTCCCTATGAAGTCAATCAAGTGTATTGAACAGGTAACCGATAGGTTCGGTTTTGGGTGTGTCATGGTAAATGTGACGAGATTTCGGGATTTGGAATCGAATTTCTGGGTGACGATTCAGGATTCGATTTTGGAACTTGAAAGTATATTTCTGGATTTGGGTACGGAATGATTATTCCAAATGCTAGCTTACGGAATAATGATTTCGGATTCGGATTTGGCTATGAATTAAAATGTGATGTCTGGGCTTGGATCCGGGATTTCTTACGAAATTTCGGATTCAGATTCGGAATTGGAACTAGATGTTGGGTGGAGTTTCGATTTGTCTCATGCTGGATTGGGCTAACGTACTCCATTATTGGAACGCGTTCGTCTATGACCTAGGTGGTTGTAGTCTGGTTATTAGGTAGATGTGTGTACTTCGTACATGGTTCGAGGTACAATACCTTGTAGACTTGTGATGTCTAGTTACGGTATACGGGATATACCCGAGGTATGTCGGTGAACGTGTTGGTAGTCGGATTGGTTCCGATACCATGGGATTGGTTGTGGACCGGACATTACTATGCAATGGGTCATGGTAATTCCGATGTGTTTAATTACACACAGGTCGTGTGAAAATGTCGGTAAGGATATATTTAAGTTAAGTAAGTTGGAGGCTTGTGTGGCCACGAGTGAGTCTAGTGTCAGTTTTCGACTGACAACAACTGTGTGGTGACAGATTGTCAGGGTGTGTCAACATAGATTGTTGAGTGGGGTCAGCTGACTCCTAGTGGGAGTGGGAAAGGAACCGTCGAGTTGTGCGTCAACGAAAGCGGTAGATTGAACAAGTGGTGTCAAATTCGAAACAAGTAGTTTCAGTCATTCGACGAGGTCGAATGTAGTCGTTGCGTTTTGGGTACTAGTGGTACGTTTGGGTGTAGACAAGTTTTGTCTAAGTAGTTGGTGTACGGGTGTACACGTGTTGCGTGGTTGATTCCACTTTCCACGGGGTGTTTGTGGAATCAGGGTAGTCGAGTTTCGAGAGTGAAACTAATTAAGGAGGGAAGTACGTCTGAGTTTAGATTGGTTGGAATTTCGAGAACGAAATTAATTAAGGAGGGAAGATTGTAACGACCCGTCCTGAATTCCGGGATTAGATTAGTCATTAATCTTGATTAGTGAGGTTGAACGGTGGTTAGTAGGGCGGAATCGGACAAAATGTGCAAAATGACCGTTTTGCCCCTAGTCGTGGGCAAAATGTTGACTTTTCGATCGGGCGGTCAAATGGACTTTGACCGATGACCGTGACGTAGTTCGGGACGTCACGAGTTCATAGACAGGTGGCACGTTCGATTCCGACATTCGTAAAGAAAGTTATGATGTTCGGAAGTTGAGGGGTATTTTGGTAATTTGGCATGTTTGGGGCCAAATGTTGACTTTTTGACCGGGAGGTCCGATGGACGAGGGCCAAGGACCGTTACGTAGGTATCGTCGATACGAATCCAATGACAGGCGGCATGCCGAAATCGGAGATTCGACGACGAAGTTATGGTCAAGGAAACAAATTTACGAACCGAGGCTCGGATTAAAATAATAATATAATAATGAATAGTGACCGTTGACTGTGCACATCCGGATGAGTGACAAGTGTCACCCATCCCTTGTTTCCAGCTCCATGTTTCCCTCCCATCACCATCATTACAACATCATCATTTTTCCTTCATCATTTCCTCCATTTTCTCCCTCATTTCCTCTTCTTTGTTTTCTAAACCGTGCACAAATTTGGGAATCGGATTAGGGAGAATTGGCTCCCTCTCTCTGCCGTTCTTGAGAGAAAAATGAGAGACTAAGATGATTGAATTAACGGGGAAACACGAGGGGTTGAGAGAGTATTGAATTTTGGATTTTGGATTTCGGGAAAATTGGGGGGAAAATTCGAAATGGAAGAATTAGGCCGTGAGGATCGAATTGGAGATTACCTTCAGCTTTCTGGGAGTGCCACGATCAGAATCGTCGAAGGAACGAAGGGAATTGGTGCTGTTTTGGCTCTGATTACACTTGGTGACAGAGGAGGAAATTCGACCTTGAGTCGTGAAGTTGGAGGCTTCGATGGACGGAATTGAGCTGGGGATTGTGTTCCTGAGGCTCCCACGATGCTTCTGGAAGGATCAATTGAAGGAAACCGGTTGAGATCGATGAAGCTCCATGGTTGCACAGTGGACGGTGTTCGAGCTTGAGTCGTGATCATTTAGTGATCAAACGACGAAATTGATGTGGGGGAATTGTTCCTCATGATCCATTGATGCTTCTGGATGCATCAATTGGAAGAAACCTGCAGCCATTGAAGGAATCCCATAATTGAACAGTGACCTGAGTGTTCTTCGTGTTCATCGTGGAATCGATGGAATCTGGGTAAGTGTTCGTGTAATTGAGTTTACAGAACTTAAATTAGACTTAAAACGAAACTAACTGAATGCTCAATTGAAGGAATTAAGGCTGAATTGATGGACATTGAACTGGGTTGTATCGCGGGTAAATTGGACCCGTTTACCAGAGTTACGGGTTAGATGGTGACACTGTAGCAGGCGCGTGGGTTTCACGCGCAGCCACTCCCGGCGGCACGTGACGGCGCGTGGGCACGAATCTCGTGGTGAGGTCAACATGACTTCTGTCCTATTTAATGTAACGGAAATTTTGGGATTGGTTTCGTGTCGATCGGACACCGTCTCGATAGTGTTCGGGATGTCCGAAGGTTTTAAATTAAGTTTAAAAATAAGTAAAACTTCGGGAAAATTACGGGACTTTGATAGGATGTTAATGATGATGTTAGTAACCCTCTAATGTGATTTGGACAGGATTGGGAGTCCCGGTGATAGCGGTGAGGCCCGGGAGGGCCGGTGGCACGCGTATCGAGGCATACCGTTAAAACGGTCTGTGAGTGGACTTTGGTTTTATAAATTCTATGCATGCTTAAATGTTTTATATGGATTATGGTTGTGATTGTATGAGCTTGATTTGGTTGTTGGTAAATTGTACGGTTTCACGTATTTCTAGGCGATTTACGTGCTTGCACGTAAATCGAGGTTTCCGGTTTTACATGGATTTTCCATATTTATGACTTGGATATAATGTCATGAAATGGTTTTGAAATTGGAAATATGAACTCGAGCTTGAGGCCCAATTATGTTGGAAATTTCGGACTTGGAGTCCATTTGAGAATCGGGCCGGGGGCCCAGTTGGTTAATGAAATCGGGCCAGGGGCCCAGTTGGTATGAAATCGGGCTGAGACCCATTTGAGTTATGTTATCGGGCCAGAGGCCCAGTTGGTTTACAAATCGGGTCGTGGGCCCAGTGGTTCATAAAATTGGGCATGAGGCCCAGTTGGATTATGTGTGATTTCGGGTCAGGGACCCTATGTTTAATAAATGTGATTTCGGGTCAGGGACCCTATGTTTAATAATTGTGATTTTGGGTCAGGGACCCTATGTTTAATAAATGTGATTTCGGGTCAGGGACCCTATGTTTAATAATTGTGATTTTGGGTCAGGGACCCTAAATGGAATTACATGGTTTTATGGAAATTTCGGGCAGGGCCCAATGGTAATGATGTGATAAAAGGATTTAATAAAACTGTTTTCCATATACCATCTGGATACAAGGATATATGATGGTCTCCTCCAGATGTCTGGGACACTGGGGAAGTCACGGTGCATTGCCTGCGAGGGGTCATTATACGGAGCAGCCGGACCGTATGATGACTCAGGAGAAGGATTGCTATGATTGACGTCAGGGACGTCAGACATCGGGGATGTCAGATATATGGACCCGGAGAGACCCCGGGCAGCACGCGTAGCTTATGAAACCGTGAGATATGACGTCAGGGACGTCTAGCGTCTGGGACGCTAAGCATCTGGGATGCTGGTGATGGTAATGGTAAAATATGGATTAATGGATCTATGAAATGGCTTTTCGGTTGGATATGTGTTATGTGGTAAAAATTGATTATTGGTTATGAATTGGTATGTCGGGTCGGGGACCCTAAGTGGTTTTGGATTTTTTTGGATTTATATTTATGGCTTTGGGTGGTGGCCCACATGGTTGTTTATGTATGGTTGTGGTATTCCACTGTTTTGGGCTGAGTTCCCACACTTGGGTTTTGGTTAATGGTTTTTGGGCTAAGGCCCTAATGGCTCGGTTGAGCAAACGTTTTGGTTACTGGTTTTCGTGGCATGCATACGTTTTTATTGGAGGGCATAAATGTCTTATAAATGTATTTGATGAACTTATTGGTTTTTGTCCACTCACAGATTTTGGTTTTAATGCCCTTCAGGTTGATTACGGATGCGACTGCAGCAGAGACTGGGACATTGCACACCTCCTCCATCGATCCTTGCGCACTCTGGATGCCCCGTTGGGGAGTGGCTCTTGGTTATCCATTGTCTGACACCTCTTGTTGGACGGAAGCAGGGCACATTCCACGGTAATCCCGGGGGGATTGGGATGGGTCCTGTCAACCTGAGCCTATCCAACTCAATAAGACTCAACTATGTCCATCGATAGCAGCGTCTGCCACAAGCTCGTGTAGACCAATCTCAGAAACACTCTGCTATTGAGACTCCAAATCCATGCGGACAACTCACCGCCAGTACCAACCACTCCACACACAACATCCACCGATCGGTCCACCTCAGGATCCGGTCGACAAGTACCACACTCCTGGTAACTTGTCCAATCAATCACCTACTAAGGTTATCACAAACCCGGCTGCCTGCTGCAGCCCAACCATCCTGAGCTACTCCTTGTTCTCGACTCCGAAAAGTTGTCATACTCCAATTGTAGTACCATACTAGCCAATAACCCTGATCCAAGGACCTCGTCCTCTCGTAACACTACGGCGCCCAGCCACTGGCCTCCACAATAACTTGGCCATACTTCGTGCCAACACTGCACAAGCGCTACATGCGCAATCGTATCCTACCATGTCACACCACAACGACTCCGGGCATCTCCTGCTAGTCGACATCCCTCTGGGATTCGACACATTGAAACATGGCATCGCATATTATATAGGGTCAACGTCCATATTCCAACTAGCCTCAACTAAGGTCTTCGCGTGTCCGACTGCTCCCAACAACAGAATTCCCTATCTTTGCACTCTTGTCATGGACGACTCTAACGTCCGACCTCCACCGATCCTACGATGCT
This sequence comes from Prinsepia uniflora, assembly GCA_032719365.1. NCBI lineage: Eukaryota > Viridiplantae > Streptophyta > Magnoliopsida > Rosales > Rosaceae > Prinsepia > Prinsepia uniflora. The sequence continues at coordinate 46,505,709 of CM064865.1, read as the reverse complement.
CTAACCCATTTCTAACTTCACCGCTCGATGGTCTCAACTCTCAGGTCATCATACCGTATATACTGATTCACTGGATCCTATCTCCAATAACACTACGGCTCTAAGCCATTGGATTCACACGAACGTTCATCTCACTCGAGATCCAACCTCTCGGAGAACGCGGCATCCTATGCCAATCGAATCCTTAAACCATTGCACCATGTGTCAAACACGATCTAACTAAGGTTCGATTCTACTGAATCCTCGTACTAATACCCTAACTATCAGATTGATGACGGGCTGTTACCTCTGTAGAGACATCACATCCTTGACCTGTGCACAGAGTGACGCGCAAAACGCGCTCTGATACCAACTTGACAGGACCCGTCCCAAATTCCCCGGGATTAACGTGAGACGTGCCTGCACCCGTATGACCCGAAGTGTCAGACTAGGGATAATTCTGTCCTTAGCCCAACCGGGACTACTAGAGAGCGCCAGGTTCTGGAGGAGGAGTGTGATGTCTCGGTCTCTGCTACAGTCCGCATCCGCGATCAACCTGAAGGGCATTCAAAACCATGAAAACTGTGAGTGGACAAAACAATCATTTCAATAAAAACTTTTTCACAAATATACTTTATGCCCTTCACTGAAAAGCATGCATGCATTCGAAAACCATTTATCAAACATTCACAAAAACCATGAGGGCCTTGGCCCAAAAACTATAAATCAAGTACATGGGAATCATCCCAACACCGAACATGTGGGACTCAGCCCAAATCACATCACATGGGTCTCAGCCCAAAACCAACACCAGTGGGACTCAGCCCAAAACCAATCCAAAACATAGAACACGGGGTCTCTACCCCAAACCTCTTTTCAAAACATGAAACACGGGGTCTCCACCCCCAAATAACTTTTTGTAAGAAAACCTCATATGTATACACATACATATAACCCATCATAGGCACTTCCGAGAAGATGATAACTCAGGACACACAGCCCCTAGGGAACATATCCCCGATATATGTCACAATTCATCTCTATATAAGTGTGCACACTACTCGGGGTCTCACTCTGAGTCTAACCCCAGGAATTCTCCATCTGGGAGCTCTATCCAATATCCAGGATCTACGACGTCTAGATGGCTATCTCCAGACCTAGTCCGAGACCGTATCATGAGTCCAACTCCTGGAATGTGCTCCCTACGGGGATACTCATTCCAGGTAGTGGATCGTGACTCTCCAGGTTGACGTCTGGAGGAGACCAATCAAATCACATGTGGTGGGTTTATACATTTTCAAATCATTTCCTTTCTCAACTAGGTCTCATACCTGACTCATCTCAATAGGATTCCCCGAATCCGAATCAAATCCATTTTCACAGTCCTCGGCCTAAATCCACAGTTTAATAGGGTCTCATGCCCGAATTCTCATTTCATAAATCGAATTGGGACTCAAGCCCAATTTCAAGATCAAGTGGGCCTCTAGCCCGATATCACAACTAACAGGGCCTCAAGCCCGACACTACAGTCAACGGGGCCTCAAACTCGAGATTACAACCAACTGGGCCTTAAGCCCGATTTTTCATCAAATCAAATGGACTCTAAGTCCGAGGGTTTCCAATCAAATGGGTCTCATGCCCGATTTCATATTTCCAAATCCAAAACCTATTCATTAAACCCTAATTGAAAACCTAGCACGTACAAGCATCGTATAAAACTGAAATATCAAAATACGTGCAAATACGTAAATCCTTGGCTACCACAAACAAATGTACTCATGGCATCACAAAACATGTATTTAAAACATTTATAAACATTTGTGTATGCATCGGTTTAGAAAGAAAGGTCCACTCATAGACCATCCGAAGTCGCGCCTCGATACGCACGCCATACGCCCTTCCCGGGCCAATCGTCGTCTCTCGGGTTCCTGAACCTGTACAAATTCATTTAGAGGGTTACTAACTACTTAAATAACCCTCACTAAAGTCCCGTAATGTTTCGGAATTTTTAACTATTTTTAAACCCGAACCTAAACCTTCGGACATCTCGAACTATATCGAAACGATGTCTGATTGACACGAAACCAGTCCCAAAATGTTTGTTACATCGAATAGATGATTTCACATGTTAGAACCACCCCCAAAAGGTGGCCCATGCGCCCACACGCGCCTCCCAAAGGGGCTACACGTGGGAGCCACGCGCTAGCACTGGAGATTGTCTTCAACCCAGCAACGGCCAGCCCGGCCAGTTCACTGGTTCGGTTAGTCCAGTTGGACCGGCGTGACTGGTATGGCCCTATATTTTCCTTATTTTTCATCCCATCTCTTCCTTTTCAATTCCAATCTTCCTGTTTCATCATTTCCTACCTATTCATATAAAGAAAACTTATAAAAACTCCTTAAAATCCCTTGGTTCCAAGGCCTTGCTCACGGTCCAAATTCCCCGATTGCACCCATGGCTGCTCAGCCCTTCACAACCGCCCAAAACCTCATCTACCCCTTCCTAGCAACCTAATAAGTATCATCCAAACATCCAAAACTGTCCATAATGCCCAAATCGAATTCTTGAATTCAAAATAACAAAACCGAGCATACCTCCTCTCTGCCGTGCACGGCGTCCCGACCGATCCTGCCACCATCCTCATCATCTCTGCCTCCTCTCTAACCTTCCTTTATGGCCCAACAACAGTGGGTGAGGATTGGGGAAGGTGGGTCTGAGTTTTGGGGTGGTTTGTACGTGGGTTTCTGGTTTGGTTTGGAAGAACAAAGAAGATGGTCAATGCATGTATGTGGGAAGGTGGGCAATGGATGAATGACACTTCTCACTCATCCATTGGGCCTGAGAAAATATTTGGGGCCCACTTGAGATAAAACTTAAGTCATCTCGTAAAACGCGCAATAGTTCCTCAGAACTTCCGTGAACCGTAACTTTTTTGTCGAACATCCGATTTCGACGTGCCCCCTGTTTACGAATTCGTATCGCCTCGATCTACATAATGGTCCTCGGTCCTCAGCCATTGGACCTCCCGGGTCAAAATTCAACTTTTTGCCCTCATTCAAGGGAAAAATCGTCATTTCGCCCTGAACGTCCGTTAATCCTCGTTTAATCCTCGATTAGCCTCCGATTAGCGAGGCTAATCCTTCATTAAGTCTTAATTAATCCCGGTAATTCGGGATGGGTCGTTACACTTTTCACGTATTTTGAGATTATAAATTATGTTTTGTTTTAATCGAAGTGAAAGGGTTTTTGTATGCATGCATGGTTTTGGAAAACGGAGGGTAAATGCCGGCTATTTTAAAAGTATTTTTTTAAAACTATTTTTTTTTTCACTCACACGTTTTCTTGGTTTTGTGATCTTACAGCGGTGTTGCACTAGAATCGAGGTTCGATAGTCGGACGCATGAACTAGAGAAACTTATGTGTATGCCTTGTCTGACAAGTTTTCATGTGTATATTTTGATTCTTATCAGATGGGAACAAGACCCGAATGTACTTTTCTAGATGCAAGCATATGCACGGCCTAGTGTGGAGATGAGTAGACGAGCCCAAGATAGTTGTAGGGCTATTGGTGGTTCTGGATTATTAAATCGAATTGTGTGTATTAGATGATGTGTAAGCTTCAGGATGATTGTTGATTTTGTGTTTTAGATGCGATGGTGAACTAAGTGTGAGATATTTGTATTGGTATGTTGATATATGCATTGGTTATGGATATGGTTGTGTGATGTAAATGTGAGATTCCTCGAGATTGGTTTAATGGTATGTTCGCATATGATAAGTTATATAGTCGTGATTAAGCTCTGGAATATGAGTTTGGTTTAGTTTTGAAATTTCGAGGACATAATTTTTTTAAGGAGGGTAGGTTGTAACGACTTGGACTTTCAACGATGGTAAAATCAGAAAGTTAAATGAAATTGATCATTTTGCCCCTGAAGTCAAAGGGTTTACTTTTTGGCCAAAAGTCAAATTTTATCATAACCTCGTTTAGATAATTTGAGAAGACTGTTATGAAGGTCTCGGCCTCCCGAGTATGTCGGCAAGCAGCATACTGGAAATGGAGTTTGGACGGTTTCGCTCCGGGTTTAGATGGCATAGGGGTGTTTTAGTAACTTTCTTAGAACGGTATTTTGGTAATTAGACATTGTGAGATATATGTTTTGGATGGTTAGGACAGGGAGAAGTGTCCCTTATCTGTTACGGCCTTGTGCCATCGACTTGGGGATTGTTGTGTGAGTTGTTTTAAGTTGTGAGTGTGTGTGTTTTGTGTGGATCAGCCGAGAAAGAAAAAGAGAAAAAACGAGGAAGAAACGGCATGGGAGAAGAAGAGAGAGATGAGAAGAAAGAGATACAAGAGAGAAAGAAAATCAGGAAGAGGACAGAGAGATTAGAAGTAGACTGAGAGAGATTGAGGAAGGTGAACCTGTGAAGAGTTTTTAAGGTTTAAGATTTGTTGATCTAGTTTTCAACCAAAAATCTTGGAAAAAAGGCTAGAATCATCCTTCTAGAGTCCCTGTAGTCCTAACCAGGTCTTTAGTTCGTGAGTTGAACATCGAAACTGTCAAGGATTGAAGAACACGCCACGGCCAAAACTTCAAAGCTTTGGGCAATAATTTTGGGTACGTATCTTTGCATTTTGACGTTATAGATCCATTGCTAAGCTAGTTTAGAATATATTGAACGACAAAGGAGTGAAAATGATGAGAATTGAGGAAGATATGGCCGAGTCAGTTCGCCGCGTCGAGCGACCTGAAAACTAGAGAGTCGGGTGATATAGATGATGAATAGTGATTAGCGCAGGGATTCCAAGTGTAGTCGCTTATGGAGGCACGTGGGGGCGCGTACCAGGGAATTTGGGTTTCGGCCAACATGTTTTTTCATCCTTTCGATGTTACAAATATTTTGGCACAAGTTTGAGGTAATCGAATATTGTCTTGGTTGTAGTTTTAACTGTTTGAAGGTTTAAGTGTTATTTTAAATCCGTTTAAAAATCCCAAAAAAATTTCGGGTTAAAATAAAATATATTTGGAATGGTAATGACCTTTAGATGTGATTTATGACAGGTTATGAGATTCTCGAAAATTTCAGAATGCGTGCAAAACGAGATTCATTTATGCAAACAGTGTGTGAGTGAGCTTTCTTTTCCCTAAACTATTATTCATGCATACTTACATGAAAAATGTGTTTCTATGTGATTTTGATGATATTGGATTGATTGGGGTTTTATATGGATTTTTCAGTGATTTTATATTTATTTACCATTTTATTATGCGTTTGACGAGATTTTTTACAAAACTACATTTTTGGATTCCGTTTTAATGGTTTTTTTGGATTGAATGTGGTTTATGACATAAAATAATGTGATTTTGGAGTATGTACAATTTCCATATGATTTCTGGATGGTTTTTACGAAAATTACATTAATGGCACGTTTTACAAGACTGGTGTCTAAATGGTGTGTTGTGGGCTTAGGCTCGAGGTTCTGATTGTGGATTTGATCTGTGGTATTAAGATGTGATATGAGTATGTATTTCTTGGTATTAATGATGTGAACTATGGCGATATTTGTGATGATACTTGTTGGTTGATTAGTCTCAAACGTCGAGCTGGGGGCTCCAAATCCTAGACTAGTGTTGTGTTGGTGATTCAGATTTCGAGTTGGGGGCTCCGAATCCTAAGTCAGATGTCACTCTGACGTCGAGCTGGGCTCCTAATCCCGAGTGAGTATGTGATGGCCTACTAATAGTGCACTTGTGATATGATGATTGAGATTGTGCTTGTGCTTCAAGGATGGTTTTGATGTGGTTGATTGTGTATAATCACTATGTTGATGTTGAGCTGACTATATGTGAAATATGTGGTGATGTTGGATATGGATTGATTATGTGTTATTGATGTGACGAGTCATGATGTATAATGTATGTGTGGTTATGCCTATTGTTGGGTTGGTCTCGGACGTCGAGAAAGACTCATTTCTCTAATGGTGTAGCGTTCTTTTAAATTATTTCTTTTTGTCCACTCACACGTTTTCTTGGTTTTGTGACCCTCCAGGGGCGTTGCATGAACATCGAGGCTCGAGAGGCGGAGGCATGAACTAGAGAAACTTATGTGTATCCCTTGTCTGACAATGTTTCATGTGTACATTTTGATTCTTGTCAGACGGGAGTAGGACCTGAATGTACTTTTCTAGTGTAGTTCAGGTGGGGTCCTATCACATGTAGCCCATGGTGTGCGGAGTCATTACAATCGTACTCAAAATTGACTTACAATAAATTATTAAAGTACGTAAAATAATTAAGCATATTAAAAATTATTTAAAATTAAAAGAGAAACACATACTGATAAGGCAGACCAACAGTGTCACGAGCCGACCTTTTCTAATAGAATATTGTCCGCTTTGGGACTAGCCCTCACGGTTTTGTTCTCGGGAGCTCACATGCAACTTCCCAGTGGGTCACTTATCTTGGGATTGCACCAGCCCCTATTTGCTTAACATTGGAGTTCCTAAGGAATCCAAAGCTAGTGAGCTCCCAAAAGGCCTCATGTTGGATAGATATGCGCCCATACATATAAGGTGCATCCCCTAGATCTCCCCGAGTGATGTGGGATTGCTAACCATGCCTACAGGGCACGGGTCCTCACAATCCACCCCCCTTGGGGCTCAGCATCCTCGAGGGCACACTCAATTCTAGTCGGGGTTGGGCGCTGATACCAAATTGTCACGACCCAACATTCTCTAACAATATATTGTCGGCTTTGGGCCCAGCCCTCACGGTTTTGTTCTCGGGAGCTCACATGCAACTTCTCAATCGGTCACCCATATTGGGATTGAACCAGCCCCTACTCGCTTAACTTTGGTGTTCCCAAGGAATCCAAGGCTAGTGAGCTCCCAAAAGGCCTCCTATTGGATAGATGCGTGTCCATACATATAAGGCGCATCCTTCATATCTCCCCGAGATATAGGATTGCTAACCATGCCTCTAGGGCACGGGTCCTCACAATTACAACATTTATGCAGAGAAGATGAGAGAGAGAGAGAGAGAGAGAGAGAGAGAGAGAGAGAGAGAGAGAGAGAGAGAGAGAGAGAGCGAGATGGGAGCATTGTGTGTGTGTGTGACAGGACCCGTCCCTAATTCCATGTAAATGGGACCGAACTTGCTTCCGTCTGAAAACTTTTGTCAGATAAGGGATTTACAATTTTTAACTCGAGATTCTAATCCTTATTAAATAAACCAAATTAATTCGACCTTGCGGGGTTACAACTCTCATCCAACCCTTTTCCCCAAAAAGTAGTGGAATTTTACCCGGTTGGTTATGTTTAACCTTATTCTCATCATCATAAGGATCTTATTTTGGAACTCATCATCATAAGGATCTTATTTTGGTACCTCAAATTATATACCGATAATCAAACGCTTCATTTTCAAGATAATTACACATATATAATTACAATTACTACTTAATTATTACCTCAAATACACACCTTTTATCCTTAAAAACCTCACCAAAGTTATATATAAATCCACATAACATTTCATAATTTTCCTAATTTAACCATTTATGATTTCCAAACTCTTATTCATTAGTAAAATATAGTAGATTAATTTGAAAATCCATAACTATCTCCTACGAAGTCCAATTAATCCTAAACTTGAACCATTGAAATCAAAAGACAAAAATGAGTAATTTTCATGTTGATCGTTTTCCCAAAATCCGGCCGACGCGCTCGCACGCGCTGCCTATATTCCTTGCGCGTGGTGGCCACGCGCCACCACGCTTCATCTTCAACCTCACAACCGAGTTGACCTGGTTCCTGCAACATGAGTCGCCAACCCGTGAACCCAACTTGCTTGCTACTCACTCATTTTCATCCAATTTCTACTTTCTAATAGTCGATTTGAATCGCCTTGAAACCAAAAACATCTCTATGGTGTTAGAATGAAGAGAAACGTACCTGGATTTACTGTGTACTCCTTCAAAATTTCGGCTATGGTTCCATGACCAATCATATAATCTTCAGCGTTAAACTCTTCATTTTTCTGGCCTAACACGATCTTAGAGACTCGAGAAGCTTGCTAGGACCTGATAGCGATTTTACCAAGCAAAAAAAGATGTACTAGGAAAAACTTTTACGTGTAATAAAATTTGCAAGACGTGTAGATAGTATAGATGCAAGTAAAGGTCAATCCCACAAAAACTTGCTCAATGATATCCAATTTCGTTTAACTCAATTGACTTAAGTGGAGTAATTAAAATGCAAATATGGGGGGTTGTCACGTTGAATGAATGTAAGTAAATTAACTAAGATTAACTAACTCAGTCGAGCTAGGGTTTCTATCCACCTTTACTAACTATTTTCCTTGATTAGATTATTATGCATGTTTTCTAAATTAAGTGCCCGTGCAGGGGTCCGGCTAAGGCTCACCCCACACATATTATCTTCTCTTAAATTGTATGCTTAAGCGTGATGTACCTGCCCTTAAACTTCTATTACCGATGATGCGTGATAAAGAATGGAACATGAAGAAGATTTGATGATACTACACTATCCCTAGAAAAGTGATGTGCAATTCTAGTGAGTCATGAGTTTAGATTACGAATAAGATTCCCCCTCTTAAACGTGATGCTACAAATTGCAGGGTGAATACAAACATCGAGGTGATCCGTCAAGTAATTACATCGACAATTATACACAAATAAGGTAGCTAAGCTTATAAGCATAAATTGAGTTCATGAAGCGCAGTAATCCAACAAATCCAGGCATACATAACAACCATAATCAAGAGCCAGAAATCTAAGTAAAAACTAACATGGCTAGGGCTTCAAGTAACCCTAGCCCTAATACACTACTCAAACATTATTAAATAAAATAAGGACATAATTAAAAGGTGCATAAACATAAATAAAGCAAGAAATAAGAAAAGGACAATGAATAAAAGAGATGAAGGAAAACACCCTCAAGGTAGACGTGCTGAAATTAAGATGCTTGAATTGTAAAGAGTACTTGAATTATTATTACAAAACTCTAAACTAAGAGCAAGAATTGAAGTACGGATTTTGACAGAGTTTCAGGGACCTTCAAGAGGTAAATTCGGCCCTCCTTTCATAAACCCTAATACCCCTATTTATAAGAGAATAATTAATCCTCTCAAAAATAGGAGTTTACAATTAAATTCTATAAGGAAAAAGCTTCCTAATTAATTAAGAAATCTAATTAAAACCCTTCCTACAAGTAAAGGAATTGAAAATAAGAATATAAAAGTAAGTAGGACTAAAATCCCTACACAATATGGAGATTAGGTGTGAAAGGAAGTTGGAATTATCCTAAAAAAGGCCTAAAACTCGGAATTAAACCTTTAGGAGACTTTTCGGTGGTCAACCACCGAAATTGGGGCGGTCAAAGGCTTAGTCAACCCTTGGTCAAAGGCACGGGGTTGCTGTTCGAATCTTCGGTGGGTGCGCACCGAATCGGACTCGCTACTTCAACATGCGCACGCCGCATAAGGAAAAGGGAAATCGATCGGCGCTTACCGATTAGGTCCAACGCTAAAGTAACCCCACATGCCCATTTATTCATTCGGTGGATAGCCACCGAATTACTTGTGCAATCTTCTTTCTTTCATAACTTCTTCGTTTTAACTTCGATTTAGGTGATTCTTTCACTCAAATTCTCATAATTCCAAGCTCTATTTAATCTACACATTTCTCACAAAATATATTACTTTCTCCAATTGCATAGAACGAATTATTAACAAATCATAAGTAAAAGGGTATTAAATCATGGATAAAACATGCATAAATTATGACCTATCACGACCTTAATTTCGAGCTTTAGCATCCTCGAAACACATTGAAATTCTAGGCCCGGATTTGAACTTCACGGATTATTCATAATCACACGAACCTGGGTTCCCTTACCTTCCTAGATTCCTCTATGATCTTTTCTCTTTTTTCTTTCCCTTGGTTTATTCCCCTTATAAGGTCTTATTTCCTCCTTGGTTCCCTCTTGGTGGCCATTTCATGGGTTTTTCATGCTTTAACCATATTGACCACCCACCGAGGTGCCTCCCATAAACATACAATACATATTTATAGCAATATATGTCAATGGAATAAAAAGGAAGGAAAATGTTGGACTATTCTAGATACAAGCATATGATTCACAAGTGAATTTTGTGAAATGACCAAATTGCCCTTTATGTAAAATTTACCAAAATACCTTTAAGGGCTTTTGACCCAAAACGACCTCATACGATCTCCAATTTTGGCGTGCTGCATGTTTATGTACTCAGGAGGTCGAGATCTTTGTAATAGCTTTCTCGGAATTCCCAAAAGATGTCCTAGTCACATTTTGACTTTTCCAAGGGCAAAATCTTCATTTTCCTAATTTTTATTTTTTCTCGTGGTTCGGGTCATTATAGTATGAGAGAGAAAGAGAGAATGGGGGTTTAGAATTTCGTGAGTTTGGTGGGTTGACAAAGAGGAAGACAGTCGAGCGAGAGAACGAAAAGAAAGCAAGAAGAATAGTTTGCTCGAATATAAGTCAGTGGACGAGGTTGCTTGACGAAGCTCTGTCGACTAAATGTTTAATGATTCGTCGGCTAAGAGGCTGCAAATTTTATTTTTTCATGAAAATAAAGGCGGTAAATTTGATTTTTCAAGAAATTTATTGCAGAACTGTAACCATATTGCTCGACGAACATTACATTCTTACCCAATGATAGAAAACGAAAAAAAAATCAAAATGTCGTTTTAATGTTTCGCGTATAATAGACGCAGGAATTTTTTAATCTTACCCGAGAAATATAAAATTTTACTCGATTATTTGACATATTTTCAATTAAAATGGTTTCGTCCAACAAAGTCCATCTTCGCCAGGCTAGCATTCTATATATAAAAATATAGATTATATAAAAATAAAATAGTAAGGAACGAATTTCCTAAATTCTAGACCGTTGATTATATGTTCCTAAGTGCCTAGAGCCTTAACGAAGAAGCTTGTCATGGTTTAAAGCGAGTTAAGTCCCTATACCATCCGTTCTTTGAATTTCATGGCTGTTTTTTTGAGTTTTTGTTCATTTTAATTTCAAATGATTGAATTTGAAAAGTCTAACTGTTCATGTTGTGTCGTTACGTGCCTAGACCTCGCCCGCTAAAAATCGTGATGTTTCGCGAATTTAAAGCCACCCGATCATAAGAGAAAGTTTTATAACTGTCGATTCGTTCCACACTGTTATATAAGCTCAGGCATTCCAAATTGGCTAATTTTTTTGTGTAGACGATCTACGAGGTGGTATAATAAATGCGGACGGTTAGACCGGTCGAGTTATTAAAAGAGATTATTGAAATTTGTAAAAACATCCTACTCCTTAACACTTTAAAACTGTCAAGAAAAGTTCAATACATATTTCAATATTTTGGTTCGATTGATTTTCAAAACGATCGAATTTGAAGAATTTGACCATTCATTTTATGTCATTAAATGCCTAATATTCGCCTGTCAAAAATTGTGATGTTTCGAGGAGTTGAAGTCGTCTGATCGTAATAGAACGTTTTGTTACCTCCAATTCAATCTGCAATTGTTACCTAAACATGGAAATTCCAAAATTGGTTAATTTTCACGTAGATAATCTATGAGTATGTACAATAGAATACTTCTGTTAGATCGGTCCTCTTCATTTAAAAAATAATTTTAAAATGTTGTTCAATAATTAAAAATAAAGTAATTCTTGTATATGTTACCCAACAAAATTTCTCTTACCTTCGTCGGGCATTGCGTACATATTCGACAATTGTCCACTTAATGCGTGTCAAATGCCACGTGCTACTAACTTGGCCCGACGAAATATCTTCAATATTCATCGAGCATTTTTTTTTGTAGTTATTTAACTTAATATATATTTAATAATTGAAAATGGATATATAAATCACAAAATATACATATAAATCGGAATTATTGATTTGAAGATGGATATTACATATATAAATGAAATCATTTATTTACAGATTTCATTCGGTGTCAGTTTTGCTCTCTCCCTCCAAATCACCCTCGTCATCTGAGATGTTCCCAATAATTGACTCCTCAAAATCATTTTCAATTTGTTCTAATGCCCCGAGATCAAAAAATGCCATTAATCGCAATTCATCGGATAATGTCATTGGTTAGTACTCCATCCTCATTTAGAGTGGATATGGGGGAATCCACCTAGTAAACAATTTGGTCATCGTCTACTTTCCTATCTTCTGCATAGTATCGGTCATCCAAGTCCTAAATATTTCTATGATTGAGCATCTCAACTACTCCTCAACTAGCACAAGCGATCATCAACATAGAATACTTATTTCACCGTACTAGCGAGGGTGTATGGATCACTCTCACATCACTGGGTACTTGTGTTGATAGAGGTACATAAATGATTTTTAATGACTCTCCCTAGGAGACTTAGGTTCATATCAAACCAATGACACTTGAACAAGACGATTGTCTTGCGGTCTGCATAGAATGCCTTAACCACACTTAACAATCTGGCGTAGAACCCAACATCAGCATTTTCCCCATCTCCTGGCACGAAGACCCCATTTTTTTGCGTAAACAATTTATCGCTTTGTTCTGTGCCCACAAACTTAACTTTTTTTATGTGACAAAACTAGCTTAAGTTTCACCTCAAAATGGGCCAATGGCAAGCTGCATTAATTCTTTGTTGAAATTTGGTTGGTTGCCATCTTTTGTATGTGCCATCTAGTTACACAATATGTAAAATTGGTAAAATTAAATTTTTTAAGGAATTTTAAAATAAAATATTCGACTTACATGCTTGGGAAACGAACGTAGAAATAGTTGTTTGCCTATTTTTATCCAATTCGGAAGATACTTGGCCTTTGTTAAAGGCCAGACGTCAACACAATTGGTCAATATAAACCAATGAGCCACATCTATATCTCTATTTGGGAACGACTCTATCACTGAACCATTAACAAATGGTCGTGCAAGTTAGGAAAATTTAGAATGGGTCTTTGGACATTGATCACGGTCATCGTTACGTGAGGTCTAATTGAAGGGAGTTTCAACATTATGAACGTTTATTACACAAAACATTAGAGACTTCTTTGTAATATACGCCTCGGCTAGAAAACCTTTCAAGACATGTCTTATTGCGGATGTACTACTTGTATATACCTAACATTTTACAAGGAAACATGACAGGACCCGTCCCAATCCCCTTGGGACCACCCGGGGATGTGTCCTGCTCCCGTCTGACACACAACCTTAGAATACCAATTTTACCCTTAAAAGATTCAACTGCATAAATATCCATAATTAAGTCATACAAATAGTCCAAAATCAAAATAAAGTCAGACAAGGGAAAGTTTAAAAGCAGTTATTGAGCACGACTCCTAAGCACTCCCCACGTGCCAACCTACCCAGAAGTGGGGTTCAGGTGTCCAACGTCAATCTATGCCTCTGCCTCGGGATCCTCGTCCACCTCAGTAACACTACAGAGAGGGGTTAGTAAAAAAAGAAAGGGTTAGTGGGCCAGAAACATAAAGTTCATAAAACAGTTTAGGCAACAAAGTAAATATACGGTTTTTCCCCTCCGTTCTCTAAATCATGCATGCATCAGAATCGAAAACTCTAATAATATATCATATAAGCATAAACAGGGTAACATAATCATAGTCATAACATCAACTATTGCACTATACATCCCAACCCGGACATCCCAGATGTCTGACGTCCCAAACGCCTAATAAGGTCACCGTCCAAAGGCTATGCGTGCCATCCGGGTCTCAATCTCGAGTCCAAATCCCGAACCCAGTCTAGGTATGACATCCCAGATGCATGACAACCCAGACGTTCAATCATGGCAATCCTACTTCTGAGTAACTCTACAGTCTGGTCCCTCCGTAGAACGACCCCTCGCAGGCAATGCGCCGTGACCACTACGGGGTACCAACATCCAGATGAGACAGTATCACTAGGGTAGGTCTATACAAACTAAAGAGAATTATCGAAATCTGTATATATATATATATATAACTCAAAACAATGCATAACTAACCAGACGAGTCGCATGCCCAAAACCTTGTAATACGTGCAAGAATAATGACTCAAGATAATAAGATACTTTGATTGAATCATATAGATATAGTAATTAAAACAGTTATGCATGCAAGGGTTTAAACGAAATCAAAGGCCCACTCACGGTCTGGTCCCACCACTAAACTGAACGTATAAACCTATCCCGGTGCTATCGTACAATCCCTGTCATGTCCAAAGTACACATAAAGGTCACTATAGGTCCCTACATCTCAATCGTGAAACCCTAGAATGAAACTAACCAGGGAAAACAGTCTGAACACGTTTCTCGAGGCATTAAATCCTAATTTGACCAACTTAACTATCTTTGATTGACACGAAACCACCGCCATTGAATTTGTATCGTCGAAACCTTGAAAATGGTACTGGTCCCACCAAAAATAATGTTCACATGCACCCCCACGCGTCTGGTCAACCCTATGGTCAACGTTGCTACAGTGAATGATGATGTCATCATGACGTTACTACTGACGTCATCACTGACGGGTGTCAGGTGACACGTGTCACTCCCTGATTGGTCACTGGTCAGACATGTCATACATGATGATGTCATCATGACATTAGCATGATGACATCATCATCCCTGACATTCGATCGTGTCCTACCAAAAACCTGCAACCAGGTCGTCGATGTAACGACCCATCTCAGAATTCAGGATTAGATTACTGACTAATCATGATTACCAGGGTTAATCAGTGATTAGTTGGGCGAACTCGGACGAACGGTGCAAAATGACTGTTTTGCCCCTAATCGTGGGTAAAACGTTGACTTTTTATTCGGACGGTTAAATGGACTTTGACCAATGGCCATGACATAGTTTGGGACGTCACGATTTCATAGACAGGTGGCTCGTTCGATTCCGACGTTCGAGGTGAAAGTTATGGCGTTCGGAAGTCCAGGGGCGTTTTCGTAATTTGGACGGAATAAGGGAAAATGTTGACTTTTTGATCGGGAGGTCTGATGGCCGAGGGCCAAGGACCGTTAGGAAGGTCTCGATGCCCTGAGTCCGTAGACAGGCGGCACGCATCAATCGGAGTCCGAATGACCGAGTTACGGACCTAGATGCGTGAGGGCATTTTGGTAATTTTCTACACAGGGGCAGAATTGTAAATTCACAGGGACTCTTGAACGTTACTGTAACGGCTGTGTTGGGGGAACATGGCCAGTGCACGGGTGGTTTGTTTATGGGGCAAATTGCTGGCCTAAACTATTGTTTATGGGTTGATTGGATTGTTTAATTACATAGTGGGATGCAAGGCTGTGTGGGACGGTGAGGATGGCCATTAAACAATGGCTGGTGCACCTGAAAATGGAAGAAAACAGAGGACTATTCCCCACGCTTGATCAGTCGTCCCCAGGCCAAAATTGAGTGGGTTTTAAATGGGAAGAGACTATGGGTGCTGAGAGAAACACTCTGAGATTGAGAGAGGGAGGAAATGAGAGGAAATGGTGAGGGAAGTTCTGAAAAACCCGAACAGGGTCTTTGTGAATTCAAAATCGAACTTTCAGTTTTAGGCCAGCCCATGACTAATTGAAGATTGAATGAGCTTCCTAGAACCTTCACGAGTCGATCCAGACCAAATGTGGCCATTTTCGAGGCTCCTGGAGCTGTGCACAAACGCAGTGGGTGGCCGAAAAATCCAAGCTTGGAGTCGTGATAATTGAGGTTAGTTCTCGTGAAATTACTTGTGTAATCATCCTTATAATGAGTATACGAAGCTTCCCAACTGATTAATTGAGAGAAACTGTGACTGTGTAATGAATGGGGGGGACTTTGGACCCGATTAGGACCCGTATTCGATTGAGCTGGTTTTAGGCCATGTCGACTTGAATGAGTTAAACATAACTTAAATTAGGTCCATTACGATACTATCTGAGAGTTTAATTGAAGGAATTAAGTGGATAATCGCAGGGATTGAACCGGGTCAAGTGACGGGTTGTAGACCCGTATTGCAGTGGAATCGGGTGAAGGAGACGAACTGTTCACCGTTACTGTAGCTGGCGCGTGGCTATCATGCGCAGCCACTCATGGCGGCGCGTGACGGCGCGTGGACACGAATCCCAAGGTACGGTCAACACGAATTTTATCCCATACGCTATAACGAACATTTTAGCGTTGGTTTCGTGTCAATCGGATCCCGTTCGGATACTGTTCGATATGTCCGAAGGTTTTAAGTCGGGTTTAAAAATACTTCAAAATTCTTGAAAATTACGGGACTTGAATAGGATGTTATTGAGGAGGTTAGTAACCCTCTAATGTGATATGAACAGGTTCGAGAGTCCCGGTGTTAGTAACGAGGCCCGGGAAGGCCGGTGGCACGCGTATCGAGGCGCTCGGTTAAACGGTCTGTGAGTGGACTTTGGTTTTATAAATTCGATGCATGCATAACTGTTTCATGATTGTTATAATTGTGATTATATGATTTATTTTGGATATCAGTGAATTTACATGATTTCACGCATTTCGAGGTGATTTACGTGTTTGCATGTAAATCGAGGTTTTCTGGATTTGCACTGATTTCCATAATTGTGGTTGGATATGATTCCATGAAACGGTTACGGATTTGATAAAGTAAATTCGGGACAGGGTCCTAGTTGATTTAAGAAATCGGGCCAGGGGCCCAGTTGACTTATGAAATCGGGCCAGGGGCCCAGTTGATTTATATATGTGATTTCGGGTCGGGGACCCTAAAATGGAATTTCATAAATGATTTCGGATTTAATAATCAACTATTTGGACTTGTGACGGTTTTATGGAAATTCGGGGCAGGGCCCTTGTGATATTTTGGAAATGAATAATAAAATGTGTTCCATAAAACCATCTCGATACGAGGATATATATTGGTCTCCTCCAGGTGTCGGGGACACTGGGGAAGTCATGGTGCATTGTCTGCGAGGGGTCATTGTACGGAGCGGCCGGACCGTATAGTGACTTAGGAGCAGGATTGCTATGATTAGACGTCGGGGATGTCAGAGATATGGACTCGGTGAGACCCCGGGCAGCACGTGTCGCTTAATACCGTGAGATATGACGTCGGGGACGTCAAGCGTCTGGGACGCTAGGCATCGGGGATGCCGGAGATGGAAAAAATAATAAATGTATATTACTGGATTTATGAAATAACTCTTGGATTGACTTTTGAGATTTGAAACTATGCTTATGGTTTCCGGGCTAAGGCCCTAATGGTTATTTCTAAATAAATATGTGATTATTGGTTTTTTATGCATGCATATGTTTTTACTGAGGGGCATAAATGTCTTTATAAATGTTTTAAACAGACTTGTTTATTTTCGTCCACTCACAGCTTTTGTTTTTAATGCCCTTCAGGTTGATTACGGATGCGACTGCAGCAGAGACTGGGACATCGCACACCTCCTCCATCGATCCTTGCGCACTCTGGAAGCCCGTTTGGGCAGTGGCAACAGGTTATCCCTTGTCTGACACCTCTTGTCAGACGGGAGCATGACACATTCCATGGTAATCCCGGGGGATTGGGATGGGTCGTGTCAGCCGATGACCAGCAGCCTGACCCGACCAGAACTCCCATTTTCGGCCACCATTTTGGACAAGGTTTGTTCCTAGGGTTCGTCTAAGTCCGTTCTACAAGTTTGTGAACTCAAAACCAAAATAACAATCGAGATCTATACCTGTAGCCCAGTTCTAGTCGTCTTCCCCGTCGCCTCAGTCCCCTTTTATCTTCGAAACCAACATCCCTTAACTCGTCACAGTCTCTAGAACACGACTTAACACAAAGAAATGGTTCGTACACGTCAAAACCCAAGGTTTGAAAAAATGAGAAAAACAGAGGGGCTCTCGGGTTTTCTAGCCTACCTTTTTCGTGTCGCCGTCGTGGGTCATTCCGTCCATTCGTCAGTCATCCAAGCCTCCTAGTGGTCCTAACCTGGTGTTTGTTCGAGGTGTAGACGCGTGGGTTGAACGGTTTGGGTTCTCGGATCTGTTTGTCCTTCTTGGGTCTTGGGTGGTGCTCGGGGTTGCAGTTCGAAGAAGAAGGTGGTGGTGGTGATGGCTGATGATGAAGATGATGTCTGGTGAGGGAGGTGAGATCGATCTGGTTGCTGGAGATGAAAGGGATGAACGGTTTTGGGTTTGTATGAAGTTAGTGGATGGTTGTTCTTTCACGGGGAAAATGAGAATGGAAGTGGAGAATAGAGGGGTGTGGTCTGGGTTTATTGATCAGATGGGATAAATGGAGGGTGTGGATTAATGGATGGAAAGAAGATGAACGACTGGGGTGTGTTTGAGAGAATAAAACATTTTAAAATCCAACCAATGGGGCAAGATCCACGTTTTAGGGAAAAAGTAACCTTGGGATTAGTGGTCCTTGTCACTCATCCAAGGGTTCAGATTTAATTGAAGGGTTAAATCAGATTCCATTAATTTCCATTAATTTATTATTATTTTAATTAGGTTCTCGGTTCACAAATTTAATCGATTTCGCTCCTGTGACCATAACTTTTCCTTCGAACGTCCGTTTTCGACGTGACGTCTGTCTACGGACACGTGACATCCCGATTTACGCCATGGTCATTAGTCAAAGTCCTAAATAGTTCTCGGGTTAAAAGTCAACTTTTTCCCCTTCAGGGGAAAAATGGTCATTTTGTAATAAAATATTACTTATGAAAGTTTGGGTCGTTACAAAATATACATTATGGTTCATATATATGCATGAAAAGAAGGAAATAGTAGTAAAAGTAGAGATAGGTTATAGCTCTCGATTAGGTACATCCAACGATTACCGGGCCAGCTAGTTTTTCTTTATCTAGCTGATGTATTAATAGGTGGACCATTATATCAAAAAATGCTAGTGAATATATTTGCTCTAGCAGGCACGTGATGTAGACATTATTCTCATTAATTACTTCGAGGTCCTTTTTCACCAACGATCTGGCACATAATATCTGGATGGATTAAAAAATCATAACAGATTAAAAAATCAGTAAAAACTCCGAATCTGACATTTATTGGCTTCATAGCAAACTCCGAATACATCTTATTAAATTCTTTCCAAGTTTCTCCATAAGTCAGATGCCACCATGCATCATTATCAATGCGTTCATCTTTGTGCCCCCTCATATCACAGGCAATGTAAGATGACATGTAGAATCTTATTAGCCTTGATTGTAATGGAAAATAACACAACACTTTTTTTGAAATCTTGTTCTTTGGAAACCTAGACTCATTTCACACTAGATATTTTTTATGTTGGTCGAATTCACCATAAAATAACAGATAGTTTTTATTTGCATGCGTGGATCTAGACATACCCTAAACCGAGACCATTAAATAGATTCTTCGAGCTATAATGATCTTCAGAGAGACGACTGTCTTCAGGGAGCATTCGGATGATGATGTCCATAAAGTGATCAAAATGCTTGTTTGTTTGATTATACTCAACTTTCATATGCATCAACTCCATAATTGTCCGTATAACTAAAAATGATTTAGAACCCGGGTACATGATTGGACCCGTCCCAACAGGACTTTGATAACCATGCCTAATCCTGCACCCAACTAACAAGTCAACTGAGGTTCCAAAAACACCATTAGCACTTGTCAAACAAGGGATAGCTGTACTGATTTCCACCTATGCCTCCGCCTCTCGATCAACCCCGATTTGCATGCCACAACTTGGAGGGTCATCAAAACAACAAAAGTGTTAGTGGACAAAAATAACATCGATTGAAAATACATATAAAAAATGAATCCATTTACCCTCCAGTTATAAAACATGCATGCATAGGGTCAAACATATGAACAACCAGCTCTCGAGCCAAATCAAATGAAAACCATCTGGACACAAATATCGATAATCAAAAACTCTGGATTTCAGAGTAAATTACATATCAACATAAGCACGAGTCTTTAAACTTCAAATCTTTAAACTCAACAATGTATATATATATATATATCAAGCAAGAGGTCTTTAAACTCAATATCATATTAGGCCTCCCAGGTCAACGAGTCTTTAAACTCAATATAATATCAAGTCTCCTCGAATACAAGTCTTTAAACTCATTTTCATAAATATTCATGCCTCAAATCGAGTCAAAACATTTTAATAGGGCTTATGCCCAAAACATAGCTTTCACAAAGCAGTTTCTACAAAACCGTCGTAAAACAATGTCTATAACTCATTTCATAAATCCGGAAATCATAAATTCAATCATATATTCACATTTGACTCCAAATCCAAGTCAAAACCATTTCCAACAGGGTTTCAAGTCCAAAATACCATTTTCATGCAAATCCGTAAAATCAAGTCAGAAATCATTAAATATTTCATAAAATCATCAGGTAATTATATCAAATCACCATTCAAATCATTGCAACACAAATTGTGCAATAATCATGGAAAATATTTACTATGCATGCATAACTGTTTATAAAACAAACGTCCACTCATACACCGTCCACGCAGTTCGATTCTAAGCCGTACGTTCCTCATAATTTCAGGAATCACCACTCCTGTCAGAATCCATCACTATGGGTCACTAACATCCCAAGTAACCTCACAATACAATCCCCTATTTTACTATATTTAATTACATATTTAAGACGTAACATAACACTTTGGACCTTTGAAACTATATCGAAACGGTATCCGATCGACTCGAAACCTACACCAAAATGTTCGCTACATCGATTACATTAAAAGTCATATTGACCATACCTCAAAAATCGTGCCCACGTGCCCTAACACTGAATCACAAGTAGTTGAGCGTGAAGCCCAAGCGCCAGGCACTATTCATCATCTCTCTCGCCCGTTTTCTACAACACGGGTTGTTCGATCCGTGACCTTAACCCGATCCAAATTCATCCAATTCTGTACCAACTTCCACAATTATTTCATCCAAATCCATTTGCTCAATCCCAAAAAAGGATCTGTAATCTCAATTTCAAGAAAACTTACCCCAAGCTTGACAACCCAAACCATGGATTTCGTCCTAACGTTCCAATCCCCAATCCAGGTCCTCCCGTGCGTAATTCCACACTTTAACATCTCAATCTTGCTCGTTGACGACCAAAGATCACTAGGGTAACCTCAATTTCACCAATCAATCCTCCAAAATTGAAAATCGAATTCGAATTTGGATTTTCTTTTGGTTTGTTTGCACGAGTACAACACACACACACACACACACAAAATCAGTTGCCACTAATCTCATTTGAAGCAGGATAGGTGTCACACAATGAGCAGAATAAGTCGCTCCCTTAATGACAGCACAACAATAAAAAGACTAAATCCAAAATTTACAAAAATGCCCTTAGCTGTTATAGACCCATAATAAATCCATCTGAAGTCAAATTTTAACGTTTCGCTTGTCTACGGATTTAGGACTCTATGACCTATGCAACGATCTTCACGGAAAGTCCAAAAAGTATTCCAAACAAAAGGTCAAATTTCCATCACTTAAACAAAGGGTAAAATCATTATTTCGGTTTCAAATTCTTGAAATTTCCTTTTTCGAATTTCCGGGTCGTCACAATACAATTCATGATGATCTTCTTTCAACCATCATTCGTAATAGAGCTCAGAGTCTTTAAAATATGGGGGCCTCACTGTCCATATCATCCAATTCGGGAGGAAAAACATCAATTAATATCTCAATGACTTGATAATTATCACATTGCTTATTCAAATCATTTTCATCTCGACGGGTCTTGGGAAGCAAAGATGTTGATTAAGTAAATATTTCTTCACTGTGATAGATCCAATTAGTGTTGTTGTGCACAATCTCATTCTGATCCAAATGATTATGGACCTCATTCAATGACATCCAACTGCAGATGGCATAGACAAGTGATATGACTTTCATCAATGCAATGATTATGTGCAAAAGCAATGATAGTGTCAATCTCATCCAAATACTGATTCGAAGTTCTGTCAAACATTTACATTCAGGCTATGTCCATTATACCTTCTTTTAGAAAACAGAGTATATTTAAGTAATTGAGTCACCATTGTCCCGTAATTAGAACGAGTTAATATCAAAAATCGTTTGTCTCCTAATTACTCTAGTGATTTGGTTTTATCCCATTCGAGAATGCTTGTTGTATGTTGTGTAGTTTGCAACCTATGAGCTAAAGTTTTGATCAAGATAAATCTTGGCAACATCTTTTTATAGTTCCCAAAATGCACGACGTAGATATTATAAATAAATATCTAGTATGCATTCAGAGAAAATAAAGGGGATACAAACAAAATTTCCCACAATCGAAACCTGGTCTCATAGACCACAAACTATATAGCACATAGTTGCGCATTGAAAACTATCCAAATAAATAGACAATACAAAAATCACTCAATTAATCTGATTCACTGACTCTCAAACGAATCTAAAGTTTTTCACAAAATTTCATTATACGAAGTTAATCAACCGATTAACTTCCCATAAACTATTATGAATATGAACATATTTCACTATGCTGGAATATACAAAAAAAATCACAACGAATTCACAAATTAATATAAACATATATTAATTATGGATATCACTGAATTAACCCATTTCCAACTTCCTTACCTATTTTCCAAAAATATTTCTTATTTCCTAACTTATTTTCTAATTTCCTAATTTTTTAATTTCCTAACATGATAGGACACGTCCCTAACATTTGTGAAAACCAGGGCAATCCTACTCCTGTCTGAAAACTCTTTGTTAGACAAGGGATTTCTCGATTTTCACCATATTCATACCTAAATACTTTGAAAAAAAAAAAGAATCCTTCTCTGGCAGGGTACCGACCAATTCCAACCCACTAACCCCGTCACTGAAAGGGAATTTATCAATCACCACCCTTGTATCGAACCTCGTTTGTGAAATCATGTTTTAAGTAATATGTTGACTTTAGAAAAGTGATGCAATCGAGTCATAATAATAATTCTATTAATGTATGTTACATATTTTAACTTAAGAAATGTTTACCATTTGTCCAAAATAGTATTACAAATTTATCCATTCTTCAATTATGATCAAGTCCTTTTTTGTAAGTAATTAACAGCATAATATACACAACAAAACATTTTCATAAACAATATTCATAATCAATTCATATCTCCACCTCTTTATTGACTAATCCTTTTTCATAATTACCAACAATTTATGAATTCTCTCTTTTCATAATTTCCTTTATAACTTTGTGAATCAAATTCTCTAATTGTCATAGCCAAATTTCCATGTCCTCTTTTTCAATATGGATTTAATACTACTCGAGTATAATCATAATTTATACATAATAATAACTTCGATAATCCAATGAGCATATTGATGCACACAAGTCCTTTTGTTAGACACCTTATTCACACTTCCTTAAATCCTCCTCATTCCTTCTCATTCCTCATAATTCATCTTTTCTATATTTCACTGTGAACATACTTATTTTCTCCAAGTTTTAGGATTAATTAAAAATGTTTAAATAAAACACAAAAACTTTGAACAAGCATAGCTGTCTCAAATGATGTCCAATTAACTCAAAGTTTGGAGCATTAAACTCAGAATGGAAACCTGAATAATTTTCACGTCGATCGAAATCCCAAATTTTGGCTCACACGCGTTGATAACGGTTGAGGACATCCTCTACGTGTGGGCTTCACCCTCCAGTGCAAAGGCTGTCTTCAACCTCTCAAGGGTCCTGATATTCGAATCGCCCGACCCGGCAACCCAACCCAGTTGTATCTTCTTCGATTTTCACCATTTTTCCTTCTTCTTTCGATTGTCACCTTTTAAACCAACTTAGAAGTGAGTCTATAATCTTAGAACTAAGTAAAAAGAGATGGAAGATAAGAACTCATGCCTTCTTGTTTCGGCCAAAACTCTATTTGCATTACAGACTGTTTCCCTCGTCCAAGACCCCTGTTTTTGAGCCTTAACCTATCACATGGCATCCAGAAAAAAGATAGGAAACTTTTGACCAACTATCCAGGCTGGAAACGAAGTCCTGAATATGAGAACCCAAAACGATGGTTTCAAGTTTCATCTTCTTCCTTCCTTCCTTCCATTGCTTTCTTTCTGGTTGTTTCTTCCTTTCTTCTTTATCTCCATCTTTCTCTTCTACTTTCCTTCTCTTTTCATGGTTCTCTCCCTCACCTTCTCTGATTTTTCTCTCCTGGCCACCAACTTCATGGTTTTCGTCCATGCTCCACCCATTTCCCATGCCAACACACTCACACAAGTTTATACAAACACAAGGTCGGTGGATGCATAATGGAGGGAGAACTCAAGAATTTTCTAGATCAACACATTATTCACATGTGAGAATTGTAAAATTACAAGAATGCACTTCAAGTTAAAATTACCATTTTGCCCTTAATCCATTTTAGCACATAACGAACTTATCCAAACTCTCTTCTTGGCATACCACCTGCCTACGTATTTAAGAGTTTGAAACCTTCATAATAGTCTTGTCCGAATATCCCAAAAATATACTGGTTAAAAATTCAACCATTGATCCATACATGGGCAAAATGGCCATTTCATTTTTTAATTTTCTAAAATTTATTTTTTTTTCTCGAATTTCTGTGGTGTTACAGTCTCCCCTCCTTTAAAAAATTTCGTCCTAAATTTTTTAGAACAAAACAGTTTTATTTGCACACTCAAATTGGACAACTGAGTTGTTCAAAATTTAATCATCCCTCCAATTTATAAAGTTATTTAAAACTCAGTGAAATTATAACATAGAGTGTGACCTCGAAATACATGAAAATATTCAAAAAGAAATTGGCATCAATAACTCAACGCAATATTCACAAAATCATCACAACAATCATGACAACCACACATAACAATTCATATCACAATGCACAAGTATCGAGAAATCACATATATCACACACTCACTTCATAACCAAATCCACTTTTCAGAAACCGATTTTAATCCAAAATACCAATCATGTATGTAAATCAATTTCCATAAAAATCACCCAAAATACCAATCATGTATGTAAATCAATTTCCATAAAAATCACCCAAAATCATATAATGTAACGACCCGTCCCGAATTATCGGGATTAATTAAGACTTAATGACGGATTAGCCTCGCTAATCAAAGACTAATCGGGGATTAGACGTGGATTAACAGATGTTCAGGGTGAAATTATGATTTTACCCCTAGATTTGGCGACACATTGACTCTTCGTTCAGGCGGTCAAATGGACTTTGGCCGATTACTGTGACGTAGTTTGGGACGTCACGAGTTCATAGATAGGTGCCATGTCCGATTCCGACGTTCGAGGAAGAAGACGTTCGGAAGTTCGGCGGTATTTTGGTAATTTAGTTGGAAAGAGGCAAACAGTTGACTTTTGACCCGGGAGGTCCGATGACAGGACCCATCCCAACTGGACGTTGATAACCGTGCCCGGTTCTGCTCCCGTCTGACAAGTCGACTGAAGTCCCGAAATTACCCCTCAGCACTTATCAAACAAGGGATAACTACACTGATTTCCGCTCATGCCTCCGCCTCTCGATCAGCCCCGAACGTCGTACCATGGCCTAGAGGGTCATCAAAACAGAAAAGGTGTGAGTGGACAAAAATAATATCATTTAAAAATACATTTCAAATAGACCATTTACCCTCCAGTTATTAAACCATGCATGCATAGGATAAAACACATGAATAACAATCACCGGCTTTCCAACCAAATCACATGAAATGTATCAAATCCCTGCTCTCTAGCCAAACATGTGAAAACATAATCACCTGGCCACAAAGACCAAAAACCCGTACTCAATACCAGTATGCAATCACAATCAACATCAAACAGCACTACTCACAAGTGCACAATCAATCAATCTGCACTATTCATAAGTGCACAAACAATCAATCTGCACTATTCATAAGTGCACAAACAATCACATAGTCACATCCGCACTACGCGTAGGCCAACCTCGGGAACTGGACTCAGGCACCATCCGAGTCATATCAGTCATGTCTCGGAACTGCACACGCACCATCTAGACGTACCATATACTCGCGAACTGCACTCAAGCAACATCCGAGTCACGTCTAGGAACTGCACTCGAATCATCCAGAACATGGTCCAGTATCCACAATCACAAACACAATCCATACCACAAACACATATCAATCATGTCATTGACTTCAAACCAAGTCAAAAGCATTCCCGACAGGGTCTCAAGCCCAATTTTCATTTACACGTAAGTCCGTAAAATCTCATTTTAAAACAATAAAATAATCCTTGACTCACCAACTAAGTCAAAATATCCTTTTTGAAACCATTTTTGACTCCGGGCCTAGCCCAAAATATTATTTGCACATTTCTCGTAAAACGTGCCCAAAAGACCTATTAAAATAATCATTAAATCACAAATAATCATGCCAGATCATCATGACATCATTGCACATCAAATCGTGTAATCAATCATGTAAAACATTTAACTATACATGCATATCAGTTTATAAAACAAACGTCCACTCACACACCATCCAAACCGCTCGCTTTCCGAGCTGCATGCGTTTCCGTAATTTCCGATACTTTTCAGGAATCATGAATCCTGCCCAAAATCATCATTAAGGGTCACTAATGACTCAATGAATAACATAGTAATTTCCCATAATTTTTCAGGAATTAAATATTAATTTAAAATATAACATAAGCCTTCGGACCCTCAAAACAATATCGAAACGATGTCCGATCGACTCAAAACTAACTCTAAAATGTTTGTTACATTGCATAGAACAAAAATTGTGTTGTCCTCACCTCGGGATTCCCACTCATGCGCTCTGACGCACCGCCGCAAGCTGCTACGCGTGGAAGCCACACGCCAGCTATAGTAACCAGGTTACTGTTCATCGTCACCTCTACCCGTTTCCCCTACAAACTGGTCATGTGGTGCAACCCGGTCGAATTTCCCTCAGTTATGTATTGATTTCTACAATTGAACCATGAATTAGCATCGTTATTCGTCTAATTTAAAGTCTGAAATCTTAATTTCATTATCACTTACCTCGAACCATTAAATTCAACTTCACAACTTCCTCTCTGTCGCAAGCACTATTCACCCTTCAATCTCGATCAATTCCAATTGTTTTCTTGCAATTGATTCATCCAGAAGCATCGTGGGATACTTATAAACGTTCTTGCAATGTCAATTTCATTGTTCCATATCTCCAATCCATTCGACTCAAGCTCAAAAATTTTCGAGTTCCACCCTGTCTGTTCATGGCTAATAGGACACCAATTTCTTTCGTTTTTACACTGGTTCGACTTGACTCGAGGCCAGAAGACTTACTTAAACCTCACTTTGCCCCGTCATGGCTTACAAACTCAAATTCGATTTGTTTTAGAGATTTTAATTTCAACGGTTGGGTTTCGGGTTCTGAGTTCTCTTTCACGATTTTTCTATCTAATTTCTTCCTCTTCATTCTCTGTTCTTCTTAGTTTGTCTCTCTCCAGGTCTGGGTTCAAGTGTTCATCGTCCCCCACACAAGAGATGTATGTATATATATATATAGGGTGTAATTTGTTCATGTAATTGATTTAAGTGAGTTTAAGCGGCAACTGACACTAATACCTTTCGGCTGAGTGACAGATGTCGCATAGAAACCTTAGGACTCATCAAAAGTGGCTGAGTCAGCCAATTAGCCCCAAATTACCATTTTGCCCCTACCCTCACAATTTACCAAAATGGCCTTCATATTCCCAGACCCATAACTTTGTCATCCGAACTCCGATTGACGCATGCCGCCTGTCTACAGATTCAGCGTTCTGAGACCTACCAATGGTCATGACCCAAGTCCAAAACGCATCCTGAACAAAAAAGTCAACTTTCGGCCCTTATAACTAGGGGTAAAATTGTCATTTCCTTCCATTTTTTCCAAATTTTCCTTTTCCGAATTTCTGGGTCATCACATCCGATGGCCGAGGTCCAAGGACCATTATGTAGATCGGCACGATACGAATCCGTAGATAGGCGTCACGTCGAATTCGGACGTTCAACGGAGAAGTTACGGTTCACGGAAGTTCGAACGTACTATTGCATGTTTTTCGAGACGAGAGCCTTTTTGGTAGCAAGTGAGGCCCAGATTTTTGGAAAGGCCTAATGGATGAGTGACAAGTGTCACGCATCCATTACCCAGCCCAAATAATTCATGCATATCGTCCCCTTTTCATTGTATTCGACCATTTCCACCAAACCCGATCAAACCATCCAACCCCATTCCAAACCCTTCCCCTTCTGATCATGTTTGAGAAACCAAGAGAGTGAGAAGAGGGCTAGAAGATGATGGTGGCTGGCCAGGGGCAGTACCGCCGTGGACGGCGGAGGGACATTGTGCAGGTAACTCGGTTTTTTCTCGATTTCCCCCAATTTGAATTTCATACATTATGGCTAGTTTTTCTTGATTAGAATTGGTTTATTAAGATGTTAAGAAGATTTTAAGAAGGTTTAAATGGTGGTTCACGACTGAGGAGGCCCTGGGACATTTCTGGAAAAGTGAATCGTGGGAGGGGAAGTTGAACCGGGGTGTATTTAGGGGTTTTTCAGTGTTTTGATTTCAAAAATAGGATTCTAGGATCACAATAGGAAGTTTAGAATCGATTAGGAAGGAAAAGGATGAAAATTGAACAGTGTAGGGCCGGGACCGGTCACGCCGGTCCAGTTGCAGGGTCGAACCGTGCCAGCGGGTCGAATCGGTCGGCTGGAGGACAGGGATGACCACTGTGCAATGGCGCGTGAGGCCCACGCGCAGGGCCATCAAGCGGTGTGTGACGGTATGTGGTGAGGCTTTTGGAGAAAGTTCCAACATGTGAAATAATCTATTCGAAGTAACAAACATTTTGGGACTGGTTTCGAGTCAATCGTACATCGTCTCGATATAGTTCGGGCTGTCCGAAGGTTTCGGAGGCCGTTTGAAAGTTATTAAAAATCCCGAAAAATTAGGGGGCTTTAGTGAGGGGTTAATTAAGTAGTTAGTAAACCTCTAAAGTAATTTGGACAGGTTTGGGAACCCCGGAGATGACGATTGACCTGGGAAGGCGTACAACACGCATTTCGAGGCGGCAGCTCAGACGGTCTGTGAGTGGACCTTTCTTTCGAAATTGATGCATGCATAAATGTTTTATAATTGTTTTAGATTATTTTTTATGATTCCATGAGTGCATTTGTTTGTGGTAGCCTAGGATTTATGTATTTGCACGTATTTCGAGATTTCCTGTTTTATACGATGCTTGTACGTGCTAGGTTTTCAATGAGGATTTAATGAATGGCTTTTAGATTTGGAAATATGAAATCGGGCATGAGACCCATTTTATTTACGAACCCATGGACTTAGTGTCCATTTGATTTGATGAGAATTTGGGCTAAGGGCCCATTTGAGTTATACGATCGGGTCG
This sequence comes from Prinsepia uniflora, assembly GCA_032719365.1. Taxonomy (NCBI): domain Eukaryota; kingdom Viridiplantae; phylum Streptophyta; class Magnoliopsida; order Rosales; family Rosaceae; genus Prinsepia; species Prinsepia uniflora. The sequence goes on along the minus strand of CM064865.1, from coordinate 46,476,261 downwards.
AGGGCCCCGTTGATTTATGATTCGGGCTTGAGGCCCCATTGACTGTAGTATCGGGCTTGAGGCCCTATTGGTTGTGAAATCGAGCTTGAGGCCCAGTTGATTTATGGTTTGGGATTGAGGCCCCGTTCGTTGTGATTTCTAGCTCGAGACCCCGTTAGTTGCGAAATCGAGATCGAGGCCCCGTTATTGTGGTATCGGGCTTGAGGCCCTGTTGTTCGTGAAATCGGGCTTGAGTCCCAGTTCAGTTTATGAAATGAGAATTCGGGGCATGAGACCTTATTGAACTGTGGATTTAGGCCGAGGCCTGTGAAAGTAGATTTGAATCGGATTCGAGGAATCCTGCTGAGATGAATCGGGTATGAGACCCAGTTGAAATATGTTTTGAGATTGGAAAGAAAGTTCTTTGAAATTGTATAGATACCCTTCACATGATTTATTTGGTCTCCTCCAGATGCCGACCTGGAGAGTCACGATCCACATACCAGAATAGGTATCCCCATAGGGAGCCCATTCCAGGAGTGAAAGTTATGATGTGGTCCCGGACCAGATTCCGGAGAGATGCTCGGACTAGATCCGGAGATAGAGCTCGGACTAGATCCGGAGATAGAGCATCCCAGACAGAGAATTCCTAGGGGTAGACTAAGAGTGAGACCCCGAGTAGTGTGCACACTAGTATAGAGATGAATCGTGACATATATCGGGGATGTGTTCCCTAGGGGCTGTGTGCCCCGAGTTGGCATCTTCTCGGAAGTGTCGCGGATGGGTTATACGTATGTCTATATGTATAAGGTTTTCTTAAGGAAAGTGATATGGGGCGAAGACCTCGTGTTCTATGTTTTAGAAAGTGATTTGGGGCGGAGACCCCGTATTCGATGTTTTGGAAATGGTTTGGGGCGGAGACCCCGTATTCTATGTTTTGGTATTTCACTGAGAACAGTTTTGGGTTGAGACTCACGTTTACTGGATTTGGGTAGAGTCCCACTTGTGTTTGAATTGGGTTGAGTTCCCATGTATTAATTTACGGTTTTTGGGCCAAGGCCCAATGGTTTTGTAAATGTTTTGATAAATGGTTTTTCGAATGCATGCATGCTTTTCAGTGAAGGGCATAAAGTATATTTTGTGAAAAGGTTTTTAATGAAATGATTGTTTTGTCCACTCACAGTTTTCGTGGTTTTAATGCCCTTCATGTTGATCGCGGATGCACACTGTAGCAGAGACCAAGATATCACACTCATCTTCCTACGATCCTAGCGTACTCTAGAAGCCCCGGTAAGGGCTAGAGACAGAATTATCTCTGGTCTGACACTTCGTGTCAGACGGGAGCAGGCACGTCCCACGGTAATCCCGGGGGATTTGGGACGGGTCCTGTCATATAAAATCACAATCAAGCCAATATCACAGAAATCAGAGTGTAAAACCTTTAAAACACTTAATTACGCATGCATTCTGAGAAGGAAAGTCCATTTACTGATTTCTAACTCTATTTAGGCACAAGCAATACTGGGATTCTGTATAGTTCTTAATGTATATTCCACCAACTTAACCAATTACTATCTTAAGTACCAATCCTATCACATAGTTGCATTACACGTAGGCCCTCACTATAACCGTCATCAGAATCAAATTTGAAAACAGTACCAACACATATTCAGAAAAATATTCCCTCGGGAAAGGAGCCTAGCTCGACGTCCAGGTTATCTCTGTACTACCGATAGGCAGTCCACTCAGGAAAGGATCCCAGCTCGATGTTCGAGTGAAAACTGACTCAAGAAAGGAGCACTACTTGACGTCTGAGTCATTCTTACAATACTAGTCTCAGGAAAGGGGCCATGCCCGACATCTGGGACCAACCATTATAAACCCAGGAAAGGGGCCCAGCATGACGTATGAGTCGTCACCACATTACGAATCGGAGGAAATGAGCCTTAGCTCAACGTTTGAGATTGTCCACTTCAACACTAGTCTCAGAAAAAAGAGCTTTAGCTCGACATTTGAGACTACTCACAATCTGCCCAGACATATAACTTCATATATATCATCATATGTATATAACACCATTTCATCATATCACTGTACCATTAACATCATAACTCTCAAAAATCATTATATAATCATCTGTTTATCAAACTCTAATTATTTCAACATATTTCTACTCTTAAAACCAATTTACTGAACTTGAGGGACACTTGTTTATAATAGATATAAATTCCTCGAAATGAACTTCACATATACCATATATATTTATTCCAAAATTCTCAAAATCCATCATTAATCATTTGGAAAAACCAAATCCAAATCATTGTCACATAGATCACTCATTAACCATGACTCTCAATTCAAGTTAAACCAAAATTTTCAAACCGGACCTTAATCTAAACACCATTCATAACAAATCTCGTAACACGTGCGCCTCAAATATTTCCATAACATTATAGCATATCATCCCACATCACGAATATCGGAAGAACATACTTATAATATATTTATCCTTTAAATTATATCCATAAACCCACATTTCAAACAATCAATAATTTTTCAAAAATTATTTGAGGTCAAAATTTCTCAAAAATTATCCATTACTTGTTCAAAACCATATTTAGAAGTCAAGTCGTCCTTTCATAGTTTGAATTTAAACTCAACATAATTTCTGTAAAAATTTCGTTAAAATACACTTGAAAGTCATTTAAATTTCAAAAATCATCAATAATCACTATCAGATAAATCAAACCAACTCCAAATAGGATTTTAGCCAAATCATTGTTTATGGAAAATCTTGTATATTTGAGTGATTCCATAAAATCATCCAAATTCATTAAATCATAACCAACTCATTATCATATCAATCATGCAAAAATTAATCAAAAAGAATCCTTCCCTAGCGGTGTACCGTCCATTTCCAACCCACTAACCCCGTCACAAAGAGGAATTTATCAATCACCACTCTTTTATCGAACTAGTTCGAAAATCATGTTTTAAGCAATATGTTGTCTTTAGAAAAGTGATGTAATCGAGTCATAATAATAATTTTATTAACGTACGCTACATATTTCAACTTAAGAAATGTTTACCATTTATCATCAAAGTATTACAAATTTATCCATCTTCAATTATGATCAAGTCTTTTTTCATAAGCAATTAACACCATAATATACACAACAAAATATTCCCATAAAAAATATTCATAATCGATCAATATCTCTACCACTTTATCGACTCATCATTTTTCATAATTATCAACAATTTATTAATTCTCTCTGTTCATAATTTCCTTTATAATTTTGTGAATCAAATCCTCTATTTTTCATAGCCAAATTTTCACATCCTCTTTTTCAACGTGTATTTAATGCTACACAAGTATAATCATATATAATTTATACATAATAATAATTTCGATAATCCAATGAGTATATTGATGCACACAAGTCCTTTAGTTAGACACCTTATTCACACTTCCTTAAATCCTCTGCATTCCTCATAATTTATATAATTCATTTTTTCTATATTTCACTATGAAGATACTAATTTGCACCAAGTTTTAGGATTAATTAAGAATGTTTAAATAAAACCCAAAACTTTGATTGAGCATAACTATCTCAAACGATGTCCAATTAACTTAAACCTTGGATCATTGAACTCAGAATGTCAACCTGAACATTTTTCATGTTTACCAAAATTCCAAATTTCGGCTCACGCGTTCACACATTTCGATAAAAGTTGAGGATAGCCTCTGCGCGTGGGCCTCACAAGCCTACGCAGAGGTTGTCTTCAACACTTGTGGGTTCTGATTTTCGGGTTGCTCGACCTAGCAACCTAACCCGGCTGTATCTTCCTCGATTTTCATTTTTTTCCTTCTTCTTTCGACCATTTCCTTCTAAACCATCTTAGGAGCCAGTTTATAATCTTAGAACTAAGTAAAAAGAGCTGGAAGACTACCTTCTTGTTTTGGCCAAAACACTATTTGCATCACAGATAATTTCCCTCGTCCAATACCCTTGTTTTTGGGCCTTAACCGATCACATGACATCCAGAAAGAAGAAAGGAAACTTGTGGCCATGTTTCCAGGCCTAAAATGTAGACTTGAAAATGAGAACCCAAAACGATGGTTTCGGGTTTCGTCTCCTTCCTTCCTTCCATTGCTTTATCTCTAGTTGTTTCTTCCTTTCTTCTTTCTCTTCATTTTTCTCTTCTTCCTTCCTTCTATTTTCTTGGTTATCTCACTCACCTTCTCTGATTTTTCTCACATAGCCACCACTTTCATGGTTTTCGACCATGCTCCACACATGTCCCATGCCAACACACACACACACACAAGTTTATACAATCACAAGATCGCTAGATGCATATATGTGGGAAGAAGAGCTCAAGAATTTTTTAGATCAACACTTGTGTTCATACCATATCGGCCCAAACCGAGCTTGAAGCCCATACTGACTACAAGCCCAGCCCATTGCCGAAATAGCACCAGTTCGGACCAATCTTGGAATCCCAGCCCTCTACCTGGCTCCGCGTGTCGGCCCAGACTGACCTAGAGGCCCAGCCCTCTTCCAACACCATGCCACCGGCCGACTTTATAGGACCAGCTCCTGTCGGTCGGTGCGCCGGCCCAGACCGACCGGTCGGCCCAGTACCACCGCCTAGCACAAGCCCAAGGGGTCCAGGCCCACTCACACGAACAAGTCCTAGTCGGGTCTGGATGGCACCTCCACGTGTCAGTCCCACAGCGAATTGATATTTGTCCCACATCGGGAAAATACAAATATTATATTCGCCGCACCCGTACAAAGGGGTCCATTTTTCGTACAAACGTAACTAAGTAATTTTACTGTTTACTACTACTTTTACAGTATACTTTCTGCTACCCCCTAAACCTTAGGCCGACAACTGACTTGGGCGTCGAAGTACCTTTGGGCCGGTACCACACTGGTGCCTATACTCTCACCGACCGACCAGTTCCCTTCCTTTTTAGGTTCACACAGGGCACGTGGCAGAGCAGCATTCGCTCCCTAAGTTGGCACATTTTATGCATCAACAACTTGAGTCACATGTGAGAATTGTAAAATTACCAGAATTCCTTTCATAACTTATTTTTTTTTTTCCTATTTCCTTACATATTTTCTAATTTCAATAATTTCACAACATATTCTTTATTTTTCATATTTTCCTAGCATATTTTTTAATTTCTTAACATATTTTCTATTTCCTTATTTCATAACATATTTTCTATTATCATATTGTCTTAACAAATTTCTAATTTCATACACATTTTCTACACAAATTACCAACAATTTCTACACATCGTCCATAATAAATACACAATTTCAAAGCCTAATTATTTTCAAATTTTTTATCATAACTAAATTGAGAGGCAAACACACATACATTTTTATAATTATTCCTTTAAATCGGGCACAAATTTCCTATAACACAAAACGCAATTAGTTTTTAATCAAAAAATAAAATTTCGGAACTATAAAAATTAAATTTCTCAAACCTTCAAAATTGATATATTGGTGATGGAGGGAAATGAATTTTATTGGTAGTCAAAATAGTGATGAGAAGATAATTGTTGGTGAATTAGTGAGAGAGAGAGAGAGAGAGAGAGAGAGAGAGAGAGAGAGCGAGAGAGAGAGAGAGAGAGAGAGAGAGCGAGAGAGAGAGAGAGAGAGGGGGAAAGAGGAGCTTTGAGAAAGAGTTGTGGGCAGAGAGGAACAAGAAAGAGAAGTCTGTGTTGCTAACATATTTAGACTCTTGCTCGACAAGGTACTTCCTAAGGCAGTGTTTAATGATTCGTCTGGAAATAAGTGCTCAACGCTACATGTTACCCGACAAATGTAATTCATCGTGTTGTTCAAGGTTGCCCGATGGACATGAAAAATTAATCGGGGCAAGCTAATCAATTTTACTCGCCAAATGGATCTTCTTCCTGCCAAGCTCTAGCCCAATGAACATTGTTTTTTTGTTGGGTAAGATCAACTTAGACGACGAAAATCTATCAGACAACTACCAATTTCTTGTAGTGATCATATAGGTAGTCATTAATTCACTCTTAATATATTAAGAATCATCATTCCACTTCTACGAACATATTATTGTTTTTTATTGGTAAAATGTACATACTTGTCGGACATGTATTCAATTGAGAATTTCACAAAATTAAAATTTCTCTAGAAGTTTAGATATATTTAATTAGGATTTTAGAGAGCATGTTGGTAAAAATTTGAGGATATTCAATCTATAACTTTATAGTTGTATTCAAAATATCAATGAATATTGTAAACTTCATAAAAGGTTAAGTGTATTTAATCATGACATTTCATAACTCCATAAAAATTTAGATATATTCAAAATATCAATGAACATTGTAGACTTCATTATACATGGAAGAGTTTTTTATGGAGTTTAAAAAACATTTTAGTGTAAATTATGTTTTCGCAAAGTTTATGGTTTATCTAGCCTCCCCTCTTGGATTTTTACAAGCAAGGCTTAAAATATAATTTGTGATTTTTAAATGTTTTAATAGACTCAATAAACCAATATCAATTACATGAATTTATTTACTATCCACAATAATTTTCAGTATGTGTATATATATCAATGTTCTAAACGGTGGCCCAGGCGGTGCCTAAGTGCTAGGTGGAGAAGAGCCACTGCACATAACGGCTCTGCGGCAACAAAACTCAGCAACAAATTGGGCAAACTAGGCGGTCTCGATGGTAAATGGGTAGTCCTGGGCGGTCTTGGGCGACGGGCTGGGCGGCGCTGAGGCTAGTGGATTGAATCTGTCCAAAAACTTTTATTCAACACAAAATGTAAAAAAGAAAATTAACCGAGTCATAGTTAATTGCACCCAAATCTTCAATTCCAATCCTCAATTCACCACCAATATTAACCTAATGTAACCCAATTCTTCAATTCAACCCCTAATTTGCATAATCCAAATTAACTCACCCTTCACGATTTGAAACTTTGAATTGGGAACCAGAGGACGAGACTCACCTTTTGCGGCTTCTCAGCTTCGTGGCTTCGATCGTCTCCATCGCCTAGTTTGAATTGATTGCCTCCATCGCCTGGTTTGATTATTTGAATCGATCGGTCCCATACTCAGACTTCCAGCTCGATTGACTTGGAAAAAGAAAGATGTGGAGAGGAAGAAAAGAGAGATGTGGGAGAGGGACAGATTAAAAGATTAGAAATGAGGAAGAAAAGACGATTTCTTGTTCGAGCCAATTCTATCTTTCTGGGTATCGAGAGGGAGAAGGAGAATTCATATTGTTGAATCAAAGATTGAACTCGTCGCGAAAAGTCCTCACAATTCCTGCAAACAGCAAACAATTAGCTATCGTTGCTTCGATCGATTTACCCGGGGGGTTGTTCGACCAAGAACACTCCGATGCTTAAGTTAGCTTTGAGAGAGGAAAAGGATATACTTCGAAACGAAGAATCAACGTACCTTAGAAATGAAATGTGCCTTGCTATTTATAGGAAAAATCTTGGGAGCCTTGGAGCGTTCTGATTGGTCGGTTGGATATTTAATTAGTAAATAATATATTATTATTAAATATATTATTTAATAATTGTAATGATGGCTCATCATGATAGTAATTTTATTGTATTTTAATATTAATATTAATTATCCATTATTAAGAATAACGATAATTAACTCTCGGAGAGAATATCAATGTTACAGAGATTTTAACCCGATCAAATAACGTATTTAACTGGTAAATAGATTATTTAATGTGCGGGAGTTTTTCAAATGATCAGCGTTATTTGCCAAGGGCAATTCGGTCATTTATGGGAATTACGGGACACGTGGCAGTTCCATAATTTTCGGATGATTTTGGGTTCCACAAATGCCCCCACATCGATTCGGTATTCAAGGAATCCGGAGGGATGTATATTGTTTGGAATCTTATATTACCGAGTTACCGGTTACTGTTGGGTTCAAGAAACGAGTCTGTTTTTATATATATATATATATATATATATATATATATATATTGACGAGTATACCCTTGATTATAAGGGTTAAAAGTCCATTTTTAGTTTTAGAATGACTAATCTGGGATTAGTGGTGTGAATCGGACATAATGTGCAAAATGACCATTTTGCCCCCAAAACGAGGGCCAGAGACCGTTACGTAGGTCGAGTTGATACGAATCCATAGACAGACGGCATGCTGAAATCGGAGATCGGATGCGAAAGTTATGGGTCTACGAAGGTGAGGGGCATTTTCGTAATTTTGAAAGGTAGGGGTAAAACGGTAATTTTCCGAGCGAAGGGCAAAACGGTCTTTTTGACAAGCGAATGGTGGACGCTGACTCATGCTACCTGCCAATGATATTTGTTACTTTGTGCAGACAAAATGGAGGAAATCAAGGATTTAGGGACCCTAATCCCTTAATTAAGGAAAACTCACTCATTTTGTCCAATTTTTGACATCCTTAAATAACAGAACAATTCGGTTGTGAGAATGAGAGATTGAAGAGTCTGAATTGGATCAAAACAAACACGAAGGACAAAGGGGTCGCTGAGTTTGCAGATTTTCGAAGATTTGAAAATTTGTGGTGAAAATTCGAAATCGAATTCGTGAGTCTTGAGGATCAAAATTGAGACTGGATTAAGTCTTCTAGGACTAATTCGAACCGATCCAAATCAAAAACGGAGAGGATTGAGGCCGTATCGAGCAAGAACAGAAGCTTCAAAATTCTCGAAAAATCGAGCTTGAAGTCGAATGGTTAGAGGTAAACATTAGTGCAATTGTCCTGGTATTAATGTTTATTATGTCCTTAGTTTACTTTCTGTGTGTTTAATTTGAAGAAATGGCCAAAAATGGGGTGGAACCCGATTAAGGATCCATCGGGTTTTCATTTCGAGTCGAGTGAATTGAGGTCCAATTTCACGAAATTGAGCATAAGGATCTCTAAATAGGATTGGATACATGAAAACGAGTGGAAGGAATGGAAGAATTGGGGTCGAATTGGGTGAGATTGCTTCGGGTCTGGTTGCGGGTACGCGACCCGTTTTACAGGAAATCGGGCAGGAACGATGACACTGTAGCATTTACTGTTCACGCGCGTGGCTTTCACGCGCAGCCACTAACGGCAGCGCGTGAGGGCACGTGGCTGGTTTTCTGGGGAAGTGTTCAACATGAGTTTTATTATATTCAATGTAACGAACATTTTTGGTATTGAGTACGAGTTAATCGGACACTGTTTTGATACTGTTTCGGGGGTCCGAAGGTTTAGTTTATGTTTTAAATCAATATTTAATTCCCGAAAAATTGCGGCAAATTGATATGATATTTATAGAGTCATTACTGACCCTTCATGTTGTTTTTGGACAGGATTCGAGATTCCTGGAAAGCGTGGGAAATTACGGAAGTGCTTCCAGCTTTGGAAAATGAGCGGTTTGGACGGTGCGAGCGAGCATTGGTAGGCTGGCTCACATTCAACGTGACCCTTGCTAGTACCGCAAATATGCTTGCTACGCGTCAAGAGTCCATTGAAGGTGTTTAGAAATTTTGTTGGAGCGGGTGTACTACCGGTGCCACGTGGTGGACAGAGTTTGGCTGAACAGTCGACGGGGACTTGGCGGTGACTGAGTGCACTTGTGGACGTGACTAGTAAGCATCGGTAGGCAGGATCACACTCACTGTGACTCTTGCTAGTACCACATACATGCTCGCCATGCGTTAAGGTGCCGAGAGACCCAACAAACTTGCCATGTGGGAGCGTGGCGATTTTCGTGGCCTAAGTCCATTCCGAGGGAAAGATATGGATTCTGAGAAGCCCGAAGACTTCATGGAGTGGAAGGCTCGCAATCAAATTGCCCTTCCAAGCGACGTTCTCGTGGAGCTTGGCGACAGATGTTCTTCTAGAGTTCCGGGACATGAGCCGGCTACTCTCTCCATGAATGGCGGGAAGCTTTCAGACATCCCGATCAAGGAGTGGTTGTGCGTTCCACTGTGCTTGAAGGAGACCGTTGTTCAGAAGAAGGACAATAAACAAGGACCTATTGGTTCTCGGGGGAAAAAAGCATGCCGAGCAACTTATTTCCTAACCAAAAAGCATACCAAGCAACTTCTTTCCTAACCTATCTGCCTTGGTCCCGCAAATGTGCCATCTTGACGCGAAGGGCCTGCAGAAACGGAAAGTTATGTTGTTGATTTGAGATTATGATAACTTAAGAAAACTTGAGGTCATAATTTCACATCGGAAGCCAAAATGGGCAAGTTGGAGATGAGCCGTGCAGAGAAGATGCTGATAGAAAATGAGCGAGATACCGCTCGAGATGAGCTCTCCTCACTGCGCAGAAATTTGCAGGACTCAGAAGGCTTAGATGCTTCGATGACGAAGGCTTGAATGCTTTGCAGGGCAAAGGCTTGGATGCTTCGATGACAATGGCTTAGTTGCTTCGCATGGCGAAGGCTTTGATGCTTCACAGGGCGAAGGCTTGGATGCTTCGATAACGAAGGCTTGGATGCTTCGATAATGAAGGCTTAGGTGCTTCACATGGCGAAGGCTTTGATGCTTCGCAGGGCGAAGGCTCGAATGCTTCGATGACGAAGGCTCGAATGCTTCGATGACGAAGGCTTGGATGCTTCGATGACGAAGGCTTAGGTGCTTCGCGTGGCGAAGGCTTAGATGCTTCGCAAGGCGAAAACTTGGATGCTTTGATGACGAAGGCTTGGATGCTTCGATGACGAAGGCTTTTTACACTAGAGAGAATAAGCTTTGAAAATTGTACATGGTGAACAAATCAATTTGTCAATCTCATTTCATTGATACTTGAATTTAGAAGACAACTTGAAAAGCAAAATTGAAAAGCTCCATAGAATTTTATGTCTCTTTAATGTTGACTTGCGTCTAGTTGATGCAGATCACCTTTGACGCTGGCTCGTTCGGCTCTTTGTTCTCCATGTGATTTACAGTCTTCTTTTTGATGTAGTCTGTACAAAGCCCCTCCCTCAGGAGATTTTGGAGATATCTTTCGAAAGATATACATGTGCTGATATTGTGCCCATAACATTCATGATAGGCGCACCATTTAGTTTTATCAGCATTCTCTTGATTGCCTTTGACTGGCTCCGGCTTCTTAAACCATGGCTTGTTCTTAATTTCATTGTGGATGTGATGGGCTGGTAAAGATAGCTGCAAGTTAGGCTTCCCCATAACTGGCGTTTGGGAGTGTTGCCTCGCCTTTCGCTTGTTGAGCTTTCCAGTCGCAAACTTTCCATGGGGTTCATCCTCATTGGAGGCCTTTTCGCTAGTCTCGGCATGGTCATGAATATGAGCGGCGCTCTTCTCGTCCTCCCAACTTGCATGTCGCTCTGCTAGTGAAAGTATTTTGGAAAGACTTCGCGCATTGCTCATGACGATGTCCCCGTAAAGCTGGCTATCTCGAGGGAGTCCTTGCTTGAATGCCATTGCCGCAATAAGGTCATTACAGCCGATAATGCGAGACTTCTCCTCACAAAATCTCCGTATGTATTGTCGCAGAGTGTCTTTTGCTATCTTTCGGACAGAGAAAAGATGGTCATCTTTCACCTCGATTGTCCGAAGTTGTGCGTATTCCTTCACAAATACGAAAGCCAACTCTTCGAAGGACTCAATCGACCTCGGGGGGAGATGATTGAACCAAGTCATGGCTTGGCCTTGAAGGGAAGCTTGAAAAACATTGCACATGATAGACCTGTGGGGGATCATGACTCCTCGGTAATAATCTATGTGTTTTACCGGGTCGGAGACTCCTTTGAATGGAGTGAAGTTTGGCGTTGCGAACCTCTGGGGGAATGGCTCCTCCTCAATATCCCTTATAAAGGGCGTAGAGAGCCGTATCTGACGACGTAGATTGTCCTCTAGATCGCCACTTTGTTGAGCACGAAAGTGCATGTCCAGCATTTTTTGAACATCATTAGCCCGCAACGCTCCTTGCTGAGGCGATGAGTCCCTTTTTGCTAATCGATGAGAACCTCTCTGAGCTTCTCCCCCTGATCTCTGGGATCGTGCAGGGGAGTAGGCTTCATCTTCCCCTTTACTGCCGTGGGCGGATCGTTTTGGGTTTTTGTATAGAGCTCGAAGTTGCCCCTGCTCCCATGTGAGTGCTGTGAGCGCTCTGCCCGTGAAGTTGCCCCAGTCCTACCTCCTAGCCATTCACGTACTAACGGCTTTAGGCGTTGTGGGCTTTTCGCTCGGTGAGCATGACTTTCTTCTCTAGAGTCACCTAGCGAAGTATCTCGTGACATTGTTTGGCAGCAGGCATGCTCTTTCCCAAGACGTCTTTGGGTATTCTCTTGTCGGCCACGTGACGTGGATCGTCTGTCCTGCTCCTGGATTGGTCTCCCTGCTAGGAGTTGCTGCAAGAGCTCTGACTGAAGTTGAACTTGTTTGCTCAACCTTTCAACTTGTTGCGCCAAGATATCCTGGGGGGGTTGGGGGTGACCTCCCCCTGAGATGTCATGGTATCCATCCAGGAAGTCCCTTAGGACTATGTTTGCTGCAGGCTGTTCATGTCGTGATGTACTTCCCATCAATCTCATGCCTGCCCGTTGTAGAGCCGAAGTTCCTTCCCCCGGCGGGGGTATTTGGCTGGCTAGAGAGGGGAATGTTCCGAAGCTGAAGGTTGGTCTCCCTTCGAGTTTCTTAATGGGCACTTCTATGGACACACGCCTGGGTTGAGGTGGGTGCTTCTCCGGAGTTTGAATGTGAGCCTCATTCCTCGTCTGAGCTGTTGAGGCAGAAACACCTTCTCCGGCTGATTGAACGGATCGACGAACCTTAGCCATGCTGGATCGAAGAATTTTGAATTGGAAAGCTGTTGATGGATAATTTGAACAACGTTCAGAATCTTCGAACAATGTTGATGAACGACGAACGAAGGGAGATGAACGATGAACAACGTTCAAAATCTTCGAACAATGTCGATGAACGGCGAACAAAGAAAGATGAACGATGAACGAATTCTTGATGAATGATGAACAAAGTTCAAAATCTTCGAACAATGTCGATGAACGACGAACGAAGAAAGATGAACGATAAACAACGTTCAAAATCTTCGAACAATGTCGATGAACGACGAACGAAGAAAGATGAACGATGAACGAATTCTTGATGAGTGATGAACAAAGTTCAAAATCTTCGAACAATGTCGATGAGCGACGAACGAAGAAAGATGAACGATGAACGAATGAGAGAGCTTCCTCTGAGTATATCTCAATAGCTCTCAATGAAAGCACCAATTGTTGAATTAAAGATTGAAATCGTCGCGAAAAATCCTCACAATTCCTGCAAACAGCAAACAATTAGCTATCGTTGCTTCGATCGATTTACCCGGGGGGTTGTTCGACCAAGAACACTCCGATGCTTAAGTTAGCTTTGAGAGAGGAAAAGGATATACTTCGAAACGAAGAATCAACGTACCTTAGAAATGAAATGTGCCTTGCTATTTATAGGAAAAATCTTGGGAGCCTTGGAGCGTTCTGATTGGTCGGTTGGATATTTAATTAGTAAATAATATATTATTATTAAATATATTATTTAATAATTGTAATGATGGCTCATCATGATAGTAATTTTATTGTATTTTAATATTAATATTAATTATCCATTATTAAGAATAACGATAATTAACTCTCGGAGAGAATATCAATGTTACGGAGATTTTAACCCGATCAAATAACGTATTTAACTGGTAAATAGATTATTTAATGTGCGGGAGTTTTTCAAATGATCAGCGTTATTTGCCAAGGGCAATTCGGTCATTTATGGGAATTACGGGACACGTGGCAGTTCCATAATTTTCGGATGATTTTGGATTCCACACATATAGAAATGAGGCAGACAATATAGATGAGGGGGGAGATGAGGTAGCATCGGACGTGGGATATTTAGAATTATCAATTGGATGGTGTATTTGTTTAGAATTGTCAATTGGATGGTGTATTAGTATATGATTGGGTTTGGGATTATTTAGAATTATCAATTGGATGGTGTATTTGTTTTTTTTTTGCCCACCGATGGTGTATTTGTTTGGTTATTATTATTATTATTATTATTATTATTATTATTATTATTATTATTATTATTATTATTATGTTGGGTTTGTTTGGATTCGGGTCTTTTAAATAGATTGGGTGTGAATTTGTGAATATATTGGGTTTGGGCTTGTAAAAATATTGTGTTTGAGTTTGTTTGGAATTGGGTTTCTTTAATTTTAACTCTTTAGTCTTTATTCAACCCATTAGTGTATTTAAAATGAAGTTTATAGTATATATATATATATATATATATATATATGTAAGTATGTAAATACATAATTTATTAATTTTTGTCCTTAAAAAGCCTAGGAGCGTATAACACCGGTTAGAACATTGATATATATATATATATATATATATATATATCAATTTTGAACCTGAAACTTATTATTACTTTGGTGGTTATCCACCAGCATGCTAATTTATAAAGAAGTAGTTCATGTGAGTGTGAAAAGACGCATGGATTGAAATATCAGCAATATCGTTGAAATTTTGGTCGATATTTCACCAAAATAAGTAGGTGACATCAAAAAAGGAAGGGGGGAGAGAGAGAAATTTTTACATTTTCATTCGATGTCGAAGAATATCGACGATATCGACTGATATCCACCGAGATCAACCGAGCACCTTCATTAAAAACCTTGATTCAACCACATAACTTCATCTATGGACTCATAGGAGCTCGAATCCAAGCTTAGATTGTTGAGATTTTTTACCTAGATTTCTCACAAGCTACACCTTTTCCACTAGAACCAGCGATAATTTCTAACTCTGGTCGTCCTTCTTTGGGGCCTGATTCCGCTGGAAAATGCTCGACGTCGTCAGTTGCGACGGTAACTTTCGTTATCGCCATCGCAACGAATATAATGACACTGATGCTGCTAGTGATAAGCCTTGAATTAAGTATCTTTTTATGCCTTTTGTACTTATCTTTTAATGTTTAAAAACCAAACAATTGTAGAAAATAATATATTTTGTGGAAAATGTGCATAATTGGATAGAACACGAAATTACGAGCATTTAGACGAAAAAATACCTTCAATCGGAGTTATATTGAAGAAGTTATGATTGAAACAAATGAGACCACCAAAAATAGCTAAGGGTTTCTGTAGGGGGTTACCGAATCCCCATAAACAACCCAACAAGGTATTCGGCCAGGCGCAACTGACCTGGTGAAACGGGGTTCGGTGCGCGTGCACCAAACCTCTCTGCCCCTTCTTCAGCGCACGCCTACCGAAATGGCTTCCAAGTTCCAGCAGCATCTCTCCAATCTGTTTCCTGTTCAAATTCCAGCATATTTTCCTTCCTTTTTGAGGAAATTTATCCAATTCAAGCTTGGATTTGTTTCCTTTTTATTTAGAAAACCTTTTTAATTAGTATTTTTACTACCTTTATTCTTTAGGACTTTAATTTAATTAGTTTAATCATTTTTCTTTTAGAATTTAAATTGTGAACTCCTATTTATTTGAGGATTAATTTTCTCTTATAAATAGAGAGGTTTATAAAAAGGTCTCTCATTATTTGTAAGCTCTACTTAAACCAATTTTTCCTTTTCAATAAATTCAAGATTTCTCGTAAAAGGTTAATTATACCATACTTCATCTGTGGCATAGTTAGGCTGTCCCTGAGTGTCTCACCAAAGAGTGCCCAAACACTTCGTATCCATATGGTGTCCCGAAGAGAAAAAATGTAATACGGCCTCTTTACCTTATAGTTATCTTTTGTGCTTGAATATCTTGGTTTATGAAATGATTTCTAATATTATTCTTGGTTTTATGATTTGTATTGCTTCAATATTCTCTATGTTTTATGATTCTATTTTTTTTTTTTGATTGTATGTTTGTGCTTAATGTTTGATTAGATATGTCGGGTTGTTTCCGAGTCTAATTCATTGAAAGTGTATGTCGGGTTGTCCCCGAGCACATACTTAAGATAATATGCAAATAACTCCTAAGGCTAGAATTAGAGGATTTCATAGGTTGAAGTTAATAGAATTCATGAATGAGTTAGGTTTAAAGATGAGTTGACCATGTAAATAATAGATTAGTTAATCATTTAGGACAATAGAAACAATCAACTGCCCCTTAATTAATTAATCAAAATATAATCATGCTTAGGTTGACACGACCCATCCTAATCCCCCCTGGGATTAACACAGGATGCGTCATGATCCCGTCTGACACGAAGTGTCAGACAAGGGAATAAATTAAAACCATCAGCCATACTGGCTTCTAGAGCGCGCCAGGATCCGGTGGAGGAGTGTGATGTCTCGGTCTCTACTACAGTTCGCATCCATGATCAACCTGAAGAACATTAAAAACCAGAAAAGACTGTGAGTTGACGAAAATAAATGAGTTCATAAAAACATATTTCAAAAAAAAAAAATGATGCCCTTCACTAAAAGCATGCATGCATTCAAAAACCATTTACCAAACCATTCATTCAAATAACCAATATTAGGGTCTCATCCCCAAATTCCGTAAATCCAAATCATACGACCCCCTTCCTAAATCCATTTACACAAATTCATAACATTTCAACCATATGTGGGAACTCAGCCCAAAACCGTAAATCCGAGTATGTGGGTCAATGTCCAAAACCATTTGCTATTCAAAAATCATCATTTCAAAAATCCAAGAAATCATATTTATCAAGATATATATATATATATATCATA
The DNA here is from genome assembly GCA_032719365.1 of Prinsepia uniflora. Taxonomy (NCBI): domain Eukaryota; kingdom Viridiplantae; phylum Streptophyta; class Magnoliopsida; order Rosales; family Rosaceae; genus Prinsepia; species Prinsepia uniflora. The sequence goes on along the minus strand of CM064865.1, from coordinate 46,459,546 downwards.
TAACCAATCCTGTCACGGTTTCTAAAGCTACGCGCGTGCTACCCGGGGTCTCAAATCCAAGTCTCCCCAAGGTCCACCCAAGTCAATGTCCGCAGATCAATGACCCTCCTTGGGGGTTATAATCCATAATAGCCTTCCTGAGAGGAAGGTAACCAACGGGGGTGACTCCACTCAGTTAGTACCTAATGGTTTCTAAAGCTACGCGCGTGCTACCCGGGGTCTCAAATCCCAAGTCTCCCTAGGGCCCACCCAAGTCAATGTCCGCAGATCAATGACCCTCCTTGGGGGTTATAATCCATAATAGCCTTCCTGAGAGTAAGGTACCCAACGGGGGCGACTCCACTCAGTTAGTGCTCTGTGACTACTCCAGGGTCCACCCAAGCCAACGATCCTCCCTAGAGTAGACAATCCATAAATATATAACAATAGTATATGAAAAAACATTTTGAAATCATTCTCAAAACCTTTCAAAGGTTCATTCCCGGTCCCCATAAACCGTCATGAAACCAGAAATCCATCCTTTCCAAATCTAAATCCGTTTAAGGTCTCCGAACCCGAAATCACATTTATAAACCATAAATGGGACTCAAGCCCGATATCATAACCAATCGGGCCTCAAGCCCGATCATGTAAACTAACTAGGCCTCAAGCTCAATTACGTAAATCAATTGGTCCTCGAGCCCGACTTCGTAAACCAACTAGGCCTCCAGCCCGAATCGTAAACCAACTATGCTTCCTGTAACGACCCACCCCGAATTATCAGGATTAATTAAGAGTTAATGACAGATTAGCGAGGCTAATCGGGGGTTAAACGAGGATTCACGGACGTTTAAGGTGAAATTACGATTTTGCCCCTGAACGAGGGTAAAAAGTTGACTTTTAACTTGGGAGGTCCGATAGCTGAGGGCTGAGGATCGTTACATAGATCAAGTCGATACGAATCCATAGACAGGCGGCATGTCGAAATCGGACGTTCGAAAGAAAAGTTACGGTTCACGGAAGTTTAGAGGAACTATTGCACGTTTTACGAGATGACTTGACTTTTGTCTCAAGTGGACCCCAGATATTTTCTCAAGCCCAATGGATGAGTGACATGTGTCACTCATCCATTGCCCAGCTTCCCACATACATGCATCGACCATCACATCTGTTTCATTCCCATCCAAACCCGAAACCCATGAAAACCCAGACCCCATGCCACCCTAACCCTATACTAATCGAGTGAGAGAGTAAATATAAGTGATAGGATGAGTTGGTGATGGCTAATGAAGTTAGGACAGCCGTGCACGACGGCGATAGCCCAGGTAACCCAATAACGCCCATTTTCCTTTTCGAATTTCAATTTCATGTTTAGGACGTTATGGATGGTTTTGGGTGATTGAAGGATGTTTAGCAGGCTTGTAGGAAGGTCTAGAGGGGTTTTTGGAAGGCTGAGAGGGGATGAACAGCCCAGGGGGCAATCGGGAAAGTTGGATCAAAATGGGGTGTTTAGAACATATGGGTTTTAGGTGCTTTTTCTTTGTTTTCTTCATTCAAAAAGGTTGCTAGGGAAGAAATAGGAAGAATGGAATCGAAATGGAAGAAAACGAACTAAAAATGAGGGAGATAGGAGGATAGACAGGTCACGCCGGTAGGACCGGACCGGATTGCAGGCGGACCGGTTCGGACCCGGTCTGCCGAAGTAAGAAGATGCACAGTGCTGGCGCGTGGCTTCCATGTGCAGCCACTTCAGGCGGCGCGTGCGGGCGCATGAGTAGTTTTTTGGGGAAGGTTCCAACATGCAAAATCATCTATTCGATGTAACAAACATTTTGGGACTGGTTTCGAGTCGATCGGACACCGTTTCGATACAGTTCGGGACGTCCGAAGGTTTAGGATCGACTTTAAAAATAGTTAAAAATCCAGGAAAATTAGGGGACTTTAGTGAAGGGTTATTTAAGTAGTTAGTAAACCTATATTATGCTTTGGACATGTTTCAAAGTCCCAATGATGACGATTGGCCCTGGAGAGGCGTATGGCACGCATATCGAGGTGCGGCTTCGGACGGTCTTTGAGTGGATTTGTTTCATGAATTCGATGCATGCATAAATGTTTTATATGCTTTAATGAACATGTTTTATGATTCCATGAGTGCATTGGTTGTGGTAGCTAGGATTTACGTATTTGCACCTATTTATAGGTTTTCGGTTTTATACGGCGCTTATACGTGCTATGCTTTCTACGATGGTTTTAATTGAAATGATTTCAGATTTAGAAATATGGAATCGGGCATGAGACCCATTTGATTTACAAACCATCAGACTTAGAGTCCATTTGATTTGATGGGAAATCGGGCTAAAGGCCCTTTTGAGTCATACGATCGGGCCGAGGACCCCGTTGGTTTACGAATTCGGGCTTGAGGCCCCGTTGATTTTAGTATCGAGCTTGAGGCCCAATTGAGTATGAAATCGGGCTCGAGGCCTCGGTTATTTATGGTATCGAGCTTGAGGCCTCGTTGGTTGTGATATCGCGCTAGAGGCCCAAATGATTATGAAATCGGGCTTGAGGCCCCGTTGGATAGTGAAATAGGGCTTGAGTCCCAATTTGGTTTATGAAATGAGAATTCGGGCATGAGACCTTATTGAACTGTGGATTTAGGCCGAGGCCTGTGAAAATAGATTTGAATTGGATTCAAGGAATCCCGTTGAGATTCGGGTATGAGACCTAGTTAAATTGAGATTTGAAAGAAAGTATTTTTAAAATGTATATACCTTCCGACATGATTTATTTGGTCTTCTCTAGCCGTCGACCTGGAGAGTCACGATCCACTACCCGAAATGAATAATCCCCATAGGGAGCCCATTCTAGGAGTGGGGGTTATGATATGGTCTCGGACTAGGTCCGGAGACAGTCATCCAGACTTCGTGGATCCTGGATGTTGGATAGAGCCTCCCAGATGTGGAATTCCTGGTGGTAGACTCGGAGTGAGACCCTGAGTAGTATGCATACTTATATAGATGAATCGTGACTGATATCGAGGATGAGTTCCCTAGGGGCTGTGTGCCCCGAGTTGGCATCACATCTGAGATGCCGAGGATGGGTTGTATATATGTATATGTATATATATACGAGATTTCACACAAAGTCATTTGGGGCGGAGACCCCATGTTCTATGTTTTTGAAAATTGGTTTGGGGCTGAGATCCCATGTTCTATGATTGGTATTTCACTGAGAATAGTTTTGGGCTGAGACCCACATGAATTGGATTTGGGCAGAGTCCCACTTGTATTTGATTTGGGCTGAGTCCTTATGGAAAACGTTTTGGACTGAGTTCCCATGTATTTGATTTACGGTTATGGGCCAAGGCTCTAATGGTTTTGTGAATGTTTTGATAAACGGTTTGGAATGCATGCATGCTTTTTAGTGAAGGGCATAAATCTTATTTTGGTGAAATGTTTTTATTAAATGTTTGTTTTGTCCACTCATGAATTTTGATGGTTTGAATGCCCTTCGGGTTGATCGCCGATACGGGCTGTAGCAGAGACCGAGACATCACACTCCTCCTCCGGATCCTGGCACTCTCTGGTAGTCCCGGTTGGACTAAGGACGGAAGTATCTCTGGTCTAACACTTCGTGTCAGACGGGAGTAGGCATGTCTCATGTTAATCCCGGGGGATTTGGGACGGGTTCTGTCACTTCCGGCCTGAATCGTAAACCAACTGTGCCTTCGGCCCAAATCGTAAACCTACTGGGCCTCCGGCCCGAATTGTAAACCAACTGCGCCTCCAGCCCGAATTGTAAACCAACTGGGACTCCTGCCCGAATCGTAAACCAACTGGTTTCCGGCTCGAATCGTAAACCAACTGGGCCTCCAACCCGAATCGTAAACCAACTGAGCCTCCGGCCCGAATCGTAAACCAACTGGGCCTTTGGCCCGATGTCTTATTAAATCAAATGGACTTCAAGTCCGAGAATTCGTAAATCAAAAGGGTCTCGTGCCCGATTCCATATTTTCAAATCTGAAATCAATTCACGAACCAATTGGGCCTCTAGCCCGATAACGTAACTAAATGGACTTTGAGTCCGGGGGTTTCCAAAACAAATGGGTCTCGTGCCCGAGTTACCTTTTCAAATCCAAAACCATTTTATTAACCCATTTCTAAAACCATAAGCACGTATAATCAGTGCAAAATCATAAACCTCGATTTACGTGCAATTATGTAAATCACCTCGAAATACGTGAAATCATGTAAATCACCAATATCCAAATCATCATCATAGAATCACATATGTAAAACATATAAAACATTTATGCACGCATCACAGTTTAGAAATCAAAGTCCACTCATAGACCATCCTACGCTACCGCCTAGATTTGCGTGCCGTAAGCCTCCCCGGGCTAATCACTGTCACCGGGACTCCCAAACCTGTCCAAATCACACTAGAGGATTACTAACTACTTTAATAATCTCTCATTAAAGCCCCGTAATTTTCCTGAATTTTTAACTATTTTAAAACTCGATCCTAAACCTTCGGACATCCCGAACTATATCGAAATGATGTCTGATCGACACGAAACCAGCCCCAAAATGTTCGTTACATCAAATAGATTAATTCACATGTTGAAGTCATCCCCAAAAGACCCTCCATGCCCCCACGCTCAGCCTAAACCCTCTACGAGTGAAAGCCACGCGCGATACTGTTCATCACCCTTAACCTTGGGTGAACCGGGTTCGCCTAGTTTCGACCAGACCAGACCGGTCTGGACCGGCATAACCGGTTCAGTGCTCTAACTCTCTCATTTTCGATCCATTTTTTTTCCATTTCGATTCCTAAACCTTCCTCTACTCATTTCCTATCGATCTAGGCACTTAAAACACGTGAAAAACAGACGAAACCATACCTCCCATGATCAAACAGTGAGCTTCGACTTTCAAGCTCAGTTCCAGTCCTTCCAAGCTCCCATTTCCTTAAAAAAACGATCCTCACCTAGTCGTCCTGGTCCCTAGGTCGTGTTAGAATCAGAAGGAACTCAAAACAACAGCCAAAACTCAAACTTCCAATTTTTGAAAACAATGGGTTCTCGGTCTGGCTTACCTCCGCCGTGGACCACCGTGTCCCGTCATCCATCATCACGCCGTCCTAGTCACTCTCAGTCCTCAAACTCTCTCAGTCACACCCATGGTTGCACACACAAACTCAGATGCGAAATATGGTGGCGGGGTGGTGTGTTTGTTGGTTTAGAGAGAAAGAAGATGGTGATTGGGTTGAAGAAGAATGAAAAACAAAGATGATGATAACTGATGATGATGGGGATCAGATGAGGTAGGATGGACGGTTGAGATGAGAGGGGGAGGTAGAGATGAACGGTGGAGATGGAAAGTGGGTGGGATTAATTATAAAATAATTAGGATAATAATATTTTAATTAATTAGATCCACTTTTTAGGGAAGCCACCAATGGGATGAGTGATGTAACGCCCTGAAAATCCAAAAAATGTAAAATATTAAAAGAATGTGTAAAATGACGTTTTTACCCTTAGGGGAATATGGCAAAAATTTGACTTTTTGTTTGAAATATTTCTATGTATATATGTTAAACTACTTTTAGTACTTTCGGGTTATATTGTTAGATGGGAGTAGGATCTTTCACGATTATCGAGGGATAATCGGGATGGGTACTGTCAAGTGACACTTCCAAGGGTCCCACACAAATATCTTCCCAATTAGATTTAATTAATATTTTATTCGGATCCCGAGATGTAAATCCCCGATTTTGCTCCCGTGACCATAACTTTCTCGTAGAACGTCTGATTTCGATGTTCGCCTGTCTATGGACTCGTGACATCTCGATCTACGTCACGGTCAGCGGTCCTCGTACGTTTGACTCCTCGAGTCAAAAGTCAACATTTTACCCACGACGAGGGGCAAAATGGTCATTTTGTACCGCCCATCCGATTTCGCTCAACTTATCACCAATTAATCTCACTAATCCTTCATTAGTCACTAATCTAATCCTGGAATTCGGGACGGGTCGTTACATAGGTACCCTCAATCTCCGGTTAAGAATGATCCCTACTTATCTAAAACGACCCATCCCAATCCCCCCGGGATTACCGTGGAATGTGCCATGCTCCCGTCTGACACGAAGTGTCAGACAAGGGATAACTTGATGCCACTGCCCAAACGGGGCTTCCAGAGTGCTCAAGGATCGATGGAGGAGGTATGCAATGCCCCAGTCTCTGCTGCAGTCGCAACCGTGATCAACCTGAAGGGCATTAAAAACAACCAAAAGCTATGAGTGGACGAAAATCATTACGTTCATAAAACACATTTCACAAAGACATTTATGCCTTCATTAAAACATATGCATGCATCGAAAATCAGTAATCAAAACATTTACTCAAACAAGCCATTGGGGCCTTAGCCCAAACTGTAACTCAAAACCAAGTGTGGGAACTCAACCCAAAACCGCAGGATACCAAATCCGTAAATACCATACCAAGTGAGCCACTGCCCAAATCCATAAACACAAATCCAACCGAAAACCATTTAGCAGATCCATTAGTTTCTATTTACCACATTACCATCTCCGACATCCCAGATGCCTAGCATCCCAGACGCTTGATGTCCCAAACATCATATCTCATGGTAATAAGTAACGCGTGCTGCCTGGGGTCTCTCTGACATCCCAGATGTCTGACGTCCCAAACGTCTAATCATAGCAATCCTGCTCCCGAGTCACTATACGGTCTGGTAGCTCCGTACAATGACCCCTCTCAGGCAATGCACCGTGACTTCCCAGTGTCCCAGACACCTGGAGGAGACCATCACATATCCTTGTATCAAGATGGTATATGGAAAACAGTTTTATCAAATCATTTCACAACATTTCAATGGGCCCTGCCCAAAATCTCTAAAACATCACAATTCCATTTAGGGTCCCCGACCCGAAATCACGTTTATGAAACATAGGGTCCTAGACCCGAAATCACATTTATTAAACATAGGGTCCCAGACCCGAAATCACATTTATTAAACATAGGGTCCCAGACCCGAAATCACATTTGTAACCCAACTGGGCCTCATGCCCGATTCTTGTAAACCACTGGGCCCACGACCCGAATTTGTAAATCAACTGGGCCCCTGGCCTGATAATATAACTCAAATGGGTCTCAACCCGATTTCGTAAACAACTGGGCCCCTAGCCCGATTTCATAAAGCAACTGGGGCCCCGGCCCGATTACGTAACTCAAATGGACTCCAAGTTTGAGGGTTCCAAAATAATTGGGCCTCATGCCCGAGTTCATCTTTCTAATTTTAAAACCATTTCATCACATTATTCATGAAACCACAATAAAACCGTTAGTCTCGATATATGTGCAATACGGAAAACATCTCGAAATACGTGCAACATACGTGAAATCAATAACCACAATCATCACCATAGAAATCATGTATATAAAACAGTTAGGCATGCATAGTATTTATAAAACCAAAGTCCACTCACAGACCGTCCAAACGATGCGCCTCGATATGTGTGCCATAGGCCTTCCCAGGCCACACTACTATCACCGGGACTTCCAAACCTGTTCAAATCACACTAGAGGGTCACTAACCTCTTCATTAACCTCCTATCAAAGTCCTGTAATTTTCTCGAATTTTTAACTATTTTTAAACTCGATTCAAAATCTTCGAACATCCCGAAAAATATCGAAACGATATCTGATTCCCTCGAAACCAGTGCCAAAATTTTCGTTACATTAAATGGGATAAAAGTCCTGTTAACCTCACCTCGGGATTCTTTTCCACGCGCCGTCACGCGCCGCCGTGAGTGGCTGCGCGTGAAACCTACTCGCCTGCTACAGTACCTTCGTCCCAACCCGATCTCTGTAAAACGGGTCCAATTGGCTCGCGAGATGACCCGATCTGTTCTCTGTCAATTCAACATCAATTCTTTCAATTGAACATTCAAATAGCTTCGTTTTAAGTCCAATTACAGTTATGTAAACTTAATTTTTGGATTTCTTACCTTAATCCATCAATTTGATGATGAACTTTCGAAGAACACCTGGGCACTGTTCCTTCTTCGAAGTTCATCAGTCCCATCTGATTTCTTTCAATTGATCCACCCAGAAGCTTCAGTGGACCAAGATAAACTTAGTTCCCAATTCAATTTTATCGTTTGATCTCTCCAAGATCACGACTCAACCTTCGATTTCCTCCTCTGTTACCAGGTCCGTTCAGAGCCCAAAAGCCATCAATTTTCTTCATTCTTGATGTGGATCAATTCGTAATGACCTGAGGAAGCTAACTCAAGCTTCAATTTCGATCCTCAAGGCTCCAAGCCTGAATTTTGAATTTTCCCCCCAAATTTCCAAAACTTGATTTTTGGTTTCCGGTTCCCCTCTCTCTGTCCCTCGTGTTTCCCTTGCTATCACAGTCCCTTCAATCTCTCAATTCTCTCAATTTTTCCTCTCAAGCTCAGCCGTGGAAGGAAGCTCAATTCTCCCATCTCTCATGCTCTGTTTCTGTGTTATTCACGGCTCAAAGAAAACATAAAGAAGAAGATGGCTGATGATGATTAGGAATGATGGGGAATGATTAAAGATGATGATGATGATGTTTAACGGGAAACATGGAGCATAATTTAGGCCTCAAAACAAGGGATGGGTGACACTTGTCACTCATCCAGGTGTCCACAATCACCGGTCACTGTTCACTATTTTAATAATATTTTAATCGAAATCCCGGTTCGTTCGGTTAATCGATTTCGTTCCCGTGACCACAACTTCGTCGTCGAACCTCCGATTTCGGCATGCTGCCTGTCTACGGATTTGTATCGACTCAATCTACGTAACGGTCCTTGTCCCTTCGCCATTGGACCTCCCGGGTTAAAAGTCAACATTTGGCCCCTTTTTAACCAAATTACCAAAATACCCCTCGACTTCCGAACGTCATAACTTCTTCCTCGAATGTCGGAATCAGACGTGCCACTTGTCTATGAACTCGTGACGTCCCCAACTACATCACATTCATCGGTCAAAGTCCATTTGACCACCCGAACTAAAAGTCAATATTTTGCCCACGCCTAGGGGCAAAACGATCATTTTACACATTTCGTCTGATTTCACTCAACTAATCCCAGATTAGTCATTCTAAACCATAATTAATTAATATTTAATCCCGAAATTCGTGACGGGTCGTTACATTATCAATGCTACAATCTACAAAAAAAAGGATTTTAATTTGCATATGTTTTTATTAAGTGATGAGTGTGACTTTGTGTCTACTTTAATGCTTAGTTTTCGCGTGTCAATTTTTGGCGCCATTGTTGGGGATTGAAATAATCTCTTGTATGATTTCGTTTATGTATATATGTTCATAATGTAAATATTATATTCGTACATAATTTTCATACTTGTTTTTAAATTGTAATAATTGTGGATAAAAACGTTTTCTTTGTAAATTTCTTAAAAAAACAAAAAAAATATATATTTTTCAAAAAACAAAATTCGAAATTAAAATTAAAATAAATAATGAAAAAAATTAAATAAAAAGAAAATTTGTTTTCAATTAAATGTTTTAGAGTTGTATGAATTCCAAAACTTTTTTCTTCAAAATCTTACTTTCGGGAACAGGTAGCGCCCATTTTGTTTACTTTCTCCTTAATCTTTCGTGATGTGTGGATTTCATCACCACACACTGTAGACTCAAATCTATGGACATGAGGTGGGGCGGAGGTTGTAAACACTTGGGTTTGGTAAACCTCTATTTTGAAAACTTCCATCGGTTGGTTATGGTGTCTAGAAGGGTTATGACTGCTGACAAGTGGGGCACTAAGAAAGAGGACTCCAATCGAGTACATACCCTGACCAGGTTAGCCTCGGGGTGTTCTCAAAATTATTCCTTACTTCTTGCGTTACATCTATTGATAGGACCCGTCCCAATCCCAATGGGACCACCCGGGGACGTGTCCCGCTCCCGTCTGACGACGACTCCAAACATACCAAAAATACCCTTAAACGAAAACTAAATACTTGAAATTAAATAAATAACGTTCAACAACATAGTTCAGAGTACATTATTTGGTGCTCAACCTACCCACTGGGGGTGTACAGGTGCACATCGACTAGTCTAAGCTTCTTCCTCCTCCGGATCCTCCTCTAATTCCGTGTCACGACCTGAAGGGGTCAGTAAAACATTTTAAGAGTGAGTGGGCCGAAAATAAAAAGTTTATAAATCGATTTCATAATAAAGTAAATCATAAAGTTTTAACCCCTCCGTTTTCCAAATCTTGCATGCATTGAAAACATAGTATCATAATAGAATCATAACCACAGAATCATATAATAATCAAAAAGAAAAACCAACATATTAGTGCACTGTAAAACCCAACCCAAATGATGTCACTGTTCTAAGGCTACGCGTTGCCACTCACGGTCTCACACCCGAGACTCCCCTAGGTACATCAGTGCCCGGTATCACGGTCACTGCCCGAGGTATACTAACATGCCTTCCTGAGAGTAAGCAACCTAATGGGGGTTAACTCCACTCAGTCAGTGCCCCGTGACTACTCCAAGATCCACCCAGGCAAACGACCCTCCTTGGAGGAGATAAGATAGAAAGGTAGGAAAGTACAGTACAATAACAGTATATTTTACCCTGTGTCCCCCAGACGTCCATGAACACATTCCACATATAATCTAGACGGGTCTCATGCCCAAAACATCATAATAAGTAATATAAACATTCTCATATAGTACTCATCTAAATCATAAGTGGAATAGTAAAACAGTTTATGCATGCAAGCCTTTTATAAATCAAATAGCCCACTCACACACGGTCCCCGCTGCTCAATAACCGCTAAAACCTATATTAACATATCCGAGAGTCACTAAAGGACCATACTACTTTAATACTAAAACCCTAGAACAGATCCGTCCCAAAAACATAGCCCAGGCACTATTCCTGAGGCTTCAAACCCCATTTTGACCATTCTAATGATCTCCGATCGATACGAATCCAAATCCATTGGATCCGTATCGTCGAAACCTTGAAAATGGTATTGGCCCAACCAAAATTATTGTTCACACGCGCCCCCAGCGCCTGGTCCGTGGTCAACGCTACTACAGTGTCGCTGATGTCAGCATGACGTCACCTGTGACGTGTAACGACCCATCCCGGAATTCGGGATTAGGTTAGAACTAATCATGATTAGTGAGGGTTAACCGGTGGTTAGTTGGGTGAATCGGACGAACGATGCAAAATGACCGTTTTGCCCCTAGTCGTGGGCAAAACGTTGACTTTTTATTCGGACGGTCAAATGGACTTTGACTGGTGACCGTGACGTAGTTTGGGACGTCACGAGATCATAGACAGGTGGCACGTTCGATTCCGACGTTCGAGGTGGTAGTTATGACGTTCGGAAGCCCAATGGCATTATCGTAATTTGGACGAAATAAGGGAAAATGTTGACTTTTCGATCGGGAGGTTCCATGGCCGAGGACCGAGGACCATTAGGTTCGTCTCGAGGCCCCGAGTACAACGACAGGCGGCACGCGTGAAACGGACATCGGATGACCAAGTTATGGGTCTAAGGAAATAGAGGGGCAATTTCGTAATTTGGTGCACAAGGGCAGTTTGGTAATTTTCACGGGGGCCTGTTTGGAACCGCGATGCAGGGGCTGAACCACCGTGCGTGGGTGGTCTGTCCGGGAGATTATTTTACTGGCTAGTGGCCTTGGTGTGTGAGTGTGGGTGCTTGGAACTAATGTACGGTATGGATTAGGATTCTTTATGCACGGGTTGGCATTTTGAGGTGAGGAAAATCAGAACGGGCAGAAACTGGGTATGCACGGGCGAGGTTGGAAATTGGAGTGCTGTCGTGGACTAATTGTTTATGCAATTAGTGAGGAATCTGAGGCAGAAGGCTGAGCACGGTTGTGGCTGGTCGAGGTGAAGTGTGGGGAGCAAGCACTGCAAACCGTGCTGAGGCTCGTGAAATGGAAAAACAGAGCACTGTCGGGCTGGTGGGCTTAGTGCTGGTTTGATAGACTTCTGGGAGGTATGAGACGGGTAAAGGACTGGTGAGAGTGAGAGAGAAGGATAGGAGAGATGAGTGGATGGTTTGGGTGAGTAGGGGCTCTGAAAACCCGAAACAATGGTCGAGCTAATTTAAAAATCCCAATCCAAAATGTAGGCCAACCCAACAAGAATTAAGGCTCAATTTAGCCTTCTTGGACATCATGTAGTCGAACCAGATCGACAAGTCGATGCTCTGAAGCCCCTGGAGCTCTGAACGGACAAGTGGAAGACCGGAAAATCGTGTGTCTGTGATCGTGCATTTGGAGGTGAGTTCTTGGTAAATTGGTTTCAAAATGACCTTCTATGTGAGGTTACAGTACTTCCTAGCTAATCAATTGAGGAATTGAGGGACTGTGAAGTGTATGGGGACATTGAACCCGATTAGGACCCATGTACCATTAAGGTGGTTTTAGGCAGTGACGATGGGCAAGGATGCCACAGACCTTTAATTAAACTCATTTCGATCCTGTTTGAGGGTTCAATTAAGGAAAACTAATTGGTTATCGCAGGGATTTGGCCGGGTCACACACGCGGGTCGACGGCCCGTTACCAGGGAATCGGGTGAGGATGGTGACCGTTGGGGTTACTGTAGCAGACGCGTGGGTGTCACGCGCAACCGCTTGCGGTGGCGCGTGGGTGTCACGCGCAACCGCTTGCGGCGGCGCGTGGGTGTCACGCGCAACCGCTTGCGGCGGCGCGTGGGTGTCACGCGCAACCGCTTGCGGCGGCGCGTGACGGCGCGTGGGGCCGATTTTCGAGGTAGGTCCAACATGACTTTTGTCCTACACATTGTAACGAACATTTTAACGTTGGTTTCGAACTTGTCGGACACCGTTTCGATGTGGTTCCGAGGGTCCGAAGATTTCTATTACGTTTGTAATTAATGATTAATTCCCGGAAAATTAGGGGAAATTAGTATGTTTTTATGTAAGCCCTTAGTGACACTAAAGTATGTTTTCGAACAAGGTTTGGAATTTCTGGAAAATATCGAAAATTACGGAACCACGTGCGGCGTGAAACCGAGCCCTATTGAACGGTGTGTGAGTGGACGTTGCTTTCAAAATTTAATGCATGCATAAATTATTTCTATGATTTTATGATTATGATTATAAGTTGTGATTGATTTTGATTTCCGTATTTATACGTATTCGATTCCCGTATTTATACGTATTTTTACTATACATGCGAAATTACACGTATTTCGAGACTATGGTCACTCGTGTGGTTAATGATGGTTTAATGAAAGAAGTTATATGAAATGGGTGTAAAATGATTTAAGAAGGTTGTTTATGATTTGCGAGTGTGACTTACAATTTTGACACGTGTTTCGAGAACGTTCTGGATTTGCACGTTTTACGAGATTTCGAGTTATTATGATTTGATCACTGTTGATGTTTGAATCTGGGAATTGAAATGAGACTGGTGATTTTGAGGATTGTAAAAATGGGTTTTGAGTATGTTTTGATTTGATCGTGATTTTGGTGATTATGATTGTGGTTTTGAGGTGTTGAAAATGAGATTTGAGAAAGAAGTGATTTTTAAGAAGTAAAATGGATTTGAAAAAGGGTGATTTCGGGCTTGATGCTCGGGGCACCAAAGTAACTTGATTTACGAGACTTCGGTTTTCAAAAATTTAAAGCGGATTCTTAGTTTGGGTTCGAAATGATGCTTCCGGATGCCGGCTTACGGAATCATTATTGCGAATTCGAATTCGAGAATGAAAAAGGATTTAATAAAGTAATTTGGTGTGATTGTACATGCCCCGTGTGTATTGATGAATTGAATATGATTCGTGAAGTAAGATTTGGGAATTTGTATGTGGAAACTCGGACCATGGGTCCTGTTGTGAAAAATGTGATTTTGGGATGGATCCCACGTTGTTGTGTTTGACAAATGTTTTGGGTTTAAAGACCCGTTGAAAACTGTTCTGGGTTTAAAGACCCGGTGCTATTGCTGGAGCACGTTTTGAGTTTAAAGACTCGGTTAATTGATGACGGGGGAGGGCCCTTAATGAGTTTAAAGACTCGTGAGTTTAAAGACTCGGTTACTGTAATACCCCCGAGGCCTATTGATTATGTTCTGAGTTTAAGGACTCGTTGATATCCCGGGAAGGCCTGTTTATGCGCATGGTTTTGAGTTTAAAGACTCGGGCGCACTTGTTATCCAGTAAAATGATTGACTTGTGTTTATTGATGATTTCTGATGTTTCGGTTGAGTTGGGCAGTGGCCCGGTATATGGTTGTTGGTTTGGATCATATTGTGCATTTGGTTTTGATTCATGGTTTTGGGCTGAGGCCCGGTGTTCATGATTGCGGGCTGAGACCCAATGGTCGAGAAAGGAAAAAGATTTTGAGGTTCATACGAGTTCTTCCTTAGGTTGGAATTTGATACACAGTTTTATTTTGTGGAAAATCTTAACCGATGACGAAATGTTTTTGTATGCATGCATTGGTTTTTACGCGGAGGGTAAAAACGTTTGTTGTAACGGTTTTGCTAAACTGATTTATTTTTGTCCACTCACACCTTTTGTTTTTTTTATTGACCCTCCAGGTCGTGGTGCGTTGTTCGAGGCTGTACGTGGGGCGGAGGCATGAGCAAATACGTGTGGCTATCCCTAGTTTGGCAAGCACTGAGGGTAACTTGGGTTTCTCAGTCATCTTGCTAGACGGGAGCAGGACCGGGCACGGTTATCGATGCCCCTTTCGGGGGCGGTCCTGTCATGACGCATGTCAGATGACACGTGTCATGCTCTAGTTGGCCCCTGGTCTGACATGATGACGTCATCATGACGTCAGCAGTGATGTTAGCATGATGACGTCATCAGTGTTACCAGGTCAACCCGGATTCTGAAACCGGGTCGCCGTTGACTCGCGACTTGACCTGTTCCCAGAATCTATCTTCGATCACCATTTTCGACAGGGTTTGTTCCTAAAGGGTCGTCTAGGTCTGTTCTATGGATCTAGATCCTTAAAATGGAATAAAGTGACGAGGTTCATACCTAGGCTTCGAAGAAGTTCACGACCCTATTCCGGTCGTCTTCTCCAGCTGTCTCCTCAGTCTCAGTCGTCCAAACCAGCTTTTAACAACTCGTCACCGTCCCTAGAATATGTCCAAAACCAAAGAAACGAAACCCAAACGTTAAAAGGGTCTCACTCAAAACTTAGAAAAAACTTGGGCCTCTCGGGTTCCGTTGGTACCTCAGCCATGTCGCCGCCATGGCCTGCGTCGACCGTCTCAATGTCGTCCTGGTTCCTCACGGTCCTAACTGGAGCTTGGTTCAAGTCGAGAAGATGAATGGAGGTGGTGCTGATTTCCTGGATCCGTGTTCCTGCGTCTCGGGTCTAGGGGGTTTCCCTGGGTTTTCAGGCAGAGAGGAGGGTGGCGGTTCACGGTGGAGACGAAGATGGTGATGGTGATGACGGTGGTCGTCGCCTGGTGGTGAGAAGGGTGCTCGGTTTGGGTGTTTGGGCTGAGAGAAATCGTGTGGGTTTGTTCACGGCGGAAGAAAATATGTGTGTGTGTGTGTGTGTGTGTGTGTGTGTGTGTGTGTGTGTGTGTGTGTGTGTGTGTGTGTGTGTGTGTGTGATGAGAGAGATGAGACCGTGTAGAAATAAAGAAAATAGAAAATGAAATGGACGGTTCAGATTAACCTGGGCAGATCAGATGGATGATTGAGGTTAATTGAGAGAAATAAATCATTTAAAAACTGACCTATAGGTGTAGACCTAACTTTATTGGAATAATGTTCTCTAGGATGAGTGACACTTGTCACTCATCCGACTGCTCAGATTAAATTTAGAGTTTTGCACAGATTTCAATATTTAATTAATATTTAACGTTTTGTTCTCGGTTCGTAAATTCCGCTAAAACGCTTCCGTGACCATAACTTTTTCATACGAACTCCGATTTCGGAGTGCCGCCTGTCTACGGATTTGTGACGTCCTGATCTACGTCATAGTCATGGGTCAAAGTCCAAATTAATTCTTGGGTCAAAAGTCAATGTTTCCCCCCTTTAGGGGCAAAATAGTCATTTCACAATAAAATATTAATAATCAAGGTTCAGGTTGTTACATCTATCTCAACTGACCATGATTAACGTTGAATTGTGAAGGGGATTGAAATATGTTTATCAGTACTCGCAGGCCGTAAGCCCAAGAAAGTACTATGAGAAGCGAAATGGGAAATTTATTCAAGTCACTTTAAGACTTTATCTATTGCATTGGTAGATTGCATACCCTCTTTGCGGTTTTATGATGCTTGGATTTCATCACCGAGTCCCCTATGCCATTCTTTCCATACAATGTCACGTAACTTTTATGTCTTATGCAGGTTCTAACGATTTCCCTCTTATGCATTCACATCATTCTTCATGTAGATCCTTATGTGTTGCATTAATTTGGACGTTTTTGGAACTTGTGCCTTTGCATGCCATTTTTGTGACTCTACCCTTGCATACTCTTAAACTTTTATACTTCTTTGCTTCTCACTTGTATATAACCCGTTCTTTGTACATACAATTCTATTTTGTGTATATTCCTTTTTATATCTCATCTTTTTTTTATGTACATATTCTCACCTAACCCTCTTGAAGGACAACACAATATGCAATTCACTTAATCTAAGGTCCATGAACTAGACTTAGGGGACGCCCATGTCAAAGAGATCACACATGCACTTGACCCTCAGATTCAAGATGGATTGAAGCCTTATCTAGAGACATTTGGTGAGCACGATGTGGAGTTCGAAAGAGTGCATAGGCCCTGCATTAAAATGAGTTGATTGGAGCACTTCGTTTAGGCTAAAAATGTTTAACTTCAAGTGCTTCTTAGGAGGCAACCCAATGACGGAGAAGTGGAGGAGCCATCAAATAGAGATTTGCTTTCTTAAACCCTTTCGTCTCTTTACTTGTTGTCTTTATTGCTAGAGTTGGAATTTTCCCTAGTTTGACACTTCGTGTCAGACGGGATCAGGTGCTTCCCACGTTAATCCCTAGGGATTTGGGACGGGTCCTGACAAGTGAATAGATGAAATTACATGTTGGAACTTCCCCCCAAAGGGTGGCTCACGCGCCCGCAAATGCCCCTAGAAGGGACTGTGCGTGGGCCTCACGCGCCTACTGTGCAGTCACCTTCAACCTCCTATGAATCGGCCGGTCCGGTTAGGCTCCTGCAACCTGGTCTGGCTGGACCGGCGTGATCGGTCAGACGCCATTTCTCTCCTATTTTTCCTTCTTTTTCTTCCTTTTTAATCCCATTCTCTTTGTCTTATAATTTCCTACCTTTTCCTATCATAACACCTTAAAGAAACACCCTAAACCCACCTATGTAAATAAGGGTACAAGGCCCTGTTTTTTCCTGTCGACTCCTAGGGCATCTCAGCCACCAACCGCCACCAAAACTCATCCTAAACCTTCCTAACATCCCCATAAGGTTATCCTAATCATCTAAAATCAACCATAACGTCAAAATTAAAAATAAGAGGAAGTTGGGCCTTACCGAGCAATCGGGTTTTTCTTGGCCTTCGCCGCCGTGCACGGCGGTCCAGACAGCCCCCAGCCACCATCTGCCTCATCTGTCTCTCCCCCTCAGTCCAACAGCACGGATGGAATGGATTTTGGGGTTGGGTTGGATTGGTTTGAAATGGTGAGATCGGGTTGCTTGGATGAAGAATGATCGATGAAGAAAGGGGAGGATATGCATGAATGAAAAGGGATGGCCAGTGGATGGGTGACACTTGTCACTCATCCATTGGTCCTTGGGAAAATATCTGGGCCCCACTTAATTCCAAAAGTTCCTCGTCTCGTAAAACGTGCAATAGTACTTTCGTACTTCCGTGAACCGTAACTTTTCCGTCGAACGTCCGAATTTGACGTGCCGCCTGTATACGGATTCGTATCGTCTCAATCTACGTAACGGTCCATGGCCCTCGTCCATCGGACCTCCCGGGTCAAAAGTCAACAATTGGCCCCTATTCAACCAAATTACCAAAATGCCCTTGGACTTTCGATCGTCATAACTTTTTCCTCGAACGTCGGAATCGAGCGTGCCACCTGTCTATGAACTCCTGATGTCCGGAACTACGTCACAGTCATCGGCCAAAGTCCATTTGATCGTCTGAATGAAAAGTCAACGATTCGCCCATTCTAGGGGCAAAATCGTCATTTCACTCGAACGTCCGCTAATCAACGTCTAATCCCCGATTAGTCTCGCTAATTCATCATTAATCCTTAATTAATCCCGTTAATCCAGGATGGGTCGTCACACTTGGCCTATGATGATAGGAAAACACTGATGCCTATGTAATGAAGTCTTTGGTTGAGTCTTAGAACAAAATTTAACAGCACTATCGTAAAAATCTATGCCTTTACACCTAGCCCCATTACAACCTTCAAATTAAGACCTTATGATCCTTAAGATGAGTAAACTTTGATTAGTTGAGTCTATCACTTGAGTAAGCTTATGGTTTTGTTTCATTTGTGCAAGTATGTTACCTTCTTATGGTTTATGTTTGAAATTTTTATGAAGTACTTACTTTCTATTATGTGAGCATCTTTCTCACATACCTTGAGTGCAAACACAAACTCTATACACATTGAGTGGAAATCATGATCCATGTGAGTTGATTCATACTTGTTTTATTCATGTTGAGATACATTTCACCAAGTTTAGTCATTGTCTTACTTGTCATGACATCTTATTATGATGTATTAACTTTTGAATTCCATATGCTATATAGCTTCTTAGTGTAAATCTTTGATGTCATACTTATGTAAATAAAATTTGAGACAAATGGTTTAGGGCTTAGTAGTTTTTTATTTTATTAAGGAAAAAATAAGTTTCAAAGTCTTAGTTTGTGTTGGTATTTGCTAGGGAGTCTAAGTGTGGTGATATTTGATAAGTCTTGAATTAAGCATCCTTTTATACCTTTTATACTTATCTTTTAATGTTTAAATACCAAAAAATTGTAGAAAATAATATATTTTGTGGAAAATGTACAGAATTAGATAGAGCATGGAATTACGAGCATTTAGACGAAAGAATCACCTCAATCGGAGTTATATTGAAGAAGTTATTATTGAAATAAAAGAGGCCACCAAAAAGAGATAAGAGTTTCGGTAGGGTGTTACCGAATCCCCATAAATATCCCAATAAGGAATTCGGCCAGCCGCAACCGACCTGGTGAAACGGGGTTTGGCGCGCGTGCACCGAACCTCTCTGCCCCTTCTTCAGCGCGTGCCTACTGAAATGGCTTCCAAGTTCTAACGACATCTCTCCAATCCGTTTCATGTTCAAATTCCAGCATATTTTCCTTTCTTTTTGAGGAAATTTATCCAATTCAAGCTTGGATTTGTTTCCTTTTTATTTAGGAAACCTTTCTAATTAGTATTTTTACTACCTTTATCCTTTAGGATTTTAATTTAATTAGTTTAATCATTTTTCTTTTAGGATTTAAATTGTGAATTCCTATTTATTTGAGAATTAATTTTCTCTTATAAATAGAGAGACTTAGGTTATTTGTAAAAATGTCGCTCATTATTTGTATCAAAGCTCTACGTAAACCAATTTTTCTTTTTCAATAAATTCAAAATTTCTCGTACAAGGTTAATTATACCATACTTTATTCTCTACATATTCATTTGTGGCATAGTCAGACTGTCCCTGAATGTCTCACCAAAGAGTACCCAAACACTTCGTATCCATCGGGTGTCCCGAAGAAAAAAAACTGTAACACGATCTCTTTACCTTATAGTTATCTTTTGTACTTGAATATCTTGATTTATGAAATGATTTCTAATATTATTCTTGGTTTTATGATTTGTATTGCTTCAATATTCTATTTGTTTTATGATTCTAGTTTTTATTATGATTGTATGTTTATGCTTAATGCTTGATTAGATATATCAGGCTGTCCCCGAGTCTAATTCATTTAAAGTATATGTCGGGCTGTCCCCGAGCACATACTTAAGATATTATGCAAATAACTCGTAATGCTAGAATTTGAGGATTTCATAGGTTGAAGTTAATAGATTTCATGAATGAGTTAGGTTTAAAGATGAGTTGACCATGTAAATAATAGATTGAGTTAGTTTAGATTAGTTAATCACTTAGGATAATAGAAACAATCAACTGCCCCCCTAATTAATTAATCAAGCGATAATCATGCTTAGGTACCCTCAATTTCTAGTTAAAAACGATCCATACTTATCAATGCTACAATGTACAAAAAAAATGTTTTAATTTACATATATTTTTATTAAGGGTTGAGTGTGACTTTGTGTTTACTTTAATACTTATTTTAGTGTATCAGCCAGTTGTCCACCTCCCTCACCCACCTCCATGTTCACTATCAGATCAACCATGAGCAAACCGATATCGCCTCCGCGCCTCGAAGAAAAGGAGCCAGAGAAGAAGGTTGAGAAGGAGGAGTTGGAGAAGAAGGTTGAGAAAGAGAAGTGAAAAGTAAAGTCTGTGAAACTCTCTGATCTTTTGAACCTCGTAGAGTATTCAGAGTCTTAAAATGACGACGTGACGAAATAGAAGGTGTAGGCTCTGGAGGAGCTGAAGTTGCCCAATTTTTCAGATGGAGTTTGTAGATTTCGTGCGACCTTGAATCTGCAAATTTCAAGGGTTCCATGCCAGACAAAGTTATCCCTCTTTTTGCAGACCAAAGTTACATATATGCCCCCTCTTAATTGTTTGTGATGAGTGTGAACGTGGGATCCACATGTGACATGTAGTAACGAAGTCATTCACGAAAATTTTAATGGTGAAGTCAATGTATAACAATTTAAAGTGTTCATGGAGAAAATTGAAACATTCGAAAGTTTAGGTTAATGTGTAACAATTTAAAGTGTTTATAGAGAAAATTGAAATATTTGAAAATTCAAATATGGATTTGTTATAAAATATAAATGACGAAGTAATAAAATGTAATTTTTCCCAAAAAAAAAAAGGAAAAGAAACACACAATTGGGTAGAGTATAATAATAACGGAATCTATTTGGTTAAGTTGCCGTTAAAAAACTAAAATAAACATTCAGCAATCGATTCCTACGCAGCGCACCAAAAAATCCATACATCTCCACTCCCAACGGTGGGTAACCATACACCATAACAAATAACGTCATCACTGTCAAAACGGACGGTAACAATGGACGACCCCGCCTTATCATCGTACACCGCAGTACTCGCATATGCTTTTGGATTTAATTACATTCTAAATATTAATTAATTGATCACTTTAATTATTTTATTTCTCAAGTGCGACACACAAACACCTTAACGCTCAGACAAAGGAACTCTCTCTTCTCTCGCTAAAACTCTCTTTCTCTCTCTCTCTCTTTGTGCCTTTGCTCGGTATCTTTTCAGCTTCTCCGCTTCGCCGTGTCGGAGACGACAGTGACAGGCACTTGGTTTTTAAGGCTTTCTCCAAACGTCGACTTTCCGGGCGCTGCATACGCTACGGCACTGTAAGTGATGATTAATTGTTAGGGTTTTTACTTTAGTGCCTTGGACGCTACTTGAGCTGCGGAGGATTGTATGATTCAAAGTTTTTTCATTTCATATCGTAAATTTCTTGGTTTTTAACATTTCTGAGCTTGTTTGTCTCCGCCATTGAGTTTGAGTAGCTTGAATTTGCTTCTGAATTCTTCTTATGTGTTTGATACTTCTGTGTTTGATTAGTTGTACTTTCGCTATTGTGAGAAGTGAATGTTGCCTTTCTCTTTGGTGGGATTGAGTTTTGTATCACTTTACAATTTTTTTTTTGGGGTTTTTTTGAAGCAATTGAATTTTGTTGGAATGGATGATTGAATTGGGAGATCTGAGCTGAGGAAGCGTGTTTTGGGTTCGTAAGAATTTTGAGTGTGCTGTTGGCATGCGATGGTTACCGTGTTACTCCTAACCTCTATTTTCCCCAAAGATTTCTAAGTGAGAAGCTTTAGTAAGAATTGTGTAATGGGAAATTGAGAAATGTTGGAAAACCGAAGCCGTTTTCTTTATTTAGAAATAAAGCTTAGCAAACAAAAATAAAATTGGCTTTAAAAGTTCAAGTTTCGCTGAACTGTCTTTTCCAAACAAAAATGCAGAATTTATGATTGAAATGTGTGACTTTGCCAGTATTTATGAATCTGAATTGGGATTTCTTATGCATGCTTGTCGAGGCATAAACAATGAGTTCCCCAACTACTGTTCTTCAACTTAATCTTGTTATGGGTGGTACACTTCTGTAAAAATTTGTTCTCGGCAAGATCTAATGCCAAAATCATTTGAATTTTTATTCAGGTCCTTATTGGGTAAAATTTCTGTTGAGAAGCTCGTTTAGGATCCCTTCCTTGATGAGTTATGGATATCTGTTTGAGTTTTTCTATTCAGTGGTTTTATGGTTTGCCACTGGATTACTTCTGATTTATGAACCTACGAGTTACATATCTGGTTATTAACTTGGACAAATGTGAGATATCCACAAACCAGGAAAGTAATTTATTTCAGGATTTTCCTTTTTGTACTGTAATTTCATTGCGTAAGCATGCCTTCTTGGTGGAGGAAGTCCTCGTCCAAAGAGGTAAAGAAGAAAGAAACTAAGGAGAGTTTCGTCGGTACCATAGCAGCCATACACCGCAAACTTAAGAGTTCATCAGACGAAAAGTGCAATAGTAGATCAGGAGGTTCTCGTAGGCAATGCAATGAAACTATTTCAGAAATGGGCTCTCTGTCCAGGACACTTTCACCAGCACCCTCTACGCAAGTATCACGCTGTCAAAGCTTCGCAGAAAGGCCCCATTCCCAGCCACTACCTCTTCCTAGAGTACAACTTTCTAACATTGGACGTATGGACTCTGGCATCAGTGCATCATCAAAACCAGGATCTGACAGTGCGTCCAATCAGCTGTTCTATTTGCCCCTTCCAAGACCTGGATACGTCTCAAGTAGGGGAGTTCCTACAGATGCTGAGGGAGATATGGCTACTGCTTCCATATCTAGTGATAGTTCTACTGAAAGTGATGATCCGTCTGACTCACGTCTTCAGAGTCCCATGGGATCTGACTATGAAAATGGAAACAGAACAACTTTGAACAGCCCTTCCAGGTAATTTATTATCTATATCACTGAGAGAGAAGATCTTATTTACCAAGAAATACTTCACCGTCTCTGCATGTGCGTGTGCTTTTCACCCCTGACAAATTTACTTTTTTTTTTTGGCAAGTGTAATTCAAAAGGATCAATTCCCTACTGCTAACCAGAAGAACTCAAAAGAGACTCTCAAGCCTGCGAATCTTCTGTTCACTGCTCAAATTCTGTCAGCATCACCAAAACGAGGACCATCACGAAAACATCTGCAGAATATACAAATCCCTTGCCATGGTTCTTTCTATAGTGCTCCAGACAGCTCATTGTCAAGTCCTTCTAGGAGTCCTATGCAGGTGTTTGGCTCTGAGCAAGTCAGGAACTCCAGTTTCTGGGCAGGGAAGCCTTATCCAGATATAGCTTCTACTCACTGCTCTAGTCCAGGTTCAGGTAAAACTTCTGGGCATAATTCAGTTGGGGGGGATCTGTCAGGACAGTTATTTGGGCCCCATAGTAGGTGCAGCCCTGAGTGTTCTCCAATACCCAGTCCTAGAATGACCAGTCCTGGCCCCAGCTCCAGAATGCAAAGTGGTCCTGTTACACCGCTACATCCACGAGCCGGAGTGTCAGCTACAGAGTCACCTACAAGCCGGCCTGATGATGGGAAGCAGAAAAGCCACCGATTGCCTCTTCCTCCAATAACAATAGCTAAAACCTGCCCTTTTTCTCCGGCGTATTCGGCCTCAACTACTCCCACAGTTCCACGTAGCCCTAATAGGGGAGAAAATCCAACAAGCCCTGGTTCACGTTGGAAGAAGGGACGCTTGCTTGGGAGGGGCACATTTGGTCATGTATATCTTGGTTTTAACAGGTTTGTTGCCAAAGGCGTGTCCACAACTCAGATCTGTTAATTGATTGCGTACTTTACAGCTGTGTCCATGTCTCAGTATGTATGGCATTTGAAATTTTTCTTATTCCTAATATGAACTTTAAGCTAAGCCATCTACATGTGATAGATTGTTTTTCAAGCATCAGCTTTCAAAATTACAATTTTCCTGTATTTAGCATATATTAAGCAGACAGTGCTCTTATGGTTTGTTTAGTCCGCTATTGTGTTTATTAAAGTCCCTTGAAGTTTCGAATGTTTTGTTTGATTCATATTTTGGGTTTCAGTGACAGTGGTGAGATGTGTGCGATGAAGGAGGTAACTTTATTTGCTGATGATGCAAAATCAAAGGAAAGTGCAGAGCAGCTGGGTCAAGTAAGTTCTCTTGGGTAGTCAGTGACTCAGTAGGCCTGTTAGAAATTATGGTAGTGAAAATGGTAGAATATTTGTTAGTACATTTTTTTATACAGGTTTAACTTTTTTTTTTGGCTCCCTTTGCACTGTGAGTGGTTTGTACTAATGCCTTGTGTTTTGTAGGAAGTTGCTTTGCTAAGTCGCTTACGACATCCAAATATAGTGCAGTACTATGGATCCGAGACAGTAAGTTCCTTATATTACGGTGTAATCTCTGAATGATTTTGTTGCTTAGGTCAGTCCACATTTGCTGTGTACATGTTTGATAGTAATTATTCCTAAATAAGTGTGTTATTCATATTGTTGCTATGTTGTGGTGTGTATTCTTGAGCAGGTAGATGACAAACTTTACATATACTTGGAGTATGTGTCTGGTGGATCCATCTATAAACTGCTTCAAGAGTATGGTCAGTTTGGTGAAATAGCTATTCGCAGTTATACTCAACAAATCTTGTCAGGGCTTGCGTTCTTACATGCCAAAAACACTGTCCACCGGTGGGTCAAATTATTTTTGACACCCTTTTTATCTTTGAAGTATCACCTCTTGGAAGTATCACCCATCACCAACTTTTATGGGCCATGGTTTCGATCATTTAGGAATATCAAGTTTGTCTTGTTTAGTATTGGCATTTTAAGTGATTAATGATATTCATAAACTTTATCTTGCGCAGGGATATCAAAGGAGCAAATATCTTAGTAGATCCCAATGGTCAGGTTAAGTTGGCAGATTTTGGGATGGCTAAGCATGTGAGATCATTAATGTTTAGTGTAGTTATGATTCAATCATTATTTTTGATTTTCCAGTTAGCAAGAATACGATTCAATCATTATTTTTGATTTTCCAGTTAGCAAAAAACCTTGATGCTGTTAGGTAGAAATGAAAAGAGATCACAAGCCATTTTAGTTTGAAAATGAATATTTTTCGCACTCATTCGGTTTTGACACCATTTCTACCTATTGTATTGGTAATAGAACACGAGTATGCCACAAAAAAGAACAAACCTAATGAAGTACTGTCCAATGGGGACAACTGATAAACTGATCCAAAATTTATAGTACTTTTTGCCCAACCTTGAATTTGAGGGTTCTGATTTATCTATTGTAAATAATTGTAGATAACTGGGCAGTCTTGTCCATTGTCATTCAAGGGAAGCCCATATTGGATGGCACCTGAGGTCAGCATGGTTCTTGTTTCACCTATTGCATCACCAATTTTGTATCAGGCTTTGTGGTAACATTATCTACTTAATTTTTCAGGTTATCAAGAATTCAAACGGCTGTAATCTTGCGGTTGATATATGGAGCCTTGGTTGCACTGTTCTTGAGATGGCCACAACAAAACCACCTTGGAGCCAATATGAAGGGGTTAGTAAAGTGTGAATATTATGAATAATCTGGTGTTATACATTTCCCCACTGACAGTAGTTGCGTGGGAGGAATTCCTTACTGAACTGATTCTTGTTGTTGCGTATTTCAAAGGTTGCTGCAATGTTTAAGATTGGAAACAGTAAAGAACTTCCAGGAATCCCTGATCATCTGTCAGAGGATGGAAATGACTTTATTAGGCTGTGTTTGCAACGTAACCCACTGCATCGTCCTACAGCTGCACAGCTTTTGGAGCATCCTTTCGTTAAGAATGCTGCTCCATTGGAAAGAACCATTTTAAATGCTCATCCTTCCGGCGAATCACCTGCAGTGACACCTCTGGTAAAAACATCCCTACACACACTTGTTAAAAACTAAAAAACTTCAGTTATGCTATCACGGAGCATAAATGTGACTTTTATGTTTGCTTTCTATTCTCAGATTTATGGTCTCTATGCTACCCAATGTTAATCTTTCACTTTAGATAAGCCTTATCCTTTCACTTTTACTAAGATTTCACTTTTGATTTGTGGTCTCGCTATTTTCTTTAATAAAAAGAAAGTGTAATTACTATATTTATAAGTTGCATGATTCACAATGCACCCATCTTTTCATTTTGTTACCTTGTATAAATAAAAATACGCTCTTCTAACACACGTTTAAACTTTTTCAAGAACCCAAAATCTATGCATAAAAACACTTTTTTATGCCATCTACTGGATATTATGTGGGAAACAGATAGTATAGTCAGTGCGCATTAAGTATTCTTGTGGAAAGCCAGCTGTACTATTTGCGGTATAATAATCTGTGAATTAATGGTAGCATAGTCGGGGTGGTACATTAAAAAGTCTAAGTTTTTGTCTGCTTTATCGGTTACTGTTTTCATGCTTTCCCTTTCTCATATTATGTTTGGCATTTACACAGGGAAGAAGTCATTCTAACCTGGATTTAGAAAGGGTGGGAAAACGTCAATCCAGAGGCGCAAAAAGGGCCTCAGCATCAAGGTCTATCTCCTCTCTCCCCCCTCAAATATATCTATATTATGTTTGCAATGTGCATGGCTGTTATAATTAATGACCAAATGTGATTACTAGCTGGTTTGTATCTTGATGTTGGTTCAAACTAATTTTTGCATGCAACAACAGAATTTGAGCTTATTTTACGTAGGAATTTTGTAATTTGGAATTTAAGAATGTTCAGTTTCGTACACAAATGTCAAGAAAGGCATTGACACAACCATCATACCCCCCAAATAGAAGTAAATGTGAGAAAACTGTCCTGTTAGTTGATATTAGTACCGAATAAAGGACTTATTATTTACTAATGCTCATTGTCCCAGTAAAATTTAAACATTTCCCTTTCCTTTTCTGTTCCAGTGCTGCTCGTACACCAAGAAACATATCGTGTCCTGTTTCTCCAATTGGGAGTCCGCTTGTACACTCTAGATCAGCACAACCTATCAGCGGAAGGATGTTTCCCTCTCCTATTTCTAGCCCTCATACTACATCTGGTTCATCTACGCCTCTCACTGGTGGCAGTGGTGCAATCCCTTTTCAACACTTGAAGCAGTCTACAACCTACTTACATGAAGGTGTAGGGATGACCCAAAGATCTCAGAATGATAGTTTCTATGCAAATGGAGTCATGCCATACCATGAACCAAAGCCAGACCTATTTCGAGGGATTACACAAGTATCTCATGCTTTCCGGGATATAATTTCATCTGATAATTGTCCTCATGGAGACCAGATTCGGCATCCTGTTCCTGCAGACACCAGGGGGTTATTTGATGTGCATTTGGTTTTGGCTGATCGTGTGTCTCAGCAACTCTTAAGGGATCATATAAAGCCGAATCCTTCCATGGACCTTAATCTTCACTAGTGCAGGGATTCTAGTCATATTGGCATCAATGAAAAGTTCATTATGCAGTGTAGGACATGCAATCAGTTTGGATCTTTTGATGTCCTGCTTGCCAGAAGAGCAACATGATATGAAAGGCCCCAATGCTCAGTCATGTTCCAGTATTAAGCAGTTCTCGGAAGAAGAGGCTTCTAAGCTATTTTCCTTATAAAGTTGAAGTTTTCGTTTTGCAGAGTCATAGGTGGCCTTCGGAGATCCAGCATTTGATTATTCCTTGTAAAGAGAATGTTTCGGCTGCTGTAAAGAAGTGTACATTTTATCATATCATCCCCGGAAGAAGAGGTAACGAGGAAGGCACAAATTAGTGTACAGAGGATTGGGACTTAGATTGGTGTTGAGATTTTGTGTAGATGGTAGTTAATTGAGATTTGAGACTGGAGAGTTTTGCAGGCTGCTGTGTTTAATCTCCTGTATCGGTTTATGGCAGCTCAGCCCGACTCTTAAGATGATCGGCTGTGCGGGCTTATCCTGTTGTGCCTAAATTAACTTGCATATCTAGTAGAAGGGGGTACCAAAGTCCTCTTATATCTCCTCTTTTTTTAGATTTCTTCTGGTACAAATATGAACTACAGAATCTGATCACAGTTTGCCATTTGGCAAATTTGATTTCGTAACAAACGGTGCAGAAAAAGGGCAAGCAAAGGTACATACAAATACCCCAACTACCTGGGATTGGGATTGCTTGGGATTGGGATTGGGATTGGTATTGGTATTGGGATTGGTCAAACTCAAGCTGAGATCCCAGAGTTTGGTTGCCAGAGAGCTCGGCTTCGTAATGTTACAGTCGAAAAAGTATTCACTGTGTCCTCCCTTAACTCGTAGATGGAATGCGACGGAGCAGGTTGACGCCGCTCCCTGCACAGCCACAAAATCAGTTCACATTGTAAATCGCATTTCTTATGTGATTTACAAGTATGCTCTATTTGGAAGTGAAAGTACCTGCTGAATAGTTTTGGAAAATATATTCCAAACACATTGAAGAGACCTGTGAAGGAAGGCAGTAAACAAACATGAGTTCCATCAGTCACAAACCAGGCAAATGTCCAGTGTCAAGATTCAAGAAGATGAAGCTTACACTGTAAAAAGCCATCATGGCGCGTAATATTGGTCGAAATTGCTCCAGGGTGAAGAGAATTTGCAGTAATTTCTACCCCTTCCTGAGGAGTGAAAAAGGAAGTTACCTAGCTAGCCAACATAAAATCCATATCAAATCCAAACTCAAGTTTGGATACTTTCATACGCCTTGTAAGTTCATTAGCATGTAAAATATTAGCAAGCTTGGATTGAGCATACGCATAATACCTGTTTTATCTGTAAGAACACCTCAAAATGGTAGAAACAGAAACCGACATGATCTTAAATCGAGCATATGCCTAGGGAAGATTTACATTTACCCCGATTCATCACTGATTTTGTCAAATCAAATTCCTCCAGGGTACCCGTATGCATGAAGTAGTGATGACACATTCACGATTCTCCCCTCTATGTTGCTTTCCCGCGACGTGATTTTCGGTCTCTAGCAAAAGATTTGTAAGAAGAAAATGACCTGCACATTCCACGATTCAAGCAGCGCGAAAGAACGAAAGAAGGAAATTGATCTGACCTTGATCCAAAACAAAAAAAGGAAATTGATCTGACTGCTGACAAGTTGGGTAACAATCCTAAATGGTTAGTTGCAAACAGAAGTTCTATGTTGTCTTGGGAAACCTTGAACGGACATGCTCCTACTCCTGCATTGTTGCTTCCAACAAAACAAAACAACACAAAACAAACAAAACAAAACAAAACAAAACGAGAGTGTCATTGTCATAGTACAAAATCAAAAATGACATAATAAATTGCTTGTTTCTTCTTACACAAAGAGGGATGTTCAGTGGAAGGCCGGTGGAGCTACCGCAAATTTTCTTACAGATGCCAGCAAGCTGAGGCCTAACTGCTTGAAATCAATCTTAGCCGCGGGGGTGTCTTGAAGGATTGATTTTCTGACATTCGGGCCAGCATCCATGTTCCTAACTGCCATGACGGTGTCCGTATGCAAGAGCACGCGCTGTCTATGCGTCAATACCACTTGAGGCTGCTGAAATCAAACCAAAGTTTAAAATTTGAACACACAAGAGAACATCATAATTTGCTTTCATTTAGGCTGAGACTCAAATTAGTCCAAATCACTAATCCTCTATATCTAAATAGTTTTTTTATTTTATTTTTTCCATTCATACATGGGAAAATCTATAATGACATTAACAATAGTACATGAAGCTTTGAATAGGGCATGACCTATAACAATGGCAGCAAGACCGGTTCCATCAATCCCTCGCGTGACTTCCTCAGCTGTAGAAGAGGCAGAGAAGCCAAATGCTCCTTTTCTGCTGGATATCCCCATTGATTAATGATTAGCGATTACTTCTGCAGATGATAATGAAGCTACAAAACTACAATGAGAAATGAGAACGAATGTTAACATAACATACCATACCATACCCTAGTAGTTGTATTCTTTAAATATTGACACAACAAGAGAAGCAAACAATGCCAATTGCCAATGGAGATGGGCCAGCTGTTTGCTTGCTACTGGTCCTCTCATCATCCCACGTGGAAAATTTATTTGGATTGTTGTAACTTATAAACAAGGGTGAAGGACACAAGTAGAGTACATTGCCACGTGGTAGTCTAGATTTGCCACGTGGCATCACCTGATTTGCCTCTCATCATCACGCTTAAATATTTAATCTAAGAGAAGAAAATATGTGTGGGGTGAGCCTTAGCCGGAACCCTGCACGGGCACTTAATTCAGAAATTATGCATAGTAATCTAATCAAGGAAATCAGAGGAGAACTATAATTGGTAAAGGTGGATAGAAACCCTAGCTCGACTTAGTTAGTTAATCTTAGTTAATTTACATACATTCATTCAACGTGACAACGCCCCATATTTCCATTTGAATTACTCTACTTAAGTCAATTGAGTTAAACAGAATTGGATATCACTGAACAAGTCTTCGTGGGATCGACCTTTGCTTACATCTATACTATCTACATGTCTTGTGCGCTTGCAAAGTTTATTATAGGTAGAGGTTTTGCCTAGTACATCTTTTGTGCTTGGAAAAAATCTCTATCAATCTCCGTGAAATCCATCACTACCTGACATTTCAAATCCACAAAGCATTTCATTTTCAAATCATGATCAAATCGACATAATATGCATAACAGGCATTTCAAATCATAATCATATAACAATCAAAACATACATGCATGCATCATTTTATAAACCAAAGTCCACTCACACAACGTCCGTACTGCGCGCTCTGAAACCTACGTCGTAAGCCACTTCGGGGCTAATCCGCAATCTCCGGGATGTCTGGACCTATCCAAATCACATCCAAAGGTTACTATCCATCGATACAAGTCCTAATCATAAACCCTCAAAACTCCCAAAATAGTCAACCTGTCCTGAACACGCTTCCCGAGGATAAAAAACTCCAACTGACCCATCAAATGACCTCTGATCGACCTGAAACCACCACCATTGGATTTATATCGTCGAAACCTTTCGAACATGACCAGTTTCAACACGAATTCATGCATACACGCCCTCACATGCAGGTCAAAGTCTGGTCAACGCTAACGTCAGCAAAGTCAATGCTAACGTCGTCATGGTCAATGCTGACGTTGTCATAGTCAATGCTGACATCATCTACTGACGTCAGCGTGACAGGTCTGGCACATGCCACGTGTCACCACCCTATTGGTCCACGTGTCTCTGACATCTCTAACACACAGCCACGTGGCACCACTCTATTGGTCCATGTGTTCTGACAGTGCTAACTGGACCTGCCACATACCCTGCCACGTGGCACCACCTGATTGGTCCACGTGGTCTAACATGCTGACATGGTCCTAACACGTCAGCTGCTGACTCGGCCTGACAGTTTGCCATGTGGCATCACCTGATTTTCCATATGGACTGACAGCTCTAATAGGATGATGACGTGGACTGCCACATCATCATCGTCAACCTCCAGCCGAGTCGACACGTTTCTCTATAGCGGGTCAATCGACCCGCGAACCTGACCTGGCCATATCTCAATCATTTCTCATCCTTTTTACTCTGTTCTTTCACCATTAGACTCGTCTCTCACTCAGAAACATATCTATGCCCTAGAAGTCAAGAGAAAATGCCTAGAACTTACATGTCGAATCCAAACCTTCACGATTATTCTTAGAACCACCATCTAGAGCCATCCAGCCATCCTTAGCTGTCCTTTCCCACAACCCTAAACCAAAAATCCGAAATTCAAACCAAAATGGGTATTCGGGTTACCTGGGTTTTCTGGCCACCATCCAGGGCTTCAGCTTCATCCTCCGTCGTCTCTCCGTCCTCTCTTTCACTCTCTCTCTCAGGCAGTAGGTGAAGATGATGAGGGTTTGATGTGTTTGGGGTGGGTTGATGGGTTTCGGGTGAAGGAAGAAGGAACAAATTAAGGTGCATGAACTAGGGTATTGGGCCAATGGGATGATAGTCCAAGTTGGATATTTTGGGGCCCATTTAGAGACAATGTCCACTTCTTCGTAAAACATGAATAATTTGTTACTTCTTCCGTCCCCCGTAACTTTCCCATACGATGTCCGATTTTGACTAGTCGCCTGTCTACTGACTCGTATCATCTCAATCTACGTAATGAACTTCAATCCACGTGCATTTGACCTCCCAAGTCAGAAGTCAAAATTTTCACCTGTTTGGGGGAAAATTCGTAATTTCACCCCAAACATCCGATAATTCTCGACTAATTCCCAATTAGTCTCGATAATCCTTAATTAATTCTCGATAATCTCATAAATTCTAGACGGGTCCTTACAATCTTCTCCTTTTAAAGACTTTCGTCATCGAAATTCAAATGAACTTAATTCCACATCCAAACTGCGGAAATCCATTCATACCTCCAACTCGAGGTACACGCTCCACGTACGCATCCAACATTTATCCACGATACTCATACTGAAAGTAAACGCCACTCGACGTCACTACCATCCAATGATCACTACTATACCTAGCTCATCCTCTATGACCGTATCTGACAAGCGCGTGACCCAACTATCACTGGAATCTACCCTGCTCAATTCTCGAACCTCGCATCTCTAAGTCTCAATTTTCACGTCTGGAAATCCAATGTCATCCTTCAAGTCTCAATTTCAAGTCTTGAGCGAGACATCAATACTCATCGATCCCACCTGTCATCCACGCAACTGTAGTCAGCATCCAAACTGACAAGCCAATCGAATAGTCCTGCTCAGCCAAGCTGACATCTCGTTCAGTAGGAGCATCACCAATCGTCTCCCACTCGACGATCTCCAACCATAAATCATAGTACCATTCACCAAGCTGACAACTTTGCTTACACTGAGCGATCTCTAATCACCTGTCACTAAATGATCTCCAACCGTAAACCATATCCACGAAAATTATCATGACTAGCTGGTCAATCATTGGCTTCACTCTTTCCATTCAAGTTCCTTATCCATATGCCCGACTCACACTAGAGTCCTCTCACGGTACCTCATATCACTCAGCGGCAAACGTTGTGATTTTGACTCTCCTCGAGTCCCAATCTGGCATCTCACTTACTAGAGTGCATATGGACCCTATCAAATACTTTGCTCTAGCTGGGATACTCACAACTCAGTTCACTAGGGTTCCTCTGGCCCATCATGGATCTGAGCTCCATGCTCTCACAACATTGAACCCTCTAAAAGTCCCTTGCTTCTAGAGCATAGTACTCGACATCTGGTCCAAGTGTCTCAAGGAAAATCAACATCGGACTCAATCCGATGATCATACCATGTCCATCACGGATCCAATCCACTTAACATGTGGCTGCCTTGCTAATTGGGGTCCAACACTAGACCTGTTTGTCTGATCTCTGCTATCACATACCAACTTAAAATTTCCTCGGAGTTCTTTGGTCACTCGACAACCTTCGAAGACAATCCAACAGTTCACTAACCAATCCATTTCTTGGTTAACTACAAAGGTCAACAGACTTACGTCTTCCAAGACGTACAATTCTGAATGAAAATTCATGTCGGTTACTTACCTCGACCCTCACGTACCAATCCGACTTACGTCTTGCAAAACCTTCACGTATAGCACCAACACGTAATCTGTACCCATGTATCGATACATCACTGTCCTGTCCAAAAACCCTCACTATCGTCCAAGATAGTCAACTAGAGTATTAATTAATCTTCTGCTTACTCAATGATCATCTTACACTAGATTGACTCCCTTCCGAGTCAATCCCGTCAACAGGTTACAATCCCATAGTATTCAACCAATCTGAGAGATTCCAATCTCAGTCATTGTGGTTAATCGATATTACTTCAAAGCTACATCGGTCCTCCGGGCGTTCACCATACGCTCTCAACGATGATATCATAATCAGGAATTCAACACTAGTCCACATATCTAGAAATCCATTTTCACCTCAACATGTACGAATCCTTGGTATACCAAGACAGTACCACCGTTGATACTCTGTTGCCAACTCACGATGGCCAACTATCACCACAGTACTATTCGTAAGCCCTATCGAGAATTTCACTTCTGAAGTCAATTCTGGAATCACACATCTGAGCATACAATACATGCGTCCAAATCATGTCTTTCAACCAAGTTCTTGACTTTTACCCAAGTCAAACCAATTCCAACAGGGTATCTGTGCTACACCCTCATGTTTATCGTAACTCTTCCTCCCTCTGAGCTAGCAACCTCGGTAAATCTTGCAAGGGATGCCAATAGGAGTGTCGACACAACCAACATCAACCTAAAGCTTACTGAGCTAACTAGGGAAATCTCAACACGTGTCCCATGCCCCTTACGCGCAACCTATCGTATGGTCCCTGCTTCCAAGCCGTAACTCACGAAATGAGTACCCACTGGCCAGTCATTGGTAAGACTCTTGTATAAAGCTGAATACTCATCCTCAGTGATCTCCTCTAGTCTTACCAACAGACTAATCATGACTACTCAGAACTACCCAATATCACCGGTTCCTCCAATACTCAACGGAGGAGTAACAATAGTCCATCAATCCATCAGGAACATCACTTTTCCTTGGTCAAACCATCAATGTAAATCCACTATGTGATTCCATCACCTTATCAGTCGGAGTACTGATTTCAAATGTCCCAATTTTATGGAATCAACTCTTGTTGCACACAATACTCGTGCTATCCGTCCAATGCAGGCATACCCTAGGCCTCTAGTAAATCCAATATAACTAGGAGGATACTGTGATCTCACCAGGTCACTTGGGGACCCTCTCTGTCTCCCTCATCGACCACTGCGACTTGTATGTCCATCACCGAAGAATCGAAGCTAGAAGCGTCCCTCTGTCAAGCTCCCCGAGTAAAGCATCTTCTTGAAGCCTGCATCTTCTAGACGCTAAGGGTGTCAGCCCGAACTATCTGATTGTTGCTGGAATACCAACCGACTCATCTCTTCCTAAGATTCCCCACATCACTTGAGCTTCACTACCAAGACCCGACACACCGACGAAGTCTCACTACTTCAGTCGTCATCACCACACTGGCCAACGCCAATGCCATCGTACCTAGTGTGAACCAAGCCAAACCATACTCTCTGCTCAAACTGAGCAACAATCATCTACCCCTGCACCAATGTATGAGCCTCACCTCTCGATAACCCGACACGACGGACAAATTTTCATTTCCTTAGTAGTCGTCGCTCTCAGTGCGAAGCAAATCTAAACCAGAATCTCTTTGCTCATGCTGAGCAACCGTCAACTTTTCATGCTCATGTCGGAAGAACTCCACCTCTCTTGTATTTCGATGAAGCTAGGGCAATAATAGCATAAGAACGTTCCTTGAACATCGCCTAACTCTCGATAGTCTTGTCCATGTCCATCGATAGCAATGTCTGCCACAAATATCATGCGGATTGGTCTGCACCATCTCATGTTATCATTGCTATCTGTACCCAATGCTCTATGAGTCCTGAGCGCAACTCAACGTCTGTACACTCTGCTCAATGCGTATAAGCCACTAATCGGTCACCTCATGATCTGATCCACAAGTAACACTCTTCTGGTAACTTGTCCAACCAATCTTAACTCGATCTCAACTAGATGACCCGAGTTTCAAACCAATCATCGGTCATAGCACTCTGAGGATCTCATTCACTCATAACTCTACAGCTCTCAACTGCTAGGCCCACATGAACCTCGGCCCTCCTCGGGGTCTACTGCACTAAAACATGGCATACTATGCCCAACAAAAACCAATTTGGGGTCATTCCCACTTAACTTTCCTATCTTTACCCTCACTATCAGGCTGATGACTGGGTGTTCTTATCATGGAGACATCACATCCAGAACACGCACAATCACCATAAAATCAACCTAGTGCTCTGATACCAAACTGACCGGACCCATCCCAATCCCCCCTGGATTATCGTGGGATGTGTCTGCTCCGTCTGACACCACGTTTCAGACAACGGATGAAACTATAACACGCTCGAGGTTATCCAGAGTGCGCCAAGACCTGTGGTGTGCGTTGCGACATGTGATCTCTCTGTCTCTGCTACAACTTGTATCCGCTATCAACCTGGAGGGTGCCAAAACAAAAAAACATGTGAGTGGAAAAAAAATAAGCATTTATCAAAACTCTTTTTCAAAATGTACATTTTACCCTCCATTTTATAAAGCATGCATGCATATCACTTTAAACCATTGCTTTACAAATAAAACAGTAGCATATGAAAACCTATAAAGTCAAAGGCTTTCTTTTCAAACCAACATATGTGAAAACATCTGGACACAATCAATTAGTCAAAAACCTCGGCACTTATTCTCATATCCACCATATGGGATCTCAGCCCATCATCATCAATCCCATCATCTACCCTATCTGATCCGAGCATGTCGCCGTGAACACATCACTGGCCGACTATCTCCAGATCTTCGTGAACATATCAACGATCGATCTCATATAACATCCACACTCCTAAGTCGAGCCACCCTCGGTGGTCGCCTGTCTCGGCTGCTCGACAGCAGGCGCATTGTGACATCTCCGTACCTCGGAGGCGAGCGTTATCTCTAGGGTGCTCTCCGGGGAAACATATTCGCAACTAGAAGCCCTTTTATAACCACGGAGAATGGTCATAATAAAACAGTGGAAACACATTTTCAAAACTGTTTGTTTCTCAAATAAAAATAGTGCTTTTGAATAGGGTCTCAACCCAAAATCAATTTCCACAAATCACATAAAATCAGCCTCTAGTTCCCATTTCACAATCTCAAATCATTTCACAATAGGGCCCTTGCCCCGAAAAATGGCTTTCAATACACATCGGCTCACTCCCAGAGTCCAATATTTTTCCAGTATGGTCACAAGCCCGATATCTCATTTTCAAATTCGAAAACCATTTATTATTCAAATCACTGTTTAATTTCTCGTTTGACTATACTCAGAGTCAAACCTTAAACTAGTTGGATCTCAAACCCGAAATACCGATTTCACGCATCTCTGTGAAATCATTCAAAACCTATAATTTCAAACTTGGTCTTAAGCCCGAAGGAGCGATTTTACGCATCTCCGTGAAATCCATCCTGACCCGACATTTCAAATCCACAAAGCATTTCATTTTCAAATCATGATCAAGTCAACATAATATGCACACCATGAATTTCAAATCATAATGATATAACAATCAAAACATATATGCATGCATCATTTTATAAACCAGAGTCCACTCACACACGGTCTATGCTGTGCGCTCAGAAACCTATGTCGTAATCCACTCTGTGGCCAATCCGCAATCTTCGGAACATCCAGACCTGTCCAAATTATATCCAAAGGTTACTATCCTTTGATACAAGTCCTAATCATAAACCCTCAAAACTCCCTAAATAGTCAATGTGACCCAAACACGCTTCCTAAGGCTAAAAATCTCCAATTGACCCATCAAACGACCTTCGATCGGCCTGAAACCACCGCTATTGGATTCAGATCGTCGAAAACTTTCGTACATGATGAATTTCACCTAGGAATTCATACCCACGTGCCCTCATGCGCTGGTCAAAGTCCAGTCAACCAAAGTCAACGGTCAACGTTGATGTCAGTAAAGTCAACGCTGAGGCCATCATGGTCAACGCTAACGTCATCTGCTGACATCAGCCTGACAGGTCTAACATCTGTCAGATTTGACACCTACCACGTGTCACCACCCTCTTGGTCCACATGTCCTAACACGTGACAGGTACCTGTCCCAACTGGACGTCAAAAATCGTGCCCGGTCCTGCTCCCGTCTGACAAGTCAACCAAAGGCCCGAAACTACCCTTCAGTGCATGCCAGACAAGGGATGTTTGCGCTGATTTCTGCTGCTGCCACTGCCTCACGATCAGTCCCGAACGTCGTACCACGACCTGGAGGGTCACAAAACAGAAAAGGTGTGAGTTGACAAAAATGACCTCTGATAAAAACATTTTGCCAAAACATATTCTTACCCTCCAGTTTTCACAAACTTGCATGCATATCGTAAAACATGAGTAATAGTATGAAATCATTCAAGTATGAACAGTGGACCGATAAACTCAAAACATATTTTCCCATGGTCCGTAAAACTCATGTTCACCAAATCAGTTCATGCTATAAAACATCAAATCCCAGCTCTCAGGCCAAAACATGTGAAAACATAATTACCTAGCCACAAAGACCAAAAACCCGTACTCAATACCAGTACGTCATCACAAACAACATCAATCAGCACTAATCACAAGTGCACAGTCGATCAATCAATCCGCACTACTCACAAGTGCACAAACTATCACAATCACATCTGCACTACTCACAAGTGCACAATTAAACCATCAACTGCACTACTCACAAGTGCTGCACTATGCGTAGACCAATATCCAGCCACACTATCGGGATCAGACACCTCTAGGCTCAACCCTCGGGCTAAGTCACATCTGGGCGAACACATCCCCAGGCTCAAACCCATCCGATTGGTACATCCAGGCTCAGTCACATCCGAGAAGCTGACTACCATAGGATCAACTCTCGATCCTACAATCACATCCCCCAAGCTCCGGTCGTCCGAGTAATCCCCCCAAGCTCCGACCGTCTGGGCATTTCACAATCACAATGGAAACCATATCGAGAATTACATCCCAAAATATTTCAATCAAATCTTGACTTCATACAAAGTCAAAATCATTCCCGACTCGGTCTCAAGCCCAAATCCATTTACATGTAAATCTTTAAAATCACATTTTAAACTAATAAAATAATCCAGAAATCATCATTGACTCACCAATTAAGTCAAAATATCATTTTAGAAATATTTTTAATTCCGGGCCTAGCCCAAAACATCATTTGCACGTTCCTCGTAAAACGTGCTCGAAAGACTGATTAAAATAATCATAAGATCACAAGAAATCAAACCAAATTATCAATTTCATCAAATTCACATCTGACTCCAAAACTGAGTCAAAATCACTATCCACTTGGGTCTCACGCCCAAAATATCATTTTCACGCAAATCCATGCGTCCGCAACCTTAGTTGTCATTTTCACGTAAATCCATGAAATTGACCCTTGACTCATTCCCGAGTCACAAAATCATTTTTCAATCCACGACTCATAATCCGAGTCCAAACATTATTTTCAATCAAATTCAATACCGGACTCATAACCCAAGTCCAAACATCATTTTTAACCAAATTCATAATTTCTCGAAAATCGTGCCAAATATAATAATATAATAATACATAAAATCGAGAAATCACCGGATTGAAGCGTCAATCATGCCAAAGCATATAAAATCATATAATAAAACATTTAAATCATATATGCATGCATCACGGTTAGAAAACAAAGTCTACTCACACACACCGTCTAAAAAGGTCCGTTTCCGAGCTGCACGTTTTTCCGTAAATTCTGGAAATCACAACTCCTGTCCAAAATCATTATAGAGGGTTACTAACATCTCAAAATACTTCATATAAGTTTCCCCAATTTTTCCGGAATGTAAATACGTATTTTAAAAGTAAAACAAAATTTCGGATACGCGGAACATTAACGAAACGATATCCGATTTCCTCGAAACCAGCGTCAAAATGTTCGTTACAATGAGAGGATTCAAAGTCATGTTGACCTCACCTTGAAACTAGGCCATACGCGTCCTCACGCGCCGCCGTGAGTGGCTGCGCGTGAAACCCACGCGCCTGCTACAGTAAACGTCTTCCTCACCCGTTTGTCTGTAAAACGGGTCCTTTTGCCCGCGAACAGACCCGGTTCAAATCCTATCAATTCGATACCACTTTCAAAAATTGAACACTCAGTTAGCTTCGGTTTAAGTCCAATTAGAGATTTGTAACGTTAATTACACAAAAACATACTCAAACCTTAAGATCAAAGATGATCATTCGAAGAACATCTGGGTACTGTTCCCACTTCGAAGTTCATCAATCTCAACCGATTTCCTTCAATTGATGCAACCAGAAGCTTCAATGGACTTGGTTAAACACTTTCCCCAACTCAATTGCATCAATCCAATCCTCAAATCCCACGACTCAAGCTCGAAATTTCAGTAACCTCAGTCCCTCAGTTCTACCTCAAATGGACCTCAATTCTCTTCGTTTTTGATCTGAAACAACTCGTCACAACCTCAGGAAGCTAAATGAAGCTTCAATTTCGATCCTCACGGCTCAAATCTCAACATTCGAATTTCCCTCCAAATTTTCTAAAATCCGAATTCCAGTTTTTTCATCTCTCTCACAATCTCTCGTGTTTCCATGTTAATTCAATCCCACAAATCTCTCAGTTTCACACTTTCTGGCTCAGAAATGGTGGACAATTTCAGACTCTCCCTTCTCTGTTTTACAAAGGTTCACGGTTCAGAGAACAAAGGGGATTAATGGAAATTAAAATGATTTAACAATTAATTAAAAATAGTAAAACATCATAATGATGTTTACCTCAAAACATGGATCTGTGTTTAAGCCTCAATTTAAGGGATGAGTGACACTTGTCACTCATCCAGGTGTGTTCAGTCACCGGGTACTGCTCATAATAAAATAATATTTTAATCCCGGTTCGTTCGGTTAATTGAGTCCGTTCCCGTGACCATAACTTCGTCGTCGAATCTCTAATTTCGGCATGCCGCCTGTCATTGGATTCGTATCGACGAGACCTACGTAACGGTCCTTGGCCCTCGTCCATTGGACTTCCTGGGTCAAAAGTCAAAATTTGGCCCCTTTTTAGCCAAATTACCAAAATATCCCTCAACTTCCGAACGTCATAACTTTCTCCTCGAATGTCGGAATCGAACGTGCCACCTATCTATGAACTCGTGACGTCCCGAACTACGTCACCGTCATCGGTCAAAGTTTGTTTGACCGCCTGAACTAAAAATCAACATTTTACCCACGCTAGGGGCAAAACGGTCATTTCGCACATTTCGTTCGATTTCACTCAACTAATCCCCGATTAGTCATTCTAAATCATAATTAATTAATATTCAATCCCGATATTCGGGACGGGTCATTACAACCTTCCCCCCTTAAAGAATTTCATCCCCGAAATTCTAACTATCTATATTCCACATCCACCTCGTGGAAAACAAATGGGCCTCACAATATGTGTACACCTGTACACCCACTAGCCAACGCAGAACTCGTCTGCACTCAGACGTCACATCACAGATTCACGTCGTACTGACTACACTCGACCACCTCGAGTGAAATTGGTCACCAAAATTGGCAATGTCACCATTAAGCTGACTCCTTGAGCTTGACGGCTCCTCTTATTCACTAATGTGCCCTGACCTCCGCTCTCATCGAGAGTCACCAAATCTCACTTGTCAGTCCATGCCGACACTACTAGCTAATTTGCACCACTAGGCTTTACCACCCTTGTAAAGCTCTAATCATCAACAAATCAGTGACAACACATCGCACTACAACGTCCGTCAATATAGCATAAGATCAACAACATGATCTCACCTCGCAGGGCGAACTCAATCCTGTGACAAACACCAACCTCAGTATCCACAACTGTCACCCCCTCAGCGATCCCAGATGATGGTAAGGTCACGACATGATAACATCTCGCAAAGCAAATCGTGGTCACACTAACCACCAACTCACTCAATCAGATGGTGTAACTGGAACACATTAAACACCAGCCTAGCAGTGATCACACAACTCAACACTAGAGTTACACTAGCCAACCATGGCTAAGAGCACCTGCTCAAACAATCACTGAAATCATCAGAATCACCCTGCCCAGTGCATCGTGTTCAATGTCCAGTTCATGTTCACAACCAAAAACCAATGGTATCGGAACTAAGCCAATCACCAACACGTTCATTGACACATCACTGGTGCATCCCATGTACCGTCACTAAGTATCAAGTACCATCATCCATACGATACAGCAAATCGTACACCAAGTATGCTCCTATAGCTGGACCCCAGTAGTCCAAATGATCAAATGTCAAGTATTACTCTAATCCCATGGAGTTCCATTAATAACAGGATTCCGCTGATCCTCATGTTATCAAAATTTTAACTCTCTCAGCTTAGTATATCGGCTACCTCTCTAGCCGTACACCCGACCCGACTACAAGGTCGAAATATCAAAGTTTCCTGACTATCAGCGTCACACACAATATGCCTTTCTGTTTATCATCCTTTGCCATTCCTGATAGTCGCCCTTTCCCGAAGTATGACCTCAGCATACTCGACCCATAGATCAATATGGTTGATCCCAAACCAGGTAGGGAAAAGTAGAAATCCTGAAGGTTTAGCTAGCATCAACAATCCTTGTCCTATGATACCCAAAAACACCTCGCCAAATTACAACTCTCAAAATGCCACATCAATGTGTACACAGGAAATAACGTCTAGTTCTCCCGGGATTCACACCAACCCCGACCACTACTAACACTTATGTCACAAGTCTACTCTGGTTGACTAAACCTAACACCACAAGTTTTCTCTTAGGATAGTCAACACATCCATCAAGCACATCACATGCCCATCCGTAGATGAAGGCACACCAACACATTATCATGACCAACCCAACTGTGGTCAGAAAACTTGCCTCAACAACCCACAGTCAAAACCGGCTCATCCGGAGCCCTCAAATCACATTAGGACTCATCCCGAATCCTAAACCAACTCCTGACTCCTACTGAGTCCAAGTCCAAACTCGACTGACGTCAATGCCACCACTGGCATATCCGGTCACCTAGAAAATACCCCTAGGTAAACCACATCCTTTCCAAAACACAAAACCATTTCCGGACTCCCTCTGAGTCCAATCCAAAATCCAAATTCCAAAGGTCACTCATCCGATTACCCATCCTCGGGTCAAGTTTATTCTGGGCCCAACATGCCCATCCACATACCAAACCGTTAACAAAAACAACCATCCGGACCCACACTAGTCCGACACAATCAAAACACAAGATACAATATTACAACACAAGTGTACAATACAAACTATTTACAAAGTAGCATGAAACCAAGTATCAATACATTTGTTTTGAACTACTGACAAGTCGATCGGGGCAGTTCCTTCGCAAATGTCCAAGTTTCCTACAGAAGTGAAAAGTGGCAGTGCTGAGGCGACTTGCCCCACCACGCCACTTACCTGTCGACTGGGTTGAAGTTTCACTCGAATGAACACCCACCGGGGGTCGCGACACAAGAGAATGAAGGCTAACTCGTTTCGATGTTTCCTGACTTATCTGTTCAGTATCCTGACGCCCTCAGCGTCGACCAGAGCTCAAAGATTGTTCTTGCACAGGTAAAATAGTAGCCTCCACTCGGATAGCAGCATCCGATAATTCCCTTAGGGTAGAATACGAGCCCACAATTACAGTACCTCGTATCGCATTTCTAAGTCCCTGCTCAAACCTTCGACACTACACTTATCCTCCTCAGTAGCCACACACAGAGGAGCGAAACTAGATAAGTGCAAAAATTGCTGTTCATAATCGACCACTGACAGATTCCCTTGCTGCAATTGGAGAAACTTAACCTCCTTAGCGTTCCGAAATGAGCGAGGGTAAAACTGATCTAAAAATCGATCTCGGAATGCATCCCATGCCAACGTACGGGCATCCCAACCAGTCAACTGTAAACTATGCCAACA
This sequence comes from Prinsepia uniflora, assembly GCA_032719365.1. Classification (NCBI taxonomy): domain Eukaryota; kingdom Viridiplantae; phylum Streptophyta; class Magnoliopsida; order Rosales; family Rosaceae; genus Prinsepia; species Prinsepia uniflora. Next base: position 46,415,648 of record CM064865.1, on the reverse strand, counting down.
CCTGTAGGCATAGCCATCCAAAAGAAAAGTGGCTAAGGGCACCATGTCCTCCGGGGGACATATCATGACCTCAAAAATCCTTTCCAATCGAGTAATCCAATCTTCGCCGCCATTCGGGCCCGAATCACCACGAAACACAGTGGCTCCTAACCGTCGAGCTCGCTCAATATCTGGACCTTCGCTAACACTATTCTCGTCCCTCCCATCTTCAGACCGTGTACGGGACGCACGACTCGGAGGCATGATGTAACAACAAAAATCAATAACCAAATGCTCTAATACCACTTTGACAGGACCCCGTCCCAACTGGACGTCAAAAACCGTGCCCGGTCCTACTCCCGTCTGACAAGTCAACCAAAGGCCCGAAACTACCCTTCAGTGCTTGCCACACAAGGGATGTTTGCGCTGATTTCTGCTGCTGCCACTGCCTCACGATCAGTCCCGAACGTCGTACCACGGCCTGGAGGGACACAAAACAGAAAAGGTGTGAGTGGACAAAAATGACCTCTGATAAAAACATTGTGCCAAAACATATTCTTACCCTCCAGTTTTCACAAACTTGCATGCATATCGTAAAACATGAGTAATAGTATGAAATCATTCAAGTATGAACAGTGGACCGATAAACTCAAAACATATTTTCCCATCGTCCGTAAAACTCATGTTCACCAAATCAATTCATGCTATAAAATATCAAATCCCGGCTCTCAGGCCAAAACATGTGAAAACATAATCACCTGGCCACAAAGACCAAAAACCCGTACTCAATACCAGTACGTCATCACAAACAACATCAATCAGCACTAATCACAAGTGCACAGTCAATCAATCAATCCGGACTACTCACAAGTGCACAAACTATAACAATCACATCTGCACTACTCACAAGTGCACAATCAAACCATCAACTGCACTACTCACAAGTGCTGCACTACGTGTAGGCCAATATCCAGCCACACTATCGGGATCAGAAACCTCTGGGCTCAACCCTCGGGCTCAGTCACATCTGGGCGAACACATCCCCAGGCTCAGACCCATCCGAGTGGTACATCCAGGCCCAGTCACATCCGAGAAGCTAACTACCATAGGATCAACTCCCGATCCTACAATCACATCCCCCAAGCTCCGGTCGTCTGGGTAATCCCCCCAAGCTCCGACCGTCTGGGCATTTCACAATCACAATGAAAACCATCTCGAGAATTACATCCCAAAATATTTCAATCAAATCTTGACTTCATACAAAGTCAAGATCATTCCCGACCGGGTTTCAAGCCCAAATTACCATTTACACGTAAATCTTTAAAATCACATTTTAAACGAATAAAATAATCCAGAAATCATCATTGACTCACCAATTAAGTCAAAATATCATTTTAGAAATCTTTTTAACTCCAGGCCTAGCCTAAAACATCATTTGCACGTTCCTCGTAACACGTGCTCGAAAGACTGATTAAAATAATCATAAAATCACAAGAAATCAAACCAAATTATCAATTTCATCAAATTCACATGTGACTCCAAAACCGAGTCAAAATCACTATCCACTTGGGTCTCACGCCCAAAATATCATTTTCACGCAAATCCATGCGTCCGCAACCTTAGTTGTCATTTTCACGTAAATCCATGAAATTGACCCTTGACTCATTCCCGAGTCACAAAATCATTTTTCAATCCACGACTCATAATCCGAGTCCAAACATTATTTTCAATCAAATTCAATACCGGACTCATAACCCAAGTCCAAACATCATTTTTAACCAAATTCATAATTTCTCGAAAATCGTGCCAAATATAATAATATAATAATACATAAAATCGAGAAATCACCGGATTGAAGCGTCAATCATGCCAAAGCATATAAAATCATATAATAAAACATTTAAATCATATATGCATGCATCACGGTTAGAAAACAAAGTCCACTCACACACACCGTCTAAAAAGGTCCGTTTCCGAGCTGCACGTTTTTCCGTAAATTCTGGAAATCACAACTCCTGTCCAAAATCATTATAGAGGGTTACTAACATCTCAAAATACTTCATATAAGTTTCCCCAATTTTTCCGGAATGTAAATACGTATTTTAAAAGTAAAACAAAATTTCGGATACGCTGAACATTAACGAAACGATATCCGATTTCCTCGAAACCAGCGTCAAAATGTTCGTTACAATGAGAGGATTCAAAGTCATGTTGACCTCACCTTGAAACTAGGCCATACGCGTCCTCACGCGCCGCCGTGAGTGGCTGCGCGTGAAACCCACGCGCCTGCTACAGTAAACGTCTTCCTCACCCGTTTGTCTGTAAAACGGGTCCTTTTGCCCGCGAACAGACCCGGTTCAAATCCTATCAATTCGATACCACTTTCAAAAATTGAACACTCAGTTAGCTTCGGTTTAAGTCCAATTAGAGATTTGTAACGTTAATTACACAAAAACATACTCAAACCTTAAGATCAAAGATGATCATTCGAAGAACATCTGGGTACTGTTCCCACTTCGAAGTTCATCAATCTCAACCGATTTCCTTCAATTGATGCAACCAGAAGCTTCAATGGACTTGGTTAAACACTTTCCCCAACTCAATTGCATCAATCCAATCCTCAAATCCCACGACTCAAGCTCGAAATTTCAGTAACCTCAGTCCCTCAGTTCTACCTCAAATGGACCTCAATTCTCTTCGTTTTTGATCTGAAACAACTCGTCACAACCTCAGGAAGCTAAATGAAGCTTCAATTTCGATCCTCACGGCTCAAATCTCAACATTCGAATTTCCCTCCAAATTTTCTAAAATCCGAATTCCAGTTTTTTCATCTCTCTCACAATCTCTCGTGTTTCCATGTTAATTCAATCCCACAAATCTCTCAGTTTCACACTTTCTGGCTCAGAAATGGTGGACAATTTCAGACTCTCCCTTCTCTGTTTTACAAAGGTTCACGGTTCAGAGAACAAAGGGGATTAATGGAAATTAAAATGATTTAACAATTAATTAAAAATAGTAAAACATCATAATGATGTTTACCTCAAAACATGGATCTGTGTTTAAGCCTCAATTTAAGGGATGAGTGACACTTGTCACTCATCCAGGTGTGTTCAGTCACCGGGTACTGCTCATAATAAAATAATATTTTAATCCCGGTTCGTTCGGTTAATTGAGTCCGTTCCCGTGACCATAACTTCGTCGTCGAATCTCTAATTTCGGCATGCCGCCTGTCATTGGATTCGTATCGACGAGACCTACGTAACGGTCCTTGGCCCTCGTCCATTGGACTTCCTGGGTCAAAAGTCAAAATTTGGCCCCTTTTTAGCCAAATTACCAAAATATCCCTCAACTTCCGAACGTCATAACTTTCTCCTCGAATGTCGGAATCGAACGTGCCACCTATCTATGAACTCGTGACGTCCCGAACTACGTCACCGTCATCGGTCAAAGTTTGTTTGACCGCCTGAACTAAAAATCAACATTTTACCCACGCTAGGGGCAAAACGGTCATTTCGCACATTTCGTTCGATTTCACTCAACTAATCCCCGATTAGTCATTCTAAATCATAATTAATTAATATTCAATCCCGATATTCGGGACGGGTCATTACAACCTTCCCCCCTTAAAGAATTTCATCCCCGAAATTCTAACTATCTATATTCCACATCCACCTCGTGGAAAACAAATGGGCCTCACAATATGTGTACACCTGTACACCCACTAGCCAACGCAGAACTCGTCTGCACTCAGACATCACATCACAGATTCACGTCGTACTGACTACACTCGACCACCTCGAGTGAAATTGGTCACCAAAATTGGCAATGTCACCATTAAGCTGACTCCTTGAGCTTGACGGCTCCTCTTATTCACTAATGTGCCCTGACCTCCGCTCTCATCGAGAGTCACCAAATCTCACTTGTCAGTCCATGCCGACACTACTAGCTAATTTGCACCACTAGGCTTTACCACCCTTGTAAAGCTCTAATCATCAACAAATCAGTGACAACACATCGCACTACAACGTCCGTCAATATAGCATAAGATCAACAACATGATCTCACCTCGCAGGGCGAACTCAATCCTGTGACAAACACCAACCTCAGTATCCACAACTGTCACCCCCTCAGCGATCCCAGATGATGGTAAGGTCACGACATGATAACATCTCGCAAAGCAAATCGTGGTCACACTAACCACCAACTCACTCAATCAGATGGTGTAACTGGAACACATTGAACACCAGCCTAGCAGTGATCACACAACTCAACACTAGAGTTACACTAGCCAACCATGGCTAAGAGCACCTGCTCAAACAATCACTGAAATCATCAGAATCACCCTGCCCAGTGCATCGTGTTCAATGTCCAGTTCATGTTCACAACCAAAAACCAATGGTATCGGAACTAAGCCAATCACCAACACGTTCATTGACACATCACTGGTGCATCCCATGTACCGTCACTAAGTATCAAGTACCATCATCCATACGATACAGCAAATCGTACACCAAGTATGCTCCTATAGCTGGACCCCAGTAGTCCAAATGATCAAATGTCAAGTATTACTCTAATCCCATGGAGTTCCATTAATAACAGGATTCCGCTGATCCTCATGTTATCAAAATTTTAACTCTCTCAGCTTAGTATATCGGCTACCTCTCTAGCCGTACACCCGACCCGACTACAAGGTCGAAATATCAAAGTTTCCTGACTATCAGCGTCACACACAATATGCCTTTCTGTTTATCATCCTTTGCCATTCCTGATAGTCGCCCTTTCCCGAAGTATGACCTCAGCATACTCGACCCATAGATCAATATGGTTGATCCCAAACCAGGTAGGGAAAAGTAGAAATCCTGAAGGTTTAGCTAGCATCAACAATCCTTGTCCTATGATACCCAAAAACACCTCGCCAAATTACAACTCTCAAAATGCCACATCAATGTGTACACAGGAAATAACGTCTAGTTCTCCCGGGATTCACACCAACCCCGACCACTACTAACACTTATGTCACAAGTCTACTCTGGTTGACTAAACCTAACACCACAAGTTTTCTCTTAGGATAGTCAACACATCCATCAAGCACATCACATGCCCATCCGTAGATGAAGGCACACCAACACATTATCATGACCAACCCAACTGTGGTCAGAAAACTTGCCTCAACAACCCACAGTCAAAACCGGCTCATCCGGAGCCCTCAAATCACATTAGGACTCATCCCGAATCCTAAACCAACTCCTGACTCCTACTGAGTCCAAGTCCAAACTCGACTGACGTCAATGCCACCACTGGCATATCCGGTCACCTAGAAAATACCCCTAGGTAAACCACATCCTTTCCAAAACACAAAACCATTTCCGGACTCCCTCTGAGTCCAATCCAAAATCCAAATTCCAAAGGTCACTCATCCGATTACCCATCCTCGGGTCAAGTTTATTCTGGGCCCAACATGCCCATCCACATACCAAACCGTTAACAAAAACAACCATCCGGACCCACACTAGTCCGACACAATCAAAACACAAGATACAATATTACAACACAAGTGTACAATACAAACTATTTACAAAGTAGCATGAAACCAAGTATCAATACATTTGTTTTGAACTACTGACAAGTCGATCGGGGCAGTTCCTTCGCAAATGTCCAAGTTTCCTACAGAAGTGAAAAGTGGCAGTGCTGAGGCGACTTGCCCCACCACGCCACTTACCTGTCGACTGGGTTGAAGTTTCACTCGAATGAACACCCACCGGGGGTCGCGACACAAGAGAATGAAGGCTAACTCGTTTCGATGTTTCCTGACTTATCTGTTCAGTATCCTGACGCCCTCAGCGTCGACCAGAGCTCAAAGATTGTTCTTGCACAGGTAAAATAGTAGCCTCCACTCGGATAGCAGCATCCGATAATTCCCTTAGGGTAGAATACGAGCCCACAATTACAGTACCTCGTATCGCATTTCTAAGTCCCTGCTCAAACCTTCGACACTACACTTATCCTCCTCAGTAGCCACACACAGAGGAGCGAAACTAGATAAGTGCAAAAATTGCTGTTCATAATCGACCACTGACAGATTCCCTTGCTGCAATTGGAGAAACTTAACCTCCTTAGCGTTCCGAAATGAGCGAGGGTAAAACTGATCTAAAAATCGATCTCGGAATGCATCCCATGCCAACGTACGGGCATCCCAACCAGTCAACTGTAAACTATGCCAACACCTGTAGGCATAGCCATCCAAAAGAAAAGTGGCTAAGGGCACCATGTCCTCCGGGGGACATATCATGACCTCAAAAATCCTTTCCAATCGAGTAATCCAATCTTCGCCGCCATTCGGGCCCGAATCACCACGAAACACAGTGGCTCCTAACCGTCGAGCTCGCTCAATATCTGGACCTTCGCTAACACTATTCTCGTCCCTCCCATCTTCAGACCGTGTACGGGACGCACGACTCGGAGGCATGATGTAACAACAAAAATCAATAACCAAATGCTCTAATACCACTTTGACAGGACCCCGTCCCAACTGGACGTCAAAAACCGTGCCCGGTCCTACTCCCGTCTGACAAGTCAACCAAAGGCCCGAAACTACCCTTCAGTGCTTGCCACACAAGGGATGTTTGCGCTGATTTCTGCTGCTGCCACTGCCTCACGATCAGTCCCGAACGTCGTACCACGGCCTGGAGGGACACAAAACAGAAAAGGTGTGAGTGGACAAAAATGACCTCTGATAAAAAACATTGTGCCAAAACATATTCTTACCCTCCAGTTTTTCACAAACTTGCATGCATATCGTAAAACATGAGTAATAGTATGAAATCATTCAAGTATGAACAGTGGACCGATAAACTCAAAACATATTTTCCCATCGTCCGTAAAACTCATGTTCACCAAATCAATTCATGCTATAAAATATCAAATCCCGGCTCTCAGGCCAAAACATGTGAAAACATAATCACCTGGCCACAAAGACCAAAAACCCGTACTCAATACCAGTACGTCATCACAAACAACATCAATCAGCACTAATCACAAGTGCACAGTCAATCAATCAATCCGGACTACTCACAAGTGCACAAACTATAACAATCACATCTGCACTACTCACAAGTGCACAATCAAACCATCAACTGCACTACTCACAAGTGCTGCACTACGTGTAGGCCAATATCCAGCCACACTATCGGGATCAGAAACCTCTGGGCTCAACCCTCGGGCTCAGTCACATCTGGGCGAACACATCCCCAGGCTCAGACCCATCCGAGTGGTACATCCAGGCCCAGTCACATCCGAGAAGCTAACTACCATAGGATCAACTCCCGATCCTACAATCACATCCCCCAAGCTCCGGTCGTCTGGGTAATCCCCCCAAGCTCCGACCGTCTGGGCATTTCACAATCACAATGAAAACCATCTCGAGAATTACATCCCAAAATATTTCAATCAAATCTTGACTTCATACAAAGTCAAGATCATTCCCGACCGGGTTTCAAGCCCAAATTACCATTTACACGTAAATCTTTAAAATCACATTTTAAACGAATAAAATAATCCAGAAATCATCATTGACTCACCAATTAAGTCAAAATATCATTTTAGAAATCTTTTTAACTCCAGGCCTAGCCTAAAACATCATTTGCACGTTCCTCGTAACACGTGCTCGAAAGACTGATTAAAATAATCATAAAATCACAAGAAATCAAACCAAATTATCAATTTCATCAAATTCACATGTGACTCCAAAACCGAGTCAAAATCACTATCCACTTGGGTCTCACGCCCAAAATATCATTTTCACGCAAATCCATGCGTCCGCAACCTTAGTTGTCATTTTCACGTAAATCCATGAAATTGACCCTTGACTCATTCCCGAGTCACAAAATCATTTTTCAATCCACGACTCATAATCCGAGTCCAAACATTATTTTCAATCAAATTCAATACCGGACTCATAACCCAAGTCCAAACATCATTTTTAACCAAATTCATAATTTCTCGAAAATCGTGCCAAATATAATAATATAATAATACATAAAATCGAGAAATCACCGGATTGAAGCGTCAATCATGCCAAAGCATATAAAATCATATAATAAAACATTTAAATCATATATGCATGCATCACGGTTAGAAAACAAAGTCCACTCACACACACCGTCTAAAAAGGTCCGTTTCCGAGCTGCACGTTTTTTCCGTAAATTCTGGAAATCACAACTCCTGTCCAAAATCATTATAGAGGGTTACTAACATCTCAAAATACTTCATATAAGTTTCCCCAATTTTTCCGGAATGTAAATACGTATTTTAAAAGTAAAACAAAATTTCGGATACGCTGAACATTAACGAAACGATATCCGATTTCCTCGAAACCAGCGTCAAAATGTTCGTTACAATGAGAGGATTCAAAGTCATGTTGACCTCACCTTGAAACTAGGCCATACGCGTCCTCACGCGCCGCCGTGAGTGGCTGCGCGTGAAACCCACGCGCCTGCTACAGTAAACGTCTTCCTCACCCGTTTGTCTGTAAAACGGGTCCTTTTGCCCGCGAACAGACCCGGTTCAAATCCTATCAATTCGATACCACTTTCAAAAATTGAACACTCAGTTAGCTTCGGTTTAAGTCCAATTAGAGATTTGTAACGTTAATTACACAAAAACATACTCAAACCTTAAGATCAAAGATGATCATTCGAAGAACATCTGGGTACTGTTCCCACTTCGAAGTTCATCAATCTCAACCGATTTCCTTCAATTGATGCAACCAGAAGCTTCAATGGACTTGGTTAAACACTTTCCCCAACTCAATTGCATCAATCCAATCCTCAAATCCCACGACTCAAGCTCGAAATTTCAGTAACCTCAGTCCCTCAGTTCTACCTCAAATGGACCTCAATTCTCTTCGTTTTTGATCTGAAACAACTCGTCACAACCTCAGGAAGCTAAATGAAGCTTCAATTTCGATCCTCACGGCTCAAATCTCAACATTCGAATTTCCCTCCAAATTTTCTAAAATCCGAATTCCAGTTTTTTCATCTCTCTCACAATCTCTCGTGTTTCCATGTTAATTCAATCCCACAAATCTCTCAGTTTCACACTTTCTGGCTCAGAAATGGTGGACAATTTCAGACTCTCCCTTCTCTGTTTTACAAAGGTTCACGGTTCAGAGAACAAAGGGGATTAATGGAAATTAAAATGATTTAACAATTAATTAAAAATAGTAAAACATCATAATGATGTTTACCTCAAAACATGGATCTGTGTTTAAGCCTCAATTTAAGGGATGAGTGACACTTGTCACTCATCCAGGTGTGTTCAGTCACCGGGTACTGCTCATAATAAAATAATATTTTAATCCCGGTTCGTTCGGTTAATTGAGTCCGTTCCCGTGACCATAACTTCGTCGTCGAATCTCTAATTTCGGCATGCCGCCTGTCATTGGATTCGTATCGACGAGACCTACGTAACGGTCCTTGGCCCTCGTCCATTGGACTTCCTGGGTCAAAAGTCAAAATTTGGCCCCTTTTTAGCCAAATTACCAAAATATCCCTCAACTTCCGAACGTCATAACTTTCTCCTCGAATGTCGGAATCGAACGTGCCACCTATCTATGAACTCGTGACGTCCCGAACTACGTCACCGTCATCGGTCAAAGTTTGTTTGACCGCCTGAACTAAAAATCAACATTTTACCCACGCTAGGGGCAAAACGGTCATTTCGCACATTTCGTTCGATTTCACTCAACTAATCCCCGATTAGTCATTCTAAATCATAATTAATTAATATTCAATCCCGATATTCGGGACGGGTCATTACAACCTTCCCCCCTTAAAGAATTTCATCCCCGAAATTCTAACTATCTATATTCCACATCCACCTCGTGGAAAACAAATGGGCCTCACAATATGTGTACACCTGTACACCCACTAGCCAACGCAGAACTCGTCTGCACTCAGACGTCACATCACAGATTCACGTCGTACTGACTACACTCGACCACCTCGAGTGAAATTGGTCATCAAAATTGGCAATGTCACCATTAAGCTGACTCCTTGAGCTTGACGGCTCCTCTTATTCACTAATGTGCCCTGACCTCCGCTCTCATCGAGAGTCACCAAATCTCACTTGTCAGTCCATGCCGACACTACTAGCTAATTTGCACCACTAGGCTTTACCACCCTTGTAAAGCTCTAATCATCAACAAATCAGTGACAACACATCGCACTACAACGTCCGTCAATATAGCATAAGATCAACAACATGATCTCACCTCGCAGGGCGAACTCAATCCTGTGACAAACACCAACCTCAGTATCCACAACTGTCACCCCCTCAGCGATCCCAGATGATGGTAAGGTCACGACATGATAACATCTCGCAAAGCAAATCGTGGTCACACTAACCACCAACTCACTCAATCAGATGGTGTAACTGGAACACATTGAACACCAGCCTAGCAGTGATCACACAACTCAACACTAGAGTTACACTAGCCAACCATGGCTAAGAGCACCTGCTCAAACAATCACTGAAATCATCAGAATCACCCTGCCCAGTGCATCGTGTTCAATGTCCAGTTCATGTTCACAACCAAAAACCAATGGTATCGGAACTAAGCCAATCACCAACACGTTCATTGACACATCACTGGTGCATCCCATGTACCGTCACTAAGTATCAAGTACCATCATCCATACGATACAGCAAATCGTACACCAAGTATGCTCCTATAGCTGGACCCCAGTAGTCCAAATGATCAAATGTCAAGTATTACTCTAATCCCATGGAGTTCCATTAATAACAGGATTCCGCTGATCCTCATGTTATCAAAATTTTAACTCTCTCAGCTTAGTATATCGGCTACCTCTCTAGCCGTACACCCGACCCGACTACTAGGTCGAAATATCAAAGTTTCCTGACTATCAGCGTCACACACAATATGCCTTTCTGTTTATCATCCTTTGCCATTCCTGATAGTCGCCCTTTCCCGAAGTATGACCTCAGCATACTCGACCCATAGATCAATATGGTTGATCCCAAACCAGGTAGGGAAAAGTAGAAATCCTGAAGGTTTAGCTAGCATCAACAATCCTTGTCCTATGATACCCAAAAACACCTCGCCAAATTACAACTCTCAAAATGCCACATCAATGTGTACACAGGAAATAACGTCTAGTTCTCCCGGGATTCACACCAACCCCGGCCACTACTAACACTTATGTCACAAGTCTACTCTGGTTGACTAAACCTAACACCACAAGTTTTCTCTTAGGATAGTCAACACATCCATCAAGCACATCACATGCCCATCCGTAGATGAAGGCACACCAACACATTATCATGACCAACCCAACTGTGGTCAGAAAACTTGCCTCAACAACCCACAGTCAAAACCGGCTCATCCGGAGCCCTCAAATCACATTAGGACTCATCCCGAATCCTAAACCAACTCCTGACTCCTACTGAGTCCAAGTCCAAACTCGACTGACGTCAATGCCACCACTGGCATATCCGGTCACCTAGAAAATACCCCTAGGTAAACCACATCCTTTCCAAAACACAAAACCATTTCCGGACTCCCTCTGAGTCCAATCCAAAATCCAAATTCCAAAGGTCACTCATCCGATTACCCATCCTCGGGTCAAGTTTATTCTGGGCCCAACATGCCCATCCACATACCAAACCGTTAACAAAAACAACCATCCGGACCCACACTAGTCCGACACAATCAAAACACAAGATACAATATTACAACACAAGTGTACAATACAAACTATTTACAAAGTAGCATGAAACCAAGTATCAATACATTTGTTTTGAACTACTGACAAGTCGATCGGGGCAGTTCCTTCGCAAATGTCCAAGTTTCCTACAGAAGTGAAAAGTGGCAGTGCTGAGGCGACTTGCCCCACCACGCCACTTACCTGTCGACTGGGTTGAAGTTTCACTCGAATGAACACCCACCGGGGGTCGCGACACAAGAGAATGAAGGCTAACTCGTTTCGATGTTTCCTGACTTATCTGTTCAGTATCCTGACGCCCTCAGCGTCGACCAGAGCTCAAAGATTGTTCTTGCACAGGTAAAATAGTAGCCTCCACTCGGATAGCAGCATCCGATAATTCCCTTAGGGTAGAATACGAGCCCACAATTACAGTACCTCGTATCGCATTTCTAAGTCCCTGCTCAAACCTTCGACACTACACTTATCCTCCTCAGTAGCCACACACAGAGGAGCGAAACTAGATAAGTGCAAAAATTGCTGTTCATAATCGACCACTGACAGATTCCCTTGCTGCAATTGGAGAAACTTAACCTCCTTAGCGTTCCGAAATGAGCGAGGGTAAAACTGATCTAAAAATCGATCTCGGAATGCATCCCATGCCAACGTACGGGCATCCCAACCAGTCAACTGTAAACTATGCCAACACCTGTAGGCATAGCCATCCAAAAGAAAAGTGGCTAAGGGCACCATGTCCTCCGGGGGACATATCATGACCTCAAAAATCCTTTCCAATCGAGTAATCCAATCTTCGCCGCCATTCGGGCCCGAATCACCACGAAACACAGTGGCTCCTAACCGTCGAGCTCGCTCAATATCTGGACCTTCGCTAACACTATTCTCGTCCCTCCCATCTTCAGACCGTGTACGGGACGCACGACTCGGAGGCATGATGTAACAACAAAAATCAATAACCAAATGCTCTAATACCACTTTGACAGGACCCCGTCCCAACTGGACGTCAAAAACCGTGCCCGGTCCTACTCCCGTCTGACAAGTCAACCAAAGGCCCGAAACTACCCTTCAGTGCTTGCCACACAAGGGATGTTTGCGCTGATTTCTGCTGCTGCCACTGCCTCACGATCAGTCCCGAACGTCGTACCACGGCCTGGAGGGACACAAAACAGAAAAGGTGTGAGTGGACAAAAATGACCTCTGATAAAAACATTGTGCCAAAACATATTCTTACCCTCCAGTTTTCACAAACTTGCATGCATATCGTAAAACATGAGTAATAGTATGAAATCATTCAAGTATGAACAGTGGACCGATAAACTCAAAACATATTTTCCCATCGTCCGTAAAACTCATGTTCACCAAATCAATTCATGCTATAAAATATCAAATCCCGGCTCTCAGGCCAAAACATGTGAAAACATAATCACCTGGCCACAAAGACCAAAAACCCGTACTCAATACCAGTACGTCATCACAAACAACATCAATCAGCACTAATCACAAGTGCACAGTCAATCAATCAATCCGGACTACTCACAAGTGCACAAACTATAACAATCACATCTGCACTACTCACAAGTGCACAATCAAACCATCAACTGCACTACTCACAAGTGCTGCACTACGTGTAGGCCAATATCCAGCCACACTATCGGGATCAGAAACCTCTGGGCTCAACCCTCGGGCTCAGTCACATCTGGGCGAACACATCCCCAGGCTCAGACCCATCCGAGTGGTACATCCAGGCCCAGTCACATCCGAGAAGCTAACTACCATAGGATCAACTCCCGATCCTACAATCACATCCCCCAAGCTCCGGTCGTCTGGGTAATCCCCCCAAGCTCCGACCGTCTGGGCATTTCACAATCACAATGAAAACCATCTCGAGAATTACATCCCAAAATATTTCAATCAAATCTTGACTTCATACAAAGTCAAGATCATTCCCGACCGGGTTTCAAGCCCAAATTACCATTTACACGTAAATCTTTAAAATCACATTTTAAACGAATAAAATAATCCAGAAATCATCATTGACTCACCAATTAAGTCAAAATATCATTTTAGAAATCTTTTTAACTCCAGGCCTAGCCCAAAACATCATTTGCACGTTCCTCGTAACACGTGCTCGAAAGACTGATTAAAATAATCATAAAATCACAAGAAATCAAACCAAATTATCAATTTCATCAAATTCACATGTGACTCCAAAACCGAGTCAAAATCACTATCCACTTGGGTCTCACGCCCAAAATATCATTTTCACGCAAATCCATGCGTCCGCAACCTTAGTTGTCATTTTCACGTAAACCCATGAAATTGACCCTTGACTCATTCCCGAGTCACAAAATCATTTTTCAATCCACGACTCATAATCCGAGTCCAAACATTATTTTCAATCAAATTCAATACCGGACTCATAACCCAAGTCCAAACATCATTTTTAACCAAATTCATAATTTCTCGAAAATCGTGCCAAATATAATAATATAATAATACATAAAATCGAGAAATCACCGGATTGAAGCGTCAATCATGCCAAAGCATATAAAATCATATAATAAAACATTTAAATCATATATGCATGCATCACGGTTAGAAAACAAAGTCCACTCACACGCACCGTCTAAAAAGGTCCGTTTCCGAGCTGCACGTTTTTCCCTAAACCCTAAGTTTCCCCAATTTTTCCGGAATGTAAATACGTATTTTAAAAGTAAAACAAATTTTCGGATACGCGGAACATTAACGAAACGATATCCGATTTCCTCGAAACCAGCGTCAAAATGTTCGTTACAATGAGAGGATTTTGACGCGCCCCCACGCGCCGCCGTGAGTGGCTGCGCGTGAAACCCACGCGCTTGCTACAATAACCGTCTTCCTCACCCGTTTGTCTGTAAAACGGGTCCTTTTGCCCGCGAACAGACCCGGTTCAAATCCTATCAATTCGATACCACTTTCAACAATTGAACACTCAGTTAGCTTCGGTTTAAGTCCAATTAGAAATTTGTAATGTTAATTACACAAAAACATACTCAAACCTTAAGATCAAAGATGATCATTCGAAGAACATCTGGGTACTGTTCCCACTTCGAAGTTCATCAATCTCAACCGATTTCCTTCAATTGATGCAACCAGAAGCTTCAATGGACTCAGTTAAACACTTTCCCCAACTCAATTGCATCAATCCAATCCTCAAATCCCACGACTCAAGCTCGAAATTTCAGTAACCTCAGTCCCTCAGTTCTACCTCAAATGGACCTCAATTCTCTTCGTTTTTGATCTGAAACAACTCGTCACAACCTCAGGAAGCTAAATGAAGCTTCAATTTCGATCCTCACGGCTCAAATCTCAACATTCGAATTTCCCCCCAAATTTTCTAAAATCCGAATTCCAGTTTTTTCATCTCTCTCACAATCTCTCGTGTTTCCCTGTTAATTCAATCCCACAAATCTCTCAGTTTCACACTCTCTGGCTCAGAAATGGAAGGGAAATGGTGGACAATTTCAGACTCTCCCTTCTCTGTTTTGCAAAGGTTCACGGTTCAGAGAACAAAGGGGATTAATGGAAATTAAAAGGATTTAACAGTTAATTAAAAATAATAAAACATCATAATGATGTTTACCTCAAAACATGGATCTGTGTTTAAGCCTCAATTTAAGGGATGAGTGACACTTGTCACTCATCCAGGTGTGTTCAGTCACCGGGTACTGTTCATAATAAAATAATATTTTAATCCTGGTTCGTTCGGTTAATCGAGTCCGTTCAAGTGACCCTAACTTGGTCGTCGAATCTCCAATTTCGGCATGCCGCCTGTCGCTGGATTCGTATTGACGAGACCTACGTAACGGTCCTTGGCCCTCGTCCATTGGACTTCCCGGGTCAAAAGTCAACATTTGGCCCCTTTTTAGCCATATTACCAAAATACCCCTCAACTTCCGAACGTCATAACTTTCTCCTCGAATGTCGGAATTGAATGTGTCATCTGTCTATGAACTCGTGACGTCCCGAACTACGTCACCGTCATCGGTCAAAGTCTGTTTGAAAGTCCGAACTAAAAGTCAACATTTTACCCATGCTAGGGGCAAAACGGTCATTTCGCACATTTCGTCCGATTTCACTCAACTAATCCCCGATTAGTCATTCTAAATCATAATTAATTAATATTCAATCCCGATATTCGGGACGGGTCATTACAACACGTGTCTCTGACATCTCTGACACCCTACCACGTGGTACCACCCTATTGGTCCACGTGTTCTGACAGTGCTGAATAGACCTACCACGTCAGCTTCCACGTAGGCTTGACAGGTCCTGACACCTTGCCACGTGGCACCACTCGATTGGGCCACGTGGTCTGACATGCTAGCATGGTCCTGGCACGTCAACTGCTGACTGGGCCTGACATCGTACCACGTGGCATCACCTGATTTGCCACGTGGACTGACAGCTATGACAGGATGATGACCTGACCCGGTCATATCTCACTCATTTCTCTTCCTTTTCTCTCTGTTTTTTCACCATTAGGCACATCTCTCACCCAGAAACATATCTATGCCCTCAAAGTCAAGAGAAAATTCCTTGAACATTCCTTCTGAATCCAAACCTTTACGGTTGTTCTTCGAACCATCATCCAGAGCCAACTAGCCATCCTTAGTTGTCCATTCAAATCTCAAAACACTCACACAGACACCAAGAACATAACCTAATCGTTAAAATCCTTCCCAAAGCCCCAAACCAAAAATCTGAAATTCAAACCAAAAAAGGGTATTCGAGGTACCTGGGGTTTCTGGGTTTTTCTGCCACCGTCCATGGCTCTGGCTTCATCCACCGTCCTCACTCCATCCTTTCTCTCACTAAGTCTCTCTTTCCGTCTCAGGTAGCAGGTGAAGATGATGAGGGTTTGATGTGTTTGGGGGTGGATTTGTGGGTTTCGTGTGAAGGAAGAAGGAAGAAATAAAGGTGTATGAAATAGGGTATTGGGCCAATGGGATGAGTGACACTTGTCACTCATCCATTGGTCCAAGTTGGATATTTTGGGGCCCACTTAAAGAAAAATGTCCACTTCTTTGTAAAACGTGAATAATTCGTTACTTCTTCTGTGACCCATAACTTTCCCGTACGACGTCCAATTTCGACGTGTAGCTTGTCTACTAACTCGTATAATCTCGATCTATGTAATGGACTACGGTCCATGTGCATTTAACCTCCCGGGTCAAAAGTTAACATTTTTCACCTGTTCAGGGGCAAATTCATAATTTCACTCCAAACGTCCAACAATCCTCGACTAATTCTCGATTACTCTCGATAATCCTTAATTAATTCACAAAATCCCGTAAATTCGGGATGGGTCCTTACAGAAAATACCTAGATTTTTCTGAGAAAAGCTTCAAATGTTTCTGGTTTCTTGTCTTCTCGACTATGGCTAGTTACAAGCATCTCTCCCCTCCAATCCTAGTTGATTTTTCTCGTGAGACTCGAAGGAACACAATCCCAAGATTGGTTTGAGCTCAAAACATGTAAAAATGGAAGTGAAGTCTTGGTTTTGGTTTTGGTTTTTGGGTTCCACGGGCAAAGAAGAGAGAGAAATGTAGGAGAAAATGAAATTGTGGGATATGTGGTGGAGCAGATACAAGAGAAAAGGGATAGGGATAAGCCAAATCCTTATCTTTTTCCCCAAATAGCTCTCTTAAACAAAAGACCAAAATGCCCTTACAAGCTCTGAAAAATGAAAGACGCTCAAACGAAACCCGATTTGTACGTGACCCATCAAAAAATACTTCCGGAGCATCGACACATAGAATACATCATGAACTCGAGAAACATCTGGGGAAATTCAAGTTTATAGGCCATCGGATCTATCCTTTCTGTAATCTCATACGGCCCAATGTAGCAGGGTTCAACTTCCCATGTCTACCAAAATAAACAATGTCCTTCTAAGGCGATGAATTCAATAACACCTAGTCTCCAACATCGAAATCAAAGTCCCTAATCTGATGATCTGCATAACTCTTCTGATGACTCTGAGCTGCCTTTAGATTATCCCTAATGATCTTGACCTTTTCCTTTGTCCAATATTCCCACTTAGATGTCATCAACCTCTTTTCACCTACCTCGGTTGAATAACTTGGTGTCCTACATTGTCGCCCATATAGTGCCTCAAATAGGGCCATCGCGATACTCGACTGATAACTGTTTTTATAAGAAAATTACATCAGTGTTAAGTGAGAGCCTCAATTACCTCTGAATTGTAGTACACAAGCCCTCATCATGTCCTCTAGGGTCTGAATAGTCTACTCAGACTGACCATCAATCTGAGGGTGAAAAGCTGTACTTAAGTGTAATCTCATACCAAGCGACCGATGTAAACTCTACCAGAACCTAGATGTAACCCTCAGGTCACAATCCAAAACTATCAACTCCGGGAAACTCCATGAAGTCGAATAATCTCATCAATAAATAACTTGGCATACTGGTGCATCTTGAAGTCCTCACATTGGAAAGAAATGTGCTGATTTCGTAAGTTGGTCCACTATCACCCAAACTCCATTGTGCCCTTTCTAAGTTTTAGGGAGTTAAACACAAAATCCATGGTGATGTGATCCCACTTCCACTCTAAAATAGGAAGTGGCTACATGGATTCGTAGGGTCGCTTTCTATCAGCCTTAACTTGCTAACAAATCAAGCACCTAGTCACAAACTCAGCTCTTTTATTTTTCATGCTAGCCCACCAATAATGTTCCCTCATGGTACGATACATCTTAGCTCCCCCCAAATGCATAGCTTATGCAGAACTGTGAGCTTCCTCAAGTATTTCCCTTTTCAACTCTATGTCCTCTGGTACACACAACCAGCATTCCTAAACAAAGCTCAAATCCTGCCTGCCCCCAGCCTCAACCTCTGACCTGATAATACACAAGGTAGGGTCCTCCAGTTGAGTAGCAATAATCTTATCAATCCCAAACAGCCCTCACATGGAAACTGTGACAGGTTCCATCCCAATCCCCCTGGATTATCGGGGGATTTGTCCTGCTCCCGTCTGACACCACGTGTCAGATTAGGGATAAAATCGTAACCCACTCGGGGTTTCCAGAGTGCGCAGTGATTTCTAGAGTACGCATCGGTATTTCTAGAGTGCGCAGTTATTTCCAAATAAAAAACCATTTTGCAATTCAAAGTAATTTTCCAAATCACCTTTGACTGTAATCCAAGTCAAAGTCAATAATCAACTGGGACTCAAGCCCGAATTGTCCATTTCATGCATCTTTGTGAAATCATTTAAAACTGATAATCAAATCCTCGATTTCACGACTCTCCATGAAACCATTCAAATCACATAAATCACATGCACGTAGGAAACTTGGCCTAAGCCCAAGTATCGTAAAAAAAAATAGAAATATCGAAATACATGCAATATCACATTTTCTATGAAAAAATGCCAAATCATTAACACAAATCATATTTAAATCATATGCAATAAATGCATCTCAAAGCATGTTCATAAAACATATAAAACAGTTATGGATGCATCATTTCATAAATCAAGGTCCACTTACAAACCTTCCATGCTGTACGCTCACAATACGCGCCTTAAGCCACTCCAAGGCTAATCCACAATCTTCAAAACATCTAGACCTATCCAAATCACACCCAAAGGTCACTAGCAACCTATACAAATCTAAATCATAGACCCTAAAAACTCCCGAAATAATAAACATGTCCTGAATATGCTTCCTCAGGATAAAAACCTCTAAATGACCAATCAAACGATCTTTAATCGACCTGAAACCACCACCATTGGATTTAGATCGTCGAAATTGTTCGAACAAGACCAGTTTCACCTTGAAATTCATGCCCATGCGCCCTCATGCGCCGGTCAACGACGGTCAACGCTGACATCATCCTAACAGCTTTGACATTTGAAAACTTTGACAACATGACACCTGTCGCTTCTTGATTGGTGCCACATGTCCTGCCACGTGTCACTGACAGGTTTGACATCTCTCTAACACACTGCCACATGGCACTACCCCATTGGTCCACGTGGTCCGGACAATGCTGACGTGGACCTGTCACGTTTCCTGATAAATCCTAACATTCTGCCACGTGGCACCTACTCACTGGTCCACGTGGTCTGACATGGCTGACATGGACCTGCCACGTCAGCTGCTAACTGGACTAACATCTGGTCACATGTCACCCTCTAGTTGGCCAAGTGGCCTGACATGATGATGTGTCATGCCATATCATCGTCTTCAACCCTTAGACGGGTCGACCCATACGACCCTAACCCGGCCAGAACTCAGTAGTCCCGCTATCGTTTTCCTCCATTTTTCTTCCTATACACTCGTCTCCCTCCAAGAAACGGTTCTATGACCTCAAAATCATGAAACAAGGCCTAGAAATTACCTGTCAATCTAGAACTTCCACGGGCCACCTGCAACCGTGCTTCTAGGCTTGTCTAGAGGTCCTCAGCTGTCCATTCTTATCCTTACCATCATGTATGAGCTCAGAGAACATAACCCAGGCATCAAAACGGGACCCAAACGTCTCAAACCCAAAATCCAGTTTTTAAATCCAGAGCTTACCTTTTTCACGGGTTTCCAGCAGCCATCCCTGCCACTCTACTCAGTCTCTTAACCTCTCCCTCACCCTCTGTCTCTCCCAAGTAGCCCAGAAAATGAAGCAAGAAGATGGGAAAATGGTGAGGGTAGGTTTCGGGTTTGGATGAATTAAGGAAATGGGAACGATGCATGTATGTAGTGTGTGGATCAATGGATGAGTGACACTTGTCACTCATCTATTGGTCCCTACAAGATATGTTGGGTCCCACATTAAATTCCCAAAAGTCAACAGTCTCAGTTTTTGTACAATCATGAATAGTATAGAAAACCTTCCTTGACTCGTATCTTTCCCGTACGATGTCAGTTTTTGAAGTGCCACCTGTCTAAGGACTCGTATCGTCTCGAGCTACGTAAGAGACCTCGTTCCACGTGCCAATGACCTCTCAAGTTAAAAGTAAACATTTTCACCCGTTTAGGGGGAAAATCATCATTTTACCCCAATCGTCCGATAATCCTCAATTAATACTGATTAATCCTTAATTAATACTGATTAATCCTTAATTTATCCTGTAGATTCGGGACAGGTTGTTACAATTTACCCCCATTAAAGAATTTCGTCCTCAAAATTCAAATCGTCTCCAATCCGCACCAAAACTGCGCAAATCCAATTCTGCCTCCAACTCGAGGTACACATGACAGCCTCTATCCACAGTATGCACCAACACCAACGTCACGCGACGTTAACTACAATCTGACGATCAATGCTGAACTCAGCTCAATCCTCTATAACCGTATCCAACAAACACGTGACCAACTGACACCGAAAATTCCATATAGGCTCGTACAATCACTGAACTGTCTCAAAATCACTCTACACTAGCGCACATCATTTGATGTCAGGTCCTTGTTCGCAATGTACAAGCAACATCTGACCCGGTCCAATTACCATATCATGTCCATCTCGGACTCAATCTAATGATCGTCCCACATCAGTCAGATTGATCAATACTCAGCAATCTCGCTGTCAAACATGCAATACTCACAGATGCATACAACACCTAAACACAAAGGCACTACTTATAGGCCTGCTCAAGGACTGCACTCACAACGTCCGAGCTATATACCAATATCCACCATCAAATCCACATGCCACAAAATTCTTAGATCTAGTCCGTCTACTACATGGATACCATGCTAATCACGGTCCAACACTGGAACCTGTCTGTCCGATCTCTGCTTTAGACAGGCCATACACTATACTCAACATCCTTTGTGAGTCCTCTCGATCACCCAACTAGCACCTGAGATATGCCCAACACATACTCATCGAGAACTCCAATGACCAACGAACTCATGTCTACCAAGAAGTACCAATCCAAACCTCGACCCCCATCCTAATGATGCGAAGGGTCGGATCCTGAAACTGTGCTATCAACTTCTAATCCAGCAATCATCTCACATCAAAACAACTTGAATTGAGGGAGTCAATCACATTAACGGGCTGCATTCATGGAAAACAACCTCCACCCGACACTCAATGACACTCATCAAGTCTGAGTGATTCCAATCTCAATCGTTATTGTTGGGTGACACCAACCCCAAATTAGCTCGATCCACAATCATCGTGATTCTTGATCGCCTCGATCCATACTCGAATCGATCCTAAACCACCTCGATCAACTTGATCCTTATCCAATTCGATCTTTATAAAATAGTTATGCATGCATCATTTCATAAATCAAGGTCTACTCACAGACCGTCGATGCTACGCACTCACAATCCACGTCGTAAGCCACTCCTAGGCTAAATCATAAACCCTCGAAACTCTTGGAACAGTAAATGTGTCCCAAACGCACTTCCCAAGGCTAAAACCCTCTGAATGACCTATCAAACGATCTGAAATCGACCTAAAACCACCACCATTGGATTCTGATCGTTGACGTCACGACGACAAACGCCGGTCAACATTAACGTTAGCTGCTGACATCACCTACTAACGTCACCCTGACAACTCTAACATATGACAGCTTTAACAATATGACATGTGTCATTCCTTGATTGGTGCCACATGTTGCTCCCTGATTGGT
Organism: Prinsepia uniflora; assembly: GCA_032719365.1. Taxonomy (NCBI): domain Eukaryota; kingdom Viridiplantae; phylum Streptophyta; class Magnoliopsida; order Rosales; family Rosaceae; genus Prinsepia; species Prinsepia uniflora. Next base: position 46,393,283 of record CM064865.1, on the reverse strand, counting down.
GCCACGTGTCTTACCATTTGTCACTGACAGGTCTGACATCTCTCTAACACACTGCCACATGGCATCACCCCACTGGTCAACGTGGTATGAAAACGCTGACATGGACCTACCACGTCAGCTGCCACGTCACCTAATAGATCTTGAGACCTTGCCACGTGGCACCCTCTCACTGGTCCACGTGGTCTGACATGGCTAACGTCGGCATGCCATGTTAGCTGTTGAATGGACTAACATCTAGCCACGTGTCCTGACATGATGACGTGCCACGTCATCATCTTCAACCCTCAGACGGGTCGACCCAGTTGACTGTAACGGGTCATTTGATCCACGACCCTGACCCGACCAGAATTCAGCCTTCTGACCACCATTTTCCACCATTTTTCTTCCTATGCATTCGTCTCTCTCCCAGAAAATCATGAAATAAGGCCTAGAAATTACCTGTCAATCTCAAACTTCCACGGGCCACCTGTAACCGTGCTTCCAGGCTTGTTCAAAGGTCTTCAACCATCCGTTCTTGTTTTTACCAGTACGTATGAGCTCAAAGAACATAACCCAGGCATCAAAATGGGACCCAAACGTCTCAAAACTAAAATCTAATTTTTAAACCCACGACTTACCTTTTTCAGGGGTTTCCTGCCACCCCCACGACAGCTCTGTCATCCTTGCCACTCCACTCAGCCTCTCCCTCACTCTCTGTCTCTCCCAAGTAGCCAAGAAGATAAAGCAAGAAGATGGGAAAATGGTGAGGATGGGCTTCGGGTCTAGATGAAGGAAGGAAATAGGAGAGATGCATGTATGTAGTGTGTGGATCAATGGATAAGTGACACTTGTCACTCATCTATTGGTCCGCACAAGATATTTTTGGCGCCATATTAAATTCCCAAAAGTCAACTGTCTCGATTTTTGTGCAACCATGAATAGTATAGAAAATCGTCCTTGGCCAGTATCTTTCCCATACGATGTCTGTTTTTAACATGCCGCCTATCTACGGACTCATATCATCTCGAGCTATGTAATGGACCTCAGTCCACGTGCCAATGACCTCCCGGGTCAAAAGTCAAAATTTTCATCCGTTTAGGTGCAAAATCTTTATTTTACCCCAATTGTCCGATAATCCTCAATTAATCCCAATTAATCCTTAATTAATTCCATAGATTTGGGACGGGTCGTTACAAACTTGTAACGACCCGTCCCGTAAATCAGAATTAGATTAGTGGTTATTGACGGATTAGTGAAGATAATTGGTGATTAGCTGGATAAATTCGGACAGATGGTGCGAAATGACCATTTTGCCCTTGGAATGGGCAAAAATGTTGACTTTTTTTCGAGCGGTCAAATGGACTTTGACCAATGACCGTGACGTAGTTCAGGACGTCACGAGTTCATGGACAAGTGGCACGTCCGATTCTGACGTCCGAGGAGGAAGTTATGATGTTCGGAAGTTCAAGGGTAATTTGGTAATTTAGTAAAAAAAGGGCAATTTGTTGACTTTTCAAACGACATGAACTTTTCACGTAATTCAAGGACCGTTAGGTAGGTCTCGATTCCCTGATTGCAACAACAGGCGGCATGTGTCATTTCGAGTTCGGGAAATAAAGTTACAGGTCAGGGATGAAGAAGGGCGAAATGGTAATTTGTCTTTGAGGAGCAGTTTGGACATTTATTGCTTTGGGATCTGTGCCCACTCAGAGATGGACACTTGTTTGTTGTTGAAAATGGTGCCCATAGGATTTGTGATGCGTGGCCCTCTCTGGATGGCCTTAGAACCATCTCTCACCGCCATTACCCGTTTAAACTAAGTGTGTGTGCACGGTGGAATACAGAAAAATAAGGCTTGAAAAATTCTCCCCCTTTTCCTTCGATCTTCGGCATTTTTTCCTAATGAATGAGCGTATAAGTGAGATACAGGGGGATGGGGGAAGTGGTGGTGCCACCGTGAACAACCATCGTGGATGGTGGTTTTCCAATCGGGAAAAACAAAGGGCAGGGCATGCTTTGACCATGAATTCCATTCTCTTTGCCTTCCATATTTTGCCCATGGTTTGTGCATAAAAAAAAGAGTGGAAGTCGAGACGAAGGTGGTGGTATTCACGGAGGAGCTCACGGCGGACGGTAAGGTTATATTCTCGAATTAAGTTAGTTTGAAATCAATTATGGCAAATGAAGAATTGTTGGTTATCGAGAGGTTGTGACGATTTAAAAGTGTTTCTAGGGACTCCAGAAAATGTTTTGGATCAAAACCAGAGATGAATGATGGCTGGAACCATGAAACCGTATGAGGAAACTGGACTGGTTCGAGAAAAACGATTGAAGGTATGATGATATAGATTGGTTTTCCTAGTCTGAGCTCATGGATCTTTTAGAAACATTGAAATAAGATTACATAATTAATTAGGGTTGAAAACGAACAAAACTGGATAGGATAAACCCGTGAACTGGTCACGCTGGTTCGGGCTGAATCGTGAACCGGTTGGACCAAGTTTACCCGAGGAAGAAGATGACTGCGCTGAGACGCGTGAGGCCCACGCGCAGCCCTTTTGGGAGGCGCGTGGGGGCGTATGGTATAGTATCTGGGGGAGTTTTCAACACGACTTTTTAACGTATCGATGTAACAAACATTTTAAGACTGGTTTCGAGTCGATCGGACATCGTCTCGATAGTTTTCGGGATGTCCGAAGGTTTTAGGCCTCGATTAAAAATAGTTAAAAATTCAGAAAAATTACGGGGCTTCCGTATGATCATTGTGAAGTAGTTAGTGATCGTATTATGGGATTTGGATAGGTCCGAGAAAGTCGGTGATATTGGATTAGCCCGGGAAGCACAATTGCGCGTGCATCGAGGCGGCGACTGTAACGACCCGTCCCAGAAATCGGGATTAGATTAGTTGTTAAAGATGGATTAGTAAAGTTAATCGGCGGTCAGTTGGATGCGTTCGGAAGGAGGGTGCAAAATGACGATTTTACCCCTAGAATGGGCAAAAATGTTGACTTTTTGTTCGGGTGGTCAAATGGACTTTGACCGGTGACCGTGACGTAGTTTGGGACGTCACGAGTTTATAGACAAGTGGCACGTTTGATTCCGACATTTAGGGGAAAAGTTATGATGTTCGGAAGTTCGAGGGTACTTTCGTACTTAAGATAAAAATAGGGCATTTATTAACTTTTTACACGACAACTACTTTTCATGCAATTCGAGGACCGTGAGGAAGGTCTCGATATCCTGAGTACAATGATAGGCGGCACGCCGTCATCGGACGTCGGACGGTTTAGTTACGGGTCTAGATAATGAAGGGTAAAATGGTAATTTGTACATGAAAAGGGAAAAATGGTCAATTGGTTTCATTGGGATTTGTGCCAATGGAAAATGGAAAAGTGGCTGCCTAGGGGTGGTTGTTTGCTGAGATTTGGACATATGGACCTTCTCTAGAGGTCTGTGGAAACCTTCTAGCCGACCTACTTGTGTTTGAAAACAAATGAAGTTGCACGGTTTTGGAAAACAGAGTGAGCCGTGAGTAACCCTCCAATACTTCCTCCAAGCTTCATTCATGTTGCCTACCGTCTGAAGGGAATTGAGAGAACACCTGGTGAGGAGTGTGGTGGTCCTCTTACAAACACTGTCGTGCACGGTGGTGCTCGGAAAGAGATGAGAACAGTGAACCATACTTTTGAATTCGAATTTGGATTTTTAGTATAGGACATGGATAACGGTTTTAATTGATTAGACGGTGAACAGGGAGGAGAGACATGTCTGAGGAGAAGGGAAAGATGGTTGTCGTGGATGGTGGCCATGGAAACAAAAACAGAGACATGTACGCCGTGAGGAATGAGTGAGCTATTCTCCCCTCACATATGATCTTTTGCTTATTATCTGTGAATGAAAAAGTGAGAGGAAGTGGAGAGAAGATCATTGGTGGCTACGACGGAGGATGATGGGGGAGGTAAGGGTAATTTCTCGTGAGATGTTTTTAGATTTTGAAAATGGTAAATCACGAATTCTTGGCCATTGATGCGTTTTAATATTTGGAAATGAACTCTGGAGGTCCAAGGAGTTGATAGGAACTGGAAACAAGCTTAGAGGTGATCTGTGGTGGCCAGAACCAGAGAATGAAGGTTCACGGTTTGATCAAAGGTTTTCCAGGTAATTTCTCAACATAAACCTTGTGTTTTTTTTTATAGCTAGATCCATTGATTAGGCTAGGAAGAAACTATAGGGACAAATAGGATTGAAAAAACTGGAAAAATGGATGAAAACTGTGACCGCCGGTTCGGTTGGACCGAACTACTTAGAACCAGGTGAACCGAGTTCACTAGTGGTTGACGACGATACTGTTCACACGCGTGGGTCTCACGCACAGAAGGTTCCAGATGCACATGGGGTCGCGTGAAGTGTAGTTTGGGAAATCTTCCAACATAACTTTTAAAGTATTCGTTGTAACGAATATTTTGGCACTGGTTTCGAGTCAATCGGACATCGTCTCGACATGTTTCGGAATGTCTGAAGGTTTTAGGCCTCGGTTAAAAATAGTTAAAAAAAAAGGGAAAATTAAGGGGCTTTAGTATGAGTATTATGAAGTAGTTAGTGACCTCATTATGGTATTTCGACAGGTTCGGGAAAGCTGGTGATAATGGATTGGCTGGGAACGGCGTAGGTGCACACTTATCGTGGCAGCAGCGGAATGGTCTGTGAGTGGACTTTGCTTTCAAACTTATGATACATGCATATATGTTTTTATATGTTTTCTATATGTGATTCTATTATTTGATTTATAATTTTGATGGTTTACGGTTTCGCACGGTTTTCGAGTTTATTACGTATTTGCAAGTTTTACGAGGTTGCAATTTCTATTGTAATTTGAGCACGATTTTGATGATTTGATTTCGGGACTCGAAATATGATTTGATTTCAAGGATTTGAAATGGATTTTGGAAAAGTGATTTCGGGCTTGGAGCCCTGTTCATGAGATTATGGTTTTGAAACCGGATTTCGGAAACAAGATTTCGGATTTGGTTTTGAGGTGTGGAACGGAAATTCGGATTTGGGTTCGGGATGATGGTTCCAGATGCTAACTTACGGAATCATTGTTGTGAATTCGGATAAGGATTTTTTGTGGTTATCACTGTTGACTGAAAAATGGTTTTGGGTTTAAAGACCCGGAAAAAGAAAAGAAAAACCGTTGAATCTGGTTTTGAGTTTAAAGACTCGGTTGATTGATGGGGGGAGGGCCCTGGATTGATATTTTTTGAGTTTAAAGATTCGGTATATGTTTTGATTTTAAAGACTCGGATATGATACCCCCCGAGGCATGTGATTGTGTTTTGAGTTTAAAGACTCGTTGATATCCCGGGAAGGCCTGATTATTGCGCATGGTTTTGAGTTTAAAGACTCGAGCGCACTTGAGATCCAGTAAACTTGTATGATTGATTTTTTCACTGGGTTTTCACTGGTTTTCCGATGTTTTGGGCAGTGGCCCAGATGAATTGGATGTGATAAGTTTTGGGACTGAGTTCCTATATTTGAGATTGCTTGTGATTTGAGGCTGAGGCCTGGATTTGAATAACGAATTTGATTCGGGTTTTCGATAATGGTTTTCATTGATGGTTTTGATATGAATGGTTTCATAATGTGAATTGATATGCATGCATTGGTTTTTAATTGGAGGGTATAAATGTACTTGTTTTCTGATAACTGTTTTATGAACTTATTCCTTATTTTTTTTCCACTCACAGTCTTTTCGTGTTTTCGATACCCTCCAGGTTGTTGCGGTGCAGGATGTTGGTCAAAAGAGACGGAGACATCACACTCGCGATCCACAGTAGTTTGGCGTACTCTGGAAATTCTGGTTACTTTTAGGACGGTTGGATCGAGAATCCCTTGTCTGACTTACGTGTCACATGGAGGTTGGACGTAAGTTTTGCCTTCGTGTCATGCGTAAGTTAGAAGGGAGTAGGGTTTAGCCCTTAATCCCTGGGAATTAGGGGTGGGTCCTGTCAATTGGTATCAGAGCAGGTTTCGTGTGTTTTGCGCGAGGTTCAGTTCCCAGAGTCGTTGGTTCGTCGACTTGGGTGGTGTGATACTACTGTGGATGTGATGTCTCGAAGCGGAACAGCCCGTCAGCAACCTGGACGTGATAGTGATAGTACAGATATTTGTGGTTAGTTAGCGGAGATTGCTAGCGCTAGGGTGATGCGTTGCCCGATATGCGATTGGATGTATTGCTTGCCGATTTTGGATCTGAAAGGATAGCATGTTGGACGCTAGCTATGCTCGGTATGTGCTTGGACCATAGGGTCGAATGTTTTCCAATATGGTTAACCAGGATGGTAGCTGGTGACCTACGTTGGAGTAGGCTAGTCGGCTTGTGGGGCCGATAATAGTCTGTTAAGTTGGTGGAATACGTGGGCCGAGAAGGCCGATTGACGATGGTCTGTCGAACCAGATGGTGATTGAATGACGAAGTACGGATTTGAGACCATTAGGGTCAGATTGTTTGAGCTTGGATTTGTACGGCTACGAGTAACCGGATGCCTTGAGTGGCGAGGTACAAGAAACTACTTTGGGGATTTGAGGGAATTCCCCTAGTATTTGATACCAGCTGATGTTGGTGTGTAGAGTTATGAGAAGAAATGGTCTGAGGCGGGTGTGACGACCCAAGTGGTGAGGTTGTATTGAACCCGTGGCAGTTGCGGGTTTAGAGAACCCGGACGACGGGGATGATTTGAGGAACCCCGTGTGAGGACTAGGGTTGGATTGTGAGTTCCTTGGAGAGGAACCCAGAGAAAGTGCATAGTTTCGGACACCTAGTTGGTGGTTGTGGCTTGGGCCAATTTACGGCTGGACTAGAGAAGATACTGCTAGGTGCAGCGGAGGTAGGGAATGGTTGATGGACGACTCTGGATGAGTCCGATGCTAGATGCTCATAGTATTTTGTTAGAAAAAGGCGGATGTACTTCCAACATGGTTAGAATCTCGGAATCAAGAGTGGTTGTAGTTTAGATGTTGAGATGTTTGTTTCCGAGATGGTGTTAGAGGTCGCGTGTGCGAGATGGATGTTTGAGAAATGGTTTGGGGATTCACTAAAGAACTTCAGGAATTGTGACCCCCCCTCTTGATCGTTGACACAGGCGGATGTGTTTGGGAGTTGAACGAGTACTTGGAGATGCTGGAAATGGCCTGGGTAGAGAGTGCCATAAGGACTGGGATTAAGGTAGGATGACTTGTAATGTCATAGTTGTGGACCATGGTGAGTTCCCTTGTAGGATGACGGACGAAATTGGCAAATGAGTGAATATAACTGATCGATATGAGGTTATTGAAGAAAACCCACAATCTAGACGTGCGGTATCTAAGATCGATTGGATTTGATGCAGTGGTCTGAAACCTAGTCAGTAGGATCCACTTGGAGTGTGTGGATCAAGATTTGATTGCTTCCAATAGGGTTAAGTAGTTGTGGAGCAGGAGGATCGCCTGTGAGACACAAGTTGGATAGCTTGACCACTTTGGAATGTTGCAGGACATGTGTGGTCCTTCTCGCAGACGTATGAGTATTGGACTTTGGATGTCGTAGTGTGGCAATGGGTGCTTGTACTTGGAATGTGTACGTAGTGGTTCTGCAGTGATCGACACCATGCCGATGCGTTTGGACGTGCATCGTGATGTTTTTGGTGGAAATGTTGGTGATCGGCTTGGTGCTGCTTGGTGAATCAGAACAATTTTGATGTGATTGACCGGTTGGGATGTGGATTGTATCCGAGTGATCCTATGTGATTTGACTAGTTGGAAGGAGTCAGTACTGATGTGAGCCGAAGGCTCAGAACCCTGAGTGGCTGGTGGGACCCTGGTATTGAGATTTGTGACCACAGTTGACAGGTATGTGATAGGGTCCAGTTGCAGACATGAGGTATAGGTCGTGGAAGGAGTATCCACAGGTTAACAGTGATGATAGTTAGGAGAACCACTGGGGAGATGGTTGGTTGAGTGGTGAGTGTCGGCTGGTATGGTGTTGGAAATATCGTGGGAATGAGATGAATTTGTTATGACCCTAGTGCGATTGGGACGATCTCCCGAAGAACTAAAAGTTGATTAAGTGGATTTACTGGGTAAAATGTGATGATAGTTTGGGCACTGGCAGGATAAGTCGGATTGACAGGTGATGGACACCGGGTAGAAGACCCAGGTGTAAGATCAGTTGGATTTCCCCCAGTTAGTTATGAACGTACAAGATGCGGAATTTCGAGGACGAAATTCTTTAAGGGGGGTAGATTGTAACAACCGTCCTAGAAATGGGGATTAGATTAGTTGTTAAAGATGGATTAGTAAAGTTAATCGGTGGTTAGTTGGATGCGTTCGGAGGGACGGTGCAAAATGACGATTTTTCCCTGGAATGGGCAAAAATGTTGACTTTTTGTTTGGGTGGTTAAATGGACTTTGACCGGTGACCATGACGTAGTTCGGGACGTCACGAGTTCATAGACAGGTGGCACGTCCGATTCCGACATTCGGGGAAAAAGTTATGACGTTCGGAAGTTCAAGGGAACTTTCGTACTTAAGATAAAAATAGGGCATTTGTTAACTTTTTACACGACAACTACTTTTCATGCAATTCGAGGACCGTGAGGAAGGTCTCGATACCCGGAGTACAATGACAGGCGGCATGCTGTCATCGGACGTCGGACGGTTTAGTTACGGGTCTAGATAATGAAGGGTAAAATGGTAATTTGTACATGAAAAGGGTAAAATGGTCAATTATTTTAATTGGGATTTGTGCCAATGGAAAATGGACAAGTGGCTGCCTAGGGGTGGTTGTTTGCTGAGATTTGGACACATGGACCTTCTCTAAAGGTCTGTGGAAACCTTCTAGCTGACCTACTTGTGTTTGAAAACACATGAAGTTGCACGGTTTTGGAAAATAGAGTGAGCCGTGAGGAACCCTCCAATACTTCCTCCAAGCTTCATCCATGTTGCCTACCGTGTGAAGGGAATTGAGAGAACACCTGGTGAGGAGTGTGGTGGTCCTCTTACAAGCACCGTCGTGCATGGTGGTGGTCGGAAGGAGGTGAGAACAGTGAACCCTGCTTTTGAATTCGAATTTGGATTTTTAGTTTAGGACATGAATAACGGTTTTAATTGATTAGACGGTGAACAGGGATGAGAGACATGTTTGAGGAGAAGGGAAAGATGGTTGCAGTGGACGGTGGCCATGGAAACAAAAACAGAGACCTGTACGCCGTGAGGAATGAGTGAGCTATTCTCCCCTCACATATGATCTTTTGCGTATAATCTGTGAATGAAAAAGTGAGAGGAAGTGGAGAGCAGATCATTGGTGGCCACGCCGGAGGACGATGGGGGAGGTAAGGGTAATATCCCGTGAGATGTTTTTAGATTTTGAAAATGGTAAATCACGAATTCGTGGCCATTGATGCGTTTTAATATTTGGAAATGAACTCTGGAGGTCCAAGGAGTCGATAGGAACTAGAAACAAGCTTAGAGGTGATCTGTGGTGGCCAGAACTAGAGAATGAAGGTTCACGGTTTGATTAAAGGTTTTCCAGGTAATTTCTCAACATAAACCTTGTGTTTTCGATAGCTAGATCCATTGATTAGGCTCGGACGAAACTATAGGGACAAATAGGATTGAAAAAGCTGGAAAAAAGGATGAAAACCGTGACCGCCGTTTTGGTTGGACCGAACCAGTTCGAACCAGGTGAACCGGGTTCACCAGAGGTTGACGATGATACTATTCACATGTGTGGGTCTCAAGCGCAGAAGGTTCCAGATGCGCGTGGGGTCGCGTGAAAGGTAGTTTGGGAAATCTTCCAACATAACTTTTAAAGTATTAGATGTAACGAACATTTTGGCACTAGTTTCGAGTCAATCAGACATCGTCTCGACATGTTTTAGGATGTTCGATGGTTTTCGGCCTTGGTTAAAAATAGTTAAAAAAACGGAAAAATTACGAGGCTTTAGTATGAGTATTATGAAGTAGTTAGTGACCTCATTATGAGATTTGGACAGGTTCGGGAAAGCCGGTGATAGTGGATTGGCCGGGAACGGCGTAGGTGCACGAGTATCGAGGCAGCGGTGGAATGGTCTATGGGTGGACTTTTCTTTCAAACTTATGATGCATGCATATATGTTTTTTTATGTTTTTATATGTTTTTATATGTTTTCTATATGTGATTCTATGATTTGATTTATGATTTTTATGGTTTACGGTTTTGCACAGTTTTCGAGTTTATTACGTACTTGCAGGTTTTACGAGGTTGCGATTTCTATTGTAATTTGAGCATGATTTTGATGATTTGATTTCAGGACTCGAAATATGATTTGATTTCAAGGATTTGAAATGGATTTCGGAAAAGTAATTTCGGGCTTGGAGCCCTGTTCATGAGATTACGGTTTTGAAACTAGATTTCGGAAACAAGATTTCGGATTTGGTTTTGAGGTGTGGAAAGGAAATCCGGATTTGGGTTCGGGATGCTAGCTTACGGGATCATTGTTGCGAATTCGGATGAGGATTTTTTGTGGTTATCATTGTTGATTAAAAAATGGTTTTGGGTTTAAAGACCCGGAAAAAGAAAAGAAAAACCACTGGATCTGGTTTTGAGTTTAAAGACTCGGTTGATTGATGGGGGGAGGGCCCTGGATTGATTGAGTTTAATGACTTGGTATATGTTTTGAGTTTAAAGACTCGGATATGATACCCCCTGAGGCCTGTGATTGTGTTTTGAGTTTAAAGACTCGTTGATATCCCGGGAAGGCCTGATTATTGCGCATGGTTTTGAGTTTAAAGACTCGGGCGCACTTGAGATCCAACAAACTTGTATGATTGATATTTTCACTGGTTTTTCACTGGTTTTCTGATGTTTTGGGCAGTGGCCCGGATGAATTGGATGTGATAAGTTTTGGGACTGAGTTCCTGTATTTGAGATTGCTTGTGATTTGAGGCTGAGGCCTGGATTTGAATAACGAATTTGATTCGGGTTTTCCATAATGGTTTTCATTGATGGTTTTGATATGAATGGTTTCATAATGTGAATTGATATGCATGCATTGGTTTTTAATTGGAGGGTATAAATGTACTTGTTTTCTGATAACAGTAGTTCGGTGCACTCTGGGAAGTCTGGTTACTTTTAGGACGGTTGGATCGAGAATCCCTTGTCCAAATTACGTGTCACATGGAGCTTGGACGTATGTTTAGACTTCGTGTCATGCGTAAGTTAGACGGGAGCAGGGTTTAGCCCTTAATCCCGGGGGATTAGGGATGGGTCATGTCAGCGACGCTAATGGTCTGTGAGTGGACTTTGCTTTCTAACTTATGATGCATGCATATATGTTTTTATATGTTTTCTATACGAGATTCTATGATTTGATTTATGATCTTGGTGGTTTACAGTTTTGCACGGTTTTCGAGATATTTACGGAATAACACGTTTTACGAGATTTCGATTGATCTTGTGATTTGATCATGGTTTTAATGATTTGACTTCGGGATTTGGAATATGATTTGATTTCAAGGATTTGAAATGGATTTTGGAAAAAATGATTTCGGGCTTGGAGCCTGTTTATGAAATTTCGATAAACGAGCTTTCAGTTTTGAAACTGGATTTTGGAAATGAGATTTCAGATTTTGTTTTAAAACTTGGAAAGGAAATTCAGGATTTAGGTTCGGGATGATGGTTCTGGATGCCGACTTACGAAATCATTGTTGCAAATTCGGATAAGGATTTTCTATGGTTTTCACTGTTGAATGAAAAATGGTTTTGGGTTTAAAGACCCAGAAAAAGAAAAAGGAAAACCCGCTGGATCTGGTTTTGAGTTTAAAGACTCGGTTGATTGACGGGGGGAGGGCCCTGGATTGATATGTTTTGACATTAAAGACTCGGTATATGTTTTGAGTTTAAAGACTCGGTTATGATACCCCCTGAGGCCTGTGATTGTGTTTTGAGTTTAAAGACTCATTGATATCCCGGGAAGGCATGATTATTGCGCATGACTTTGAATTTAAAGACTCAGTCGCACTTAAGATCCAACAACTCGCATGATTGATGTTTTTCACTGGTTTTCAGATGTTTTGGGCAGTGGCCCGGATGAATTGGATTTGATGAGTTTTGGGATTGAGTTCCTGTACCTTGAGATCGATTTGTGATTTGAGGCTGAGGCCTGGATTCGAATAACGGATTTGATTCAGGTTTTCAAAAGGTTTTCATTAATGGTTTTGAATATGAGATGATTTCATAACATAAATTGATATGCATGCATTGGTTTTTAAATGGAGGGTATAAATGTAATTGTTTTATTAAACCGTTTTTGAACTTATACTTTATTTTTCTCCACTCACAGTCTCTTCGTGTTTTCGATACCCTCCAGGTTGTTGCGGTGCAGGCTGTTGGTCGAGAGGGAGACAGAGACATCACATACGCGATCCACAGTAAAGTCTGCGTGCTCTGGGAAGTCCGGAAGTTTGAGTGGTTCAGTCAAAAATCCCTGGTCCGACTTACGTGTCACATAGAGGCTGGACGTCAGTTTAGCCTTCGTGTCACTCGTAATTTAGACGGAAGCATGACTTAGCCCTTAATCCCGGGGGATTGAGGGTGGGTCGTGTCAAAAACTGGCCAATGGAACCCCCTCGTCAAAAGGTCAAAGTACTACTCTGGCTCTCTAGAGCTCAACTAGTAACGGCATGTGATCCGTATGAAAATTAGCTATGGTTTTAAATGGTTAAGTTGTAATCCTTGATCAGCTATAACTATCTCATCTATCTAAGATTCAAGTCCTTCTAGGTAAAGAAATACTTTAAACTCTTATGATCAGTGAAGATCCTGCACGTCTCTCTATAGTGATAATGCCTCTAAATGTGTAGAGTATGCACCACTACTATCAACTCCAAGTCATGGTGGGTAAATTTAACTCATTGGGTTTTAGTTGCCTAGAAACATACGTTATCACTCTCCCATGTTGCATCAAAACACAACCCAGTCCTGTTAAGGATGCATCGGTATAAATCTCAAATTTTCTACTCTCATCAAGAAGGGTCATCATTGGAGCAGAAGTCAACTGCCTTTTCTACTCCTGAAACCTTTATTCACAGTCCTTATCCCAGAAAAACTTAACCCCCTTCACGGTTAACCGAGTCAATAGAGTAGCCATTATAGAAAATTCCTCAACGAATTGTCAATAATAACCGGTTAATCCCAAAAGGCTCCTAATCTCAAACACCGCCTTTGGCTGTTCCCAGTTTGCCATTGCTTGCATTTTCTGAGGATCCATACTAATCCCCTCTGCTGATACGATATGACCAAGAAAACCAACACTGGTAAACCATAACCCGCACATGTTGAACTTGACATAGAGCTAACTTTTTCTTAATGTACTCAACATCAGCCTCAAGTATTTCTCGTGCACATTTGCACTCTTTGAATATACCAGGATGTCATTGATAAACATAAAAAAAAAAATCGATCTAAGTATCTCTAAAACACCATGTTCATCAAGTCCATAAATGCCCCTAGCACGTTAGCCAATCCAAAAGGAAAAATAAAAAATCGTAATGGCCATAATAGGTATGAAAGGAAGTCTTAAGAATGTTCATTTCCTTTATCCTCAACTAATGATACATGGACCTCAGATTGATATTCAAAAAGTACTTTGCTCTTTTCAACTGGTCGAACAAGTGATAGGTCGTTAATTAAGCTTTATTTTATACTATTTTATACCCTTATGATTATCTTATAATATAAAAAATACCAAGAAATTGGAGAAAATAATATATTTTGTGGGAAATTTATAGAAACAAATAAATTTGTAATTCTGAGCATTTTGACGAAAGAATCGTCCCAATTGGAATTATAACGAAGCAATTATGAACGAAATTCAGTGGAAAGCTACTAAATCCCACCCAAATTCATATTTATTTGTAGCCCAGCAATCGGGCACAAATCCTCAATTGTTGCAGCCTAGTAGCCTAGCCCGCGGATCTGGCCCGTAACCCAGCAAACCGAGCCCGGAACCCTTGGCCCGCAGCCCGCTAAGCTCCTTTGCCCAGCAAAAGCCTTCAGCAAGCACTAACTGAATGCACCTTTCCAAATTCAGCGCGCGTGCACCGAACACTCCATGCCTTGTCAGAGACTAACGCGCCTGCTCGCCCACGTCTTCCTGCAGCTACACACCGAACCTGCTATGCATTGATCCACCTGAATCTACCTACTACCTCTTTTGAATTTTTTTTTAGTCTTGTTTTTTAGACTTTGTTCTCCGACTTTTCTTTGAGAGCTCTTAGACACAGTTCTATTCCTTCCTTAATAAAATACTAGGCCAAGTATTTTCAATGCAATTTTAGAGTTGAAGTCCGAATTCTCATGTTTATTCCTCCATCTTCATAAGGTTACTTCTGCTGTCAGAGAATTTTATGAATAAGATTCCATTGTTTCCATCCACTTAGGAATCACAAGCTATTCTTGGATTCCGAAAGTGTAACTTTGTTCCCTTTACTTAAATTCTTGTGATTGTTTCGGTTTTACTTATAATGCAATATTTGTGTTGGTATTTTCTTTCTAATATTTGTAAAAGTTGATACAATTTCCATGTGTTTTACTTTCTGAATTTCATTTACTTCATACGTTTTGGTGCTTAACTTTCAATTTAACACTAAGTATTTATGACCGTTGTTTGGTGTACTTAGAATAGGATTGAAAAGATTTAAATGTTTGACACACTTTCAAATAAAAAACGTAAAGTGAATCATATTATAAGTGTTTATGACCGTTGTTCGGTGCATTAATAGTATTGAAAAATGTATGCATGTAATTGAGATAATGAAAGTAGGATTTCGTGATTTGTTCAATAGAAGCAAAATGTTAGAGTGTTGGTAAAATTTTTGTTTAAAGAAAATCCATTGTACAAAGGTTAAAGTAGAAGTAGTTTAAATAATGTGATTGTTATTTCGAATTTACTTAAGTAAAAGTGTCGGTTTTATCTATAAAACTAATCTATGGTTTATAAATTCTAATTAGCATGAGTATTTGCATTTTAATTCTTAGTTGATGTAAAATGTAGTTTCGGTTACAACTCTTTTCAAAACCCTCTATATTATTCTTTAATTCTTTAATTATTTAATTCTTTGATTATTTAATTATTTAATTCATTTATTATTTTATTATTTTATTCTTTGATTATTTATTATTCTTTTTCACTAACCATTATTAATATTCCCTAATTTCCCCGGTTAGGAACGATCCCTATTTACTAATACTACATCTATGCAAAAAGGGTTTAAATTGTATATACTTGAATTACGTGTTTATTTAAATGCGTAGTCCAGCCATATCAACAAGTCATCAATACATGGCAAAGGATACTTATTCCGAACTATCACCTTGTTCAACTGCTAATACTCAATACATAACCTCACGGAGCTCCCCAAGGTGATACACTAGGTCGGATAAAACCTATCTCTACCAACTCCTGTAACTGGACCTTAAGTTCCCTCAACTCCGTTGGTGCCATCCATCCGGTATGGTGCCTGCGATATGGGTTGAGTGCCTAGGAGAAACTCAATAGTATACAAGACCAACTTCTGAGGTGGTAATCCTGGTAAATCTTCTGGAAACACATTAGGAAACTCGCTCACCACTAGTATATATTCTACCCTCATTAGAGCCTCTTAAGTCTTCACAGCGTAAGCTAAGAAACCATCACAACTTTTCTTTATCAATTTTTCTGATGTTAAGGCAGAAATCACGCTCGAGGGAAGTACTCTCTACTCCCCATGAAATACCAACTCTCGTAAGCCCGGTCTCCGAAAGATAACTTTCTTCTCGAAACACCCATTAGAGGTGCGATGGGCAATCAACCAATCCATCCCCAAAATCACGTCAAAATCAAAGATTCCTAAGGGAATCAAATTGGCCTATAAATTGAAACACTCTACCTAGACCGGACATCCCCAAATCACCAGGTTTACCATAAACATATCCCTCTGTCGGAGTGCTAATACCCATATCATACCCGATTGGAGACAGCTTTCGATCAGCTAAAAGTGTGACATCTCGGGATATAAAGGAGTGTGTAGCCCCGGGATTTAACAAAACACTAGCATTATGAGCAAAGATAGGAATAGTACCTATCGCCACCTCCTGTGTAGCTCGGGCCTCTTGTTGTGTAACTGCAAATACTCAAGCATGTGGGCTTGAGAATTGAACGCGCCTTCTCTGTCTACCACCGGCCCTGCTAGCCCTTCCAGAGGAAGTCTGTCTCCCTCTAGTCGTACCGGAAGTTGATGCTGCTCTCTAACTCTGGTCTCCGGTATCCTAGCCTGATCCGCTGAGTCTATATGAGCACTCCCTCTTCATATGACCCAGCTCGTTACAAAAATAATAAATGTAAAAATCAAATCATGTTGGTCGACTACCCTGCCTACCAGTCGACTGAGCTAACTTATCTTCCCTGCTCCACTACTACCTATGCTAGAACGGTTACCATTAGAAGATCTAGGACTAAGGGTGGCAATTTCTGACACGACTCGTTACACGATTCGAAATCCGTACGGAATTAACCCGAATCAACCCAACTCGATAAAATTTCGGGTCAATTTCGAGTCAACCTGCTATAACTCGTTTATTAAACGAGTGAATTTCGGGTTAACCTGCGAACCCATTTAATAACTTATTAACCTGTTTATTAAATAGATTATTAAATAATAACCTACTAACCCATAAACCCTCAAATCCATTTATTACTCTAGCATTTTTAAAATGACTAACTATAAATACTTAAATTTTATATAATTTATCCTAAAGACTAAACTCAGCCATCACCACTCTATAGACGCACTCTCCAATTTCAGAGTCTCCCTTCATTCTTCATTTCTCCAAGTCCAAGCTCCAATGCTCCATCAACAATTCAACAGTCAACACTTCTAACTTTGCTCTCCCTTCTCTCTAAAACCTCGCCTCGCAGCTGGCCGTAGATCTGGGGTGGGAGTTTTTTTCATTGTTCTTCACTTCGTCCGTTCTTCACTTCGGCGTTCATCGTCTTCAGCGTTCATCGTTCGACTTGGTCTGCCGCCGCCGTTCTCCGTCCAAGCCAGCCGTTCACCTTCCACCGTCGGCTGCTTCACCATCTTCAATTAATCCCAGGTCCATTAAATTCCAGCAATGAACTCTAATTCTTAAGCTTGAATGTATGGGTTTTTGTTGTTCTGTAATTTGATTTTTATATTGGTCTAAATTTTCCATTTATTTTGCCTGCGGATAGTGATTGATGATGGTGGGCTGGATTTTCGTTGCTTTAACAATAGCTATTGTCGTAGTTTTTTAAAGTTTGTGACGGAGAGATTTGCCAAAGACAACCAAGTGTTGCAAAGTAATCATTATTAGGTTTTCTTTTCATTTCCAACATTACTTTTGTTAGTTCTACTGCTTCTATATATTGGTTTCATTTTTGTGATTTGCTTGGTTTCTGGGAAAAGGGAGGAAAGAGAGCGATTATGATGGCTTACATGTTATAGTATTTCAAGTTTATTTAATTTCTTGTATGAGTATCTATTTTCTGATATCTTCTGGTAACGGAGCACTTGTGTTAGTTGCCTATTTGAGTGAAAGGATTGTGTTTTTGAATATTTTTGGTTGAAGCTTTATATCTTATTATGTAACCACAACCAGTTCAATCAAATGTAATCAGTTAATGGGATTTAAAAAAGAAATCTGTATAGGAGATGTGTGCATTGAGTTCTCCTACTATGTTTTGCTTTTAGCTAGTAGGGGAAACCACTAGACGTTGATATGAGGATTAGGTTGATTGTGTTTGCAAGTTGCTGGCGGCGGAATGGTTTTATTCAAAGTAGAAGAGACGTATTGGGGACAGAATGTGATTAAATTTGGTTGAATGCACTTCTTTGAGATTTTTAGGAACCTTGCTGAAGCCTTCAACAACTGAAGAAAATTCATGCCTTTACTAAACAGGAGCTATTTTACTTTGAGTGCAAATTTTACTTGAGTGCAAATTTTCATTAACCGGGTATTCAATTTGTATATACCGTCATTAGTTGGAGTGGCACTGGGGCTTATTGAGGTGGCAACACTTCACTATCACAGGAGCTATTTTACTTTGAGTGCAAATTTTCATTAAGTAGAACATGGACCTGATGACAAAGCTATATGTTGTTTTTATCTGCATACCTAAGAAGTGGTTTATGTCTATTCATTATGTATTCTTCTACTTTTACCAGCCAAACTAATTCTAATTGTTTAGACTTCCACAGATTATGATTAATATTCAATTTTTATAGCTAACAAAATCTATTTCTAGCGGAAAGTAAGTTAAGATCAACATGGAGCTAAAGTGTACAATAAATTATGTCGCTTAACTGCATATTTAGGGCTATATACTACAGATCATCTTACTTCACCAGACAGGACCAAACCTTTTGTAAGAATACTTTGATACTGCTTGACGATTGAGTCGGGAAATCTAATGTGGAGAACTTGGGAGAAAGGAGATCAGAGATTGTTTCACGCACTCTGTTCATATTCCAGCTACCCCAAGTACAACGCTTTAATGCAATCTGATTTCTAGCTTTAAAAACAAGATATGTATTTGAGTTTCAGGGATTTAAATTTATTAGTTCATGATTTCATCAAGTTGCTCCAACATTTTAAAGTGTTGTTTCGTAATTTCTTGATGGTAATTGCACTTAATTGGTCTTGTGTCATTACTTAATCTCTATGCTTACGATCTTGAATTTCGTTTTCCAGATGGTTGTTAGGCTCTGACTTGAAAAAGGTGGCGCTCTTTGGCTGCCCTTCCCTTGCAAGGAAAAGCGATTTTTGGTGCCAAAAGATTGCGTAATTTTTTTTGGCATTGAAGAGCACAACGTAAGCCAAATTTTCCCTCGCGTATGGACTTTATTTCAGACCAATTTACTTAAAGAGGGTATTAATTTATTGTTATGTTACCAATTTTTTGTAGATGATTTAGCACTTGCAGCCAAGTTGGAGGATCTCAACGAGGATATCAGCAAATTAGAAATTAGTATCAATAATTCTCAATCTATTGAATGCTCTAATACCATTCCTAATTATGGATAGCATTTAGGTACTAAAAAATTACATTCTAGCATGTCTTTTTTTTGGGTTATTAATTTTGTGGTTGAATTCTAATGTTTTCTTCACTCTATTGTAGGTGCTGATTAGTTGATGTGTTCTTGTGCAATTCACGAAGATCTAATCAATTTTAACATTTTTTTGTTGAAATTTTCCCTTAAGAGTTTGCTAAGTAATCACTTAATTTTATTTGGTATTATGTACTAAATGAGTTAATGTGATGTTTATTTTCTTTTGGAACTTAATATTATATTGATGATATTGTATTGTTGGTCATAGATACTAAATTATTGCATGAACTTATGAATTATGAAGTTTGTTGAATTATGAAGTTGGTTGATGGTTGGTATAATATTTTAGTGAAAATTTTGCTTCAAATATTATGTTGGATATATGGTTAAATAGGTTAAATGAGTTAAACAGATGAGTTAAATGAGTTAAACAGGTTAAACGGGTGAGTTTGGGTTACCTGTTTAATAAACAGGTCGGGTTCGAGTTTACATGAGTTGACACGATTAATAAACGGATCGGGTTTGGGTTGAGCTTAAATAGGTAAAATAGAGTACATGACACGAGACGAACCCGACACGACACGACCCATTGTCAAGCCTATCTAGGACTATAGTTGTAACGACCCGTCCTAAATTTTGTGATTAAAAAGAATTAATTCAGGATTACTTCAGGATTAATCGATGATTATTGGACGATCGGGATAAAATGACGATTTTACCCCTGAAAAAAGGTAAAATGTTGACTTTTGAACCGAGAGGTCAATGACACGTGGACCAAAGTCCATTACGTAGATCGATATGATATGAGTCCGTAGACAGGTGGCACGTCGAAACCGGACATCATACGAGAAAGTTAGGGGTCATGTTAGTTCTAACGATTATTATGGCCAGATGTTGGACGTGTACCTCGAGTTGGAGGCAAGATCGAATTTTTCTGTTCGAAAATGGTTGACTTTTAGTTTGTTTGCTAGTGGGCCCAAAATATCTAGTTGGACCAATGGATAAGTGACAAGTGTCACTCATCCCATTGACCCATTATCCCACCTACATGCATATCCCTTTCCCCCTCAATCGAACAACCTGAAACCCCTCCCCATTTTCCTTTGCATTGTTCTGATTTGAGGACCACAGAGAGATTGAGAGTGAAGCTGAGGGTGAGACAGAGAGGCTGAGATGATGTTGGTGGACGGTTGAGCACAGCGGTGGCCTAAGGAACCCGTGAAAACAGGTAACCCGTGAACCCATTTCCATTTGAAATTTACATTTTATTTTTGGATGTTTGGAAAAGTGATTTCATGCCTTTGGTGTGTTCGTTGTGCTCGTATAAGCATGTAGGAACAAAAAAACTGGACAACCTTGGAGGGGAGCTTGAAGAATAGCCGTGAGGTTTCGACCATGGCTAGCCATTTTCAGGTATTTTCCTCACCTTTTGGGCCTATGATTCTCTTTCTGAGTGAGAGACGATGAGATTGGGAGAAAAATGGCAAAGAATGGTTATCGGACGGTTGAGAACAGATCAGGTCGAGTTGCAGGTCAAAACAACCCGTGTTACAGAGGTCCGGGTCGACCAGCGAGAGGTTGACGATGATGACGTAGCAAGCCACATCATCACGTCAGACCACGTGGCAGGGGATGGTTGGTGCCACGTGGAAAGGTTGTCAGAGGTGTTAGGCTACGTGGCAGATGGCGTGGCAGGTCCACGTCAGCATTAACCGTCCAAGTAGAGCAATGAGGTGGTGCCACATAGTGAGCTGTTAGAGCGTGTAAGATGACGTGGCAGGTCCACGTCAGCCATTTCAGACCACGTGGAACAACTAGATGGTGCCACGTGGCAGTGTGTTAGGTTGTTAGTGACACGTGGCAGTGATGACGTCAACATGTGACATCATCACGTAACCTGGCAGTGTTAGAGGGTGACACATGACACCAGTTAGGGTGTGCCACGTGGCAGCTGTTAGAGCTGTCAGATGTCTGATATGTCAGGATGACGTTAGCGTTGACCAGCGTGACGCTAGCGTTGACCGCTGTGGACCGGAATTTGACCAATGCGTAAGGGCATATGGGCACGAATTTTGAGGTGAAATTAGTCCTGTTCGAAAAGTTTCGAAGATCTGAATCCAATGGTTGTGATTTCAGGTCGATCGACGATCGGTTGATAGGTCGTTTGAAGGTTTTTAGCCTTGGGAAGTATGTTCGAGACACGTTTATTGTTCCGGGAGTTTTATGGGTTTATGATTTGGACTTGTATAGGTTGATAGTGACCTTTGAGTATGATTTGGACAAGTCTAGACGTCCCTGAGATTTTAGATTAGCCTCGGAGTGGCTTATGGCGCGGGATTTGGGAGCGTGGCTTGGACGGTTTGTGAATGGACTTTACTTTCTAAATGATGCATGCCTAAATGCTTTATATGTTTTATGAACATGATTTTAGATGCACTGGTTGCATATGCTTTACATATGATTTGTGTTGATGATTTGACATTTTTGTAGAAAATGCGATATTGCACGTATTTCGAGATTTCTATTTTATGTGATACTTGGGCTTAGGCTGAGTATCCTACGTGCATGTGATTGATGTGATTTCGATGGTTTCATGAAGAGGCATGAAATCGAGGATTTGACTATCAGTTTTGAATGAATTCACATGGATGCGTGAAATCAACATATCGGGCATGAGTCCTAGTTGGATATGGACTTTGACTTGGATTATAGTCAAGGGTGATTTTGAATAAAGATTTGAATAATGAAATGGTTTTCAAATTTGGAAATGTGTTTCTGGCTTATGTCCTAGTTGATTTGTGGTTTGACTTAGAGTATAGTCAAACGTGAAATATATCGGGTTGTGACCCAGTTATGATTTATGAGATTTCGGGCGGTGACTATGTTTTCATGACACTCCGGATGCGAGTCTATGTTCGTGCAGAGGCTCTATTAAGATGATTTATGAGATTTGATTTGGGCTGAGACCTTACGTGATTTGGTTTTGGGCTGAGACCCTATAGAGGAAATGCCTTTGATTGAGAAGCATTTTTCACTGTGTATTGATTTGAAAAGCAATATGATTTGCTTTTAAGAAAATATTTAAAATATTGTTTTTTGAAACATGCATGCTTTTACGTGATAGATATAAATGTCATTTTCGATAAATGATTTTATAAACTGTTATTTTTTACTACTCACAGCTTTTAATGTTTTTGATACCCTTCAGGTTGATCGCGGATGCGGGATGTAGCAGAGACAGAGACAAAACATGCTGTTGCGTACTCCACTAGTCATTGCGCACTCGAGTAACCCCGAGCGGGTTACGGTTTATCCATGGTCTAGCACGTGGTGTCAGACAGGAGTAGGTCACATCCCACGATAATCCAGGACGATTGGGATGGGTCTTGTTAATAGTTATCCCTCTTTGGGGCTCGCTGACCTAAGTATCCCGAAGACTGACGCTCACGACGTCGTCTATAACCTCCTTAATGCTGTCTGGGTGGCAAACTTGACTCTACTACAGTAGCCCCATCTCACAACTCTTGAAGGGTAGCAAAGGAACATACTGCTACAATAACCTGAATCTCATCCCACAAGCCAATCTGAAAGCAGCAACACGTGTTGGCCTAGCTCGCGACAACCCTTGGTGCAAATCGAGACAAATAACTATTCGGAATTTTGAAAATCAAAATTACGATTTGGGAGGACCATTACGTAGGTCTAGGAATTCTAAATCTGTAGACAGGTAGTATGATAAAATTGGAGATTGAATAGTTTCGTTATGGGGCAAAATTGTCTAGGGACATTACAGTAATTTATGTCATGAAGGGTATTTTGGTAATTTTGAAGGAAGTACCTAGAAGTACCTAGAAGGATCTAGAATTTTCTTCATTTTTCCCTCTATATCTTCTCCACCGACTTAGTATATATATATATATATATTAGTGTTGTGTGTGGGTGTTGAGGTGGTGATGACCAAACACCAATCTGTGAGGGAGGAGTGAGGCAAGAAGAAAAGAGAAAATAAGAGGAGGGGGGGGGGGGGGGGGGGGGGGGTGGAGGGGAACTAGAGAGAAAGAGGAAGGAAAGCATAGAGAATAAAACTGAGGGAGAAAGAAGGAAGAAGAGAAAAGCCGAAACCTGATTTACTAAAAAACCATAAATCGGTTATTTAAGTTGTTTGAAGCTTCCAAACTTGCAACCAAGCCTATTGATATCTTAATTGAGTTCTTAGGATTGGATTGAGATAAAATTATGGAAGCTTAGACGTGGGGAACGTGGGAATACAAGTTCAAAGGATGGCCGAATCTATGGAGGTTCTTTCTAGAAAATTGAGGTAAGTTCTTCGTATTTTGACACCATAGAACTCTGCCTTGGATTGAGTAGATGAAGTTTGATTACCAGAACATGAAAAATCATCAAAAAATGGAAGAGTACAAATTGGGTCAGACCGTGGGTCAGGCGACCCAGGTTGCAGACCCGGCTAGAAGAAGAAGGCGAGTCGTCTTGCGACTGTACTACGGCCATGTGTGAAGCCCATGTGCAGAGGAATTCACCGGTATGTGGCATCGCATGCGGCGTCCTTTCGCCGTCCAGCCATGACAGGACCCGCACTGATTATCACCTCGATAACCGGGGAGAATCCTGCTCCCATATGCCAATTGCACACAACCAACCGAAATAACCACAAAACAGTACACTACAAGTACTGTCAGACTAGGGACGTTAAACGATACAACCAACTGAACAACAAGTCCACAGTTTTACAGAGCATAATTACAAACAAGATAAGGATAAAATCCTACTCTACGAACTAACTACACCGCAACGGGAAAACATTATGCCTCTGCCTCTGCCTCGGCGTTAGCCCCCAAAACTTGTACCACGACCTGGAGGGTATTAAAACAGAAAAGTGTGAGTGGACACAAATAAACGGTTATGGAAAACAGTTTAATGAAATCATGGTTCACCCTCCAGTTTCAAAACACGGATGCATAACTAAGTATCCGAAATCACTTATATAAACCGTATGAAAACCGTTACAGTAGATAACTATAAAAACATGTAAAACCGAATGTAACATCAACAAATCAAACTGCTGGATCCATCCGAGTCTTTAAACTTATATATCAGGCCTTCCCGGGACATCAACGAGTCTTTAAACACAAAACACAATCAAGGCCTCGGGGGACATCACAGTAACCGAGTCTTTAAACTCACGAGTCTTTAAACTCAATCCGGGTTTTTAGACCCAATCCGAGTCCGCCCCCATCATATCTCATCCGGGTCTTTAAACCCAAAACCAGATCCAGCATCGTACCGGGTCTTTAAACCCAAAATCATATGTAAATCATAAAAAATTCAGGATCCATCGTGATCCAATTTCCAAAACCAATTTGAAATCACATTTTATCAAAATAGGACTTATGTCCGAATTTTACGTTCAAATTCTGAATCTTACTCAAAAATCATAATCAAATCATCATTAGAATGTCATATGCACAAATCGTATAAAATCACTCATCAAACCATCATCAAAGTATCGAAGAACCCATAGTCTCGAAATACGTAAAAATACGATAAATCACAATCTAAAGCGTGCATTCACTTAAAATAGAAATATCATAAACATAATCATAAAATCATATATAGAACCATAAATCAAGGGAGTAAAAACAGTTATGCATGCTAGGTTAGAAATCAAAAGTCCACTCACGAATTCGAACGCGTCAATCGCGTCCCGTACGCTCCTCGGTTGCCTCGAGAATGTTCTGTGACAGGACCCGTCCCCGAAGGACATAGAGAACTGTGCCCAGTCCTGCTCCCGTCTGACAAGTCAACTGAAGTTCAGAAATTACCCTCAGTACTTGCCAAACAAGGGATAACCGTACCTGTGCCCACTCATGCCTCCACCTCCCGATCAGCCTCGATCATCGCACCACGACTTGGAGGGTCAGTAAAACAGAAAAGGTGCTAGTGGATGAAACAAAGTTTTAGAAATACATTTTCAAAAACATGCATGCATATCATAAATCATGAGTAAAGGAAATCTGGGCACAAACATTTATAAATCACAAATCATGAACAATAAAAACCACGAGACTTATTTTCATATCCAGTCTCATATCCCATCTCATATAGTCACGTTATCCCTGCAACGCGTATCATAAATCATTTAAAACATATATGCATGCATTCAGGGTAGAAAACAAAAGTCCACTCACACACCATCCTTGTCGCTTGCTTTCCGAGCTGCACGTTTTTCTGTAAATTTCGGAAGCCACCATTCCTGTCCAAAATCATTATCGAGGGTTACTAACATCTCAATATACCTCATATAATTTTCCCCAATTTTTTTGGGATTTAAATACGTATTTTAAACGTAACATAAACCTTCGGACCCTCGAAAAAATATCGAAATGGTGTCCAATTTACTCGAAACTAGTGCCAAAATGTTCGTTACATTAACTAGGAGAAGTTTCATGTTGACCTCACCTCGAAATGAGCCACCACGCGCCCTCACGCGCCGTCGTGAGTGGCTGCGCGTGGGTGCCACGCGCCTGCTACAGTGTAGGCACTGTTCATCTTCTCGACCCGGATTCCTGTAAAACGGGTCCTTTAGCCCGCGAGACGACCCGACTAGTTCTCTGTCCATTTTCGATTGAATTTCAAAATTGACCAAGCCAGTAGCATTGTTTTAGGTCCAATTAAATTTCTGTAAACTTAATTTCAATGAAACTTACCTTAATCCAGTCGACTTCGAGTTTGAAATATCGAAGAACATATCACCACTGTTCATCTTCAAACTTCATCAATTTCAATCGAGTTCGTGCAATTGATCCATTCAGAAGCTCCGCAGGATCTATGTAAACGTAATTCAAAGCTCAATTTCATCCTTCTAACCCTTCAATTGCATGACTCAATCCTCGAATTCCTTTTCTGTCACCAAGTCCGTTCAGAGTCAATTGGCCACTAATTTCCTTCGTTCTTGAGGTGGTCTTGATCGTGGCAATCCCAGAAAGCGTAAAACAATCTCAATTTCGAGTTTCAGACCCTAGAAATTCACATTCGATTTTGTGTTCATTTTGAAAGTTTGAAGGGTTTGGGTCTCGGGTTCTTGGGTTTCATTCAAAATTTCCTCCCAATTTCTTCTTCGACTTGTTCATTCTTCCTTTAGACTTATCTCTTTATTCCTCTCATTGATCGATCAAGCAGGGGAAATTGAGGTGTGTTAGTTAAGTATGCTGATGCTCTGTGTTGTTTCCTTCCCATTTACACACATACCCGTCCTAGTATGTATTCAAACAAATCCATCAATTAATTGCTACTAATCTCTCTTTATTAGGTGACATGTGTCACTTAAGGAACAACGTGAGTCACTAAATACTGAATTCTCATCCAAAATAGCAGGTACATGTGCCATTAACTTAGCCTAATACACCATTAACATGGCTGAATCAGCCAGTATTGATTAAATTACCATTTTACCCTTCCTTAACAAATTACCAAATTGCCCTTCGCCGTTCGAGGCCCAGAACTTTCACATCCGACCTGCGATTGACGCATGCCGCCTGTCTACGGATTCAGCATCTCAAGACCTACCCAACGGTAAACAAGGTCCCGATCAAAAAGTCAAAAAATGGCCCATTTTAACCACTTTACCAAATTACCCTTAAACTTCCGAACATCATAACTTTCTCCTCGAATGTCGGAATCGGACGTGCCACCTGTCTATGACCTCGTGACGTCCCGAACTACGTCACAGTCATCGGTCAAAGTCCGTTTGACCGCTCGAACCAAAAGTCAACCATTCAGCCTATTCCAAGGGCAAAATCGTCATTTTCTTCAACTTTTTTTCCAAATTTTTTTTTTCGAATGTCCGGGTCGTTACATTCTGGCCTACTAAAGATCACAATTTGGGCCACAAACACTTCCATTAAGCTTACATTGTAATGCCCCGAAAATTCAAATAATGTAAAATATTAAAATAATATGTAAAATGACGTTTTTACCCTTAGAAGGGTGTGGTTAAATGTTGACTTTTTGTTCGGAATACTTTTTGTACCTTTTTCGAGGACCATTGTGTAGGTCTCGGGATGCTGAATCCGTAGACAGGTGGCATGTCGAAAACGGAGCTCGGATGAAAAAGTTACGAGTCTGTGAAGTTAAGGGGCAAAATGGTCATTTGTTACTTGAAGGGTAAAATGGTAATTTTCACAGTCAAATTAATTAAGCGGTGAAGGTGGCTGAATCATCCATGGGGTGACTCAGGTGGATCTTTCAGTGACATTTGTCACTTGCTAATGGTGATGAGTGACAAATTGTTGCCGTTTGACTATGAGATAACAATCAAACTATTAAATCAACCTTTACATGAACATATGGTTTTATAAATCAGTTGTATTCGACAGAACAGAGAAAAAAAGAGCAGAAAAGCAATTGATCGATTCCCAGTAATCCAGGGTAAAACAAGTGTAAATTGAGTGAGAAATTAAGTGCAATTGTGAGTGAAAATCGAGAGGGAAACAGAGAAAATGTAACGCCCCAGAAATTCGAGGATTTCAGTATTGTAAATTAATGAATGAAATGACGTTTTTACCCCTGTGAATTGTATTGCTAAATTGTTGACTTTTTGATTGGTGGGTCAAATGGACTTTGACCAATGACCGTGACGTAGTTCGGGACGTCACGAGTCCATAGGCAGGTGGCACGTCCAATTCGGACGATCAGGGAAAAAGTTATGACTATCGGAAGTTCAGGGGCATTACCATAATTCAGACGATAGGGGCAAAAATGTTGACTTTTAAACCGATTTTCACACGACTCAATGACCATTAGGTAGGTCTCGATGCCCCGAGTCCGTAGACAGGCGGCACGCTGAAATCGGACGTCGGATGGTGGAGTTACGGGTCTGGAAAGTGAAGGGCAGTTTGGTAAATTCTGAACTGAGGGAATTTTAGTCTTTTCACACACGGGTTACTGTAGCAAACCGTGGGGGACAGCGGCTGCACCACCGTGTGCGGTGTTTCTTAGCAATCTTAATAGTTTAAGCTGTAATGAACTGGAAGGGGGAGATTTAACTAAACCTTACAGACTGTATCAACGTGGGCTGAGTCATTCTTCATCAGTGGACACCATTTTTTAATTTTGATTCGAAGCTTTTCGGGGAACAAATCTCAGTGGACAGATTGGACTTACACGAGCTTCTAGGATGGCTCAGTTTGTTTAAACAGAGTTGGATTTGTGTCTACTTCATTCTGCTGCAGTGAGTGCTGAGATTTGGAGAGAAATTCCAGAGAAACTGAGTTTCTGGAAAATTGGAGGGAATTTCGGATTTCAATTTCTACGGTCTGTTGGACCAATCTAAACACAGAGTGAGCCTTCTGGGAGTGTTTAGAACACATCCATATCGAAATCGAAGGCAACCAGCTACGGGTGAGCTGGGACGGTGACTGCCGTGTTCAGGGAAATTTCAGAGGCTTGCACGGCTACTTCCAGGTAATGTTTTGTTCAATTGATCGTTCCTTCTAGTTCGTATTACCCCTAGGATGCTTCCTGTTAAGTTAATTGGACAATGGATTGGAAAACTGCAAGTTTTGGTGATCGACCCGTTTGGGTGATCACTGGTCGATGGTCCAATTAAGGGACTGTTTTGGCTAATTAATGATTCAGAACTCTAATTAGATGTTTAGGGAAGATGCTAGAATAAAAAACGACAGAAATTAATTAAGAATTGGGGGATAATTGATCGAGTCAAGCCGCGGGTGGCAGACTCGTATTACAGGCTAACGGGTAAAGGAGATGACACTGTAGCAGCTACAGTGTCAGGCGCGTGACTTTCACATGCATCCACTTTGGACGGCGCGTGAGGGCGCGTTAAGGCTTATCTCGGATCACGATCAACATGACTTTTATTCCTCTCATCATTCTGAACATTTTTGGTGAATTAACCATGTTGATCTGAGATAGTTAGGTGGGTCAGTTTAGGGCCGTTGTCTCGGGAAGCGTGCTTGGATGGTTTCCCCTAGCCGGTTTCTGTTTCAGACTTTTTGGATAAATGTTAAAGGCTTGTTTTGACCTTTACGTATGCTTTGGACATGAAAGGGATTGTACAATAGTACCAGGACGAGGGTATACGTTCGGTTTTCAGCAGGATCGTACTATGAGTGGGCCCGATTTCATTAAACCCTTGCATGCATAAATGTTTTCTGATTTACTTATATATTCACATGCTGGAATCAAGAAACGGTTTTGATGATATTGAAATTATGGTGATGGCACGTTTCACGGTATTTGGGTTTGAGACTTATCTGATGAAACTTAATGATTGGTTTTGTATTTTATCTATATATATATATATGTTTTGCATGTGGATATCGATAAAATGTATTTGGTACTGCACTGTATAGATCCACTCTTGTGATACTGTCTCCTCCGGATGTGGTACCCCGGAGCGGTCACGGCGCATTTCCTGCGAGGGGTCATTCTACGGAGGAACCAGACCGTAAAATGACTTAGGAGCAGGATTGCTATGATTTGACGTCTGGGATGACAGGATCCGCCACGATCCCACAGGGACCACAAGGGGACGTGCCCTGCTCCCGCGATGACACCCAATAATTCATACCAATTTTAACCTCAAAACATCAAATGCATAAATAACCAAATTAAAGTCGTACATCAAATCCGAATTGAACAGATGTCAGACAAGGGATGAAATCCAAAATTACAAGTTGCGAGCACGACTCTAAAAATAAACCTGCGGGTAAACCACCCAACAGGGGTTCAGGTATGCAGAAGTTGATCTATGCCTCAGCCTCAGGTTCCTCCTCTACCTCAGTATCATGACCTGGAGGGGTTACCAAAACATTAAGGGTGAGTGGACCGAAACTCAAGTTTATAAAATCATTTGATAAGTAAAACATATAATTTACCCCTCCGTTTTCCAAACATGCATGCAACCGAATTTAAAACCATCAATCATATAATATAAACCATAAGGCATATGGTAAAACTGTAAACATAATTTTAGCCACTGCACTATACACTCCAATCCGACATCCCTGATGTCTGACGTCCCTGACGTCCGATATAGTCACAATCAAAGGCTACGCGTGCCACTCGGGTCTCAATTCCGAGTTCAATCCCCGAACCCTGTTCGGTCACAGCATCCCCGATGCTTAGCGTCATAGACGCTGGACGTACTAGACGTCCGTGACCTCTCCAGGGTACCTCATCCGGAGGAGACAATATAATATGGAATGATCTATACAGTGCAGTACCAAATACATTTTATTGATATCCACATGCAAACATATATGTATACATAGGTAAAATCTGAACCGATCGTTACGTTTCATCAAACGGGTCTCATGCCCAAATACCGTGAAACGTGCCATAACCGAAATTTCAATATCATCAAAACCATTTATTGATTCCAGCATGTGAACATATAAGTAAATCAGAAAACATTTAAGCATGCAATGGTTTAATGAAATCGGGCCCACTCACAGTACAATCCTGCTAGGAACCGAACGTATACCCTCGTCCTGGTACAAATGTACAATCCCCGTCAAGTCCAAAGTATTCGTAAAGGTCAATTTAAACCCATAACATTCAACCATGAAACCCTAGACCGAAACTGGCCCGGAAAAGCCGCCCGAACGTGCTTCCCAAGGCAATAAACCTCATTTTGACCAACTTAATGATATCCGATCGACCCGAAATCACCGCCATTGGATCCGGATCGTCGAAACCTAAAGAATGGTGGTGGTCCCATCAAAAGTGCTGTTCACACGCGCCCCCACGCGCCTGGTCAATCCTCTGGTCAACTGTGCTACAGTACTGCTGAAGTCAGCATGACGTCACTACTGACGTCAGCATGACGTCATAATTGACAGTGTCAGAGGACACGTGTCAGTAGTCCATTGGTCCCTGGTCTGACAGTTTCTGACATAATGACGTCATCATGATGTCACTGCTGACGTCAGCATGATGACGTCATCAGCTACAGTAACCGGGTCAGAGAACCGGGTCACCGCAGATCCACGGCTCGACCCGATCACAGATCGTGATTCCGACCACCATTTCAGGTGAGATTTGTTCCTATAGACTCGTCTCTACCTCATCTATGGTTCTATGCAAATAAGACTAGATTCTAGGTCGAATAAGCTACCTGAAAATCGACGGGAAGGTTGGCTACCGGTTCTGGTTATCTTCTCTGGTGAGTCGTCGAGTTTCCAGCCACGGTCCTTGGTTCAAACTGGTCGTCAAGGTCCCCTAAATGTGTCATAATAACAACCAAACAATTCCAACGTAAAAAACGGACATTTCGAAGTAGGGAAGGAAATCGGGTCTCTCGGGCTTTTCGACTAACCGCCGCCGTGTCGCCGCCGTACGTCGTCCAGTCCAGCTCTGGGTCGTCCTGCCGTCACAGTGAACCTAACCGTACGTTGGTTCGGGTCCAGGTGTGAAGGTTTGGATGGTGGGATGTTTTGGGTTGTTCGGGTTCCTTCTCGGGTCTGGGAAGATTCTTGGCCGTGTAGGGTGGCTGTGGGGTGGTGGCCGGCGTCTGAGGGTGGCTGTTGGCTGCCTGGTGTTGTCGTGGGTGTGAGGTTGAGTGGTGAGGTGCAGGTGAGTTTGTTCCAAGAGTTAACCGTGTTAAAGGGTTTGAGAGAATGAAATGTAAGTGTGAGGAAGTGAGATCCCTTGGTTTTTAAACAGATGGAGTGGATGAAATCAAGGGCTAGGATTCCATCAGATCTAAGATTCAATGGTGAGGATTTGAGGAGAGGAAATTAATTAATTAATCTAATGGCCAACATAGATCCTTGTTTTAGGGAGTGTGAGGATGAGTGACAATTGTCACTCATCCAAGCGTCCAGATTGATTTGATTAAAGTAATCAGATCCTATTATTATAATATTATTTTAATCCGGTTCTCGGTTAGTTCGGTTAATCGCGCTTACTTCCGTGACCATAACTTCCTCGTACGAAGTCCGATTTCGGCGTGCCGCCTATCTGCGGACTCAGGATGTCGAGACCTACCTAACGGTCCTTGAGTCACGTGAAAGTTAGTTTTCAAACGAAAAGTCAACATTTTCGCCCTAACCGTCCAAATTACGGTAATGCCCCTGAACTTCCGATAGCCATAACTTTTTCCCTGATCATCCGAATTGGACGTGCCACCTGGCTATGGACTCGTGACTTCCCGAACTATGTCACGGTCATTGGTCAAAGTCCATTGGACCCACCAATCAAAAAGTCAACAATTTGCCATACCATTCACAAGGGTAAAAACGTCAATTCATACATTAAATTACAATATTAAGATCCTCGAATTTTCGGGGTGTTACAACCTTCCCCCCTTAAGAAATTTCGTCCCGAAATTTCGAAGAAACAAATGAGGAAATTGTTCTCGCATCTGAGCCTCAGGCTCCCATGTGGCTTCTTCCACATTCTGGTTTCTCCAGAGAATCTTCACGAGAGGAATCGTCTTCTGACGTAGTACCTTGTCCTTCCGATCCAAGATCTGTACTGGTTGTTCCTCAAAGCTCAAATCCCCTCGGTGTTCGATAGGTTGATCCTCCAGTACATGGGAAGCATCACGTACATACTTCCGTAGCATCGATACGTGAAAAACATCGTGAACTATAGAAAGTTCTGGAGGTAGTGCCAATCTGTATGCAACCCTGCCAATTTTCTCCACGATCTCATATGGTCCGATAAAACGCGGACTCAGTTTCCCCCGTAGACCAAAACGGATAATCCCCCTGCTCCAGCCGCAAGAATTCAGCCTCCCCGATCGCGGGTAGTACTGGTCCAGAAATCGGGAACGAAAAACTTCCCAAGTAGTGGTATGGACAGACCATCCAGACATTTCAAGTCCGTGCCACCACTGGTAGGCTCCTCCTTCCAGTAAGAAGGCCGCCAAAGTTACCCGTTCGCCCGGAGGGCAGTGCATCACCGTGAAGATCTTTTCCCATTTGGGGATCCAATCATGAGCATCTTCGGGGTTCGATCCCCCGTTGAAAGGTGTGGCCCCCAGACGTTGAGCCCGCTCAATGCTTGCGCATTCCATTTCCCTTTCCAGATCCTCGTCAGTTCGTGTATGAGGAATTCTCCTAGGAGGCATAACCAACTGTCAAGAGGCATAGATCAGATAACAATATCCTTAAAAGTCGAAAAGTAACTAGTACTAATCGCTAGTCTAGCATGCTGACCACAACCTTCATGCTCTGATACCAAGCTGACAGGACCCGCCCCGATCCCACAGGGACCACAAGGGGACGTGCCCTGCTCCCGCGATGACACCCAATAATTCATACCAATTTTAACCTCAAAACATCCAATGCATAAATAACCAAATTAAAGTCATACATCAAATCCGAATTAAACAGATGTCAGACAAGGGATGAAATCCAAAATTACAAGTTGCGAGCACGACTCTAAAAATAAACCTGCGGGTAAACCACCCAATAGGGGTTCAGGTATGCAGAAGTAGATCTATGCCTCAGCCTCAGGTTCCTCCTCTACCTCAGTATCATGACCTGGAGGGGTTACCAAAACATTAAGGTTGAGTGGACCGAAACTCAAGTTTATAAAATCATTTGATAAGTAAAACATATAATTTACCCCTCCGTTTTCCAAACATGCATGCAACCGAATTTAAAACCATCAATCATATAATATAAACCATAAGGCATATGGTAAAACCGTAAACATAATTTTAGCCACTGCACTATACACTCCAATTCGACATCCCTGATGTCTGACGTCCCTGACGTCCAATAAGGTCACAATCAAAGGCTACGCGTGCCACTCGGGTCTCAATTCCGAGTTCAATCCCCGAACCCTGTTCGGTTACAGCATCCCCGATGCTTAGCGTCATAGACGATGGACGTACTAGACGTCCGTGACCTCTCCGGGGTACCTCATCCGGAGGAGACAATATAATATGGAAGGATGTATACAGTGCAGTACCAAATACATTTTATTGATATCCACATGCAAACATATATGTATACATAGGTAAAATCTGAACCGATCGTTACGTTTCATCAAACGGGTCTCATGCCCAAATACCGTGAAACTTGCCATAACCGAAATTTCAATATCATTAAAACCATTTATTGATTCCAGAATGTGAACATATAAGTAAATCAGAAAACATTTAAGCATGCAAGGGTTTAATGAAATCGGGCCCACTCACAGTACAATCCTGCTAGGAACCGAACGTATACCCTCGTCCTGGTACAAATGTACAATCCCTGTCAAGTCCAAAGTATTCGTAAAGGTCAATTTAAACCCCTAACATTCAACCATGAAACCCTAGACCGAAGCTGGCCCGGAAAAGCCGCCCGAACGCGCTTCAATGATCTCCGATCGACCCGAAACCACCGCCATTGGATCTGGATCGTCGAAACCTAAAGAATGGTGGTGGTCCCACCAAAAGTACTATTCACACGCGCCCCCACGCGCCTGGTCAACCCTCTGGTCAACTGTGCTACAGTACTGCTGACGTCAGCATGACGTCACTGCTGACGTCAGCATGACGTCATCACTGACAGTGTCAGAGGACACGTGTCAGCAGTCCATTGGTCCCTGGTCTGACAGTTTCTAACATGATGACGTCATCGTGACGTCACTGCTGACGTCAGCATGATGACGTCATCAGCTACAGTAACCGGGTCAGAGAACCGGGTCACCGCAGACCCACGGCTCAACCTGATCACAGATCGTGATTCCGACCACCATTTCAGGTGAGATTTGTTCCTATAGACTCGTCTCTACCTCATCTATGGTTCTGTGCAAATAAGACTAGATTCTAGGTCGAATAAACTACCTGAAAATTGACGGGAAGGTTGGCTGCCGGTTCTGGTTATCTTCTCCGGCGAGTCGTCGAGTTTCCAGCCACGGTCCTTGGTTCAAACTGGTCGTCAAGGTCCCCTAAATGTGTCATAACAACAACCAAACAATTCAAACGTCTAAAACGGACATTTCGAAGTAGGGAAGGAAATTGGGTCTCTCGGGCTTTTCGACTTACCGCCGCCGTGTCGCCGCCGTACGTCGTCCAGTCCAGCTCTAGGTCGTCCTGCCGTCACAGTGAACCTAACCGTATGGTTGTTCGGGTCCAGGTGTGAAGGTTTGGATGGTGGGATGATTTGGGTTGTTCGGGTTCCTTCTCGGGTCTGGGAGGATTCCCGGCCGTGCAGGGTGGTTGTGGGGTGGTGCCGGCGTCTGAGGGTGGCTGTTGGCTACCTGGTGTTGTCGTGGGTGTGAGGTTGAGTGGTGAGGTGCTGGTGAGTTTGTTCCAAGAGTTAACCGTGTTAAACGGTTTGAGAGAATGAAAATGTAAGTGTGAGGAAGTGAGATCCGTTGGTTTTTAAACAGATGGAGTGGATGAAATCAAGGGCTAGGATTCCATCAGATCTAAGATTCAATGGTGAGGATTTGAGGAGAGGAAATTAATTAATTAATCTAATGGCCAACATAGATCCTTGTTTTAGGGAGTGTGGGGATGAGTGACACTTGTCACTCATCCAAGGGTCCAGATTGATTTGATTAAAGTAATCAGATCCTATTATTATAATATTATTTTAATCCAGTTCTCAGTTAGTTCGGTTAATCACGCTTACTTCCGTGACCATAACTTCCTCGTACGAAGTCCGATTTTCGGCGTGCCGCCTGTCTGCGGACTCAGGATGTCGTGACCTACCTAACGGTCCTTGAGTCATGTGAAAGTTAGTTGTCAAACGAAAAGTCAACATTTTCGCCCTAACCGTCCAATTTACGGTAATGCCTTTGACCTTCCGATAGCCATAACTTTTTCCCTGATCATCCGAATTGGACGTGCCACCTGGCTATGGACTCGTGACGTCCCGAAATACGTCACGATCATCAGTCAAAGTCCATTGGACCCACCAATCTAAAAGTCAACAATTTACCATACCATTCACAAGGGTAAAAACGTCAATTCATACATTAAATTACAATATTAAGATCCTCGAATTTCCGGGGTGTTACATGGGACGTCGAGCGTCTGGGACGCTGGGCATCTGGGATGCCGTACCCGGACGGGGTTCGGGGATTAGATTCGGGATTGAGACCCCGAGTGGCACGCGTAGCCTTGGGACTGTGACCTTATTGGACGTCAGGGACGTCAGACATCTGGGATGTTCGGATTGGAGTGTATAGTGCAGTGGCTAAAATTATGTTTATGGTTTTATTACATGCCTTATGGTTCATATTATATGGTTTATGGTTTTAAATTCTGATGCATGCATGTTTGGAAAACAGAGGGGTAAATTATATGTTTTACTTATTAAACGGTTTTATAAACTTTGAGTTTCGGCCCACTCACCCTTAATGTTTTGGTAACCCCTCCAGGCTTTGCTACTGAGGTAGATGAGGATCCTGAGGCTGAGGCATAGATCTACTTCTGCGTACCTGAACCCCTGTTGGGTGGTTTATCCGCATGTTTATTTTAGAGTCGTGCTTGCAATTTGTAATTTTGGACTTTATCCCTTGTCTGACATCTGTTTATTTCGGTTTTGATGTATAACTTTAATTTGGTTATTTATGCATTTGAACTTTTGAGGTTAAATTTGGAATGTATGTTTGGGTGTCAGACGGGAGCAGGGCACGTCCCCTTGTGGTCCCCGTGGGATCGGGGCGGGTCCTATCAGCTTGGTATCAGAGCACTAGGTTGTGGTCAGCATGCTAGACTAGCGATTAGTACTAGTTACTTTTCGAGTTTAAGGATAATGTTATATGATATATGTCTCTTGACAGGTTGTTATGCCTCTAAGGAGGATTCCTCATACACGGACTGACGAGGATCTGGAGAGGGAAATGGAATGCGCAAGCATTGAACGGGCTCAGCGTTTGGGAGCCACTCCTTTCAACGGTGGATCAAACACCGTAGATGCTTATGAATGGATTATCAAGTGGGAACGGATTTTCACGTTGATGCACTGCCCTCCAGGCGAGCGCGTGACCTTGTCGGCCTTCTTATTGGAAGGAGGAGCCTATCAGTGGTGGCATGGCCTTGAGATGTCTGGATGGTCTATCCACACCACTACCTGGGAGGTCTTCCGTTCCCGATTCCTGGATCAGTATTACCCGCGATCATTTCGCACGGCACGGGAGGCAGAGTTCCTGCGGCTGGAGCAGGGGGATATGTCCGTTGCGGACTATGAGCAGACTTTTGGGAAACTTTCCCGGTTCGCTGCACCTTTCGTGAGCACTGAGGAAGACAAGTGCCAGAGGTTTGAGCTTGGACTCCGAGGGGAGATTCGGGCAAGTGTGACTGCTGCCAGTCATGCTTCTCTAAGAGACATGGTCGACGCGGCGGTTCGTGTTGAGGCCAGTCTGGCGGCACACCAGACACGACATCCTTCAGGTGAGGGGTGACGTCGGGATCGTCCACACCTTGGACCGACGGGCCAGAAAACACTAAGGGAGGAGGCTACAGGGGAGCACCCTCATCCTTTAAGGATCGTGGCTGGTCAGGTCGACGTGGGGGCTCTCAGAAAACAGGATCAGGATTCAACTCTGGGCAGCGTTCATCATGAAGCGATGCTTCTGGTGGGCATTCGGACAGGCCGAGGCCAGTAAACTGTTTTGCTTGCGGAGAAGAGGGCCACTATGCCTGTGATTGCCCGCTGTTGTCCAAGAGCAACGACGCTAGGGGCTCTAGTGTGGTGCAGAGCACGGCTTCTCACACTAACGGAGGTCGAGGTCAGGGAGGTGAACGTGGTGTTGGACGTGGCGTGCGCGGGCGCGGACGGAGGGCCTAGGGCTCAGGTGTTTGCAATGACCCAGCAGCAGGCGAGGAGAGCCCCAGGCATGGTTACAGGTACACTTCATATCTCAAACCTTCTTGTACGTGTATTGATGTATGCGGGGGCTACACATTCTTTTATTTCAAGGAGTTGTGCTGGTATGCTTGATTGTGTGGTATTACCCTTAGATTGCGAGATGGGTGTTGGCACCCCGATGGGCATCGTGTACCTTATGAATCAGGTGATTCGTAGGTGCCCGGTGAGAATTGAGGATGTGGATTTTCCAGTGGACTTAATTATTCTGTATATTCACGACTTCGATGTAATTTTAGGGATGGATTGGCTATCGGAGCATGGGTCGCTCATCGATTGCTGTAGCAGGAAAGTGATTCTGCGAAGTTCGGGTTTTCTGGAGGTTATCTTTCAGGGGGAGCGTGACGGTTCGCCTCCTGAAGTGATTTCTTCACTTACTGATACCAAACTTCTACGGAAGGGATGCCAGGGTTATCTGGCGCATGTCATGTCTAAGCAGGTTGATACTCCGGGTATCGATGAGATACCAGTGGTACGTGAGTTTCCGGATGTGTTCCCGGAAGGCTTACCTAGATTACCACCACCGCGGGAGATCGAGTTTACAATTGAACTACTCCCCGGTACCCGACCTATATCCCAGGCACCATACCGGATGGCGCCGACTGAGTTACGAGAACTCAAAACTCAATTGCAGGAGTTGGTGGATTTGGGATACGTCCGACCGAGTACTTCACCGTGGGGAGCACCGGTGTTGTTCGTGAAGAAGGAGGGGAGTCTCCATTTGTGTATTGACTATCGACAACTCAACAAGGTGACACTGAGGAACCAGTACCCTCTACCCAGAATCGATGACCTTTTTGACCAGTTGCGGGGCGCACAGTGCTTCTCGAAGATTGATGTGCGGTCTGGGTATCACCAACTGAGGATTTCGGAGGAGGATATTCCAAAAACTGCATTTCGAACCCGTTGCGGGCACTACGAGTTCCTAGTGATGCCTTTCGGCTTGACGAATGCTCCGGTAGCATTCATGGATCTGATGAACAGGGTCTTCCGACCCTACTTGGATAAGTTTGTGATTGTGTTCATCGATGATATCTTGGTGTACTTAAGGAGTGCCAATGCACATGAGGAACATCTACGGTTGGTGTTGGAGAAACTGAGACAGGAACAGTTGTACGCCAAGCTGAGCAAGTGCCAGTTTTGGCTGAGCAGTATTGGTTTTCTGGGACATGTGATAGCAACGGATGGGATTAGTGTGGATCCCCAGAAACAGAGGCGGTGACTAACTGGGCTAGACCGACAACGGTAACGGAGGTGCGGAGTTTTGTCTGGTTAGCAGGTTACTACCGGATATTCGTGGAAGGTTTCTCCAAAATTGCTGCACCGTTGACTCGATTGACTCGGAAGGGAGTGAAATTCATTTGGGACGAGCAGTGTGATCGGAGTTTTCAAGAGTTGAAGGATCGATTGACCACTGCACTTGTCCTTGCATTGCCGGATGACAGTGGAGAGTTCGTGGTCTTTAGTGATGCATCGTTACAAGGTTTGGGCTGCGTGTTGATGCAGACTGGTAAGGTTATCGCCTACGCATCCCGGCAGCTAAAGACTCATGAGTTGAACTAACCTACCCATGATTTGGAGTTGGCAGCGGTGGTTCATGTTCTAAAAATCTGGAGACATTACCTATTCGGCGCAACGTGCAGGATATACACCGACCACCAGAGCCTAAAGTACCTATTCACTCAGAAGGAGCTTAACAGGAGGCAACAGAGATGGTTAGAGTTGCTAAAGGATTATGACTGTACGATGGAGTACCATCCTGGTAAGGCCAATGTGGTGCCAGATGCACTCAGCAGAAAATCAGCGGGATCAGTTGTACACTTGGGGATGGTGTATCTTCCTTTGCTGGGGGAACTCCGGAAGGCGGAAGTGATTTTGGATACGGATGAGCATAGAGCTTTGTTGGCCAGTGTCCATGTACGACCAGTGCTGATTGATCGGATCATCGAAGCACAACCTCAGGATCCGATACTCTGTATTTAAAAAATTGAGGTCGATGCGGATGAGAGACAGGATTTTACCATCCGGGATGATGGAGCACTTGTGAAGTTGGGCTGTTTGTGTGTGCCTGCAGTGGCAGAGTTACGGGCTGAGATTCTGGAGGAGGCCCATAGTTCGGCTTATGCTATGCATTCGGGAGGTACAAAGATGTACTGTACCCTCCGGAGCCATTATTGGTAGCCAGGAATGAAGAAGGACATTGCAGAGTTCGTGAGCAGATGCTTAACCTGCCAGCAGGTTAAGGCGGCACGGCAGAGACCTTATGGGGCTATACAGCCACTTCTGATTCCCGAGTGGAAGTGGGATCACATCACCATGGACTTCGTCTTTAAGTTACCAAGGACTCAGAGTGGAGTTGACGGAGTATGGGTGATTGTGGACCGGTTAACCAAGTCACCCCATTTTCTGCCGGTTCAGGAGACTTATAAACCTAACTGACTGGCTCAATTGTTCGTAAAGGAAATCATACGATTGCATGGTACGCTGGAGTCGATCGTGTCTGATCGTGATCCGCGTTTCACTTCCAAGTTCTGGCGGAGTTTGCAAACTGCTTTGGGAACAACCCTACGTTTCAGTACTACTTTCCATCCACAGACCGATGGACAACCTGAAAGGACCATTCAGACCCTGGAGGACATGATGAGGTCTTGTGTGCTACAGTTTCAGGATTCATGGGATACTCACTTGCCGTTGATGGAATTCACTTACAACAACAGCTATCAGGCAAGTATTGGGATGGCACCCTATGAGGAACTGTACGGTCGACAGTGCAGAACACCTATCTGCTGGATGGAGATAGGGGAACGAGCGGATGTAGGGCCGGAATTGATGGACTTAACCTAGGAAACTATTCGTGTTATCAAGGAAAGATTGAAGGCGGCACAGGATCGCCAAAAGAGTTATGCCAATCGACAGATTCGAGACTTGGAATTTGAAGTGGGAGATTTTGTCTTCTTTAAGTTATCTCCGTGGAAAGGGATTATCCGTTTTGGTCGACGGGGGAAATTGAGTCCGTGTTTTATTGGAGCTTATGAGATCGTGGAAAGGATTGGCCGGGTTGCATACAGATTGGCGCTACCTCCAGAACTTTCTAGAGTTCACGATGTTTTCCACATATCGTTGCTACGAAAGTATGTACATGATGCTTCCCATGTACTAGAGGAACAACCTATCAAACTCCGAGAGGATTTGAGCTTTGAGGAACAGCCCATACAGATTTTGGATCGGAAGGACAAGGTACTATGTCAGAAGACTATCCCTCTCGTGAAGATTCTCTGGAGAAACCAGAATGTGGAAGAGGCCACATGGGAACCCGAGGCACAGATGCGAGAACAATTTCATTATTTGTTTCTTTGAAATTTCGGGTCGAAATTTCTTAAGGGGGGAAGGTTGTAACGCCCCGAAAATTCGAGGATTTCAGTATTGTGAATTAATGAATGAATTGATGTTTTTACCCTTGTGAATTGTATTGCTAAATTGTTGACTTTTTGATTGGTGGGTCAAATGGACTTTGACCAATGACCGTGACCTAGTTCGGGACGTCACGAGTCCATAGGCAGGTGTCAAGTCCAATTCGGACGATCAGGGAAAAAGTTATGACTATTGGAAGTTCAGGGGGAATTACCGTAATTCGGACGATAGGGATGAAAATGTTGACTTTTCGTTTGACAATCGATTTTCACACGACTCAAGGACCGTTAGGTAGGTCTCGATACCTTGAGTCCGTAGACAGGCGGCACGCTGAAATTGGTCATCGGAAGGCGGAGTTACGGGTCTGGAAAGTGAAGGGCATTTTGGTAAATTCTGAACTGAGTGCATTTTAGTCTTTTCACACACGGGTTACTGTAGCAAACCGTGGGGGACAGCGGGTGCACCACCGTATGCGGTGTTTCTGAGCAATCTTAATAGTTTAAGCTGTAATGAACTGGAAAGGGGAGATTTAACTAAACCTTACAGATTGTATCAACGTGGGCTGAGTCATTCTTCATCAGTGGACACCATTTTTTAATTTTGATTCGAAGCTTTTCGGGGGAAAAATCTCAGTGGACAGATTGGACTTCCACGAGCTTCTAGGACGGCTCAGTTTGTTTAAACAGAGTTGGATTTGTGTCTACTTCATTCTGCTGCAGTGAGTGCTTAGATTTGGAGAGAAATTCCAGAGAAACTGAGTTTCTGGAAAATTGGAGGGAATTTCGGAGTTCAATTTCTATGGTTTGTTGGACCAATCTAAACACAGAGTGAGCCTTCTGGGAGTGTTTAGAACACATCCATATCGAAATCGAAGGCAACCAGCTACGGGTGAGCTGGGACGGTGATTGCCGTGTTCAGGGAAATTTCAGAGGTTTGCACGGCTACTTCTAGGTAATGTTGTGTTCAATTGATCGTTCCTTCTGGTTCGTATTAGCCCTAGGATGCTTCCTGTTAAGTTAATTGGACAATGGATTGGAAAACTGCAAGTTGTGGTGATCGACCCGTTTGGGTGATCACGGGTCGATGGTCCAGTTAAGGGACTGTTTTGGCTAATTAATGATTCAGAACTCTAATTCGATGTTTAGGGAAGATGCTAGAATAAAAAACGAAGGAAATTAATTAAGAATTGGGGGTTAATTGACCGAGTCAAGCCGCGGGTGGCAGACCCGTATTACAGGCAAACGGGTGAAGGAGATGACACTGTAGAAGCTACAGTGTCAGGAGCGTGACTTTCACGCGCAGCCACTTTGGACGGCGCGTGAGGGCGTGTTAAGGCTTATCTCCGATCACGATCAACATGACTTTTATTCCTCTCATCATTCTGAACATTTTTGGTGAATTAACCATGTTGATCTGAGATAGTTAGGTGGGTCAGTTTAGGGCTGGTTGTCTCAGGAAGCGTGTTTGGATGGTTTCCCCGAGCCGGTTTCTGTTTCAGACTTTTTGGATAAATGTTAAAGACTTGTTTTGACCTTTATGTATACTTTGGACATGACAGGCATTGTATAATAGTACTAGGACGAGGGTATACGTTCGGTTTTCAGCAGGATCGTACTATGAGTGGGCCCGATTTCATTAAACCCTTGCATGCATAAATGTTTTCTGATTTACTTATATATTCACATGCTGGAATCAAGAAACGGTTTTGATGATATTGAAATTATGGTTATGGCACGTTTCACGGTATTTGGGTTTGAGACCCATCTGATGAAACTTAAAGATTGGTTTTGGATTTTTTCTATATATATATATATATATGTTTTGCGTGTGGATGTCGATAAAATGTATTTGGTACTTCACTGTATAGATCCACTCTTGTGATACTGTCTCCTCCAGATGTGGTACCCCGGAGCGGTCACGGCGCATTGCCTGCGAGGGGTCATTCTACGGAGGAACCGGACCGTAAAATGACTCAGGAGCAGGATTGCTATGATTTGACTTCTGGGACGTCGAGCGTCTGGGACGTTGGGCATCTGGGATGCCGTACCCGGACGGGGTTCGGGGATTGGATTCGGGATTGAGACCCCGAGTGGCACGCGTAGCCTTGGGACTGTGACCTTATTGGACGTCAGGGACGTCAGACATCTGGGATGTCCGGATCAGAGTGTATAGTGCAGTGGCTAAAATTATGTTTATGGTTTTATTACATGCCTTATGGTTCATATTATATGGTTTATGGTTTTAAATTCTGATGCATGCATGTTTGGAAAACAGAGGGGTAAATTATATGTTTTACTTATTAAACGGTTTTATAAACTTTGAGTTTCGGCCCACTCACCCTTAATGTTTTGGTAACCCCTCCAGGCTGTGCTACTGAGGTTGAGGAGGATCCTGAGGCTGAGGCATAGATCTACTTCTGCATACCTGAACCCCTGTTGGGTGGTTTACCCGCAGGTTTATTTTAGAGTCGTGCTCGCAATTTGTAATTTTGGACTTTATTCCTTGTCTGACATCTGTTTATTTCGGTTTTGATGTTTAACTTTAATTTGGTTATTTATGCATTTGAACTTTTGAGGTTAAATTTGGAATGTTAGTTTGGGTGTCAAACGGGAGCAGGGCACGTCCCCTTGTGGTCCTCGTGGGATCGGGGCGGGTCCCCTTTTGGGAATATTATATTATTTTACATGCATTTGGGCACAATTTTCGAGAAAACTTTGATATTGTTGTTTGGGCGAAGGCCCGGGATTTGAGCTTGGTTTTGACTCGGATTATGAGTCGAGAAATTGATTTGATGAAATTGAAATGCTTTTGACT
This sequence comes from Prinsepia uniflora, assembly GCA_032719365.1. Classification (NCBI taxonomy): domain Eukaryota; kingdom Viridiplantae; phylum Streptophyta; class Magnoliopsida; order Rosales; family Rosaceae; genus Prinsepia; species Prinsepia uniflora. Next base: position 46,349,091 of record CM064865.1, on the reverse strand, counting down.
ATCGTTTATGGATTTACGTGATTATGATGAAATTGATGATTATGATGGATTTGTGAACGTGCTTTGTGAAAGCTATGTTTCGGGCAGAGGCCCTGTTGAAATGTTTTTGACTTAATTTTACTTGATTTGAGATTTGAATGGTTTTACAATGAGATTATTGGATTTGGTGACTGTTCCACATATACGATCCTCTGTGATTTGATGGTCTCCTCCAGAGAGCCGGGATTTGGTGACTGTAACAACCCGTCCCGAGAGCCGGGATTACTAGAGTGATTAAGGTGTGATTAGTGAAGGTAATCAAGGGTTAGGTGGTCCCGAGGGGTCCGAGAACCTAGAATGACGATTTTGCCCCTAGGTCGGGCAGAAATGTTGACTTTTATTTCGGGTGGTCAATTGGGGATTTACCAGTGACCAGGACGTCACGAATCCATAGGCAGGTGGCACGCCCGATTCCGACATCCGAGGAGGAAGTTGTGATGTTCGGAAGGTTGAGGGCTTAATCGTAATTTGGGTAAAGTAGGGGGGAAAAGTTGACTTTTTGGATGATCGAGTTTTGGTAGGTTGACCTAGGATGGTTAGGTAGCTTTCGACGTCCTGAGTTCGATGACAGGCAGCACGTATTCATCGGACTTACGATGTGGGAGATATGGGTCTAGAAAGGTAGTGGCATAACCGTAAAATTGAGTAAAAAGGAAGGGCAGTTTGGTTTTTTGTGTTCTGGAATTTGTGCAGAGAGAGAACAGATGGACGGCTGGGATTGGACCATGTGGGAGTGCATGGATTGGATGGTGACACGTGTTGAAGGACTAGAGGGTTCTGGGTGGATCTGGTGTGAGCACGGTTCCAATTACTTAGGTGAGCCCGTGTGTGATCGTGTGTGTGTTTCAACCAGAGTGAAACAGAGTGAGGCGGTGAGGAAAAAATTGAAGGTTGATTGAGGGTGCTGGTGAGTTGTGCGTGTGTGTGAGTGTCCAGAGAGTGGAAGGGAGACGGTAAGAAGGTTGGGAGGTGCGGAGGTCGTGTGGTTGTGCGGTTGGGAGCCACGGGGATTTCAGAGAAAACAGGGAGGAGGTGTGAGCTTGTGGTGGTGCGGTGGCCGTGTACGGTGTAAGGAGACTCGAGAGGAGGCTGAGGCGGCTCTGCGGACTCCAGGGAACGCGGCGGCGAGCACGGCGGTGGATGGTTGCAGGTAAATTCTAATCTTCATGTATGTGCTCTGTTTTTCCGTTGAGCTTCAAATCGAAAGTCGTGAGTCTAGGGAGTGAATCGAAGAGTCTAGGGGAGTCTAAGGAGTTCAGTTGAGTCCAAGGCGTCGTTTGGTTGAGCTGCCGTGACGGGAGGTGCACGGTGGAGGTTAACACGACGGAGTGTGCTTGTGTGCTCTGTTTTGGCCATGAGTTTCAAACGGCGAGTCGTGAAGATTGGAGTAGAGTCGAAGGTCCAGGTGAGTTGGGTGAGGTTAAGGATGGTCTTCGGACGAGTTTGGTGTAGCCACCGTGAAGGGGGGTGAGCTGGGTGGCCGGGAAGGAAAACAGGGGAATTGGGCCGTCTGGTTTCAAGCTTGGGTCGACGATGATGGGGCCGTGTCGAGGTGAACGGAGTACGGGAATAGGTAGGGCAGGTCTGGACGAAACTGTGGGTGAAAAGAGGGGTTGAATTGGTGGCCGGACGGCGGAGATCAATTCTCGCCGGTTCAGCCTGCGACGGCCGGTTCAGCACAGGTTGAAGATGGTACTGTAGCTGGCGCGTGGGGCCACGCGCAGCCACTTTGGGCGGCGCGTGGGGGTGCGTGCGGCGGCGTATGGAGAAGCGATCAACATGACTTTTGGTCTAGGAGTTGTGGTGAGTTCAATGGAGTTGGTTTCGGGTCAATCGGAAGTCGTTTGAGTTTAGTTCCGCGAGGGTGAATGTTTAGGGTCCCGGGTTTTAAGTCTTTGGTTCGGGGAATTTTAAGGAAATTAGGTAGTTGTTTCGGAGACGTCTTAGTGACATAATTTGACGGTGTTTGGCAGGATCGGGATTTCCCGAGGAAGCCGAGGAACGGGCTGGACGTTCGGGACGCGAGTAGGGCTCAGTACTGTGAGTGGACCCTTTTTCTTAAACTCGATCATGCATAACTGTTTTTATATACGTTTTTGATGGTTTTCCTTAAGACACTATGCGTATTGTATATGTTATGATGGTTTTCGAGACATTTTCGGGATTTTGCACGTTTCTCGAGAAAATGCTGGTTTTCGGATTTTGATGTCACATTTGAGGATTTCCACCTATAAAGGTTTTCTGAAAATGATAAATGGGTTATGAAATGTGATTGTGATTACATGTGGTTTTGGTATGGAAATGGATATTTTCTGGATTTGGGTTCGGAATGACGGTTCTGAACGCCGGAAGGGCTTCGGACCAGTGATTTCGGATTCGGGTTTGGATGAGGATTTGGTAAATGGTTTTCAAATGGTTTTGGGATTGGATTTGCTGGATCTGATTATTGGGTTTAAAGACCTGGATATATGTGACGGGGGACCGGCCGGATTGGGTTTAAAGACCCGGATTGAGTTTAAAGACTCGGGAGTTTAAAGACTCGGATATATATTGATTTCCCCCGTAGGCCTTGAGTTTAAAGACTCGGGAGTTTAAAGACTCGGATATTATTAAGGCCTGGATTGAGTTTAAAGACTCGGATAGGTCCAGCAGGTTCGATCGGGAAATGAGGATTTGATACGGTTTCTGATACTCATGCTATGGTTTCTTATGATATTTTATAGTGTTTCTGTTTCTTATGATGTTTTATAATGATTATTTTATAACTGTGTTCATAACTGTTGGTTATGCATGTGGTTTCAAAACGGAGGGTTAAACTCGGTTTTCTTATAAAATGGTCTTTGAACTTTTGTACTTTCTGGCCCACTCACATTTTCTGTTTTAAATTGCCCTCCAGGTTGTGGAGCTAGCGCGAGGTCTTAACGTCGAGGCAGAGTCCGAGGCATAGAAGTGACGTGAGGGATCCCAGAATAATTTACAATCTTCCGTGTGCGTGTACTTTATCGGGTTTTGGTTCTTTGTATTTTTCGTACTATGCTCTGTAAACGTTAACGTCGGAATATTTTGTTTAATTACTCCTGCGTCTGTCTAGGTTTGCGTGAGTGTTCCTTAGGTGTTGTGTCGGGGAGTCAGACGGGAGCGGGATTTACCTCGGGTTTCAGGGTGAAACCGGGGTGGGTCCTGACATCGTTGATCCTGGATATGATGTCACCCCAGACGTCGTAGATCCTGGGGAGGTACTCGGACGTGAGACACCCGAGTTTGCACGTGTTGCATTGATATCGTGATGGGTTACTTGGATGTTGAGATTGGATATTGAGGATTGGTGGTATCATGATTTATTGATATTTGTGCCTAGATGCTTTATTTCATACTTGATTTATATGACTCATGTTTTATGATATGCATGCATGTTTGCAAACCTGGAGGGTAAGAATATATTTGATAAATGTATTTCTAAAACTTTGTTTTTGTCCACTCACACCTTTGATGTTTTATGTGCCCTCCAGGCCAGTGCACAGGTACTGAGGCTAGTATCGAGGCAGAGGAATAAGCAGACCGTTGCGTACTCAGACACCTTACAAAGTAGGATTTTGATCCCTACTTGTAATATTACCTATGCTCTGTAAACCTGGTTGACTAGTTAAAATTGTGAGGTCAACGGTCCTGGAAAACATAATTATCCCTTGTCTGACAATGTTTGTCGTTTGTTATGTCATGTATGTATATATATGTAAGGTTACTGTTGGAATTTTAGAGTTATTGTCAAACGGAAGCATGATCTTTCACGATTATCGAGGGATAATCGGGATGGGTCTTGTCATACATTAATCCCCCTAATTTTTCGGGATTTTTCAACGTAATTTAATTAAAACCCTAAACTTTCGAACTCTCCAAACTATCCCGTACGGCGTCCGATCAACTCAAAATTTAACTCAAAATGTCTGTTGCACTGAAAGGATAAAATCACATGTTGACCGTGACCGGAGATGTGGCCTCACGGCCCCTCACGCGCCGCCCAAAGTGGTTGCGCGTGAAAGCCACGCGCCCTGCACAGTAAGCTACATTGTCTTCTCCTTCACCCGAAACCCTGCTAAACGGGTTATAGACCCAGGACTCGACCCGGTTAAATCTCTAACAATTCCAGCTTAATTCCTTCTCTTTTTCTAACGAAATCCTTCCATTAAGTGTTGATTTAGGTTCTCCCTAATTAATTTCCTACATCAAGCCCTAAATCGATCATTTCACACATGATCAAACAAACGGGTGGACTTTTGAAACTCACTCAAATCAACTTGGTTTTCTAATTAATTGACACAGAAGCTACGTAAGACCTAAACAAACATTAAATCGTAACCAATTTCACAAATCCTTACTTGGAAGTAGTCGTCCTCAACCTTGAAACTTTCCAGAAACTGGGACTTCGGTTCTATGGCAAACCGTGATCAATTTCCTTCAATTTTTTTATGGTTGAAGTCGAAATGAACCCAGAAGACTGTTTCTAACCTCTGTTTAGCTCCTCTCGACTCCCAAATTAATTTTCAAAATTTCCCTCCATTTTCCAGTTTTCTTCCCGACTATGTTTTCTCTCAAGCTCTCAGTCTTCTCCTCCCCATAATGACCCTCTCGACTCACTCTAACTCACTGTATTCACACCGTCCAACCCAACAGCTTGTGGGAATCTCTCAGGCTCTCTGTGGCTATGTTTCCCGCAACCAGCCCAAACTCAAGAAAAATGGTGCATGTGCTCTGTCTTCACAGTGGAACCAGCACGCCTGTGCTTCCACTCAACCTCCCTCAATGTTAAACAACTCCCCCCAAAGCCACTAACATTGTAACGACCCGTCCCAGAAATTAAAGTTAAGATAGTGATTAAGATGGGATTAGTGAACTTAAACGGTGGTTAGTTGGTCTCGTTGGGGTTGTTAGGGTAGAATGACGATTTTGCCCCTGGTTTGGGCAAAAAGTGGACTTTTAGTTCGGGTGGTCCAATGGACTTTGACCAATGACCAGGACGTAGTTTAGGTCGTCACGAATCCGTAGGCAGGTGGCACGCCCGATTCCGACATCCGAGGAGGAAGTTATGATGTTTGGAAGGTTGGGGGCATAACCGTAATTTGGTTAAAGTAGGGGGAATAGTTGACTTTTTGTATGATCGGGTTTTGACTAGTTGACTTAGGACCGTTAGAGAGATCTTGTCGTCCTGAATCCAACGACAAGCGGCACGTATTCATCAGACGTACGATGTGGGAGTTACGGATCTTGAAAGGTAGTGGCGAAGTTGTAGTTTTGGTTAAAACAGAAGGGCATTTTGGTCTTTTGTGCTCTGGGATGTGTGCAACAGATAACGACAGATGGAGGGCTGAGATTGAACCACATGGGAGAGAGATGGTGGATTGGTGACACGTGTGGGGGAACTAGAGGGTTCCAGTAATTGGTGCACGGCCCAAATAATTGGGGCACCGTGTATGTGTGTTCGTGTATTGTTCAAAGAATAGAAACAGAGGCTGGGGAATTGAGAGAAATTGGATGGTGATTGTGTGTGTTTGTGTGGAGTGATGAAGCGATGAGTGACCAGAGAGTGAGATGGAGACAGTGCGAGAGGTTGGAGGAGTGGTGATGGGTTGTGTGTGAGTGGTGAGCCACAAGAAATCAGAGAGAAAAACAGGGAGGAGTTGGGTGGTGTTGCGGCTGTGATCGATCACTCGAGGTCAGCGGAGGTGCTCAGAGGACGGAGGAAGAGAGGAGGAGCTACTACCTCGTGAAGTTCAAAGTGCTCTGTTTTTCCGCCGAAGTTCAAAGTGGAAGTCGTGGCTTTAGGGATAGAATCGAAGAGTCTAGGGAGGTCTAGGGGACTCAGTTGAGGCCTGGGTGTCTTCTGGTTGTGCTGCCGTGACGGGGAGTGCACGGTGGAGGTTAGACGACGGAAGGTGCCCTGTGTGCCCTGTTTTTCCGTTTTTCTTCAAACATAAAGTCGTGAAGTTTGGGGTAGAGTCGACAGTTTTGGTGAGTTGGGTGAAGTTTAGGACAGTCCTAGGAAGAGTTTGGGATAGCCACCGTGATAGGGGGTGACCTGGGTGGCCGGAGAAGGAAACAGAGCAGTGTGCGGGTTCTTGTTCGAGTTCGAGTCGACGAGTTTTAGTGTGAGTCGAGGTGATTGGAGTACGGGAATGGGTAGCCTAGGATTGGATGATGCTATTGGTGAAGAGAGGAGTCGATTTGGTGGACGGAAGGAGGAGAACCGTCCTCGCCGGTTCAAGTTGCAGGACTGTGTCGAACCTGGTCTACTCGAGGTAGACGGTTACACTGTAGCAGGCGAGTGAGGGCCACGCGCAGCCACTTTGGACGGCACGTGGGGGCGCGTGCGGCGGTCCTTGGGGAAGTTGTCAACATGGTTTTTGATCTGGGTGTTGTGACGAGTCTAATGGAATTGGTTCCGGGTTGTTCGGACGTTGTTTGAAGTTAGTTCCGCGAGGGTGAAGGCTTGGGGTTCCGATTCATTATGGTTAGGACCCGGGGATTTTTGAGGGAAATTAGGTGGACCTTCGTAGACGTGTTAGTGACGTACTTTGGTGGTTGTTGACAGGATCAGGAGTTCCCGAGGAAGCTGAGGAACGTACGAGACGTTCAGGACGCGATTGAGGGCTCGGTACTGTGAGTGGACCCTTTCCCTAAACTCGAGCATGCATAACTGTTTTCTATAATTGTTTTGTGGTTTTATATGTGATTTTATGGTTTTATATGTGATTTTATAATTATCGAATATGCTTTGTTGATTTTACATAATTGCACGTTTTTCGAGGAAGTTCGGTTTTCAGTACGTTTTACGAGAAGTGTTTGATTTCTGAATATTGATGCCATGTTTTGGGATTGCAAATGATAAATGGTTTTCAATGATTATAAATGGATTTTGGAACGTGATTTCGATGATCAAGGATTTTCGGTTTTAGCATCGGATTTCGGAAAGCGGAATTTGGTTTTAAGGTTGAAAAGTGGATTTTTGGATTTGGGTTCGGAATGACGGTTCTGGCTGCCGGAAGGGCGTCGGACCAGTGATTTCGGATTCAGGTTTGGATGAGGAATTAGAAATGGTTTTCAAATGGTTTTGGATTGGATTTGCTGGATCTGGTTATTGGGTTTAAAGACCCGGATTCTGATTGACGGGGGACGGGCCCAGATTGAGTTTAAAGACTCGGAAGTTTAAAGACTCGGATATTATTGAGGCCTGGATTGAGTTTAAAGACTCGGGAGTTTAAAGACTCGGATAGGCCCAGCAGGTTTGATCGGAAAAGAATGGTTTGATATTCACGGTTTATGATACGGCTTTATGATGTTTCTGCTATGATTTCTATAACCGTTTTATAGTGTTTCTATTTCTTATGATGTTTTATGGTGATTGATTTATAACTGTTTTAATAACTGAGTTATGCATGTGGTTTCAAAATGGAGGGCTAAACCCGGTTTAGCCCGATTTTCCTTTAAAATGGTTTTTGAACTTTTCTTTTATTCATGGTTCACTCACACCTTCTGTTTTAAATTGCCCTCCAGGTCGTGGAGCTAGAGCGGGGTTTCGGCGTCGGGGCAGCGTCTGAGGCATAGAAGTCGCGAGAGGGCTTCCAGAGTGTTTTTTTTCTTTCCCGTGTGCGTGTATTTAGTTGATCGGTTTTATTTCCTATGTATTTGGGACTATGCTCCGTAAACTGTTAACTTTGGAATGTATTTTATAGTTTCTCCTGCGTCTGACAGGGTGTGTTGGTGGTTACGTGTGAGTGTTACTTTAGTGTTGTGTCGGGGAGTCAGACGGGAGCAGGATTTACCTCGAGTTTCGGGGTGAAACCGGGGTGGGTCCTGTCAAACATGGTTAAACAATTCACTGAACAGATAACAGATTTAAACAATTACACAGCACTCACCACGGCTGTTTCAAACTGCAGCCTTGAAATGACCATTTTGCCCTTCCTTCACAAAATTACCAAAATGTCCTTCTCATTCTAGAACTGTAACTCAACCGTCCGAGGTCCGTTTTCAGCGTGCTGCCTGTCTATGGACTCAGAGCATCGAGACCTACCTAACGGTCCTCGAATTATATGAAAAATAGTGGTCGAACAAAAAGTCAACAATTTCCTACTTTTCGACCTAATTACGAAAATGCCCTTGAACTTCCGAACGTCATAACTTCTTCCCTGATCGTCGGAATCGGACGTGCCACCTGTCTATGGACTCATGACGTCCCGAGCTACGTCACAGTCATCGGCCAACGTCCGTTCGACCTGCCAAGCAAAAAGTCAACAATTTGACCATACTATTCACAAGGGTAAAAACGTCATTTCATTTATTATTTTACTAATTTACATCCTTAGAATTTCCGGGGCGTTACAAGCCAACACTAAAGTGTATTGTTTTTAAGTCCTGAGTTAATGGTACAAGAGTTGGGTTAAGTGGACACTGTTTTTGGTATAGTTCTGAATATCTAATATGTTATATTTATGTGGTTTTATTTGATTTAAATTATGGTTAATTAAGGGATTATTGTGCTAATTTAACATGAATAATTAGTGGATTAACAATGTAATTCCCATAATTTAATTTAATTATGGTACTATGCTGCATAATAATAGTTTATAGAGATTACCTTCTCTTCAAAAGGATAATTAGGCCTATATGTTATGTATGGTGATTGTAATGACCCGTCCTGAATACCGGGATTGAATATTAATTAATTTTGAATTAGAATGACTAATCGGGGATTAGTTGAGTGAAATCGAACGAAACGTGCAAAATGACCGTTTTGCCCCTATCGTGGGTAAAATGTTGACTTTTAGTTCGGGCGGTCAAACGGACTTTGACCGATGACTGTGACGTAGTTCGGGACGTCACGAGTTCATAGACAGGTGGCACGTTCGATTCCGACATTCGTAGAGAAAGTTATGATGTTCGGAAGTTGAGGGGTATTTTGGTAATTTGGCATGTTAGGGGCCAATTATTGACTTTTCGATCGGGAGGTCCGATGGACGAGGGCCAAGGACCGTTACGTAGGTCTCGTCGATACGAATCCAACGACAGGCGGCATGCCGAAATCGGAGATTCGACGAAAAAGTTATGGTCACGGAATCGGGCTCGATTAACCGAACGAACCGGGATTAAAATAATATTTTAATATGAACAGTACCCGGTGACTGAACACACTTGGATGAGTGACAAGTGTCACTCATCCCCTAAAATCAAGCATTAAACCAGGATCCTTGTTTTGGGGAGAACATAATTATTGTGTTTTATTAATTATTAATTAATTAAAAATCCATTAAACCTCCATTTTTCTCTTCTGTGTTTTCTTAACCGTGTACCACCAAAATTCAAAATTCTTCCACCCATAATCTCCTCCCCATCCACTGAACTTGTGAACGGAAATTGGAGAGAATTCAGAGACTTATTGAGTGAGGAAAACACGAGGGATTGAGGGAAACTGTAGAACTGGAATTTCGGATTTTGAGTTTTGGGAGGGAAAATCAAATTGGAAGAATTGAGCTGTAATGATCGAATTCGAGCTTGGAAATAGCTTCCTGAGGTTGAGACAAGTTGTTTCAAATCAAAAACGAGATGAATTCATGCCCAATTGGCTCTGAACGGGTTTGGTAACAATGAGGAACTTCGAGCTTGAGTCGTGGAGTTTGAGGCTTCGATTGATTCAATTGTTGTGGGGAAACGACTTCTCATGATCCCACGATGCTTCTGGATTCATCAATTGGAAGAAACTGGTTGAGATTGACGGAACTCCATGGTTGCACAGTGACGGCTGTTCTTCGAAGAATCGAGATTGAGTCGTGGCGTTTGAGCCATGAATTGATTCAATTGAGTTGGGGGAAATGTTGACCTGAGTCTATTGAAGCTTCTTGATGAATCAATTTAGGGAAATCGTGTGAATTGAGGGATTTCTGATGATGAACATTGTTCGGGGTGTTCTTCGAATGATCAACTGTGATCATGAGGTTTGAGGTAAGTTCGATTGTAATTGAGTCCACAGATCTTTAATTGAACTTAATTCGAAACTATATGAATGTTGAATTGATGAATTCAGTGTGGAATTGACAGAAAACCAAACGTGTCTGATCGCGGGTTAAACGACCCGTTTACCAGACAAATGGGCATGAACGACGACACTGTAGCTGGCGCGTGGGTTTCACGCGCAGCCACTCACGGCGGCGCGTGAGGGCGCGTCCGGCCTAGTCTTAAGGTGAGGTCAACATGACTTTTGATCCTCTCAGTGTAACGAACATTTTAACGTTGGTTTCGAGGGAATCGGATATTGTTTCGATAATGTTTCGCGTATCCGAAGTTGTGTTTTACGAGTAAAATACGTATTTAAATCCCGGAAAAATTGGGGAAAATTATATGTTGTATTTTGAGATGTTAGTAACCCTCTATAATGATTTTGGGCAGGAGTTATATTTTTGAGGAAACGGACCGTTTTGAACGGTGTGTGTGAGTGGACTTTTGGTTTTCTAACTGTGATGCATGCATATATGATTTAAAATACTTTATTATATGATTTGATATGCTTTGGCATGATTGGTATTTCAATTCGGTGATTTCTCTGTTTTGTGATTATTATATTATTATATTTTGGCACGACTTTCGAGAAATCATGAAATTGGTTAAAAATGATAATGTGGGCGTGTGAACCCAAGTAAATAATGATTTTGACTCGGATTTGGGAGTTACATGTGAATTTGATTAATTTGATGATTTTTGGTGTTCTCGTGATTTTGTGATTATTTTAATCAGTCTTTCGGGCACGTTTTACGAGGAACGTGCAAATGATGTTATTGGGCTAGGCCCGGATTGAAAATGATGTTTTGACTCGGGTTATGAGTCAGGAAATTGAAAATGATATTTGGACTCGGATTATGAGTCAGTGATTGATTTTATGGATTTACGTGATCGTGGCAACTCGGGTTTACGGTTGCACGGATTTACGTGAAATTGATATTTTGGGCTTGAGACCCAATGGAATTGTGATTTTGATTGGGTTTGTATTTCCATGTGCTTACATGATGATATTGATGATTTTGGATTTATAAAGTAAATCGGGACTGGAGGCTGAGACCCTGTATTGTAAATGATTTGGTTTTCAATGCAACTGTTTTTACTGGTTTTTGTGATGATGATATGTTGCGGATAATTAGAGCTTTCGGGAGAAAATATGTTTTTCCCCGGAGTGCACCCTGGAGATAACGCTCGCCTTCAGGATGGAAGTGTTTACCCCGAAGAGGTCACGTAGCACGGTCTTTGTCTTGCAGCTCAGGGGAGGCTTGACTCAGATCAGATGTGCTGGATTATATATGGATCGGTAAGTGATGTGTTCACGAGATCCGGATTGCCGGCTGGTGATGTGTTCACAGCGGCGGATGCTCGGATTTTGAGCGGTCCTTGAGCCTATTGATTTGCACGTGTTGCAGGGATAAACGTGGCTCTAAGCAACAGGATATGGAAATAAGTCCCGTGGATTATGGAAAATGATTTTGAGGAAACCGTGGTTTAGCGGTTAAAATGATTTAAGAAAACATGTTGTTTGTGATTACGTACTGGTATTGAGTACGGGTTTTTGGTCTTTGTGGCCAGTGATTATGTTTTCACATGTGTTGGCCTGAGAGCCGGGATTTGATGTTTATAACATGAACTGATTTGGTGAACATGAGTTTTATGGACCATGAGAAAATACGTTTTGATTTTATCGGTCCACTGTTCATACTTGAATGATTTCATACTATTACTCATGTTTTACGATATGCATGCAAGTTTGTGAAAACTGGAGGGTAAAAATGTATTTTGGCAAATGTTTTTTTTATAAGAGGTCATTTTTGTCCACTCACACCTTTTCTGTCTTTTTTAACCCTTCAGGTCGTGGCGCGTTGATCGAGGCTATTCCAGAGGTGGAGGTATGAGCGGGCACAGGCGCAAATATCCCTTGTCTGGCAGGTGCTGAAGGGTAGCTTCGGACTTTCAGTTGACTTGTCAGACGGGAGCAGGACAGGGTACGGTTTTTGACGTCCAGTTGGGACGGGTCCTGTCAGTGATTGTATGATATATGTTACATGATGAACCTAGGTGTGTGATGATACTATGATGCTAATAAATGTGGGATGTATGATGATCGTGTGATGATGGGCATTTGATAGTATAAATGTGATGATATTATAATGTTATAAACTTATATATATATATATATATATATATATATATGTTTACAAATATGATGATAATATACAATAATACGATGATATGAAATAATGAGGACATGATAGCAATAGTGATATGTTATGGTGAACAAACTTTGCTTTTACCCCAAATTGTCATGTATAATTTAATATAATTAACCAATGAACAAAGATCGGGAAAAGTTAAAGTGACATCTTTACCATTGGACAGGGTTTATTGGGATGGATGTCGGCAGTAACCCCATCAAGGTGAGTTTAGTTGGTTGTTAATAAGATATAGACACTGATAAAATTGGGGATATCCCTTATCTGATAAGTGTCAAAGGTAAATTCGGTAATTTAGAGAGCATATCAGATAGGGACAGAAGCATGTGTAAGTATTTAAGTAATTTTAAGGAACTGGTCATGTCATCTGCTCATACTGAACAACTGTCATGTTGCCCTACTTGAATTGTAGAAACTCGACCTCCTTTGACAGAACTCGTCCCTACATATACGTTGATAATCGAACCGGTCCTACTCCTATCTGACAAATTTTATCAGACAAGGAATTTTCCTATTTTTATTCTCACTTGATACGTTAGCCAACATAATTCATCCCTTGCGGGGTTTCCACCCCCATCCAGCCCACTAATCTCCGTCAAGGAGAGAGATCCGTCATCTAAATTCTTTTATCGCCTAATTCACTAATTTACCCAATAGTATGTTTAATAATGACGATGAAATCAATTAAATACAATGTTAGTAATTTTCAAATTAACTAAAAAAAGGCCTTCTCACATATTCAATACTCATAGCCACAACCTTCTTTTATTACCTTCACAAAATTTACTATTTTTAATAACTATGATTATAAATCTTATTAATACCCAAATAAGATTATAGTCCATTCTTGAATTACATATTTTCAATTTCATCATTATATTTCATTACTAAAGTTGAACCTTACGTAATCCTCCAATTTAATCTTACTTAATCCTCCAAATTATTCAAAATAAACTTGAATTTATAACATAAACATAACATATTGAATAATCAGAAACATACTCAAATAATGTCCAATTAACCCAAAAATTATACCAATACGTTCAGAATTCCAAGACAAAGATCTTTCATCTTGATCGCACCACTAGGAACCATCGGACTCTTCCTCCCTAGGCGTCATGGCGGTCTGCACGTGAGCCTCACGCTCATGTGCTACGGTCATTGTCTTCCTCTCGCTGGGTCTGCAACTCAGACACGACCCGCCGACCCAACCCGACTTGAGCTCACTTATTTTTTAACCGTTTTCTACGTTCCAATAATCTAAATGTGTAACACCCCGGAAATTCACAGATTGTAATATTGTAATTTAATGTATGAATTGACGATTTTACCCCTGTGGATTATGGCCAATTGTTGACTTTTTGGTTTATGGGTCAAATGGACTTTGACCAGTGACCCTGACGTAGTTCGGGACGTCACGAGTTCATAGACAGGTGGCACGTCCAATTCGGACGATCAGGGAAAAAGTTATGACTATCGGAAGTTCAGGGGCATTACCGTAATTTGGACGAGTTAGGGGAAAAAGTTGACTTTTTGTTGTACCGGGATTTTTCGCACGACTCGAAGACCGTTAGATTCGTCTCGATGCCCTGAGTACAACGACAGGCGGCACACGTGAAACGGACATCGGATGACCGAGTTACAGGTCACGGAAGTTGGAGGGCATTTTGGTAATTTCTGCCCTGAGGGCATTTTGGTCTTTTGCACGGTTACTGTAGCAGCAACCGAGAAAACAGGGCACACGGCCATGCCGTGGTGTTTGTGGGCGTGCAATTGTTTAAACACTGAAAGGACGGATTGTGGGATTTGTTTATGCAATTTGAGACGTTGGGAGTGTGGTTGTGGTTGTTGCAGGCCACGGGAAGAATTAAAAACTTTGGTTGAGCTCTGTGTGCGGGAGGCAGTGTCCAGTGCGTCTGTGAGTGTCTCCCACGGGTGTTGGACCCCTTGATCAATTAACCGCGCAAGGGGAGTGAATGACGGGTTCATTGGAGTCTGTTTGAGACTGAGGAACTGTGAGAGACTGAAGAAAAACCGTGAAGAACTGTTTCGGGTTTTTGGGGGGAAATTTTCCGAATTCAATCTCTACGGGTTTTGGGGTCGATCTAAACACTGGGGAAGCTTTCTGGGAGTAGCAGGGACCTAACCGTGCAAGATTCGAAGAGTGTGATCGAGGAATTGCCCAGGAACCCAAGTTCTAGTTCTGAGAAAAACCGATTTGGAGGGAAAATCCGAGTTCAATTTCCACGGCCTTTTGGACGAAACCAATCACTGAGTGAGCTTTCTAGGAACATTTGGAACCTGTCCATATCGAAATTGACGACAACCAGCCACGAAGGAGCTGGGACGGTGACCGCCGTGTGCAAAGGAAATCGCAGCGTTTGGACGGCTACTTTCAGGTGATGTTTCGTTCAATTGATGGTTCTATTTTGTTAGTCTAAGTCTTAGTATGCTTCTGTATAAATTAATTGGACAATGGTGATAGTTTGGAGGTGTTCTGAGGTTTGACCCGTGTAGCTATTCGGGTTTGGATAGGATGGTTGAAGGCTTGTCGAGTTGATTTGTGGACTGAGAACTGTAATTAAATGACTTTAGAACGTGTTAGAATCAAGAATGAAGGAAACTAAGTTGAAATGGACGGTTAATTAATCGGGTCACCCCGCGGGTCGCAGACCCAAATAACAGTAAATCGGGCGAGGACGGTGACACTGTAGCAGTGACACTATAGCAGCGCGTGACTTTCACGCGCAGCCACTTTGGGCGGCGCGTGAGGGCGCGTTGAGCATTATCTCGGATCACGGTCAACATGACTTTTAATCATTTCATCATTTTGGACATTTTCTGTGAAATAACTATGTTGATCTGAGATAGTGAGGAAGGTCAGTTTAGGGACGGATGTCTCGGGAAGCGTGTTGGCCAGCTTTCCCGAACCGGTTTCTGTTTCGGACTTTTTGAGGGTATTTTAAGGACCTATAATGACACTTGTGTGTGATTGGAAATGTAAGACCCGTGTCGTGGAGGGAACGGTGAACAATCCCACATTCCTGCGAGGGGGGGAATGGTCTGGGAAGGGAATGGTGGTGTGCCTTAAAGGTGTAGGCACACACCTATCTAGCATGAGGCCTTTTGGGAGCTCAGTGGCTTTGGGGGGGATTGGAACCCCAAAGTTAAGCGAGTTGAGGCTGGTGCAATTCCTTGATGGGTGACCCCTTGGGAAGTTGCACCGTGAGCTCCCGAAAACAAAACCGTGAGGGCGAGGCCCAAAGCGGACAATATCGTGCTAGATGAATCGGGACCTGACAGAAAAGGGTCGGGTCCTGAAAATTTGGTATCAGAGCCAGACCCCGACCGGGAAGTGTGCTAGCGAGGACGCTGGGTCCTAAGGGGGGTGGATTGTAAGACCCGTGTCCTGGAGGGAACGGTGAACAATCCCACATTCCTGCGAGGGGGGAATGGTCTGGGAAGGGAATGGTGGTGTGCCTTAAAGGTGTAGGCACACACCTATCTAGCATGAGGCCTTTTGGGAGCTCAGTGGCTTTGGGGGAGATTGGAACCCCAAAGTTAAGCGAGTTGAGGCTGGTGCAATTCCATGATGGGTGACCCCCTGGGAAGTTGCACCGTGAGCTCCCGAAAACAAAACCGTGAGGGCAAGGCCCAAAGCGGACAATATCGTGCTAGATGAATCGGGACCTGACAGAAGAGGGTCGGGTCCTGACAGGAAATGACAGGAAACTTACGTTATTTTCGGAGACAAGTCCGTACGCGCGTTATTCGCAGCGGGAGCGTACTGTGAGTGGGCCCGTTTTTATTAACTCTTGCATGCATAACCGTTTTTCATTTCCATATATCTAAATGTGTGCGTGAATCATGAATGGATTTTGATTATCTCGATTTACGGCTGTGACACGTTTTACGGTGTTGGGCTGAGGCCCGTTTTACGAAAAATGAATACTGTTTTATATTGTATATATATAGTTACATATACTTGTGGATACGATGACTATCTTGGGTACTGCACTGTATAATCCACCGTATGATACTATCTCCTCCGGATGTGGTACCCCAGAGCGGTCACGGTGCATTGCGTGCGAGGGGTCATGCTACGGAGGTGCCGGACCGTAGGATGACTCAGGAGCAGGATTGCTATTATTGGACATCTGGGACGTCGAGCGTCTGGGACGCTAGGCATCTGGGATGCCATAACCGAACTGGGTTCGGAGATTGGACTCGGGATTTGAGACCCCGGGTGGCACGCGTAGCCTTGGAACTGTGACCATTATTGGACGTCAGGGACGTCGGACATGTGGGATGTCAATATCGGTTGTGTATGGTGCAGTAGCTGGGTTATATTACATTTCTGACTTAATATGATACTTGTGATATATTACATGTATTTATGGCTTTTAAATACTGATGCATGCATGTTTGGAAAACGGAGGGGTAAATTATATTTTACTTATTATACTGTTTTTACAAACCTGAGTTTCGGCCCACTCACCCTTCATGTTCGGCAAACCTGAGCCTCTTCCGCACGGACCACCAAGGAAATTGAGAGAGAGATGGAATGTGCTAGTATTGAGCGGGCTCAACGGTTGGGAGCCACACCTTTCAATGGGGGATCTGACCTCGAGGATGCCTACGAGTGGATTGATAAATGGGAAAGAATCTTTACTGTGATGCATTGCCCACCCGGCGAGCGGGTGACTTTAGCGGCTTTCTTACTGGAAGGCGGAGCTTACCGATGGTGGCAGGGTCTGGAGATGTCGGGGTGGTCAGTTCGTACCACCACATGGGAGGTCTTTCGTGCTCGGTTCCTAGATCAGTACTATCCGCGATCTTTTCGCGCAGCACGAGAGGCGGAGTTCCTGCGACTGGAGCAGGGGGACATGTCTGTGGCAGACTATGAGCAGGCTTTCGGGAAGCTTTCCCGTTTTGCAGCAGCTTTTGTGAGTACTGAGGAGGACAGATGTCAGAGGTTTGAGCTGGGGCTCCGAGGAGAGATACGGGCAGGTGTGACGGCTGCCACTTATGCAACTCTGAGGGACATGGTCGACGCTGCAGTTCGTGTCGAGGCCAGTCTGGCGGCACACAAGGCGCGACAATCATCAGGGGAGGGGCGGCGCCGGGATCGTCCCCATCCGGGACCAACCGGCCGGAAGATCTCTAAGGGGGGAAGTTATCGTGGAGCACCCACATCGTTACGGGGTCGTGGCTGGTCAGGTCGATCAGGGGGCTCTCAGAGGGGCGGATCGAGATCCAGTACTGGGCAGCATCAGTCTTGGAGTGGTGCATCAGGAGGGTCTTGGGATGGACCGAGGACAGTTAATTGTTTTGCTTGCGGAGGAGCGGGCCACTATGCCCGAGATTGCCCGTCGTTGTCGAGGAACAACGATACTGGAGGTGCTAGTGTTGCACAGAGTTCGGCTTCCAACACTGCTGGAGGCCGAGGACACGGTGCTGGACGTGGCGCACATGGGCGCAGACAGACTGCGGGGCCCAGTGCTCGTGTTTTTGCAGTGACTCAGCAGCAGGCGAGGTCAGCCCCGGATGTGATTACAGGTACACTTCATATCTCGAACCTTATTGTGCGAGTATTGTTGGATGCGGGGACTACACATTCTTTTATTTTGAGGCGTTGTGCTGGTATGTTAGATTGTGAGGTTTCAGCCTTAGATAGTGAGATGGGTGTTGGCACACCTATGGGTGTAGTATACTTGGTGAATCAGGTGATTCGGAGGTGCCCGGTGAGAATTGAGGAGGTGGATCTGCCAGCAGACTTAATTATTATGGACATCCACGACTTCGACGTGATTCTCGGGATGGATTGGTTAGCAGAGCATGGGTCGCTTATTGATTGCTGTAGTCGGCAAGTGTTTCTGCGGAGTCCGGGTTTGCCGGAAGTTACCTTTCAGGGGGAGCGTGATGGTTCACTGCCTGAAGTGATTTCTTCACTTGCTGCTACTAAACTTCTACGGAAGGGATGCCAGGGCTATTTGGCACACGTTGTGTCGGAGCGAGTTGATACTCCGAGTATCGAGGAGATACCTGTGGTGCGGGAGTTTCCGGATGTGTTCCCGGAGGATCTACCTGGATTACCACCACCGCGGGAGATTGAGTTTACCATTAAACTACTCCCCAGTACCCGACCTATATCTCAGGCACCGTACCGGATGGCGCCGGCAGAATTACGGGAACTCAAAACACAGTTACAGGAGTTGGTCGAGTTGGGATTCATCCGACCGAGTACTTCACCGTGGGGGGCACCGGTGTTGTTTGTGAGGAAGAATGAGGGGAGCCTCCGATTGTGTGTGGATTACCGACAGCTGAACAAGGTGACGCTGAGGAACCAGTATCCTCTACCCAGGATCGATGACTTATTCGACCAGTTGCGGGGAGCACAGTGCTTCTCGAAGATTGATCTGCGATCTGGGTATCATCAGCTGAGGATTGCGGAGGGGGATATTTCGAAGACGGCATTTCGAACTCGTTACGGACACTATGAGTTTCTGGTGATGCCTTTTGGGTTGACGAATGCTCCAGCAGCATTCATGGATCTGATGAACAGAGTTTTCCGACCTTACTTGGACAAGTTTGTGATTGTGTTCATCGATGACATCTTGGTGTACTCGGGAAGTGCCCGAGCACATGAGGAACACCTACGGTTGGTGTTAGGGAAGCTGAGACATGAACGGTTGTACGCCAAACTGAGTAAGTGTCAGTTTTGGCTGAGCAGCATTGGTTTTCTGGGACATGTGATTTCAGCTGATGGGATCAGCGTGGATCCCCAGAAAATGGAAGCGGTGACCAACTGGGCCAGACCGACGACAGTGATAGAGGTGCGGAGTTTTGTCGGATTGGCAGGCTACTACCGGAGATTTGTGGAAGGTTTCTCCAAGATTGCTGCACCGTTGACTCGTTTGACCAGGAAGGGAGTGAAGTTCATCTGGGACGAGCAGTGTGAGCAGAGTTTTCAGGAATTGAAGCATCGTTTGACCACTGCTCCTATCCTTGCATTGCCCGACAACAGTGGAGAGTTTGTAGTTTTTAGTGATGCCTCACTACAAGGTTTGGGATGCGTATTAATGCAGAATGGTAAGGTGATCGCTTACGCATCACGGCAGCTAAAAACTCATGAGTTGAATTACCTTACCCATGATTTGGAGTTGGTGGCGGTAGTTCATGCTTTGAAGATCTGGAGACATTACCTTTTCGGTGCAACGTGCAGGATATACACCGACCACCAAAGCCTGAAGTATTTATTTACCCAGAAGGAACTCAACTTGAGGCAACGGAGATGGTTGGAGTTGATCAAGGATTACGACTGTACGATCGAGTACCATCCGGGTAAGGCTAATGTGGTGGCAGATGCGCTCAGCAGGAAATCAGCGGGATCCATTGCACACCTGAGGATGGTGTATCTTCCTTTACTGGTGGAACTCCGGGAGGCTGGGGTTATTCTAGATACGGATGAGCATGGAGCTTTATTGGCCAGTTTCCATGTACGGCCAGTGTTGGTTGATCGGATCATTGAGGCGCAACTTCAGGACCCGATATTGTGCATCTACATGATTGAAGTTGAGGTTGGGGAACGGCAGGACTTTACCATCCGAGACGATGGGGCACTTGTGAAATTGGGCCGTTTGAAAATCATTTTTAATTTGCTAGTGTATGTATATAAATTGTGCATATTATACTTGTTTATAAATTTTACTTTTGTTAATATTATATTTATCCATCTTATTATTGTTCTTATTATTTTTGTTTATAATGCTCATACTTTACTTATTCTTAATTTCTAATTTATACTTGTTCATAAATGTTCATAATTTTTTTTTTTTTGTATTTGTTCATATTAAAATTGATACTTGTTCATAATTTAATTTCATTTGTTTACTTTTACTTTTACTTGTTCATATTAAAATTGATACTTGTCATAAATGTATATTGTACATATTCACTTTTCCTTACTTTTATTTTTTGTTTTCTTTACACTTTCTAACTTTTTCTTTAATCCATTAACTTTAATTTTATTCCATAAACTTTTTCTTTATTCCTTTAACTTTAAATTTATTCATTAACTTTTTATTCCACTAACTTTTTATTCCATTAACTTTTTATTCCATTAACTTTTATTCCATTAACTTTTATTCCATTAATTTTATTCATTAACTTTTTATTCCACTAACTTTTTATTCCACTAACTTTTTATTCCATTAACTTTTATTCCATTAATTTTATTCCATTAACTTTTTATTCCACTAACTTTTTATTCCATTAACTTTTTATTACACTTATTTTATTCTTATATAATTATTAATTTGGTTATGTCTTGATAAAATTTAAATTAAAATTAAAAAAAATTCGGAATAAAATAATAATAATAATAATAATAATAATAATAATAATAAATTTAAAAAAAAATCGAAATAAAAAAAAATTAATTAAAATAAAAAAAAATCTTATCTTAGCTTTATGTTAGTATTAATTCATACTTGTAAATAAATGTTGTATATATGTTACTTGTTACCTTTTATACATGTTCATAACTTTTATATTTCTTAGTATACATACATACTTGTTCATAATAATCTTTCATTTATGTTTGTTTATAATTCTCTTACTTATTATTTTACTCTTGTTCATACTTGTACATAATGTTCATTCTTTTTAATTGTTCATAAATGCTTATAGTAAATATTCACTTTTCCTTATTTTTATTTTTATTTTAATTTTTTTTGGTTTTTTTTAATTTTTTTTTAAAGAGCATAAAATTCGTAAAAAAAAAAAATTCATTTATTTAATTTTTAAATTCCGAAATAAATAAATAAATAAATTATAAAAAAATAAAAAAATTGTTCATACGTAAATAAATTATTTTCTTTTTCTCTTGCATTTCATCTTTCATTCTAACTTGCATTTCATCTTTCATTTAACTTGCATTTTCACTTAACTTGCATCTTTCATTCTAACTTGCATTTCATATTTCATTTAACTTGCATTTTTAACTTCACTTGCATATTTAGTTTAACTTGCATTGCACTCTTCCTCTAACTTACATCTTTAACTCACATTGCATCCTTAACTTTAATTTGCATATCTAAACTGCATTCTTAATTAACGTACATCTCTGACTAACTAACTTGCATCTCTGTCTAGGCTGGATGGACGTTAAACTTCAAGCGCTTGTTGGGAGGCAACCCAATGTGTTCCCGGGATGTGAAGGAGTCATCAATACAGATTTGCTATCCTCTACCCTTCACTCTCTTTTATTTTGTTTATTTAATGTTTTCCTATTATTTTCGTAAATCATTTTCCTTACTTTGATTCTATGTTTAATTACTTCGTATTTTCCTACATTGAGGACAATGTAGAATTTAAGTGTGGGGGAATGGTTTACAATTTTAATTGTTCAAAAAAAAAAAAAAAATTGAAAAAAAAAAATTTTTTAAAAAAAATGAAAAAAAAAAAATTGTTTTCTTGAATCTTTTTATTTTAACTTAGTGTTTTTATGAGTTTTAAGTTGCCATTTAACTTGTCAATGATATAAATGAACGGAAATGAATATGTTATGGCCATAAAGATAATCACTACAACTTGAATTTGTTTGTTAATATTTTGTGATTAAGTGTTATAACTTGAAGATAATGCATGTAAATTGGTACATAAACGAGCATAATAAGATAAGTATGAATCATATGAACCTTATGTGAGCTTTAGAACTTTATATACATCTTTGATGAGTGATTCATAAGTTCTTTGTTTAAATTGATATACATATGTCTCATAACTACTTGCAATAGATTTTAATGAACTCTAGAGTACTAGAACTTATTTTATGTGATTTTCAAAGCTTTTAAGTCAATAAACTCTCTGATTTTGGAAATGATTAAGGCATTAGGGTTAACACCACAAATTCAAACATCCATGTTCCCTATTTTGTGCGCACAAGTTGCGACCCCCTTAGTTTTAACCCTTTTGAGCCCACATTAAGCCTTTCTTTCATCACCATGATTATCTAAACACTTGAGCTTAGTATAGACATCATTTACCCTTGTTCCAAGAACTCGGTTGAAGACATAATGATTGTGTAAAGAGAAAATAATGATGTTGGAAAGACTTTTATGTGAATTATTTGGATTTACCGACTCAAGCTTTGTTGTATTGTTGACACATGTTATTACCTTGATATAAAAAAAAAATCAAAAAAAAAAGAAAAAAAAAAGAAAAAAAAAAGAGAAAAAAAAAAAAAAAGTTGAGTCTCGATCAAGGTAATAAGGTTTGGTTATGTAATGTTTGAGTTAAGTCCCTTACATTTATAAATCCGACACAAAGAATGATTGTGAGGCCCAACATGATGGAATTAGGCCTATGTTCGAAGGGATGGATTACTGACATCATTGCACTAAGGTTGGGAAGCTATGATACGTTTTGGGAGTCTTTTGAGTCTTGGAACGAATTTGAGCACCACTTGTCCTATATATTCCTTGCCTCTAAACTTAGCCCCATTACAACCTTCGTAAAGACCTTATGATCCTTAAGATGGTAAATTTTGATTAGTGGAGTCAATCACTTGAGTAAGCTTATGGTTTTGGTTCATTTGTGCAAGTATGTTTTGTTTTTATATTGAGGTGTTTGTTTGAGATTTCGCAAAAGTACTTCATTTCGATTATGTGAGTATTTCTCACATACTTTGAGTGCAAACACAAACCCTCACAAATTGAGTGAACTTATGAGTGCATATCCTTGTGAGTTGATTCATACTTGTTTTATTCATGTTGAGATCCATTTCACCATATTTACTCATTATCTTACTTGTTAAAACATTTTGTTACCATATATTAACTCTTGAATTCCATATGCCTAAATGATTTAAGTGAAAATCTTTTATGCCATGATTGTAATAATGAAATATTGAGACAAATGGTTAAAGGTTACTTGTTTTGATTTTGTAGTTTAATTTTAGTATTTGCTAGGGACTAGCAAAGTTTAAGTGTGGGGGTATTTGATAGGTCCTCAAATAAGCATTATTTTATATTATTTTATACCCTTTATATTTGACTTTTAATATTAAAATATTAAATAAATAGATAAATTAATTTATTTTGTGTTATTTTTATTTAAATAAATAAATTTTGTAATTTGGAGTATTTTGGCGAAAGAATCGTCTCGATCGGAATTATAACGAATAAATTACGGACGAATTTCGGTGAAATATTATTAAATTAATTAATTAATTGTTTTTGCAGCCCAAATAAAATCTTGCAGCCCAAACCCAATAAAATGCTGCCCAGCCCAACAGAGGAAAAAAGAAAAAGAAAAAAAATCCAACTACCAAGCCCGCGTCGCTGTGCAGCCGTACGGTCCAGCCCAGCTTTCCCTTCAGCAAGCCCCTACCGAATTCTGTCTTTGATTTTCAGCAGCTGCCTGCTGAATTCTTTTCCAGCAGCTTCCACCCAACTTCCACCCAACTTGGCAACTTCCACCCAAATTCCTTCCACTTTCCAACCCAATTTTGCAACTTTACAACTCAAACCACTTCTAAACATCATCACTAATCTTTACTACTCATCATTCCATTATTCCACATTTTTTATTGTATTTTTATATTATTTTTGATAGCTTTTTTCACCTATAAATAGGGATTCAATTCTTGTAATTAGGGGAGTCCCCAATTAGTTTCATTCTTCCATTTCTTTCATTTTTCTTAGTTCTAGTTCTTAGTTAGTTCTTTTGTTTCTCTCTTTTGAGAGACATTTTTGGGGACCATTTTAACTTCTTGTAGATTTTCTTATTAATTAGCTTTCTTTTAATTCTTGTTCTTAATTTATGTTATTTTTATTTTTCTTAATTTCATTTCTTCTTTGCTTTGTTCTTGTGATATTTCTTTGAGATCTCTTAAACACATTTTTATGCTTTCCTTAAGAAATACCTAGGCCAAGTAATTCTAAGGCAATTCAAGAGTTTTAAGACCGAATTCCTCGTATTTCTTCTACCATCTTCACAAGTTTCCTGCCGCTGTTCGGTGATTCTTGTGAAAATCCATACTTCTCTACTTAAATTCTTGTTATTGTTATTGGTTTTACTTATAATTCAATATATGTGTTGGTATTTTCTTTCTAACATTTGTAAGTAAGAATGCAATCTCCATGTGTTTTACTTTTTGAGTTTCTTTTACTTCATATGTTTTAGTGCTTAAACTTCAATTCGAAGCTAAATGTTGATCCGCTGTTCGGGGCATTTAGAATAGAGTTGAAGAGATTTAATGTTTGATCGATGTTCGGCGCATTAAATCACTTACTTAAGGTGGATCATATTGTAAGTAATAATCCGCTGTTCGGTGCATTTATAATATGAAAAATGTATGCATGTATTTGAGATGATTAAGGTATGATTTCGTGATTGGTTTAATATGAGCATGATGTTAGAGTGTTGGTAAAAATATGTGTTTGAAGAAAGTTCACTAGTACAAAGGTTAAAATAGAAGTAAAATTAAGTATTTAATTATTTTTACTTGTTTTCTTTATTTTTATATTTACAACTCTTTTCAAAAACCCCCATTTTCAATTCTTTATTCTTTATTCTTTAATTCTTTAATTCTTTTATTCTTTTATTCTTTTTTATTCTTTATTCTTTTATTGTTTTATTCTTCTATCCTTTTTATTCTTTATTCTTTTATTCTTTTATTCTTTTATTCTTCTTTTATACTTTTAGTTTATTATTCTTTGATTCTTTCATCTCTTTATTCTTTTATTCTTTAATACTTTTAGTTTATTATTCTTTGATTAATTAATTCTTTAATTCTTTAATTCTTTAATTCTTTAATTCTTTAATTTGTTAATTCTTTAATTATTTAATTCATTAATTTATTCATTATTCATTTATTCATTACTCTTTCCCACTAACACATTATTAATGTTCCCTAATTTCCCCGGTTAAGAACGATCCCTATTTACCAATACTACATCTACACAAAAAGGGTTTAAATTGCACAATACTCAAATTACGTGTCTAAATTAATGCGTAGTTTGGGCGTAGTCAAGGAGGCCCACAGTTCAGCGTATGCTATGCACCCGGGAGGTACAAAGATGTACCGTACCCTCCGGAACTATTATTGGTGGCCAGGGATGAAGAGAGACATTGCTGGGTTTGTGAGCATATGCTTAACCTGTCAGCAGGTTATGGCGGAGCGGCAGAGACCGTGTGGGGCTATGCAGCCACTACCGATTCCTGAGTGGAAGTGGGACCACATCACCATGGACTTTGTCTTTAAGTTACCAAGGACCCGGAGTGGATTTGACGGAGTTTGGGTGATTGTAGACCGATTAACGAAATCAGCACATTTTCTGCCAGTACAAGAGACTTACAAACCGAACCGACTGGCTCAATTGTTCGTAAAGGAGATCATCCGACTTCATGGTACGCCGGAGTCGATCGTGTCCGATCGCGATCCGCGTTTCACTTCCAGGTTCTGGCGGAGTTTGCAGGCTACCTTAGGAACGAAACTGCGTTTCAGTACCGCTTTCCATCCACAGACCGATGGACAGTCTGAGAGGACTATTCAGACCCTGGAGGACATGATGAGATCTTGTGTACTGCAATTCCGGATTCGTGGGATACTCACTTGCCTTTGATGGAATTTGCTTACAACAACAGCTACCAGGCGAGTATTGGGATGGCCCCCTATGAGGCACTGTATGGTCGGCAGTGCAGGACACCTATCTGCTGGATGGAGATTGGGGAGCGAGCGGCCGTAGGGCCGGAGTTGATGGATATCACCCAGGAAGCAGTCCGTGTTATCAAGGAGAGGTTGAGGGCGGCACAGGATCGCCAAAAGAGTTATGCTGACAGACGGATCCGAGATTTGGAATTCGAGGTTGGAGATTTTGTCTTCCTGAGGTTGTCCCCGTGGAAAGGAATTATTCGCTTTGGCCGACGGGGAAAACTGAGTCCACGTTTCATTGGACCTTATGAGATTGTGGAGAGGATTGGCCGGGTGGCATATAGATTGGCTTTACCCCCGGAACTTTCTAAGGTTCACGACGTCTTCCACGTGTCCATGTTGCGGAAGTACGTACGTGACGCCTCTCATGGATTGGAGGGGCAACCTATCGAGCTTCGAGAGGATTTGAGCTTTGAAGAACAACCAGTACAGATATTGGACAGGAAGGACAAGGTACTACGGCAGAAGACGATTCC
This sequence comes from Prinsepia uniflora, assembly GCA_032719365.1. NCBI lineage: Eukaryota > Viridiplantae > Streptophyta > Magnoliopsida > Rosales > Rosaceae > Prinsepia > Prinsepia uniflora. The sequence continues at coordinate 46,322,596 of CM064865.1, read as the reverse complement.
TCTCGTGAAAGTCCTTTGGAGGAATCAGAACGTGGAAGAAGCCACATGGGAGCCCGAGGCTCAGATGCGGGAACAGTTTCCTTATTTGTTTCCTTAAATTTCGGGACGAAATTCCTTATGGGGGGAAGGTTGTAACACTCCGGAAATTCACAGATTGTAATATTGTAATTTAATGTATGAATTGACGATTTTACCCCTGTGGATTATGGCCAATTGTTGACTTTTTGGTTTATGGGTCAAATGGACTTTGACCAGTGACCGTGACGTATTTCGGGACGTCACGAGTTCATAGACAGGTGGCACGTCCAATTCGGACGATCAGGGAAAAAGTTATGACTATCGGAAGTTCAGGGGCATTACCGTAATTTGGACGAGTTAGGGGAAAAAGTTGACTTTTTGTTGTACCGGGATTTTTCGCACGACCCGAAGACCGTTAGATTCGTCTCGATGCCCTGAGTACAACGATAGGCGGCACGCGTGAAACGGACATCGGATGACCGAGTTACGGGTCACGGAAGTTGGAGGGCATTTTGGTAATTTCTGCCCTGAGGGCATTTTGGTCTTTTGCACGGTTACTGTAGCAGCAACCGTGAAAACAGGGCACACGGCCATGCCGTGGTGTTTGTGGGCGTGCAATTGTTTAAACACTGAGTGGACTGATTGTGGGATTTGTTTATGCAATTTGAGACGTTGGGAGTGTGGTTGTGGTTGTTGCAGGCCACGGGAAGAATTAAAAACTTTGGTTGAGCTCTGTGTGCGGGAGGCAGTGTCCAGTGCGTCTGTGAGTGTCTCCCACGGGTGTTGGACCCCTTGATCAATTAACCGCGCAAGGGGAATGAATGACGGGTTCATTGGAGTCTGTTTGAGACTGAGGAACTGTGAGAGTGAAGAAAAACCGTGAAGAACCGTTTCGGGTTTTTGGGGGGAAATTTTCCGAATTCAATCTCTACGGGTTTTGGGGTCGATCTAAACACTGGGGAAGCTTTCTGGGAGTAGCAGGGACCTAACCGTGCAAGATTCGAAGAGTGTGATCGAGGAATTGCCCAGGAACCCAAGTTCCAGTTCTGAGAAAAACCGATTTGGAGGGAAAATCCGAGTTCAATTTCCACGGCCTTTTGGACGAAACCAATCACTGAGTGAGCTTTCTGGGAACATTTGGAACCTGTCCATATCGAAATCGACGACAACCAGCCACGGAGGAGCTGGGACGGTGACCGCCGTGTGCAGAGGGAATCGCAGCATTTGGACGGCTACTTTCAGGTGATGTTTCGTTCAATTGATGGTTCTATTTTGTTAGTCTAAGTCTTAGTATGCTTCTGTATAAATTAATTGGACAATGGTGATAGTTTGGAGGTGTTCTGAGGTTTGACCCGTGTAGCTATTCGGGTTTGGATAGGATGGTTGAAGGCTTGTCGAGTTGATTTGTGGACTGAGAACTGTAATTGAATGACTTTAGAACGTGTTAGAATCAAGAATGAAGGAAACTAAGTTGAAATGGACGGTTAATTAATCGGGTCACCCCTCGGGTCGCAGACCCAAATAACAGTAAATCGGGCGAGGACGGTGACACTGTAGCAGTGACACTGTAGCAGCGCGTGACTTTCACGCGCAGCCACTTTGGGCGGCGCGTGAGGGCGCGTTGAGCATTATCTCGGATCACGGTCAACATGAATTTTAATCCTTTCATCATTTTGGACATTTTCTGTGAAATAACTATGTTGATCTGAGATAGTGAGGAAGGTCAGTTTAGGGCCGGATGTCTCGGGAAGCGTGTTGGCCGGCTTTCCCGAACCGGTTTCTGTTTCGGACTTTTTGAGGGTATTTTAAGGACCTATAATGACACTTGTGTGTGATTGGAAATGACAGGAAACTTACGTTATTTCCGGAGACAAGTCCGTACGCGCGTTATTCGCAGCGGGAGCGTACTGTGAGTGGGCCCGTTTTTATTAACTCTTGCATGCATAACCGTTTTTCATTTCCATATATCTAAATGTGTGCGTGAATCATTAATGGATTTTGATTATCTCGATTTACGGCTGTGACACGTTTTACGGTGTTGGGCTGAGGCCCGTTTTACGGAAATATACAAGAGGAAGGGATAGAGATAAGGAAAATCTTTATCCTTGCCCCAAAATATCTCCCTTGGCCAAAAGATCGAAATTCCCTTACAAGCTCTTAAAAACACATAACGCTCAAACGAAACTCGATCCACATGTGCCATTTTCGGATTGATTCGTGAGTTTGAAACCTATCCTTTAGTCGAAGAAATATCCTAAAAAGTGATCCCGAACTAAAAGTGATTACTTGGCCCGACTAAAAGGGTAAAATGGTAATTTCACAAATGTAATTCACGAAGAAACAAAGGTCGGCTCGTGACACATTGGGACGAGGACCAGCCCTGACAAGACCCATCCCGATTATCCCTCGATAGTCGTGATGAATCCTGCTCCCGTCTGACAATAACTAAAAATTTCCGAAAGTAACCAAACTTATATACATACAACACACAACAAATCCCGAAAACATTGTCAGACAAGGGATAGTTAAGTTTTACAGACCAATGACGTCACAAGTTTGACTAGTCAAGGACAATACAGAGCATAGGTACCGTTACAGATAGGGGTCAAATTCCTACTCTGTAGAATGTCTGAGTGCGCAACGGTCTATTTATTCTTTTGCGTCGCTTACCTCGTTTTTAGCCCTCGTACGTGTACACTGGCCTGGAGGGTGCATAAAACAATAAAGGTGTGAGTGGACAAAAATAACCTCTTATAAAAACATTTGCCAAAATACTTTTCTTACCCTCCAGTTTTCACAAACATGCATGCATATCATAAAACACGAGTAATAATAGGAAATCAATTAAATATGTTCAGTGGATCAATCAAAACCATTTCCACAAAATCACGGGACTTATATCCATATCTTGTTGCTTAGAGTCACGTTTTATCCCTGCAACGCGTGCATATCAATAGGCTCAAGGACCGCTCAAAATCCGAGCATCCGCCGCTGTGAACACATCACAAGCCGGCAATCCAGATCTAGTGAACACATCACTTACCGATCCATATAATCCAGCACATCTGATCTGAGTCAAGCCTCCCCTGGGCTACAAGACAAAGATCGTGCTACGTGACCTCTTCGGGGTAAACACTTCCATCCCGAAGGCGAGCGTTATCTCCAGGGTGCACTCCGGGGAAAAACATATTTTCTCCCGAAAGCCCTAAATATCCGCAACATATTATCATCACAAAAACCAGTGAAAAAACAGTTGCATAAAAATCTAATCACATATCGACACAGGGTCTCAGCCCTAAATTAACCAAAGTCCCGATTTACTTTATAAATCTGAAATCATCAATATCATCATATAATCACATGGAAATACAAATCCAATCAGAAACACAATTCCATTGGGTCCCAACCCCAAAATATCAATTTCTCGTAAATCCGTGCAACCGTAAACCCAAGTTGCCACGATCACGTAAATCCATAAAATCAATCATTGACTCATAATCCGAGTCCAAATATCATTTTCAATCCGGGCCTAGCCCAAAACATCATTTGCATGTTCCTCGTAAAACGTGCCCGAAAGACTGATTAAAATAATCACAAAATCACGAGAATATTAGAAATCATCAAATTCACATGTAACTCCAAATCCGAGTCAAAATCATTATTTACTTGGGTTCTCACGCCCACAATGTAACACCCCGGAAATTCGAGGATTTCCATATTGTAATTTAATGTGTGATTTGACGATTTTACCCCTGTGAATGGTATGGTCAAATTGTTGACTTTTTGATTGATGAACTAAATGGACCTTGACCTATGACCGTGACGTAGTTCGGGACGTCACGAGTTCATAGACAGGTGGCACGTCCAATTCGGACGATCAGGGTAAAAGTTATGACTATCGGAAGTTCAGGGGCATTACCGTAATTTGGACTCTCGGGGGAAAATGTTGACTTTTCTTTTGACAACTAATTTTCAGTTGACTCTAGGACCGTTGGGTAGGCCTCGACGTCCTGAGTCCGTAGACAGGCGGCACGCCGAAATCGGACTTCGTACGAGGAAGTTATGGTCAGAAACGTGAATTCGGGAAGTTCGTGTCTCGGTTTTCGTGTCGAATATTAAATTCAGGAAATCTGATTGGAGGACATCTGGTGAGTGACAAGTGTCACTCACCCATTGGCTAGATTGGATCAGATCCACTATTGGATTAATTATCATTTAAATCTGCTTTAAATTACAGCCCTTAGATCTGAAATCCTTTGATTTGATCTCAGCCTTTGATCTCATTCTGAGATTTAATCCTGGCCCTTGATTCATTTTCCTATTCAGTATTAAAAGTCCATGAGTTCATGCACCCATGTGTTCATTCCCTTAAACCGTGTGTGCGATTTCTCCCTGGAACCAGCCCATCAGCCACCACCACTCAACCCCACACCTCAGACAACCAGCAGCCACACCCCTGACGCCGGCCACCGCTCCACGGCCACCCTGCACGGCGGCATCCTTCCAAACCCGTGAAGGAAACCCGCGGAACCCAAGTCACCAAACCATCCCAACCTTTGATCTAGGCCTGGAACCAACGTGCGGTTGTGACCACCGTGACTACTGGACGGCAAGGAGTTGACCCTGTCAGTGTACGGCGGCGACACGGCGGCGTTCGGACGTTAAACCCGTAGGTAACCATTTTCCTTCCCGGCTTCAAAACACCTGATTGTGACGTTGACATCATTGAGTTGTTGTTAGGACTCGTCTAGGTGACCTTGACGACCATTTTGGAACCAGGACCAGGGCTGAACAACCGTCGACTCACCGGGAAGGATTACCAGAACCGGCAACCAAGCTTCCCGTCGAGTCTCAGGTAACCTCCTAGACCTAAAACCTAATTCTAATTACATAGAACCAATCTAGGGACTAGGACGAGTATTTAGGAATTGAAAGGACTGAAAATGACCCAGAAATGAAGGAATGGCAACCGGGTCTCGATCGCGGGTCTGATCGACCCGAGTTGCAGGAAAACGGGTCAACCCGTCTGATGACAGTGGTGCTGACGTGGCACCCTGTCAGTCTGTCAGATGACGTGGACCAACCGTGAGCCGACACGTGTCACATGTCAGTGCACAGTCAGCACTGACATGTCAGTGACGTGGACCAGTCAGGGACTGCCACGTGTCACTGACATGTCAGTGACGTGGACCAGTGCCGTGCTGACACGTGGCACATGTCAGATCTGACACGTGGTCTGACAGATCAGTGAGGTGGACCAATCAGATGGTGACACGTGGCACCTGTCAGAGTCTGACATGTCAGACCTGCCAGCTGTCAGATGACGTCAGCATGACGTCATGCTGACGTCAGCAGTGACGTCAGCGATGACGTCAGCAGGAACTGTTCCTGCGTTGACCGCCGCGTTGACCGGCGCGTGGGGGCGCGTGTGAACAGTGTTTCTGGTGGGACCACCACCATTCTTTAGGTTTCGACGATCCGGATCCAATGGCGGTGGTTTCGGGTCGATCGGAGATCATTAAGTTGGTCAAAATAAGGTTTATTGCCTTGGGAAGCGCGTTCGGGCGGCTTTCCCGGGTCGGTTTCAACCTAGGCTTTCATGGTTGAATGTTGGGGGTTTAATTTGACCTTTACGAATACTTGGATTTGACAGGGATTGTACATTTGTACCAGGACGAGGGTATACGTTCGGTTTCTAGCAGGATTGTACTGTGAGTGGGCCATTTTCTTAAACCCTTGTGTGCATAAATGTTTTCTGGTTTTATTATACTTATTCACATGCTAAAACAATGATGGTTTTGATGATATGGAAAGTGTGGTTATGGCACGTTTCACGGTATTTGGGCTTGAGACCCGTCCGGTGAAACTGAATGGTTGGTTCGGATTCTATCTATGTATATATATGTTTGCATGTGGATATCAATAAAATGTATTTGTTACTGCACTGTATAGATCCTTCCATATTGTATTGTCTCCTCCGGATGAGGTACCCCGGAGAGGTCACGGACGTCTAGTACGTCCAGCGTCTATGACGCTAAGCATCGGGGATGCTGTACCCGAACGGGGTTCGGGGATTGAACTCGGAAATTGAGACCCGAGTGGCACGCGTAGCCTTGTGATTGTGACCTATTGGACGTCAGGGACGTCAGACATCAGGGATGTCGGGATTGGAGTGTATAGTGCAGCAACTAAAATTATGGTTATGGTTTTGCTATATGCCTTATGGTTCATATTATATGGTTTATGATTTTGGAATTATGGTGCACGCATATTTGGAAAACGGAGGGGTAAATTATATGTTTTACTTATCAAACGATTTCATAAACTTGTGTTTCGGTCCACTCACCCTTACTGTTTTGATAACCCCTCCAGGTCGGGAAACTGAGGTAGAGGAGGAACCAGAGGCTGAGGCATAGATCTACTTCTGCGTACCTGAACCCCTGCTGGGCGGTGTACCCGCAGGATTACTTTAGAGTCGTGCTCGCAAACTTGTAATTTTGGATTATATCCCTTGTCTGACATTCGTTTAATTCGGATTTTATGTATGACTTTAATTTGGTTATTTATGCTTTTAAATGTTTTGAGGTTAAAATTGGTATGAATTATTGGGTGTCAGACGGGAGCAGGGCACGTCCCCTTGTGGTCCCTGTGGGATCGGGGCGGGTCCTGTCACACAATATCATTTTTAACCAATTCCATGATTTCTCGAAAATCATGCCAGAATATAATAATATAATAATCATAAAACCGAGAAAATCGAGAAATCACTGAATCAAAGCATCAATCATGTCAAATCATAGAAAATCATATAAATAAGCAGTTTAAACCATATATGCATGCATCACAGTTAGAAAACCAAAAGTCCACTCACACACACCGTCCCGATTGTTCAGCCTCGAGCTGTTCGTTTTCCTCCGAAGTCCCAGGAATATTCCAGCCTGTCAAACAAAATGATTTAAGGTTACTAGACTATCATATTTTCCTCATATCAGAATCCCTTAATTGTCGGAATTTTATAATATTATTTTAATATAATTTAAACGTGTCGGGTACTCGGAACTACACTGAAACCATATCCGATTGACCCGAAACCAACGCTGATAGGTTCGTATCATCGAGAACATCAAGTTTCATGTTGAACACTTTGCCGGAATCCTCCCCACGCGCCGTCACGCGCCGCCGCAAGCGGCTGCGCGTGAAAGCCACGCGCCTAGTACAGTACTGCTACAGTGCGTCGTTCTCGCCCGTTTGTCTGATAAACGGGTTGAAATACCCGCGATAGGATCCGATGCAATCTCGGTCAATTCGACCTCAAATCGATCCGTTCTTTCAACTGATCTCATCTAATCCAACTTCATTTTAGTTCTGTGAATTCAATTACCTCAAGTAAGGTCCAAATCCTCACGACTCACGATCGAAATTCGACGGGTCTCCTATTCGGGTTTCACGATTCCGTGCCTGATTTTTCAATTAATTCTTATGGTTAGCATTGTGAGAGTATAAGGAACAATTTTCCATGATCAATTTCAAACGAGCTTACCTCTAAGTATCTGAACTCAAGGTCGATTTTTGGCAGCCATGGCAGCGTCTGTTCTTCCTCAATTCGACACGAATTCTTCTCGTTTTTGTTGCAAAGCTTTTAGTTTTGATCCTAGCAACTTAATGGTATCCTCAATTGCTCCTCTCCTGGCTCCCAAATCCGAATTCGATTTTTGCCCAATTTTCCAGAATTTTCGAAGCAAAATTCTCTCAGTTCTCTGAACCTCTCTAGTCCCTCTCTCTCAGTTATGCTACTTAGACGTTCAATTGCATAATGACGACGAGTTTGGGGTTTATCACGGGCCAATTGAACATAATCATGGTTCAAGCCTTAATTTGGGGAAAAGTTGTCAAAAGGGGATATCATTGTGTTTCCCTTAAGACCCGATTCTGTGTTTCCTGAGGTGAGAACCAGACAAAAGACAAGTCTGATCAAGGCCAAAAGATCATTTTGCCCCTGGTTGGACAAATTACCATTTTGCCCCTAGCCTTCCGTGACCCGTAACGTTCGTAACCGAACTCCGTTTTCGACGTGCCGCCTGTCGTTGTACTCCGGGCATCGAGACCTACCTAACGGTCTTCGAATCGTGTGAAAATTAGTTGGCAAACAAAAAGTCAACATTTTCCCCCCTTTTCGCCCAAATTACGAAAATGCCCTTGAGCTTCCGAACGTCATAACTTTTTCCCAGATTGTCGGAATTGGGCGTGCCACCTGTCTATGGACTCGTGACGTCCCGAACTACGTCACGGTCATCGGTCAACATCCGTTTGATTTACCAATCAAAAAGTCAACAATTTGACCATACTATTCACAAGGGTAAAAACGTCATTTGTTCATTATGTTACAAAATTACATTTTCTAAATTTCCGGGGCGTTACAAGCCCGATTGAGCCTGAATCTCGATCAACACCATGATATTATCAAAATTCGGAGGCCAATCTTGCTATAAAAATTGTCAGGATCACAACAGTTACAATCAACCACCATTTGTATTGAATCAATGTGTCAATATAAAAGTATCTCCAACAAAGTCCCTCAATCATTTTATTTCGTTAATTTAGGAATTTTCAAAGAAAGAAAAGGATTTCATCAGAGCCTCTATCTCACTCTTGACTTTAGAAATTTGTTGTTTTAAGGGGTTTAAAATCCCTAAATTTAACAAAAAGGAAAAAGTAGGGATTCTCTATTCCCTCGCAATTGCATGAATTTCATAAATAATAAAATAATAAATTGATGATATCAAATGTTTCACTTGAAACAAATAATAGAATATTTGAAATTTGCCAAAATAGTGAATACTACTAAAGTAAATTTTTTTTGAAATAGTTTACTAAAATAACTATTCAACTATTTTAGCTCGAATTTAATTTAAATTTAAGATTATGTTAAAGATGCTCCAAGAAGATTGTGATAAATCTAACATATTGGATCGAGAGAAGTACAGAATCAAGAGGACAGAGAAAAGAGAAGAAAGAGGTGGCACAAGTGACGCTTGACTTGAGAAGCAGAGAAGAGGAGAGGAGGAGGAAGAGGTGGCCGCCAACGACGAGTTGGGATCCCAACGGTAACCCAAACCGATGCTGACGTCGAACTGACACAATTACGCGAAGGCCTTGTTGACGCGACACAGGAAATCAGAAGTTTTCTCAAATCGATACTGCTACAGCTAAATTTGTTCACCAAATGATAGATAGTGTTTGTGTGCGAGTTTGAATAGGTTACAAAATTACAAATGTGAACTTAATTAGTCTCCATCAAGTATGTGATGACAGTTTTCAATTTGGCAATTCCATTCCAAACAAACCCTACTACTTGGGATTGGTCAAACTGGAGCTGAAATCCCAGACTTTTGGCCAAATCTTCATCCCTTGCCTGAATGCATGGTTTGGCAATGTGGCAGTCCACAAAGTATTCTCCGCCTACTCCCTTAAGTTGTGGATGGAGAGCCGCAAAGCGCAAGTGGTTGCCGCTCCACGATCATGTTCATTTCGGTAATTTAAGCACATGCTGGAGAGTTTTAGAGATCAAGGTCCCCAACACTACAGATGATGTGGAACACAAACAAGTACCTGCTGGAGAGTTTTAGAGATCAAGGTCCCCAACACCCTAAACACCTGCGTTGATTGAGTCAAACAAAAAATGGATTGATCGCTGGAAGACGGACAATACTGCAACAACACTGATCAATCTGCTAAGATCACAGAGTCGGTCCATTGTAAAATCACTAGCAACACCGATATTATGCTATATTTATTTATTGTAAACTACAGAACTAATGGCAGCGGTAAAACACAGAAGGTGAAGCTTATGCTTGCCGGGTACATTCTGACCATCATGGGTAGTTAGCAAACAAAAAATGATGTCTGACAAACCAAAAGGAGCTTACATTTCAAAAATCTGTCATAAGCATAATATGTTACCGGGATGATGAGAATTAGCCGTTACATCTGCCCCTTCCTCCTGTTTAATTAGTAGTTAATCATAAATAAGTTACCATTCGAAAACAAGGTCGCATTATTTTCAGTAACAATACCTTGAGACGCCTTGTAAGCTCATTAGCATGTAATACGTTAGCAAGCTTGGATTGGCCATAAGCATAATATTTCTGATACCTGAAAATTAGCAAGTGCAAAGAGATCATATCAAGCCGTAAGACGGATTCTTCAACATTATGCTGTCACATTGTCATAGTATTAGTACACGACAGAGCAAGCAATAACAGCATCACGTAAACAATCGTATACAAAGCTTAAATTAGAGCATGACCTGTAACAATGGCAGTAAGACCAGTTCCATCAATGCCTCAAGTAACTTCCTCTGCTGTCGAAGAGCCTGAGAACCCAGATGCTCCTTTCTTGCTCAATATCCCACCCATTAAATTCGGGAGATGATCAATCAAGTTCATAAAGTAAAAAACCAAAAGACCAATAGAAACCATTCAACAAATTCAACTGAAATACACTGCCCCAATGTTTACATACGTAATGTATATAACAAAGCGTTCAAGCACTAATGAATTAGTAAGTAACTACGACACTAACTACTCATTCATCCCACGAGGCATTGAACTGATTGATTGCTCTCTCTTGGTCCTCTCTTACGTGGCTAAATTCTTTGGATTATATACACAACAATGTTTGTCATATTGCTCTTATAATTAACAACACACCAAAAGCAGAAAGAAAAAAAACCAAAGGGACCAAAGGGTCATTGTCAATGATTATAGTAATGCAAATAAAGAGAGCAATGACGTTTGCGATGTTGGTCTTATGTCTATGGAATCCTTTGGCATCCAGCCATCAAGTGTTCCAGAAATATTCGATAAATCATATGTGATTCAAACAACCATAACCAGTTTCTTCATTAAAAACAGAACATAAAAACAAATTCATAAACTTAGGATTGCAATTTACACATTCAACGTTTTATCTTTCTACTCAAACTGGAAAAAAAGCACATTGAGTTGCAATCTACAATAGAGTTATAGTCTGACCAATATGTTGTTCGCAATTACTTGGTGTCGGTCAGGCTCAAACTGAAATCCCAGAGCTTCTTTGCCAATTCTTCATCTGTGGTCAGAGAATTTGGAGTGGCTTTGTTGCTGTCCATAAAATATTCGCCGCTGACACCCTTAACTTGTGGATGCAATGCCACATAGCATTCGGTTGCTGCTCCCTGCAGTTTTTTCAAATGTATAAAATGCAGTGAAGCTGCTTATCAAAACTGAGTTTATCAGATTAGTAGCATACCTGCCGAACATTTTTAAGCATAAATCTACCAACCAGGCCGGCAATAGCTGCATTAAGCCAAAACAGCGAAGATCAAAATATGAATCCAAACAAAATCAGGAAACAAAATGACCACCTTTGCTCAATAGAACTAACAATCCAAACTACATTCTCAAGCATATTTTTTAGAACATTACACAATATTTGTCAATGGTTCAAAACTTTACCATTAATGTAACTGTGGTGGCGTAGAAGATTAGTAACAATTGATCCAGGATGAAGGGAATTAGCAGTTATATTCACCCCTTCTGCCTGTTAAAAAGGGCAGCAATAAAGAGATAAGAGAAATAAGAAAACAACTAAAACTTGAAAATAACAATTAAAATAGGTACGACCTACAAGAGCGCTTATGAATGTTGAAAACATAAATTATGCAACTCTTTTTTCTCTTCTATTAGCCAAAAGAAACACGAACAAAGCCCAGGGATTGCCTTTGCGAAAAATTTCAATTTCATATTAGTCTCAGGGACTTGACCCGTGAATGTAAACTGAGTTCTTCTGCTTTAGAATAGATTGATTGATCAAGAAAAACTACAATCAGATAAATTGATTCATATTTTTAAGTCCACTGATAATCCAGTTGATGATACTATATGAATTGAGTACCTTCAATCTCCTTGAGAGCTCATTAGAATGCAATATGTTGGCTAGCTTTGACTGTCCATAAGCATATACACTGTTGTATCTGTAAATTTTCAAGAAATGCAAAAACGAAGTGAAGTAATAGTTGATGAAATTTGATACAACTTGTGAGGATTGCAAACAACGAAACCATATATTACTGCATATTTCAGCAGCACATAGTGAAGAATTCATAAAAAGGCCTTAAGATTGTTACTCTGATTCATCGTTAATCTTATCAAAACGAATCCCCTCAGTATATGCAAATCGGTGAGCCTCTGATGATAAATTTACGATCCTACCCTCTTTTTTGCTTTCTCTTGTTGTCATTTTCATAGTCTCCAATAGATGGTTGGTCAAAAGAAAATGCCCTATAAAAATGGAGGTAAGAATTCTATGATTCTGATATTACTGCAATGTAACGAATTCATATATCTCGAAACGAGAACAGAAAATTGGAATCATGTATTTAATAGGAACTTTCCTATCTCAAGTTGATCAAATCTGCATCCCAAAGGAAATGAATTTCATATCCTCAAGAGAAATCAAATGAATTTTTTAGCTTGAATAATAAATACCTAAATGGTTGGTTGCAAACTGCATTTCAATGTTGTCCTTGGAAAGCATGAATGGAGTTGCCATAACCCCTGCATTATTACTTCAAACAAACAGAGAGAATAATTATAATTCCTTGGGACGAAAAGAAATTTTAGAACAAAGAATGAAGCAACAATAACCACGGTCACATGACACTGAAACAACAGTAACAAGAGCAGAGAGATTCAAATGAGAATAAGAAAATGAGACATCAATAAGATTTCTTACATCAGTATATTCAATGGACGGCCAGATGAGTCATATTCAGATGCAAATTTTCTTACTGATGCCATTGAGCTGAGGTCAAGTTCCATGACGTCAATCTTGGCTGTGGGGGTTTCCTTAAGTATTGCCTCTTTGACATCCCTACCAATATCCGTATTCCTTACTGCCATGATGACATCAACACCGCGCAAGGCCAGGACACGGCTTGTTTCCAATCCAAGGCCACTGGACGCTCCTGAAATTACGTGCAAACAAGAACTGAAAGATCAATTGTGCAAATTTTACCGAGTTTCAAAGTTCAAAGCGAGGGAGTTTACCAAATTTCTCAACTAGTCAAAACACTTTGATCAACTAGATTGAATTCATTTTATTTCTTCTTTTCAATAAATGTAACAATCCTAAAAAGGCTTACTCAAGCACCATATATATATATATATATATATATCTGGTTCTTCAGATCTAATTGCTCTCCAAAAACTCAAACTCAAACTCAAAACACCCATGATTTAATAGTTAATTAGTGCTAATAATTAATTAGTTGATATAGACAAAAAAGAAAATTTTACTGATAAAACACTACCATCAACTAATCCTAAACCTCTTCAGCTTCAGTCATACACACCCAACTCCAAATGGGTTGTCAAAAGAAAAGAAACCCCCTTTGCCAGCTAAACCGTTAGTTTAAAATACGACACCTAAAGCAACTTCCTTTCTCCTTCCCCTAAAAGTTTCCCAGCAACCAAACATGTGATACAACAGGAAATGACCAAGAAAATAAGAAATTTGAGATGGCAATAAAGAAAAAACAAAACCCAGATTAGAAGAAGAAGAAGAAGAAGAAGAAGAAGAAGAAGAAGAAGACCTGTAACAATTGCAGTGAGACCAGTGCCATCAATTCCTTGTGTAACTTCCTCAGCTGTAGAGCGGGCTGAGAATCCAGATGGTCCTTTCCACCCAAATATCCACATGTTTTTATCAATCTGTTGATCAAACTATAGATCAAATGAATCCAAATATATATAAACAATTTTTCATAAAGCGACACTTCCAAAACCTAACATAGTACCAATGACTGTCACCGGAAAGTTGGACTTATGTAATGCTGCACTTGCAAGTTGCTTTTTATATTTTATAGAGCATGCTCTTGATATTTTAATAGACTAGATTAATCGAAATTATGAAAAGAATTTGAATTCAAAAAAATTTAAACAACCAATAGCGTAAGACGTTGGAGTGGATATGCGCCTATAGATGATTTTTCAAAAATGATTTTTTTATTTTATAATAAATTGCTTTAAAGAAAAGAAACAAATAGGAACAGGGAATCGTGTGAAGCCACACAATAAACAGCAGCGAACTACGCACTGGGAAAGCCAAGAAAAGCAAAACCAGCAACACAGAAGATAAGCAACGAAGCAAAAGAAGCCTAACTACAATGGGATTGACCAATTCTAGATTATAATCATGTTCGCAGGAATTGGAGGAAATTTGGTAGAGCAGATACCAGAACGAATCATATCAATAACCAACTGCAATATCACAGAGAGAGATTTTCCCGCAGCTCCAAAGACCCAAGCATTCCGCTCCCGCTAGATACAATACAATGTAGCACCAAAAGCCACTTTTTTTTCTATCGTACTTAGAGACTTCCCCTTCCAGTTAGAAGAAAAATCAGCTCTGAAGACGGGCCATGGTTGTCTAAGCCATAAGGCACCGCAACGGTTAAGAATTGTCACCCAAATCCCTACAGTGTAAGGGCAATAAAAGAAAAGGTGTTTATGGGATTCCATAATAGCATCATAGAGGACATAGAAGCGGCCTTGGTGATTTGAGAATCTTCCAATATGGTCAAAAGTCATAAGCTGAAGCCTTATAGCCAACCAAAGCACAAAACTTGCACAAGGGATAGAGGAGGTGAACCATGCAAGTTTAAACCAATCAACAGTAGTACCAACATTCCTACAAGAATACCATAAGAAAGGAATAAGAAAAGATATCATTGTTAGTCATCGACCATCTAATAGAATCAGCATGAGAAGCAATACTCAAGGAAGCCTCCCAGATGGAATGGAGATCGAGATTAAGGAATAAAGGTCAAAACCAATGACCTTTAGCATCTAAAACATCACTCAGACGAGAATCCAGGTCCAAAGTTGACAAGGGAATCAAGCTATAACTGAATCTATCCAATAATGGACCCAACAAACATCAATTGTCCAGCCAAGTAAATATAGAGGAAAAATTCCTCATAATAGTCTTGAAATGGGGTTTAAAGCAGGCATAATCTTGAGGAGCTTTCTCTAATTCCGAGAGAAGGTTGAAGGGGGAGAGATAGACCAAAAGATTCACCCCGAAGAAAGTAAACTTTAACCCAATCAGACACAAATTGCCCAGGAAGTCCAATAGGAGGAACTAAATATAACAAGACATGAGGACCCATTCCACATAAACAGACTAATACCTATTGACAGGACCCGACCTAGAAAATGCATAATAAACAACACCTGGGTTATGCTCTTGTCTGATAAGTAACCAAGATACCAAATTCACCCTCGAAACCCCTACCAGACAAGAGATACAAGTATAGCTGGCTAACTCATGCCTCCGCCCCTCGAGTATCCTCGATTCTCATGCAACGCCCCTGGAGGGTTTCAAAACCAAGAAACTGTGTGAGTAGACCTAGAAAAGACTATTTTAAAAACATAATTTCGAAATGTAATCGTAAAACATAATTTTTACCCTCAGTTTTAGAAAAACTTTGCATGTATAAGCAAAATCATGAAAAATTAATAAAACATATAATAATCACGAAATCTTGACCTACTAAACGAATATTGAAGTAAGTACAAATAACTGAAATCCAACAAGTACCAGAAAACAACTCCACACAAAAATCATATCAAGGTCACAATTCCAATCACACACAATCAACCTTGCCTCGATACTTAAATATCAAGTCACTATATCACAACTGCACTACAAGTAGGCGGAGCACTCGGGATAAGGAGATTTACCTCGACGTCTAAGTGGGGACCGACCCCAAACAAATGTGCTTTACCTCGACATCTGCAAGTAGTCCCTAGTCTCAAGAAAATGAGTTTCAACTCGATGTCTACGACTGCCCATCACAATAACGATCTCGGGAAAAAAGAGCTTTACCTTGACGTTCAAGATCGATAAACCAAACCCGGCATCCCGATGAGGGTTATTGTAACGAACCATCCTGAATTTTGGGATTTATTCATTAATTAAATTAGGATTATTGTGACTAATCCCTGATTAGTCGAGTGAATACGGACGAACAGCGCAAAATGACCGTTTTGCCCCTAGGATTAGGCAAAATGTTGACTTTTGACTCGGGGAGTCAAACATATGAGGACCGATGACCGTGACGTAGATCGGAACGTCACGAGTCCGTAGACAGGCGGCACGTCGAAATCGGACATCGAATTGGAAAGTTATGGTCAGGGAATCGAAATCGAGAATTTAACGTCTAGAGATTCGCATTAAATATTATTTTAATGTGATTGGCTGATATTTTGTGTGAGGCCCTTGGATGAATGACAAGTGTTACTCAACCCATTGGTGGTTTTTTCCCTAAAAAAGTGATTTTGGATCTGATTGGTCATTTTAATTAATTAATTAATTAAACTCATCTCTCATCTCTGCCTCTTTCCTGCGAACATCTTCTCCATTTTTCTGCAAAAATCGAACACCCTACCCAGCTATAACCCCTCCAAACCTCATCCATTGCTTATGGAGTGTAAATGAAAGTGAGAGAGTGAGAGGAGATGAGTCGAACGGTGGCAACGGTGGGGGTCGTCGTGTGCGGTGGCTGGAGAACTCAAAAACGGTGAGGTTTAGCTCGAAATTTGAAAATTGGCTTTGATGGTTTTTGATCGATTCTGATGATTGGGAAGTGTTCTTGAGGTTGAAACGAGTCGGTTGGGACCAGTTCGAGGTCTAGGGCGGCTGGAATCGATGGCAGAACTCAGTTACAGGGGCCGGTTACTGTTCCTCTTAGAGCAGGTAAGATCTCGACTCCATTTCATGATTTTTTGGTTATAGATTTGCAGGGAGTGATTAGATGATGAAAATGGAAGAAAAATGGGATTGAAAGGTGGCCGGACGACGGAGAAATGGCTAGGTCGAGTCGCTGGTACTGTGCGACATGGTTGCAAACCCGAACTGAGGAAGAAGATGACCTGACGTCATCATGTCAGCGGTGAAGTCAGCATGTCAGGTCTGACAATGTCAGACTGACATGTCGGACAGAGGACTAATAGGAGCGTGACACGTGGCACTAACAGATCTGACAGTTGTCAGTGCTGACGTCAGCAGTACTGTTCACACATAGACTTTTGCGTTAACCAGCGGGTGGGGGCACGTGGGCTCGAATTTCGAGGTGGGCCCATAGTCATTTTAATTCTTTCGACAATCCGGATCCAATGGTTGTAGTTTTGGGTCGATCGGAGATCGTTAGGTTTGTCAAATCGAGGTTTTTCACCTCGTGAAACGTGTCCCATACACGTTGACTTTTCTAGGAAAGTTTAGCATTCTTAATATGGACTTGTATAGGTTAGTAGTAACCTTTGGGTATGATTTGGATAGGTTCGGATGACCCGGAGAGGTTGGATTAGCCGGAGAGGTTTATGGCACACATATCGAGGCAGCAGCTAGGACGGTCTGTGAGTGGACAATGTTTTATAAACTGTGATGCATGCATAATTTTTTTATATGTTTTACATATGTGATTTCTATAGTGATGATTGTGGCATTGATGAATTACATGGTTGCATGTATTTCGAGGTAATCTCGTATATACACGTATTTCGATGTTATGATCTTATACGGTGGTTATATGTGATTGTGGTTTTAATAATGGTTCAATGAAATGGTTTTCGTTTTGGAAAGATGAACTCGGACATGAGACCCATTTGAATTATGTGATCGGGTTAGGGGCCCAGTTGGTTTATGAAATCGAGCATCAGACCCAATTGTGATTTATAAATGTGATTTCAGGTCGGGGACCCTAAATGGTGTTGTGATTATGGATTTGTGATGGTCTTATGGAAATTCCGGGCAGGGCCCTTTGAGATGTTTTAAAATGACTTTATAAAACAGTTTTCCATATACCATCTTGATACGAGGATCTGTGGATGGTCTCCTCCAAGTGTCTGGGACACTGGGGAAGTCATGGTGCATTGCCTACGATAGGTCATTATACGGAGCGACCAGACCATATAGTGACTCAGGAGCGGGAGGCCCAATTGTGATTTATAAATGTGATTTGGGGTTGGGGACCCTACATGGTTTTGGAATTATGGATTTGTGATGGTTTTATGTAAATTTCGGGCAAGGCCTTTTGTGATGTTTTGAAAAGACTTTATAAAACTGTTTTCCATATACCATCTTGATACGATGATCTGTGGATGGTCTCCTCCAGGTGTTTGGGACACTAGGGAAGTCACGGTGCATTGCCTGTGAGGGGTCATTATACTGAGCGACCAGACCGTATAGTGACTCAAGAGCAAGATTGCTATGATTAGACGTCTGAGACGTCAGACATCTGGGATGTCAGAGATATGGACCCGGAGAGACCCCGAGCAGCACTCGTTGCTTTTACCGTGAGATATGACGTCTAAGACATCTAGCGTCTGGAACGCTAGGCATCTAGGATGTCGAGGATGGTTATGTGGTAAATATGGATTATTGGATTTATGAATTGGTATTTCGGTGTTTATGGGTTTGTGTTTATGGATTTGGGCAGTGGCCCACTTGGTTCTGGATTTACGGATTTTAGTATTCTACGGTTTTGGGCTGAGTTCCCACACATGTTTGGTTTTACGGTTTTTGGGCTAAGGCCCTAATGGTTTATTTAAGTAAATGGTTTGATTACTGGTTTCGATGCATGCATACTTTTAGTGAAGGACATAAATGTCTTTTTATGAAATGTGTTTTATGAACTTATTGATTTTCATCCACTCACAGTTTTTAATGGAAGCCCCGATCCTGACGCGCTCTAGGAGCCCCGTATGGGCCGAGGTGTGAATTATCCCTTGTTTGACACTTCGTGTCAGACAGGAGCATGACACATCCCGCTTTAATCTCGGGGGGATTGGGATGGGTCGTGTCAGTTATTCACAACACGATCCTATCATATTTGTATATCCCGAAGCTAATCTCAAATAACAAGGGAAGACATTCTTATAACTCACATTAATTCCATAATCAAGTTCAGAGTCCAAAATATCCAATATACTATATATGTAAGTTCCTCGAAATACGTGCATCAAACACTTATTATAAAATCATCCAAAAATCACCAATATTGAGAAAACACACTTTATAACTTACCTAAAATATTTCCAATGAAAATTATAATCCAAAACCCAAACCCTAAGCCCAAAACAAAATCGACTAAAATCTAGTAAAATGTGTCGTTAAAATGATAATTAAATATTTATAAAATCACCATAAAATCCAACCAATCAAATATCATCACAAACATGTAAGAAAGTTATAACATCAACTCCAAAATGCAGTATGGGACCAGAATACGAATTATGCCGATTCCTCAAAAAACGTGCAAACAAATCATAATTAAATATTCTTAAATTCACCGAATTTCACATAAAATTCCAATCACTCAACCACCATTAAAATCACATAGAAGACCATTGAAAATAATTAAATATGCATGCATGATAGGTTTAAGAAGAAAAGGATTCACTCACAAGTGTCGTACACGCAATCGCACCGAATTGCACGCCTTTCCATAAAATCTGAAAATGTCAATTCCTGGCAAAAATCACGTCTTTAGGTCACTAATCACCTTAACAAGCTCATATTTTAATCCCATTATTTTTCGAGATTTTTGAACGATTTTTAAAACGAAACATAAACTTCGGACAATCAAAACTGTCTCGAGACGATATATGATCGCCTCGAAAATTGTACCGTTGGATTCATATCGTCGAGAAAATGAACTTTCATGTTGCCCAAATTTGAAGGTAGGCTACCACACGCACTTCACGCGTAAGTACTATTCATTTCATATACCCTTTTCTCTAGTATTCGGGTCGCCGACCCGACAACTCGATCCAATCCTAAAATCACGGTTTCTCACTCGTTTTCATCCCTTTTTCGACCACTACCGTCTAAATCATCTCACAAATGGATCCATTATCTTAAAAAAAAAACCAAAGAAAACAAGTCTTGGCCGAGGTAGGAGACGATTGTGCAGGCGCGTGGCCATCACGGGCAGAGGCCTTGCGGCGGCGTGTGGTGGTGCATGCGACATCTGCCGACCGTCTGATCTTCATGAAAGATGTTTCTTACATGTTTTTGAATCTAATGGTATTAGAGTTGTGTTATTTAGCTGTCTCTTGGGTACGATTTTGGACAAACAAAGAGTTTAGTTTATAATTAGGTTAAAATGTGATTATTAATAATTACATGAATTTTACAGGATAATTGGTTGACTACCCTTAATTATTTAATTGGTTTACTGAAGGAAAATGAGGTGTTGAGATTGAAATATTAAGGACTTAAGTAGCACTTAGTTCTATACTTAGTTATAGTTATGGTTTGGTTAGGTAATGTTATATACCTACGATTATGGTTGTGATTAAGGAATTGGGAATTTGGTATTCGGATTGGTAATCAAATGATACTTGGTAGCTTACATGTAGCTTACATACTTAATTAGTGAAACTATAAATGATACATTAGGAAATTAAAGAGGTTTGTTTTTGGATATAAATTAAATGGAGTTAATTGGTGATTAATCACAATTAGTAAAACTTGTGATTATTATTAGGCATGGTAAACTACTGTAAGGTTGTAACTTAGTTTGGAGAATTGAATTATATAAGAAATGTTTAAGGTTGTAGTTTAGACATATGGTTAAACTACTTATTCCTATTATTATTATTATCTTGAAAGTCGTTATGCAAGTTACAGAGAGGTCATGATGCGTATTACGATTAGACAAAATCATACTCGGGCCTAAGCCCAAAATACAGTTTCCACAAAACATCGTCAAACACATATTAAAAAAACAATCAATAATTCCAGAAAAATCATCAAATAATCATTTAGAAACCATATTCAAATCATTGCCACATAAATCATGCAATAAAACAATTAAAAATATTTAACTATGCATGCTTAATAGTTTATAAGATAAAAGTTCACTCACACACTGTCTACACAGCTCAAACTCGAACTGAGCATTCCTTCATTATTCAGGAAGCCACACAACCAACCAAAAATTACCATCAAAGGCCACTAATGTCTTTGTTAATCTTATATTTAAATCTCCTAATTTTTTTGGGATTAAATACAAATTAAAAACTAACATAACATTTCAGACATACAAAAATATCCCAAGATGGTGTTTGATCGACTTGAAACTTATACCAACTTATTTGTAACATCGATTACATGAAAAATCATGTTGACTGTATTTTGAGGTAGGGTGGCATGCACCCCCACACGCTGTCCCAGCCTCTACGTGTGGTGCTCACGTGCCTGCTACAATGTCTTCTCCTACCTCTCTCCGAGTCTGCAACTCAAACTCGACCTGACGGCCCAACCCGATTTGAAATCACTCATTTTTTGCCGATTTTCGACGTTGTAATACTCAAAATTCATCTAAACAGTGTGAGAAAGAGATCCATGAGCTCAAAATAGGGAAAACTTACCTCGAAAACATCACCTGATGCTCCATGCTTTCGACCAAAGTTCGAGTTCCGTATTCCAAGCTTCCCACATCAAACCTTCATCCTTTCCAACATATAATGATCTTAGGGCATCCTTAGTTTCACGCTTGGAATTTTTGAAATGTTTGTGGTCCATTTTCGATTTTTTGGAATTTTTTGGGTTTCGGGTTCCTTGATTCTCCTCCCTTCTTTTCAAGTTTTTCCTTCCTTTCTTCTCTCTTTTCTTCTTTCTTGCCCTCCCTGGCCTTTCCTTTCTCCTCTCTTTTCTTCCTCTTCTTCTTGGGTTTGTCCTTGGGTCAAAAACACACCATACACACACAATTACACACATACAAATATATGCACACACACTATGTTGGTGCACATAAAATAAGGGTGGAGGGAAGTAATAAGGATGACACATGTCACCATCACAAAATATCCCACTTGTAAAATGACCAAAATGCCCCTAGTATCAAAATTACCAAAATACCCCTAGTCAATTAAAACTTGTAACAAACTCATTTGATCTCCAATTTGGTCATACTACCTGTCTATGGATTCAGGATTATGAGACGTACGTAATGGTACTCACAAAAAGTCCAAAAATTAACCAGAGGAAAAATTCAACCTTTGACCACAAAGTGCAAATTGTCAATTCCCTTTTTCAATTTCTAAAATTTCCTTTTTTTTTTTCCAAAGTTCTAGACCGTTACATATAACTAGTGGTTTTGATGGAAAGGTGGTTGTTGCAATTTTGGAGGTCCCTTTGGGTTTGGTTCGGAGAAGTGTTGATGGCCTATTCTGGGGTTTCACCAAGAATGACCAATACCATGTATGGTTAGGTTATATGATTGCTTTGATTCTTTTGATGGATTTTACGCCGGAAGGGGGTGGGCTCTTCTACCATGGAAGCCACTGAGTTCGTTTGGAAAAAAGTTTAAGGAATAGGGGTGCCAAACTGAGTAATTATAACCTCTCTTTCTACAATGCTCATCTCCAAGTATTTCTAGAGTTGTTATCAGTTTTGCTGGCGGATGATGGAGCCTCTGGCCAATTTATCAATTTTTAGAAATCAGCGGCCTATTTCAACCCCCATACTGACCCTGCCAAGATCAGACTCATTTCCAATATGCTAACTATTCGTGTGGTAAAGTTTCATGAAAGTTACTTGAGGCTTCCAACAATCTCGCTAAGGAATAAGAGACTAATTTTTGAAAAATCTTCAGCTGCCCTTCAAATTAGATTGAGTTCTTAGAACGCACAGGCCCTACCAACCTAATTTATGAGTGTTTTCTTGTTGGCAGACACTTTGTGCCATGAATTATCAACTTAGATAGCACAATTTTGGTGGGGGGAATCAGGAAAGAGATGTGTTCATTGGCACAATTGGAGTAAGCTTTGTAGCCCTAAAAACTAATGGAGGTTTGCGATTTCAAAATTTTGAATCTTTCAATAGAACTATGGTTACGAAACAAGCATGGTGTATATTGGAGCAATTATACTCGTTAGTCTCACAAATGCTTAGAGTGAGATACTTCCTTGGGGGAGACTTCGTGAATGCTAAACTAATTAAGGTGAGCTCCTTTTCTAATTTTGCATGGTATTCTATGAGGCTGTGAGGTGATTCGTGATGGTTTGACAAAATAGGTAGGAAATGCCAAGTCGATAAAAGTCTTTTACGATAAGTGGCTCCCTAAGCCGAGCACTTTTAAACCCATTCAAATTATGGGGCTACCACTTGAAGCTACCATCTCAGACCTTATTACTCCAGATGGGAGGTGGAACACAGACTTGTTACAATTGGTATTATGCGAGGAGGATGTGAGTTCTATATGCAGAATATACAATTGGTATTATGTTAGGTCATAATTAATACACATTTTATACATGGATTAATATCTTTTTACTTATGTTTTATTAGTATTTCGTTCTATGTAGTTGGGTAAAATAATATATTTATGATAAATGTAAAAAATATATAGAACTTGGCATTACGAGAATTTAAACGAAAGACTCACCTCAATTAGATTTGTAACAAAGAAGTTATGAAGGAAATAAGATTGTTCTATAATTTCGGTAGATAGCTACCGAATCAAGCACAAAGGAGTCAAAGCAGGAGGTTGACCAGCTGGACTCCTTTAGAGATCTCAGTGCACGAGTACTAAAGGTCTTCACTCCATTTCGAACAACTTTCACCAAATTCCATCTTCCAGCATTGACCGATGCTCTTGACTCATGTGGAACCCAAAATCACCGGAAGAATGTAGAGCTACCACGTGGCCCATAATTCCCGAAATGACCAAATTGCCTCTAGCAATAATACTTAAAGCCCAAGTACCGAACATGGTTCAAGCCCACAATGCACACATAGCCCAAACATTGGGCCCAAAACGGGATGACATGTGGAAGCCTCTCACCCTCGATTTTCGTAACATGTGTCAGCACGAAAATTAATGAGCATTTGTCCCACATCAAAACTATAGAAATTGAATATCCCACTCACCCCTACATAAGGGGTACACATTTCTCAATAAAGGTAATTTAATTCAATGCTACTTAAGCTCTTAAGATTTCTCTTCAGAAGCTGACTTAAGCATCGGAACGTTTTCGGTTGAACCACCCCCCCCCCTCCTCTCGGGATTCAACCTTAACCCCATTTGATTTTCGTTCTTGTGTGTAGGGATCGAGAAGAAACTTCACAGAGCTGGACGATTTCTGCATCAACAATTGGTGCTTTCATTGAGAGCCGATTTGAGAAATACTCAAAGCGTGCTCCTTAATTTTTCCTCGAAAAAAACTTCATTCTACTTTCAACACTTACCATTCCTCAGATGGCCAGAACACGCTGAGCCGCACGGGCCTCTGAGGCTGCCACATCCGCTGCTGCGATTACTGCTGTGAGTGAACCGCTACCCAAGCTCTAGAGAGACGTGGCCCATCACATCCGACTGAAGGCGCTCGACGTGTGCCCCGACATGCTACTCGTCACGAGCAAGCATCTAGGGGCTCGCCTTCGTGACTTGGACTAATGCAGCAGGTTTAGTAACTGAGCAACCAAGTTCGGGCCCAATCAAAGCTCCTACAACAACTATTGGGAGGCATCAGGACATCCAGAACCTCCAAGAAGTGTAGTGAACCTCGCGGGGTACCAAGGGACATCCCGAGACGCGCCAGCAAGAAGCATGTTCGTTGTCGGACAATATCCCGAGACACGTCGCTAAAGAGGCACTTGGACGCCCTGCACAACCCGCAGGCCAACACCCAAGATTCAGAGAGACGTGGCCTCATCACATCCGACTGAAGGCGCGCGACGTGTGCCCCGACATGCTACTCGTCACGAGCAAGCATCTAGGGGCACGCCTTCGCGACTTGGATTAATGCAGCAGTTTTAGCAACTGAGCAACCAAGTTCGGGTCCAATCAGAGCTCCTACAACAACTATTGGGCGACATTGGGATATCCATAACCTCCAAGAAGTGCATTGAACCTCGCGGGGCACCAAAGGACATCCCGAGACGCACCAGTAAAGAGCATGTTCGCTGCTGGACAATGTCCCGAGACACGTCACTAAGCGACTTAGGGAAAGAAAGCTGCACTCCTAGAGCAAAAGGCCAAGAACGATCGAGGCTTCCAGCTCGAGAACGACTTGGGGGACGCCTTGGAGCACTTTAGCTCATTGAGTACACGTGCAACAGCCGACGGCAGAAAGCAGTCTCCCGTGCATCACACACTCACTCAGATGGACAGACCCATCGTAACTCAAGAAGCACAGACGATCGCAGCACAGAGGATGAGACCTACTCGCCAAGAAGCTCAAGTGCCATTCCCTCTAGAACTCGAGGGAGTCGATGCCACTTGACCCGACACCGAAATCCCCGTCACAAAGGTCCATTGCATGCTAAGGATGTACGAAGGATACTAGACCAACGCCTCTAAGGTCTTCAGCGCGACAGAGACTTGGAGGATGACCTTTGGCACCAGATTCTGACGTCATCATCTTCCCCATTTGTGAGGAACATTGAGGAAGAACCGTTCCCGCATCGATTTTCAGCTACCAACTTCAATCAGTACAACGGAACCTCCGACCTAGTGAAGCACATCAATGACTATCGGGGGGTCATGGTACCTCACATGCACAACGACGCGCTCATGTGCAAATTTTTCCAAGCCTCGCTGCAAGGTCAGGCGAAGACATGGTTCAACCATCTCCTCCGGAGATCAATCACTTCCTTCGAAGAGTTGGCCCTTGCTTTCGTGAAGGAGTACTCGCAGCTTCGCACCGTCGAAGTCAATAATGACCACCTCTTCACCATCCGAAAGAGGTCTAAGAAAACCTTGCAGAAATACATCCGGAGGTATTGCGAAGAGAAGTCCCGCATTATTGGTTACATCGATCTCGTCGCAGCCATGTCATTTAAGCAAGTCCTACCACGAAAGAGCCAACTCTACAGAGACATCGTCATGAGCAACGCCCGAAGTCTCACCAAGATAATGTCCTTGGCGGAGCGACATGCATGCTAGGAGGATGAGAAAAACACCACACATGCCGCCAACCACGTTGAGGAAGATGGACATCCCACAAAGGCGTTTGCGCAGCCAAAGGATGATGCCCACCGCGGGAACTCAGTCGAGAAAGCCAATAAGCGCAAAGGGAACCCGTCATCCAACACGTTTGCGGGTGCAAAGCCAAACACACAGTTTCGGTACCTTTTCTCCAAATATACAATCAGATAAAGGAAAAGCCGTGGTTTGAAAGACCAGCTCCTGTCAAAGACGACCAGGCGAGGGCCAACAAGACAAAATGGTGTGCCTATCACAATTGCTATGGGCACGACATAAGCTTTTTCCAGAGTTTCGAAAAATACCTCTGAGATCTCTTGAAGGGCAACGGATCGTCTTGGAAACAAAGGCCCCCAGGAACCTGCACAAAAGATTATCCACATGGACACCATCATTGTCGAGTCCGAGTTGCAGGGAAAAACCATGAAACTAAATCAGTGACCAAGTCATCATCAAAGACACAAATTTTGTGGTTAAAATTCGGCTCAGTGCCTACTTTTTTCACAAAGCATCTTTCAATAAGATTCAAGATGTTTCGTTTCAACGTCTAATGAAATTATGTTATCACCTACGCTTTTGTTTAGAAAGCACTCTAAGTCTTCGGCATGTGAAGCACTCTAAGCCTTTTCCACGCAAAGAACCTAAGCCTTTGCCACGCAAAGCACCCGAGTCTTCGCCACGCGAAATACCCTAAGCCTTCGTCATGCGAAGTACTTTAAGCCTTTGCCACACAAAGCACCCGAGTCTTCACCACGCGAAGCACTCTAAGTTTTCACCATACGAAGCACTCCAAGCCTTCTCCATGCGAAGCACTCTAAGCCTTCGCCATGCGAAGCACTCCAAGCCTTCACCATGCGAAACACTCCAAGCCTTTGCCACGCAAAGCACCCGAGTCTTCGCCACACGAAGCACTCTAAGCCTTCGTCATGCGAAGTACTTTAAGCCTTTGCCACACAAAGCACCCGAGTCTTTGCTATGTGAAGCACTCCAAGCCTTTCCCACGCAAAGCACCCAAGTCTTCACCATACTAAGCACTCCAAGCCTTCGCCACGCAAAGCACTCTAAGCCTTCACAACGCGAAGCACTCTAAGTCTTCGCCCCGCGAAGCACTCCAAGCCTTCTCCATGCGAAGCACTCCAAGCCTTCGCCATACGAAGCACTCCAAGCCTTCACCATGCGAAGAACTCAAAGTTTTTACCACGCAAAGCACAACAAGTCTTCATCATGCGGACCACGCCACGACTTCGCCACGCGAAGCGCTCAAGGCTCGTCCCAGCGAGGCACATGAAAACATCCAAGAACTTGACTTGGTGGATTCGGAAAAGTACTAAAAAGAAACGCTTCCAACCCCACCAATAGGGGCAACCACCCGGCCATGACAAACAATGGGCAAATGTTTTAACATGCAAAGTCCAATTTTGCATTTCAGTGCACGAGATCTAGATTCATTTGATTATAGATCGGTCAATTTTGCTCACCCTGATATGAACTTGATGGTCCTAAAAAGATACGGAAGTCAGCTTTCCAACGCCTTTGACCTCACTCATTTCCGAGTTGTGACAAGTTCCCAGCAAATGTTTTTGTAGACGAAGGTCAACTGCACATACCAGCGCACGAGTACGAGATTCATTCAGTCATACACCACTGAATTTTGATCACCCTGACTTGAGGTCAATGGATTTAGAAATATATGGAAGTCAGATTTCCAACTCAATGATCTCACTCAATTTCAAGTTGTGACAAGTTCCCCGCGAACATTTTTGTACACAAAGGTCAAATCTGTTGAAAATCACAAAACACTCAAAAAAAAATGGAAGGCTTTTATTAATGAAAATTAAAGAAGTTGGAAATTCACAATTTGAATGCTCAAACATGTATTCAATTCTAAGATCAAGCTACGAGCCAAGAAGAATCATGAAGCTCATCATCAAGATTGACACGACCTCAGAGTCTCTCCATCAACCAATAAGCAAGCCTTGGAGGCCTTCGATCATCCCATCATGGACTTCCAATGACACATCGTCCATGACCTTCTTCAAACAATATGGGCAACCTCCTCAACATCGTCTACTTGGCATAGTTGGCTTCACAAAATCAACTTCACCACTGCTTGACTCGACGACGGCTACAAAGCAGCTTGAATTTCAACTCCAAGAAGAAACAATGGTTTGGTGTCATGTGTCTTCACGCTACTTGGCTTCAGCGTCTAGATGATGGCATCTCCAAGCTCTCTTCCTTCAGTTAGGAGATGATGTACAACGTCTCGAACTTTTCAGGGGGGCATGATCAATCCTCCATTATATTGTTTTACCTTACTACACCCCATTTTGAGCTCAACAAGGCCTTGAAGATCAAGTCTCTGGAAGGTCATCCGTCATCCAAAGCAACTCCTTCGAAAACTTCAGTTACTTCATGACACCACATGCACTTCGCTTCTCGTCATGGGAAGCCTTGCTTTGAAGATCAAGCACATCTCACCTTGTAGTTGCAACACACATTGCCGTGCAGCTGGAACAAACCACATACTGGGTTGTGGCACGTTGCACTCCAAGTGATCATAGCCTCGCACTTGCAGCATGTCTCGCCTTGCACTCTGCTGCACCTCGTCTTACATCCTGCTGCATCTCGTCTTGCACTCTGCTGCACCTCACCCTGCACTCTGGTGCACATCACCTTGCACTCTGCTGCACCTCGTCCTTCACTCTACTGCACCTCGCCTTGCACTCTGCTGCACATGGTCTTGCACTCTGCTGCACCTCGTCTTGCACTCTGCTACACCTCGACTTGCACTCAGTTGCACCTCGTCTTGTACTTTGTTACACATCGTGTTGCATTCTGCTACACTTCCCCCGTTGAAGGCCTTGATGTTGGCTCCACCCGCACTTGAAGATGACAAGTGCGTCGATGCGCTAAGTTCTTCCATCCACAAAGCACTACAAGCATATCAACCGGAGGAGCGTCTTTATGTCAAGTCCGCCATCTCTTGAAGTCGAAAGCTCAAACAAGACCCAAACACGCCACCAAATTGTAAGACTTGTGTCCTGTAGGGAACGGTGAATAATCCCACATTCTTGCGAGGGGGAATGGTCTGGGAGAGGTTGGTAGTGTGCCTTAAAGGTGTAGGCACACACCTATCTAGCACTAGGCCTTTTGGGAGCTCAAGTGGCTTTGAGGGGGAGGGGGGGATTGGAATCCCAAAGTTAAGCGAGTTGAGGCTAGTGCAATTCCATGATGGGTGACCCCCTAAAGTTGCACCATGAGCTCCCAAAAACAAAACCATGAGGGCGAGGCCCAAAGCGGACAATATGGTGCTAGATGAGTCGGGTCCTGACAGAATGGTATCAGAGCCAGACCCCGACCGGGAAGTGTTACAGCGAGGACGCTGGGCCCTAAGGGGGGTGGATTGTAAGACCCGTGTCCTATAGGGAACGGTGAACAATTCCACATTCCTGCGAGGGGGAATGGTCTGGGAGAGGTTGGTGGTGTGCCTTAAAGGTGTAGGAACACACCTATCTAGCACTAGTCCTTTTGGTAGCTCAAGTGGCTTTTGGGGGGGGGGGGGGGGGGGTATTGGAACCCCAAAGTTAAACGAGTTGAGGCTGGTGCAATTCCATGATGGGTGACCCTCTGGGAAGTTGCACCATAAGCTCCCGAAAACAAAACTGTGAGGGCGAGGCCCAAAGCGGACAATATGGTGCTAGATGAGTCAGCTTCTGACCGAGGAGGGTCGGGTCCTGACACAGATGGTACTCCAAAAAGTGAGGTCTTTAAGACTACAACAGAAGTATGCCTTCATACATCTTGAAATGATCGTCTCAAAGAGTAGAGAGCACCGCCGCTTGAATCATTGCAATTGGACTGATACAGCTCTCTGAATGTGCAAAAATGTAAAGCTTAACAATTAAAGAAATATTCAAAAGTCTCTCGGACAAGCATAGAGCTTACTGCGACATCAGAGACTCCCAGATAGAGGTACAACGAAATTGAAGATCAAGCGTAGTCCTACTCCCAGATATAACTTATCGGAACCCAAATACAAATTACATCCCTTAGGATTCCCTGAATTCCTAAGCGATGTGGGGGCATATGTGGAACCCAAAATCACCGGAAGAATGTGGAACTACCACGTGGCCCATAATTCCTGAAATGACCAAATTGCCCCTAGCAATAATACTTAAAGCCCAAGTACCAAACATGGCTCAAGCCCATAATGCTTAAATAGCCCAAACATTGGGCCTAAACCGGGATGACATGTGGAAGCCTCTATGACAGGACCCATCCCAATCCCCCCGGGATTAACGTGGGATGACCATGCTCCCGTCTGACACGGAGTGTCAGACAAGGGATATTTCCGACCTTTGCCCTCCCGAGCTATCAGAGTACGCAAGGATCTGGAGGAGGCATGTGATATCTCGGTCTCTGCTACAGTCCACATCCGATGTCAACCTGAAGGGCAGTCAAAACATTAAAAACTGTGAGTGGACAAAACAAAAGTTTATAAAAACATTTCATAAGACATTTGTACCCTCCACTAAAAAGCATGCATTCATTCGAAAACCATTTATCCAAAACAAACCATATGTGGGACTAAGCCCAAAGCAGATATAAACCAAGGACGAAAGGACCACAATGAAAACGACCATACGGGCCACTGCCCAAATCCATACGGGACTCGGCCTCAAACCATAAAGAAACCAAGTACACGAGCCACTGCTCAAATCCTGTGCACACCTGTGCAGACCACATATCATATATCATATATACATATAAGTCACACAACCAATCCTGTCACGGTATCCAAAGCTACGCGCGTGCTACCCGGGTCTCAATCCGAGTCTTCTCAAAGTCAAGGTCAATGTCCGCAGACCACTGATCCTACTCGAGGTAATAGTAACCATAGCCTTCCTGAGAGTAAGGAACCCAACTAGGGGGTGACTCCACTCAGTCGGTGCTCTGTGACTACTCTGGGGTCCACCCAAGCCAACGACCCTCCCCGGAGGAGATAATAGAAGTAAAGGAAGGTAGATGAACATATATATACATAACATAAACATTCATGACCGGTTCCCCTGAACCGTCATGATCTATAATAACATAACCGAGGTAACATGCCGGTTCCCATAAACCGTCATGTACCGTAATAACCAACAAGGGTTCATGCCGGTTCCCATAAACCGTCATGAACCACGATATCATAACAAGGGTTCATGCCGGTTTCCATAAACCGTCATGAACCACGATATCATAACAAGGGTTCATGCCGGTTTCCATAAACCGTCATGAACCTGGGAATCCATTTAAGGTTCCCTGACCTGAAATCAAAACCGTAAAGTGACTGGGTCTTGTACCCGAACATAGGACATCAACTGGGCACCGTGCCCGGAATCTGAGGTCATATGCCCGAGACAAAACCAAATGGGTTTCATACCTGAGTTTATCCTTTTAGAAATCCAAAACCATTTCATTAAAACCAATAAAGAAATACAGACCCGTATAAGCACCGTATAAGGCTTAAACCTCGAAATACGTGCTTATACGTAACCACACACAAATGCACCCATGGCATCATCAAACAAGTAATAAAACATACAATAAACATTTATGCATGCACCAATTTAGAAAACAAGGTCCACTCACAGACCGTCCGAGCTGCCGCCTCGATTTGCGTGCCATACGGCTCCCCGAGCCGATCACCGTCACCGGGACTCTCGAACCTGTCCAAATCTTAATAGAAGGTTACTAACTACTTAATTAACCTCCTACCAAAGCCCCGTAATTTTCCCGTATTTTTAACTATTTTTAAAACCGAACCTAAACCTTCTGATGTCCCTAAACATATCGAGACGGTGTCCGATTGACACGAAACCAGTCCCAAAATGTTCGTTACATCGAATAGATGATTTCGTATGTTGGAACCTTCCCCAGATTCCCTGCTACGCGCCCTCACGCGCCGCCTGAAGTGGCTGCGCGTGGGCTTCACGCGCCGCTACAGTACCCGCTGACGTCATCGCTGACGTCAGCATGACGTCATCTGACAGCTGTCAGATCTGACATGTCAGACTCTGACATGTGCCACGTGTCACGCTCCCATTGGTACATGTCACTGTGCTGTCAGTGCCATGTGGCAGTCTGACATGTGCCACGTGTCATCACGACACTGGTCCACGTCAGTGCCACGTGTCAGCCCCTGATTGGGCCACGTCACTGACATGTCAGTGCTGACTGTGCACTGACATGTGACACGTGTCGGCTGATGAGTGGTCCATGTCACCTGACAATCTGACAGGTGCCACGTGTAACGACCCGTCCCAAATTCCATGATTAGATTAGTGACTAATCACGATTAGTGAGGCTAATCCGTGATTAGTAGAGCGAAATCGGACGAGCGATGCGAAATGACCGTTTTGCCCTTGATGGTGGCAAAACGTTGACTCTTTAATCAGGCGGTCAAATGGACTTTGACCGATGACCGTGACGTAGTTCGTGACGTCACGAGTTCATAGACAGGTGGCACGTTCAATTCCGACATTCGTGGAGGAAGTTATGACGTTCGGAAGTTTAGGGGCATTTTGGTAATTTGGGTGAATAGGAGGTCAAAAGTTGACTTTTTGATCGGGAGGTCCGATGGCCGAGGGCCAAAGACCGTTACGTAGATAAGGACGATACGAATCCATAGGCAGGCGGCACACTGAAATCGGACTTCGAACGGGAGAGTTATGGGTCACGGAAGTTCGATTTCACTATGAACGAACTTCGAGACGGGGACGTTTCGGCGAAATCTGATTGGGTGGATATTTTGGTGGGCCCCATGGATGAGTGACAAGTGTCACTCATCCCATTGCTTTGATCCCCCAAAATGTGGATCTATATAATTAATTAATATTATTTAATTATTTTTATAAACCAAACCCACACCTAATTCAATCCTAGCCATCCAATTCAATTCTAACTATCAATCCTCACCCTCCATCTCTCATTCCCTCATCTGATCACACTATCTCCTTCTCTCTTCTCTTCCACGGCATCACCTTCATCACTTCATCTTTTTCTTCATTTTCTCCCTCAGGTACGAGGGAGACTGAGTTTCTCCAATATGAGTTGAGGTACGGGATCGTCGCTCGGTATGAGCGGAGATCCAGGGTTGTCAGATTTGCACCCGGTGTGCCGATGCTGATACTGATACTGGTGATAATGCGTTGGTGCTGGTACTAGTGCTGGTGCTGGTGCCGGTGATCGTGATGACGATGAGTTACGAGTCGGGAAGCGACTCCGTCGAGATGGGCATATGTTCGGTATCTGTGGTTCGGGAGTGGATCACGGATAGTTAGGGTACACGTGGTTGATGTCCGGGTATGTTGTTTCCAATCTTGTTGGAACTTCGGAATCGCGCGAGGTTGCGATTGAGGTGAAGAGTGGAATGCGGGTTTTCCGCATTGGTATTGGGTATGTCGAAGTCGTTTGGGTGACTTCTCAGGTTCTACCATAATTGATGGTGGTAGATGATGTAGATGTTATTGATGTTGTTGGTTGCCACTAGTACACTGATCGTGTATTGGTTGGTGGACCCGTGATTGTCTTGGGTCATCAGGTGGAGTGAGTATATCGAAGTTAGGTGACTGCGATTCCTCATTTTCTACTTGGTGGCAGACGATGTCAGGTTAAGTGACGTGGTGAATGCAGCGAGTTTGGTTGTATTCACATAGGATGAGTTTTGTTGTCATTATCTTGTATCATTCTTGGTTTTCCTCGGTGGAATGACAAGGATCAATACGAGGTAATCAGTGATAACCCACAGTCTCGGCGTGTCTCGTCGTTGACTAATCTATTTAGATGTGGGAAATGGTTGAGGACTTTGGACGTCGTGACGATCGGGGATCGTGACGTCTATGGTCGGTTGACGTAGTGTTGGATCTGGATCGTGATTTGGATATCCAGATCGGTGGAGCGTTTATTACTCTTACTTGGATGTTGAGTGAAGCATGATGGGACTGAACTTCTTTTCGAGGTAAATCCCATATGGCTTATTACTCGCCTGAGTAGTTGTCCGATGAGTAGGTGTCTGACGAGGCCGGATTTTGTCTGACCTAGTGTTGTGTTGATGTTGGAATTGACTTCCCTATGAAGTCAATCGTTGGTAATAGGGTAATCGGTTTAGCAGGTAACCGATAGGTTTGGTTTTGGTATGTCTCGGTAGACGTGAACGATATTTCAGGTTTCGGAATCAGATTTCTAGATGACAATTTAGGATTTGATTTTGGAACTTGAAAGAGGATTTCTAGATTGGGTTTTGGAATCGGATTCTGGGTGACGATTCAGGATTTGATTCTAGAGCTTGACTGTAGATTTTCTTTTATGGATTTGGGTTTGGAATAGTTATTCCAAATGCTAGCTTACGGAATAATGATTTCGGATTCGAATTTGAACATGGATATGGATACTACTTCTGGGTTTGGATTTGGGATTTCTTACGAAATTGCGGATTCGGATTCAGATTTGGAAATAGATAATGGGTTGGAGTTTCGACTTGTCTAGATCGGACAGATGGACTCCATAATTGAAACGTGATTGACTACAACCTAGGTGGTTGTAGGCTGATTGATGGGTAGATGTACGTACCTTGTTCGTTGTTCGAGGTACGACACAGGGCAGACTTGGGATGTCTGGTGACGGTATATAGGTTATACCGGTGGTGCGTTGGAGAGCGTATTGGTAGTCGGATTGGTTCTGATACCATCGGATTAGTTGAGGTCGTGGACTGGACATTGGATACTGTGCAGTGGGGCATGGTATTTCTGATGGGTCTAGTTACACACAGGTCGAGTGAAATGCTTGTGGTTAGTGTAACCACGAGTGTGTGTCATATCAGTTTTTGACTGGCGACTGTCAAGTGGTGGCAGTTTGTCAGATGTGTCAGCGTGGATCGTTGAGTGGAGATTTAGGAAGGAACCGTAGAGTTGTTATGTCAACGAAATGGTAGATCTGACAAGTGGTGTCAGTTCGGAGCGTACGACTTCTGTCATTCGACGTGGTCGAATGTAGTCGATACGACGTGAGTGTTAGTCGTACGTCTGGTTGCGGACGGTTATCGTTCTGGTTAGTGGGTGTACGAGTGTACACAAGTTTCGAGGTCGATTCTACTTTCCACGGGGTGGATGTGGAATCAAGATAATTGGAGTTTCGAGAATGAAACTAATTAAGGAGGGAAGAACGGTTGGGTTTAGGTAGGTTGGAATTTCGAGGACGAAATTAATTAAGGAGGGAAGGTTGTAACGACCCGTCCCAAATTCCATGATTAGATTAGTGACTAATCACGATTAGTGAGGCTAATCCGTGATTAGTAGAGCGAAATCGGACGAGCGATGCGAAATGACCGTTTTGCCCCTGATGGTGGCAAAACGTTGACTTTTTAATCGGGCGGTCAAATGGACTTTGACCGATGACCATGACGTAGTTCGTGACGTCACGAGTTCATAGACAGGTGGCACGTTCAATTCCGACGTTCTTGGAGGAAGTTATGACGTTCGGAAGTTTAGGGGCATTTTGGTAATTTGGGTGAATAGGAGGTCAAAAGTTGACTTTTTGATCGGGAGGTCCAATGGCCGAGGGCCGAAGACCGTTACGTAGATAAGGAGGATACGAATCCATAGGCAGGCGGCACACTGAAATCGGACTTCGAACGGGAGAGTTATGGGTCACGAAAGTTCGATTTCACTATGCACGAACTTCGAGACGGGGACGTTTCGGCGAAATCTGATTGGGTGGATATTTTGGTGGGCCCCATGGATGAGTGACAAGTGTCACTCATCCCATTGCTTTGATCCCCCAAAATGTGGATCTATATAATTAATTAATATTATTTAATTATTTTTATAAACCAAACCCACACCTAATTCAATCCTAGCCATCCAATTCAATTCTAACTATCAATCCTCACCCTCCATCTCTCATTCCCTCATCTGATCACACTATCTCCTTCTCTCTTCTCTTCCACGGCATCACCTTCATCACTTCATCTTTTTCTTCATTTTCTCCCTTTTCCTTCACAAAACCGAAACAACCACACACCATCACCATGCCTTGCTTGGATGAGCTGAACATGATCGTGAGGTGGTGGAAAGATGTTTAGGATCGCAAGCCACGGCCAGCCACGGCGGAGGACACGGCGGGGAGAGAGAACTCGTGAGGTACGTTTTACTCAAAATTTGGATTTTTAGTTTTAGGGGTTTTCGATGATTTCTAAAGATTAGGAATGGTTTCTATGGACCCTAGGAGTCTATTGGGATTGGATTCGAGGGTTAGGAAGGCCTGGAACGACCGTGAACGGCGGAGGAAGTCACGGCCGCCATGGCTGGATTGAAGGTACGGGTTTTCGATGCTTTTCTTACATTTTAAGGTCATAGGACTGTAGTTTAGGTTGAGACGAAGAGAATGGGACAAACGGGGAGTGTTTTGGTGGCCGGAGCTGGGAGAACCGGCCAGGTCAAGCCGCGGGTCACGGCGACCCGGTTACTGGTATTCGGGTCGACCCGCGAGAGGACAGAGATGACAGGTGACGTCATCATGCTGACGTCATCATGTCAGCGATGACGTCAGCATTGTCAGATCTAACAATGTCAGCTGACATGTCAGAAAATGGGCCAATAGGAGTGCGACACGTGTCACATGTCAGTGCACAGTCAGCACTGACATGTCAGTGACGTGGCCCAATCAGGGGCTGACACGTGGCACTGACGTGGACCAGTGCCGTGATGACACGTGGCACATGTCAGACTGCCACGTGGCACTGACAGCACAGTGACGTGGACCAATGGGAGCTTGACACGTGGCACCTGTCAGAGTCTGACATGTCAGACCTGACAGCTGTCAGTGATGACGTCATGCTGACGTCAGCGATGACGTCAGCAGATACTGTAGCGGCGCGTGAAGCCCACGCGCAGCCACTTCAGGCGGCGCGTGAGGGCGCGTGGCAGGGAATCTGGGGAAGGTTCCAACATGTGAAATCTTCTATTCGATGTAACGAACATTTTGGGACTGGTTTCGTGTCGATCGGACACCGTCTCGATATGTTTCGGGGCATCGGAAGGTTTAGGTTCGGGATTAAAAATAGTTAAAAATACGGGAAAATTACGGTGCTTTGGTAGGAGGTTAATTAAGTAGTTAGTAACCTTCTATTACGATTTGGACAGGTTTGGGAGTCCCGGTGACGGTGATCGGCTCGAGGAGCCGTATGGCACGCAAATCGAGGCGGCAGCTCGGACGGTCTGTGAGTGGACCTTGTTTTCTAAATTGGTGCATGCATAAATGTTTATTATATGTTTTATTACATGTTTGGTGATGTCATGGGTGCATTTGTATGTGGTTACGTATAAGCACGTATTTCGAGGTTTCGGCCTTATACGGTGCTTATACGAGTCTGTATTTCTTATTTGGTCTTAATGAAATGGCTTTGGATTTATAAAAGGATAAACTCGGGTATGAGACCCATTTGGTTTTGTCTCGGGCATATGATCTCAGATTCCGGGCACGGTGCCCAGTTGATGTCCTATGTTCGGGTACGAGACCCAGTCACTTTACGGTTTTGATTTCAGGTCAGGGAACCTTAAATGGATTCCCAGGTTCATGACGGCTTATGGGAACCGACATGAACCCTTGTTATGGTATCATGGTTCATGACGGTTTATGGGAACCGGCATGAACCCTTGTTGGTTATTACGGTACATGACGGTTTATGGGGACCGGCATGTTACCTGGTTATGTTATTACGGTACATGACGGTTTATGGGGACCGGCATGTTACCTGGTTATGTTATTACGGTACATGACGGTTTATGGGAATCGGCATGTTACCTTGATTATGGATATTGTGGATCATGACGGTTTAGGGGAACCGGTCATGAATGTTTATGTTATGTATATATATGTTCGTCTACCTTCCTTTACTTCTATTATCTCCTCCGGGGAGGGTCGTTGGCCTGGGTGGACCCCGGAGTAGTCACGGAGCACCGACTGAGTGGAGTCACCCCCCAGTTGGGTTCCTTACTCTCAGGAAGGCTATGGTTACTATTACCTCGAGTAGGGTTAGTGGTCTGCGGACATTGACCTTGACTTTGAGAAGACTCGGATTGAGACCCGGGTAGCACGCGCGTAGCTTTGGATACCGTGACAGGATTGGTTGTGTGACTTATATATATGTATGTGATGGATATATGATATATGATATGTGGTGTGTACAGGTGTGCACAGGATTTGAGCAGTGGCTCGTTTACTTGGTTTCTTTATGGTTTGGGGCCGGGTCCCGTATGGATTTGGGCAGTGGCCCGTATGGTCGTTTTCATTGTGGTCCTTTCGACCTTAGTTTATATCTGATTTGGGCTTAGTTCCCATATATGATTTCTTTGGTTAAATGGTT
Organism: Prinsepia uniflora; assembly: GCA_032719365.1. Taxonomy (NCBI): domain Eukaryota; kingdom Viridiplantae; phylum Streptophyta; class Magnoliopsida; order Rosales; family Rosaceae; genus Prinsepia; species Prinsepia uniflora. The sequence continues at coordinate 46,284,131 of CM064865.1, read as the reverse complement.
TTCCAATGCATGCATGCTTTTTAGTGGAGGGTACAAATGTATTCTTATTAAATGTTTTTATAAACTCTTGTTTTGTCTACTCACAGTTTTTAATGTTTTGACTGCCCTTCAGGTTGACATCGGATGTGGACTGTAGCAGAGACCGAGATATCACATGCCTCCTCCGGATCCTGGCGTACTCTGATAGCCCGGGAGGGCAAAGGTCGGAAATATCCCTTGTCTGACACTTCGTGTCAGACGGGAGCTGGGTCATCCCGCACTAATCCCGGGGGGATTGGGATGGGTCCTGTCACCACGTCATCATGCCACGTCACCACCTTCAACCACTCAACGGGTTGACCCGAACCCTGCAACCGGGTCGTTCAGACCCGCGGGTTGACCCGGTCGGTTCTCCACCGTCCGACCACCAAAATGCCTCCCGTTTGTCCCATTTTCATCCTCTAATCCTAACCTAGGGTTCTATGACATTAAAATGGAAGAAAGACATCAAAAACCCGTACCTTCAATCCAGCCATGGCGGCCGTGACTTCTCCCGCCGTTCACGGCTGTTCCAAGCCGTCCAACGCCTCGAAACCAATCTCATTCATCTCCTGGGATCCCTAGAAACCTTACCCAATTAATGGAATCGAGTAAAAACCATTAAAATCCAATTTCGAATTTTGAAATATTTTCACCTCACGGGTTCGAGCCCCTCCTGCCGTGAAACGCCGCGTCCTCCGCCGTCCTTCGTCTCACAGTCCTTCATTACTCTCTCATGGTCACACACGGCATATGGGCTCGTGGTGGGGAGGTGTGGTGGTGCGGTTTCGGGTTTTTGAAGGAAGAAGAAGAAAATGAAGAAAATGGGGTTATGGGTTTCGGGCTTTAGGGAGAACAGAGAAGAGGGATGGCTGATGAGAGAAGGGAGATGGGATGGAGGGTGTGGATTTAAGGATGAATTGAAATGGATGGCCAAGATTGAATGGTAGGTGGATTTGATTAAAAAAAATTAATTAAATAATATTATTTTATTATATAGATCCACATTTTGGGGGATCAAGTCAATGGGATGAGTGACACTTGTCACTCATCCATGGGGCCCACCAAAATATCCACCAAATCAGATTTCGCCCAAACGTCCCCGTCTCGAAGTTCGTGCATAGTGAAATCGAACTTCCGTGACCCATAACTCTCCCGTTCGAAGTCCGATTTCAGTGTGCTGCCTGTCTATGGATTCGTATCGTCCTTATCTACGTAACGGTCTTCAGCCCTCGGCCATCGGACCTCCCGGTCAAAAAGTCAACTTTTGACCTCCTATTCACCCAAATTACCAAAATGCCCCTAAACTTCCGAACGTCATAACTTCTTCCTCGAACGTCGGAATTGAACGTGCCACCTGTCTATGAACTCGTGACGTCAAGAACTACGTCACGGTCATCGGTCAAAGTCTATTTGACCGCCCGATTGAAAAGTCAATGTTTTGCCACCACTAGGGGCAAAACGGTCATTTCGCATCGTTCGTCCGATTTCGCCCAACTAATCACGGATTAGCCTCACTAATCGTGATTATTCACTAATCGTGATTATTCACTAATCTAATCCTGGAATTTGGGACGGGTCGTTACACTCTCACCCTCGATTTTTTGTACCATGTGTCAGTACGCAAATCAAGGAGAATTTGTCCCATATCGAAACTATGGAAATTGAATATCCCACTCACCCCTACATAAGGGGTACACATTTCTTAATAAATGTAATTCAATTCAACGCTACTTAAGCTCTTAAAATTTCTCTTTCGAAGCTGACTAAAGCATCGGAGCGTTTTCGGTTGAACCACCCCCCGGGATTCAACCTTAACCCCGTTTGATTTTCTTTCTTGTGTGTAGGATCGAGAAGGAACTTTGTAACGACCCGAACTTTCGTAATTATTATTTTATTGTAAATTGACCGTTTTGCCCCTGAGGGGGGGAAAAGTTGACTTTTACCTCGGGAAGTATTTAGGACTTTGATACGTGACCGTGACGTAGTTTAGGACGTCACGAGTTCATAGGCAGGTGGCACGTTCGATTCCGACGTTCGAGGAAGAAGTTGTGACGTTCGGAAGTCGAGGGGCATTTTGGTAATTTGACCATTTGGGGGCCAAATGTTGACTTTTGACCCGGGAAGTCCAACGGACGAGGGCCAATGACCGTTACGTAGGTCTCGTCGATACGAATCCGTAGACAGGCGGCACGCTGAAATCGGACTTACGACGAAAAAGTTATGGTCAAGAACGTAACCGAACTAACCGAGACTCGGAACTTAAAATAATAATAAAATAGTATAATCTGATTTGCTTTAACCCAATCAATCTGGACCCTTGATGAGTGACACATGTCACTCATCTACCCCATCCACATCATCCCCAACATTCTGGATCTTGGTCTGCCATGGGATTAATTAATTAGTTTATTTTCCTTAAATCCTCACCCTTCACTCTTCACTCAGAATCAATCTCAGCCATCCATTCTATTTCTCCTTCTGTTCTTAAGCCATCAGAGACTCACTTCTTCATTTTCATTTCTTCCTTCAAACCGTGCAACCTCCCATTCTCTGCACAAACACATCAGCCATCACACCACCCCTCAGCCTCAACCCACACACCAGCCTACATCTCAGCCACCTCCAGACGACCATCACCACCACCACGGACGGCGGAGCAACCCGGAAAACCCACAAACCCGTGAGGACCCGTGCAGCCCAAAATCATCAAACCATCCAAACCACGACGTCTGGACTCGAACCAACCTAGGGCTAGGACCTTTGTGACCTCTGGACGGCGTAGGACTGGACTGGGCAGCCCACGGCGGCGACACGGCGGCGGTAAGCCTGCAAACCCGTGAAGGCCGATTTTCCTTCCCTGCCTCAAACCGTCCGTTTTTAACGTTGCATTTGTTTGGTTGTTTTTGAGACTTAACCTAGGAGACTAGACGAGTGTTTTGGACCTGAGTTGGTGGCTGGAAACGTGACGGCTCGCCGGAGAAGACGAACCAGAACCGGCAGCCATTTCCCCGTCGTTTTTCAGGTGATTCCTTGATCTTAAAATCCAGTTTTGATCACACAGAGCCATAGAACATGTTCAGACGAGTCCATAGGAACAAACCCCATCGATTTTGGTGGTTGGAATCACGATCTGTGATCGGGTCGAACCGTGGGTCTGCGGTGACCCGATTCGCAGACCCGGTTACTGTAGCTGATGACGTCATCATGCTGACGTCAGCAGTGACGTCATGATGACGTCATCATGTCAGAATATTGTCAGACCAGGGACCAATGGACTGTTGACACGTGTCCTCTGACACTGTCAGCAGTGACGTCATGCTGACGTCAGCATCACTGTAGCACTGTTGACCAGAGGGTTGACCGGCGCGTGGGGGGCGCGTGTGAACAGTGTTTTGTGTGGGACCAGTGCCATTTTCAAGGTTTCGACGATACGGATCCAATGGCGGTGGTTTCGTGTCGATCGGAGATCGTTAAGTTGGTCAAATTAGGGTTTGATGCCTTGGGAAGCGTGATCGGACGGCTTTCCCGGGCCGGTTTCAGTCTAGGGTTTCGTAGTTGTTTAGTAGGGACTTAAAGTGACCTTTACGTATGTTTTGGGCGTCTGGGACGTCAGGCATCTGGGATGTCAGGGTTGGGATGTATAGTGCAGTGACTAAGATTATATTATGTTGATATTATTCTGCTTATGACTATATGGTTTTGTGGTTTTGATACTATGCATGTCTTTTCGGAAAACGGAGGGGAAAAGTTATATGTTTTCGAAATGGTAAACTACTTTGTAAACCTTGAGTTTCGGCCCACTCACCTTTGTTGTTTTACTACCCCTCCAGGTAGTGCTATCGAGGAGGAGGATCCCGAGGAGGAGGAGGAGGATCCCGAGGAGGAAGAGGCATAGGTTTACGTTGCGTACCTGAACCCTACTGCTGGGTAGGTTGGCACGTAGTGTGTCTAGAGTCGTGCTCAATAAACTGTATTCGGGAACCATCCCTTGTCTGACACTATATTTGTGTGGTGTGCTATGTATGACTTAACTTTGGATTTTCTTTATGCATTTTATCTTCAATAAGGGTATTTTTGGTATTTTAACGTCGGGTGTCAGACGGGAGCAGGGCACGTCCGGGTGGTCCCAGGGGATCGAGGCGGGTCCTGTCAACTTGGTATCAGAGCACTAGGTTGTGGTCAGCATGCTAGACTAGTGGTCAGTACTTAGTTTAAACGATGTCAGTATCTAATCTATGCCTCTTAACAGCGGGTTATGCCTCCAAGGAGAATTCCTCAAATACGAACTGACGAGGAAATCGCGAGAGAGATGGAATGTGCTAGCATTGAGCGGGCTCAAAGGTTGGGAGCCACACCGTTCAGCGGGGGATCAAACCCCGAGGATGCCCATGAGTGGATTGCGAAATGGGAAAGAATCTTCACCGTGATGCACTGCCCACCGGCGAGCGGGTGGCATTGGCGGCCTTCTTACTGGAAGGCGGGGCTTATCAATGGTGGCATGGTCTTGAGATGTCCGGGTGGACTGTTCACACCACCACATGGGAGGTCTTTCGTGCCCGATTCTTAGATCAGTATTACCGCGTTCATTTCGCATGGCACGAGAGGCAGAGTTCCTGCGGCTGGAACAGGGAGATATGTCCGTGGCAGATTACGAGCAGACCTTCGGGAAGCTTTCCCGTTTTGCCGCAGCTTTCGTGAGTACTGAGGAGGAAAAATGTCAAAGATTTGAGTTGGGACTCCGAGGGGAGTTGCGGGCAAGTGTGACGGCTACTAGTTACGCGACTCTGAGGGACATGGTCGACGCTGCAGTTCGTGTCGAGGCCAGTCTGGCGGCACACCAGGCGCGACAATCATCAGGCGAGGGCAGCGCCGGGATGGTCCACATCCTGGACCAACCGGCCCAAAGATCTCTAAGGGGGGAAATTACCGAGGAGCACCCTCATCTCTACGTGGTCGTGGCTGGTCAGGTCGACATGGGAACTCTCAGAGGGGCGGATCGAGATTCAGTTCTGGACAGCATCAGCTTGAGTGGTGCATCAGGAGGGTCTTGGGATGGACCGAGGACAGTTAATTACTTTGCTTGTGGAGGAGCGGGCCACTATGCCCGAGATTGCCATTTATTGTCAAGGAACAACGAGACTAAAAGGTGTTAGTGTGACACAGAGTTCGGCTTCTCACCCTTCCAGAGGCCGAGGACAGAGTGCTGAGCGTGGCGCGCGTGGGCGCGGACAGACTACCGGGACCCCGAGCTCGTGTTTTTGCAGTGACTCAGCAGCAGGCGAGGTCAGCCCCTGGTATGGTTACAGGTACTCTTCATATCTCAAATATTGTAGTACGGGTATTAATGGATGCTGGGGCTACTCATTCTTTTATTTCGAAAAGTTGTGCGGGTATGATAGATCGTGAGGTGTCAGCCTTGGATAGTGAAATGGGTGTTGGTACACCGATGGGCGTTGTGTACATCGTGAATCAGGTGATCCGGAGATGCCCAGTAAGGGGTGGAGGATGTAGATCTGCTAAGCTGATCTAATCCTAATGGATATCCATGACTTTGATGTTATCTTGGGAATGGATTGGTTGACTGAGCACAGGTTCGCTCATCGACTGTTGTAGTAGGCGGGTGATTCTGCGAAGTCCGGGTTTGCCGGAGGTTACTTTTCAGGAGAGCGCGACGGTTCGCTACCTGAAGTAATTTCTTCACTTGCCGCTACGAAGCTTCTACAGAAGGGATGCCAGGGTTATCTGGCGCATGTTGTGACGACGAATAGTGATACTTCGGGTGCCGATGATATACCTGTGGTGCGGGAATTTCCGGATGTCTTTGGGTGTTATTTTACTGTCTAAACTGATAGTTTCTTGTGTTGTTAGAATTGTTCACTTTAATAACATGATTCATAGATTACTTGGATCAAAATTTTGCGTTCAGGAATAACCTTGTAATTTAACTCATTACATTCTTAGGATTGCACATTACTTTCTAGGGTTAGTGTAGTGTCATTAAATCTTTTTTGTGTTTAATGCTTTCCTTTGTGTTATAATCGCTTAAGAGATGTGATATTATCTTATGAGACCTATTGCATAATTGATTAGAAATTTAGTAGTTTAAGAGAACTAAACATACAAGTAAGAAGAGATGAATATACAAGAGTGGACATAAGAGACCTCTTGCATGGGCACAAGATTAACTAGCAAACATAATAAGTGACCTTGAAAATCAAGTTGGAAAGTAATTGTGGTTAGTGTTGGATTGAGTGTCATAACCTACTATCTTTATTAATTGCTTTTTTTATGTTCTTTAATTATTTTATTTTCATTTATATTAAAACACCCATGTATGTGTGCGTTTGTGTTTAATTTTATTTGTTATTTTTATTTTATTAGTGTCTATTTTATCCAAAAAGTTTTTTATGGGACTTTGTCCCTTAATGGTCTTTATATATCCTAGATTGTTTTATTAACATGGTTTTTTTTTTTTAAGGTACAAGCTTTTTGGGAGGCAACCCAACTCGTGATTGGTTCAATATGTGCAAGTGATAGAGTGTTGGTGAGATATGTGTTTTAAAAAAGTCCATTATACAAAGGTTAAAGTAAGAGTAGTTTAAATAATGTGATTGATAATTCGGATTTACTTACGTAAAAGTATCGGTTTTGTCTATGAAACTAATCTATTATTTGTAAGTTCGAGTTAGCATGAGCATTCGCATTTCAATTCTTAGTTTTCTAAAATGTAGCTTCGGCTACAACTCTTTTCGAAACCCCCAAAATCATTTATTCATTTTAATTTTTTAATTCTTTTATTTATTTATTCATTTATACATTTTATTCATTTATTCTTTAATCTTTTATTCTTTTTCAGTAACCATTATTTTATGTCACTAATTTCCCCATTTAAGAATGATCCTTATTTACCAATACTATATCTATACAAAAAGGGTTTTAATTTGCATATACTTTCATTAAGTATTGAGTGTTACTTTATATTTACTTTGATGGTTGGTTTAAGCGTATGAGTGGAACTTGTGCACATAAGATGCAACTACAACAACAAATACTTGTGTAAGCTGTTTACACCCGAAAAATACCACTACGGGCCTCAGAGGAGTTTTTAAGAGATTAAAGACCCAATCTAACTTAAAGCCCAAGCCCAAGCCCAGTCAATATCTACAGTTGAATCATGGGGAAGTGTGAGAAATGAGTCACAGACAATTCTGACACAGCGCCGAAAACCGTCTGAAGGGGTAAGGGGACAAGTGACAAAAGTTTTCGCAACTGAGATGCACGTAGGAATGCACGTGTTGACTATCCACTACCTTAGGCCGCCTATAAAAGGAGAAGAATACCTCTTCTCAAAGAACAACCAACTGAACTAAAAAAAATACAATTGATCAAATCCAATCAATTACAACAACTACAAAACTATCAAAAAAATTCTTTGTTACTCAAAAACTAGCCATCTTGGAAAAAACCTGTATCCTCGACACAGTCCTAGACTCAGTTCTTCTCTCTCAACCCCTCTCAAAAGCCTTCAATCCAATTCAACTTGGAACCCAAGCTCGCATTTGTAGATTTCCTGACATTCACACTACTTTTTGACTAAGCTTCCTCTACTTGTATGAAGATCATCATCCTCACTACGACTGCCTTCAATAAGTCTCTTGAGACCCCAAACCCTCACAATCTCACAAAGTCATCCTGACATCATCATGTATTTTTATTGCTCTACCAACACCCTTGGTATGATTTTCAACAAATATTCATATATGTTGATAATCTTTGTCGACCAACGCCAGCTCATGGCTTAGTCTAGGGATGATTTGCTCCACACACATGTAATTCCACCTTGACTAAAACTTCTTAATTTATGTTCTAAGTGTTTGAATCCCCCCTTCCCCTTTCTTTGCCTCATTTTCTCTTCCAATTCTTGGCTCCAATAACTGGAAAATATCAACCAATGGTTCTACAGGCCGCTTAAGCCATAGAACCATCAGCGTGTTCTGGTTCAGTACTCGAACAGCCTAACTTGGTAGGGTCGATCTGTCAAACCCCTTCTCCTAACTCTAGGAAACTGAATTGCATGCAGCGAACATGAACATGCGAAACATTGAATTTGGACTAGGTGCAAAAGATAATATTTAAAGTCCTCGCAAGAGGCATAGAAAAGAATAGTGTCAACAAAATGCCCCCTTGCCCCACTTTCACTTGATTTCGAACGATGGTTCATAGGTCAAAATTTAGAACCAACCACTAATCCTATCTAGTAGCAGTCACTAATAGTGGCGCTCCTAATTTGAAGGCAGATAGAAAGCCAATCCAGCAAGACCATCCTGCTAGGGGCATGCCAGTAGCACCTTGGCCCAAAGCTTCCATCCTTCCCCCCTTCACCCTAGTTACTTATACTGCACACACCCACCCCCCCCCCCCCCCCCCCCCCCTTTTGCATGAAGCTACAACGAAGAGATCCCCACTTACACCAAGTACCCACGTATTCATTCCTTCGGAAGCTTGCCACCGTATGGTGACCTTGGATTTTGTAACAACAATGTTTTGGGCACGAACATAATCTGGCACGCCCAATGAGACTCATTTACAGTGCATGTTCAAGTTCCTATATACGAATCGAAAGCGTGACTCGAAGGGAAGATTTGTGAGGGCTACGCCACAAATAGAAATTCTTGGGCCACCACTAAGGGAGGGCAATTTGGAAACTCCTCGTGATGAATGTCTTGAGGATATCACCAATCAGGAATTAGCTAAGGAGGAATTGATGAAGTTCATCAAGGATGTCTTAGCTCCCATCTGTGATAAGATGAAGGCTCTAAATAAACAGGTTCAGGAGCTCTCCAAACAAGGGAAAATGGATTCTAAAGGGACTGACACCCCACCTCTAGAGGTAGCAAGCTCGGACAAAGGGAAACGAACCATGGATTCTGGAGTTCTTATTCTGGAACCTATGGTTATGAGGGATTTTTCCCTTAATGCTTTGCCTGTCGAAATGACACGACCTACCCCCAATCCCCCGGGATTAAGGGATAAGTCATGCTCCCGTCTAACCCACGTGCGACACGAAGGCTAAACCCTCGTCTAACCTCCATGGAACATGTAAGCCAGACAAGGGATACCAAGGTCAACATACCAAAAACCACGTCTGGTTTCCCAGAGTGCATAGAAACCACTGTGGATCGCATATGTGATGTCTCCGCCTCACTAACAACATCCCGCACTGCATCAACAACCTGGAGGGTATCGAAAAACAGAAAAGACTGTCAGTAGACAAAAATCGTTAATAAGTTCAAAAAACGTTTTAAAAGAAAATAGATTTATGCCCTCCACGTAAAACCAATGCATGCATTCGAAAACCATTTCATTAACGAGATAATAAAAACTGTTTATGACAACCAAATTCATTTCCATTTCCTCAAATCTTGGGCCTCAGCCCAACGCCATTCAATCCATATCATCTGGGTCACAGCCCAAAACATCTGAAAATCATTGGAAAACCATCAATGTATCACAGAAATCCAAAATCAGTTAAAACACATTTCCATCAATCGAACTTGCTGGATCTATCCGAGTCTTTAAACTCAATATATATCCGAGTCTTTAAACTCAACATGCCTCAATATCAATACAAATCTTTAAACTCCCGAGTCTTTAAACTCAATAGGCATAGGGGGGAAATCATAATATCCGAGTCTTTAAACTCTCGAGTCTTTAAACTCACCGGGTCTTTAAACCCAAAATCACATATTCAGGCCTGCCCCCATCACATATCATATACGAATCTTTAAACCCAATACCAGATCCAGCAAATCAAATCCAAAACCATTTTATCAAATCAAAATCCATAAGTCCATTTCCAAATCCAAATCTTAAATCATCATTCTGAATCCCAATCCGAATCTGAAATCATCATTCCGAATACAAATCCAGAAATCATTCACGTTATCGAAATCATTTTTCCAAATCTATTTATAAACCATTGAAATTAATTCATAATTCAAATCCCAAAATGATAGTATCGAAACCATCATGAAATCATAGCATAGAAGCATAATCACGAAATACGTATAAATATGGAAACCATCTCGAAATACGTGCAAATGATAAATCATCAGTATCATAATCATAATCATCAAAATCATATATAGAAAACATATAAAACATTTATGCATGCATCATAATTTAGAAAGCAAAGTCCACTCACAGACCATTCCTGCTACTGCCTCGATGTAACGACCCATCCCGAAATTCGGGATTAGATTAGTAACTAATCATGATTAGCGGGGTTAATCGGTGATTAGTTGGGCGAGATCGGACGAACGATGCAAAATGACCGTTTTGCCCTAGTCGTGGGTAAAACGTTGACTTTTAATTCAGACGGTCAAATGGACTTTGACCAACGACCGTGACGTAGTTTGGGACGTCACGAGTTCATAGACAGATGGCACGTTCGATTCCAACGTTCGTGGTGAAAGTTGTGACGTTCGGAAGTCCAAGGGCATTTTCGTAATTTGGACGAAAAGAGGGAAAATGTTGACTTTTTGACCGGGAGGTCCGATGGCCGAGGACCGAGGATCGTGAGGATGGTCTCGATGCCCTGAGTCCGTAGACAGGCGGTACGCGTCAATCGGAGTTCGAATGACCAAGTTACGGGTCTAGGATGCGTGAGGGGCATTTTGGTAATTTGTCAAAGGAAGGTAAAATGGTAATTTTGGCTGCTGCTTGTGAAACAACCGTGTATGGTGCTGGGTTCTTTTCTGAGAACAGAGCAAGGTGCAATTGTTTATGGAATCAATTGCTTGGGCTGGGTGCTAATGGACTGAATAGGGAATTGTTTAATACTGATAACATAGTGCTAGGCATGCTGGGAATTGTTTATTACAGTTGGGTGTTTGGGGCAGTGTAGGGGTACACGATGCCGTGATGGTGTTTTGATTTTGGAGAATAGGTTACCTTGTGCGTCGAATTAATTTAACTGAGTGTGGGAACAGAGACTGAGGATAGTGCACGGTTGTGTTGGTAGAGGTGAAGTGCGGGGAACAATCGCGCAGTGAACTGTGCTGATACATTTGAAATTGGAAAACAGAGTCTGTGGAGCCATTGTTATTTCGACCTCCCCAATAACGGTTTGGAGAGAAAATGAGCGCTGGGGAGGAATGAGAGAAACATAGAGATGTTTTGGTGAGGAAAACGGGGGGATTGAGTGAAGATTATACAACGGGAACCCGAAACTCGTTTTTGGGCAAATTCGAATTCGAATTTGAATTGTAGGCCAGCCCAGGTCGAATTAAGGTTCGAATAAGCTTTCTGGGACCTTAGTTAGTTGATCCAAATCAAGTATGGCAAGTTTTGAAGCTCCTGGAGCCTTGGACGGACGTCGTGGGTGGCCGGGAAATCGAGCTTTGTGTTCGTGCAATTGGAGGTATGTGTTTGTGGAATTGAATCCCAAATCATCCTTACCATGAGGCTACGATGCTATACTACCAATTAATTGAAAAATTACTTGGTTATACGATGAATTCAGACGAGGAACTCGTTTGAGGAAATTGGGTTAAGTCGAGATGGTTAGAGGTAATGACGACTGCAATGGATGTTACAGATCCCTAATTAAACTGGTTGCGAAGCTAATGGAGTGTTCAATTAATCAAAATGGTGTCAAATTGAGGGAATGCTAGCCGGGTCAAGTCGCGGGTTAAACGGCCGTACATCAGGAAGCCGGGTGAAGACGATGACTGGGCCTGTCACTGTAGCAGGCGCGTGAGTGTCACACGTAGCCGCTTGCGGCGGCGCGTGAGGCGCGTGGGCCTGATTTTCGAGGTAAGTCCAACATGACTTTTGTCCTGCACATTGTAACGAACATTTTAACGTTGGTTTCAAATTTATCGGACACCGTTTCGATGTTGTTTCGAGGGTCCGAAGGTTTAGGTTACGTTTTTAATTAATGATTAATTCCCGGAAAATTATGAGAAATTAGTATATGGATATTTGAGACCTTAATGACCCTGTAATGTGATTTCGGATAGGATTCGGGTTTTCTGGAAAATGGAGGAAATTACGGGAACGCGTGAGGCGCGAAATCGAGCCTTAAGAACGGTGTGTAAGTTGACATTGCTTTCCAAATTTAATGCATGCATAAATATTTCTATGATTTCTATGATTATGATTATGATTTGTGATTGATTTCGGTTTCCGTATTATACGTATTTTTTAGATGCACACGAAATTGCACGTATTTCGAAATATGGTTTCCCGTATATTTTGGATGATGATTTAACGAATGATTTTATATGACTTTTGCGTATCATGTTTTTAAGATGTTTTCATTGCAGTTGTGAGTATGGTTTACGGTTTTGACCAATTTTTCGGGAATGTCCCAGATTTGCACATTTTACGAGATTTCGAGTATGTTTTAATTGGACCGTGATTTTGGTGATTATGATTGTGGTTTTGATGTTTTGATAATGAGATTTGAGAAATGAAGTGATTTTAAGGAATTAAAATGGATTTTGAAAAAGGTGATTTGGGGCTTGATGCTAGGGGCATAAAAGTAATTTTGATGAACGAAATTTCAGTTTTCGGAAGTTTCAAAAATGAATTCTTGGTTTGGGTTCGGGATGATGCTTCCGGATGCCAGCTTACGGAATCATTATTGCGAATTCGAATTCGGGAATGGAAAAGGATTTAATAAAGTGATTGGTATGATTATACGTGCCCCGTGTTTAATGATGATTTGATTATGTTTGTGAAGTATGATTTGGGGAATTGAATGTGGAAATTCGGACCATGAGTCTTGTTGTGAAAAATGTGATTTCGGGATGGATCCCGCGTTGTTGTCATTGACAAATGCTTTGGGTTTAAAGACCCGTTGAAAACTGTTTTGGGTTTAAAGACCCGGTGCTATTGCTGGAGCACGTTTTGAGTTTAAAGACTCGGTTAATTGATGATGGGGGAGGGCCCTTAATGAGTTTAAAGACTCGTGAGTTTAAAGACTCGGTTATTGTGATACCCCTGATGCCTATTGATTATATTCTAAGTTTAAAGACTCGTTGAAATCCCGGGAAGGCCTGATTATGCGCATGGTTTTGAGTTTAAAGACTCGGGCGCACTTGATATCCAGCAAAATGATTGACTTGTGATTTATTGTTAATTTCTGATGTTTCGGTTGGATTGGGCAGTGGCCCGGTTTATATGGTTGATGGATTTGGATTATGTTGTATACTTGGATTTTGATTTCGTGGTTTTAGGCTGAGGGCCTGTGTTTATGATTGCGGGCTAAGACCCGAAGGTTAAGAAAAGGAAAATGTTTTCGATTTTCATATACGGATTTCTTATGTTGAAAATGTAACAGATTGCTAAACAATTTTTTATATGCATGCATTGGTTTTACGTGGAGGGTAGAAACTTTTTTCGTAACTGTTTTATAAACTGGTTTATTTTTGTCCACTCACACCTTTTGGTTTTTATTGACCCTCCAGGTCGTGGCGCGTTGGTCGAGGCTGATCAAGAGGCGGAGGCATGAGTAAGCACGTGTGGCTATCCCTGGTCTGGCAAGTACTAAGGGTAACTTGGGAGTTTCAGTCGTCTTGCCAGGCGGGAGCAGGACCAGGCACGGTTAACAATGCCCTATTTGGGGGCGGTCCTGTTACTCGATACGCGTGCAATACGCCTTCCCCAGCTAATCCATTATCACTGGACTTCCCGAACCTGTCCAAATCACATTCTAAGTTTAGTAACTACTTCAATATGCTTATACTAAATGCCCGTAAATTTCCCAAATTTTTAACTATTTTAAATTTGATCTTAAACCTTCGGACATCACGAATCATATCGAAACGATGTCAAATCGACTCGAAACCAATCTCAAAATGTTCGTTACATCAATTACATAAAATCACGTGTTGAAAACTTCCCCAGGAATAGTTCCACGCGCCCTCACGCACTTCCCAAAGGGGCTTCGCGTGGGCCTCACGCACCAGCACAAGTCATCCCTGACCTTTCACCGAACCGAGTTCAGACCGGTTCAGACTGACCTGGTTTAACCAAATTGGTACGACCGGTTTGACGCCATAGTTCCTTCATTTTTGGCCCGTTTTCAATCCTAATCAGTCCTATAGCTACGTCTCACTATTTCCCATCTATCCACATAATCAAACCACAAAATTAAGGCAAGAATTATACCTCCCCGAACCGTGATCAAAAGCTCGATGTTCCTCTGTCGTGTTCTTGTGATACTGGCCACCATTGGTCGTGGTTGCATGCCCAGACGACTCACCTAAGCCTACAAAACATCATCACATTGATCATCAATCCCTAAAACAAACTTCACCATTACTCAAACAGAGACCCCACGGGTTTCTTACCTCAACGCGCCGTCGCGAGCTCCACCGTGGCCACTACCATCATTAGTGCGACTCTTCCTTCCATTCTTCTTCACAAGTCAAGAGCAAAGGAGGGCTTTTAAAAGGGTTGGAATGGATTGGTTCCTTACGGTTTCGCACACTGTTTCACGTGTTCAGATTACCGTCCACGACGGTTCTTGTGGCAGTACCACCACGTTCCTTTTCTTCCACTGACACGACCCATCACAATTCCCCCCGAGATTAACACGGGATGTGTCATGATCCCATCTGACACAAAGTGTCAAACTAGGGAAAATTTGAACCTTTAGCCCGACCGGCTTCCATAGTACGCAAAGATCCGAGGGAGGAGTGTGATGTCTCGGTCTCTGCCACAGTTCGCATCCGTAATCAACCTGAAGGGCATTAAAAATCAGAAAAGACTGTAAGTGGACTAAAATAAAAGAGTTCATAAAAACATATTTCATAAAATACCTGTATGCCCTTCACTAAAAAGCATGCATGCATTGTAAAACCATTTATCAAACCACATATATTTAAACAACCATATTTACGGTCTCAGCCCCAAGTTCCGTAAATTAAAGTCATACGGGCCCCTGCCCAAAACCAATTACACAAATCCATAACATAGTAAACATATGTGGGATCTCAGCCCAAATCCATTTATCATTCATAAAACACAATTTCGCAAATCCAAGAAATCATATTTATTCATCTCATATAACCAATCCTGTCACCCTATCTAAAGCTACGCGCGTACTACCCGGGGTCTCAAATCCCAAGTCTCCCAAGGGTCCACCCAGGTCAATATCTGTAGATCAATGACCCTCCTAATCCATAGCCTTCTTGAGAGTAAGGTACCCAATGGGGGCAAATCCACTCAGTTAGTGCTCCGTGACTACTCCGGGGTCCACCCAGGCCAACGATCCTCCCCGGAGGAGACAATCCATAAATAAAGGATGATATATGACAAACCATTTGAAATAATTCTCAAAACCTTTCAAAGGTTCATGCCTGGTCCCCATAAACAGTCATGAACCAGAAATCCATTTATGGGTCCTCGACCCGAAATCACAATTCGTAAACCATAACTGGGCCCTAAACCCGAATTCATAAACAAACTGGGCCTCTGGCCCGATTCGTAAACCAAATGGGCCTCGTGCCCGATTTCGTAAACCAAATAGGCCTCGTGCCCGATTTCACAAACCAAATGGCCCTCGTGCCAGATTTCGTAACCCAACTGGGCTCCGAGCCCGATTCATAAATCAACTGGGCCTCCGGCCCGATACCTTGTTAAATCAATTGAACTTCAAGTCCGAGAGTTCATAAATCAAATGGGTCTCGTGTAACAACCCGTCCTGAATACCGGGATTAAATATTAATTAATTATAGATTAGAATGACTAATCGGAGATTAGTTGAGGAAAATCGGACGAAATGTGCAAAATGATCGTTTTGCCCCTAGGCGTGGGCAAAATATTGACTTTCTGTTTGGGCGATCAAATGAACGTTGACTGATGACTGTGACGTAGTTCGGGACGTCACGAGTTCATAGACAGGTGGCACGTCTGATTCCGACTTTTGAGGAAGAAGTTATGACATTCGGAAGTCGAGGGGTACTTTAGTCATTTGGTTGAAAGTGGGAAAAATGTTGACTTTTGACCCGGGAGGTCTGATGGCCTAGGGCCGAGGATCGTTACGTAGATTGAGTCGATACGAGTCCGTAGACAGGCGGTACGTCGAAATCGGACATCGAACGGGAAAGTTATGATCACGGGAGTGAAATCGGTTAAAATTACGTCCCGGGAATTCGATTGAAATGATAATAAAATATTGAAGTTTGATCAATGATTATGGACCCTTGGATGAGTGACAAGTGTCACTCATCCCATGATTTGAGACCCCTAAATTATGGATCATGTTTCCCGTTAATCCATGATTAATTGTGTAAAAAGTGGTGATGAGTTTGCACGGTTTTATGTAGCTTGTGAGGAACCAGTGTGAGGGTGGTGTGTGTGTGTAAGTGAACCATGAGAAACAATCTCTACAAACCCCCTTGATCTTCATTTCTTTGCCTGTAACATGTGAAGGAAACTGAGAGAAGAGATTGAGATGATCGTGGTAGTGTGATCATGGTGGACCGTCCTGGAAGGTGGCCACGAAACCGTGAAAAGCAGAGTACTTGAAACCATGAGGAATCAACCCAGTCTAGCCTCTCAAACCCTCATCCTTTGCTTGTTCTTTGGGAATGAAAAAGAAAGAGGAAGTGGAGACGATGAGGGTGATGTTCACGGTGGTGCAACGACGGCAACGGGAAATGGTTGCTCGAAACTCTGTTTTCGACTTGAAATTTGCAAATCGTGAATGGTTGGTCGTGATGCTTCAAATGGAGATTGGTTTGAGCTTTCTAGGATTGTCTCGATCAGGATCACATCAAGAACTGAGAGAAATGGTGTATATTTGGCTTAGAACAGACATGGCGAACGTGAAGAGTTTCGAGGATTGAGTTGTGAATTTCGAAGGATTAAACGATGAAATTGAGATCGAAAACAAGTTTATCATAGTCCTACGAAGATTTTGGATGGATTAATTGAAGAAAAACAAGTGGGATTGATGAACTTCGAAGAATGAACAGTGCCTAGATATCCTTCGAATGTTCATCTTCGAATCGGTTAGATTAAGGTAAGGAATTGTGTAATTGAACATACAAACCTCTAATTAAGATTAAAACGATGATGTTAGCTAAATCAATTGAAAGAATTGATGCATAATTGACAAGGATTGAGTCGGGTCGTCTCGCAGGTTGCAGAACCTTGATTGCAGGAAATCGGGCAGGGACGACGACACTGCAGCAGGCGCGTGGTGGTCACGCGCAGCCACTCACGGCAGCGTGTGAAGGCACATGGAGCCTTGTTTCAAGGTGAGGTCAACATGACTTTGAATCCTCTCAGTGTAACGAATATTTTGGGACTGGTTTCGTGTCGATCGGACACCGTCTCGATATGTTTCGGGATGTCCGAAGGTTTAGGATTTAATTTAAAAATAGTTAAAAATTTGAAAAAATTATGGGACTCAAATGAAGGGTTAATGACCCTTTAGTGTGATTTGGACAGGTTTGGAAGTCCCGATGATAGTGGTGTGGCCCGGGAAGGCTTATGGCACGCGTATCGAGGCACATCATAGGACGGTCTGTGAGTGGACTTTGGTTTTATAAATACTATGCATGCATAACTGTTTTATATGTTTTATATACGTGATTTCTATGATGATGATTGTGATTATTGATTTTGCGTATGTTACACGTATTTCGAGATGTTTTCCGTATTACACGCATATTGAAGCTGATGATTTTATTGTGGTTTTACGTGCTTGCGGTTTCATGAATAATGTTATGAAATGGTTTTGAAATTGGAAAGATGAACTTGGGCATGAGGCCCAATTATTTTGAAAACCTTGGACTTGGATTCCATTTGAGTTACGTAATCGGGCCGGGGGCCCAGTTGCTTTATGAAATCGGGCCAGGGGCCCAGTTGTTAGGAAATCGGACTGAGACACATTTGAGTTATATTATCGGGCCAGGGGCCCAGTGGATTTACCAAATTGGGTCGAGGGCCCAGTTGATTTACGAAATCGAGCTTGGGGCTCAATTGATTTATGAAATCGGGCATGAGGCCTAGTTGGATTATAAATGTGATTTCGGGTCGGGGACCCTAAATGGATTTGGATAAATGGTTTTGGATTGAGAAAATCAGATTTCTGGATTTGTGATGGTTTTATGGAAATTCCAGGCAGGGCCCTTTTAGATGTTTTGAGATGATTTGATAAAACTATTTTCCATAAACCATCTTGATACGAGGATATGTGGATGGACTCCTCCAGGTGTCTGGGACACTGGAGAAGTCACGTTGCATTGCCTACGTGGGGTCACTGTATGGAGCGACCAGACAGTATAGTGACTCAGGAGTAAGATTACTATGATTAGACGTCTGGGACGTCAGACATCTGGGATGTCAGAGATATGGACCCGGTGAGACCCCGGGCAGCACGCGTTGCTTACACCATGAGGTATGACGTCTGGGACGTCGAGCGTCTGGGACGCTAGGCATCTGGGATGCCGAGGATGGTTTAAACATATTTTGCTTGAATGGTATTTATGGTTATGGTTTTGGGCGGTGGCCCACTTGGAACTGGATTTGGTATCTTGATTTCGGATTTATCGAGTATATCTTTTGTTTTTCGGTACTCTTGGATTTGGGCAGGGACCTACGTTATTTGGTTTTACGGATTTTGGGCTAATGGTTTCTTTTAGTAAATGGTTTGCTTACTGGTTTCGATGGATGCATACGTTTTAATAAAGGGCATAAATATCTTTGTGAAATGTGTTTTATGAGCTCCTTTATTTTCTTCCATTCACAGCCTTTGTTATTTTCACTGCCCTTCAGGTTGATCACGGATGCGACTGCAACAGAGACCGGGACATCGCATGCCTCCTCCATCGATCCTTCCGTACTCTAGAAGCCTCGAATGGGCAGTGGCATTAGGTTATCCCTTGTCTGACACTTCGTGTCAGACGGGAGTATGGCACATCCCACGGTAATCCTTGGGGGATTGGGATGGGTCGTGTTATCACGTACCCGATTCCATATTTTCAAATCCAAAATTGATTCACGAACCAATTGAGCCTCTGACCCGAAAACATAGCTAAATGGACTTCGAGTTCTAGGGTTTCCAAAACAAAATGGGTCTCGAACCCAAGTTTACCTTTTGAAATCCAAAACCATTTCATTAAACCATTTCGAAAACCATAAGCACGTATAATCAGTGCAAAACCGTAAACCTCGATTTACGTGCAAACACGTAAATCACCTCGAAATGAGTGAAATCATATAAATCACTAACATCCAAAACGTCATCATAGAATCACATCTATAAACCATATAAAACATATAGAATGACATCAAGGTTCACTCACAGACCGTCCTAGCTGCAGCCTCGATATGCATGCCATAAGCCTCCCCAGGCTAATCCGACCTCTCCGAGTCATCCTGACCTATCCAAATCATACCCTAAGGTTACTACTAAGCTATACAAGTCCATATTAAGAACCCTAAACTTTCCCGGAAAAGTCAAGATGTCCCGTACACGTTTCCCAAGGTGAAAAATCTCGATTTGACCAACTTAACGATCTCCGATTGACCCGAAAGCACCGCCAATGGATCCGGATCGTTGAACCTTTAAAACGGTCCTAATCCCACCTAAAAATACGCTTTCACGCACGAGTCAAAGTTCAGGTCAAAGGTTGACCAAAAAGTCAACACTAACTTCATCATGAACAGTAAGTCAACGGTCAAAAAGACAACAGGTCAAAGTCAACGAGTCAACTTGCCGGTCAACGAGTCAACTCGCTGGCGACCGAGTCAACTCGGCGGCGTCTCACCAGAATTTCTCACGGGAAAACTCCATTGATGCCCCAAACTTCAAACTTCGATATCTCACTCGTTTCTCAACCAAATTTGACGTTCTACCTATGTAAATCCATCTACTCGAGTGAAGGATTCCAAATTTCAACCAAGAAATTTCAGAAAGTACCTGGTCTGAAAGTTATGGCCATTCAAAGGTTCGGCCAGAATTCCGGTCATCATTGCGGCCACCTCCAAGGTCCAAATGTAAGGACCAATCCCGGAAGTTAGGATTAGTGAGGTGATTAGTGGTGGATTAACTGGGTTAATCGGTAGTTAGTGGGTGAATTTTGGACTTTGGGCGCAGAATGACGATTTTGGCCCTAGTTGGGCAAAATGTTGACTTTTAGTTCGGACGGTCAATTGGGCATTTACCGATGACCGTGACGTAGTTCGGGATGTCACGAGTCCGTAGACAGGTGACACGCCCGATTCCGACATCCGAGGAGGAAGTTATGAGGTTCGGAAGGTTGAGGGCATTACCGTAATTTGGTAAAATAAGGGGGAAAAGGCTGACTTTTCA
The DNA here is from genome assembly GCA_032719365.1 of Prinsepia uniflora. Classification (NCBI taxonomy): domain Eukaryota; kingdom Viridiplantae; phylum Streptophyta; class Magnoliopsida; order Rosales; family Rosaceae; genus Prinsepia; species Prinsepia uniflora. The sequence continues at coordinate 46,263,772 of CM064865.1, read as the reverse complement.
CTAGACGCTTGGTTTTCACGTAGACCGAGGACCGTTAGATAGATCTCGTTGTCATGAGTTCAACGGCAGGCGGCATGCCTTAATCAGACGTCGGACGAGCGAGATATGGGTCAAGAACGTGCGGGGTAAAACCGTAAAATTGAACAAGAGGGGCATTTTGGTATTTTGGCACATTGGGAAGTGTGCAATCTGATAAGGCCAAGTATACAGGAAGGATTGGATATTTTGAGTTTGGACCAGGGGATTGTGGACACGTGGTGTGTGTGGAGTGGGTTCTAGGATGTTGCACGGACATAATTAAATGGTTGTTTGTGTTTTGAGTCGTGTTCGAAGAGGAAAACAGAGACTGAGTGTTGGGAGGAAATCGATCGACGGCTGGGTATGTGTGAGGTTTTGTGAACTGGCGAGTGTGATCTAGGAGAGGTTGAGAGTCCAAGGACTGGGCTGAGAGGATTGAGAGTTGAGTGGTTGTGTGTGAGGAGGGTGTGAGTTCTCAAAGGAAACACAGAGGTTTCGAGGGAGTTTGGAGGTGGAGCTTCTGTACTTTGATCAATCGTCACTGCTGGTGGTGTTCAGAGACTGTAGTGGAGCCTTAGGGACCCAGTGGACACGGCGGAGCTCACGGTGGAGAGCAGGACGCAGGTAATTCCTCGACTTTTCTCTGAGTACTCTGTTTTTCCATTTTGGTTCAAACTCGAAGTCGTGGAGTTTGAGGTTGAGTCGAGGTGTCTGGTAAGTCCTAGTCGACTCCTTAGGCCCCTAGGAAGCTGTTGGTTGTGCAGCCGTGAAGGGGGGTTGCACGGGTGGTCGGATTGAGAAACACAGTTTTGGACGGGTTGTAATTCGAGTTTGGGACGGTGAGATGTAGGCCTTGTTGTCATAGTTGGAGGGGGAATCGAATGCTAGGAAGGGGACGAAGGTACTGGTGGAAAAAGGAAGGAAAACGGTTGTAGGAAGGCGGAGAATCGGGAACGCCGGTTCATACCGGTCGACCCATCGAAGAAGACGATGAACAGTGTTCTGTGTGCAGGCGCGTGAGGCCCACGCGCAGCCACTTTGGGCGGCCCGTGGGGACGCGTGGGGAGGATTCCTGCGAACCTTCCAACTAGGTTTTTAGTCTGAATGTTGTAACGAATCCGTTGGGACAAGTTTCGGGACGATCGGACGTTGTTTCGGGTTAGTTCTACGAGGTTGAAGGTTTAGGGTCCCGGTTCGTTACGTTTAGGTTTCGGGAAAATTGGGGAAAATTAGGAGAAACTTAGTGGACGTGTTAGTGACTCGCTTTGGTGACTTGTGACAGGATCGGGAATCCCCGAGGAGGTCGAGGAACGTACAGAACGTACGGGACGCGAGTGACGTGCCCAGTAACTGTGAGTGGACTTCTTCCTTAAACTGAGCATGCATAATTGCTTTTAATTACTTGTTTTATGATTTTGATTATGATTTCATGATTATTGAGCTTTATACCTGTTTTATGAAATGGCACGATTTTCGAGGAAATTACATAGTTGGCACGTTTTATGAGAAAGGCTTGATTTTTTATTATGATTCCATGGTTTTGGGATTTCAAACGATAAATGGTTTTCAATGATTATAATGGATTTTCAGACATGATTTGGTGGTCAAGAGTTTTCGATTTTAGAATCGGATTTCGGAAAACGAATTTGGTTTTATAGTTGAAAAGTGGAATTCCGGATTTGGGTTCGGAATGATGGTTCTGGATGCCGGAAGGGCTTCAGACCAGTGATTTCGGATTCGGGTTTGGATATGGATTTAGAAAAGGGTTTTCAATGGTTTTGGATTGGATTTGCTGGATCTGGTTATTGGGTTTAAAGACCCGGATTATGTTTGACGGGGGACGGGCCCGGATTGGGTTTAAAGACCCGGATTGAGTTCAAAGACTCGGGAGTTTAAAGACTCGGATATATTGATATTTCCCCCGTAGGCCTGTTGAGTTTAAAGACTCGGGAGTTTAAAGACTCGAATTATATTGAGGCCTGGATTGAGTTTAAAGACTCGGGAGTTTAAAGACTCGGATAGATCCAGCAAGTTTGATCGGATGATTATATTGATATTTTATGTTTTACTGCTAATGTTTTATAACGTTTACCATGCTGTGTTTATGTTGTTTCGGTTTCCATGATGAAAATGATATGATTTGTAAATGTTTTTAGACACTGGGTTATGCATGCATGTTTTCAAAACGGAGGGCCAAACCCTGGTTTGTTTATGAAATGGTTTTTGGAACTTTTATTCTTTTTGGTCCACTCACACTTTCTGATTTTTAACTGCCCTCTAGGTCGTGGAGCTAGCACGGGGGTTGACGTTGAGGCAGCGTCGGAGGCATAGAGTACTCGAGCATTTTCCCGGAGTAGTTTTAGTGTTCCGTTGTGCGTGTACTCTATGTGTGGTTTGTTTTACTTAGTTTGGTACTATGCTCTGTATAATGGTTGACTCTTAGATGTTTTAATTTCTCTTTCGTCTGACAGTGTAATTTGTGATTTTTGTGAGGGTATTTTCGGTCTTTTGTGTTGGGTTGTCAGACGGGAGCAGGGTTCACCTCGGTTATCGGGGTGATAATCGGGGTGGGTCCTATCACCAAATCCGTCCCAAAATGCACCTACAAGCTCGTGAGAGCTCAAGGAACATCATCCTAAGCTTATAAACGATCAACACCATCAAAATCCAAAAACCCAAAATTTGAATCTAAATGTACCGTTTCGGTTGTCCGACCATTATCCACGGCGGCCTGCGCCGTTGCCATCATTCGACTCTTCTCAGTCCCCTCTCTCATCTTCGTTCATGGTCCAACATCAAAAGGACAAGATTAAGGGTTGTTTGTGGGGTTAGGTATGTGTGTTTGTTAGAAGGAAATGAAGAAGATGACCCGTGGGAAGAGAGAGAATTAAGAGACACTTGTCACTAATCTAATGACCAATCAAATCCAAGACACCTTTTTTAGGGTAAAAGTCACCAATGGCTCAGTGTCACTTGTTACTCATCCAAGGGCCCCACATAAATATATGCCAATTGATTAAAATAATATATATTTCAAATCCCGAGATGTAAATTCCCAATTTCGATCCCGTGACCATAACTTTTCTGTGCGACGTCCGATTTCGACGTGCCGCCTGTTTACAGACTCGTGACGTCTCAATCTACGCCACCGTCATCGGCCCTCATACATTTGACTCCCCGAGCCAAAAGTCAACCTTTTGCCCATGACCAGGGGCAAAACGGTCATTTTGCACCGTCCGTCCGATTTCGCTCAACTAATCACCGATTAACCTCACTAATCCTTCATTAGTCACTAATCTAATCCCAAAATTCAGGACGGGTCGTTACATCCACCCTCACGTTTTCCCCTTACAGTCACAAAGCAAGCATGAAGATCAAAGGGGTTTGTGGGAGTTAGTTGCACGGGGTACTCTGTTTTCTCTTCAAAATCATGCAAAACCATTTTAAACCAGTGGAATAATTATGAGAGACGGTGAGGAGGCTTCCACAACCATCCAGAGAAGGACAGGTGTCCTAATTCCACTAGGCACAATTTCCAAGGCAACGGAAATAACCAAAATATCCTTAATGCCAAATTACATAAATGCCCTTCAACTTCCAAAGCCCGTAACTTCCTCCTCGAGTGTCAGAACCAGACGTGCCACCTGTCTATGGACTCGTGACGTCCTGAACTATCTCACAGTCATCGACCAAAGTCTGTTTAACCGCCTGAACTAAAAGTCAACATTTTGCCTAATCTAAGGGCAAAACAGTCATTTCCCACCGTTCGTCCGCAATCACTCAACTAATCACCAAGTAATCTCGCTAATCCTTCATTAATCACTAAGCTAATCCTGAAATCCGAGACGGGTCGTTACAATCTTCCCCCCTTAAATAATTTCATCCTCGAAATTCTGAAGAACGTACGTCCGTAACTCACTTGGGGAATCCAACTTATCTCACATCTGGGTCTCCTATCTGGTGTACATCACCTACCAAATTCTGTTTTACCCTGACAGTTCCCTATCACCACATCTCTGCCAAGCGAACCAACCCAAACAACTTTCGGTCCATCTGGCGATCACTTCATTATCCCAGAAGTCTTAACACATTTCCAACGTGTACCTGCGGTACCTCTAACAACGTACCAGGCGACACTCCCGGCTCAACTAATACTAGGTACGTCAAAACAGCAATGATACCAGTCACGTCAACTCCGACTCGTTCTCGAGTCATGCGTACCTCGTACCAATGCCCTCAGTACAATGATCCAGACTGACTCCATCAGCGATCCTTACCGATCTCACCGGAGTCCCAACATCATCGCTCATACTGAACAACTCGACAAGCCATGACACCGGTGATTCCACTAACCACCAACACAATCAACCTTTAGGAACACCATCCACGTCACATACTACCTCTCTACAACTGGACCCTATTACATACCTGTTAAACCGTGATCACACATCTCAGCGCCAGGGTCCCACTAGCCAATGGTGGCTCAGAGAATCCATCACGCATACCATCACGGAATCCTGCAACAACCAATCAGATCACTCGGGATCACCCTGATCCAGTCCACATCTCAACCAGTCAATCACATCAGAACTACACATCGGAACTACTCTGATCAGCAATACAACCAACAAAAACCGATCACCAACATCTCTATCCAAACATCATGATACGCATCCAATCGCATCGGGATGGTCCCGACCACTAATACAACCACTACATACACATATCAAGTACATGCACTAATCACAACCAACAAGAATCATGGTACATACCACCAAAACGTAACAATATGCCTCAATTACATCCATAATATATTATACCCTCAATTACTTCCAATGCCATACCACAGTTATCGATCAAACACATTGGCACTAGCCGAGCTCCAATACACTCAGGAAGATCATAATGTATCCCTTCTCCATCTAATAATCATCCTAAGACATCCTTTGATCGTCACACTGTATCCTCGGGCATATAACATTCTCGTATCCACACTGACTACCACCTGACTACGAGCCAATCACCCTTCACTTTTGGAGTCCATCAGTCCAACCAATATTAGACCAACATTTCAGGGCCAACACGTCTTCCGAGGAATACCAACTCCGAATCCATCCAAATTACCTGATCTCTTGGGTCTCCTGATCAACATCTGAATGACTAATCCAATCACATCTCACTTGCATGTACAAGGCATACCCAGCACTAGATCTAAGTCCAAACACCCATACGTATGCAAGACAGACCACACTTGTCCTGCATAAATCCAACATATCCAATATTTGTCTTACCATACGAGTCTCCTCTGCTCCTAGCTTAGCACACTCAGTACAAAATTCTTCGATCCACAACAGGGATATCTCAATCTTGCTCCAGGAGCACAACAACTCGATCCTGATCCAAGAGCAATCCAATCCCGATCCACCTGCTCCTAAGTGGAATCCACTATCATCCGTAGGGTATTACACCCTCTTGAACCTATTTACAACCACCGCACAATTCATGCAATTCCCACAAATGTTCAAACCACCACATCTAATCAGATCGCTCAAGAATACAACAAACCTAGAGACATGTCTAGTCTACGGATTCTCTTCAATTACCTCATATCAATCAGTTATAGTCACTCCTTCTCATTATTCCTGATCATCTTCCTTCCGTAACCATACCATGAAACTCAAAATGATCCACAACCATGACACCAAAATGCATCTTTCATGACACAATCCCGCCACACTCACCAAAATTGGCGTTACCAAGTACTCACTCTACTCCTTAACACTTCCACGTGTGTCCACAATTAGGGGGGTTCATAACTCCCGAAATTTCATCATACAACACAATGAGTCTCCCTTACAGACTCCAGAGTATCCATCCCGCATTACTCAACATATAATACCAACTCGGAATCAAACACAACTTCTCATCGTCTCAATTATAACATCTCCTGGTTCCGAGATTCCAATCATGTTAGAAACGTATCCATCTTTTCCAACCATGGGAATTCATCCCCAACAAGTATACTACCACCGAACACTCACTCCTATACTCATCAAAACAACCTTCTCTAATCCGTATGTCGGTTATCACTGTTTATGTACATCCAAAAGGATGTCAATCATCACGTATCAACCTTTCCAAGGTTCAACTCCCGAGCAATACTAATGTATAAGTCACCCGCTCTCGAGATCATCAACCCCTAGTCTCGAGGTATCACCAAGTACCTGTCTCGACATCACGAAATGCCAACCTCAGCATATGTACGGACTCATTCGTCACATTCCGAGGTGTCCATGAAAACAATCAACCTAACAACAGCCTGATCAATCAAACCGAAACATGACCTGCCAGTGGCCATCGAATATCCCGGCCCGGTTAGTAGTCCATTTTATACATCAGCACCTCAAGACGGGTCACAACCCAAATTCACGATGTGTCCATCCTACCATTCACAAGTATCCCGGCTCGTGGCACATCATCTCCGATCTAGGGCTCACAGCACACTAATCCCGAATTTCCACTCATACCGAGATATGGCTCAGATCGGGGAAACCTTACCTCCCTCACAGTCCATAACTCTGGGCAACTCAACGCTCCATGGTCTCAGCAATGATAGCCTAGGGTCAATAGACCGCAACCAGATCCACTACACCACCATCTCACTAGACTCGACTATAGTCATCGACCAAGCCATCTATAATCTCAGCTACACCAACAGCACAAGCTCACATCCAGCATAGAGTCGGCCCAAGCCACAACAATTAACTAACCATAACTCCAACTCATGGTTTTCCAAACTATGCACTCACACTGGGGTTTCTCACTAAGGTACTCACATCTACTAAACCAGTCACACTAGGGTCGTCAGAACTGACTAACTCGGCTAGGAACATCCACTAACTAAGCCACTAACTAATGTACTATATCCCTAGCGTCCAAGTTGATGACAGGCTGTTCTGCATTGAGACTTTACATCCACAACAACATCACAACACACAAGTCGATGAACCAACTACTCTGGAGGCCATAACCTCACGTATAGTGCACAAACCACACTCTGATACCAATTGACACGACCCACCCCCAATCCCCCGGGATTAAGGGATAAGTCATGCTCCCGTCTAATCCACGTGTAACATGAAGGCTAAACCCCCGTCTAACCTTCATGGAACACGTAATCCAGACAAGGGATACCCAGGTCAACGTACCAAAAACCACTTCTGGTTTCCCAGAGTGCACAGAAACCACAGTGGATCGCATGTGTGATGTCTCCGCCTCACTAACAACAGCCCGCACTGCATCAACAACCTAGAGGGTATCGAAAAAACAGAAAAGACTGTGAGTAGATAAAAATCAATAATAAGTTCATATAACATATTATAAGAAAAGACATTTATACCCTTCACGTAAAACCAATGCATGCATTCGAAAACCATTTCATGAACGAGATAATAAAAACTGTTTATGATAACCAAATCCAGAAATCATTCACGTTTATCGAAATCACTTTTCCAAATATATTTATAAACCATTGAAATCGATTCATAATTCAAATCCCAAAATCATAGTATCGAAACCATTATCAAATCATAGCATAGAAACATAATCACGAAATACGTAAAAATACGAAAACGATCTCGAAATACGTGCAAATCATAAATCATCAGTATCATAATCATAATCATTGAAATCATATATAGAAAAAATATAAATTTTTTATGCATGCATCATAATTTAGAAAACAAAGTCCACTCACAGACCATTCCCGCTACTACCTCGATACGCGTGCAATACGCCTTCCCCGGGTAATCCACTATCACTGGACTTCCCGAACCTGTCCAAAACACATTCTAAGGTCACTAACTACTTCAATATGCTTCTACAAAATCCCCGTAATTTTTCTGAATTTTAACTATTTTTAAACATGATCCTAAACCTTCGGACATCCCGAATCATATCGAAACGATGTCCAATTGACTCGAAACCAGTCTCAAAATGTTTGTTACATCTATTACATAAAATCATGTGTTGAACACTTCCCCAGGAACAGTGCCACGCGCTCTCATGCGCCTCCTAAAGGGGCTGCACGTGGGCTTTACGCACCAATATAGGTCATCCTTGACCTGTTGTAGAATCGAGTTCAGAACGATTCAGACCGGCCCAGTCCAACTGAACCGACGTGACCGGTCGATGCCATAGTTCCTTCGTTTTTGGTCCGTTTTTTATTCTAATCAGTCTTATAGCTTCGTCTCATTGTTTTCCATCTATCCACATAATCAAACCACAAAATTAAGGCTAGAATTATACCTCCCCGAACCGTGATCAAAAGCTCGATGTTTCTTCGTCGTGTTCTTGTGATTCCGGCCACCATTGGTCGGGGTTCCAAGCCCAGACGACTCACCTAAACCTCCAAAACATCATCTCGTTAATCACGTTGATCATCAATCCCTAAAACAAACTTCACCATTACTCAAACAGAGACCCCACGGGTTTCTTACCTCAACTCGTTGTCGTGAGCTCGACCGTGACCACTACCATCATCAGTGCGACTCTTCCTTCCATTCTTCTTCACAAGTCAAGAGCAAAGGAGGGCATTTGACGGGGTTGGAACGGATTGGTTCCTCACGGTTTCACACACTGTTTCACGGGTTCAGATCACCATCCACGACGGTTCTTGTGGCAGCACCACCACATTCCTCTCCTTCCACCCTCACGTTTTTCCCTCACAGTCACAAAGCAAGCATGAAGATCAAAAGGGTTTGTGGGAGTTAGTTGCACGAGGTACTCTATTTTCTTTTCAAAATAGTGCAAAACCATTTTAAACCCATGGAATAATTGTGAGAGACGGTGAGGAGGCCTTCACAACCATCCAAAGAAGGACAGGCATCCTAATTCCACTGGGCACAATTCCCAAGGCAACAAAAATAACCAAAATATCCTTAATGCCAAATTACCAAAATGCCCCTTAATTTCTGAAGCCCGTAACTTCCTCCTCGAGTGTCAGAATCAGACGTGCCACTTGTCTATGGACCCGTGACGTCCCGAACTACGTCTTAGTGATCAGCCAAAGTCTGTTTGACCGCCTGAACTAAAAGTCAATATTTTACCCAATCTAAGGGCAAAACGGTCATGTTTCATTGTCTGTTTGTAATCACTCAACTAATCAGCAAGTAATCTCACTAATCCTTCATTAATCACTAAGCTAATCTTGAAATCCGGGGCGGGCCATTACACGAAATTCCTAAAATGAGCAGAACCCATGAGGTTTAGCTGAAGGAGCATAACAGGACCTAGGCTAAATACCGACCACCCTCATGGGAAGAGTTGAGACTGAAAATGGCCAAGGGTGTCCCAACTAACATCAAAGGAGACTGTGAGAACTGGAGAAGATTGGATAACAGGGGTTAAAAGCTGAATTCAGGCCTAACCAAAGGCCATCCCGTGTGGTCAAGCATTAGGCCATAATGACTGAAATGGCTGAGATAAGGCGTATAATCTAGTGACAATCAGTTCCTCCTCGGAGAGTCAATGTCCTGATATACGGAAATTCTTATCCCATGTATGTGGACCAGGACAATCCTTTTGCTAGGTCCGAGTAGGTGGACAGGTGAAGCGGCCTCATTTGAAACAAGGACATAGAGACAAAGGACATAACGCCACCTTGTGTCAAACATGAAAAATGGATCCTGGGTATCGTCACCATCGCCTAAGAAACGAAAGAAAATATTTCGAGCGATGATGACGGGATCTTGGGAATCCAGGTCGCATATCCATAGAGGAATGGAACCTTATTTTTGGGTTACAAAGGAGAATTCCTCCATTTCTTTCTTTTTGGAAACAAAATTAAGGACAATAACTTTTCGGAAGGCACATAGCCTCTTTGGGAACGACAAAGAAAAAGGAATGATCTTTTGGTTTGCAGTAGGAGAATTTATAGAAGAGAAGGTATGCATATGGATGGATGGTAGGGCCAGCAGAAGTGCAAGTAGTGGGACACTTGAATCCTAAAGCCTTTCCATTCCAAAAAGCTTTCAAATTTCGGGGGTATGTTTACACCCGAAAAATACCACTACGGGCCTCAGAGGAGTTTCTAAAAGATTAAAGACCCAATCCGACTTAATGCCCAAGCCCAGCCAATATCCATAGTTAGATCATGGGGAAACGCGAGCAATGAGGCACAGACAACTTTAACACAACGCCAAAAACCGTCAGAAGGAGCAAGGAGACAAGTGACTAAAGTCGTCGTAACTGAGATACACCAGGGAATGGACATGTCAACCATCCAAGTAACGACCCGTCCAAAATTTCGGGATTAGATTAGTGACTAATGAAGGATTAGTGAGAGTAATCGATGATTAGTTGAGCGAAATCGGACGGACGACGCAAAATGATCGTTTTACCCTTGGTCGTGGGCAAAATGATTGTTTTGCCCCTAGCCGTGGGAAAAATGTTGAATTTTGACTCGGGGAGTCAAACGTGTGAGGACCGATGACTGTGACGTAGATCAGGACGTCACGAGTTCGTAGACAGGCAGCACATCGAAATCGGACGTCGAACGGAGAAGTTATGGTCAAGGGAAGTTCAATTGGACTATGCACGCATTACGAGGCAAAAAATATGTGGTAAAATCTGATTGGGCAGATATTTATGCGGGACTCATCCCATTGGTCATTATCCCTAAAAAGTGGATCTAGGCTAATTGGTGGATTAGGTATATATATATTTATATAATTGTTTCACCCACCTCTCATCTCCACCGTTCATCTCTACCTCTCCCTCTCATATCCACCGTTCATCTCTCTCATCTTATTATCATCATCAGACTTCATCATATTTCATTTTTCTTCAAACTCGAACATCATACACCACCTCACCACCATATTCATCTGTGTTCGTGTGTGCAATCGTGAGTGTGACTGAGATAGTGAAAGACTGAGAGTGACTGGGATGACGTGATGAATTGACGGTGACGGCCTAAGCCACGACGGTGACCACGGCGGAGGAGAACCGAAAAATAGAGAAGGTATGGTTTCGGTTTAAATTCGAATATGAGTTTTAGGGGGTTTTAGTTGATTTTGATAATGGAAATGGCTTTCTGGTGATCTAATGGGATAGTAGGGATTGGAAATGGAGGTTGTGGACGGTGCAAACGTCTTGGACGGTGACGGTGCTTTTGGGTCGTGTGTTCTTCGATTGGACAAGTAGTTTCTGAAGCTTTTTGTGTGTTTTGAAGACTTAGGAGGATAGGGAATAACAATAGAAACCTATAGGAATTGATAGGGACACAAATGGATCGAAAATGAGAAAGATGTAGCACTGGATCGGCCACGCCGGTCCGGACCGGTCGAAACCAAATGAACCCGGTCTGCTGGAGGTTAGGGGTGATGTACAGTGCATGCGGATGGGCTTCACGCGCAGCCCCTTTTGGGCGGCCTGTGGGGGCGCGTGAAGCATATTCTGGGGAAGTGTTCAACGTAAATTTTAATCTATTCGATGTAACGAACATTTTGGGACTGGTTTCGTGTCGATCGGACATCGTTTTGATACAGCTCAGGATGTCCGAAGGTTTAGGACCGAGTTTAAAAATAGTTAAAAATTCGAGAAAATTACGGGACTTCAATGAAAGGTTAATAAGGTAGTTAGTAACCCTCTAGTATGATTTGGACAGGTTTGGGAGTTCCGGTGACAGTGATTAGCCCAGGAAGACTTACGACACGCATATCGAGGCGGCAGCTAGGACAGTTTGTGAGTGGACCTTGATTTCTAAACTGTGATGCATGCATAAATATTTTATATGTTTTACATATGTCATTCTATGATGATGATTTGGATATTGGTGATTTACATGATTTCACGTACTTCGAGGCAATTTACGTATTTACACGAATATCAAGGTTTACAGTTTTGCACTGATTATACTTGCTTATGGCTTCAGAAATGTTTTAATGAAATGGTTTTGGATTTGAAAAGGTAAACTCGGGCATGAGACCCATTTTTTTTGGAAACCCTCGTACTCGAAGTCCATTTTATTCACGTTATCAGGCCAGGGGCCCAATTGGTTCGCAAATTGATTTCGAACATGGAAATATGGAATCGGGCATGAGACCCATTTGATTTATGAACTCTCAGACTTGGAGTCCATTTGATTTAATAAGGCATCGGGTTGGGAGGCCCAGTTGGTTTGCTAATCAGGCTTGAGGCCCAGTTGATTTATGAAGTTGGGCTCGAGGCCCAGTTGATTTACGTAATCGAGCTTGAGGCTCAGTTAGTTTACATAATCGGGCTTGAGGCCCAGTTAGTTTACATAATCGGGCTTGATGCCCAGTTGGCTTATGAAATCGGGCACGAGGCTCAGTTGGTTTACGAATTCGAGCTTGGGGCCCAATTATGGTTTACGATTGTGATTTCGGGTCGGGGACCCATATATAGATTTCTGGTTTCATGAGGTTTATGGGGGCCGGCGATGAACCCTTTGAAAGGTTTTAAGAATGATTTCAAAATGCTTTTTCATATATCAACCTTATATATTTATGGATTGTCTCCTCCGGGGAGGGTCGTTGTGACGACCCGTCCCGGAATTCGGGATTAGATTACTAACTAATCACGATTAGCGGGGTTAATCAGTGATTAGTTGGGCGAAATCGGACGAACGATGCAAAATGACCGTTTTGCGCCTAGTCGTGGGTAAAACGTTGACTTTTAATTTAGACTGTCAAATGGACTTTGACCAATGACCGTGACGTAGTTTGGGACGTCACGAGCTTATAGACAGGTGGCACGTTCGATTCCGACGTTCTTGGTGAAAGTTATGACGTTCGGAAGCCCAATGGCATTTTCGTAATTTGGACGAAATAAGGTAAAATGTTGACTTTTTGATCGGGAGGTCCGATGGCCGAGGGCCAAGGACCGTTAGGAAGGTCTCGATGCCCTGAGTCCGTAGACAGGTGGCACGCATCAATCGGGGTTCGAATGACCGAGTTACGGGCCTGGATGCGTGAGGGGAATTTTGGTAATTTTCTACACAAGGGCAGAATTGTACTTTCATAGGGTACTGTTTGAACGGATTACTGTAGCAGCCGTGTTGGGAAACATGACCAGTGCACGGGTGGATTGTTTATGGGGCAAATGGATAGGCTAAACTGTTGTTTAAGTGTTAATGGACCGTTTGGTCATGTAAGTGGGAAGCAATGGTGTGTGGGACGGTGAGGAGGTGCATTAAACAATGGCTGGTGCGTTTGATCGTGGAAGACAAAACAGAGCATTGGAATTTCATTTCACATTATGCAGGGCACTGGTCGGCATTGAGTTGGATTTGAATCTGTCCCCTGGGACAGTTTGAGTGTGAGAGAGCTGAGAATGGAGTTCTGAGAGGGGTGGAGGATGCCCAGACCCGAAAACACAAAATTCAAGCCTCATTTTCAAATTTCAATCTAGGCGGCCAATTGATGGAATTGGAGTTGAGTGTGAGCTTCCTGGAACCTTCACGAATCGATCCAGACCAAATGTGGCCACCTTAGAAGCTCCTGGAGCCGTGGACGGACTGGTGGATGGCCGGAAAAAACCCAAGCTTGAGTCGGGGTGTTTGAGGTAACTTCAGGTCCAATTAATCATTTGAATTAGTTCGTATAAATCCTAATAAGCTTACTGGGAAGTTAATTTGATAATGGTTGGGGAATTTTTGAGTTACGGTGATCGACCTGTTTGGGTGATCACGGGTTGATAGCACGATTAAGGGATGGTTAGAGTTAATTTTGGACATAGAAATTTAATTGGATAGTTAAGGAATGTCTTAGGATCAAAAAGAGATGAAATTCAGTTGGAATTGAAGGCTATCTGATCGGGTTGAACTCACGGGTTGCAGACCCGTATTGCAGGGAAGCGGGCAAGGGAGACGATGAACAGTGTCGGGCACTGTAGCAGGCGCGTGGTGTCACGCGCAGCCACTCACGGCGGCGCGTGACGGCGCGTGGGATGGTTTTTCAAGGTGAGTTCAAAATGACTTTTATCCTATACATTGTAACGAACATTTTAGCATTGGTTCGTGTCAATCGGACCCCGTTCCGATACTGTTCGGGATGTCCGAAGGTTGTAAGTCGGGTTTAAAATAATTAAAAATTTGGAAAAATTACGGGACTTGAATAGGATGTTAATGAAGAGGTTAGTGACCCTCTAATGTGATATGAACAGGTTTGGGAGTCCCGGTGTTAGTGACGAGGCCCGGGAAGGCCGATGGCACGTGTATCGAGGCGCACGGTTAAACGGTATGTGAGTGGACATTGGTTTTATAAATTCTATGCATGCATAACTATTTCATGATGATTATATTTGTGATTATATGATTTGATTCGGATATTGGTGAATTAATATGATTTCAAGTATTTCGAGGCGATTTACTTGTTTGCACGTAAATTGAGGTTTTCCGATTTTGCACTGATTTCCATATTTGTGGTTTGGATACGATTTCATGAAACGGTTATAGACTTGATAAAGTAAACTCAGGGCTAAGACCCATTTGAGTTTTAATATCGGGCTGGGGGGCCCAGTTGATTTACAAAATCGGGCTAGGGGCCCAGTTGATTTATAAATGTGATTTCGGGGTCGGGGACCCTAAAATGGAATTTAATAAATGATTTTGGATTTAATAAACCAAGTATTTGGACTTGTGATGGTTTTATGGAAATTCGGGGCAGGGCCCTTGCGATATTTTGGAAATGAATGATAAATTTTTTTCCATAAACCATCTCGATATGAGGATTGTAATGGTCTCCTCCAGGTATCTGGGACACTGGGGAAGTCACGGTGCATTGCCTGCGATGGGTCATTGTACGGAGCTGCCGGACCGTATGATGACTCAGGAGCAGGATTGCTATGATTAGACGTCTGGGACGTCAGACATCTGGGATGTCAGAGATATGGACCCGGTGAGACCCCGGGCAGCACGCGTCGCTTAATACCGTGAGATATGACGTCTGGGACGCTAGGCATCTGGGATGCCGGAGATGGTAAAGTAATAAATGTGTACCACTGGATTTATGAAATAACTTTTGGATTGAAACTATGTTTATGGTTTCCGGGCTAAGGCCCTAATGGTTATTTCTAATAAATGTTTGATTATTGGTTTTTGATGCATGCATATGTTTTTACTGAGGGGCATAAATGTGTTATAAAATGTATTTTACGAACTGGTTTATTTTCGTCCACTCATAGCTTTTGGTTTTTAATGCCCTTCAGGTTGATCGCGGATGCGACTGCAGCGGAGACCGGGACATTGCACGCCTCCTCCATCGATCCTTGCGCACTCTGGAAGCCCATAGGGACAGTGGCTTGAGATTATCCCTTGTCTGACACTTCGTGTCAGACGGGAGCACGTCACATCCAGCGGTAATCCCGGGGTGATTGAGATGAGTCGTGTCAGTCGTTGGCTTAGGTGGACTCCGGAGTAGTCACGGAGCACTAACTGAGTGCAGTCGCCCCCGTTGGATACCTTACTCTCAGGAAGTCTATTATGGATTATAACTCCATATGGAGGGTCATTGATCTGCGGACATTGACCTAGGTGGACCTTGGGGAGACTTGGGATTTGAGACCCCGAGTAGCAGGCACGTAGCTTTAGAAACCATGATAGGATTGGTTATATGATATATGGTAAACATGATTATTGGATTTCAGAAATAGTATTTCTATGTTTTATGGATTTGGGTAGTGACCCACGTGGATCATGTTTTATGGATTTTCGTATCCTGTGGTTTTGGGTTGAGTTCCCACATATGGTTGAAATGAATTACTGATTTGTGTAAATGGTTTTGGGCAGGGGCCCGTATGACTTGAATTTACGGAACTTGGGGCTGAGACCCTAATAATGGTTATTTGAATATGTGGTTTGATAAATGGTTTTCGAATACATGCATACTTTTTAGTGAAGGGTATAAAGGTCTTTTATCAAATGTGTTTTTATGAACTCCTTGTTTTTCGTCCACTCACAATTTTCGTTGTTTTTAATGCCCTTCAGGTTGATCACGGATGCGGATTATAGCAGAGACCGCAACATCACACTCCTCCACCGGATCCTGGCGTGCTCTGGAAGTCGGTCGGGCTGAAGGTTGGAATTATCCCTTGTTAGACACTTCGTGTCAGACGAGATCATGACACATCCCGTGTTAATCCCGGGGGGATTGGGATGGGTCGTGTCAATCCACTACCCTAGGTATCCTATAAAAATAGAAGAAGACCTCTTCTAAAAGGGCAATCAACTCGACTCAAAGAAATACAATTGATCAAACCCAACCAATTACAACAACTGAAAAGCCCCCAACAATTTTCTTTGTTACTTAAAAGCTAGCATTCTTGGCAAAACCTGTATCCTCAACCCAGTCCTGGACTCAGTTCTTCTCTCTCAACCCTTCTCAAACAGTTCTTCTCTCAACCGCTCTTAAAATCCTTAAATCCAATCCAACTTGCAACCTAAGCTCGCATCTGGAGATTTCCTGAGATTCACACTACTTTCCGACTAAGCTTCCTCTGCTTTTCTAAAGATCATCATCCTCACTACAACTGCCTTTAATCAATCTCTTGAGACCCCCACACCCTCACAATCTCACAAACTCATCCCTAACATCATCATGTTTTTTTATTGCTCTACCAACACCCTTGGTATGATTTCCAACAGATGTTCATATCTATTGATGATCTTTGTCGACCAACGCAAGCACATGGCTTAATCTAGGGATGATTTACTCCATGCACATGTAATTCCACCTTTAGTGCAACTACTTAATTTATGTTTTAAGTGTTTGCCCCTTCTTCCTCTTTTATTTACCTCATTGCCTCTTCCAAGTCTTGGCTTTGATAACTAGAAAATACCAACCAATGGTTCTACAGGCTGCCTAAGCCGTAAAACCATTGTCATGTTCTGATTCAGTATTCGGATAACCTAACTTGGAAGTGTCGATCTTTCAAACCCCTTCTCCTAACTCTGAGAAACTGAATTACTTGTCGCAAACATGAACACGCTGAACATTGAATTTGCAATAGGCACAAAAGAAAATATTTAAAGTCGTGGCGAGAGACATAGAAAAGAACAGCGCAAGCAAGATGCCCGCTTGCCCCACTTTCACTTGATTTCGAACGATGGTTCATGGGCCACAATTCAGAACCAACCACTATCCATGTCTAGTAGATGCCTCTACTAGTGACACGCCTACTTGATGGTAGCTAGAAAGCCAAGCCAGTAGGACCAGCCCGTCAGGGGCAGGCATGCGGCACCATGGCTCAAGGCTTCTAACCTTCCCCCTATACGCCCTAGTTACATATACTGCACCCCCTTTGCAGTGAGCTACAACGAAGAGATCCCCACTCACCCCAAGCACCTGCGTATCCGTTCTTTCGGAAGCTTACCACCAAATGGCTACCCGAGATTCCGCAACGACAAATTTTTTGGCCCGAACACAAGCAATCAGAGAATTCTATTTGGATTGCGACCTTGGCTAAGGAATCGAATTAAAAATGATTCTAATTAGTCGTGCATTTTTTTCGAGTCCATCTATGTCAATGGTCAAGATTTTGATCAAGGTGTTTGACTTCGTAGTGTCCAAAACAAACACTACGCATGCTTATGGCGAGTTGCAGAACCCTATTCTTCCTGCTTGTATGCAGGTTCAGAATCTCCTAACAGTGAGTTTTTTATGTGTGCTTAATCATTGATTGTGAAACCTTGCTGGTATTGCCTAAGCATCTCACCTAAAAGGGAGATAAATATGTTAAATACCTTACCGCTGCTTGAGGACCACCAATACCTCTAGTTCTCATCTGACGACATTGGAGCTCTAGGTATGGTAAATGAGGTCCTCATTACTCGCAACGGAAGCGTCATCAAAAAGTCTTATTACTATGGAAAATTCTGGAGGCGCAACCCTAATTGGATATATGCATATGCTGATCGTAATATTACAGATCCATCTTCCATAGACAACACCAATATTATCAATGACTTGCTGTTTTGGCCCATTAAACTTGGAGATAAGGAGGCAGCTCTTCGTAACTTGGGAAACAACTACTTTTGCAGGAGGCTCACAACTGAGGGAAAGGAAAGTTGTCTCAATGCAATAGTGTCCACAATTTAAAAGGAGGCTAGGCTTGAGGTGTTAGAATTTGTAGTTTCAAGGGACATCTAAAATGTTGATTATCGCCTTCTGGACTCAAGGATCTATAACTAGACTGTCATCATCATGGCCACCAAAAACGTCGTTAATAATTCCTAAGAAGCCAACACCATAGATATGAAGCTCAGCTACACTGAGACTAAGATCACTGGTTTTTTTCTTGTAGGAATTTCTTTTCCACTTTTGTGGTGTAATTGACAAACTATCAGTTGATGTTCTCGAACCAGACATGGGTACGCTGGTAGATGGTGTGGTTTATGTAGCTGTTATGTCTCCAACTTCAGCTATGTCGATAGAAACATGTTGAAGAAGATCATTCATGTTTAGTTTCTTTTTTTTCTACTGCCAAACTGCAGTTGAAAACTTTTTGTTACGCTAATTGTTGTCAAGGGCTACGGGGGGAATTCATTCTGGTCTGTGTATCCCTTATCCATAACCAAATAATCACAATCGCAGTTGAAAAGGTACTGGCCAATTTTTCCCAACATGATCACATTTATCTCGTTAGTATGATCTTCAATAACCATACTGACTTTGTACGTGCATTCATAATGATGTGACCAATTTTATACGCAACTGCTTCTAGTTGATAGGTTGTAAAGATATAGTGGATAACAGTCAATAGAAGCTTGTAAGTAATGGTTGTATTACTAAGGTGTTGGAGTTTGATTAGGGTGAGTTAGGCATGTTAGCTGGCTAGATGTATAAGAGTTTTTCATTTGTTTATAGCAAAGGGGGCACACTGGATACCACCATCCGACCATAAGCTGTATCATAATGTGTTATGGATACTCGGTAGAGATAAGACTCTCTCTGAAGCAAGGAATGTTAGTACATACATGTATACAAATGATAACATTGGAGCAGCATAATCCTGTATCAAAACCAATGTATACTGCATTTAGGTTTTAAAGATGTAATGTTTGTATCATATGAGATTCTGCATCAATGTAGCTTAATTTTTGTATGGTTAATTATGGAACATTTTGTAGTTGCTCCATCCCCATTGAGTGGGATGAAGGCTCTGTTAAAGGAAACCAAATAGTCAATGATCCTGCTGAGATATGATTTGTAGAGATTATAAGGATATATCAATCTTCGCATATTCTTAGGCTAGTTTACCCAGAATAGCTTGATCTTCTTGTATAAAGCTAACACTCATGTACCCATATTGTGATATAACAAATACACAGATATTCAAATCTGTTTATGGTATCAGAGCATTCTCAATTCTGGTGACTCTTAACCCATCATAGCTTCCGCCACAAACACATACAACATCATCACCAAAACACTAACATGGGCGAGTCAAAAACAACCGAGGTACCAACCCTCACAGATCTGCTCACCCTGCACCATTCAAACACACCTGGGCTTACCCTAGTCAACATATTGCTCGATGGCCGGAATTATGGGCAATGGAGCCGCTCAATGCGGCTCAGTCTCAGCGCCAAAAATAAACTTGGCCTGATCGACGGATCCATCAAAGCACCACCATCAACCGATGCAAAGTACCCCATGTCGCAGCGATGCAATGACATGGTTTTATCATGGATCCTGCATTCGATTCAGCCAGAAATCGCAGGCAGCGTCTTATACTCCAACACGGCTGCCGCTGTTTGGGACGACCTCAAAGACCGATTTTCTCAAAGCAACTATTCAAGAATTTATCAACTTCTACAGGAACTTGTCGAACTTCGTCAAGGACAATCTTCTGTCACCGCCTACTACACAAATCTAAAATCTCTCTGGGATGAATTGGGGAATTATTATGAACCCCTCTCATTCAACTGTGAGGGACTGAAAGCACTTGCAGAACGGGAAGAAAAGGAAAAAGTGATGCAATTCCTTATGGGCTTGAATGATGCTTATTCCTCAATTCGTGGTTCAATCTTGATGATGAATCCACTTCCTAACACTCAGAAAGTTCACGGCCTCATCTTGCAGCATGAACGACAATTGGAAGTCACCAGTCGCCGCGACTCTCAAGTCTCCCACGTGATGCAGAAGATGAAGGTTGCGAGATCACCGTCGGCTTCTGCAGCAGCGACATCATCGGTGGGTCGACCAGCGCGCGATAGCTCCGCGAATCACAAATCTATCAAGTGTTCGTATTGTGAAGGAATTGGGCATGATGTTGATCGCTGCTATTACTTACATGGTTTCCCTGTTGGCCATAAATGGCACGGCAAGACCGTGCAACCTAGGAACAAAAGGGGAGCTGATTCTCATGGTAAGCCCAAGTCACAGGCCTACTCAGCAGAGACTGGTCAAAATGGGGAAATCAAACCACAAAATGCCAGCCCAATTTTTACCAACGCCCAGTATCAAGAGATACTCAATCTGCTCCGCAATGAAAATGGTAATCCCGCACCTTTCACAAATGTTGCAGGTACACCCACTCTTCATAGCAATTTTGGTAATTCCCCATCTTGTTGGATTGTGGATAGTGGAGCAACCGACCACATCTGTCACATGCCACTTACCTATCATCAATTACAAAAGCAAAATGGTTTTGTTGGCTTGCCTAATGGAGAAAAGGCGCCTATTGAAAATATTGGGTCGCTCAAATTCTCTAATGAATAGTCACTTGACGGAGTCTTATATGTCCCAAAATTTAATGTCAATTTACTATCAGTGAGTAAATTAACCTGTGCCTTGAACTGTATTGTGACATTTTATCCCGATTTTTGTATCGTGCAGGACGTGGCAACGAAGAGGACGATTGGCCTGGGCAAGCATTCTAATGGACTCTACTACCTCACTCTAAGATAGAATCCTCATCTTGCCCACCATGTCATCCACACCACTGAACTCTGGCATCGACGTCTTGGGCATCCCTCTACTCAACCTCTTCATTTCCTTTCCCGAACTATTCCTGAAATTGTTTTTCATTCTGCTACTATTTGTGATGTTTTTCCTTTGGCAAAACAATCTCGTTTATCTTTTGGTTCTAGTTCAATAAAATCTGTTGCCCCCTTTGACTTGATTCACTGTGATGTCTGGGGACCCCACAAGATTCCAACCCACTCCGGGGCACGTTATTTTTTAACTATCGTCGACTTCACACGTTTCACCTGGGTCCACCTCATGAAATACAAATCTGATACCCAATCCTTGTTGCGGTCTTTTTTCACCTGGGTTAAAACTCAGTTTCATCGTGACATTAAAATACTTCGTGCCGATAATGGGGGTGAGTTTCTTTCTTTACGCCAATTTTTGGATGAACATGGCACCATTTTTCAGCACACCTGTGCATACACTGACAGGACCCACCCCGATTATCGCCTCGATAATCGGGAAGCATCCTGCTCCCGTCTGACAATCGAAACCAAAAGACCGGAAATTCAAATAATATTACATCACACCCATTGTCAGACCAGGGAGATTAAACAAAAACATCCGACCGGACGTCAAGTCCACAGTTTCACAGAGCACAATATTACAAAACAAGTTAAAGAACAAATCCTACTCTGTGAACTAACTACTCCGCAACAGAAAACTTTATGCCTCTGCCTCTGCCTCGGCGCTAGCCCCCGAACTTGTACCACGACCTGGAGGGTAGTTAAATCAACAAAGTGTGAGTGGACCGAAACAAAGGTTTACAGTAAACAATTTAATGAAATCGGGGTTCGCCCTCCAGTTTTATAACACGCATGCATAACCAGATATTCAAGAAAAACCGCGTATTAACAGTTGAAAAACTCTTTCTCCGAAACCCATGTAAAACGTTACAGAAAAAAAAAACATCACAACTCGTGTAAAATAATATAACATTACCAAAATCCAGAATTTGTCATTTGCAACATCATTTACGCAAACCAAGTAAAAAGTGAATCAATATTCGCAATTAAACCGTTGGATCCATCTGAGTCTTTAAACTCAATATCATGCCTTCCCGTGATATCAACGAGTCTTTAAACTTAAAACATGATCAATAGGCCTCGGCGGTATCACAATAACCGAGTCTTTAAACTCACGAGTCTTTAAACTCAATCCGGGTCTTTAAACCCAATTCTCGGGCCCGCCCCCGTCATCAGTATACCGGGTCTTTAAACCCAAAACCAGATCCAACAATCAACCGGGTCTTTAAACCCAAAACCGTTTTTAAACACAATAAACCAGGATTCATCATAAACCGTTTCCAACATCATTCCGAAATCATATCTCGTCATAATAGGACTTATGTCCGAATTCACATGCAAATTCCAAAACGTGCAATTTCCGAAATCACTTCACAATTATAATCAAAACATCATAAATCCGTAACATGCATAATCATATTCAGATACTTCATCAAAACATCATTCATGCATAAGCGAAAACTGTAACCTCGAAATGCGTGAAATACGATGACTATCTCGAAAAGCGTGAAAACACGTAAAACCGAAATATCATATCACCATCATAAAATCATATGAGAACCATAAGATAAATAAGTAAAATAGTCATGCATGCCGGTTTAGAAATCAAAAAGTCCACTCACAGTTTTAGGACGCTTCAATCGCGCCCCGTGCGCTCCTCAGTAGCTTCGGAAATGTCTGGGCCTGTAAAAACGTACAAGAAGGGTTACAAACATCCTCAAATAGCTCGTATGATTTTCCCTAATTTTTCCGGATTTTTCGACCAAATAAACCTTAAGGACCTAAACTTCTGAACCCTCGAATTTATCCCGAACGACTCCCGATCGACTCGGACTCTAAAGGTAAAATGTTAATTACATTAAAAGGAATAAAACCTCAGTTGACCGTGATTGAAAAAGACCTCACACGCGCCGTCACGCGCCGCCCAAAGTGGCTGCGCGTGAAGGCCACGCGCCCAGCTACAGTGCTGTCTTCCTGTTAGGTCATATTTTATGCATTTTTCCATGCATTATTATCTTTGATGTACTACTAATATCTTTCATCACATAGGAGAAAATGATAATTTTTGTGAGAGTTGTGCAGGATTGGACATTATGTCGAATTAGAATGTTTTAGATGTAAAAGGAGGAAATTCGGAGTTGAAAGAGCTTACTTATGGAGCAAGGAAAAATAATGTGGAAAACAAAAAGCTGTCACTATTCAGGAATCACTATGCAGGCCAGACACTATTCAGGAATCACAATGCAGGCCAGACACTATTCAGGAATCACAATGCAGGCCAGACACTATTCAGGAATCACTATGCACACCTGACACTATTCACGTGAATAGTGGCAGATTACATGTCTTTCCTTATTTGCCATCATGCTTTCTTGCCTATTTAAGCCCTCTTCACTCTCAAAATAGGGGAGCCTCGACACACAACAAAGAAATCAGATCTGCTCTTCTTTTTCATTCCCCTTCTCTTCCAGTGAGAAAACCTCAAGAATTCCATAACCATTTCCCCTCTTCCATCCTTTTGCATCTCTTTCCCATGTACCTCAATCTCTCATCATAAAAGCTCCAAAATTCTTTCATCAAATTCGTCATCCATCATCTTTGTGTGTGAAGAAGAAGCCCTTTTCAGTTCTGGAGAAGAAGACTGCCTTCTACTTAGAGTTTGATGCATCCATGTCTTTAATTAATGCTTTTATATTGATTAGATACATGTGTAGCTAATTTCTCATCTAGGGTTCTTGATGTAACCATGTAAACTCAGTCTATGTTATGATTGAAGTATTCTGATTTCTGCAAACTCTTCTTTTCTTCATTCATTTTAATTATTGATTCATATGTGATTCTAGTGCTTGATCACCATTAGGGTTCCATATGCCTAGTTAGATTTAGAGCACATGCCATGCCTAAGTTTAATTGATTTATGAATGAAAGAATAGGGTTAGTGAGTACATGCCATGCCACTGAATCTGGTTGGTCATATTTATTTCTTTTCTCATACTTAAAGGCTTTCTAGGAGTAATCTAAAGTACATGCCATACTTAGGTTGCAATTAGAAGGACTAGATAGTGTTCCACATGCCATGGCCTATCTTACTTAAGTGAAAACGATCCTTAGAGCAGGTTTGGAAGATCAGGTACTTTAGTCACTGTATTCATAGAATCAAGGTTACATAGGTGAAGTCAAGACCCTAGCTTCCATCTCCATACTTTTCTCAATCTTTTCTATCTATCTTCATTTACTTAAAGTTTTAATTTCAGTTTAACGTCCTTACATATCACAAATCAAAACACAATTCTGTTTTATTTTCAGTTCTTTTAATTCCACTAGTTAATTGAGTCATTATAGGGTTATTTAGAGGTAATTGTGAAGCCTAATCAGTCTCTGTGGTTCGACACCCTTACTTGTGCATTACCATTACTACAATAGTAGTGTATAAGCTAGGAAACATCAACACTTCCTCACCCGAATAGCCTGATAAACGGGTCTATTACCCGCGACTCAACCCGACCAGTTCAAGCTCAATTCTCAATCAATTCCTCTCATTTTTTATCCTAACTTCTCCACTAATCCATTAATTTTAGGTCTGTATTGATGATTAACCTCGAATAACACCAAATCGACCCAACTCAAGCTCAAACAGTCGAACAAGTCGACGTCTGAAACTCACCCAACCTAGCTCCATTTCCAAATTAACTTCACCAATAGCTTAAGGGGACTTAGACGAACACAATAGCACAATCAATTGAACCCGCCGTTACCTGTAAATCGTCGTCCTCAACACTGTGTTTTTCCAGAAACTGGAACTTGAGTTCCTGAGAAAAACTCGATCGAACCCCTTCAATTCTTGCACGGTCGTGCTAGCAAGGATCCCAGAAGACTATTTTCACCCTCAGTTTGGTTCAACTCACCACACAACCCAACCTTCGAATTTTCCCTCCAAACTGGTTTTTCTTCCCCGTCGCAGACCTCTCACTCTCAACTCTCTCTCAGACAACCAAATGCTTGCAAAATGAATCCTCTCTCCATCCCTACACGGTTAATCGATCAACGCAGCCAGTAGCCCGTGGGAGACCAGCTGAGGTTTCTGAAACTTGCTTCCCACAAACACAGAAACCATGGCCATTTTAAACTCAAACCCGTGCCTGCAACCTGCTCACGCCACTCAGTCATGCTCCCACTACTTCATTTCACATAAACAAAGCATCTGATCAATCCACTAAGGCCATAAACAATTGCACGCACAAAACACCACGGCATGGTCGTGTGCTCTGTTTTTCACGGTGGTGCTACAGTAACCGCCGTGAAATGACCAAAATGCCCCTCTGTGCAATAATTACCAAAATGCCCTCCAACTTCCGTGACCCGTAACTCGGTCACCCAACGTCCGTTTCACGCGTGCCACCTACCGTTGTACTCAGGGCGTCGAGACGAACATAACGGTCTTCGAGTCATATGGATATCAATTGTCACACAAAAAGTCAACTTTTTTCCCCTATAACGTCCAATTTACGATAATGCCCCTGGACTTCCGCACGTCATAACTTTCACCCTGTTCGTCTGAATCGGACGTGCCACCTGTCTATGAACTCGTGACGTCCCGAACTACGTCACGGTCATCGATCAACGTCCGTTCGACCCTCCAATCAAAAAGTTAACAATTTGACCATACGAATCACAAGGGTAAAAATGTCATTTTATTCATTATTTTACAATATTACATTTTTCGAATTTCCGGGGCGTTACATACACTCCCCAACAAAATGGGGTCGTTGAGCGCAAACACCGTCATCTTTTAAATGTGGCACGGGCCTCGCGGTTTCAAGCTAATGTTCCTTTAAAATTTTGGGGGGAAATTGTCCTCACTGCATGCTCCCTCATCAATCGCTTACCAACACCTATCCTTGCACACAAGTCACCCTTTCAACTCTTACATGGGACTGCCCCAACCTACACTCATTTACGCGTCTTCGGATGCTTATGCTATGCCACAAACCTCAATCCCACCCACAAGTTTGACACTCGTGCCCGTCGCTGTCTCTTCCTTGGTTACCCCCTTGGCCAGAAAGGTTACTCCCTCTATGACCTTACCACCCACAAAATTTTCATCTCTCGTGATGTTGTTTTTCATGAGACTTCTTTTCCATTTGCCGCCTTTCCCCAAGAAAGCCAAGAAGATGAACCCACTCTCCCACTTGCTCACCTTGAGCCCATCCCCGGCCCACTTATTCCCAGCAGCCCCTCGGCCCAACACCCCCACTCACCTCCCACTGAGTATTCTTTTCCTGAACAATCAGATCACTCATCCCCCACCACGCCTTCCCTCCCTTCGTCCCTTTCCCCAAACCCAACATCTGTCCCAATCTCCTCCCTCGACCCAAATCTCTCCCCGGTGACGGTCTCCACGCTCGCCCCGCCCGTTATCCACGCCGATGCTCTCGGCCTCGTTGCCAACCCCCCTCACTCGATGCCTGCGGCTCCTCCCGAACCCATACCTCTCCGGAAATCCAGTCGCCCCACTCACCCTCCTACCTACCTGCGTGATTACGCCACCCATCATGCTTCCTTGATGCTGCCTAGTGCCGTCGCCGCTTCTCACGCCACGTCCAGTACCCAGCATCCCTTGCACAGGTATATCTCCTATTCCAATTTTTCTGCAGCTCATCTCCATTTTGTTCATCAAATTTCGCGTCTTGTTGAACCAGAGAGCTACTCCTAGGCTAGCCAAGACCCCAAATGGGTGGCTGCCATGGATTCCGAGCTTCAAGCTCTTGAGGAGAACAGCACATGGTCCTTAGTGCCTCTGCCCCCTGGCCATCGTCCCATCGGGTGTAAGTGGGTTTTCAAGCTCAAGTATCAGTCGGATGGTTCAATCGAGCATTACAAAGCTCGCCTCGTCGTCAAGGGCTTCACTCAACGTGCAGGTATCGACTATAAAGAGACTTTTGCCCCTGTTGCAAAATTGATTACCATCCGCACTTTATTGGCCGTTGCCGCTGTTAGGAATTGGCCCCTACATCAAATGGATGTTCAAAATGCCTTCCTCCATGGCGACCTCCATGAGGAAGTGTACATGCTTCCGCCTCCCGGGTTTAGTCGACATGGGGAGAACCTTGTTTGTCGACTACACAAGTCACTATATGGCCTTAAGCAAGCATCCCGCAGTTGGTTCCGGCGTTTTTCCTCCACTATTCAAGACGTTGGTTTCCAACAGTCACGGACAGAATACTCCTTGTTGACTCATGTTAAAGGTAATTCTATCATTGTGGTGTTATTATATGTTGATGATATGGTCATCACATGGAACAATGCAGAGGAAATACAAACTCTTAAAGATTTACTCAGCAATAACTTCCGAATTAAGGATTTGGGGCCATTAAAGTACTTCCTGGGCATTGAGGTTGCTCGTTCTAAAGCTGGAATTTCTATTAGTCAGCGGAAATACACATTGGACATCTTAGAAAGTGTAGGTCTCCTTGGTGCCAAACCTACAAAAGTTCCCATGGAAACTGACTCAGCTTTTCCCTCCACCGACAGTGCACCTCTTAAGGACCCTACTCGCTTTCGAAGACTAATAGGGAAGCTGATTTATCTGACCATTACCAGGCCTGACATCACATTTGCAGTTAACACTCTGAGTCAATTCATACAAGAGCCCAAATTGCATCACCTTAAGGTAGCTCACCATCTCCTCCACTATCTTAAGCAAGCACCCGGACAAAGTCTGATGTTCTCCTCTGAAAATCAATTCAAACTAATTGGCTTCTGTGATGCGGATTGGGCTAAATGCCCCACTACCCGGAGGTCTATAACAGGATATTGTATATTCCTTGGAAATTCTCTTATAGCATGGAAAAGTAAGAAACAACATACTGTTTCTAGATCCTCGGCTGAAGCTGAGTACCGGTCAATGGCTGCAGCTACCTGTGAACTCACATGGTTAAGATACTTATTGCAGGATCTGCGTGTAACGCATCCAAAGCCAGCGAACTTATTCTGTGACAACCAAGCTGCACTGCACATTGCATCGAACCCTGTTTATCATGAGAGAACCAAGCACATCGAATTAGACTGCCACACAGTTCGTGAAAAGATCCATAGCAAAGAGATTCATATTGCATATGTGCCAACAGGTAGCCAAATTGCTGATATGTTTACCAAGGCTTTAAAGGCACCTCTTTTTCATAGACACCTATGCAAGTTGAGTGTTATTGACATACACACTCCAACTTGAGGGGGAGTGTTAAAGGAAACCAAATAGTCAATGATCCTGCTGAGATATGATTTGTAGAGATTATAAGGATGTATCAATCTCCTGAGATATGATTTGTAGAGATTATAAGGATGTATCAATCTCCGCATATTCTTAGGCTAGTTTACCCAGAATAGCTTGATCTTCTTGTATAAAGCTAACACTCATGTACCCATATTGTGATATAACAAATACACAGATATTCAAATCTGTTTAGGCTCGTGGATTTATTTCCAATGCAAGTGAAGAAGTGCTAAAGCTATCTGAGCAATATTTAGGCAATGAGTACCAAATCTATAAATGAAAATCTATAAATGAAAATCTATAAATGAATGTCTATTCTGCAGAGTGAGAAGATGAAGCTTATAACTAATGAGCAATAGCTAGATTAGACTTACGTTGTTAAATATTGTCTCTCACCTTGGTATTACTTAACTTTAAGACTTGTGAAAACTATAGTTATTAGTGCTAGAAAACGACGAATGTTCAAGGAATCAAAAGCCTGTGCAATATCTCCCCCATAGTGTTACACAAACTGTTTCGTTGCTGTTGGGTCATTATAGAGATAATATACTTATAAAATTAGCTAATGAACAAAATATTTGTCTACTAAGGAGTACACCAATTTTTTGTAGGGAGCATACGTTGTCTGCTATGATGTGACAATTACGTTAATGGAATGCGCCACTTTTTAATATGGACATGAACTTTGCAAAAATGTATTTCAATTCATGTGAGCTGGTATTTACTTTAGATTGTCTAGTTGTATAACACATTTTATTCAATTATGTTATGCAGCATTGTCTCTTCCAAATGTTGAACTCCAGTGATGAGACCGATAACGTCTTCAAATATAATGAATTAGTGTGAATAAATGAAAACAATATATTGTTAAGATACTGGAACCAAAATTATATGTAACTGGTTAGCTGGAAAATATGAAATCTCACATGTTAGGATTATGTCATTGTTTAGGTGAGAAGGGAGATCATTGAAATCAATCAGGTGAGAAGGAAGATCATTGAAATCAATCAGGTAAAAGGAATGTCGAGGAATCTGTGGTATAGCATCTGGAAGATGGGTGAAAATTGTTTGCCGATTAAAGGATAGTTGACATTGATGGGGTACAATTTGGTGCTCTGTTTTTAGGCCAATGACTTGGAAGTTTGTGATGTCATATATTCATATATGCTGCCTGCTTCGATGTGAGGTGCAATATAATGATAATCAGCATCCATAGCAATTCCCTTAATTACATCATTCTATAAGATACAAAAACATAGATGTTAAAGACATCAGATGAATAAGGACAAAGTGATCAGTACATAGAATGAAAAGGAGAAAAAAGTGTGTGATGGGGTACAATTTGGTGCTCTATCATATATGTTGCCTGCTTCGATTTGAGGTGCAACATAATGATAATTAGCATCCATAGTAATTCCCTCAATTACATCGTCGTATAAGATACAAAAACAGAGATGTTAAAGACATCCGATCAATAAGGAAAAAGAGATCAGTACATAGAATGAAAAGGAGAGATGTGTTGCAGATTAAATGATTGTAAGCGAGTGTGTGAAGTGTAATTGTGCAGTAGATGAAATGATTGCAAGTGATAATGTTATCAGATAATTAGTATATAACAACTTCTATGTATAGCAAAGGATAAAAAGAGGAACCACTGTTTGGTGGTTCAAGTGGAAAAGACTTGTTCCTCTTACGGAAGGTCTCGAGTTCGAGCCTTGTGAATGGAATATCGGGATCCTTCGTGGGATTCCTCTACGTGCGTGCAAGGAATACCTTGATTTTCACCAAAAAAAAAAAAGTAGACGTATGAAAATGGTGTAATAAATGATTTTATAATGGGTTGCAAAAATAGATATTTGGCTTTGGAGATTTTTTTACGCTTCATCTACTAAGATGCAATGTAATCCACCAAATCTGTTGGGGCTGTAAGAAACCTCAATCTCCAGATTCTGCATATTCCAACTCAGACAATTTTATTTGTTGGAAGGGCATCAAATCACGAATGGGAACTATAGTCATCTCTTTTTTAATCTGGAATGAACGGCAACAAATGCATTAGTCAGAGAGACTGTTTGAAACATATATGTTAGTGTTTGTGTGTGTGTGTAGTATGAGATGGATGAATTGCATATGTGGGATGGTTGAATTGTAGATAATTTCTATATTGCCGTTTTTATAGTAATATGTTCTGATACTATGACATATCATATCCTGTTCTGATAATCAAGCTAAGAACTTAAGCTTCTAAGTATTAATTTACTCACGAATCCATGTCGTATGTCACAAAAATTGCAACAACAATCAAGCACGGGAAAACCAAGTAGCTAAAAGAGTAAACAAATGCAAACAAAGAAATGGGATAAACTCCAAATTTTCCATTGTAGCCTAAAATCATGCTGAATTGATAGGAAGAAAAAAATTGCCATGAAGACATAGTGATCAATAGTTTGTTCGTCATCTGTTTCAAAAAGCCAACACGCAATATTTTGGAATCAGTACAAAAAATCTATGTCAATAAAAAAACCCAATTGTTAAATAATTACAAATTGAGAATATGAAATTAACAATTAGGTAGGTAAAACCACGTAGGTAATAAATTAAAGGAATGAAATGACGGAAAATATGAAATCAAGTTGGGTGGGAAACTCAAAAATAAAATCAAGATTAAACAAATGCAAATAGAGAAATGAAAGCATGGATGAATAACTAATAAATCATTAGTAATTAAGGAAGGGAAGGCAACTCTCACAATTTCCTCCTATGGAAGATAAATACATGGAACTCATAAATAAAATGAAAAATGAAAAATTGCAGGAACAACAATTGACAACAATCAAGTTGGGTGTCACCAACCCATATCTTAATTAACAACAATTGCAGGAACAATGAAAAATGGAGAAATCAATTCATTACTAAATGAAACAAATGATATGACCCAAAATATAGAATCAAATACAATGAGAAACCCAGAAATGCAATAACGATCATACAAATCATAGCAGAGAAATGAAAGCTTTGTTAAATTGGTGATCATTGATTAAGCATTGAGGACAGAAAGACAGTGCCTAGAATGTCATACTATGAAAGATAAGTAGCCCAAAGGAACCGAAATAAACAGAAAACAGGAAACCAACTACAAGCCTATTTCAAGAATTTGTAGAAAGGAATATCAGACGATACATATAACAAAACAGAAAACAGTAAATGGACAAAAAATTAGAGAAATCTAGAACAAATAAATCATTAAGAACCCAGATATAGAATTTCAGAAGCATACCTCAGATGATAAGTCAATGTGGAAACCTGATTTAATTTGTGATCTGTTGATGCCAAAAATGGCATCATCGAGACCGAGAAGATTACGCATAAATATTAAGATACAAGCACGTACGTGGTTCACTCGAATCGAGTTACGTCCATGAGACAAACTTTCTGAGATGGTTATTAATAATAATAATAGCGTTTATATATTTGTGGCCTTGAGCCATTGAGAGAAAGGTGAAAAGAATGTCTTCACATGTGTGGGAGGTGGATGAGATCCTTTACAAATGAGGGGATGCCCTCCTGAAATAGGCCAAGGCTAGGACTTCCTTTACAATATGGGTTTCGTATTGGACTTAGGCCCAGTCCAAGTGCGGGGTGAAATCCAGCACGAACAGTAGTCCCCCAAGTCCTTAGTCAAGATAGTGTTTTAGCTGGGGACTTGAACAATAGACCGAATACGGGCCGAACTAAGTAATTGCTGATCTGGCTTGAAACCCAACATGAAGTGGCATTCAGTATGAAGTAATACTCAGGTAGAGGTTGTGCTCATCGCGAGGCTACTTGGCAAGTAAAGACACTCATCGGAGGCTGCTCGGCTTGAGGTGATCGCTATGTGCGAGGCTGCTCGATGCGAGGGATACTCAGTTGGAGGCGACCGTTCTGTCCGATGCTCGGCTAGAAGGCGGTCGCTTCATGCGAGGCGGCTCAGCTAGAGGCAATCACTCATGGAGGCGGTTCGGCCAGAGATATTACCCACTGCAAAATAGTTCGACTAAAGGCACTGCTCATCGTGAGTATTAACTCAATGTGAAGTGGGCATTCAGTAAGAATTATTGAGGGGAACGTGGATGCAAGCATTACCATGGACAAAATAGACTAATCGCTTGTGTCGATCGACATTAGAATAACTCGGTCGTTCCTGATAACAATACATAATTTTATTGTAGTAAACTGAAATACTATAATAAGCTCATATAATATTATTTGATTATGAACATGTGTTACATGTTGACTAACAAATAAATGTGATACACATTTATGTATTATAATAAAAGTGGATCTAATGTCACAACTTAATATAGTAATGGAAAAGTTGGAGTGATTCACGCATCAATGGCAATGGATGCCCTTACATACCCACAAAAATCATGGTGTAAAGTAAATAATCAAGAGTGGGTGATGGTCAGAATAATGTATTACATCAATCATTAAAAGCTATGCAAAACTAAGCTCCAATTAATAAGAAAGTTATGTGAGAAAGCATCAGAACCAAAGAGTACGAGGAATGCATGTGGTATATGGATGTCAAAGTGGTTTTGGATGTTATGGCATTCACTTGGTAAAAACATTAATATAGTAAAATATTTAGCACTTCAATATGCAATGTGATATAAATATATTAAGCATTAAACAATGTCCAATTGTAAAACAATATAATACTTATAATACTTGGAATATGTGGTGGTGCATTGTGCATTGAAACACACCACATCAAACAAGTGCATTGTGCTGCACCGTGTGGCAGTATGCACTTAGCCAGCACATGGTTCAAAATCCCATGTTGTTTAGTTATTAAGGGTCTAATATCAGTAGAATAATATAATAAAATGGCATTGGATGCTCCACATGCCATAAAAGTCATGGTATGTTAAACACGTGAAGAGTGAAGAAGCAAGGGGCATGTATGCAAGATATGTGCAATATTTCCCACTCAGTCAAACAATAATATTGAAACATGCATCAATATGTCAGGTACAATAATAATAATTATATTGACATGTGCTTTCAAATCCTTTGATAATTAATCAATGAGATGCAACAAATAATTTATTTAATAAAAGAAATATTAAATAACAAATTAATGATAGAAGGGTGCATTGGCTTATCTCTCTCAAGTCTATTCAGAGACTCATCGCACACACAACACGGTGGCGTCGAGTTACAGCGATGCATGACCTGCGGAGACCTCGAGAAGGGGCTGAGCGCGCAACGGTGAGAACGTCGGCCACCTTCGACGACAATGAACGGCCCAGGTGGGGCGGTTGCAGGTCGAACCACTGCAAGATGCACGGTGTAGGAGACTCCGGTGGACGACTGCTGGTCATCGTCGATTTGGAACCAAGAGCGAGCTGGCGCTCGGCAGAGGTGCGATGACCCTTCGTGTGAAGAATGGCATCATGGACGTCGTGGGTACGCCATTAGTCTTGCTAGTGGTGCTCGACGGCGTTCGACGATGGCAGTGCTAGGAGGCAGAGGAACTTGGTCCTGTAGTTCTTCCTCTCCCATCTTCCATGGGTGGTCTAGGATGAATACCAGGGACATGGACGAAGAAAAAATAAAGAATATCATTCTCTTGCACCAATCCCCCATCCGTATGTGAACCAAAGCAACAAGGTAGAAACTAAAGGTAGGCTTTTTTGCCATTAATTAGTGTGATATTGATCACAAAGGCGGCAAAGGTCATTTTGGCAGTGAGGATGCCTGGGTTTTTGGACTTGGTGTTCTTAAATATTCATGGTGTTTCAGCTGGTAAGTGAAGAGAAAAAAGGACCCGATATGGATCCCACGGGATCCACCGACGGCGCTAAATTATTGATGTCAAAAATAGCACAAACGAGACTGAGAAGACTACGCATAAATATTAATACACAAGCACATATGTGGTTCACCCAAATCGGGCTACATCCACAGAACAAACTTTATGAGATGGTTATTATTGCCAATAATAGCGTTTACATATTTGTGTGGCCTTGAGACATTGAGAGAAATGTGAAGAGAATGTCTTCACATGTGTGGGAGGTGGATGAGATAACAGGTGTGGGAGGTGGATGAGATCCTTTACAAATGATGGGATGCCCTCCTTCAATAGACCAAAGTTGGGGTTTCCTCTACAATATGGGTTTCGTATTAGACTTAGACCTGGTTGGGGTGAAATCCCGCACGAACATGATTAATTTGTAATCTTGTAGACAAAAAATAGAGTCAATCAAAATCAACAACATGATAAAGTTAGAGTGAGGAAATTGTAAAATTGACAAACCAAACTGTAACAGAGAACTAAAAAGCTATGGATGAGGAAATGGAGAGGCGGCGCTGCATGGTGTTATGGTGACGGGATGCATGTACGGCGACGCCACCTGTCGCTCTCTAGTAATTGGTTGAATCTGCGGCGACGATCGTCATTTGATAATTGGACAAAACGACGACGATGATAGCTTTGTGGTGATTGGGTGCAGCAGCGACGCCGTTCATGGGGAAAGAAGACAAACAATAAAGCAAGGAGTAGGAGGAGATCACGTAAAAAGAGAGTAAGAGGAAGATTCAACACGATTGGATATGGCAGTGGCAACACATGTCTACTCTGGATTGGATGGACATCGAACGCAAATCTTGCGGAAGCTGGGTGGAAGAGGAAATGTTCGAAGGGTAGGAAGGTCATTTTATTGTTTACAAAGCATGAGAACAAAAAAAAATTAAGGGTAAAAGTGGAAGAACACTGTTGATGAACTATCTTTTCAAACTTCCGTTTTCCTATATTGATAATAGGAAAGAAACCTGTGTGATGCTGTAGGTTATAAATTAATTTTGAAAATGAATAATATTCGAAGGAAAATTGTTGAGAATGAATCGAGGACAAAATGAAATGGGGAGATTTTTGTAGCGTTTATTCATCAATGTAAAGTCTATCAAAGAAAATGACGACGACAAAACTGTCATGTATTGCCTAACCTAAAATCAATGATGATAAATATATTACGTAACAAAAGTACATTTATATTTTATAAATTGTAAAGAGTAAATGTTTAAATTTAAATAGATATTAATGAAAATTGTTAACGTATTTACAATTTTTGAAGTGCATCTTAAAAAATAATATTTTTTGTATATTGATTCATTGTTTTTTTTCAGTGGGTATGACTATTTATCTTTCGAAGCGCATTTTTATTCCTTATGGTGATATAACTCTTGACAATGCAACATATAATTAGCCATGAGTGCATATTGATTGCACCAAATATACTCCAAGTTGTTTTAAATATATTTTTTTGTCACTGCATAACAGGATCTAATTGGAAATTGGCAGCGCTTTAAAATGAAGGGCCATTTACTTTCAGTTGCTGAGAAAGTGATTCGTCGTATGAAAACTTTATAACCAATATTAGCGACTGTTAAATATTTTCCTCTATAAGTCTATTAAGTAGTTATGTTATGACTAATTTGAAGACTTGAAGATTGATTAAGGTATCTTAGCAACATGATAGGCATGCCAATCTTTAAAATAAAATTATGTGTTAGTAAACCATTGAATTCAAGCGTATTAAGAAATTCTTGAGGAGACATGACATCAAGTTTGTCATTATTTCCACTTGAAGAACATAAAGAGTCAAAACTTAAGAACGCGTATTGTTCATCAAGTAATGAAGCGATGATATAGTTATTACTTTCATTGATTGTTGCAATTCTCAGTGTAACTATTGCTCGTTCCTTTAAGTAAACGAAATTGTGACAATTGTTTTCGAAATTTGGATAAGTTGTAATAAATCTTTAGCAGGTAAACCAAATGGAAGCAAGCATAAATTGGACGAAGCAAAACAGTGGCAACAAAATTTCAAGAAAACCCAAAGAAGTCCCATTGACATCATGATAAACGCATGTATATATCACTGAATTTAAACAAATGGCAAGATCAAACATTACCTGAAAGTATTTGTGGAACTCAGTAATTTTTCACATAAACTTTCTAGCTAGTAAGTTCTATGCACGAAGAAGGAAGTAAATGTCAAGGAAAATGTGAGCAAGAATGAGCAAACACAATATAGTTAAAAGAGTGAACACATTATATATGACACACCCCAACCCGGAGAGTCTGTTTAAGGCACACAGGTCGAGGCATGCTGGCCAACATCTGGGCGATGACGTCCAGAAGATGAAGCCATTTTAAATTAAAAAGACGCGTTTTGGAGAGCCGTATGAAATCTAATCAATGAAAACCAATCACATTTCAATCGTTAGGAGAAACTTAGAGTACGGACAAATTCAAGTTGATGATCATACATAAAACTTACCTGCCGATACCCGATTGAACCGTCAGTTTCACTCCACATCCACGAAGTACGTTCATGTCACCGAAACCTGAGGGGTTTAAAACACAAGGGTGAGTGGACCCAACTGTTATTTCAGTGTAAAACCATTTCTAATGAACAAAATTTAACCCTTCGTTTTAGTATAAAACCCAAAACAATTATAACGTACTTGCACATAATACAAGAAATATAATATCGGTCAATAAATCATAAATTAACTTATATGCACAAAATGAGCCATGCAGAACCATAAGTATGTCACAATATCAACCCACATCATCAATGCTCATGAGTCGCCTGGAGTCTCATACTCGGAACAAAAACTAAGTATCCTTGCTCGGTACCATGACCACGTGAAAGCTGGGTGCCTTTCTGACAGGACCGTACCCTGAGGGACATTGACAACCGTGTCTGGTCCTGCTTCCGTCTGACAAGTCGACTGAGGTTCCCAAATTACCCTCAACACTTGCCAAACAAGAGATAGCCACACACGTACTCATTCATGCCTCCGCCTCTCGATCAGCCTCGATCAACGCGCCACGACCTGGAGGGTCAAGAAAAACACAAAAGGTGTGAGTGGACGAAAATAAATCAGTTCTAAAACATGTTACTGAAAAGACATTCTACCCTCCACGTAAAACCAATGTATGCATTCGGAAAATCATTTCATTTCCAGTATATGAAAATCGTGTATGAAAATCAAAATCATTTTCCTTTGCTCAAACCTCGGCCTTAGCCCGAAACCATAAACACGGGCATCAGCCCAAAATCACGAATCAAAAGCCAAGTACATAACATAACCCAAAATCCATCAAGGCATATAAACCGGGCTATTGCCCAACAAATCCGAAAACATCAGAAATCAACAGTAATTCACAAGTCAATCAATCTGCTGGATCTCAAGTGCGCTCGAGTCTTTAAACTCAAAACTATGCGCATAATCAGGCCTTCCCGAGATATCAACGAGTCTTTAAACTCAAGCATAATCAATAGGCCTCGGGGGATAGCACAATAACCGAGTCTTTGAACTCAAAACATGTCAATCAAGGGCCTTCCCCCGTCATCAATCAACCGGGTCTTTAAACCCAAAACATCATCCAGCAATAGTACCGGGTCTTTAAACCCAAAACCATTTGTAAATCACAACAAATCCAGAATCCATCGTAAACCAATTTCCCAAGTCAAATTCGAGATCACACTTAATCGAAATGGAACTCCTGTCCGAATTTCACATTCAAATCCCCAATCATAGCCATCATCCATTCCCGAATCCGAATTCGCAATAATGATTCCGTAAGCCGGCATCCGGAACCGTCATCCCGAACCCAAATCCGGAAAACCACTTTCAAGTTTCTGAAACCCGAAACTCGTTCATCAAGCCACTTTTATGAACTGGGCATCAAGCCCGAAATCGTTTTTCCCAAAATCCATTTTAAATCTTTGAAATCAAATCGTATTTTAAATACCAAATTCAAATCACCAAAATCACGGTCATACCACAACATACTCAAAATCTCGTAAAACGTGCAAATCCATAACACTATCGAAATACGTGCCAAAATCGTAAATCATACTCACAATCATAGTCAAAATATCATCAAAACATGATACGCACAAATCATATAAAATTATTCATTAAACAATCATGAAAACATAGGAGAAACCATAGTCTCGAAATACGTGCAATTACGTATTGTATATCGAAATACGTATAAATACGAAAATCGAAATTACCATAAGCATATGAATCAAAATTATAAATCACATAAAATAATTATGCATGCATTGAGGTTTAGAAAACAAAGTCCACTCACACACCGTCCATATCGCTCGCTTTTCGAGCAGCACGCGTTCCCGTAATTTCCGACAATTTTCAGGAATCTCGCATCCTGTCCAAAATCATTCTTCAGGGTCACTAAGGACTCAAATAACATCATACTAATTTTCCATAATTTTTCGGGAATTAAATATTAATTAAGAACGTAACATAAACCTTCGGACCCTCGAAACGGTGTCCGATTAACTCAAAACCAATGCTAAAATGTTTGTTACATTGCATAGAACAAAAGTCATGTTGACATCACCTCAGGATTCCCTCTCACGTGCTCCCAAGCGCCGCCGCAAGCGGCTGCGCTTGAGGCTCACGCGCATGCTACAGTAACTTGGTTACTGTTCATCGTCACCTCTGCCCGTTTCCCCTGCAAACGGGTCCTACGACCCGCGTTTTGACCCGTTTCAATCCTGTTCAATTCCAGCTCTTTTCCTGTAATTCAAATGTCCAATAGCATCGTAAATGTACGAATTAAAGGTCTGTCATCTCGATTCCAATTATAATTACTTCTAACTATCCAACTGAATTCAAATTTTCGAAGACTGTTCTTCATTCGATCCCTTCAATTTTCGTTGATTTCGTTAAATTGATCAATTAGGAAGCATCATAAGCTCATTCTAACCATGAATTCAAGTTCAATTTGATTTGAACATACCTTTGTATGATCGAACTCAATCGTGAAAATCCCAAACCGTCGCGGGTTCAGTCCCTGGCCATTACCTCATTGATTGCTTCTGTTTTTTATCGTGTTCGACTACTCTAAGTCCCAGAAGTCTTATTCGAACCTTAATTTGGCTTGCGCTGTCCTAAAACTGAAAATTCGAACTTACATTAAACCAAGAACGGTTTCGGATTTTTGAACTCTCCTTCCACCATTTTCATCACTTTCCTTCCTCTCTCTCAATCTCAGAACTCTGTTCTTCCTCTCTTCAATCTGTTTCAGCTCTCAGTTTCTCTCAATTTGGTCTTGGGAAGGTCGATCACACTCCATGGTGGTTTGGTCTCTGTTTTTCTATTTCAGAAACACTAACCTGTGCACCCGTGCTCTGCTCAAAACACCCAATTTCATAAACAATTCACCAGCACTCAACCCAACTAGCCACTAATCCATCCTTTCTTAGTGAAAATTGTCACTTAATTTGTAAACAATTCTCCTAACAATCCACTCATGGCTGTTTTCAAACTGCTCCCTCAAAATTACCATTTTACCCTTCCTTCACTTACTCGTTCGAAGTCCGATTTCAGTGTGCCGCCTGTTGTTGTACTCAGGGCATCGAGACCTTCCTAACGGTCTTCGAATTACGTGAAAAGTCCATGTCGTTTGAAAAGTCAATAAATTGCCCCTTCTTAACCAAATTACCGAATTACCCTTGAACTTCCGAACATCATAACTTTCTCCTTGAATGTCAAAATCGGACGTGCCACCTGTCTATGAACTCGTGATGTCCCGAACTACGTCACAGTCACCGGTCAAGGTCCGTTTGACCACTCAAACCAAAAGTCAACTGTTTGCCCGATTCTAGGGGCAAAATCGTCATTTTCTTCAAAAAAAATTCCAAATTTTCCATTTTCGAATGTCCGGGTCGTTACACTTGCACCGTCACCTCATGTCCCGTAGAGCTTGGGGTACAAGCTAGCGCCATTTTCAGCTAGTGTTATAGCAGTGCGGGTGATTAATCACGTGGAGGCTGGTTTGTGGCCATACATACGAGTACAAGATACTAGCGACTCCTAGGTGGGTTCTAAACATCTCAATCTCATCAATGCCCTGGGAACTCTCTATGTGTACTTACCATATTACTGTAGATAAACATAATTGGACATGCATAGCAACCAATCATCACAATCTCATACCATAATTATCACATAATAAATCATACATGCTCAACAATTAAAAAATGTGCTAACATCGTAGAATGTGCGAGTAGTAAGCATATAAAACAAGTTTAGGAAAATGGATCCACTCACACTAGTCGAGGAGTCGGATCACCCGACAAATCAAACAACTCTCGAGCTCCCAGGTTCGCTTTGATGTAGGAAATCACCCACAATGGTTGTAATTATTAACAAGCCTAATATACAAGTCAAATTACTCAAGGGTGGCTTAAACGAAGTCTAGAATTGCTTAACACGGGCCTTGACACCTTCTAAACCATCAATACTGACAGGACCCGCCCCGATCACACAGGGACCACAAGGGGACGTGCCCTGCTCCCGTCTGACACCCAATAATTCATACCAATTTTAACCTCAAAACATTTAAAAGCATAAATAACCAAATTAAAGTCATACATCAAATCCGAATTAAACGAATGTCAGACAAGGGATATAATCCAAAATTACAAATTTGCGAGCACGACTCTAAAGTAAACCTGCGGGTACACCGCCCAGCAGGGGTTCAGGTACGCAGAAGTAGATCTATGCCTCAGCCTCTGGTTCCTCCTCTACCTCAGTTTCCCGACCTGGAGGGGTTATCAAAACAGTAAGGGTGAGTGGACCGAAACTCAAGTTTATGAAATCGTTTGATAAGTAAAACATATAATTTACCCCTCCGTTTTCCAAACATGCATGCATCATAATTCAAAATCATAAACCATATAATCGGAACCATAAGTATAATTTTAGTTGCTGCACTATACACTCCAAACCCGACATCCCTGATGTCTGACGTCCCTGACGTCCAATAAGGTCACTATCACAAGGCTACGCGTGCCACTCGGGTCTCAATTCCGAGTTCAATCCCCGAACCCCGTTCGGGTACAGCATCCCCGATGCTTAGCGTCATAGACGCTGGACGTTCTAGACGTCCGTGACCTCTCCGGGGTACCTCATCCGGAGGAGACAATATAATATGGAAGGATCTATACAGTGCAGTAACAAATACATTTTATTGATATCCACATGCAAACATATATATACATAGATAGAATCCGAACCAATCATTCAGTTTCATCGGACGGGTCTCAAGCCCAAATACCGTGAAACGTGCCATAACCATATTTTCCATATCATCAAAACCATCATTGTTTTAGCATGTGAATAAGTATAATAAAACCAGAAAACATTTATGCACACAAGGGTTTAAGAAAATGGCCCACTCACAGTACAATCCTGCTAGAAACCGAACGTATACCCTCGTCCTGGTACAAATGTACAATCCCTGTCAAGTCCAAGTATTCGTAAAGGTCAAAATAAACCCCCAACATTCAACCATGAAAACCTAGGTCGAAACCGGCCCGGGAAAGCCGCCCGAACGCGCTTCCCAAGGCATTAAACTTTAATTTGACCAACTTAATGATCTCCGATCGACCCGAAACCACCGCCATTGGATCCGGATCGTCGAAACCTAAAGAATGGTGGTGGTCCCACCAGAAACACTATTCACACGCGCCCCCACGCGCCGGTCAACGCAGGAACAGTTCCTGCTGACGTCATCGCTGACGTCACTGCTGACGTCATCTGACAGCTGTCAGGTCTGACATGTCAGACTCTGACAGGTGCCACGTGTCAACATCTGATTGGTCCACCACACTGATCTGTCAGACCACGTGTCAGATCTGACATGTGCCACGTGTCAGCACGGCACTGGTCCACGTCACTGACATGTCAGTGACACGTGGCAGTCCCTGACTGGTCCACGTCACTGACATGTCAGTGCTGACTGTGCACTGACATGTGACACGTGTCGGCTCACGGTTGGTCCACGTCATCTGACAGGCTGACAGGGTGCCACGTCATCACCGCTGTCATCAGACGGGTTGACCCGAATACCTGCAACTCGGGTCGATCAGACCCGCGATC
Organism: Prinsepia uniflora; assembly: GCA_032719365.1. NCBI lineage: Eukaryota > Viridiplantae > Streptophyta > Magnoliopsida > Rosales > Rosaceae > Prinsepia > Prinsepia uniflora. Next base: position 46,221,482 of record CM064865.1, on the reverse strand, counting down.
ATGACCCGGTTGCCATTTCTTCACTTCTCGTTCATTTTCGTCCAATTTGATCCCTATTTACTCGTCTTAATCCCTAGAATGGTTCTGTGTAACAAGAGTTAGGTTTAAGGTCTAAGAGGTTACCTGAAACTCGACGGGAAGTCTGGTGGCTGGTTCTGGTAATCCTCTCCGGCGAGTCGACGGTTGTTCAGTCCCGGTCCTGGGTCCAAATTGGTCGTCAAGGTCTCCTAGACGAGTCCTAACAAAAACCAAATGATGTCAACGTCACAAACAGGCGTTTCGAAGCCGGGAAGGAAAATGGTTACCTACGGGTTTATTGTCCAATCGCCGCCGTGTCGCCGCCGTACACAGTCAGGGTCAGTTCCTTGCCGTCCAGTCGTCACGGTGATCCCAACCGTACGTTGGTTCAAGTCCTAGATTGAAGGTTGGATGGTTTGGTGACTTGGGCTGCTCGGGTTTTCTTCACGGGTTTGAGAGAATGCCGCCGTGCAGGGCGGCCGTGGAGCGGTGGCCGGCGTCCGGGGGTGGCTGTTGGCTGCCTGGGAGTGTGAGGTTGAGTGGTGAGGGCTGCTGGTTTGGTCCCAAGTGGAAATCGTGCAAACGGTTGGTGAGAATGAACACATGGTTGCATGATTCCATGCAGTTTAATACAGAACAGGAACAAGGATCAAGGGCCAGGATTGAATCTCAGAATGAGATCAAAGGCTAAGATCAGATCAAGGGATTTCAGATCCAAGGGCTGTAATTTAAAGCTGATTTAAATGCTATTTAATCCTATAGTGGATCTGATCCAATCTAGCCAATGGGTGAGTGACACTTGTCACTCACCAGATGTCCTCCAATCAGATTTCCTGAATTTAATATTCGACACGAAAACCGAGACACGAACTTCCCGAATTCACGTTTCTGACCATAACTTCCTCGTACGAAGTCCGATTTCGGCGTGCCGCCTGTCTACGGACTCAGGACGTCGAGGCCTACCCAACGGTCCTTGAGTCAACTGAAAATTAGTTGTCAAAAGAAAAGTCAACATTTTCCCCCGAGAGTCCAAATTACGGTAATGCCCCTGAACTTCCGATAGTCATAACTTTTACCCTGATCGTCCGAATTGGACGTGCCACCTGTCTATGAACTCGTGACGTCCCGAACTACGTCACGGTTATAGGTCAAAGTTCATTTAGTTCATCAATCAGAAAGTCAACAATTTGACCATACCATTCACAGGGGTAAAATCGTCAAATCACACATTAAATTACAATATGGGAATCCTCGAATTTCCGGGGTGTTACAAATACCCCCAAAAACAGCACCCACACACTGCCGGGAGTCGAAACTCAACTTTATTGACCTTTTAAGGGCTAGAAAAATGCCTAAAACGATCGTAAATGATCTAAAAATATGCCCACGCGTTGGTGGAAGGTTGGGAAACCCTCCCACGCGCCCCCACGCGCTGGTATGAGGTCACACAAGCCCCACGCGCACACAGCGCGCGTCACACACGTTGCACGTTCCGCACGTGTGGGGGAATATTTCCTTAGAATCTTCCTAAAATATTTCGTTAAATATTCCATTTGTTGACCATTAACTTTGAGGTTGCCCTTAATGTTGACTAATGTCTGACTTATGGCATTGCCCGTTGATTGGTAGTCGCTAGAGCCCCGCCGTAGACAGCGACCGGACCACCACGCAGTGTTACCATCCACGGTGGTTGAAATCTGGGATTTTAGTCGGAAAATTCCTAGATTTCCATGAAGGGTTAAATTCCTAGATTTTAGTCGGAAAATTCCTAGATTTCCATGAACCTTAATTCCGTCTGGTTATTTTCGGAACATCCAAAACGTACACACAATTACCACTACCAACCAATAACCCAATAGCAAGAAAAATCAGGGCCTAGAGGCACCTACAAGGGTAAAAATTGTAATCATGCATTTTAGGTTCCTAATTTCGGTACAGGATGTATTAGTCTACCCCTTAAGGAAAATTCCGTCCCCGAAATTTGGGCATGGTTGACTAGAGATACACTTCCCAACAGGCATTCGAAAGTAATCCATCAACATTACAGTCATTTTCTAACCATCAAGCTATCAGGTTATCACCTCGTTTACCACAAGTAATCCAAAAGATCTCCCTCAAATGATACGACAAATCAGATGCTTCCTGAATAGTTTCTTGAAAGTCTAGTAAGGGTTCTTTAATCAACATTTAGTCAAGGCTTAGAGAAATAAAAAACACACTCACTTAGGTCAACTCTCCCTTCACTAATAAACCGAGCAGGTCAAGTACGGGAAACTCAATGTTCCATCTGTCTCACAAGGTAACTGGTTTCAATTTAGTCAATTTAACGATTTCGACATTCCGTCTAGCAAGTTGTAATGCCCCGAACCTTAATTTCCTTGACCATTTTACCTCTAATTGGGGAAAATGTTGACTTTTGACTTAGAGTGTATTTTTTTACTTTGCCAATGACTGTGACGTAGATCGGGACGTCACGAGTCTGTATACAGACAACACGCCGAAATCGGAGACCAGATGAGAAAGTTATGGTCAAGGACGCGAAAATAGTACTATTCACAAAATCCCAGAAATTTCACAATTGGCATGTTCTTATATTCAACTATCATCCCATTGGTGGGATCTTTAGATGAGTGACAAGTGTCACTCATCCCATTGGTGGGCTTCCCCATGCATTTGGATCAGTTTAGGGTTTCATCATCTTTTCTCTCATTTTCAATTATCATCTTCACCTTCATTACTCTTCAAACTCTCTCTAACTCGTGAACAACCAAAACACACACAAACACCATCACCTCACCACTCTATTTCTTCATCATCTTCAATTGTGGGACTAAGCAACTGAGACAAGGGGAGACGTGAAGGATGACGATGAGGTTGAACAAGGCAGAGACACGGCGAAAAGGTAAGAAACCCGAAACCCGAAACACCCATTTTGTTCCAAAAATGGAACTTTGATTTCTAATATTTTTTGAACGATCTAATGGGCCCTAACATGTTCTAAGAACTGAGACGACCTCAGTGGGTTGATTTTCGAAGCAAGGGGTGGCCGGAATCGAGAGATATCGACGGTTGAAAATCACGACATTCTGTTCATCAACTTTTAGGTATATTTTAGGCTGTTTTTCTAGGTTTTGTTCATATAGATCGATTAGGGAAGGAAAGACGATCATATAGGAAGAAACCCCATCAAAAATGGTTGAGAAATAGACATTTTAAAACCGAATTGGGTCGCGGGTCTGTACATGCTAGTCAATGGGTCTTGGGCTAATTGTCAACAAACAAAAATGGATTTTGTAATATAGGTTATTTGGGCCAACAGAGAGTGGGCTTGACCAGCCACTATTCCCAACTGAACCTTAATCTCTAGAATACTGAGTTTAGGCTTCAGTTAACAAAGAAAATTGATAGGGCCATTAGGCTTCAGTTAACAAAGAAAATTGATAGGGCCACTAAAGGTTCGACCAGCGTAATGGGTTTGGCTCCCAAATTGGGCCTTAAGTGGCCTGGGCCTACCGGTTATTTCGGAACTTCCAAAATGTACACACAATTACCACTCCCAACCAATATCCCCCATAGCAAGAAAATCAAGCCCCAGGGGCACCTACGAGAGTAAAAATTGTAATCACGCATTTTAGGTTCATAATTTTGGTACAGGGTGTATCAATATACCGTACAAATAATACATTACTTGAAAGTCTTGATTTCTTACACAATCTTTCCAATTGACAGATTTAGTTTTGCACAATGCGCTGCTGAATTTGGGAATGTACATTTCAGTTCACAAATGGGTGATGGAAGTAGTCATCGAAAACTAATGTTTAGTAAGTAAAGCAAATAAGAGCAATCGTAAATTCGACGAAGCACACCAATGGGGGAGCAACAAAAATTCAACAAAACCCAAAAACGTACGTGTGTGTGTATATATATATATATATGTGTGAGTGTGTGTATATATATATATATATATATATATATATATATATATAGCTGCCTAATAAATTTAGGACCATAATCGAAATATAGAGGATGGAATTAATATAGTAAGTACATGAACTCAGCATCAAACAACTGCATATAACATTTGTCACAGAGGTAATGTCACACAGTTAGCAGAGTATGTACAATTCTAGATCCCGAGTACGTACAATTCTCGAGCCCGCAGAACAAAATTTCGATCTCAGCTAATGAGAAGAACCTGCTCGGTAGCATGAAACCTACAATTCAGTTCACATATGGATAATGAAAATACAGTGATGGAAAGCAAATCTTTAGCAACTAAACCAAATGAAAGAAAGCATAAATTGGATGAAGCAAAACAGTGGCAAAACAACAAAATTTCAAGAAAACCCAAAGAAGTCCCATTGACATCATTATGAGCGCATGTATATATCACTATGTATATATCACCGAATTTCAACAAATGGCAAGATCAAACATTACCTGAAAGTATCTGTGGAACTCAGTAATTTGGTACACAATATAGTTAAAAGAGCGAACACAATATACTTAAAAGAGCAAAAAATATATACCCTACAGATAACACATTACTTGAAAGTGTCTGCCAAACTCAGAAATTTGTTGGACAATCTTTCCAATTGACAGAATCTCTGGAGTGCAGCGACAATATCTAAGACAAAAATTGGAGAAAATTAGCCTACAGAATACATTACTTTTGAAAGTGTCTGCTAAACTCAGAAATTTGTTGGACAATCTTTCCAATTGACAGAATCTCTGTAGTGCAGCGACAATATCTAAGACCAAAAATGGAGAAAATTAGCCAGAAACAATGGAGCAAATAAGCAACTCCTAACATATTGCAGCGACAAAAATAGTCAGAAACCCATATGCCAATCCTAAAAAGTGGCAGCAACAACTAACAATGGAGAAATCAAATTGTAAAAGCGAAAGTAAATACTGAAAACAAAAACAAAGGGAAAATATGCGACAGGAAGAAGTGGATCGGAATAATAAATACCATGGACTACGAATTTAAACTGCGTATTTATATGCAATGAATAAATTTACAAACACACACAGAACGAATGAAATTGCAGAAGGATACCTGAGATGATACGTAAATGTCTACTACTGAATTAATTTGTGATCATGTGCACAAGAAATAGAGTCAATCAAAATCATAAACAGAGTTCGAAAAGAAAATTGTAAATTGACAAAGCAAACCGAAATAGAGGAGGCGAGAGTTGGAGAAGCGATTTAGAAGAAACAATTGTGGGTTAGGGTTGGAGAGAATTTTGGGAGAGAGTTGGAGGAGCAATTTAGAAGAAAGAATTTTGGGTTAGGGTTGGAGAAAATTAGAATTTTATAGTGGTGATTAGAATGATGGGCAGTTATGAAGGGCGCTCTGTTTTGTCTGGTGCAGAGTGAAATGATGATTGATTATGGGGAGGTCATTTTGAAGACAAAAGGCTTCACCTTTGGTCTGCTTTTTCTGAGATGGTAATAATCACTGTCCGTGAATAAGGAAAAAGAGGAAAGAAACAAAGTGTATGGGAGGAGGCATGGGCTTTAATGGCTTTGTAATGGATAGCTTAGAGAGAGAAATAGTAATGAAAACCAGAGGCCACGCCTGCTGGAGCGGAGGGAACAAAGAGCACAAAAGCAAACTCCAGATGAGAGAGGGAGAGAGAGAGAGGGAGGGAGTTGCAGTCCTAGGTTTGCAATTGTTGCCGTTTCATGGAAGAAAGAAAAAGAGAATGAGAACAAAAAAAGGAAAAAGGAAAAAGAAAAAAAATTAAATGGTGAGGTCATATATGTGTCATGCCAGTATTTAACAAATTATTTAACGGATAATTAATGGTAAAACTAAATTGTTACATTTTTAAAAATTTAGAGTACGTAAATGTAAGATTTAAAAGGTTACATAACTCTGAAACTTAATGTAAAAATACATGATACTAAAGTGTAATTTGTTCTTTATTTTATTTAATTAGTATGTCCTCGTCTTTGACCACTATGCATGTAACGCCCCGGAAACTCAAAAAATGTAAATTTCTAAAATAATGTATGAAATGACGTTTCTACGCTTGTAAATAGTAAGGTCAAAGTTGACTTTTTACGTGACCCGTGTTTTTCCCTAACTTCAAGGACCATTAGGTAGGTCTCGATTCCCTGAGTCTGTAGACAGGCGGCACGGTGAAATTGGACTTTGGATGAATAAGTTATGAATCTAGAACGAGGAAGGGCATTTTGGTAATTGTGTGAAGGAAGGGTAAAATGGTAATTTGAATGGTGAAATTTGAAACAGCTGTGGTGGATTGTTTAACTGAATTGTTTAACTAATTAAGTGACAATTGTCACTAATGAAGGATGGATTAGTGGCTTGTTTGAGTTAAGTGGGTGTACAGGTGTAGTGTGGATGTTGTGTGGAGAAGAGAGCACCGTGTTGTTGATTTGATATAATCAATTAAGTGTTTTGTGTGAGAGAACAGAGACACACAGAGAGTCGATCTTGTTCAGTGTGTGAGTCGTGTGAGATCAAGTGGTACTTGTGTCTGAGATCAGAGGTTGTGTGTGTGCTGGTATTTGTGTGTGAGGGTGCACAAAGAAGGTGCTCGGGTGAGAGTGAGGTGAGGAGTACTGAGAAATAGGAACAGGGGAACCGTGCGGGTTTCTGTGAGTTTGGGAGTGAGGTGAGTGGAACCAGAGGTGCTCGTGTGTTCAGTATGTCAGGACCCACTCCGGTTTCACCCCGAAAACCGAGGTAAACCCCGCTCCCGTCTGACACCCCGACACAACACCAACGAAAACTACTACAGTAACACAGTCAGACGCAGGAGAAACTATAGGAAACATCCCGAAGTTAAAGGTTTACAGAGCATAGTACTAAATACAAAAGAAAGAAAACCGATAACCAGTACACGCACACGGAAAATTTAAAACACTCCGGGGTCGCTCTCGTAACTTTTATGCCTCCGACGCTGCCTCGACGCCGAAACCCCGCTCTAGCTCAACGACCTGGAGGGCAAGTTAAAACCAGAAAGTGTGAGTGGACCATAAATAAAGAAAAGAATTTCCGAAAACCATTTCATAATAAAACCAGGGTTTTAGCCCTCCGTTTTGAAACCACACATGCATAACCCAGTTACCAAAAACAATTATAAATCACATGAAGATCATAAAAAAAAAACATTTACAGAATGATTATAAAAACAGTTGTAACAATCATATCATAAGCATCATAAAACCGTAAAAACATAAATACCAAGTCATCATTATCCGATCAAACCTGCTAGACCTATCCGAGTCTTCAAACTCCCGAGTCTTTAAACTCAATCCAGGCCTCAACAATATCCGAGTCTTTAAACTCCCGAGTCTTTAAACTCAATCTGGGCCCGTCCCCCGTTAAATCAATATCCGGGTCTTTAAACCCAATAACCAAATCCAGCAAATCCAATCAAAACCATTTGAAAACCATTTTCCATTTCCACATCCAAACCCGATTCCGAAATCACTGGTCTGATGCCCTTCCGGCATCCAAAATCGTTATTCCGAACCCAAATCCGGAAATCCACTTTTCAACTTTAAAACCAAATTTCGATTCTCGAAATCCGATTTTAAAACCGAAAACCTCGATCATCGAAATCATGTTTCAAATCCACTTATAATCATTAAAAATCATTTAGCATTTGAAATCCTGAAACTATAACATCAAAATCTAGAATCAAAGTTTTTCTCGTAAAACGTGCCAAAAACCGTATTTCCTCGAAAACCGTGCCATTAGGTAAAACCAACTTAGCATATTCAATCATCATGAAATCACATATAAAACCATAAAACAATAATAAAAAAACAGTTATGCATGCTCAAGTTTAGAGAAGGGGTCCACTCACAGTTACCAGCACGTCACTCGCGCCCCGTACGTCCCGTATGTCCCGTACGTTCCTCAGCTTCCTCGGGAAGTTCCGATCCTGTCACAAGTCACCAAAATACGTTACTAACATGTCTACGAAGGTTCACCTAATTCCCCACAAAAATCCACGGGTTCTAAACGTAACGAACCGGAACCCTAAACCTTCAACCTCGCTGAACTAACCTCAAGCGACGACCGATTAACCCGAAACCTATTCCAATAGACTCGTTACAACTCCTAGACCAAAAAGCATGTTTACCGCTTTCCCAAACACCACCGCACGCGCCCCCACGCGTCGCCCAAAGTGGCTGCGCGTGGGCCTCACGCACATGCTATAGTGTCATCGTCAACCTGGGGTCGACCGGTTGACTGTACTGAACCGGCGTTCCCGGTTCTCCGCCGTCCCGTCTCCGTTTTCCTTCCTTTCTTCACCATCTTCATCGTCCAATCCTAAGAAACCTGCCCCTCTTATTCAAACACCACGACACCGTCCCTAACCTATCGACTCAAGCTCGAAACCAAAACCCGATAATCCCATGTTTCCTATTCCGGCCACCCAAGTTTTTCCCCGTCATGGTGGCAACACCAAACGCTTCCTAGAACCCTCCTGAGTCTCACCTAACTTACCAAAACCGTCGACTCATGCCTAAAAGCCACGACTTTTGGTTTGAAGTTCACGGCCAAAACAGAGCAAAAGAACGGGAAGAAGAAATTACCTATATACGAACCACCACCGTGAGCTCAGTCGTGAGGACACGACTCCTCCAATCCACCTCCGTCCTCTGGAAACCTCCACCAGCCTCAATTGGTCTCTTACACGGCAGCACCACCACTCAACTCCTCTCTGTTTTCTATAACTCACACCTCACACACACCAATTCCTTCACAATTCCTCACTCACCTTCACTCAGCAGCCTTCACTTACTCTCTCACACACTCAACAAGTCACACAAACACTCCACACCGCCTTCACCTGCTCGATTCCCTCTCAGCCTCACCCTGTCTCTGTTTCTCCCCAAAGGCACGGTTACACCACCCAAATTATTGGACCCGTGAGAGATCCTAGAACCCTCTAGCCTTCTTACACTTGTCACAATCCCAAAACCCTCTCACAAGTGTCTCAATCTTAGCCGTCCACTTGTCCCAATCTGTTGTACAAATCCCCAGACAACCAAAAGACCAAAATGCCCCTCTTTGTAATCCAAAATTACGATAATGCCCCTACCTTTCTAGACCCGTAACTCACACATCCTAACTCCGATGAATGCGTGCCGCCTGTCGTTGAATTCAGGACGAGGAGATCTACCTAATTGTCCTAGGTCAACATGTCAAAACCCGATCGTAAGAAAAGTCAACTCTTCCCCCTATTTTAGCCAAATTACGAAAGTGCCCTCAACCTTCCGAACATCATAACTTCCTCCTCTGATGTCGGAATCGGGCGTGCCACCTGTCTACGGATTCGTGACGTCCCAAGCTACGTCACGATCATCGGTCAAAGTCCAGTTGACCGCCCGAACTCAAAGTCAACCTTTTGCCCAACCTAGGGGTAAAATCGTCATTCTACCTTAACGAACCTATCATCACCAACTAACCACCGATTAAGCTCACTAATCCCATCTTAAGCACTGTCTTAACCTTAATTCCCGGGACGGGTCGTTACAACCTACCCTCATAAAAAAGAATTTCGTCCCCGAAATTCCACAGCTAATTCCCAACACTAGGGGTCTCCTACCCGGTAATCAATACTAGCTCAACAACAACTTCTCCTGGGTTTCCTGTCTATCATCTCCACCTTGGGTATTTCACTCCATCCCCAACTACAAGTTCACCACTCCTGACCCTCACTCAGTACCACTAGAACTTTATGGTGTACGCAAGGGAAACTCTATGAACAGAAAACAAAGGTATTTTAAAATACCTCATATAGAGTACCCAACAGAATTCATAGAGTACATCCTCACATACTACCACTGACATTTCCCCGGAACCAACTCAATTCCTAACCCAGAACAATCTAGTCCAAACAAGAACACCTATCTACCGGCTCACGCCTTCGCTAACACGTCCCTCGGCTGCTATTTCGACCATTGGTCGGAATAAAGCTACAAAGTCCTAAAGGCAAACTCTAGATTGTGGGTTCTCTTCCTTAAATAACCTCATATCGATCAGTTATAGTCACTCCTTTCCCGTTTCTTCCGTCATCCTTCAACGGAACTCACCGTAAGCTGTAACCTCGTCGTTCCAGGTCACCTAGAGTAAATCCTAGACTCTACCCCAAGATCCAACAATAAACACGACACAACTAAGAATAGTAAAAGTACCTGTCCCCGCACCTGGTGCCGACTGAGTCTTCTGCTGAGTCATCGAAAACACTCGGGCTTGAGATCCTGAAGATCTACCACGTCCCCTCGAACTACTAGTGGCACCACCACCTCCTCTAGTGCCCGCTGTCCCTGACGATGTACTCTGTCCGGGCTCCTGTCAGGACCCACCCCGGTTTCACCCCGAAACCCGAGGTAAATCCCGCTCCCGTCTGACTCCTCGACACAAAACTCAAGTAAAACTCACTCAAATCCAGTCAAACGCAGGAGTAATTAGACACAGTGTCCCGAAGGTAGCATTTACAGAACATAGTACGAACATACAAAGAAAATAAAACCGATAACTACACGCACACGGAAGCCTTTAATCTATTCTGGGAACTCTCACGCCACTTCTATGCCTCAGACTCTGCCTCGACGTCAAGACCCCGCGCTAGCTCCACAACCTGGAGGGCAATTTAAAACACAAAATGTGAGTGGACCAAAAGGTACAAAAGTTCAAAAACCATTTTATAAGAAAACCGAGTTAAACCCTCCGTTTTGAAACCACATGCATAACCAATAGTTCTGAACACAGTTATCAATCAATTATCATAAAACATCATAAGAAACAGAAACACTATAAAATACCATAAGAAACCATAACATGAGTATCAGAAACCGTATCAAAACCATAAACACCAAAACATCACTTTCCCGATCAAACCTGCTGGACCTATCCGAGTCTTTAAACTCCCGAGTCTTTAAACTCAATCCAGGCCTTATCATATCCAAGTCTTTAAACTCCCGAGTCTTTAAACTCAAGGCCTACGGGGGAAATATCAATATATCCGAGTCTTTAAACTCCCGAGTCTTTAAACTCAATCCGGGTCTTTAAACCCAATCCGGCCGGTCCCCCGTCACATATATATCCGGGTCTTTAAACCCAATATCCAAATCCAGCAAATCCAATCCCAAACCATTTGAAAACCATTTACCAAATCCTCATCCAAACCCGAATCCGAAATCACTGGTTCGATGCTCTCCCGGCATCCAGAACCGTCATTCCGAACCCAAATCCGGAGTCCACTTTCCAATCTTAAAACCAAATTTCGATTAGTGAAATCCGATTCTAAAATCGAAAACTTTGATCATCGAAATCATGTTCCCAAAATCCACTTATAACCATTGAGAACCACTTATCATTTGAAATCCCAAAATCATAACATATATTCCAGAAACCAACCATTCCTCGTAAAACGTGCTAAAAACCACTTTCCTCGAAAAACGTGTAATAATGCCAAACCAACCAAACATATTCGATAAACATAAAATCATGATTAAAAACCAGAAGACAATTATAGAAAACAGTTATGCATGCTCGAGTTTAGAGAAGAGGTCCACTCACAGTACTGAGCCCTACTCGCGTCCCGAACGTCCAGCACGTTCCTCGGCTTCCTCGGAAAATCCCGATCCTGTCAAACACCGTCCAATTACATCACTAATACGTCTACAAACACTCACTTAAATTCCCTAAACAAAATCCCCGAATCGAAAACCGAAAACCCGGGACCCTAAACATTCTCCCTCGCGGAACTAAACTCAAACGACTTCCGATTGACCCGAAACCAACTCCATTGAACTCACAACAACTCCTAGACCAAAAACGATGTTGACCGTTTCTCCCAGAACCGCCGCACGCGCCCCCACGCGCCGCCCAAAGTGGCTGCGCGTGGCCCCACGCGCCAGCTACAGTGCACCTTCAACCTCACGTCGACCCGGTTCAACACAGTAGGCTACAGCTTGAACCGGCGTCAACGGTTCTCCGCCGTGCCTGCACTAAAACCCCTCCTTCCTTCTCCTATAGCTTCGTCCAACCTTACTCTAAGCATCCCCATCCTCCAATCACCTCGACACAGCCTCCTACCCGTCGTCTCAAGCTCGAAATCAAACCTCCCCAAAACTCTGTTTCACGATCCGACCACCCAGCTCACCACCCTTCACGGTGGCGACACCAGACGGTCCCTAAGACCTCAATGAACCCAGACCAACCTTCCTATACCGTCGACTCACCCCCAAACTCGTCGACTTACCGTTCGAAGTTCACTGCCGAAACAGGGTAAAAGAGACCCATCTTCGACTGAGCTCCGCCGTGTACGGCCCCGTCACGGCGACCACCCTAATCGACACCTAGGACCTCCCTGATCACTACCCTAACCTCCAATCCTCTCGACTCTTAGCCGAGAGTCACGACTTTCCAAATGAAATTCCACGGGAAAACAGAGCAGGAAGACTTACCCTTTGATTGCAGCTCCGCCGTGCGCACTGCCGCCTACCACGGTGGTCGTTAGACTCCCTGCAACCTCCTCAGCCTCTCCTTGTCTTGATTTGAACCGCCTCACGGCGTAGCCACCGCCAAACGTTCACGGCCTCCCTGTTTCCCTCAATTCTTCTCCTCACCTCCGCCGTGCCGCCGTGCACGATTGCACCGCCAAAACACGACCAGCAGCTCCTCCTTGCTTCACTGTCACTCTCACAACTCACCAGTCACTCACCCTTGCACCCAGATCGGTTGATTTCCCCTCAAGTTCTCACTCTGTTTCTCTGTGTATCGAAGTACTGCACGGTTGCACGAGTGCACCCCAATTAATTGGGCCGTGAATGCACAGGATTCCACCAGAATCCTCTACACACATGCCATGTGTCACCATCCACTCCACACACTCCCACCTGGCCTAATCCCAGCCGTCCATTCCTTTCCTCTGTGCACAAATCCCAAGGTGCCACAATGACCAAAATACCCTCCTGTTTTACTCATTTTACGGTTTTACCGAAACTTCCTAGACCCGTAACTCTCGCCTCGTAAGTCCGATGAATACGTGCCGCCTGTCATCGAATTCAGGACGACAAGAACTATCTAACCATCCTAGGTCAACCTACCAAAACTCGATTACACGAAAAGTCAACTTTTCCCCCTACTTTAACAAAATTACGATAATACCCTCGACCTTCCGACCATCACAACTTCCTCCTCGGATGTCGGAATCGGGTGTGCCACCTGCCTAAGGATTCGTGACAACCTCAACTACGTTTCGGTCACTAGTCAATCCCCAATTAACCACCCGAACTAAAAGTCAACATTTATGCCCAACCCGGGGGCAAAATCGTCATTCTAAGTTCTCGGACCCCTCGGGACCACCTAACCCTTGATTACCCTTACTAATCACACCTTAACCACTCTACTTATCCCAATTCTCAGAACGGGTTGTTACAGCTCCGCCGCTCCTCGGCCTACACCACCTTCCTGTGGTAACAGTGGACAGACACGTCGGAAGTGACCTCGCTCTCCGCAGTAGAAACAAACATCCCGACCGGAAGGACTCGGTCTCCCTGTCGACGCAACAGACGTCGCACTAGCTTGCGGAGTCGGCTGTGCTCGGTAACCACAGAATCCTGAACTCTGGAAACTACCAGGTCTACCGAAATGATCATCGCCCGACGACGATGCTCCACTGATGTTACCTCTCTTTGGTGTTCTCAAACTCGAAGCTCCCAAAAAAGGTGGCTCCCGGCGTCGTACCGGATAACTAGCCTCAACCCTCACCGCAGCGTCCGACAACTCCCGGAGGGTAGCAAACGATCCAGCCGTCACTATGGCTCGAATCTCACCTTGCAGGCCCAACTCAAACCTACGGCACTTCTTAGCTTCAGTAGCCACAAACGCAGGAGCAAACCGAGACAACATCTGAAACTTCTGTTCGTATTCAGCCACACTCAGATTCCCCTGTTGAAGCTTCAGAAAATCTGCCTCCTTGGCATCTCGGAAAGAACGAGGGTAATACTGATCTAAGAACCTCTCCCGAAACGTCTCCCAAGTCACTGTGTGGGCATCCCAGCCAGACAACTCGAGGGTATACCACCACTCGTACGCCGCACCGTCCAGTAAGAACGTAGCCAGTAGCACTTGATCCTCCGGTGGGCAATGCATCACTACAAAGATCCGCTCAAGTCTCGTAATCCACCTCTGGCCTTCCTCAGGATCAGCCCCGCCACTAAAATTCGTAGCCCCGAGCCGCTGGGCTCGCTCAATCGTAGCACTCTCTATTCTTCTCGCCGCTTCTTCTTCAAGTCGTGGAGAGGGTCTACGTCTCGGAGGCATCGTCAACCGCACACTGAAAGAGGCATAGAAACAGTCAAACAGCCTGAACACAACCTCACAGTCCGAAAAACCTGAAAAACTCAACAAACCTATGCTCTGATACCAATTGTCAAGACCCACCCTAGTTTCACCCCAAAAATCGACGTAAACCCTGCTCCCGTTTGACACCCCGACACAACACCAACGAAAACTACTACAGTAACACAGTCAGACGCAGGAGAAACTATAGAAAACATCCCGAAGTTAAAGGTTTACAGAGCATAGTACTTAATACAAAAGAAAGAAACCGATAACCAGTACACGCACACGGAAAATTTAAAACACTCCAGGGTCGCTCTCGTAACTTTTATGCCTCTGACGCTGCCTCGACGCCTAAACCCCGCTCTAGCTCCACGACCTGGAGGACAAGTTAAAACCAGAAAGTGTGAGTGGACCATAAATAAAGAAAAGAATTCGAAAACCATTTCATAATAAAACCAGGGTTTTAGCCCTCCGTTTTGAAACCACACATGCATAACCCGGTTGCCAAAAACAATTATAAATCACGTGAAGATCAACAAAAAAAAAATTTACAGAATCATTATAAAAACAGTTATAACAATCATATCATAAGCATCATAAAACCGTAAAAACATAAATACCAAGTCATCATTATCCGATCAAACCTGTTGGACCTATCCGAGTCTTTAAACTCCCGAGTCTTTAAACTCAATCCAGGCCTCAACAATATCCGAGTCTTTAAACTCCCGAATCTTTAAACTCAGCAGGCCTAAGGGGGAAATATCAATATATCCGAGTCTTTAAACTCAATCCGGGCCCGTCCCCCGTCAAATCAATATCCGGGTCTTTAAACCCAATAACCAGATCCAAAAAATCCAATCAAAACCATTTGAAAACCATTTTCCATTTCCACATCCAAATCCGAATCCGAAATCACTGGTCTGATGCTCTTCCGGCATCCAAAACCGTTATTCCGAACCCAAATCCGGAAATCCACTTTTCAACTTTAAAACCAAATTCCGATTCTAGAAATCCAATTTTAAAACCGAAAATCTCGATCATCGAAATCATGTTTCAAATCCACTTATAATCATTAAAAATCATTTAGCATTTGAAATCCTGAAACTATAACATCAAAATCCAAAATCAAAGCTTTTCTCGTAAAATGTGCCAAAAACCGTATTTCCTCGAAAAATGTGCCATTAGGTAAAACCAACTTAGCATATTAAATCATCATGAAATCACAAATAAAACCATAGAACAATAATAAAAAAACAGTTATGCATGCTCAAGTTTAGAGAAGGGGTCCACTCACAATTACCAGCACATCACTCGCGCCCCATACGTCCCGTACGTTCCTCAACTTCCTCGGGAAGTTCCGTTCCTATCACAAGTCACCAAAATACGTTACTAACACGTCTACGAAGGTTCACCTAATTCCCCACAAAAATCCCCGGGTTCTAAACGTAACGAACCGGAACCCAAAACCTTCAACCTCGCGGAACTAACCTCAAGCAACGTCCGATTAACCCGAAACCTATTCCAATAGACTCGTTACAACTCCTAGACCAAAAACCATGTTGACCATTTTCCCAAACACGTAGCACGCGCCCCCACCCGCCGCCCAAAATGGCTGCGCGTGGGCCTCACGCGCCTGCTACAGTGTCATCGTCAACCTCGGGTCGACCAGTTCGACTGTACTGAACCGACGTTCCCGGTTCTCCGCCGTCCCGTCTCCGTTTTCCTTCCTTTCTTCACCACCTTCATCATCCAATCCTAAGAAACCTGCCCCTCTTACTCAAACACCATGACACCGTCCCTAACCCATCGACTCAAGCTCGAAACCAAAACCCGATAATCCCCTGTTTCCTATTCCGGCCACCCAAGTCTTTCCCCGTCACGGTGGCAACACCAAACGCTTCCTAGAACCCTCCTGAGTCTCACCTAACTTACCAAACCCGTCGACTCATGCCCAAAAGCCACAACTTTTGGTTTGAAATTCACGGCCAAAATAGAGCAAAAGAACGGGAAAAAGAAATTACCTGTATACGAACCACCACCGTGAGCTCAATCGTGAGGACACGACTCCTCCAGTCCACCTCCGTCCTCTGGACACCTCCACTAGCCTCAATTAGTCTCTTACACGGCAGCACCACCACTCCACTCCTCTCTGTTTTCTATAACTCACACCTCACACACACCAATTCCTTCACAATTCCTCACTCACCTTCACTCAGCAGCCCTCACTTACTCTCTCACACACTCAGCAAGTCACACAAACACTCCACACCGCCTTCACCTTCTCGATTCCCTCTCAGCCTCACTCTGTGTCTATTTCTCCCCAAAGGCACGGTTATACCGCCCAAATTATTGGACCCGTGAGAGATCCTAGAACCCTCTTGCCCTCTTACACGTGTCACAATCCCAAAACCCTCTCACAAGTGTCTCAATCTCAGCCGTCCACTTGTCCCAATCTGTTGCACAAATCCCCAGACAACCAAAAGACCAAAATGCCCCTTTTTGTAATCCAAAATTACGATAAAGCCCCTACCTTTCTAGACCCGTAACTCACACATCCTAACTCCGATGAATGCGTGCCGTCTGTCGTTGAATTCAGGACGACGAGAGCTATCTAACTGTCCTAGGTCAATATGTCAAAACCCGATCGTACGAAAAGTCAACTCTTCCCTCTATTTTAGCCAAATTACGAAAGTGCCCTCAACCTTCCGAACATCATAACTTCCTCCTCTGATGTCGGAATCGGGCGTGCCACCTGTCTACGGATTCGTGACGTCCCAAGCTACATCACGATAATCGGTCAAAGTCCAGTTGACTGCCCGAACTCAAAGTCAACCTTTTGCCCAACCTAGGGGCAAAATCGCCATTCTACCTTAACGAACCTATCATCACCAACTAACCACCGATTAAGCTCACTAATGACAGGACCCGTCCCAACTGGACGTCAAAAATCGTGCCCGGTTTTGCTCCCGTCTGACAAGTCAACTAAAGGTCCGAAACTTCCCTTCAGTGCTTGCTAGACAAGGGATGTTTGCGCGGATTTCTGCTGCTGTCACTGCCTCACGATCGGTCCCGAACGTCGTACCACGGCCTGGAGGGTCACAAAACAGAAAATGTGAGTGGACAAAAATGACCCCTTATAAAAACATTTATCAAAATACAATCTTACCCTCCAGTTTTCACAAACTTGCATGCATATCGTAAAACATGAGTAATAGTATGAACAGTGGACCGATAAAATCAAAACATATTTTCCCATGGTCCATAAAACTCATGTTCACCAAAACAGTTCATGTTATAAACATCAAATCCCGGCTCTCAGGCCAACACATGTGAAAACATAATCACTGGCCACAAAGACCAAAAACCCGTACTCAATACCAGCACGTCATCACAACAACATCAATCAGCACTAATCACCAGTGCACAAGAAATATATCAATCCAATCAATCCGAACTACTCACAAGTGCATAAAATATCATAAATCACATCAGCACTACTCACAAGTGCACAATCAATCAAACTGCACTACTCACAAGTGCTGCACTACGCGTAGGCCAATATCCAGTCACTCTCTCTGGAACAGACACCTCTGGGCTCAACCCCCTCGGGCTCAGTCACCTCTGGGCGAACACATCCCCAAGATCAGACACCTCCGAGTGGTACATCCAGGCTCAGTCTCATCCGAGAAGCTGGCTACCATAGGATCAACTCCCGATCCTACAATCACATCCCCCAAGCTCCGGTCGTCTGGGTAATCCCCCCAAGCACCGACCGACTGGGAATATCACAATCACAATGAAAACCATCCCGGGAATTACATCCCAAAGCATTTCAATCAAATCTTGACTTCATACCAAGTCAAGATCATTCTCAACTGGGTCTCAAGCCCAAAATACCTTTTACACATAAACCGTTAAAATCACATTTAAATCAATAGAATAATCCGGAAATCATCATTGACTCACCAACCAAGTCAAAATATCATTTTAGAAATCATTTAGACTCCGGGCCTAGCCCAAAACATCATTTGCACGTTCCTCGTAAAACGTGCCTGAAAGACTGATTAAAATAATCATAAATTCCCAATAAATCATTAATTTCACAATTTCACAAATGACTCCAAATCCGAGTCAAAATCACTATTCACTTGGGTTCTCATGCCCAAAATAACATTATCACGCAAATCCATGCGTTGCAACCTCCGTTGCCATTTTCATGTAAATCCACGAAATCCTTGACTCATTCCCGAGTCACAACATCATTCTCAATCCATGACTCATAATCCGAGTCCACACATTATTTCCAACCAATTTTAATCCCAAACTCACAAACAAAGTCCAAATATCATTTTTACCAAATTTCGTAATTTCTCGAAATCGCCCAAAAATAATAATATAATATTCATAAAACCGAGAAATTACCGGATTGAAACACAAATCATGCCCAAGCATATAAAATCATATAATAAGGCATTTAAATCATATATGCATGCATCACGGTTAGAAAACAAAGTCCACTCACACACACCGTCCAAAACGATCCGTTTCCGAGCTGCACGTTTTTCCGTAAAATCTGGAAATCACAACTCCTGTCCAAAATAATTATAGAGGGTTACTAACATCTCAAAATACATCATATAATTTTCCCCAATTTTTCCGGGATTTAAATACGTATTTTTAACGTAATACAAAACTTCGGATACGCGGAACATTATCGAAACAATATCCGATTTCCCCGAAACCAACGTCAAAATGTTCGTTACACTAAGAGGATCAAAAGTCATGTTGACCTCACCTTGAGACTAGGCCGGACGCGCCCCCACGCGCCGCCGTGAGTGGCTGCGCGTGAAATCCACGCGCCTGCTACAGTGTCACCGTCCCAACTCGTTTGTCTGGTAAACGGGTCGTTTAACCCGCGATCGGACCCGTTTGGTTTTCTGTCAATTCCACACTGAATTCATCAATTGAACATTCATACAGCTTCGAATTAAGTTCAATTAAAGATCTGTGGACTCAATTTCAAACAATCTTACCTATAACCCCACGATCACAGTTGATCATTCGAAGGTCCTCCGGCCATTGTTCATCATTCCAAAACCTTCACCGTCACACGATTTCCCTAAATTGATTCAACCAGCAGCATCAAGGGACTCAGGTAAGCATTTTCCCCAACTCAATTGCATCCAATCATGGCTCAAACTCCACGACTCAAGTTTGACATTCCTCACGGTTACCAAACCCGTTCAGACCCAATTGGGCATCAATTCACCTCGTTTTTGATCTGGTTCCACTCGTATCAACCTCAGGAAGCTATTTCCAAGCTTCAAATCGATCATCACGGCTCAATTCATCCTAATCGAATTTCCCCCCTCAAAATTCGAAAATTCGAATTTCCAAATTCAAGCCCTCTCAATTCCTCACACACTGGTTCAGAAATGGAAGGAAATGGTGGACAATTTCAGGCTCTCTCAATCTCTGCTTCTCAGTTGTGCACGGGTAAGAAACAGAACAAGATTAATGGAAATTAAAGGATTAATTAATTAAAATAATATTAAAACATCATAATTAGGTCTCCCCAAAATCATGGATCCATGTTTTGTGCCTGATTTTAAGGGACTTGTCACTCATCCAAGTGTGTCCAGTCACCGGGTACTGTTCATATTAAAATATTATTTTATTCCCGGTTCGTTCGGTTAATCGAGCCTGATTCCGTGACCATAACTTCGTCGTCGAATCTCCGATTTCGGCATGCCGCCTGTCGTTGGATTCGCATCGACGAGACCTACGTAACAGTCCTTGGCCCTCGTCCATCGGACCTCCCGATCAAAAAGTCAACATTTGACCCCTACTATGCCAAATTACCAAAATACCCCTCAACTTCCGAACATCATAACTTTCTCCTCGAATGTCGGAATCGAACGTGCCACCTGTCTATGAACTCGTGATGTCCTGAACTACGTCACAGTCATCAGTCAAAGTCCGTTTGACCGCCCGAACTAAAAGTCAACATTTTGCCCACGCTAAGGGCAAACCGGTCATTTTGCACAATTCGTCCGATTTCACTCAACTAATCCCCGATTAGTCATTCTAAACCATAATTAATTAATATTCAATCCCGATATTCGGGACGGGTCATTACAACCTTCCCTCCTTAAAGAATTTCGTCCCCGAAATTCCAACTATCCGTATTCCACAACTACCTCGTGGAAAACAATTGGCCACACATCACGTATACACATGTACACCCACTAGCCAACACAGAATTCGTCTGCACAGAGACGTCACATCACAGATGCACGTCGTACTGACTACACTCGACCACCCCGAGTGAAATTGTTCACCAGAAATTGGCAATGTCACCATTAAGCTGACTCTTTCAGCTTGACGGCCCCACGTAATCACTAATGTGCCCTGACTTCCGCTCTCATGGAGAGTCACCAAAACTCACTTGTCAGTCCATACCGACACTACAAGTCAAACTGTCACCACCAAGCTTTACCACGCTAGTAAGCGCCAATCAGTAACAAATCAGTGACAACACATCATACTACAACGTCCGTCAATGTAGCACAAGATCAACAACATGATCTCCCCTCGCAGGGCAAACTCAATCCTGCGACAAATACCAACAGCAGTAACCACAACTGTCACCCCCTCAGCGATCCCAGATGCTGGTAAGGTCACGACAAGGTAACATCTCGCCGCAAAGCAACTTGCGGTCACACTAACCACCAATTCACTCATCCTGAGTATACGCATATCGTCATCACACTCAAACAGACGGTGTAACTGGAACACATTGAACACCAGCCTAGCAGTGTTCACACAACTCAACACTAGAGTTATACTAGCCAACCATGGCTAAGAGCACCTGCTCAAACAATCACTGAAATCATCAGAATCACTCTGCCCAGTGCATCGTGTTCAATGTCTAGTTCACGTTCACAACCCATCCAATGGTATCAGGATTAAGCCGACTACTAACACGTTCACCAACGTACTACTGGTATAACCCGTATACCGTCACCCGACACCACAAGTCTGCAAAGTATCGTACCCCAAACCATAAACAAGGTACATACATCTATCCATTGACAAGACTACAACCACCTAGGTCATAGCCAAACACGTTCCAACATTGGAGTCCATTTGCCCAAACCAGCAAGAGACAAATCGAACTCCACCCATCATCTAATTCCAATTCCAAATCCGAATCCGCAATTTCGTAAGAAATCCCGAATCCAAATCCATATATCACATTTTTAATTCATATCCAAATCCGAATCCGAAATCATTATTCCGTAAGCTAGCATTTGGAATAATCATTCCGCACCCAAATCCAGTATTCCACTTTCAAGTTCTAAAATCGAATCCTGAATCGTCACCCAGAAATTCGATTCCAAAACCCGAAATCTCGTTCACGCCCACTCGGACGCACCAAAACCGATCCTATCGGTTACCCATTTATTATACTCGGTTGACTTCATAAGGAAGCCAATCCAACAACCACACGGTTAAGGTTGACAAAATCCAACCACTTTGGAAACCTACTCACTCGTGTAATATACCATAAAGGGCTCCACTTCGAAAAGAAGTTCAGTCCTGTCATTTACGACTCACATACCGGAGTAAGAGTGACAAACTCTCTACCCAACTGGATCATCAGGATTACGGTCCAGATCCATCACGACGTCAGCTGACCATGAACATCACGATCCTAGATCGTCACAATGCCCAATGTCCATGACATCACAAACCCGATCCACCTAGGATCCACACGGTTAACTACTAGGAACCATAGGGTCTTACACCCTCATCTAATTCGCGTACTGTCACAACGTTTGACAACTAACGCCCACAATCAGAAAGTTCAGTCAACGACGAGACATGCCGCGACTGTGGGTTCTCACTGATTACCTCATATCTACCCTTGCCATCCCACCTAGGGAAAACCAAGGATGATCCGAAACGATAACACCAATATTCATCCCCGGGTCAAGTTTATTCTAGGCCTAACACGCCCATCTACAAACCAAACTGTTAACAAAAACAACCATCCGGACCCACACTAGTCCGACACATTCAAAACACATGATACAATATTACAACACAAATGGACAATACAAACCATTTACAAGGTATTAATACAATTATTTTGACCTACGGTCAAGTCGATCGGGGCAGTTCCTTCACAAATGTCCAAGTTTCCTACAAAAGTGACAAGTGGCAGTGCTGAGGCGACTTGCCCCACCATGCCGCTTACTTGTCGACTGGGTTGAAGTTCCACCTGAATGAACACCTACCGAGGGTTGCGACACAAGGGTATGAAGGCTAACTCGCTTCGTTGTTTCCTGACTCATCTGTTCAGTATCCTGACGCTCTCGGCGTCGTCCAGAGCCCAAAGATTGTTCTGGCACAGGTAAAATAGTAGCCTCCACTCGGATAGCAGCATCCGATAATTCCCTCAGGGTAGAATACGAGCCAACAGTTACAGCACCTCGTAACTCATTCCTCAATCCCTGCTCAAACCTTCGACACTTATCCTCCTCAGTAGCCACATACAGAGGAGCGAAACTTGATAAGTGCAAAAATTGCTGTTCATAATCGACCACTGACCGATTCCCTTGCTGCAATTGGAGAAACTCAACCTCCTTAGCGTTCCAAAATGAGCGAGGATAAAACTGATCCAAGAATCGCTCTTGGAATGCATCCCATGCCAAGGTACGGGCATCCCAGCCTGTCAACTGTAAACTATGCCACCACCTGTAAGCATAGCCATCCAAAAGAAAAGTGGCTAAGGGTACCATGTCCTCCAGGGGACATATCATAACCTCAAAAATCCTTTCCAATCGAGTAAGCCAATCTTCGGCACCATCCGGTCCCGAATCACCACGAAACACAGTGGCTCCTAACCGTCGAGCTCGCTCAATATCTGGGCCTTTACTAACACTACTCTCGCCCTTCCCATCATCAGACCGTGTACGGGACGCACGACTCGGAGGCATGACGTATCAACAGAAATCAAGAACCAAATGCTCTGATACCAATTTGACAGGACCCGTCCCAACTGGACGTCAAAAATCGTGCCCGGTCCTGCTCCCGTCTGACAAGTCAACTAAAGGTCCGAAACTCCCCTTCAGTGCTTGCCAGACAAGGGATGTTTGCGCGGATTTCTGCTGCTGTCACTGCCTCACGATCAGTCCCGAACGTCGTACCACGGCCTGGAGGGTCACAAAACAGAAAAGGTGTGAGTGGACAAAAATGACCCCTTATAAAAACATTTATCAAAATACAATCTTACCCTCCAGTTTTCACAAACTTGCATGCATATCGTAAAACATGAGTAATATATGAACAGTGGACCGATAAAATCAAAACATATTTTCCCATGGTCCATAAAACTCATGTTCACCAAAACAGTTCATGTTATAAACATCAAATCCCGGCTCTCAGGCCAACACATGTGAAAACATAATCACTGGCCACAAAGACCAAAAACCCGTACTCAATACCAGCACGTCATCACAACAACATCAATCAGCACTAATCACCAGTGCACAAGAAATATATCAATCCAATCAATCCGCACTACTCACAAGTGCATGAAATATCACAAATCACATCTGCACTACTCACAAGTGCACAATCAATTAAACTGCACTACTCACAAGTGCTGCACTACACGTAGGCCAATATCCAGTCACTCTCTCGGGAACCGACACCTCTGGGCTCAACCCCCTCGGGCTCAGTCACCTCTGGGCGAACACATCCCCAGGATCAGACACCTCCGAGTGGTACATCCAGGCTCAGTCTCATCCGAGAAGCTGGCTACCATAGGATCAACTCCCGATCCTACAATCACATCCCCCAAGCTCCGGTCGTCTGGGTAATCCCCCCAAGCACCGACCGTCTGGGAATATCACAATCACAATGAAAACCATCTCGGGAATTACATCCCAAAACATTTCAATCAAATCTTGACTTCATACCAAGTCAAGATCATTCTCAACTGGGTCTCAAGCCCAAATTACCTTTTACACATAAACCGTTAAAATCACATTTAAATCAATAGAATAATCCGGAAATCATCATTGACTCACCAACCAAGTCAAAATATCATTTTAGAAATCATTTAGACTCCGGGCCTAGCCCAAAACATCATTTGCACGTTCCTCGTAAAACGTGCCCGAAAGACTGATTAAAATAATCATAAATTCCCAATAAATCATTAATTTCACAATTTCACAAATGACTCCAAATCCGAGTCAAAATCACTATTCACTTGGGTTCTCATGCCCAAAATAACATTATCACGCAAATCCATGCGTTGCAACCTCCGTTGCCATTTTCATTTAAATCCACGAAATCCTTGACTCATTCCCGAGTCACAACATCATTCTCAATCCATGACTCATAATCCGAGTCCACACATTATTTCCAACCAATTTTAATCCTGGACTCACAAACAAAGTCCAAATATCATTTTTACCAAATTTCGTAATTTCTCGAAATCGCCCAAAAATAATAATATAATATTCATAAAACCGAGAAATTACCGGATTGAAACTTAAATCATTCCCAAACATATAAAATCATATAATAAGGCATTTAAATCATATATGCATGCATCACGGTTAGAAAACAAAGTCCACTCACACAGACCGTCCAAAACGGTCCTTTTCCGAGCTGTACGTTTTTCCGTAAAATCTGGAAATCACAACTCCTGTCCAAAATAATTATAGAGGGTTACTAACATCTCAAAATACATCATATAATTTTCCCCAATTTTTCCGGGATTTAAATACGTATTTTTAACGTAATACAAAACTTCGGATACGCGGAACATTATCGAAACAATATCCGATTTCCCCGAAACCAACGTCAAAATGTTCGTTACACTGAGAGGATCAAAAGTCATGTTGACCTCACCTTGAGACTAGGCCGGACGCGCCCCCACGCGCCGCCGTGAGTGGCTGCGCGTGAAATCCACGCGCCTGCTACAATGTCACCGTCCCAACCCGTTTGTCTGGTAAACGGGTCGTTTAACCCGCGGTCAGACCCGTTTGGTTTTCTGTCAATTCCACACTGAATTCATCAATTGAACATTCATACAGCTTCGAATTAAGTTCAATTAAAGATCTGTGGACTCAATTTCAAACAATCTTACCTATAACCCCACGATCACAGTTGATCATTCGTAGGTCCTCCAGCCATTGTTCATCATTCCAAAACCTTCACCGTCACACGATTTCCCAAAATTGATTCAACCAGCAGCATCAAGGGACTCAGGTAAGCATTTTCCCCAACTCAATTGCATCCAATCATGGCTCAAACTCCACGACTCAAGTTCGACATTCCTCACGGTTACCAAACCCGTTCAGAGCCAATTGGGCATCAATTCACCTCGTTTTTTATCTAGTTCCACTCGTATCAACCTCAGGAAGCTATTTCCAAGCTTCAAATCGATCATCACGGCTCAATTCATCCTAATCGAATTTCCCCCCTCAAAATTCGAAAATTCGAATTTCCAAATTCAAGCCCTCTCAATTCCTCACACACTGGTTCAGAAATGGAAGGAAATGGTGGACAATTTCAGGCTCTCTCAATCTCTGCTTCTCAGTTGTGCACGGGTAAGAAACAGAACAAGATTAATGGAAATTAAAGGATTAATTAATTAAAATAATATTAAAACATCATAATTAGGTCTCCCCAAAATCATGGATCCATGTTTTGTGCCTGATTTTAAGTGATGAGTGACACTTGTCACTCATCCAAGTGTGTCCAGTCACCGGGTACTGTTCATATTAAAATATTATTTTATTCCTGGTTCGTTCGGTTAATCGAGCCTGATTCCGTGACCATAACTTCATCGTCGAATCTCCGATTTCGGCATGCCGCCTGTCGTTGGATTCGCATCGACGAGACCTACGTAACAGTCCTTGGCCCTCGTCCATCGGACCTCCCGATCAAAAAGTCAACATTTGGCCCCTACTATGCCAAATTACCAAAATACCCCTCAACTTCCGAACATCATAACTTTCTCCTCGAATGTCGGAATCGAACGTGCCACCTGTCTACGAACTCGTGATGTCCCGAACTACGTCACAGTCATCAGTCAAAGTCCGTTTGACCGTCCGAACTAAAAGTCAACATTTTGCCCACGCTAGGGGCAAAACGGTCATTTTGCACAATTCGTCCGATTTCACTCAACTAATCCCCGATTAGTCATTCTAAACCATAATTAATTAATATTCAATCCCGATATTCGGGACGGGTCATTACAACTAATCCCATCTTAAGCACTTTCTTAACCCTAATTCCCGAGACGGGTCGTTACACAGTAGGTAGGAGGTAAACTCAGGATAACGTGAGGACACGGTGGAGGCCACGACGGAGAACAGATGAGAGGTAAGGTGTGTTGGATGCTCTGTTTTTCCCTTTTTATTCAAATGACCAGTCAACGGGTTTGTCTCATTGTTGAGTTATTGTGATGCTCGTTTTGATTCTTAAAGATAGAGAGGACACCCAGAAACATGAAACCGTGACTGGAGAGCATCGTGGTGGCCAGAGACTGAGACTTAGATTTCTGAGTTTTGGTTCGAAGATTGGGAGGTAAGAATCTCGGTTTCTTTTCATGTTTTAGACAGTTGAAACAGTTCTAAACTTTAAGACGAAGCTACTGGTGAAGGAAGGATCGAAAACGGTTTGAGAACGAGTGAAAACCGGCCTCGACGGCTCGGTTGGACCGGACTGGTCCGAACCGGTCCGAATCGGGCTGGCGATTGGAAGACGATGATGAACAATGCCGCGCGTGGCTCCCACTCGCAGCCCCTTTGGACGGCGCGTGAGGCCTATTTTGGGGAAGTGCTCAACATGGTTTTCACTCTAATCGATGTAACGAACATTTTAAGTTAAGTTTTGAGTCGATCGGACGTCGTTTCGGGATAGTTTTGAGTGTTCGAAGGTTTAGGATTTTAATTTAATTACGTTGAAAAATCCTGAAAAATTTGGGGAAATTAATGTAAGCTTAATGGAAGTATTTGTGACCCAAATTGTGATCTTTGACAGGCCAGAACATTCCTGAGGCAGCCGATGAGCGTACAGGACGCGACTGACGCCTTCAAACTTCGTGAGTGGACTTTTGATTTCTAACCGAGCATGCATAACTGTTTTTACTTACTCGTTTTATGTTTCTATATATGATTTTATGTTATAATTATGATATTCCTGCTTTTCGTGATTACACGTTTTTTGATGTGATTTATCACATTTTACGTATTTCAAGACTATGGTTTCTCCGATGTTTTGATGATGGTTCGATAAGTGATTTTCTATGATTTGTGCATATCACGTTTTAATGATATTTTGATTATGATTTGTGAGTATGATTTGGGATTTGAACGTGGAATTCGGACATAAGTCCTATTTCGATAAAATGTGATTTCGGATTGGTTTTGGAATTTGAATTCCGATGGATTCTGGACTCTCTGTGAATTACATATGGTTTTGGGTTTAAAGACCCGGTACTATTGCTGGATCTGGTTTTGGGCTTAAAGACCCGGTTAACTGATGATGGGGGAGGGCCCTTGATTGAGATCGGTTGAGTTTAAAGACTCGGTTACTGTGATGTCCCCCGAGGCCTACTGATTGTGTTTTGAGTTTAAAGACTCGTTGATATCCCGGGAAGGCCTGATATATTAGTTTAAAGACTCGGATAGATCCAGCAGATTTTATCCGTTGATGTTACATTCGGTTTTACATGATTTTAGTTATCTTTTGTACGGTTTCCATACGGTTCATATAAGTCTTTTCGGATACTTAGTTATTGTAACGACCCGTCCTGGAAATCGAGATTAGATTAGTTGTTAATGACGGATTAGTGAAGTTAATCGGTGATTAGTTGGATGCGTTCGAACGGACGGTACGAAATGACGATTTTGCCCCTAGAATGGGCAAAAATGTTGACTTTTAGTTCAAGCTGTTAAATGGACTTTGACCGATGACCGTGACGTAGTTCGGGACGTCTCGAGTTCATGGACAGGTGGCACGTCCGATTCTGACGTCCGAGGAAAAAGTTATGACGTTCAGAAGTTCGAGGACGTTTTTGTAATTAAGATAAAAGAGGGAAGTTGTTGACTTTTTACACGAAAACTACTTTTCATGTAATTCGAGGACCGTTAGGAAGGTCTCGAGTCCCTGATTCCAACAACAAGCGGCATGTGTCATTTGGAGTTCGAGAAATAGAGTTATGGGTCTGGGAATACGAAGGGAAAAATGGTAATTTCGCAATAAAGAGCATTTTGGTCATTGCTGTGCCTAGGGATCTGTGCCCAATTAGTGTGGGACATTTGGCTTCTTGGGAGATTGTGCCCATCAGATTGAGGACACTTGGCCTATACTGGAAGGTTATGGAACCTTTGTAACCGCCTAACAAATTGTACACGGGGGTTTAAAGTTTTAAACGGGTTTGAGAGGAAATCATAAAACAGAGGAACTGGGGAGACGGGTTGGTAGGCCGTGCACTGGGTTCAGGTGAATGAAGAAGTTTAAGGTGGCTGTGTGAGAGAAGAGACGAGTGAGTCGTGTATGCGTGTGAGGAGAAGTAGATGGAGTGATTTGGTGTGTGGGTAAAGAAAATAGAGACAGAGAAGGAGGAGTTGTGAGACAATTACCTTCGATTCCTCATTAATTGAAGTTAGCTGAGGATTGGAGGGAAGAGAGTGACGGCTGAAGAGTTGGTTGGCACCGCCACAGAGGGCAGTCGTGCACGGTGGAGGTAAGAACCGTGATTCTTGGTTTTAAACCCAATTTTGATTAGCTTGTTTTAGTGGCCAATCAGCTATTTAATTAGTTGGATGACATTTTGGAGATTTTTATGAGTGGATCAGGCCTGGTTTTGGAGCTTGCCGTGGCTGGAAACCGTGAAACCCGAAAAAGGGAGAGTTTGAATTCAAAAATGGCATTTGACGTTAGGAGGCTTGAACTTCAAATTAATTAATATAGTGAGGTTGTGGATGATGGTAGGAAGCCATTGGGCTTGAAAGGGAGGCCTGAGTTAGATGGAAACATGGAAACAGATAGAGGGAACAAGTCGAAAGTTGCAAGCTGCTTGGAAGGTAAGGTTTTGTACTTAATTCTCAGTTTTTCATAGGTAGATCACTTGTAGAATGTAGGATGAAGCTTTTAGGATTAAAACGAGTTAAAAATATGGGAAAATGGATGAGAACTGTCTGCGCCGGTTCTGTCGAACCGGGCCGGCTTGAACCAGTCTAAATCGGGTTGCTCGAGGTTGAAGACGATGAACAGTGCAAGCGCGTGGCTCCCACGCGCAGCCACTTTGGGCATGCGCGTGAGGGCGTGTGGGACCTATTCTGGGCATGTAGTCAACATATGAAATGATATAATCGATGTAACGAACATTTTGGAACTGATTTCGAGTCGATCGGATATCGTCTCGATAAGTTTCGGGATGTCCGAAGGTTTTAGGGCTTAGTTAAAAATATTTAAAAATTCGAGAAAATTACGGGGCTTAAGTATGATCATTGTGAGGTAGTTAGTGACCTTATTATGAGATTTGGACAGGTTCGAGAAAGCCGGTGATAGTGATTTGGCCGGGAACGGCATAGGTGCACGCGTATCGAGGCGACGACGCTATGGTCTGTGAGTGGACTTTGCTTTCTAACTTATGATGCATGCATATATGTCTTTATATGTTTTCCATACGTGATTCTATGATTTGATTTATGATCTTGATGATTTACGATTTTGTACGGTTTTTGAGATATTTACGGAATTGCGCGTTTTACGAGATTTTGATTTATCTTGTGATTTGATCATGGTTTTGATGATTTGACTTCGGGATTTGATTTCAATGATTTGAAATCGATTTCGGAAAAGTGATTTTGGGCTTGAAGCCCTGTTTCTGCGATTTCGATAAACGAGCTTTCGGTTTTGAAACTGGATTTCGGCAATGAGATCTCGGATTTGGTTTTCGAGATTTGGAAAGGAAATCTGGATTTGGGTTCGGGACAGTGGTTCCGGATGCCGGCTTACGGGATCATTATTGTGAATTCGGATAAGGATTTTCTATGGTTTTCACTATTGATTGAAAGATGGTTTTGGGTTTAAAGACCCGGAAAAAGAAAAAGAAAAATCGCTGGATCTGGTTTTGAGTTTAAAGGCTTGGTTGATTGAGGGGGGAGTCCCCTGGATTGATATGTTTTGAGTTTAAAGACTCGGTATATGTTTTGAGTTTAAAGACTCGGTGATTGTGATACCCCCCGAGGCTTGTGATTGTGTTTTGAGTTTAAAGACTCGTTGATATCCCAAGAAGGCCTGATTATTGCCATGGTTGTGAGTTTAAAGACTCGGGCGCACTTGAGATCCAGAAAACTCGCATGATTGATGTTTTTCACTGGTTTTTCACTGATTTTCAGATGTTTTGGGCAGAGGCCCGGATGATTTGGTTTTGATGAGTTTTGGGACCGAGTTCCCGTACTTGAGACTGGTTCGTGGTTTTGGGCTGAGACCCTGGATTTGGATAACGGATTTGATTCTGGTTTTCATTGATTGGTTTCGAATATGAAATGGTTTTAGAACATGTACTTTATTTGCAAACATTGGTTTTTTCGTGGAGGGTATAAATGAAATTGTAATTTCTCTGAATTGTTTTCTAAATTATTATTTATTTTTGTCCACTCACAGTCGTTTCTGTTTTCGATACCCACCAGGGTGTTGGTCGAGAGAGACGGAGTGTGACTACCCATCCCGAATTAACGAGATTAATTAAGGATTATTTACGGATTAGCGAGACTAATCGGAGATTAGACGAGGATTAGCGGACGAGTGGGCGAATCGTTGAATTTTCATTTAGGCAGTCAAATGAACTTTGGTCGATGACTGTGACGTAGTTCGGGACGTCACGAGTTCATAGACAAGTGGCACGCTCGATTCCGACGTTCGAGGAAGAAGTTATGATTTACGGAAGTTCGGGGGCATTTTGTTAATTTAGTCAAAAAGGAGCAAATAGTTGACTTTTGACCCGTGAGGTCTGATGGCCGAGTACCGAGGACCGTTCCGTAGATCGGGACAATACGAATCCGTAGACATGCGGCACGTCAAATTCGGACGTTCGACGGAGAAGTTACGATTCACGGAAGTCCGAAGGTACTATTGCACGAATTACGAAACGGATGCCTTTTGGAATTATGTGGGCCCAGATCTTTTTAGACAGGCCCAATGGATGAGTGACAAGTGTCACCCATCCATTTCCCAACCTAAACATGGTCATGCATATCCACCCCTTCCCTTGTAATCGATCATTCCCCATTTCTAAACAAACCCAATCAAACCTTCACTCCAATCCAAACCCTTACCCCATATGATCTTGTCTGAGGAACCAAGAGAGTGAGAGGAGGCTGAGGAAGCTGAGGACGGTTGTAGCAACCCGTCCCAAACATTAAAGTTTAGATAGTGATTAAGATAGGATTAGTGAGCTTAATCGGTGGTTAGTTGGTCTCGTTGGGGGTCGTTAGGGTAGAATGACAATTTTGCCCTTGGTTTGGGTAAAATGTTGACGTTTAGTTCGGGTGATCAATTGAGGGTTGACCGATGACTAGGACGTAGTTTAAGACGTCATGAATCCGTAGGCAGGTGGCACGCCCGATTCCGACATCCGGGGAGGAAGTTATGATGTTCGGAAGGTTGAGGGCATAACCGTAATT
The DNA here is from genome assembly GCA_032719365.1 of Prinsepia uniflora. Classification (NCBI taxonomy): domain Eukaryota; kingdom Viridiplantae; phylum Streptophyta; class Magnoliopsida; order Rosales; family Rosaceae; genus Prinsepia; species Prinsepia uniflora. The sequence goes on along the minus strand of CM064865.1, from coordinate 46,189,391 downwards.
TGGTTAAAATAGGGGGAAAAGTTGACTTTTTGGACGATCGGGTTTTGGTACGTTGACCGAGGATGATTACGTAGATCTCGTTGTCCTGAGTTCGCTGACAGGCGGCACGTATTCATCGGACTTACGAAGTGTGAGTTACGGGTCAAGGAAGTTAGTGGCATAATTGTAATTTTGAGTTAAAAGGAGGGGTATTTTGGTCTTTGTGCTCTGGAAATTGTGCAGAGAGAGGGACAAATGGACGGCTGGGATTGAGCCACTGGGGAGAGAATGGAAATGATGGTGACACGTGCTAAAGGTGGAGTGGCTTCTGGTTGGTTCCAATGGGTGCAAGGTCCAAATAATTGGGGTGCAACCGTGCAAATGTGTGTTTGGTTCGCAGAGAAGAACAGAAAACAGAGGGAGATTGTGAGGAAAAATTGAGGGGTGATCGTGGATGTTGAAGGCTTCTGGTGAGTGAGGAGTGATCAGAAAGAGTGAGAGAGATGTTGGGGTGGTGCTGAGAGGGTTATACGGTGTGGTGGCTGTGTGTGAGGAAGTGGAGAGCTGCGGGAAAACCAGGGGGAAACAGGGAGGAAATCAGAGAGTTTGTACGAAATCGTGGTGGTGGCGACCGTGTACGGTGTAACTGAGATCGTGGTGGTGTCATGAGGGGTACGAGGAGTCGACCAGCCCCAGCGGAGCTCACGACGGCGACCGGAGGCGGGTAATCCCTCATCCCTATATCTTTGCTCTGTTTTCCCAGTGATGTTCAAATTGGAAATCGTGATGGCTGAGGTTGAGTCGAGAGTTTTGATGACTTGGGTTAAGTTTAGAAGGGTCTTAGGAACCGTCTACGGTGGTTGCCGTGACGGGGGAGTGCACTGTGGAGACGAGACAACGGGCGTGCTCTGTGTACCCTGTTGTGGCCGTGAGTTTCAGACGGGAAGTCGTGGACTTGGGGGGTGAGTCGACGGTTAAGATGAGTTGGGTGAGATTTAGGAAGGTCCTAGGAAGCGCCTAGTGTTGCCACCATGACGGGGGAGGACTTGGGTGGCCGGAGAAGGAAATAGGGGACTGGTTCGAGTTTCTTTCGAGCTTGAGTCGATGAGCTACGGGATGAATCGAGGTTTTTGGAGTTGGGGAAAGGATAGCCTAGGTCTAGACGAAGATCTAGGTGAAGAAAGGAGGTGAATTGGTGGCCGGACGGTGGAGAACAGTTCTCGCCGGTCCGATGTGCAGCACTGGTGCGAACCGGGTTTGTTCGAGGAAGGGGGTGCACTGTAACTGGCGCGTGAGGGCCACGCGCAGCCACTTTGGGTGGCGCGTGGGGGCGCGTGCGGCGGTTTTGGGGAAAATGGTCAACATGGTTTTTGGTCTAGGAGTTATGACGAGTCCGTTGGATTTGGTTTCGGGTTAATCGGACGTCGAATCGAAGTAGTTTCGCGAGGGTGAAGGTTTAGGGTTCCGGTTCGTTACGTTTAGGACCCGGGGATTTTTGAGGGAATTAGGGTGGATCCTCGTGAATGTGTTAGTAACGTACTTTGGTGGTTATTGACAGGATCGGGATTTCCTGAGGAAGCTGAGGAACGTGCTGGACGTTCGGGACGCGATTGAGGGCTCGGTACTGTGAGTGGACCCTTTCCTTAAACTCGAGCATGCATAACTGCTTTTAATTACTTGTTTTATGGTTTTCCTTGTGATTTCATGGTTATTTGAATATGCTATAACTGTTTTACTTAATTGCACGTTTTCCGAGGAAATTACGTATTTGTCACGTTTTACGAGAAAGGCTTGATTACTGATTATGATGCCATGATTTGGGGTTTTCAAATGATAAATGGTTTTCAATGAGTACAAAGGTATTTTGGAACATGATTTCGATGATCAAGGTTTTCGGTTTTAAAATCGGATTTCAGAGAGCGGAATTTGGTTTTAAAGTTGGAAAGTGGATTCCGGATTTGGGTTCGGAATGACGGTACGGGATGCTGGAAAGGCATCAGACCGGTGATTTCGGATTCGGGTTTGGAGGTGGATTTAGAAATGGTTTTCAAACGGTTTTGGATTGGATTTGCTGGATCTGATTATTGGGTTTAAAGACCCGGATATTGATTTGACGGGGGACGGGCCCGGATTGAGTTTAAAGACTCGGGAGTTTAAAGACTCGGATATATTGATATTTCCCCCGTAGGCCTGTTGAGTTTAAAGACTCGGGAGTTTAAAGACTCGGATAGGTCCAGCAGGTTTGATCGGAGAATGATGATTTTCTATTCACGTTTTATGATGCTTATGATATGATTTCTATAATCGTTTTTGTAGTGTATCTGTTTCTTATGATGTTTTATGATGATTGATTGATAACTGTTTTTATAAATGGGTTATGCATGTGGTTTCAAAACGGAGGGCCAAACCCGGTTTTCTTATAAATGGTTTTGGGAATTCTTATTTTAATTATGGTCCACTCACACCTTCTGTTTTTTTTTACTGCCCTCCAGGTTGTGGAGCTAGCGCGGGGTTCCGGCGTCGAGGCAGCGTCTGAGGCATAGAAGTCACGTGAGGGATCCCGGAGTGTTTTCAATTTTTCCGCGTGCGTGTATTTAGTTTATCGGTTTTTCTTTTTTGTGTATTTTGTACTATGCTCTGTAAAAAACTTGTCTTCGGGATATTGATATAATTTCGCCTGCGTCTGACTGGGTTGTGTCGGGGGTCAGACGGGAGCAGGATTTACCTCGGTTCTCGGGGTGAAATCGGGGTGGGTCCTTGGTCCTGCACGGCTGAGAAAGGTAAAAAGCTCGGTTTTGATTTTTGAATCTCATATTTCGATTTGGGCATTATGGACTATTTTGGATGATTAGGATGAGCTTTTTGGGTTGTTAGGGAGTTAATAAGATGATTTTGAGGGTGGTTCATGGCTGAGGAAGCCATGAGGGTGGCCGGGAAAACAAAGGCCGTGGAGGACAAATTGAACATGTGGGTTCTAGGGGGTTTTAAGGGTTTTAGTCCATATATTTAGATTTCTAGGATTGAATTAGGAAGAAAGGAATCAAAAAGGAGAAGATTGGACGAAAAATGAGGAGTAGGGAGCCCTGGACCGGTCACGCCGGCCTAGTAAGAACGGCTGCACAGGCTGGACAGGACTGGCCGGTTCAGCCAAGGTAGAAGATGAACAGTCCTGGCGCGTGAGGGCCACACGCAGGACCATTCTTGGGCGCGTGAGGGTGCGTGCTCACTCCTTTGGGGAATGTTCCAACATGTAATTTCATCCATTCGATGTAACGAACATTTTGGGACTGGTTTTGTGTCAATCGGACATCGTTTCAATATAATTCGGGACGTCCGAAGGTTTAGGTTCGCGTTTAAAAATAGTTAGAAATTCCGGAAAATTATGGGGATTTAGTGAGGGGTTATATAAGTAGTTAGTAACCCTGCAAATTAATTTGGACAGGTTTGGGAATCCCAGAAGCGACGATTGGCCCGAGAGACGCTTATGGCACGCGTATCGAGGCGCGGCGTCGGACAGTCTGTGAGTGGACTTGTTTTATGTATTCGATGCATGCATAAATGTTTTATAATTGTTTTAGAATATGTTTTGTGATGACATGAGTGCATTTTTTTGTGGTAGCCTAGGATTTACGTATTTGCATGTATTTCGAGATTTTCGGTTTTATACGATGTGACAGGACCCATCCCAATTCCTCCGGGATTAGTGCGGGATGACCCTGCTCCCGTCTGACACGGAGTGTCAGACAAGGGATATTTCTGACCTTTGCCCTTCCGGGCTATCAGAGTACGCCAGGATCTGGAGGAGGTATGTGATATCTCGGTCTTTGCTACAGTCCACATCCGATGTCAACCTGAAGGGCAGTCAAAACATTAAAAACTGTGAGTGGACAAAACAAGAGTTTATAAAAACATTTAATAAGAAGACATTTGTACCCTTCACTAAAAAGCATGCATGCATTGGAAAACCATTTAACCAAAGAAACCATACGTGGGAACTAAGCCCAATTCAGATATAAACCAAGGACGAAAGGACCACAATGAAAACGACCATACGGGCTACTGCCCAAATCCATAAGGGACTCGGCCCCAAACCATAAAGAAACCAAGTACACGAGCCACTGCTCAAATCCTGTGCACACCTGTGCACACCACATATCATATATCATATATCATATATCATATATATACATATAAGTCACACAACCAATCCTGTCACGGTATCCAAAGCTACACGCGTGCTACCCGGGTCTCAATCCGAGTCTTCTCAAAGTCAAAGTCAATGTCCGCAGACCACTGATCCTACTCGAGGTAATAGTAACCATAGCCTTCCTGAGAGTAAGGAACCCAACTGGGGGGGTGACTCCACTCAGTCGGTGCTCCGTGACTACTCCGGGGTCCACCCAGGCCAACGACCCTCCCCGGAGGAGATAATAGAAGTAAAGGAAGGTATATGAATACATATATATACATAACATAAACATTCATGCCCGGTTCCCTTGAACTGTCATGATCCATTAAATCCATTACAAGGGTTCATGCCGGTTCCCATAAACCTTCATGAACCAGAATGACCTGACAAAGGTTCATGCCGGTTCCCATAAACCTTCATGAACCACAATGACCTTTCCAGAGTTCATGCTGGTTCCCGTAAACCGTCATGAACTTGGAAATCCATCTAGGGTCCCTGACCCGAAATCATCAGTGTAAAACATCTGGGTCTCGTGCCCGAACATATGACTCAACTGGGCACCGTGCCCGATATCTAAGGGTCAGTCACGACTCCGATCATAGTGATGTGTGCAACCATCCATCCAGGACCGCTCTCAATCCTGGTATGTCGCCGTGAACGAATCAACCGACGCGACCACCACAAGATCATGGTGCATTCATCACCGATCGTTATCCTGAACCGTCAGCATTTCGAAGTCGAGCCTTCCCAGGCTGCCCGACCACGAATCGTACATCGTGACCTCTCCGGAAGGAACACATCCCAAACCGGAGGTGAGCGTCGTATCGTTGATCGCCGTGCACATAGCACCCGTCGCGACCACGATTTAGACCCGAAGGTCGTAAATAGCATCATATGCCCGAGAAAAAACCAAATGGGTCTCATACCCGAGTTTATCCTTTTGAAATCCAAAACCATTTCATTTAAATCAATAAAGAAATACAGATCCGTATAAGCACCGTATAAGGCCGAAACCTCGAAATACGTGCATATACGTAACCATATACAAATGCACCCATGGCATCATCAAACATGTAATAAAACACATAATAAACATTTATGCATGCACCAATTTAGAAAACAAGGTCCACTCACAGACCGTCCGAGCTGCCGCCTCGATTTGCGTGCCATACGGCTCCCCGAGCCGATCACCATCACCGGGACTCCCAAACCTGTCCAAATTTTAATAGAAGGTTACTAACTACTTAATTAACCCCCTACCAAAGCCCCGTAATTTTCCCGAACTTTTAACTATTTTTAAACCGACCCTAAACCTTCCGATACCCCAAAAACTATCGAAATAATGTCCGATTGACGCGAGACCAGTCCCAAAATCTTCGTTACATCGAATAGATGATTTCGTATGTTGGAACCTTCCCCAGATTCCCTGCCACGCGTCCTCACGCGCCGCCTGAAGTGGCTGCTCGTGGGCTTCACGCGCCTGCTACAGTACCTGCTGACGTCATCTGACAGCTGTCAGGTCTGACATGTCAGACTCTTACAGGTGCCACGTGTCAAGCTCCCATTGGTCCACGTCACTGTGCTGTCAGTGCCACGTGGCAGTCTGACATGTGCCACGTGTCATCACGGCACTGGTCCACGTCAGTGCCACGTGTCAGCTCCTGATTGGGCCACGTCACTGACATGTCAGTGCTGACAGTGCACTGACATGTGACACGTGTCGGCTGATGAGTGGTCCACGTCACCTGACAATCTGACAGGTGCCACGTCATCATGCCACGTCACCACCTTCAACCACTCGACGGGTTGACCCGAACCCTGCAACCGGGTCGACCCGAACCCTGCAACCGGGTCGTTCAGACCCGCGAGTTGACCTGGTCGGTTCTCCACCGTCCGACCACCAAAATGCCTCCCGTTTGTCCCATTTTCATCCTCTAATCCTAACCGAGGGTTATGTGGGTTTAAAAACTAGAAAAAAACATCCAAACCCGTACCTTCCAAGCTCATCAATGGCGGCCGTGACTTCCTCCGCCGTTCAAGGCCGTTCTAGGCCATCCCCATCCCCAAAACTAATCCTATTCGACTCCTAGGGCTACCAGCAACCTAACCTAAACCTTAGGATCGAATAAAAAGCAACAAAACTGAGTTTTGAATTTTTGAATATTTTTACCTCACGGGTTCTCTCTCCCCGCCGTGTCCTCCGCCGTGGCTGGCCGTGGCTTGCCATCCTCAGCCTCTTTCCACCACCTCACGGTCATGTTCAGCTCACACAAGCAAGGAATGGTGATGGTGTGTGTGTGTTTCGGATTTGTGAAGGAAAAGGAAGAAAATGAAATGAAAATGGTGGTGGTGCCGTGGAAGAGAAGAGGAAAGAAGGTGATGTGATCAGATGAGAGAAGAGAGGATTGATGGTGAGGATTGATAGTTAGTTGGTAATGGATGGTTAGGATTAATGGTAGGATAGATTAATTATATAATAATAATTATAATATTATTTTATTAAGTAGATCCACATTTTGGGGGAGGTAGCCAATAGGATGAGTGACACTTGTCACTCATCCATGGGACCCACTAAAAATATCTGCCCAATCAGATTTCGCCAATTCATCCCCGTCTCGAAGTTCGTGCATTGTGAAATCGAACTTCCGTGACCTATCACTTCCCCGTTCGAAGTCCGATTTCAGAGTGTCGTCTGCCTATGGATTCGTATCGTCCTTATCTACGTAACGGTCTTCGGCCCTCGGCCATCGGACCTCCCGGCCAAAAAGTCAACATTTGACCCCCATTTAACCAAAATTACCAAAATGCCCCTAAACTTCCGAACGTCATAACTTCCTCCACGAACGTCGGAATTGAACGTGCCACCTGTCTATGAACTTGTGACGTCACGAACTACGTCACGGTCATCGGTCAAATTCCATTTGACCGCCCGATTAAAAAGTCAACGATTTGCCACCACTAGGGGCAAAACGGTCATTTCGCATCGTTCGTCCGATTTAGCCTAACTAATCACCGATTAACCTCACTAATCGTGATTAGTCACTAATCTAATCATGGAATTTGGGACGGGTCATTACAAGATGCTTATACGTGCTAGGTTTTCAATGATGGTTTGATGAATGGGTTTTGGAATTGAAAATATGAAATCGGGCATGAAACCCATTTAATTTACGAATTCTCGGACTTGGAGTCTATTTGATTTGATGAGAAATCGGACCGAGGGTCCATTTGAGTTATACGATCGGATCGAGGGTCCCATTGGTTTACGAATCCGGGCTTGAGACCCATTTTGTTGTAATATCGGGTTGGAGGCCCATTTGACTGTAGTATCGGGCTTGAGGCCCTGTTGATTTGTGGTTTCGAGCTAAGGGCTCAGTTAACTGTGGTATCGGGCTTGAGGCTCATTTGATTGTAACATCGGGCTTGAGTCCCAGTTCAGTTTGTGAAATGAGAATTCGGGCACGAGACCCTGTTGAACTGTGGATTTAGGCCGAGGCCTGTGAAATGGATTTGAATCAGATTTGAGGAATCCTGTTGAAATGAATCGGGTATGAGACCCAGTTGAAATATGTTTTGAGAAAGAAAGTGATTTGAAAATGTATGAACCCTCCATATGATTATATGGTCTCCTCCAGACGTCGACCTGGAGAGTCACGATCCACAGACCAGAGTGGGTATCCCCATAGGGATCCCGTTCCAGGAGTGGGAGATATGTATTATGTTGTGGTCCCGGACCAAATTCCGGAGAGATGTGTGGACTAGATCCAGAGAGAGAGCTCGGACTAGATCCAGAGATTGAGCCTCCCAGATGGAGAATTTCTGGGAGAAGACTCGGAGTGAGACCCTGAGTAGTGTGCACACTAGTATAGAGATGATATCGTAACATTTATCGGGGATGTGTTCCCTAGGGGCTGTGTGCCCCGAGTTGGCATCTTCTCGGAAGTGCCTCGGATGGGTTATACGTATATTGATACGTATGTGGTTTATGAAAGTGATTTGGGGGCGGAGACCCCGTATTCCATGTTTTATGTTCTAGAAAGTGATTTGGGAGCGGAGACCCGATATTGTATGTTTTGGTGTTTCACTAAGAATGATTTGGGCTGAGTTCCCACATGTATTGATTTATGGTTTTAAGAGAGTGATTTCGGGTCGGGGACCCAAATGGATTTATGGTTCATGACGGTTTATGGGAACTGGCATGAACCCTTGAAAGGTTTTTATGGGTCATGACGGTTTATGGGGACCAGGCATGAACCCTTGAAAGGTGTTGAGAATACGTTTTCAAATAGTTTTATGAACGTTTGATAAATGGTTTTCGAATGCATGCATATGCTTTTAGTGAAGGGCATAAATGTCTTCTTGTGAAAATGTTTTAAATGAAATGTTTATTTTGTCCACTCACAGTTTTCGTGTTTTAATGCCCTTCAGGTTGATCGCGGATGCGGGCTGTAGCAGAGACGAGACATCACACTCCTCCTCTTACAATCCTTGCGTATTCTGGAAGCCCGGTGAGGGCTAGAGACGAAAATTTCCCTGGTCTGACACTTCGTGTCAAGCGCGTCCCACGTTAATCCCGGGGGATTTGGGACGGGTCCTGACACGGAGATAGCACACGTACGATCCACAGTAGTTTCTGTGCACTCTGGGAAGTCCGGATGCTGTTGGACGGTCGAATCAAGAATCCCTTGTCCGACTTACGCGTCACATGGAGGTTAGACGTCGGTTTAGCCTTCGTGTCATGCGTAAGTTAGACGGGAGCAGGATTTAGCCCTTAATCTCGGGGGATTAGGGGTGGGTCCTGATAGTTATGCATGCGTGTTTTGAAAATGGAGGGTGAACCCTAATTTCATTAAAACTGTTTTCCATAACCATTTGTTTTAGTCCACTCACACTTTTATGTTTTAATACAATCCAGGTCGTGGTACGAGTTTTGGGGGCTAACGCAGAGGCAAAGGCATAAAGTTTTCCCGTTGCGGGGGTAGTTAGCTCACAGAGTAGGGTTTTATCCTTATCTTGTTTTGTAACTATGCTCTGTGATACTGTTGACTTGTTGTACAGTTGATTGTATCGTACGTTCTCCTTAGTCTGACAATATATGTGATGTAATTATTGTGTGGTTATTTTGGTTGTTTGTGTTCGATTGTCAGAAGGGAGCAGAATTCTTCCTGGTTATCGAGGCGATAATCAGGGTGGGTCCTGTCATTGCATCTTGTAACTTCATTATTATTACGGAGTTTACACTAACACTCGAGATTTTTTTTCATAAACACCCTCAACTTTTAGAAATTACACGAACACCTTGTGGGATTGTAAATTGCTTTAGCATGATCTTTAAATTTGTCCTCTAATACATTTTTTTTTATGTAAATGACACACTTACCTTATAGCATTAAACATATGTTTAAAGGACAAAATTTCAAGATCATGTGAATGCATTTTAAGGGCATGTTTACTTACCAATAATGAGAATAAAATCAAAGGTAATAATTCTCATTGCTACTTCTCCTACATTTACTTGCAACTAGATAATGATTACTCATCCAAAATAAGTAATCACATTATTCATTTTGGGCTAATCTCATTGTTCATTTTGAGGTAATCTCAATAACTAGGGAAGGTGTATTAATGAATCTCAATGAATCTCATTGCCCACATTCAGAATATGAGAGTTTTAATGAATCTATTAATGAATGGTGTTATTGGCCTCAAAAATTGGGTTTTATTCTCTCCTACTTTTATCCGCATAGACCTACTTAAATGGGGACAAGGTTTGTCTAGGGATTTAAAAAGATTCCTACAATGCAGATTAGTATATCCTAACCATTGTATTAGATTTAACGATTAGAAATTGATTGTAATTATTCTCTCATTTTCAATGTGATTATTGTATCTAAACTGTATACACCAAATACATTGATCTTCATGGTGAAAATTTTGTCAAATCTCTAGAGGATCCTTACCCCTTAAACGGTGATCAAATTTCTTCCAACTTTCCCAATTGATTGTAACATAATCAAGGTTTACTCACCCCCTCAGCCAAATTTTCGAACAGACTCAAAATGAGCCCTTCCTCTTGGAATGATCTAAGGTTCATAAAGAACGAGGTCAATACTAAAATAATCCTTTACCTCAATACGATGGTATTCCAATAATCCGATAACCCGTTAGTTTCGCATCAAATATGAATAACAGGCAAGTGTTGCATATAATATGGATACAGAGAACATTAATTTGAGGGGCACCAACTTACATATCAAGTAATTCCCTTAAACAAATGAAGTCATGGTTTTGGGACCAATGTCTTAGGATTATGGTCACTTGAGACTTACCGAACCTGAAACCTGTGATCCTCTTTCTGAATTTATCAACACAAATGATTGCTTATGTTAATATCAAGATTTGCTGAGCCTACTTGAGTCCTCACACATTGCCAAATCAATGCTTTTTAATAAAGGAGCTTAGAGGGAAATAAGTTACATCCAAGACTACCGTGTTAAGTGAAGCTCTTGGGAGCTCTTTACCAGATTTCAAATGATTATACACTGCCACCATCACTACAATATCATACAAGAACAAGAACTACCTTCCTTACTCTTATTTGTTCACTTCTTAACTGCGCTCCAGTTCGATATGTGGGCAGAGCCTTTCCGGTTCTCCTCTAGACCACAGAAGCTGTAAGTCGCCTCTCTTCTTCCCTAACGTCAAAAAAGTTCCTGCATCCCAGTGTAAATTTTGATTAGTATGGGTGTCCCAATGCTGTTATTCACTGCTTGCTAAGACAAAGATGTCGCATGTGCTGTGCCCTTGGGTCTTATTCATGTTTTTAAGGACTCAGCTTGGTGTATCGTATTGGAAGGGATTTTATATGTCATCAAATTCAAGGTATTTTTAATTGTAAGTGGATTAGACATAGAAAGAAACTTACCTCTTCTAATTCTACCATTTTAAGAGGATTGTATTGGATAAGTTTCTTTTTGTGTCGAATCCCCCCTTACAATGAAAAAACATTCAATTATACCCCCAAAAACCTTGAATTTGATGAGTTATACAATCCAATCCAATCCAATACAATTCACCCAACCAGCCGTGATAGGGCGAAGTTGGACTAGATTTTAGGTGAACAAAAAAGATTGGGACTTATGACCAGATTTTTAGTGAACATAAAAGATAGGAGCTTACCAAGTGTAAAGGGAACTATGTAAAGTAGTGCTGGTTGGCCGTGCCCATCCATCATGTTCAATGCCACATATGTGATGAGAAGACCTGCCATAGAATTGGAAAAATCATGTGTTTTTTGGGAAAATGCATCTAAGAAATTTAGTAGAGTAGCTGATGATAAAATAATCTGTTTATTATTTCTTACCCAATCCATAAGCAATCATTGCCCACAAGAAGTATCCAGCCCGTAGAGTCTTATTTGCCAACCAGTCATACCTGAAAAAACCAATTAATAAATGTTCAATTTTGTGTATTTTGTTTCATATAAACAAAGCATTAGATAATTTGATAAACGGAGCAAAACTAAGAACATTTCTATTTGCAGATTGGGATAGGCTTGGAGCAAACCTTAGTGAGAACGCAACAAGCAGGCCTGGCAATAGGATGTCGCCGAATCCTATGATGCTGAAACCACCCCAGGGGTCAAACATGCGTGGGATCTTTAGCAGCATTGGAATACCATTCTCTCCACTTCTGTCGCCACGAGCTACCTGTAAAAGGAGAAACAATAAAATAGGCTCTTAAGCATTTAAATTTTTCAATAACAAACCCACCCATTAATACATATGTACATGGATGTTGACTGTAGCAAGGTGAAACTTGTAAGGATCACTTACCACAATCATCACACTTTCATGGAACAACTTCTTAGATATAAACACCCAAAAGATGTCGTACAGGAAGGCACAACTGAGGAGGACCGTACCCACCTGATCAACAAAACTACCACAAATCAGTTGCCACGAAGGCTTATATACATTTATTTACATATATATATATATTATGTATAATATCCTGATTCCTTTCAGTAAAGCTTTTGACATGAACACTACTACCGAACATTAACAAAAGGCAAGAAAGAAAATCTGCTTCAAAATTTAACTATTCAAATAATTAAACCATGTTGAGGCAGAAATACAAACATCTGAGATTTCCTACCGAGAACATTAACAGAGAACACATTTTGATAAATGAATATATTTGAACTCAGTCAATTCCAGTGAGAAATTTTCATATTCAAGAGATTTTCAACAGCAGATGCATGCACATTGTACTTTAGCTCCCAGGGTCAAGTAATTCTAACAATAAGCACCGACTTAGAGTGCTTGGAAAGAATTGCTACTAGTACATTGCCACCAACCAGAAAAACTAATTTCCGGCCAAATGAGAAAAAAACTAGTAAAACAGATAAGTTCGAATTATTACCTTCAGATTAGGTATTCGAACAATTTGAAGAACAGTGATTATCAGTGCAATTCCCTGATGAAAGAATTATTGAATGAAAATCCATCATTAGTTGATTACATGCAACATATTTTTGGTCAAGATACATGCAAAATATTGAAGGGACAGGATATTAATCTAGGACCTCCTCTTTGAAGGATTTGTGGGTGGAACAACACTATTCCACATACATACAGTAGCCTAACTGTAAGTTCATGAAAGAAGAGACAACCAATGATTCTATTTGAAAGCAATATTTGATGGACAATTTTATCTTACAAGTATATCTTGACCAATCCAGGCAAAGGAAACATTGCGATAAACTGCCCAAAGAACAGCAAATGTTATGCAAAATGGAGAAACCGCCAAAGTTAGGTATGAGATAGCTCCCAAGATTGGTACTTTAATGTATGATTCTCCGGAACGTTTGAACCACCTGCAGAAGTGTAGAATTAGTTTAAGACTTTAAGGAAAGTTGCCACTGCATATCACTCAATGAATCAATATACAAGTTTTCTGGTCTAAAGCGATTAGATTGACTTAACAAACTCGAGATTGTGAAAACTACACTTATAGCAGCATGAGAGTTGTGTCAAATACTGAAAAATCTTTGCATAATGTTCTAGAACATATTTAGCGAACCAGAAGATCAGAAAGAGGACCATTTCCAAATTGAAAGCAGCTTCCAGCTAATTGTATGATAACCCATCCCCACATCAAGGTAACATATAGGCGTAATCTGTTAAAAATTTGATTAACAATCTAACAGAAAATTCCTAAAAAAGCACAACGACACTCAATATCATCCTCCCATATAAGAAGACAAGATTTGGAATTGAGAGCCTTCAAGTGCATGGTTATTTGAATGATTACAAAGTTAAAAAGAAAACTGTCCAAAGTCTAGTCCAATTAGAGAAACTAATTGTACCTCGAAAACAGTGCAACCAAGCAAGTTTGCAAGCCCTGGATAAAAAGAATTTGTTAATTTAAATGAAAAACTATGGCAATAAGCACAATCTATACAATGCCAAATATGTTTAGAATAACCTGCAAAACAAATTTGGAGCCTAAACATTTACTGTGCATGCATATAAAATGGAAGTTGAAACAAATGCATTGTGCAAGTGTGTCAGCATGCAGATCCAAAGGACTCATACCTCTACACCACCTATGCAGAAAAGAACAACCAAAAGCTCGACAAACCAGCCTGACATAAGCTTGTATAGTATAACCAAGAAGCATGAAGCAATAACTACAAACAAAACTGCTGATGTTGTGCTGATGTCCACTACACTGGCACCTAAAGGCGTTTTGGCAATCAAAATTTCATCAGCAGCGTCCTGCAAGACAACTAAAAAATTGTAATCATACTTGTAACAAATTGTAAGTAGAACAACACTCTACAAAAGGAGAATATCAATATATGGGCTAGACCTATATGGTAAGGTTGGGAAAAGGCGACCTTTAATAGCTTTTCATGTTCACTAGCTGCTTCTCTGGCACTCCATGCAGACCAATAAGACGCACACAAGATGGTACCAACAGCCATCAACCATAGAAATACTTCTGCAATGTCAACTACGGGTCGTTGTGGAGAGTACAACTGCACAGACACTGCAGAAAGCCTAAGATTAAAAAGCTATCCAGTCAAGGTAAAACATGCATATGTATACCCACAAATCAAACGTAAAGAGAGTATCAACCAGAAACCTGAGTGAAAAGATCAAAACATTATATCTCTCTGCACAGATTTTGTGCCTAATAAATAATCCGAGTATAGAACAACTAACCCAAGGAATTGTTACAAAGTTATGAATTTTATGTCATCTGAGTGTAGAGAGGCTTACCAATTGAATTTTTCAGTAACATCTTTTCCAAGGTTGCACCAGCATCCTGTGGAAGTATGACAGCTGGTATGTGTATGTCTAGAGCAGTTTCCTCCGGCTCACACACCATCTTATAAAGTTCTGCAACAAAGAGACAAGTTTCACATGTAATCGTTGCAAGCTATTTTATTTCTGTTCGTTCATATTTCTAAGTTCCTATAAGCAAATACCTAATTGAAAGCCATAAAATTAGCTCCTAATCCAGGAAAAGGCAAACTAAGATAACAATTCCAATATTTTGGTGAGTAGTACGGCAACAACAAATGCACACGCACACACATGCATTACAAGTCATACGTAGTATCTGGATACTGAAGGTTTCTTATTGCAACATTACAAAGTCAATGCTACACATCACACAACCTAAACTCTATACCTTTCTGGTTATTTACAATGAGGACAGCGGAGGCATTAGCAGCTTGGGCAATATTTGCCTTGGTTGTAAATTTGCAATGTCCCCGGTCCACCATGATGATATCTCCAGCAAGCTATACAAAATTTTAAAGAAAAATAAAACACATTGATTTTGAAAAGTATATATAAATGACTTATGTGCCCGACCATG
Organism: Prinsepia uniflora; assembly: GCA_032719365.1. Classification (NCBI taxonomy): domain Eukaryota; kingdom Viridiplantae; phylum Streptophyta; class Magnoliopsida; order Rosales; family Rosaceae; genus Prinsepia; species Prinsepia uniflora. Next base: position 46,174,330 of record CM064865.1, on the reverse strand, counting down.
AACACCAAGAGAATATAGTTTAAATATAAAACCTTATTCTTTGTTTTGCTGCAACAATCACGAGGATCTGAAAGAATAAGACGAGTTTGCTGCGCTTTTTTCTCCTTTGACTCAATGGTAGTGCCAAACCTAGCACCCACACCAACAAATTCACTTGCCTCTATGCCATCAACCCAAGTTTGAACTTTTACCTACAAAACAGTTTGTGACATAGCAGCGGATAATAAATATACATACATATTAAGTATCACAAAAAGCTGGTGTAAGTTACAGGACCATCTGGAATAAACTTCTCTAAACCTGGTTGAGACCAACTTTAACTTTTGATTATACACATACAAAACAGTTTAAAATGAATCATTCTTATTGAAAAGCCACGGAAGCATTGATATGTCTCACTCAATCATAGAAATCCAGAAATCTACACATTTGCATATCAAATAAAAAGAGGGGAAAAGAAAGAGAAAAAGAGAAGCAGAATCATGAGTGGAAAGTTTAGACATAATGTCTTTGTCCGTCTTTTCAAATTCCCTAAACTGAGTCGTATCAAACTAATATTGCCAATGCCCAGTTTAATAAGGATCCCAGCCGATCACAGGCGTCTCTACGCGAGCAAAGCCCGAGTTCGTGTACTTGGACTAAAGGAGCATTTAACCCTCCTTCGACAGGACTCTCGACCTGTCTCTAATTACTTCCAGAAGGTACGTATTCTTGCTGATGAACTCGCAGCAATTGACACACCCTTGTCCGATGGCGATTTGCTCCTCCATGTCCTCAATGGAGTTGGACCAGAGTACAAAGACCTAGCCGCTACTGTAAGGTCCAGAGACACGTCAGTTCCTTTTGAGAACCTGCATGACATGCTGGTTCAGCACAAGACAACAGTCAAACGAGCAGAAACCAACCCCTTGCCTCCACCATCACTGCCAATGCCACTCAAGCCTCCCGTGGCACTAACCTTGGCCATTCCAACCGTGGTTCCACCACCCAACGGTCCTACAACTTAGACACCAAAGGCTACTCCAACCAGCGCTCCTCCTCTTCCACCACAGACCCTAGCCATCGCCCCACCAACCCTGGAGGTGGCTACCGTGGTTTCTGCCAGTGGTGTGGCACCCAAGGCCACAGTACTAAGCACTGTCAACAAGTCCAGCAACCATCCTCTCAGCACCTCGTGGTCAATCCCACTATCCAGAGCCACTCCGCTCCTTGGCTCCTCAACTCAGGCGCCTCCCACCATGTGACTACTCACCCTCAACATCTCTCTGAGGCCACTCACTACAGTGGTCCAGATGAGATCCTTCTTGGCAATGGTAAGGGGTTGCAAATAACCCACACTAGTAATACGTCCCTACCTTCCCCCCTCCCCCCACTCCTTTCACCTTAGGCATGTCCTTTGTGTTCCTCATATGACTCGCAACCTTATTTCCATCTCCCAGTTCAACAAAACTAACAACACCTCCATTGAATTCTTCGCTGATTGTTTTCATGTGAAGGATCTCAACACGGGGGCGATACTGCTTCAAGACCGGAGTAGGGATGGTGTGTACGAATGGTCTCCCCCTTCCCTCAAACAACCTCAAGCTCTGGTGGGTGTGGTGGTCTCTCTTCACCTAGGCACCATCGCCTAGGTCATCCTAGTCCTAAAATTCTTCAATCTGTTCTTAAATTATCCTCAATCAATGTAACCTCTAAAACTACTGATTCTGTATGTCCTTCCTTCTTATGCAATAAAAGCCACAAACTTCCCTTTGTTGTCACCACTCTCACTAGCACATGCCCACTTCAATTACTGTTTTCTGATGTTTGGGGCCCTGCCCCGTACCTTTCTCCTGATGGATTTTCCTACTATGTCATTTTTGTAGACCATTATACTAAGTATACTTGCCTCTACCCTCTCAAACGAAAATCAGATATCTTTGCCACCTTTGTTGATTTTAAAAAGCTGATTGAAAACTACTTCACCACCACCATCGCATCCCTCTACAGTGATGGTGGTGGGGAATTTGTCAAAATCAAAAGTTTCCTCACCTCTCACAGCATAAAACATCTTCTCACCCCTCCACACACCCCACAACACAATGGCATCGTTGAACGGCGACACCGCTATGTTGTTGAAACTGGCCTCACCTTACTCCACTAAGCTAATCTCCCCCTCACCTATTGGCCGCATGCCTTCAAGGCTGCGGTCTACCTCATAAACAGGCTTCCCACACCAATTCTCCAAAACACCAGCCCTTTCACTGTCTTATTCAACCAGCCACCCAACTCCACTAAACTTCGTACCTTTGGCTGCCTATGTTTCCCATGGCTCCGTCCCTATACCTCCAACAAAATGCAACCTCGATCCCCTCCATGCATTTTCCTTGGCTACTCTCTCAATCAGAGTGCCTATCTCTGTTTTGATCCCTCCTCTCAAAAACATTTTGTGTCCAGGCATGTTCAGTTCGATGAATCCACTTTCCCAGGTCTTGAAAACTCCTCCCACCTCCCTCACGTCACTTCTGCCAGCTTTGATGCTTGGCTGTCCACTCTTCCTCTTGTGTCCTACCTTCCGCCAGTGGACACCACTACAACTGCCAGCTCACCAGCAGCACCTCCAGCTCCTCTGGACCCCTCGGACACAGCAATCCCGCCCTGTCTTGAAGCAGCACCACCCCAAGCAGGAGGTCAGTCACTGCCTCACAACACACCAGCTCCCCGCAGCCTTCCCCTCAGCCCACCAGTGGCCGCAGCCACTCAACCAGCCATCACCACCATTCCCAATCCCCCAACACCCCCTCTCCCCACTTACACCAAGCGCTAGACACATTCCCACCCTCCCACAGCACCACCAACCACCTCCCCTCCTCCACCACCAGCCACCTCCCCTCCTTCCCCCTCACCACCACCACAATCCACCCGCACTCACCCTATGCTAACCCGCACCCAAACAGGCACTGTCCGCCCAGTCTCCAGCTATTCCTTTTGCCGTGTACTTTCAATTCAAGATTCAAGTTACTTTTGAAGATTGCTTTTGGTGTTCTTGAAGATTGGACGTAGCTACCTTCTGCATCTTAGTAAATTTGTTGTTTATTCTTAGCTCTACTTCATATTTTTATCATGTTTCATTCAATTATGCATAGCTAAACAAATTTTTAGTTAGGGGCCGTTTTTGAGGCCCTAAGTCACGAGTCTTTGAAAGTTATCTTAAGTCTTACTTCCAACTTTTTTCATGTATGATTGTCGTGATTTGTTTGTAACCTATCTTTTATATGGTTCATTTATGGATGCATACATACTATGATAAATATAAAAGTATTGCTAAAACTATAAGGTAAAACATATGGCATGTTTGATCTTATGTTTGTAAGTAGCAAGGGATTTTCAGGATCCTAATCACGTCAATGTAAGTCAATGAGTGTTGCTTGACACTTATTCTTCAATCAATCTTAAAAAGCTTAATGATCTTTAATCTTTCTTGAAAAACGCTTTCTCAAAGTTGAAGAGTTCCTTAGTTTTAATGCGCTATTGAACTAAAGTAGATTAGTAAGGTGTTAGGATAGATTCATGCGTTCATGGTTTATTCTAGATTGCAGGCAACATGACTAAGTAAAAAAAGTAAGATGGAAAGGTAATTGGATAAAGTAAAGGGCTTAGTGGAAGATAAACGTGCTCTTAACCAAAGTTCTCTCCCAATCAACTCAAAAACAATCTAGTTTTCTACTTTTTAACAACTCAATGTCTTCAAACTCCCCTCTAATCATCTTTTAATTAAGTTTTCAAACAAACTAAAGAAAGGTACCCTTAATTCTCGGCTTGAACGATCCCTTATTTACCAAACTACTACAACTACAAAAGGGTTAAGTTGAGGAACCTTTAGATCACATCACCCACAGGTTTTGTGGATCCCCAACACCCCTCCTATGTCTGCAAGCTTCAAAAAGCAATTTATGGCCTAAAGCAGGCCCCACGGGCCTAGTACCAGGAGCTGCAGTCCTTTCTTGTGTCCCACTGCTTAGCCCTAGCTCCATCTGATGCATCCATATTCTTACTCAGGCAAGCCTCTAATGTCCTCTACTTCCTTGTCTATGTTGATGGCTTGATTGTGACAGGAAACAACCAAGCACTAGTCTCCAGGTTCATCCAAACCTTGGCTGACCGGTTTTCAGTCAAGGATATGAGCACCCTTCACTACATCCTCGGAGTTGAGGTTCTGCCCATAGCCTTTGGCCTTTTCCTATCCCAACACAAATACATTCTGGACCTCACCATGGCACGCATGGATGAAACCAAACTTGTCTCCACTCCCTTGGCAGTCTCCCCCACTCTCATGCTACAGGATGGCTCCCCACCCGCAGATGCCACACCTTTTCGGAAACTTGTGGGCAGCCTCCAATACCTTAATCTAACCCGGCCTGATGTGTCCTTGGCTGTGAATAAACTGTCACAGTTCATGCATGCCCCCACTGAGCAGCACTGGCAGGCCCTAAAAAGGGTCCTTCGATACTTGAAGGGCACCTTGTACTTTGATCTTCACCTGAACCGTACCTCCAACAACCAACTGCAAGCAGTCTCCCACTCCTACCACACCCTACACGCATACTCCGATGCGGATTGGGCTGGCGACGCTGAAGACCACAAGTCCACCACTGCCTACCTTTGTCAACTTGGGTGGAAACCTCATCTCTTGGAGCTCCCACAAACAACGTGCTGCCTCCAGGTCCTCCACGGAGGTAGAATACCGTGCTGTGGCCTCTACCACCGCAGAACTTCTCTAGGTCCAAGCCTTGCTGCGAGACCTTGGCATCTCCATCACAGGGAAGCCGAACATCTCGTGCGACAACATAGGCACTACATTCTACTGCTCCAATCCAACACTCCACACTCGCATGAAGCATGTTGAAATTGACTAACACTTTGCTCGAGATCAGGTCAGCCGTGGTCTACTGCAGGTCTCCCACATCTCCACGGACAGACCAACTTGTTGACGCCCTCACCAAAGCACTACCACTACCACGCTTTCAGCTCCTCCGCTGCAAGATCGGTGTCGCCAACGGCTCCACCGTTTTGCGGGGGCGTAATAAGGATCCCAGCAGATCACAAGAGATTGAGGATCAGCTCTGATTCTTTCCTGCTGTAAACCTGTATCTATTTGATTATTTCCTAGTTTAGCTAGATGTACATACCTAGCTTAGCTACCTAGAGTTTATATATGGGACATCTGTATACAATTCTAATTATTGGAATATACCAGAAACTTCCATACCTTACACAGTTCTTGATATTAATCACCATGACTGATAAGACAGTATAAATATAGTATATCTTTAAATAACCATCAAAGTTAAAAAAAAAAAAGTAAAAACGTAGAAAAGGGGAACAAAAAATCCAACCCAAACGACTCTATCAACCTAAAAAGGAAACATTTTGCGGGTGAAGAAGAACAGAAGGAATTGAAACTACTGTAGTGCCTAAAACTTTTTTAAGTCAACAAGAACCTAATCAATCAATAAACCAAACAATAGCAACCCAATTCCAATCCACAAACAAATTAACGCTCAAAATCAAAAGCAAATTCATTACTACAAAACTCATGCAGTGCACTAACAGCTCCAAATTACACAAAAATGGAAATTTCTATTACCTAATAATCAGTTAATCACCTCATGATATAATTTCCCTCCAGAAATGAACCATTTTAACACAAACCCCATGTAGGAAAAGCAAGACCCAGTAGCTAATACAAAAAAAGATGAAAAGGGTAGGTGAGAAAAAGCAGAATTAGATTACCAAAACGAAATTGTTCTCACAGCCGGGCTTCTTTGGAGCTGATTCGTCATCATGTACTATGTCCCCAGCTGTGACAGAGGTGGGATTGGCAAGCAGTAGAATCAGCGCCGACAAAAAGACTAGCCCACAGAGAGTCCGCAAATCCATGAGTTGTCAAATCCTTCCACGATCTCTAAGAGCCCTCTTGGTCCTTGTTTCTCTGCATCACAGATTCACAAGCTTGTTGCTGTGAAAGGAGGAGACTTTAATTTTGTATTGTGATGGACCTGGGAGCAGAGAAAGGAAAAGCTACTTTAGGTTGGAGAAAAATGAACAAATATAAATAAATTGAATTTTTTAGAATAAAATAAATTAAAGGCAAATTATATTTTACATTTTATAACAAATTCATATCTAAATTTTTAAATGTATCAATTTACACTCTAAATTCTTAAAAATATTACAATTCAAAACTTTCATTAAAAATCTGTTTACATGCTATTAAAAAATTAAATTGAGAAGCCAAATTGTCTAATTGTCCGTATACCCTCTCTCACATCTAATATCATTATCGCTTGAAGGAAGGAAAAACATTCAAGGGCTCAATCTATCGCACGCAGGGGCTTCTCCATGGCTAGCTACAAGGACTCTGCCCAAGGGCGAAATCCAATTGCAGGAATGGAATGGGTGTCGCGAGGTGATGGTGAAATTTCTCCAATATACGATAAGGCCATTTAGTTTTAAGGTCTGATGGTTGTTTAATGTTAGGGTTTTTTTTTTTTGTGGGGGAAAAAGGTGTTGGGGTGGAGGTGGGGGTTCATGCTCTTACCTGGATAGCGCACGTTCTTACTGGGAAACCTATGTTTCTTCGCCGATTTCCATTTCCAATTCAAGCTCTAGTAGTCCTCGAGCTTTAGGGTTCTGTCCAAGGAGTTCACAAATGTAACGACCCGTCCCAAATTCCATGATTAGATTAGTGACTAATCACGATTAGTGAGGTTAATCCGTGATTAGTTGGGCGAAATCGGACGAACGATGCAAAATGACCGTTTTGCCCCTAGCGTGGGTAAAACGTTGACTTTTCGTTCGGACGGTCAAATGGACTTTGACCGATGACTGTGACGTAGTTTAGGACGTCATGAGTTCATAGACAGGTGGCACGTTCAATTCTGACGTTCGAGGAAGAAGTTATGACGTTCGGAAGTTTAGGGGCATTTTGGTAATTTTGGTTAAAAAGGGCCAAATGTTGACTTTTTGACCAAGAGGTCCGATGGCCGAGGGCTGAAGACCGTTACGTAGATAAGGACGATACGAATCCGTGGACAGGCGGCACGCTGAAATCGGACATCGAACGGGAGAGTTATAGGTCACGGAAGTTCGGTTTCACTATGCACGTACTTCGAGACGGGGCTGAGTTGGCAAGATCTGATTGGGCAGATATTTTGGTGGGTCCCATGGATGAGTGATAAGTGTCACTCATCCTATTGGTCACTTCCCCTAAAAAGGGGATCTCACATAATTAAATACTATTATATTAATTATTTTATAATTAAACTTTCTAACAATTAATCCTAGCCATCCATCCTAAATTAATCCTTCAATCCTCACCATCAATCCTCCCCTCTCTCATCTGATCACATCACCTCCTTTTCCCTTCTCTTCCACGACATCACCTTCGTCATTCTTCTTCATTTCTCATTTTTCTTCCTTTTCCTCCAAAAACCCGAAACCCGAAACACACACACACACACACACTATCACCACTCATTTCTTGCGTGAGCTGAACATGACCGAGAGAGAGTGTGGAGGGACTAAGGATGGCAAGCCACGGCGGAGGACACGTCGGAGAGAGAGAGAACCCGTGAGGTAAAAATATACAAAAATTCAAAACTCAGTTTTATTGCTTTTTATTCGATTCTAAGGTTTAGGTTAGGTTGCTGGGGACTCTAGGAGGTTAATGGGATTAGTTTTGGGGCTTGGGATGGCCGGGAAAGGCGGTGAACGGTGGAGGAAATTCCGGCCACCATTGATGGCGGATGGAAGCTCGGTTTTGGGTGGTTTTCCTTCGGTTTTTAATGTCTAAAAGATAGGAAATAGGATTAGGATTATATTAGAATCAAAATGGGATGAAATGGACCTTGAATCGGTCCAAAAACCAGAAAAAAAAAACCGACGGATGAATAGTGTTTTGCTACTGTAAAACTGGTTCAGTTGGAGGTAGGAGACGATGAACATTGTTTTCGACTTTCTAGGAGTGCGTGAGGGCGCGTGGGCCATAATTTGGGAAGTTTTCAACACGGAAAATCTTCTATTCGATGTAACGAACATTTTGGGACTGGTTTCGTGTCAATCGGACACCGTCTCGATATGTTTCGGGGCATCGGAAGGTTTAGGTTAGGTTTTAAAAATAGTTAAAAGTTCGGAAAAATTACGGGACTTTGATGGGAGGTTAATTAAGTAGTTAGTAACCTTCTATTAAAATTTGGACAGGTTTGGGAGTCCCGGTGATGGTGATCGGCTCGGGGAGCCGTATGGCACGCAAATCGAGGCGGCAACTCGGACGGTCTGCGATTGGACCTTGTTTTCTAAATTGGTGCATGCATAAATGTTTATTATATGTTTCAAATACTTTTTTGTGATGCCATGAGTGCATTTGGATGTGTGGTTACGTATAGGCACGTATTTCGAGGTTTCGGCCCTATACGGTGCCTATACGGGTATGTATGTCTTTATTGTTCTAAATGAAAAGGTTTTGGATTTCTAAAAGGATAAACTCGGGTATGAGACCCATTTGGTTTTGCCTCGGGCATATGACGCTATTTACGACCTTCGGGTCTAAATCGTTGTCGCAACGGGTGCTATGTGCAGGGCGATCGACGATACGACGCTCGCCTCCGGATTGGGATGTGTTCCTTCGGGAGAGGTCACGATGCACGATTCGTGGTCCGGCAGCCTGGGGAGGCTCGACTTCGAAGTGCTGACGATTCAGGATATCGATCGGTGATGAGTGCACCATGATCTTGTGATGGTCGCGTCGGTTGATACGTTCACAACGACATACCAGGATTGAGGGCGGTCCTGGATGGATGGTTGCACGCATCACTATGATCGGAATTGTGACTGACCCTTAGATATTGGGCACGGTGCCCAGTTGAGTCATATGTTCGGGTACGAGACCCAGTTGTTTTACACTGATGATTTCGAGTCAGGGACCCTAAATGGATTTCCAAGTTCATGGCGGTTTATGGGAACCGGCATGAACTCTGGAAAGGTCATTGTGGTTCATGACGGTTTATGGGAACCGGCATGAACCTTTGTCAGGTCATTATGGTACATGACGGTTTATGGGAATCGGCATGAACCCTGGTTAATGGATGTTATGGATCATGACGGTTCAAGGGAACCGGGCATGAATGTTTATGTTATGTATATATATGTATTCATATACCTTCCTTTACTTCTATTATCTCCTCCAGGGAGGGTCGTTGGCCTGGGTGGACCCCAGAGTAGTCACGAAGCATCGACTGAGTGGAGTCACCCCCCAGTTGGGTTCCTTACTCTCAGGAAGGCTATGATTACTATTACCTCGGGTAAGGTCAGTGGTCTGCGGATATTGATCTTGACTTTGAGAAGACTCGGATTGAGACCTGGGTAGCACGCCCGTAGCTTTGGAAACCGTGACATGATTGGTTGTGTGAATGATATGTGTATATTATATAAATAGGATATATGATATGTGATGTGTGGTTACACAGGTTTTGGGCAGTGGCCCGTACGGTTGAGTCTTTATGATTCTTTCACTATGGATTTGGGAAGTGGCCCGTATGGTCGTTTTCATTATGGTTCTTTCAATCTTAGTTTTGGGCTTAGTTCCCCCCGATGGTTTTTCTGGATAAATGGTTTTCGAATGCATGCATGATTTTTAGTGAAGTGTACAAATGTCTTGTCGTTAAAATGTTTTTATAAACACTTGTTCTGTCCACTCACAGTTTTTAATGTTTTGACTGCCCTTCAGGTTGACATCAGATGTGGACTGTAGCAGAGACCGAGATATCACATACCTCATCCGGATCCTGGCGTACTCTGATAGTCCGGGAGGGCAAAGGTCGAAAATATCCCTTGTCTGACACTTCGTGTCAGACGGGAGCAGGGTCATCCCGCGTTAATCCCGAAGGGATTGGGATGGGTCCTGTCAGCGTGGTATCAGAGCATAGGATTGCTTATTAGAGCAGGGTTGCTCATGTTACTCTGAATTCCGGAGCGTATTTTGCGCTATACTCCGTACGCAGGTCGAGGATGTGATATCTCAATGGGCTGCAGTTCGTTATCAACCTGATAGTTAGGGTGCCGGTACGATAGTTAGTAGGTTTTAATCGTGGAACGTCTTGGTTCGGCACTTGATGCCGGGGTTGCCATAGTTCTGTCGGGGTTGGCAGTGTGGGACCCTATGGAAGGATTAACGTATTTGTACTTGAGAGTTGTGATCGTGTGACGGTTAATTGGGATCGTCTTTCACGATGTCGTAGGATCGGTTCCGACGACTGGTTGGGAATTGTGACCATCTGATGGTCAGGTTTGTTGAGTTAAATGGATTTACTGCTTATGGCAGTTAGCGGTCGAATTCGTGGAATCCTAGTTAGATTAACGGTAGGATTGGATTGACGTCTTTTCGATGTCAAGACCGAGGGGTCGGTCAGATTGTGGAACCCTACCTTGGGTGTATGGTTCGGAAACGTGAGTTGACGAGTGGTTTGACTTGGACGACTATTCAAATTTGGATTCGTTAGTCGGTCTAGTCATGTCAGCGTGTGTTGGGACTACACTTTGCAGTCGGAGTTGTATTTATCGGTTAGACCTAGTTGGTTGTCGTGCTACTCAGTTGTGATGGATTGTTGGTACAACTAAGGTCAGGGATGACCTGGTAGACGACATCGGTTGAGTTGAGTTACGACTGGTAGAGTTCGGTTGGACAAGTTATCAGGGTTGGTACCTGTCGATTGAATCCCTGAGTGGGATACAGAGTAGTTTGTACGATCGATTGATTCCGTTGGATGCGAATCTCGAGAGTGAGGTCTGGTAGTTAGGTCTGCATGAGTCTGTGGCAGGCGCTACTACCGAGAGTGGTTGTAGTTATGATTGTTGGGAATCGAGGACGTTCAGGGGACGTTTTCCTTTCTCGTATGAGTTGTCAGGGTGACTGTACCCAGAGTTGTTGGGTACGAGGGTGGCAGAGTTTCTCCTATTCGAGCAGAGGTATGGGGTCATCGCTCGGTATGAGCGGAGATCCAGGGTTGTCAGATTTGCACCCTGTGTGCCGATGCTGATACTGATACTGGTGATAGTGCGTTGGTGCTGGTACTAGCGCTGGTGCTGGTGCCGGTGATTGTGATGACGTTGAGTCACATCCGTCGTAATGGGCATATGTTCGGTATCTGTGGTCCGGTAGTGGATCACAGATAGAGTTAAATTGGTTAGGGGACACGTGGTTGATGTCCGAGTGTGTTGGTTCTGATATGGTTGGAACTTCGAAATCGCAAGAGGTTGCGATTAAGGTGATGAGAGGAATGCGGGTTTTCCGCATTGATATTGGGTATTTCGAAGTCATTTCGGGTGACTTCTCAGGTTCTACCGTGGTAGACGATAGTAGATGACGGCAGACGATGGTTGCGTCACCAGTACACTGATCGTGTATTGGTTGGTGGACCTGGGATTTGTTTTGGGTCATCATGAGTAATTGGGTAAATCGAAGTTAGGTGACTGAGATTTCTCATTTTCTGCTTGGTGGCAGACGTTGTTGGGTTAAGTGACGTGGCGAGTGCAGCGAGTTTTGGTTGCATTCGCGTAGGATGGATTTTGTTGTCATTATCTTGGATCATCCTTGGTTTTTCCTAGGTGGAATGACAAGGATCGATACGAGGTAATCAGTGAGAACCCACAGTCTCGGCGTGTCTCGTCGTTGACTGATCTATTTAAGATGTGGGAGTTGGTTTAGGACTTTGGGTATCGTTATGGATCTGGATCGTGATTTGGATGATCCAGATAGGTGGAGAGTTTATCACTCTTACTTGTTTGAGTTGAGGATGTTGGGATTGGCTTCCCTATGAAGTTAATCGATGGTAATGTGGTAATCGATTGAGCACGTAACCGATAGGTTCAGTTATGGTACGTCTCGGTAGACGTGAAAGATATTTCAGGTTTTGGAATCAGATTTCTGGATGACGATTCAGGATTTGATTTTGGAACTTGAAAGTGGATTTCTGGATTTGGGTTTTGGAATCGGATTCTGGGTGACGATTCAGGATTTGATTCTGGAGCTTGACAGTGGATTTCCTTTTATGGATTTGGGTTCGGAATGGTTATTCCAAATGCTAGCTTATGGAATGATGATTTCGGATTCGAATTTGGATATGATTTCTGTGTCTGGATTTGGGATTTCTTACGAAATTGCGGATTCGGATTCGGATTTGGAAATAGATGATGGATTGGAGTTTCGATTTGTCTGATGCTGGATTGGACAAATGAACTCCATAATTGAAACGTGATTGGCTACGACTTAGGTTGTGGTTGTAGTCAGGTTGGTATGGATGTACGTACCTTGTACGTTGTTTGAGGTACGATACTAGGCAGACTTGTCGTGCCTGGTGACGGTATATAGGTTATACCAGTGGTATGTTGGTGAGCGTATTGGTAGTCGGCTTAGTTCCGATACCATTGGGTTAGTCGAGGACGTGGACTGGACATTGGATACTGTGCAGTGGGTCATAGTGGTTCTGATGGGTCCAGTTACACACAGGTCGAGTATTTGTTTGTAGATGTTTACTCAAGTTGAGTGAGTTGGTGGTTAGTGCAACCACAAATGAGTATAGTGACAGTTTTCGATTGACGGTTGTCAAGTGGTGACAGCTGTCGAAGGCGTTAGTGTGGATCAAAGAGTGAGTTTTAGTGACTCTCATTGGGAGTAGATGTCAGGATAGTTTGGTGATTGAGTAAGGAATCGTCTAGTTTATTGTGTCAACGGAGTAGTCGATTTGACAAGTAGTGTTAATTCAGAACGTATGACTACTGCCATTCGACATGGTCGAGTGTAGTCGATGCGACGTGAGTGTTAGTGTACACTTGGGTAAGAGTAAGTATTGTTTTGGTTAGTGGGTGTACGAGTGTACACGAGTTTCGAGGTCGATTCTACTTTCCACGGGGTGGATGTGGAATCAGGATAGTTGGAGTTTCGAGAGCGAAACTAATTAAGGAGGGAAGAACGATTGGAATTAGGTCAGTTGGAATTTCGAGGACGAAATTAATTAAGGAGTGAAGGTTGTAACGACCCGTCCCAAATTCCATGATTAAATTAGTGACTAATCACGATTAGTGAGGTTAATCCGTGATTAGTTGGGCGAAATCGGACGAACAATGCAAAATGACCGTTTTGCCCCTAACGTGGGTAAAACATTGACTTTTCATTCGGACGGTCAAATGGACTTTAACCGATGACTGTGACGTAGTTTAGGACGTCACGAGTTCATAGACAGGTGGCACGTTCAATTCCGGCGTTCGAGGAAGAAGTTATGACGTTCGGAAGTTTAGGGGCATTTTGGTAAGTTTGGTTAAAAAGGGGCAAATGTTGACTTTTTGACTAAGAGGTCCGATGGACGAGGGCTAAAGACCGTTACGTAGATAAGGACGATACGAATCCGTGGACAGGCGGCACGCTGAAATCGGACTTCGAACGGGAGAGTTATAGGTCATGGAAGTTCGGTTTCACTATGCACGTACTTCGAGAAGGGGCTAAGTTGGCAAGATCTGATTGGGCAGATATTTTGGTGGGTCCCATAGATGAGTGACAAGTGTTACTCATCCTATTGGTCACTTCCCCTAAAAAGGGGATCTCACATAATTAAATACTATTATATTAATTATTTTAAAATTAAACTTTCTAACAATTAATCCTAGCCATCCATCCTAAATGAATCCTTCAATCCTCACCATCAATCCTCTCCTCTCTCATCTGATCACATCATCTCCTTCTCCCTTCTCTTCCACGACATCACCTTCATCATTCTTCTTCATTTTTCATTTTCTTCCTTTTCCTCCAAAAACCCGAAACACACACACACTATCACCACTCATTTCTTGCGTGAGCTGAACATGATCGTGAGAGAGTGTGGAGGGACTAAGGATGGCAAGCCACGGCGGAGGACACGTCGGAGAGAGAGAGAACCCGTGAGGTAAAAATATACAAAAATTCAAAACTCAGTTTTATTGCTTTTTATTCGATTCTAAGGTTTAGGTTAGGTTGCTGGGGACTCTAGGAGGTTAATGGGATTAGTTTTGGGGCTTGGGATGGCCGGGAAAGGCCGTGAACGGTGGAGGAAATTCCTGCCACCATTGATGGCGGATGGAAGCTCGGTTTTGGGTGGTTTTCCTTTGGTTTTTAATGTCTAAAAGATAGGAAATAGGATTAGGATTATATTAGAATCAAAATGGGATGAAATGGACCTTGAATCGGTCCAAAAACCAGAAAAAAACCGACGGATGAACAGTGTTTTGCTACAGTAAAACTGGTTCAGTTGGAGGTAGGAGACGATGAACATTGTTTTCGACTTTCTAGGAGCGCGTGAGGGCGCGTGGGCCATAATTTGGGAATGTTTTCAACACGGGAAATCTTCTATTCGATGTAACGAACATTTTGGGACTGGTTTCGTGTCAATCGGACACCGTCTCGATATGTTTCGGGGCATCAGAAGGTTTAGGTTCGGTTTTAAAAATAGTTAAAAGTTCGGAAAAATTATGGGGCTTTGATGGGAGGTTAATTAAGTAGTTAGTAACCTTCTATTAAAATTTGGACAGGTTTGGGAGTCCCGGTGATGGTGATCGGCTCAGGGAGCCGTATGGCACGCAAATCGAGGCGGCAACTTGGACGGTCTGTGAGTGGACCTTGTTTTCTAAATTGGTACATGCATAAATGTTTATTATATGTTTTAAATACTTTTTTGTGATGCCATGAGTGCATTTGGATGTGTGGTTACGTATAGGAACGTATTTCGAGGTTTCGGCCCTATACGGTGCCTATACGGGTCTGTATGTCTTTATTGTTCTAAATGAAAAGGTTTTGGATTTCTAAAAGGATAAACTCGGGTATGAGACCCATTTGGTTTTGTCTCGGGCATATGACGCTATTTACGACCTTCGGGTCTAAATCGTGGTCGCGACGGGTGCTATGTGCACGGCGATCGACGATACCACGCTCGCCTCCGGATCGGGATGTGTTCCTTCCGGAGAGGTCACGATGCATGATTCGTGGTCGGGTAGCCTGGGGAGGCTCGACTTCGGAGTGCTGACGGTTCAGGATATCAATCGGTGATGAGTGGACCATGATCTTGTGATGGTCGCGTCGGTTGATACGTTCACAGCGACATACCAGGATTGAGGGCGGTCCTGGATGGATGGTTGCACGCATCACTATGATCGGAGTTGTGACTGACCCTTAGATATCGGGCACGGTGCCCAATTGAGTCATATGTTCGGGCACGAGACCCAGTTGTTTTACACTGATGATTTTGGGTCAGGGACCCTAGATGGATTTCCAAGTTCATGGCGGTTTATGGGAACCGGCATGAACTCTGGAAAGGTCATTGTGGTTCATGATGGTTTATGGGAACCGGCATGAACCTTTGTCAGGTCATTATGGTACATGACGGTTTATGGGAACCAGCATGAACCCTGGTTAATGGATGTTATGGATCATGACGGTTCAAGGGAACTGGGCATGAATGTTTATGTTATGTATATATATGTATTCATATACCTTCCTTTACTTCTATTATCTCCTCCGGGGAGGGTCGTTGGCCTGGGTGGACCCCGGAGTAGTCACGGAGCACCGACTGAGTGGAGTCACCCCCCAGTTGGGTTCCTTACTCTCAGGAAGGCTATGATTACTATTACCTCGGGTAGGGTCAGTGGTCTGCGGACATTGATCTTGACTTTGAGAAGACTCGGATTGAGACCTGGGTAGCACGCGCGTAGCTTTGGAAACCGTGATAGGATTGGTTGTGTGAATGATATGTGTATATTATATAAATAGGATATATGATATGTGATGTGTGGTTACACAGGTTTTGGGCAGTGGCCCGTTTGAGTCTTTATGATTGTTTCACTATGGATTTGGGAAGTGGCCCGTATGGTCGTTTTCATTATGGTTCTTTCAATCTTAGTTTTGGGCTTAGTTCCCCCCGATGGTTTTTCTGGATAAATGGCTCTTTGAGCCATGAACAGACATGGCGGAATTCGGGAAATCGCGAGCTTGTGTTCGTGTAATTGGGGGTAAGTTTTTATGAAATTGATTTCAAAGACATCTTTAAAATGAGTCTACGATGCTCCCTAACTAATTAATTGAAGAAATCGATGACTATTTGATGAATTGGGACGATTAACATCCTTTGAAACTTGAATTAAGTCGAGTTGGTTTGGAGTAATTAAGCTTGAAATTGATGTTACAGACTTATAATTAAGTTGGTTACGAAGCTATTTGAATGTTCAATTGTTGAAAAAGATGTCAAATTGATGGAGAATGAACTGGGTCAACACGCGGGCTAAAGGATCCTTTTTGCAAGTATTCGGGCGAGGACGATCATTGTAGCAGCACAGTAGCTGGCGCGTGGCTCCCACGCGCAGCCACTCACGGCGGCGCGTGAAGCCTCGTCTCAAGGTGAGTTCAACATGAAACTTACTTCTTTTGATCTAATGAACATTTTTGCACTGGTTTCGAGGAAATCGGATATCGTTTCGATAATGTTCAGTGTATCTAAAGTTTTCATATACGTTTAAAATACGTATTTAAATCCCAAAAAATTTGGGGAAAATTATATGAGGGATATTAAAGTGTTAGTGACCCTCGATAATGATTTTGGACAGGAATTGTGATTTTCCGGAATTTACGGAAAAACGTTCAGCTCAGAAGCGAGCCGTTTAGACGGTGTGTGAGTGGATTTTTGTTTTATAACTGTGATGCATGCATAAATGTTTTAAATGTTGTATCATATGAATTGAGTTGAAATGATTTGAATGATGAATTGATATCATTGCTTGATGATTTTGTTGATTTAATTATCGGTTTACGAATAATTTTACGAAGTTGCGTGAAAATGATATTTTGGGCTTGAGACCCAATTTGGATAATGATTTTTACTTAGATTTGGAGTCAAATGTAAAGATATGATTGAATTGATGGTTTTGATTTATAAAATGAATTCTGGACACTGTTTTATGATGGATTTATGGAACTTGCTTTGTGAAAACTATGTCTCGGGCATAAGCCCTGTTGAAATGTTTTTTACTTGATTTGAGACATGAATGGTTTTAAAATGAGATTACTAGATTTGGTGACTGTTCAACATATACCATCCTCTGTGATTTGATAGTCTCCTCCAGAAGTCGTAGATCTTGGAGTAGTCACGATATACTGCCTGAAGATGAGTAGCTCCGAGGGAGGCTCAATCTCAGGAGTGTGAGATTATGATATCCTCTAGACGTCGTAGATCTTGGAGATGATATCACCCCAAACGTCGTGGATCCTGGGGATGCACTCAGATGTGAGACTCCCGAGTTTGCACGCGTAGCATTGACATCGTGACAGTTACTTGGATATCTAGTATTGGTTATATTTGTGTCCAGATACTTTATATCATGAACTGATTTGATGAACATGAGTTTCAGAGAATGTTTGGACCATGGAAAAAAATGTTTAGATTTTATCGGTCCACTGTTCATACTTGATTGATAAATGTATTTTGGTAAATGTATTTTGGTAAATGTATTTTGGTAAGAATGTATTTTGGTAAATGTATTTATAAAAGTTTGTTTTGTCCACTCACACCTTTTCTGTTTTATTGACCCTCCAGGACGTGGCGCGACGATCGAGCTTGATCGGGAGGTGGAGGCATGAGTGGGCACAGGTGCGGTTATCCTTTGTTTGGCAAATGCTGAGGGTATTTTCGAAACTTCAGTTGACTTGTCAGATGTGAGCAAGACTGTGTACAGTTATCTACGTCCTTCAAGGATAGGTCCTATCATGATAAAAGTCAACAATGCCCCTTTCAACCAAATTACCAAAATACCCCCGAACTTCCGAACATCATAACTTCTTCCTCGAACGTCGGAATCGGACATGCCACCTGTCTATGAACTCGTGACGTCCCGAACTACGTCACAGTCATCGGTCAAAATCCATTTGACCGCCCGAAAGAAAAGTGAACATTTCACCCATTCTAAGGGCAAAACCGTCATTTCGCACCGTCTGTCTGAAATCACCCAACTAATCACTGATTAACTTCATTAATCACTAATCTAATCCTTGTTTCTGAGATGGGTTGTTACAATCTCCCCCCTTTAAACAATTTTGTCCTCGAAATTCCGAATAACGTACGTCCGCAACGAACTGGGGGAATCCAACTTATCTCACACCTGGGTCTTCTACTCGGTGTACATCACCTGCCAATCAAGCCTTATTCTGACAGTTCCCAAATTGTCACTACATCTCCGCTAAGCGAATCAACTCAACCAACTTTAGTCCATCTGGCGATTATCTATTTCTCACTGAGGTCAACACATTTCCAACTCGTACTCGAGGTACCTTTCACGTCGCACCAGCCAACACTCACGGCTCAACTAACACTAGGTACGCCACAACACCACTGCTACTAGTCTTATCATCCTCGATCCTTTTTCGAGCCATGCGTACCTCGTACTAACTCCTCAGTACATCGTGAGAGTCTGCCATCAAAAGGTACAAATCTCACCTTGCAAACCAATTCTCAAGACGGCATCTACCGGCCTCGGTACTCCTATTCAACAATATCTGTTTAACGTTTCGTACTACTTCCGTCAGCGATCAGCGCCGACCTCACCGGAGTCACAACGTACTTGCTCACTTCGAACAACTCAACAAATCAACACATCATCTCATCGGTTGTTCCACTAACCACCAACACCAACCTGTGGGAACAACATCAACGTCCCACACTGCATGACAGGACCCGTGCCCTAAGAACGTAAATGACCGTGCTCGGTCCTACTCCCGTCTGACAAGTCAACTGAAGTTCCGAAATTACTCTCCAAGACTTTCCAAACAAGGGATAACTGCGCCTGTGCCCACTCATACCTCGATCTCTAGAATAGCCTCGATCATCGCACCACGACCTGAAGGGTCAATAAAACAGAAAAGGTGTGAGTGGAAAAAACAAAACTTTTATAAATACATTTACCAAAACACATTCTTACCCTCCAGTTTTCACAAACATGCATGCATATCATAAAACATGAGTAATAGTGTAAAATCAATCAAGTATGAATAGTGGACCGATAAAATCAAAACATGTTTCTAAATTTCGTGTCCACATTTTCCTTGAAACTCATGTTCATCAAAAGCAATTCAAATTTCCATAAAACCACGAGACTTATTTCCATATCCAATCTCATATAGTCACGTTTATCCCTGCAACGAGTGCAAATCAAATAGGCTCAATGACCGCTCAAAATCCGAGCATCTGTCGCTGTGAATACCTCACCAGCCGACAATCCAGATCATCGTGAACACATCACTGACCAATCTCCATATAATCCAGCAACTCTGGTCTAAGTCGAGCCTCCCTCGGCTGCACAACAACAGACCGTGCTACGTGACCTCTTCGGGGTAAACACTTCCATCCCGACGGCGAGCGTTATCTCCAGAGTGCACTCCGAGGAAAAAATTATTTCCATCCGAAAGCCCTAAATATCCGCAACACATCACCATTATGAAAACTAGTGAAAAACAGTTGCATTGAAAACCAAAATCATTTACACATGCCCTCAGCCCCAAAATATAGTTTCCTCAAATCCAGAAAACCAAAGTCTCGATTTATTTTATAAATCCGAAAATCATCAATATCATCATGTAATCAAATGGAAATACAAATCCAATCAAAATCACAATTCCATTGGGTCTCAAGCCCAAAATATCATTTTCACGCAAATCCGTGCAACCGTAAACTGAGTTGCCATTTTCCACGTAAATCCATAAAATATGTCCGGAAAACATTAAATTAATCCATGACTCATAATTGGAGTCAAAACATCATTTTCAATCCCTGACTCATAACCCGAGTCAAAACATCACTTTCAATCCCGGGCCTACGCCCAAAACATCAATTTCATAATTTCTCGAAAATCGTGCCAAAAATAATATAATAATCTAGAAAATCGAGGAATCACCGGATTGAAACATCAATCATGTCAAATCATATCAAATCATATAATAAAACATTTAAATCATATATGCATGCATCACGGTTAGAAAACAAAGTCCACTCACACACACCGTACAAACGGCCCGCTTCCGAGCTGCACGTTTTTTCGTAAATTTTTGGAAATTGCAATTCCTGTCCAAAATCATTATCGAGGGTCACTAACATTTCAATATACCTCATATAATTTTCCCCAATTTTTCTGGAATTCAAATACGTATTTTAAACATATATTAAAACTTCAAATACTCATAACACTATCGAAACGATATCCGATTTCCTCGAAACCAGTGCCAAAATGTTCGTTACATTAAATGGGACAAAAGCCATGTTGATCTCACCTCGAGATTCAAGCCCACGCGCCGTCACGTGCCGCCGTAAGTGGCTGCGCGTGAAACCCACGCGCCTACTACAGTACCTTCGTCCCAACCCGTTTCTCTGGTAAACGGATCCTGCGACCCGCGTAATAACCCGATCTGTTCTCTGTCAATTCAACATCAATTATTTCAATTGAACATTCAAACAGCTTCGTTTTAAGTCCAATTAAAGTTCTGTAAACTTATTTACATCAACTCTTACCTCAGTCCAGTCGAATCAATCTCGACTATATGAAGAACATCGAATACTGTTCATCTTCGAACTTCATCAATCCCACTTAATTTCCTTCAATTGATCCACCCAGAAGCCTCAGTGGACCAAGATAAACTCATTTCCCAATTCAATTTCATCGTTTGATATCTCCAAGATCATGACTCAACCGTCGAAATTGCTTCTCTGTTACCAGATCCGTTCAGAGCCCTAAATCCATGGATTTTCTTCATTCTTGATGTGGATCGACTCGTAATGACCTCAGAAAGCTAGGTCAAGCTTCAATTTCGATCCTCAGAGCTCATAGCTAAAAATTCGAATTTTCCCTCCAATCTTCAAGAATTCGATTTCTAGTTTCACAATTCTCTCTCTGTCCCCGTGTTTTCCTTTCAATCTTAGTCACCTAATTCCCTCAAAATTCCTCTCTATTTTTCCCTCTCAAGAACGGCTATGGAAGGAAGCCAATTCTCTCAATTTTTCATGCTCTGTTTCTGTGTTGTTCACGGCTCAAAGAAAAGAACAAAGAGAAGATGATTGATGTTGATTAAGAATAAAGAGGTAATTAAGTATGATGGAGAATGATTAAAGGTGATAAGGCATGATGATAATGTTTCACATGAAACATGGACCATAATTTAGGCCTCAAAACAAGGGATGGGTCACTCATCCAGGTGTCCACAATTAATGGTCACTGTTCACTATTTTAATAATATTTTAATCAAAATCCCGGTTCGTTCGGTTAATCGATTTCGCTCCCGTGACCACAACTTCGTCGTCGAACCTCCAATTTTGGCGTGCCGCCTGTCTATGGATTTGTATCGACTCGATCTACGTAACGGTCCTTGGCCCTCGTCCATTGGACCTCCGGGTCAAAAGTCAACATTTCGCCCTTACCTTTCAAAATTACCAAAATACCCCTCGACTTCTGAACGTCATAAATTCTTCCTTGAATGTCGGAATCGGACGTGCCACCTGTCTATGAATTCATGACGTCCCAAACTACGTCACAGTCATCGGTCAAAATTGTCATTTTGCACATTTCGTCCGATTCACTCAACTAATCCCAGATTAGTCATTCTAAACCATAATTAATTAATATTTAATCCCGATATTCGGGACGGGTCGTTACAATCTTACCCCCTTAAAGAATTTCGTCCTCGAAATTCCAACTATCCTTATTCCACATCCACCTCATGGAAAAAAAATTGGCCTCACAACACGTGTACACTTGTACACCCACTAACCAACACAAAACTCGTCTGCACTCAGACGTCCCATCACAGACTCACGTCGTACCGACTACACTCGACCACCTCGAGTGAAATTGATCACCTAAAATTGACAATTTCACCATTAAGCTGACTCCTTTTAGCTTGACGATTCCTCTTAATCACTAATATACCCTGACCTCCGCTCCCATTGGGAGTCACCAAATCTCACTTGTCAGTCCATGCTGACACTACCAGCCAAACTATCACCACTAAGCTTTACCACCCTAGTAAAGCTCCAATCATTAACCAATCAGTGATATCACCTCGTACTACAACTCCCTCATTGTTGCGTAAGATCAACAACATGATCTCACCTCGCAGGGCAAGCTCAATCCTGTGACAAATACCAACCTCAGTATCCACAACTGTCACCCCCTCAGTGATCCAAGACGCTGGTAAAGTCACGACATGATAGCATCTCGCAAAGCAACTTGTAGTTACACTAACCACCAACTCACTCATCCTGAGTATACGTATATCGTCATCTCACTCAATCAGGTGGTGTAACTGGACACGTTGAACACCAGCCCAGCATTGATCACACATCTCAACACTAGAGTTTCACTAGCCATCTATGGCTAAGAGCACCTGCTCATACAATCACTGAATTCATCAAAATCACTCTGCCCAGTGCATCGTGTTCAATGTCCAGTTCACGTTCACAACCAAATCCAATGGTATCGAAACTAAGCCGATTACCAACACATTCATCCACACACTACTGGTACATCCCATGTACTTCATACGATACCACAAGTCATACACCAAATATGATCCCTACAGTTGGACCCCAGTAGTCCAAATGATCAAATGTCAAGTATTACTCCAATCCCATGGAGTTCCATTAATAACAGGATTCCACCTGTCCTTACGCTATCAAACATTTTAACTCTCTGCTTAGTATATCGGCTACCTCACTTTCCAGAAGTATGACCTCTGCATACTCGACCCATAGATCACTATGGTCGATCCCAAACCATGTAGGGGAAAGTAAAACTCCTGAGGGTTTAGCTAGCATCAGCAATCCTTGTCCTATGCTGCCGAAAACACCTCGCCAAATCACAAATCTCATAGTGACACATCAATGTGTCCACAGAAAAGAACGTCTATTTCTCCCGGGATTCACACTAACCCCGGCCACTACTATCACATATGTCACAAGTCTACTTTGGCCGACCAAACCTAACACCACTAATTTTTCTCTTAGGATAGTCAACACATTCATCATGCACATCACATGCCCATCCGTAGATGTAGGTACACCAACATCTTATCCATCATATTATCATAACCAATCCAACTGTGGTCAGAATACCTGATCATCAACTCACAGCCATAATCGGCTCATTTGCCCATCCAAAGGCATCTTCATCGACTAACCTTAGTCATATCAAATTCAAACCTTAGCTTTTCCTCATTCACTCGTAACTGATCATCATCACACCGATGATACAAATTGGAGAAACCTTGGCCCAATATTCACATTTTCCAACCGAACCACAAATCATTAACTCGTGATAAGGGATACTTCTCCCATACCGTTACCTCATTAAGTTTTCCAATAATCAACATGTAAGCTTGGACCATCATCCCTTTCTCCTCTTTAACAACACTGGGTTCCCCACGGTGACACTTGGCTGAATGAACTCGTATCTATCAAGTCCTGTACTTGACTTCGTAGGTGTCACATACCAAAGTGTCTGAGAAACAACTCGTATACTCGACATGATCTCCAATATCAACTCAACCTCTCATCCTAGAAAAAACCTCAGGAAATCTATTGAGCAATCCGTACATCCTCATCCCTCACTTGGCATCTCAAACACTACCCACATGCATCACACAAGTGCCCAGTAAAATTTGATTACCCTTTTACCAACAATCCAACGATTCTGAGGGTCATTATCATTCTAGAGAGTAACACCCTCGACTCTCCCTGAAACATACCCTCTGGTAATCCTAGACTCCACATATTGCTCTCTAATCGACATTCTCGATAAAGGTATCATGAGTCATTAACTAGTCCATCCTAAGGATTACGTCCAACTTAATCCATGTCCACGAATACCCAATTCAGCCACTAGGCTAGTATCATCAGTCATCCTAGGTATCTTTACATAAAAAGGGATCTAATCCCTTATATAACACCAATTTCACCAAATCTAACTACCAAGGTGACCCTAAAGATATCATCAAATCTACCATTTCCGTAACTCCAGTCGGTTCACCGACTTCCATACCTTAACAAATCACGGATCTTTCCATATTACGGACATCTCCATATCCATCCAAATGTATAACTTCGAGACACACGAGAGTAGATAGCCTGAGACCTACCAAATACATATGTCATGACCACAAGTAATAAACATCTAGGTTATCACTCCAGGGGCGAATCAAGCCTTCTGCTCAGAATTTCTCAATCCTCAGGTACATGATCCCAAATCCGACCATATCTCTATGGTCTAACAGGGGTCCTACCAACTCTTCCCTCACCTATCACATCAGCAGTCAATCCCTACTCTATTGCACTCCCACCAGTGCCTCTATCACTTTCTCAGACTATATAGCCATTTCTTTATGATGTGACTAGACGACCCACAATCTTGAGCATCAATGTGCACTTAACCTTATCACTTTATCTCCCAGTGGACCCAATTGGTGTCCCACTGAACTAGACTATCTCTAAGTCCTAATCTCTATGTACTACGGGTCTCTACTTGAACCTTTAATCACTAAGTGAAACTGACACGACCGATCCAAATACATAATCCTATTCAACTTTTCCGGCTCCTCTCGAGTCCTAAGATATTACCATGACTCATCTGGAGTCTTGACCAAAATCCTAAATCCTTTTGAGTCCAATCATATCTCAATCATCTATGCCATCCTTGGCATACTCGGTCACCTAGCAAATTACCACTCGTGAACCACATCTTATACCACTTATAAAGCCTAAGGGATGTCCTATCACACTCTAGACTCTGAAACACACATTGCACTTAGGGAATTTACTGAGAATAATCTCATCCAGGGTCCAATCTACCTAATTGTGCTACCTTTCTAGTCTCTGGGTTCATTCAGTCATGGGACCCACAAAAATTCAAGTTCGACAGTTATTAAGTCGCAATATACACTAATTAACATCTGACCTTTAAACCAGGGTCAATTTCATTCTAAGATCTATCACGAGGTCTCAAATACCCTAATATACCCATCTCACTACCAGGTCACGCACGAGGCTTACGTTTTGGAGGTATGACGTGGCAACAGAATCAGCAACCTAGTGCTCTGATACTAATTTGACAGGACCCGTCCCCTAAGGACAAAAATGACCGTGCCCGGTCCTGCTCCTGTCTGACAAGTCAACTGAAGTTTCGAAATTACTCTCCAAGACTTGCCAAACAAGGGATAACTGCGCATGTGCCCACTCATACCTCCACCTCTAGAATAGCCTCGATCATCGCGCCACGACCTGAAGAGTCAATAAAATAGAAAAGGTGTGAGTGGACAAAACAAACTTTTATAAATACATTTACCAAAACACATTCTTACCCTCCTGTTTTCACAAACATGCATGCATATCATAAAACATGAGTAATAGTGGGAAATCAATCAAG
Organism: Prinsepia uniflora; assembly: GCA_032719365.1. Taxonomy (NCBI): domain Eukaryota; kingdom Viridiplantae; phylum Streptophyta; class Magnoliopsida; order Rosales; family Rosaceae; genus Prinsepia; species Prinsepia uniflora. The sequence goes on along the minus strand of CM064865.1, from coordinate 46,148,824 downwards.
TATGAATAGTGGACCGATAAAATCAAAACATGTGTCTAAATTCCGTGTCCACAATTTCCTTGAAACTCATGTTCATCAAAAGCAATTCAAATTTCCATAAAACCACAGGACTTATTTCCATATCTAATCTCATATAGTCACGTTTATCCCTGCAACGCGTGCAAATCAAATAGGCTCAAGGACCACCCAAAATCTGAGTATCTGTTGTTGTGAATACCTCACCAGCAGACAATCCAGACCATCGTGAACACATCACTGATCGATCTCCATATAATCCAGCACCTCTGGTCTAAGTCGAGCCTCCCTCGGTTGCACGACAGCAGACCGTGCTATGTGACCTCTTCAGGGTAAACACTTCCATCCCGAAGGCGAGCGTTATCTCCAGAGTGCACTCCGGGGAAAAACTTATTTCCATCCGAAAGCCGTAAATATCCGAAACACATCACCATTATGAAAACCAGTGAAAAACAGTTGCATTGAAAACCAAAATCATTTACACAGGGTCTCAGCCCTAAAATATAGTTTCCTCAAATCCGGAAAGCTAAAGTCTCGATTTATTTTATAAATCTGAAAATCATCAATATCATCATGTAATCACATGGAAATACAAATCCAATCAAAATGACAATTCCATTGGGTCTTAAGCCCAAAATATCATTTTCACGCAAATCCGTGCAACCGTAAACTGAGTTTCCATTTTCCATGTAAATCCATAAAATATGTCCGAAAAACATCAAATTAATCCCTGACTCATAATCCGAGTCAAAACATCATTTTCAATCCCTGACTCACAACCCGAGTCAAAACATCACTTTCAATCCCTGGCCTACGCACAAAACATCAATTTCATAATTTCTCGAAAATCGGGCAAAAAATAATATAATAATCCAGAAAATCGAGAAAATCACAGGATTGAAACATCAATTATGTCAAATCATATCAAATCATATAATAAAGCATTTAAATCATATATGCATGCATCACGGTTAGAAAACAAAGTCCACTCACACACACCGTCCAAATGGCCCGCTTCCGAGCTGCATGTTTTTCCGTAAATTTCTGGAAATTACAATTCCTGTCCAAAATCATTATTGAGGGTCACTAACATTTCAATATACCTCATATAATTTTCCCCAATTTTTTGGTATTTAAATACGTATTTTAAATGTATATTAAAACTTCGGATACTCAGAACACTATCGAAACGATATCCGATTTCCTCGAAACCAGTGCCAAAATGTTCGTTACATTAAATGGGACAAAAGTCAAGTTGACCTCACCTCGAGATTCGTGCCCACGCGCCGTCTCGCGCCGCCGTAAGTGGCTGCGCGTGAAACCCACGCGCCTGCTACAGTACCTTCGTCCCAACCCTTTTCTCTCGTAAATGGATCTTGCGACCCGCTTAATAACCCGATCTGTTCTCTGTCAATTCGACATCAATTATGTCAATTGAACATTCAAACAGCTTCGTTTTAAGTCTAATTAAAGTTCTGTAAACTTAATTACATCAACTCTTACCTCAGTCCAGTCGAATCAATCTCAACTATATGAAGAACATCGAATACTGTTCATCTTCGAACTTCATCAATCCCACTTAATTTCCTTCAATTGATCCAACCAGAAGCTTCAGTGGACCAAGATAAACTCATTTCCCAATTCAATTTCATCGTTTGATCTCTCCAAGATCACGACTCAACCTTCGAAATTGCTTCTCTGTTACCAGGTCCGTTCAGAGCCCTAAATCCATCGATTTTCTTCATTCTTGATGTGGATCGACTCATAATGACCTCAGAAAGCTAGGTCAAGCTTCAATTTCAATCCTCAGAGCTCCTAGCTAAAAATTTTAATTTTCCCTCCAATCTTCAAGAATTCGATTTCTGGTTTCACAATTCTCTCTCTGTCCCCGTGTTTTCCTTTCAATCTTAGTCACCTAATTCCCTCAAAATTCCTCTCAATTTTTCCTCTCATGAACGGCTATGGAAGGAAGCCAATTCTCTCAATTTTTTATGCTCTGTTTCTGTGTTGTTCACGGCTCAAAGAAAAGAACAAAGAGAAGATGATTGATGCTGATTAAGAATAAAGAGGTAATTAAGTATGATGAAGAATGATTAAAGGTGATAAGGCATGATGATGATGTTTCACATGAAACATGGACCATAATTTAGGCCTCAAAACAAGGGATGGGTGACACTTGTCACTCATCCAGGTGTCCACAATCAACGGTCACTGTTCACTATTTTAATAATATTTTAATCGAAATCCCAGTTCGTTCGGTTAATCGATTTCGCTCCCGTGACCACAACTTTGTCGTCGAACCTCCAATTTTGGCGTGCCGCCTGTCTATGGATTCGTATCGACTCGATCTACGTAACAGTCCTTGGCCCTCGTCCATTGGACCTCCCGGATCAAAAGTCAACATTTCACCATTACCTTTCAAAATTACCAAAATACCCCTCAACTTCCGAACGTCATAACTTCTTCCTCGAATGTCGGAATCGGACGTGCAACCTGTCTATGAACTCGTGACGTCCCAAACTACGTCACAGTCATCGGTCAAAATTGTCATTTTGCACATTTCGTCCGATTCACTCAACTAATCCCAGATTAGTCATTCTAAACCATAATTAATTAATATTTAATCCCGATATTCGGGACGGGTCGTTAGACTGCATGTCTGCAACTGGATCCTATCACATACATGTCAAACCGTGCTTACACCTGTCAGCATCAGGGTCCCGCCAGCCACTCATGGCTTGGAGCATCCAGCTCACATCGGTATTGAATCCTGCCATAACCAATCAGATTACTTGAGATCACCCTGATCCAGTCCATAGGCTCAATCAATCAATCAACTCGGCCTTACTCCAATCACAACACAACCAACAACACACACATCTCAAGCACATGCACCAATCACAACCAACAAGAAGCACGGTGCATAACACCAAAACGTCACAATATGCCTCCATTTCTTCCAATGACATACCACAGTTAACGATCAAACACATCGGCACTAGCCGGGCTCCAATACTTTCAGGAAGATCACGAGATAACTCATCTTCATCTAATAATCATCCTAAAACAGACTCTGATAGTCACACTGTATCCTCGGTCACATAACATCCTCATATCCACGCTGATTACCACCTGACAACAAGCCCATCACGCTTCACTTTTCGAGTTTATCATCTGGCCGATCACCATTCCAGGCCCAACATGTCTTCCGAAGAATACCAACTTAAGTCCTTTTTGAGTCTCCTGGTCTCCTGGGTCTCCCGATTAATATCCAAAACATCTAATCCAATCACATCTCATTTATGTACACAGGACAGACCCAGCACTAGATCCAAGTCTATCTACCCGTACGTATACAAGACAAACCACACTAGTCCTGCACAACTCCAAGATGATCAAGATATCCAACCTCTATCTTGTCATCCTACTAATCCAACCTCTATCTTGCATACGATTCTCCTTATCCATAACAACTCAATCTTGAGCCAGAAGCGATCCAATCCCGATCCACTCACTGTCTCACTACTTCTCCTTCCATTCCCACAAATGATCAGATCACCGCATCGGATCAAATTGATCAAGACTACCACACGTCTAGATTGTGGGTTCTCTTCAATTAGCTCGTTATCGATCAGTTATAGTCACTCCTTATCATTCTGCCTAATCATCTCTCTTTCATCATCGTACCACAAAACTCACAATGGTCCACAACCATGACATCACAATTCATCCTACCTTAATCCAACTTACCACACACGCCAAACATAGCGTCACCAAGTACTCTATTTTCTCCTGAACACATCCACATGTGTCCACGATTAAGGGGGGTCACAACTCCTTAAGTTTCTTCAATGAGTTTCCCAAGTCGACTCTAGTGTATCCATCACTCATCATCTAACACCAACTCAGAACCAAACACACTTCTCATTGTTTCAATCCCGACATCTCCTGATTCCGAGATTTCAACCATGTTGGAAGTATATCCATCTTTCCAACCATGGGACTTCATCCCCAACAAGTATACCACCACCGGACTAATCGTCTAAACATCAACTCCTCTACGAGACTTAGGAAAATCCACAACTCACCCAGACAACCTTCTCGTCCGTAAACAAACCAACTCACCAATCAACTCACCAATCTACTCACCTGTTAGTTAACACCGTTTACGTACATCCAAAATGATGTCAATCATCCCTCCTTCTGCTTATCGCATCTCAAACTTTCCGAGGTTCAACTCCGAGCAGCACTCAAATAAGTCACCAATTCTTGGGATCGTCAATCGCCAACCACTAACCTTGAATTCCTCAGGCACTGTCCTCGAAGTCGTCAATCACCAATCTCAGGAAATCACCAAGTACTGGCCTCGACATCACCCATGACTATCCTTAGTAGCACCATATGCCAAGGCACTCCGACACAGCCAACATCTGCAGGCTCATCCGTCGCATTCTGCGGTATCCACGAAAACAAAACTCACTTATAGTCAACCCGACCATACCAACCTAGCCCGATCCAATACGAAGCATAGGTCCACCGCGCTTCCACTGCGCTACTCTGATCATCCTAACGGCATCCTGACCGTTCGTACCGAAACATGACCCGCCAATGGTCATCGCATATCCCAGCTCGGTTAGTGGTTCGAACCAGACACTGGCACCACACGACTGGCCACAACCTCAACTCACGATGTGCCCGTCCTACCATTCACCAGCATCCCAGCTTGTGGCACATCATCTCTGATCTAGGGCTCACAACACACTAATCCTGAATTTCTGCTCATACCGAGCCAAAACCCTCAATCTCACTAGACTTGACCAGAGTCATCCACCATGCCATCCAATACCTCAGCTGCGCCTAGCAGCACCATGTTACAATCAACTGGGCCCTAAGCCTGAACTATGACTCAACAGGACCTCACGTCTGATTTCACAACCAACGGAGCCTTAAGCCCGATATCTCAACGAAATGGGTCTCAGGCCCAATATCATAAATCAATGGGGCATCAAGCCCGATAGTACTACTAACTGGGCCTCAAACCAAAATCGTAAACCAAATGGACCCTCGGTCCGATCGTATGGCTCAAATGGACCCTAGGTCCGATTCCTCGTCAAATCAAATGGACTACAAGTCCGAGAGTTTGTAAATCAAATGGGTCTCATGCCCGATTTCATATTTCCTAATCCAAAAGAAATTCATAAAACCCTCATTGAAAACCTAGAACGTATAAGCATCGTATAATACCGAAAATCTCGAAATACATGCAAATACGTAAATCCTAGGCTACTGCAAACAAATACACTCATGGCATCACAAAACATATATTAAAACAATTATAAAACATTTATGCATGCATCAATTTCGAGAGAAAGGTCCACTCACAGACCGTCCGAAGTCATGCCTCGATACGCGTACTATAATCGTCTCCCGGGTCAATCACCATCATCGGGACTCCCAAACCTGTCCAAATTGTAATAGAAGGTTACTAACTACTTAATTAACCTCCTACCAAAGCCCCGTAATTTTCCGATATTTTTAACTATTTTTAAACCAATCCTAAACTTTCGGACAGCCCAAACCTATCGAAACGATGCCCGATTGACACGAAACCAGTCCCAAAATATTCGTTACATCGAATAGATGATTTCGTATATTGAACACTTCCCTAAATTATGGACCACGTGCCCTCACACGCCCCTATAAGTCCCTATGCACTATTCATCATCTTCCCAACACAGCAGACCGGTCCGGCCGGTTCACCTGGTTTGGCCGGTCCAGTTGGACCGGCGTGACCGGTTCACGGCTCTAGACTCCCCATTTTTCATCCTACTTCTTCCTTTTTGATTCCTTTCTTCCTAATTTGATGTTTTCTATCAATTCCAATCCCTAAACTCAACTAAAAACGTCTAAATCCCATGGTTTGATTTTGAACCAAACGGTTCAAGGTTTCCCCAGCCACCCCTGCTCAGTCCAAAACCACCACCCAGACCTCCTTCAAAACTTCCTAACAACCTAATAAACTCAACCTAATCACCCAAAACCGGCCATAATGCATAAATTGAAATAAAATGGAAATTGGGCCTAATTGTGAAACATATTCGGGTTCAAGGCTCCACCGTCCACGACGGCATGCCCTTGGCCGACCACCAATATCCACACATCCTCTCCTCCCTCCCTGGCCTCTCAGTCATGATCAAGGGAAGGGTTGGATTGGTTTAAGGGGGAGGGTGAGATCGGGTTTGTTTGGAATGAAGCAAGAAAAGTGATCGATGAAGATGAAGGGTGAAATGCATGAAGGAAAAGGGATGGCCAGTGGATGGGTGACACTTGTCACTCATCCATTGGTCCACTGACAATTTTCTGGGCCCCACTTAAGTCCAAAAGATCCTCGTCTCATAATTCGTGCAATAGTGTGTTCCGATTTCTGTGAACCGTAACTTCTCCGTTAAACGTCCGAATTCGACGTGCCGCCTGTCTACGAATTCGTATCGTCCTGATCTACGTAACGGTCCTCGGCCCTCGGCCATCGGACCTCTCAGGTCAAAAGTCAACTTTTGGCCCAAATTACCAAAATGCCCTCGAATTTCAGAACATCATAACTTTTTCCTCGGACGTCGGAATCGAGCGTGCCACCTATCTATGAACTCGTGACGTCACGAACTACGTCACGGTCATCGGCCAAAGTCCATTTGACCATCCGAATAAAAAGTCAACGATTTGCCCATTCCAAGGGCAAAATCATCATTTTGCCCGAACGTCTGTTAATCCTCGTCTAATCTCTGATTAGTCTTCGATTAGCGAGACTAATCCGTCATTGGGACGGGTCATCACAATCTTCCCCCCTTAAAGAATTTTGTCCTCGAAATTCAAATTGACCCGATTCGACATCCAAACTGTGGAATCCAACCTTATTCCTCGAAACGGATCGTTGCACCCACACGAGAATACTCGTGTAGCAGTACACGTCCAACACATATACCGTACTCATCGGTACACGTCCTCGGTACGTACCGTCACTAGAGCCCCCAAAGCTCCAACTCATTCTCGAGAACTACACGTCAGCTCGTACGTCTCTCTAGAGACAAAATGTTGACACTCGTCGATCTCGCCTGTCACTCACATTGATAAGTAAGCAACACCAAGCTGATATCTAAACGGCTTTTCAGTCTGCCACCCTGACAGGTTCCATCTGACAGTCGTCAGGCTGAAAATGCATCCCCATTAAGGGCTATCACATCTAAGCTGGCGTCCTGCTTAGCATCCAATCAGACAACATCCTACAGATCCTACCATCACAATGGCACGAACCCCAACTCATAGGTCATCCTCAAACCTATGTCCATAATGACTTTAAACACTCACACGAGTCAACTCGCTCAATTCCTATACCCAAAACTGACTCTTCTTAGAGTCCCATCAACCACATCGATCCGAACGCATCGGATAACTATCCATCCGCTACCCTCACAGGTCACATCCGTCGTGACAAGCGAGCAACTCCTGGCTCCACTGTGCTTCGCTGTGCTACTCTGATCTCGACTCGTTCTCGAGTCTTCGCATCGTTTCTCTCATCACTCAGCGATACCCCTTGTCATCTAGACTCACCTCGAGTCTCCAAACTCACTATCAGATCAAATTCGATCGTCACTCATGTCCAGCTCTAACGCTATCCAACCTACAACATACTCATACTCTCGGGACATTCTCAATCCGACATACCGATTGATCGTGATCAATCCCATCATCTAACGTGCACAACACTCCGATGCACCTATACCACAACAACATCGGGGCACCCCCGACCTACACAAGGACTACTCTCTGGCAACGTCCAACCACAAACTACCGTCTGCATTCCAACCATGGTTCAGACCCCAACCGTCCGTCACTAGGTGAACGTCAGTCCATCACTTCGGACACTCACTCGTCATATCCTGTGCCGCTAAACACCATCTACTCGTCACATCAATCGAATTGACCCACAGCTTAGGTGCTCGGTTCTTACACCCTCTTGAACTCCTAGCTTTCATACCGTTCCTCGTCGTCCCACCTAGGAACGAAATCCAGGAGAATCCAAGATGATGACATTAAAGTTCATCCAATGTCATCCTCCGGCACCCAACACTATCAACTAAAGAGTCACACTCAGTGACCTCGACATGGGCTCTCAAGTCCTCCGCTCAACTGGACACCATCCACGCGTCTGTGACTGCAGTATACCCGGTTACACTCATTCCGAGTGGAATTCACGCGATTTAACCTTGAGTCGCGTACTACCAAATCCGACAAACCGATCCATACGTCATAAGACGTCACTTACGCCATCCATTCGCACCTGTATCTCACGTTTCACCTCAAAAGTTACAACTTCTGGGCACACCTTTGCAACTTCATCACGCAACACTGGGGGAACTAGTCTCCATTACTGGGGAAACTGATCTCCAACACAGGGGAAACTAATCTCCATCACTGAGGAAACTGGTCTCCATACCAAGTACTCCCGCACCTCGCACTGAGCCACTCGGGATCCTCTCTATCCCGCTTATAACCATCACCTTCACTAGAGCGTGGCAAGTGTGCCAACACCCAACGTTAACATCTCATTCTGCAATCGGACTCAGCCGTCACCGAGTCGAATCCAGAATCACTGTTCATACCGTGCGTCACTCACGCACCTCGTATCATCGTCACGACGGACGAATCCTATCATCTCAATCGTCACGGCAACCTGAGTCCATCCAACTTGATACGACTCGACTACGTCCATCGATAGTAGTGTCTGCCACACCCTCGTGCAGACCAAACTCAGAAACACTCTGCTACCAAGACTCCAAATCTATGCGGTAGTCGACCTCCGGTACCAACCACTCCACACACAACATCCACCGATCGATCCACCTCTGGATCCGATCACAAGTACCACACTCCTGGTAACTTGTCCAATCAACCACCTACTAGGGTTATCACAAACCCGGCTACCCGCTGCAGCCCTACCATCCTGACCGATCCCTCGATCTTGACTCCGAAGAGTCGTCATACTCCCATACTGGTACCAACCCAGCCAATAACTACGCTCTGAGGATCTCGTCCTCTCGTAACTCTACGGCTCTCAGCTGTTGGCCTCCACAAGAACTGGCCATACTCCGGGTTCAATACTGCACAAGCGCTACGTGCGCAAACACACCCTATCGTGTCACACCACAACTACTCCGGCATCTCTTGCCAGTCGACATCCCACCGGGATTCGACACATCGAAACATGGCAACACTTGCCAAACAGAATCACACGTTCCTATTCCCAACCGTCTTGAATGTAGTCATATAGGGTCATCGTATAGTGGGTGACCCTGACCTCTGACCACCACTAGTCTTAATCCGTACATTCTCTATCTGACACGACAGTAAGGTCACGACTCTCAAGTCGTCATACTATATCTACGGATCCACTGGGTCCAACTCACCAGTGACACTACGACTCTAAGCTGTTATATCCACACAAATATTGATCCTCCTCGGGACCAAACATCGAAACACGTGGCCTCCAATGCCAATCGAACCTCAAACCATCGTATCGAATCTCATTCAGCACGTGGTACTTCCTACTCTTACCCTAACTATCAAGTTGATGGCGGGCTGTTACGACTTCAGAGACATCACATCCTCAACCTGCGCGTACTCCACGCTCTGATACCAACTGGTATCAGAGTACCATGAGTATCAAATGAGCTTGCCTCGCCTTGATACCAACTTATTAGGACCGGTCCCAAATCCCCCGGGATTAACATGGGACCTGCCTGATCCCGTCTAACACGAAGTGTCATACCAGGGAAAGTTCCTTCTCTAGCCCTCGTCTGGGCTTCCAGAGTGCGCCAGGATCGTAGGAGGAGGGGAGTGATGTCTCGTCTCTACTACAGCCCACATCCGCGATCAACCTGAAGTGTATTAAAACACGAAATTTGTGAGTGGACAAAAATAATATTTTATTTTAAAACATTTTCGCATAAAGACCTTTATGCCCTTCCTAAATACATATGCATGCATTCACAAAAACTGTTCAAAAAAAATTCATAAAATCATTTGAAAACATTTTCTCAAAACTTTTCAAGGGTTCATGCCCGGCCCCATAAACCGTCATGACCCGTCAATCCATTTGGGTCCTCGACCCGAAATCACTACTTTTAAAACTAGAATTCAAACAATAGGGACTCAGCCCAAAACCTTTCTCATTGAAATACCAAACATCGAATACGGGGTCTCCGCCCCAAACCATTTCCAAAATATCAAGTATGGGGTCTCTGCCCCAAATCACTTTCTAAAACATGGAACACGGGGTCTCCGCCCCCAAATCATTTTCCATAAAACCTCATACGTATCAACATACGTATAACCTATCCTAGGCACTTCCGGAGAAGCTGCCAACTCGGGGCACACAGCCCCTAGGGATCACATTCCCGATATAGTCACGATGTCAAATCTCAATACTAATGTGCACACTACTAGGGGTCTCACTCCGAGTCTTTTCCTAGGAATCTCCATCTGGGAGGCTCAATCACTGGATCTAGTCCGAGCTCTCTCTCTGGATCTAGTCCACACATCTCTCCGGAATCTGGTCTGGGACGAGATCATAAGTAACCACCACTCCTGGAATAGGATCCCTATGAGATACCCAGTCTGGTCTGTGGATCGTGACTCTCCAGGTCGACGCTGGAGGAGACCATATAAAGATATGGAGGGTTCAATATTCATTTTCAAATCTTTTTCTTTCTTTCTCAAACCTCATTTCTCAACTGGGTCTCATACCCGATTCATATCAATAGGATTCCTCGAATCCGATTCAAATCACTTTTCTCAATTGGCCTCGGCCTAAATCCACAGTTCAACAGGGTCTCATGCCCGAATACTCATTTCATAAACTGAACTGGGACTCAAGCCCGATGTTATAATCAACTGGGCCCTAAGCTCGAACTATGACTCAACAGGACCTCACGTCCGATTTCACAACCAATGGAGCCTTAAGCTCGATATATCAACGAAATGGGTCTCAGGCCCGATATCATAAATCAATGGGGCATCAAGCCCGATAGTACCACTAACTGAGCCTCAAACCCGAATCGTAAACCAAATGAACCCTCGGTTCGATCGTATGGCTCAAATGGACCCTAGGTCCGATTCCTCGTCAAATCAAATGGACTACAAGTCCGAGATTTCGTAAATCAAATGGGTCTCATGCCCGATTTCATATTTCCTAATCCAAAACCAATTCATACAACCCTCATTGAAAACCTAGAACGTATAAGCAGCGTATAAAATCGAAAATCTCGAAATACGTGCAAATACGTAAATCCTAGGCTACTACAAACAAAAGCACTCATGACATCACAAAACATATATTACAACAATTATAAAACATTTATGCATGCATCAATTTCGAGAGAAAGGTCCACTCACAGACCGTCCGAAGTCGCGCCTCGATACGCGTACCATAATCGTCTCCCGGGTCAATCACTGTCACCGGGACTCCCAAACCTGTCCAAATTGTAATAGAAGGTTACTAACTACTTAATTAACCTCCTACCAAATCCCCGTAATTTTTAATTATTTTTAAACCAATCCTAAATCTTTGGACAGCCTGAAACCTATCGAAACGATGTCCGATTGACACGAAACCAGTCCCAAAATGTTCGTTACATCAAATAGATGATTTCGTATGTTGAACAATCCCCAAATTATGGACCACTCGCCCTCACGCGCCCCTAGAAGTCCCTATGCACTATTCATCATCTTCCCAACACAGCAGATCGGTCCGGCCGGTTCACCTGGTTTGGCCGGTCCAGTTGGACCGGCATGACCGGTTCATGGCTCTAGACTCCCCATTTTTCATCCTACTTCTTCCTTTTTGATTCCTTTCTTCCTAATTTGATGTTTTCTATCAATTCCAATCCCTAAACTCAACTAAAAACGTCTAAATCCCATGGTTTGATTTTGAACCAAACGGTTCAAGGGTTCCCCAGCCACGCTCACGGCTGCTCAGTCCAAAACCACCACCCAGACCTCCTTCAAAACTTCCTAACAACCTAATAAACTCAACCTAATCACCCAAAACCGGCCATAATGCATAAATTGAAATAAAATGGAAATTGGGCCTAACCGTGAAACATATCCGGGTTCAAGGCTCCACCGTCCACGGCGGCATGCCCTTGGCCGACCACCAATATCCACACATCCTCTCCTCCCTCCCTGGCCTCTCAGTCATGATCAAGGGAAGGGTTGGATTGGTTTAAGGGGGAGGGTGAGATCGGGTTTGTTTGGAATGAAGCAAGAAAAGTGATCGATGAAGATGAAGGGTGAAATGCATGAAGGAAAAGGGATGGCCAGTCGATGGGTGACACTTGTCACTCATCCATTGGTCCTTTGATAATTTTCTGGGCCCCACTTAAGTCCAAAGGATACTCGTCTCGTAATTCGTGCAATAGTGTGTTCCAATTTTCGTAAACAGTAACTTCTCCGTCGAACGTCCGAATTCGACGTGCCGCCTGTCTATGAGCTCGTGACATCACGAACTACGTCACGATCATTGGCCAAAGTCCATCTGACAGTCCAAATAAAAAGTCAACGATTTGCCCATTCCAAGGGCAAAATAGTCATTTCGCCCGAACGTCTGTTAATCCTCGTCTAATCTCCGATTAGTCTTCGATTAGCGAGACTAATCCGTCATTAATTCTTAATTAATCCCGCTAATTTGGGATGGGTCATCACATACTAAGTTCAGAAAATATTTATAAGAACAGACATTTATACCCTCCACGTAAAAACCAATGCATGCATTCGAAAATCGTTTCAAGTCCATAGTTAGAAAACAGTTTCATAAAACCATTCAATTTTCAAGAATAAAACCATTTATGAAAGACCAGAAATCATTTCTTTAATCAAATCTCGTTTCTCAAATCCAGGGCCTCAGCCCAAAATCATAACTCAACATCAAAGTACGGGAACTCAGCCCAAAATCATAAAGCAACATCCGGGCCACTGCCCAAAACGTCTGAAAATCATGGAAAATCAAGTCAATCAATCTGCTGGATCTCAAGCACCGAGTCTTTGAACTCAAAACACATGTGCATCAGGCCTGGCTTGGATATCAACGAGTCTTTAAACTCAAAACCACATATCAGGCCTTCCAACGAGTCTTTAAATTCAAAACAACATATCAGGCCGTCCAAGGATATCAACGAGTCTTTAAACTCAAAACACAATCAACAGGCCTCAGGGGATATTATCAATCAAGGGCCCTCCCCCGTCATCAATCAACCAAGTCTTTAACCCAAAACCAGATCCAGCAATAACAACCGGGTCTTTAAACCCAAAACCACTAACAACGGGTCTTTAAACCCAAAACCACTAACAACGGGTTTTTAAACCCAAAACCAATAGCAACGGGTCTTTAAACCCAAAACCAGGTGAAAATTATAGGAACTCGATTCCAAAAACAAATACGCAATCATCATTGGAAATCTCGATTCAAATTCCGAACTCACATGAAAATTGAAAACCGAAATCATTAGAAATTGGGCCTCATGCCCGAAAAAACTGTCCGAAATCAATTTATAAATCCTTGAAATCATAACTCAAATCCCAAAATGAAACCATCAAAATCGCAATTCAGGAAAAAATCTCGTATATCACAGATATATCTCGAAATACATGCAAAACCGTAAATCACAGATATCATAATCATAATCATAGAATCACGTATAGAAAACATATAAAAACATGTATGCATACATCATAAGTTAGAAAACAAAGTCCACTCACAGACCATTCGAGTCGCCGCCTCGATACGCGTGCATCTACGCTTTCCCAGCTAATCTACCATCACCGGCTTTCCCGAACTTGTCCAAATCGTATAAGTTCACAATGTTTCTACTAAAGTCATGTAATTTTCCTGAGTTTTTAACTATTTTTAAACTAGCCTTTAAACCTTCTGACATCCCGAAACATATCGAAACGATGTCCGATCGACTCGAAACCAATCCCAAAAAATTTTCGTTACATTGAATACTTGAAAACAAGTGTGGACAACTTCCTCAAAATTCGTGCCATGCTCCCCCATGCGCCGCCCAAAGGCGATGCGCGTGAGGCCCACGCGCCGGCTACAGTCGTCTTCAACCTCTGTTAAACCCGGTCCAAACCAGTCCCATCCAACTGGACTGGCGTTCACGGTTCAATGCCCATATTCAGTCCATTTTCAACCCCGTTTATCCTATTAGTTCCGTCTCAGTGTTACTAGTCGTTCTATAATGTCCAATCATGAAAAACAAGTCGAGAACTTAACTCCCAAACCAAGGATCGAATCCAGTTCTTCCTTTTCTCTGTTCATGTGATTCCAGCAGCCGTTGGCCATGGTTCTAGTCCCAATCGATTCCTAGGATCTCCAGGAACCTCCTCCAAATCGACCAATTTGATTATTAGTCACTAGAACTCAATTTTCCATTATCAAATTCAAACTACAACGTCACGGGAACACTCACCTGTCGTCGTCGTCGTACCCTGTCGTGACCACCACCATTCTTGTTTCAACCTTGCCTCTCATTTCTATTCAGAAAGTACAAGCAAATGATGAGGATCGAAGTTAGGAAGTGGGTGGTTTCCTGATGGTTTCGCACATGCTCTGTTTTTCACGGTGTCGTGGCCACCGTCCACGACGGCTCGTCGTGACAGCGCCACCACAATGCTCATCGTCTGTTCTCTCATTTTCATTCACAGCTTACGGGCATTGATGAGATTTTAGGGAGGTTTGAGGTTCACGATCACACCATGTTGCTCTGTTTTTGTCTCAGACCCGTGCAACCAACTTTAAAACGTATATGAGGCGGCTGAAACAGGTTCCACAAGCCTCTAGAGATGGGACATGTGTCCACATCTCACTTCTTGCCTGGTGAAAACAACCACACAGGGCCAGATGTCCCCATCCTAATGAACCATTTTCATAATCAGTCAAAAGACCATTTTGCCTTTGGTGCACAAATTACCATTTTGCCCTTAGTACTTTTAGACCAAAACCCGAACAGTCCGAAGTCCAATGACAGCATGCCGCCTGTCGTTGTACTCAGGGAATTGAGGCCTACTTAATGGTCCTCGAAATACATGATAAAAGTCAACAATGCCCCTTTTAACCAAATTACCAAAATACCCCCGAACTTTTGAACATCATAACTTCTTCCTCGAGCGTCAGAATCGGACGTGCCACCTGTCTATGAACTCATGACGTCCCGAACTACGTCACAGTCATCGACCAAAATCCATTTGATCGCTTGAACAAAAAGTTAACATTTCACCCATTCCAAGGGCAAAACCGTCATTTCGCACAGTCTATCCGAAATCACCCAACTAATCACTGATTAACTTCACTAATCCGTCATTAATCACTAATCTAATCCCAATTTCTGGGACGGGTCGTTACACTCCTTCTTCGGATCTTGACGTACTCTAGAAGCCTGGTGGGGCTAAAGTTAGAAATTTCCCTTGTCTGACACTTCATGTCAGACGCGATCAGGCCCGTCCCGCGTTAATCCTAGGGGGATTTGGGGACGGGTCCTGACAACTATCAAAGCACCATGAGTATCATATGAGCCAACCCATTGTAAGACCTGTATCCTGGAGTGAACGGTGAACAATCCCACATTCCCCTCCTGCGAGGGGAATGGTTTGGGAGGGGATTTTTGGTGTGCCTTAAAGGTGTAGGTACACACCTATCTAGCATGAGGTCTTTTGGGAGCTCAGTGGCTTTAGGTTCGGTTGGAACTCCAAAGTTAAGCGAGTTGAGGCTAGTGCAATTCCATAATGGGTGACCCCTTAGGAAGTTGCACTATGAGCTCCCGAAAACAAAATCGTGAGGGCAAGAAGGCCTGAAGCGGACAATATCATGCTAGACGAGTCGAGTCCTGACCGAGGAGGGTCGGGTCCTGATAGAATCTCAATCACAATTCCTCTTGCTCTTCGAATCATTCAAATTTGACTTACCTCCTAGATATCCTTGGACGGATCACAGAAGTGTGAGTGTTGGAGTTGATCCCACAGAGTTGGGACGTGTGAACCAATATGTCCACGGGATAGTAGATGTGCCTAGAGTGGTGAGCATGTGAGTTCGGTGGACACTGAGTGGGACAAAGAGGATCCCGAGTGGCTCAGTGTAAGGTACAAGGAGTGCTTGGTTTGGGTGACCAATTCCCCGATGATACGAGACTTGGGGCACGAGTGTGTGCCCAAGAGTGGTAACGTTAAAGGCTAAAATGCCTAAGTGGTGATTGGACGAAAAGGTATAAATGGACAACGCGAGTACTGTCATGGGGATTCGTGATCGGTTGGTCAGATATGGTTTTATGCAGAGATTTGACTACAGATCACAGCAGGAGCCTGTTGTGACTCTTCAGTCAAGCAGTACATCAGGATAGGATGAATTGACATCCTTTTAGATGTACATAAACGGTCGTAAATGAATAGGCGAGTTGGATTCTTTACGGACACGTGGATGATGTCCGAGGGAGTTCAGGACTTGGAAGCATATCCGAGTTGGTCCCCACATGGTTGGAACTTCGGAATTAAGAGAGGTTGCGATCGAGACAATGAGGAGAGTACTTGATTCCGCCTTGGTGACGTACATTCTGGATGTCGCTGAGTGTTACTTCTCGTTTATGCTCTTTAGCAAATAGTGCTTGGTGTTGGAGGATGACATAGGATCAACTATGATGCCATCATCTTCGATTCTCCTTGATTCTTCCCTAGGTGGGATGACAAGGAGTGATATGACAGCTAAAGGGTACAAAGAGGGTGTAAGAACCGAACACC
This sequence comes from Prinsepia uniflora, assembly GCA_032719365.1. NCBI lineage: Eukaryota > Viridiplantae > Streptophyta > Magnoliopsida > Rosales > Rosaceae > Prinsepia > Prinsepia uniflora. The sequence continues at coordinate 46,131,967 of CM064865.1, read as the reverse complement.
TAGGCTGTGAGTCAAATTTGATTGACTTGACGAGTAGATGGTATTTAGTGTCACTGGATGTGACGAGTGAGTGTCCACTACCTTGGACCCATAGTGGACCCATGTCTGTAGTATGGATCAAGTCGTATGGTGATGATCAGGATGATCGTGAGGACTGAGGTGATTGTGGCGACCATGAGGACTCGAGTTGGGGAATGATTTGGATTTCCACAGTTTGGTTGTGGAAATGGGTCAGTTTGAATTTCGACGATGAAATTCTTTAAGGAGGGGAGTTTGTAACGATCCGTCCCTAATTTTAGGGACTAATTAAGACTAATGATGGATTAGTGACACTAATCGGGGATTAGCCGAGGATTATCGAACGTTCAGGGCGAACTTACGATTTTTCCCCTAATCGAGTGCAAAAGTTGACTTTTGACTCGGGAGGTTCAACGGCTGAAGGCCGATGACCGTGACGTAGATCGAGACGTCATGAGTCCATAGACAGGCGACACATCTAAATCGGACATTCGACGGAAAAGTTACGGTTCACGGAAGTTCCGTGGAACTATTACATGTTTTAAGAGATGAATACCATTTGGCATTAAGTGGGCCCAGATATTTGAGGGCGGGCCCAATGGATGAATGACACTTGTCATTCATCCATTGCCCACCCAAATTGATACATGCATTCCCCCTTACTTGTTGGTCCAAACCAAACCCAAACACCTGATCTCACCCAAATCCCCATCGACCATAACCAAAATCCCTTCCCCCACCTGTGCTGACTGACAGAGACTGAGAAGGAGGTCGTGGGTGAGACAATGACGGCAAGAGGGTGGTTAGACCTCCAGGGACGGCGGAGAAACGGCGAACCCGCGCAGGTACAATTTTAAATTCAAAATTCGAAGTTTTGTTTGGACGTTGGGGCACCAATTCTGACGAGTGGATGATGTTTGTAAGGTCCCTGTGAATCGAAGAGGATAAAAAATGAGGGGTTACGATGGTGGAGCAACGCAGACAGACGGCAGGGAAAACTAGGCGAAGTTCTTCGATTGAAAGGTACAAACTTTGGCCCATTTTATTGGTTTTAAAATGGTAGGATGATAGGAATAGGAAGGATGAATAGGTAGGGATTGAAAGGATCCAAAATGGGTGAGAAAATAGGAAGAATCGGTCACGCTGGTCAGACTGGACCGAAGTTCCAGAGGTGAACAGGACCGGCCAGTTCACGCGAGGTAGGGGATGACTGTTCTGGGCGCATGGCTCCCACGAGCAACCCTTTTGGACGGCGAGTGTGGGCGCGTGAGCCAATTTTTGGGGAAGTTTCCAACATGTAATTTCATCTATTCGATGTAACGAACATTTTGGGACTGGTTTCGAGTCGATCGAACATCATCTCGATATAGTTCGGGAGGTCTGAAGGTTTAGGATCAACTTTAAATATAGTTAAAAATTCAGGAAAATTACAGGGCTTTAATTAGGGGTTATTTAACTAGTTAGAAACCCTCTATTACGATTTGGATAGGTTCGGGAGCCCCGAAGACGATGATTGGCCCGGGAAGGGCGTATGGCACACGTATCGAGGCCCGGCTTTGGACGGTTTATGAGTGGACCTTGTTTTCTAAATTGATGCATGCATAAATATTTTACACTTGTTTTAATACATGTTTTGGGAATGCCTTGAGTTCATTGTTTGTGGTAGCTTAGTATTTACGTATTTGCACGTAAATCAAGATTTACGATTTTATGTCGTGCTTATACGTGCTATTTTTTCAATGATGGTTTGACGAACATGTTTTGGATTTGAAAACATGGAACCGGGCATGAGACTCATTTGATTGGAAACCACCGGACTTGGAGTCCTTTTGATTTGATGAGAAATCGGGATGGAGGCCCATTTAAGTTATACTATCGGGCCGAGGGCCCCGTTTGTTTACGAATTTGGGCTTGAGGCCCAGTTGAGTAAGATATCGGGCATGAGGCCCAGTTATGATTTATAAACATGATTTCGGTTCAAGGAACCATATTTGGATTTACAATGTTTTATGGAAAACCCAGGCGTGGCCCTTTGAATGGTTTTGGAAATGAAATATGAAAATGGTTTTCCATATACCATCCTCGTGAACGGATGCCCTCCAGACGTCTCGTAGTATCCTGGAGTGGCAGGTTGTCTCCTCTAGACATTTCGTATTATCCTGGAGTAGTCACGGGGTAATTACTTGCGAGGGGTCATTGCACGGAGCGACCGGTCTGTATAGTGACTCAGGAGCAGGGATTGCCAGAGGTTAAAACCTCCCCCGGGGAGGGTCATTGACCTGTAAGTCATTAACCTGGGTGGACCCTGGGGAGACTTGGGATTTGAGACCCCGGGTAACACGCGTAGCTTGGAACCGTGACATGATTGATTGTGACATATCAGATGTCAGGGATCAAGGATGCCGAGGATTGGTTTTGGGTTGAGACCCTACTGTTTTGGATTTGGGCTGAGACCCACTTGTATTGATTTGGGCTGAGTCCCTACGGATGTGGTTTTGGGCTGAGTCCCTTTGGTATCAGTTTTGGTCTGAGTTCCCACGTGTATTGATTTTGGGACAAAGCCCTAATGGTTTCAGGATTTGATAACTAGTTTTCAAATGCATGCATGCTTTTTAGTGAAGGGCATAAATGTCTTCTTTTCGTGAAAATGATTTTATAAATTAGTTGTTTTGTCCGCTCACAGCTTTTCGTGGTTTTAATGCCCTTCAGGTTAATCGCAGATGCGGGCTGGAGCGGAGATCGATACATCACACACCTCATCCGGATCCTGACGTACTCTGGAAGCCCAGCGGGGCTAAAGTCGAAAATTTCTCTTGTCTGAAATTTTGTGTCAGACGGGATCAGGGGCGTCCCGCGTTAATCCCGAGGGGATTTGGGGACGGGTCCTGACATACCGTTCAGCAACAGTACCATTTACCTCGGACAACAAAGAGTTGCCTCAGGGTTGGAAGATTCACCAACTGATTCACCCTCGGTGAACACACCGAGATTCACATCTCCACACCTCTTGAGCATCTTCAATATCCTCATATATTGCCGAGGGGGTGATAAGGGAGGGGTAAAATCTAGGATCGACATGGTTGCCTTACCACAGATAGCATCCTGGGCTGCAGGACAACCTCGACCTCCAACAGCACCTTGGCCTATCTGAGGTCTAGAGAAAGCAAACACCCCTCCTCAGCCTCAACCATTTCTTTTTGGGAGACCAAGGGGGACTCTTCGGCCTTGGCGTAGGCACTCAGTCTTTGCTTGGGTACTGGGTATTCTCACCCTATCCCCTCTCCGACCTCGACTTTTTCTTCTTAAGCATCTTCTCCAACCATTGTGCAACTTTCCTAAGTAATGCAGACTCATTCGCATTCTTCGCGGCCTTCATCTTGATCGACAGGCAGTCCCTATAGATCCTACTACTGAGGTGATATGGTACTGCATCACCGAGAAATAGGTCAGTAAAGTAAACACACAAAAAAAAAACAACCCACTCGGTCAGACGCTTACTCTCGTCAGTGTCGATTAGCACGACCTTATGCTGATACCCTAGCAACCAAAGGACACGTCGATTCTGTTCCAAGTCGTCCAAGCTCGCTCTCACTATCTGAACGGCTTCCAACTCTTCTGCTGTGATTTCCTCGGGGGGAAAAAAACCTATAGACTGAGATAGTAGTCAGTATACACATGGACAATTGGACAAAAATATAAAAAATAGTACAAAGGTTATCCTATACTACGACACACGACATATAGACACCTTTGGCTGAAACTTGCTCGGTATTGGAACCCCCTCGGTGTCCCCTTTCTAATCCCCACCGACCAAGCAAAACTTTGCCTTATAAGACTTTTGGGAGATCGGTATGTCGAGTATGAACTCGCCTCGTTTGCTCTTCTTGCGGTGCCGAATAAAGACCCACCCGGTGCTCTGCTGTTGGAACCCTAACTCATACAGGTACATGAGCTGGGCATAGGTCGGATCCAGTTACTTGGCCCAATGGAAGGCCATGTAGAGGGAGCAGAGCATAATTCACACATTCATATTGAGCTAACCGAGTGCCACTATCACGACCCTACCTTTTCCAACATGATATTGTCCGCTTTGGGCCTAGCCCTCACGATTTTGTTTCTGGGAGCTCACGTGCAACTTCACAGTGGGTTACCTATCTTGGGATTGTACAAGCCTCTACCCACTTAACTTTGGATTCCCTAGAAATCTAAAGCCAGTGAGATCCAAAAAGGCCTCTCGCTAGATAGATACGTACCCACACATATAAAGCACTTCACCTTTCCCTCCCCGAGAGATGTGGGATTGTTCACCGTTCTTCTTAAGACACGGATCTTACAATCCACCCCTCCTTAGGGCCTAGCGTCCTCGCTAGCACACTTCCGGTCGGGGTCCAGCTCTGATACCAAATTTTCACGACCCGACATTCTCCAACAAGGGTCCTCTCATCATTTCTTCTTTCCCTTTAGGCAGTTAGAAGACAATTGATACTTCCCGTATAAAAAATTCAAAATTCAAAATTTAGGAATTTACCATTTTACCCCTATGTGTTTAACTCGGTTTTGTTTTAATTGGGCTTGTGTTGGACTTTTATCTGGGCTGGGCCTTGCGAAGTACCGCCTTAGGGGGCCCAAGCCCACAACCCAAACCTAAATAATCCTAAATTGGACTTATCAATCCTTAGGGATCCAAGCCCAATTATGTCTTGTAGTTAAGCCTACACTCCTTAGTTTGAAACTTATTAAGTTCCTATTTTGTTTAGCCCACCTATTATCAAGCCCAGAACCATAACCCCTTACCTTTTTAGGCCCAAAAAAAAATTGTGTTCGAGTAATTAAACCCATTTGGGAGCCCAAGCATGTCCAAAATTGTTTATGGCCTCACACAAATTAAGGCACAAACTCTAGACTATGAAGGAGGCCCAATCTCTCCTTACTGATAATACTCACACATTGATAGCCCGTGAACCATCTTGAACTCACTCACACACTCATCCTTGCACGAACCCTTCGCAATCCTAAAACAGAGAACCAGCTCAATCCTTTCACCCCTTGCTTCAGCCATGGACCGTGAACCCTCTCATCCATCATTCCAAGAACTCATTGCGTAGGACTCACTCTTCTAGGTAAACCCATCAGTTATCCCAAAACTACAAGAATGGTGAGTGGCAGAGATGTATTCGACTGCGTGGTGTACCCGATGGCCATGACCCTATCACTCGAGAACTTCGAATCGTGGCCCTTCCTTGAACCATGACCTCGTCGACTCAACCATGTGACCATCATGTTCGACTGGTGGACACGGTGAAGCTTCAAACTACGACGTCGCCTTTGTGGCCCGGTTGCGACCCAATTCTAACCCAAGGCCAATCACAGCTTGAACCATGTAAAATCGAACCCTTTTCGACTGCTGAGTGGGTTTTTAGGGATGTATTGATCTCCTCTGAACTTTTACCTTTTGATTTCGAGCGAGGAACTGCGATGGCGACCTCGACCTGACAGCCACCTAAGACCCGAAAGAGACCCGATTGGTGAGAACAAGTTGAAGGTAACCTCTAAACCCAAATAATGATTCCAAAAAGTTTGACACACTAAGTACTACTGGTTGATTTGATTGCATGTGTCTTCTGTGCTAGGAACTTCGACGGTGAGGTTTGACCTATTTCAGACCCGCTTGTTGACCCAGCTGAATTCGAGAGTCTTTTAGGTACTCATCCAATCCTTGTTTGCAACCCTTGAAATCCTTACTCTGGGAGCGTTCTAACGATCTACTTGCATGTCAATTATGAGGCGGCGACGACGGTAATGGCGATGGCTGGAAATCGTTGAGGTCGCCGAAATCTAGGAAAAATAGGCAATTACCATCCTAAACCTTGTTTATTTGAACCCCTTTCACATGAAAAAACTAACCCCTACCTTGCATGTGGATTTGGACGAAAGTTGGACCCTCATCGAAGCTACGATGGTTTTCTGGAAAACCGAGAGGTTTCGACACCTCCCGTGAACCTTCAGGTAGAACCTAAACTTAAAACCTTCTTTTTCGAAACCTTGAGATATTTTCAAGTCCGCAGATGAATTTATGAGTGAATTGGGTGGGTTTCCAGTTGTCGGCCACCATGAACGGTGGCGGGGAGGGCAGTACGGCTGTCTTCCTTAGCTAGATCTCGACGACTGGAAGCTCCATGAGGGTGAGTGGCCGTGCGTGGGGGCGCGTGGCAGGCATGTGAGGCCCTCAGTCGGCATGTGAACCATTTTTCTGGCCTTCCGCTGGTGCGTGGCAGCACGTGGGGCTCTTTTCCGGCTCACGACAGCACGTGGTTACATTTTCAGATAATTTAAGATCAATTTAAGTGGTTTTCCAGCCCCTAACCATCTAGATAAGCTGTTTTTCAACCCCCGACATCATATAGGCGCTGTTTTTCTGTTCCCGGGAGCATGTATTCGCTATTTTTAGGGGCTTAGGACTTCCCTAAACTTATTAGGGTCCTAGTTAGGTGATTTTAGTCAATGTTAGGCCACCCTTAAAATGTTTAAGCGAATAGATTGAAAAGTAAGTTAACTTTGATCTTGGTAAATGGTCTTGTAGGGTCGGACTGGTTGGGAACACGTGGTTAGCAGGATTTTTCGGGTGATCCGACTCCTCGACTAGTGTGAGTGAACCCCTTTCCCTAAACCTATGTTTTAATATTATCTTACTCGCATGTTTTATGATGATTTCTTTATAATGCCTTTGAGCATACATGTCTTATTATTGTGATAATTGTGATATGAGATTGTAATGAATGATTTGCTATGCATATCCGGTCCTGTTTATCTACGGTATTATGGTAAGTTCGTATAATTGTATGTATCAAGTCACATATTGCATTGCATGAGAGTCTCCAGGGCATTGATGAGATTGAAATAATAATAGAACCCACTTAGGAGTCTCTGGTATCTAGTACCCGTCTGTAGGCCACAGACTAGTCCTCCACGTGATCGTTCACCCACGCTACTCGCTATATTAGTCAAATAGCGCCAGTCCTATCCCCGAGCTCTAGGGGATTCAAGGTGATGGTGCATAGCACCCGGTCCTTCACGTGGTTGAGGTACGTGAGCAAGATACCCGGTATATATATTACGAGTGTGAGGCTCGAGCGACTCAAGAGCGATTTGATGTGGGTTGATATTATAGCATATTTATGTTCTGCATGGCTCATTGGATCATGTTCATGTGATTATTATATTATGATTGATCTTATATTTCTTGTATTATGTGCAAGTATGTTTGAATTGTTTTGCATTCTTACTTAAAAATGAGGGGTTAAATGTTGTTTAATTAAATTAGGGTTTCACATTGAATTCGAATTCTGGGTCAACTCACCCTTGATTTTTGAACCCCTTTGGTACCAGTGGTGTGCACACATCCTTAGAAGACTTAATAGCCGCTCTAACACTCGCTCCCGTGTCCTGGGACAGAGTTGACAATGATCAGATACCTCAGGTAGTAAGTGTAACGGTATGATCATCAAGTTAGAGCCTGCTCTATGCTTCCGCTATATTTGAAATGAGATCGGTTTTGACCGACTATGATTCTCACAACTGGTAAAATGAGTTCATATATTCACTTGGCTTCATCATTTGGACGTCATCATCCAGATGTTAGCCATCATGCCTTGACCTTCATGCCATAAATGGGATTTTCCAGGTCGGGGTGTGTCAATTTGGTATTAGAGCTTTGGTTCTAGGAATGTATTGTTATTTTCGGACACTTGATGATCATACAACTAGATATCTGGTGTCAGAGCCACTCCTGGAGTTGTTAATCACGCCTTTCGATCTTAGTTGTAGTTTTTTTACGGTTCGTTCGCGAGTTCCCACGATAAAATTCGAGGTTTAACTTAACTTTTGTTGCCCATAGATACGAGTTTAGTAAGTTTGTTATCCGTCAAATTTCGCATTTGGGTGGTGCTTACGACCTTGGGGCTCGTAATGGGTGGTGTGAATGAGTTATTCGACAAAGAGTGATGAATTCATAGTTATTGGATGAACTCGTGTGGTGGTTTTTCTGGTGGCAAGATCTTTTATCTCGTTTTGCGCACTTGAGTTGACCTTGTTGACCAGGACCTTCGGGAATTGCGACTCTATTATCGGCTAATGAGGTCGTCCTTTGTGGGACATGGTACCCCATCTAGGAATTTTGGTGAAGGCTTTCATAGGTAATCGTTTTTTGAGTTTGAGATTCCTTATGGGCTACAAAACGAAATATTTCTCAATTATCGTGTCTAAGGGACTTCTATTTATGATTGAGAGCGTCTAACCCATCATGGGTTTCTTATTAAGAATCTCCCGGTAGTTAAGAACCCTATCACTACTTTGTAATTGGGCGACCCAAACTCTCGTAATACGAACACACACAAAAATTTCTAATTCCTTGGGTTCAAAAGTTCTTTGCTTGTCACACCCTTGTTTTGAGAATCGTCTTTTTAAACCGAGTCATTGTTCCCTCTGACATTTTAAAACAAGTTAATGCATTTTCTTTCAGAAAAAAAGGTTTTACTTTGCTTCCTTTTTACCACTGGATTGTTAGGGATGTTTACTTTTCGTGTAAAGGTTTTTGTTGTGATGCTTTATTTTTCAACTAACTTGAGTTTACTCAATGAAATCCCAGTATCAAGTTTGTACCACATATTGTGATGTGATACATCTTGACACCATATGGATCCACTGGACATGGTGCTAAGCCTCTTTTACAACTTGAATTTACATCTTACTAAATCACGCAATCTTACAATCGGGGACCATGTTCCCCTATTCATTGTCTTTACACAAAATTGTTTTAAACCACAATTTTGGAGTTACTCTTGGTAATTTCTTTTTACTCTTAATGACGGTTTAGTTTTGTTGAATCCCTCGGTAGATTTAGTAAACACTTTTAAGTTCCTTAACTTAATTGCATGTTTTGGCGTTTGCGCCATGTCCCACGTACTCGATTTTAACTTACGACCTTTCCTTATCCTTTTCGGGAATTGCATAGTTTTGTAATTTCGATAAATTTGAGTTTCTTCCACTCTATTTTCAGTTAAACGTTTTTGGACAAGATTTTTGAAATCTTGGGGTTTTAACTACTATTTTTTGGAGCAATCTTTCTCGTCTGGGCCAACATGTCCTCTGGAAAGTTTTTACATTTTGGGCGCTTTGTTTGGGAATGGTTTAATCTCGGTTTTGGATGCCCTATTTCACGAACTTAACCTATCATTTTATTTGGGTGATTAAGTATCAGATATACCCTTAAGTTGGGCCATTGGCCTAAAATTATGTCCACGAGTTGGAGGGGGAGTATGGTGAAAGAAGTACTCCAATAGTATTGCCACCTGTTGTGGGCCATGGATTTAGATGATGGTCTAGGAGATAAGTGGAATGAAATTTCAATTCAATTAGAATCTAACAAAGATGATCTCGAATATGTTTGCTGCATTTGTGAGCGTTAGGCTCTTTGGTATTATTAAAAAACCAATCACTTCTTCTCACACCCCTCTTTGTTTCGGTTTGTTTGTCAAGAAGTCGTGGAGTTGGCCACCCACGCCTATTGATGACTACCGAGATTGTGACGAATTATTCACTTTTTAGATACTAGTGGTCTTCTCTTTGCCGACATTCGGGAACTTTATCGTTCCAATGTTGTGGATCATGGATCACGAGTTTAGAATTGAGGCAACCATCAACTGGACTAGATCACCAAATTTCATCTTGCCTCGTTTAGATTTCAATCCTCAGACCGTGGGTCACTTTTCAGTAGTATACCCTTTACCCTATCGGTGTGTTCCTTACGCTAATGGCTAGACCATACACATGTTACCCCTTTGAACATGTGATGGTAGGAACCAGATTTCACTGAGAATTGGGGGTGTATGTACAATGGGACTTTCCTTCCCCAACCTTATTTTAGAATTCGATGCTTCAGCTTGTCACGAATTGGAACCCTGAATTGGGTAGTTCGTTGAGAATCTTCCTGAACACGTGGGACAAAGCTAGTTTGATTCAAATTCTACCCACTATTGTACACTCTATGTTGAATAAATTACAGTGACGTTCTTAATCTTCCCTTATTCATTTTATAAGCATGATGTTCCTATCCTACTATCACCAGTGGCAACTCTACCTTAACCCGGACTATACTTATTATCACGACGATCTTGAATTGGGGATTGAACGATGATCTTCATTTTGTGGTGTAGGCCCTGTCCGAACTCATACCCTCTTATTGGAAGATGACTTTTTACTGGTGTTTGGTATCGACAAAGTGTATTTTTGGACCGGTCAAACTGGTCTTAGATACGAGAACATATGTTGACCATGCCTTGCAGACTCTTGTAAGGATTTGTGAACGAACGAATGAGCAAACTTGGCAATTCTACTACAAGGGTAAGCTTGCACTTTGGGCACCGCCGGAATTGGATATGGACTTACATGTAAACATTACTTTCGATCACGGTCATACTAGTGAAACTCTGTCAGGAAGTTGGACTACCCACCAGAACTCATACCAAAGTTGAGGTGGACTCCAGCGTGGAGAGACTTAGTCACTACTTGAGTTTGTCACGTGAACTTATTACAGCTGCTTCGTCTACGATTCGTTAGAAGAGAATTTTGGTTCCTTGTTTAAGCTACTAAACTTTACCAAGAAATGTTTGACCACACTTTGGCCCTGAGTCGTATGGTATCATTCCATCACACTATTCTTTTTTTCGGTAAATGCCTAAGCTCTCTCTTAGATTACCTCATCTTTGTATCCTATTCTCGGAACACCACCCGAATTGCAGAGTGACGTTTTTTACCTATTGGAGTATTCTTCCTTTTTGTTCAGACTTATTAGAGATCAGATCTTAGGCGTTCTTGAAACGTATTGGATGAATATTGAGGAACTTTCGAGACAGAAGTCATCACGTAATACGAGGTAAGCTAAGGGTCTTCTTCGGTGTTTCCGCTTCACTTAATCCCTCATGTACCATGTTGGGGGTGGTGGTAGATTGAGAGATTGCGCTAATTTGGACTCATGAGTTTTAAAAGGATCTTTGCAGTAATTGATACCTTCCCGTTGAGGTGACAATCTTAACTTGTCAACTATTGAGAAAAACTAGTGAGACCATTAGTTGAGAATTTCTAGCCTGAGGCATGAGGTGTTATCCTTCTTCTCCTAAATATCAAGTTGGACTTGAAACTTACTTGGTGCCTTCCATATCCTTGTATTAGACCACTGGATTGGAAGGAACACTATAGCTATGTTAGCTATCAGAAGTACCCTTGGACACGTTTGGGTAGAGGCTCCACTACCTCTATCGTTAAAGAAACTCTAAGACAAAGCTAATAGGATAAACAGGGTTGAAAATGGACTGAATTTGGGAGCTGAACTGTGAACGCCGGTCCAGTTAGACCGGACCGGTCTGGATCGGGTTTAACGGAGGTTGAAGACGACTGTAGCCGGCGCGTGGGGGCGCGTGGTACAGATTTTGAGGAAGTTGTCAACACGTGTTTTTAAGTATTCTATGTAATGAACATTTTGGGATTGGTTTCGAGTCGATCAGACATCGTTTTGATATATTTCAGGATGTCCGAAAGTTTAAATGCTAGTTTAAAAATAGTTCAAAATTCGGGAAAATTACGGGACTTTAGTAGAAACATTGTGAGATAGTTAGTGACCTTGTTATGGGATTTGGACAGGTTCGGGAAAGCCGGTGATGGTAGATTAGCCAGGAAAGCGTAGATGCACGCGTATCGAGGCAGCGACACGAGTGGTCTGTGAGTGGACTTTCCTTTCTAACTTATGATGCATGCATAAATGTTTTTATATGTTTTCTATACGTGATTCTATGATTATGATTATGATATCCGTGATTTACGGTTTTACACGTATTTCGAGATATATGACGTATTCACACGTTTTACTAGATTCTGTCCTGAATTGTGATTTCGATGGTTTCATTTTGGGATTTGAGTTATGATTTGATTTCAATGATTTATAAATGGAATTCGGACAGTGCTTTCGGGCATGAGGCCCAGTTTCTAATGATTTCGTTTTTCAGTTTTCATGTGATTTCGGGATTTGAATCGAGATTTCCAATGATGATTTTGTATTTTGTTTTGGACTCGAGTTCCTATAATTTTCACCTGATTTTGGGTTTAAAGACCCGTTGCTATTGGTTTTGGGTTTAAAGACCCGTTGCTATTGGTTTTGTGTTTAAAGACCCGTTTTTATTGGTTTTGGGTTTAAAGACCCGGTTGTTATTGCTGGATCTGGTTTTGGGTTTAAAGACCCAGTTGATTGATGACGGGGGAGGGCCCTTGATTGATAATATCCCCCGAGTCCTGTTGATTGTGTTTTGAGTTTAAAGACTTGTTGATATCCCGGGACATCCTGATATGTTGTTTTGAGCTTAAAGACTCGTTAGAAGACCTGATATGTGGTTTTGAGTTTAAAGACTCATTGATATCCCGGGCAGGCCTCATGCACATGTGTTTTGAGTTTAAAGACTCGGTGCTTGAGATCCAGCAGATTTATTGACTTGATTTTCTATTGATTTTCCCATGGTTTTGAGATGTTTTGTGCAGTGATCCTGATGTTGCTTTATGATTTTGGGTTGAGTTCCCGTACTTTGATGTTGAGTTATGATTTTGGGCTGAGGCCCTGGATTTGAGAAACAAGATTTGATTAAAGAAATGATTTCTGGTCTTTCATAAACGGTTCTATTATCTTGAAAATGGAATGGTTTTATGAAACGGTTTTTTGACTATGGACTTGAAACAGTTTTCAAATGTATGCAATGGTTTTTAAGTGGAGGGTATAAATGTCTGTTCTTATAAATGTTTTCTGAACTTTGTATTTATTTTTATCCACTCACAGTCTTTTATGTTTTTGATACCCTCCAGGTTGATGCGGCAGGGGCTGTTGTTAGTGAGACGAAGACATCCCACATGCGATCCAGAGTAAGGTTGCGAACTCTAGTTAACTCAAGTTTGTTTTTGGTCCGTTGACCTAGGCATCCCTTGTCTGGCTTACGTGTTTCATGGAGGTTAGACAGGAGTTTAGCCTTCGTGTTGCACGTGGGTTAGACGGGAGCATAACTTACCCTTAATTCTGGGGGATTGGGGGTGGGTCATGTCAAGGAGTGTGATGTCTCGGTCTCCGTTACAACCCGCATCCGCGATAACCCTGAAGGGCATTAAAACCACGAAAAGCTGTGAGTGGACAAAACAACTAATTCATAAAATCATTTTCACGAAAAGAAGACATTTATGCCTTTCACTAAAAAACATGCATGCATTCAAAAACCAGTTATCAAATCCTGAAACCATTAGGGCCTTGGCCCAAAATCAATACACGTGGGAATTCAGCCCAAAACCGATACCAAAGGGACTCAGCCCAAAACCACATCCGTAGGGACTCAGCCCAAATCAATACAAGTGGGTCTCAGCCCAAATCCAAAATAGTAGGGTCTCAACCCAAAACCAATCCTCGGCATCCTCGATGCCTGACATCCGAGATGTCACAATCAATCCTGTCATGGTTCCAAGCTACGCATGCTACCGGGGTCTCAAATCCCATGTCTGATAGGACCCATCCCCGAAGGACATAGATAACTGTGCCCGGTCCTGCTCCCGTCTGACAAGTTAACTGAAGTTCCGAATTTACCCTCAGCACTTGCCAAACAAGGGATAACCGTACATGTGCCCACTTATGCCTCCACCTCCGGATTAGCCTCAATCATTACGCCACGACCTGAAGGGTCAATAAAACAGAAAAGGTGTGAGTGGACAAAAATAATATCTTTTACAAATACTTTTCAAAATACACCATTTACCCTCCAGTTTTTCAAACCATGCATGCATAGGGTAAAACATATAAATAACAATCAACGGCTTTTCAGCTAAGTCACATGAAAAGTATCAAATCCTGGCTCTCAAGCCAAATATATGAAAACAATAACTTGGACACAAAGACCAAAACCCGTACTCAATACCAGTACACAATCACAATCAACATCAAGCAGCACTACTCAGAAGTGCATCAATCAATCACACAGTCATTGTAACGACCCATCCCGGAATTCGGGATTAGATTGGTAACTAACCATGATTAATGGGGGTTAATCGGTGATTAGTTGGGTGGAATCGGACGAATGTGGCAAAATGACCGTTTTGCCCCTAATCGTGGGCAAAACGTTGACTTTTTATTCGGACGGTCAAATGGACTTTGCCTGATGACCGTGACGTAGTTTGGGACGTCACGAGTTCATAGACAGGTGGCACGTTTGATTCCGACATTCGTGGTGAAAGTTATGACGTTCGGAAGTCCTGGGGCATTTCCGTAATTTGGACGAAATAAGGGAAAATGTTGACTTTTTGATCGGGAGGTCCGATGGCCGAGGACCAAGGACCGTTAGGAAGGTCTTGATGCCCCGAGTGCAACGACGGGCGGCACACATGAAACGGACACCGGGTGACCGAGTTACGGGTCACGGAAGTTGGAGGGCATTTTGGTAATTATTGCCCTGAGGGCATTTTGGTCATTTGCACGGGTTACTGTAGCTCAACCGTGAAAACCGAGCCTGCACGCCGTGCTGGGTGGTGCTCTGATCGGGCTATTGTTTAACGCATTAGTGGGCTGGTTAGTGGGGATTTAATTAAGCAAATTGGGACAATGGAGCATGGTTTGGAGCCTGGATCAGGCCACGGGGACAATTTAAAATTCTGGGTTTTGGGAGCCGTTGCGGGGACAAAGTCTCAGTGGGATCAGAGGGATTCCCACGAGTTGCCGTCCATTCTGATCGATTAACAAAGCGTTGGAAGCGTTAGTTTTCATTTTGGAATCGCAGAGAGAGCTGAGTGTTGAGAGAACTGGGTCGGGAAGGAAAAATTAGAAATTGGAGGGAAATTGGTTTTTCAATTTGTGAGGAGTGTTAAGCCAAACAGTGATTGGGATTAGTTTTCTGGGTTCATTACGAACCCAACCGTACAAAAATTGAGGGAGGATGATCACGGTTTGTCCAGGAACTCAAGCTCCAGTTTCTGGAAAATCGCAGGGTTGCGGACGACGACTTCCAGGTGAGTTCGTGTTCAATTGGTCGTGTTAGAGTGTTCTATTAGGCCCCCTTAAGCTCCTGTTTAGGTTAATTTGGAAATGGAATTGAGTTGAGTGAGTTTGGAACGTCGACCCGATTTGAGGTCCGAGTTTGGATGGATCGATTTAGTCAGTGTCGAGGCTAAGAGATGACATAGAACTGGAATTAAATGGTTATAGAAGAGGTTAGGATCAAAAAGGAAAGGAATTGATTGAGAATTGATAGCTATCTAACCGGGTTGTCACGCGGGTTGCAGGACCCGTTTGCAGAGGAAACGGGCGAAGAAGGCGAACTGTTCACCGTCACTGTAGCAGGCGCGTGGGTGTCACGCGCAGCCGCTTGCGGCGGCGCGTGACGGCGCGTGGGTCCGATTTTCAAGGTGAGTTCAAAATTACTTTTATCCTATACAACGTAACGAACATTTTAACGTTGATATCGAATTTATCGGACACCGTTTCGATGTGGTTCCGTGGGTCCGAAGATTTCTATTACGTTTGTAATTAACGATTAATTCCCGAAAATTTTTGGGAAAATAGTATGTTGTTATGTAAGCCCTTGGTGACACTAAAGTATGTTTTCGGACAGGATTTGGAATTTCTGGAAATATCGGAAATTACGGGCATGCGTGCGGCGCAAAATCGAGCCTTAAGGATGGTGTGTGAGTGGACGTTTCATTCAAATCTAATGCATGCATAAATTATTTCTATGATTTTATGATTATGATGATAAGTTGGGATTGATTTTGATTTCCGTATTTATCCGTATTCGATTTTCGTATTTATGCGTATTTTTACTATATATGTGAAATTACACGTATTTCGAGACTATGGTTACTTTTGTGCTTAATAATGGTTGAATAAAAGAGCTTATATGAAATGGGTGTATGATGATTTAAGAAAGTTGTTTATGATTGTGAGTGCGATTTACGGTGTGGACACGGTTTTCGAGGTTTTTGCGGTTTTGCACGTTTTACGAGATTTGAGTTTATTGTGATTTGATCACCGTTTGACGTTTGGATTTGGAATGTGAATTGAGGTTTGCGATTCCGAGGATTTTAAATTAGATTTTGAGTATGCTTGACTAGACCGGGATTTTAGTGATTATGGTCATGGTTTTGATGCCCGGATAATGTGATTTGAGAAATGAAGTGATTTCAAGGAATTAAAAAAGCTTTTGAATAAGATGATTTCTGGTTTGGTGCTTGGGGCAGAAAAGTAACTTGGATTAACGAGTTTTCAGTTTTCGGAATTTAAAGTGGATTCTTGGTTTGGGTTCGGGATGATGCTTCCGGATGCCGGCTTACGGAATCATTATTGCGAATTCGAATTCGGGAATGAAAAAGGATTTAATAAAGTGATTTGGTCTGATTTTGCATGCCCCGTGTTTCGTGATAATTTGATTATGTTTGTAAAGTCTGATTTGGGGAAAATGAATGTGGAAATTCGGACCATGGGTCCTGTTGTGAAAAATGTGATTTTGGGATGGATCCCACGTTGTCGTGATTGATGAACTGTTTTGGGGTTAAAGACCCGCTGAAAACTGCTTGGGTTTGAAGACCCGTTGTTGTGTTTGAAAACTGTTTTGGGTTTAAAAACCCGGTGCTATTGCTGGAGCACGTTTTGAGTTTAAAGACTCGGTTAATTGATGACGGGGGAGGGCCCTTAATGAGTTTAAAGACTCGTGAGTTTAAAGACTCGGTTACTGTGATACCCCCGAGGCCTATTGCTTATGTTTTGAGTTTAAAGACTCGTTGATATCCCGGGAAGGCCTGTTCATGCGCATGGTTTTGAGTTTAAAGACTCGGGCGCACTCGATATCCAGTAAAATGATTGACTTGTGATTTATTGATGATTTCTGACGTTACAGTTGAGTTGGGCAGTGGCCCGGTATATGGTCGATGGTTTTGGATTATGTTGTGCATTTGGTTTTGATTCCTGGTTTTGGGCTGAGGCCCGGTGTTTATGATTGCGGGCTAAGACCCGATGGTTGAGAACGGAAAAATGATTTTGAGGTTCATACGAGTTTTTCCTTGTGTTGGAATTTGATACACCGTTTTCCTTATGTGGAAAATCTTAACCGTTTGTGAAATGGTTTTGTGTATGCATGCATTCGTTTTTTATGCGGAGGGTAAAAACGTTAGTTGTAACTGTTTTGCTAAACTGATTTATTTTTGTCCACTCACACCTTTTGGTTTTTATTGACCCTCCAGGTCGTGGCGCGTTGTTCGAGGTTGTACGAGGGGCGGAGGCATGAGTAAGTACATGTGGCTATCCCTGATTTGGCAAGCACTGAGGGTAACTTGGGATTTTCAGTCCTCTTGCCAGACGGGAGCAGGACCGGGAAGGGTAATCGATGCCCTTTTCGGGGGCGGTCCTGTCAATTTGGTATCAGAGCGCTAGGTTGATGATTCTGTTGCCACATCATGCCTCCAAAGCGTAAGCCTCGTGCGCGACCTGGTAGTGAGACTAGTAGGCGAGGGTGTTTCGGACCTCGTGTTAGATCTCGGGTGAGATTGACCCTGGTTTTAGGGTCAGATGTCGGGTAGTGGACGCTGTGAACTACGATTTGTTAGGCGTAGAATTGTGTGGGTCGTAAGGACGAACGAGACCGGTGGCTGGAAGGCCGCATTTTTGGGCAAATTGTACCTTCTCTTAGGCCCTATTGGTCGAATAGAAGTGGTTGAGCATTGGATATTACTCGGGGATTGGGTATGTCAGTGATGACATGATTGGTTTGGTATGAGATTGGACTCAGGAGGAGTCAAGATGTGGATTGGGGACTCACGATGAGACAGTATTTTGGGTTAGGAACGTGAGATGAGTCATGATAAGGTGTCAAGACTCGAGAGGAGCCAGAAAGGCTGAATGAGGACCAGTTTATGGTCAGGTATTGGATGAGTTAGGAAAGTATGGCTTGGTTTTGTGGAACTTTGGTTTCGTGGAGATAACTAATTGTCGTGGGTGCTTGGTGTAGTGGTAGTGGTTGAGGATCGGGGAGCGTTCGGGGAACGTTCATTGTTTATGTTGTGGATTGTCGGGATGGTGGTACCCGTGGTTGCGGGGTACGAGTAGTGATGCGGGATCGTCGCTCGGTATGAGCGGAGATCCAGGGCTACCCACTTTGCACACGGTGTGCTAGTATAGATGTGTGAATGCTGGTACTAGTGTTAGTGAGGGAGATTGTGATGAGCCACGAGTTGGGGTGTGATTCTGTCATGATGGGCATGCGTGGTACTTGAGATTCAGTAGTAGTTGACTCATGGACTGGATAGGATCCAGCAGAGATTATGAGGTATTGGGGTAAGTCCCAACAGTGACGAGGTGACCAGAGTTGAGTAATTCCCAATCGGAATTGGTGTATGTGCATAAATAGTCATTAATATACATGAGGTCTGAGTATTGGATTGATTGCAGACACGTGGTTGTCCAAGTGAGTTATGGATGTAAGGAGTCTGGTGGTTGGACTTGACGTCTCACGGGGAGTGTGTCTGATCCCAACATGGGTGGAGTTTTAGTTTCCAGGAGAGTTGTGTCGGGGACAAGAGGAGTGCTCGTTCCCGCATTGGTGATTGGTATTCTGAAGTCATCGGGGTTGACTTCTTACCTTCTGCCCTGGCAGACATTGATCGCGGATGCCAGTACGATGAGCGTGTATTAGGTGGTGGACCCATGGGTGTTTTGGGGCCATCGGGTGGAGTTGCATTTCTCGAGGTTGGGGTACACAGGATTCCCATCTTCTGCTTGGTGGCAGACGATGTTGGGTATTTAGTACGGTGGGTGCAGTGAGTTATGTTGCACTCACAGGGGATGGATGTCGATGGTTGAGAACGGAAAAATGATTTTGAGCTTCATACGAGTTTTTCCTTGTGTTGGAATTTGATACACCGTTTTCCTTATGTGGAAAATCTTAACCGTTTGCGAAATGGTTTTGTGTATGCATGCATTCGTTTTTTATGCGGAGGGTAAAAACGTTAGTTGTAACTGTTTTGCTAAACTGATTTATTTTTGTCCACTCACACCTTTTGGTTTTTATTGACCCTCCAGGTCGTGGCGCGTTGTTCGAGGTTGTACGAGGGGCGGAGGCATGAGTAAGTACATGTGGCTATCCCTGATTTGGCAAGCACTGAGGGTAACTTGGGATTTTCAGTCCTCTTGCGAGTCGGGAGCAGGACCGGGATGGGTAATCGATGCCCCTTTCGGGGGCGGTCCTGTCAGTCATATCCGAACTACGCATAGCCCACCATCCAGCCACATTTTCGGGATCAGACACATCTGGGCTCAACCCTCGGGATCAGTCACATCTGGGAGAACACATCCCCAGGCTCAGACACATCCAAGTGGTACATCCAGGCTCAGTGGCATTCGGGAAGCTGGCTTACCGTAAAAACAACTCAATCATATCCCCCAAGCTCCGATCGTCTGGGTGATCCTTTAGATTCGAACTTCTGGGCACTCACAATCACAATGAAAACCATCCCAGGATTACATCTCAAAACATGAATCCTTGACTTCAAACCAAGTCAAAATCATTCCCTACCGGGTCTCAAGCTCAAATACCATTTACACATAAATCCATAAAATCTCATTTGAAAACATTAAAATAATCCAGAAATCATCCTTGACTCACCAATTAAGTCAAAATATCCTTTTTAAAACCTTTTTGGCTCCGACCCTAGCCCAAAATATCATTTGCATATTCCTCGTAAAACATGCCCGAAAGACCGATTAAAATAATCATTAAATCACAAATAATCATGTCAAATCACCATGACATCATTGCAAAACCAAATCATGCAATCAATCATGTAAAACATTTAACTATGCATGCATAACAGTTTATAAAACAAACGTCCAATCACACACCGTCCATATCGCTCGCTTTTCGAGCTGAACGTTTTTCCGTAAATTCTGGAAGTCACCACTCCTGTCCAAAATCATTATCGAGGGTCACTAACATCTCAATATACCTCATATAATTTTCCCCAAATTTTTTGGGATTTAAATATGCATTTTAAACGTATATTAAAACTTCAGATACACAGAACACTATCGAAACGGTATCCAATTTCCTCGAAACCAGTGCCAAAATGTTCGTTACATTAAATGGGACAAAAGTCATGTTGAACTCACCTTGAGACGAGGCTGCACACGCCCTCACGCGCCGCCGTTAGTGGCTGCGCATGGGAGCCACGCGCCAAGGAACAGTGCTGCTACAGTCGTCGTCCCAACCTGTTTGTCTGTAAAATGGGTCCAGTTGGCTTGCGGCTTGACCCGGGTGAATTACATTCATTTATTCATTGATTCCTTCAATTGAGTCATCGAATAGCATCGTTAGGAGTCTAATTAGGGTTCTGTAATCTCAATTACACAAGAACTTACCTTTAAACCGTCGAACTCAACCTCCCAATTCTCACACTGTCGCAGTTACTGTTCACCATTCAATTTCATCTCAAATCGATTGTTTTCTTGCAATTGATCCCTCAAGAAGCTTCATCGGATTTATCCAAACACACTTCCAGGTTCAATTTCATTGTTCAACGCCTCTAATTCTACAACTCAATCTTCGAATGTTCCAAAGCTCACCATGTCTGTTCTCGGCGACACCAATTGTCTTCGTTTTTTATTGGGTTCAAATCGCCTTGAGCTCAGGAGGCTTAATTTAAGGTCAATTTCAGTGTTTATGGCTCTGAGTTTCAAATTCGATTTTTGATCCATTTGAAAATTCGAAGGGTTTGAGTTCGGGTTTTGGGTTTTCTTTCACAATTTCCCTTCCCTTTCCTCTCAATCTTTCTCGTTTTTCTTCCTTCAATCATTTTATCTTTCTATCCCTCACAGAGCTCGATTAGAAGGGAAGATTGGACGAGCTGTTTTTCTGCTCTGTTCTTCCTTCACGCATACATGTATATGGATATGTATTCAATTCAAAGCCAAATATCATCAATCCTTGCTAGTAATCTCTCTCACCATGTGACAGATGTCACTTAATGGCCATTCCACGCCCAATTCAGCAATTCCAGGTGTCCATGAAACGGTTTAAAGCAGCCATTAGTAGCCAAATTACTATTTTGCCCCTGCCATAAAAATTACCAAAATGCCCTTCATGTATCTAGACCCGTAACTTTGTCATCCGAACTCCGATTAACTCATGCCGCCTGTCTACAGATTCAGCATCTCGAGACCTATCCAACGGTCTTTACAACCCGTTCAAAAGTGTCTCGGTCAAAAAGTTAACTTTCGGCCCTTATAACTAAGGGCAAAATCATCATTTCCTTCAAATTTTCCTAATTTTCCTTTTTCGAATTTCAGGGTCGTTACAAAGTCTCCCCAGGGTCCACCCAGTCCAATGACTCGCAGGTTAATGACCCTCCCTGGGGGGAGGTTTTAACCTCTGGCAATCCATGCTCTTAAGTCACTATACGGACCGGTCGCTCCCTGCAATGACCCCTCGCAGACAATTTCCCCGTGACTACTCCAAGATACTACGAGACGTCTGTAGGAGACAACCCGCCACTCCAGGATACTACGAGACGTCTAGAGGGTATCCATTCACGAGGATGGTATACAGAAAACCATTTTCATATTTCATTTCCAAAACCATTCAAAAGGCCACACTTGGGTTTTCCATAAACCATCGTAAATCCAAATATGGGTCCCTGACCCGAAATTATAAATATAAATCATAACTAGGCCTCATGCTCGATATCATACTTAATTGGGCCTCAAGCCCGAATTCGTAAACCAACGGGGTCCCCGGCCCGATCATATAACTCAAATAGGCCTCCAGCCCGATTTCTCATCAAATCAAAAGGACTCCAAGTCTGGTGGTTTCCAATCAAATGGGTCTCATGTCTGGTTCCACGTTTTCAAATCCAAAACCCATTTGTCAAACCATCATTGAAAACACAGCACGTATAAGCACGACATAAAATCGTAAATCTCAAATTACGTGCAAATACGCAAATACGTAAATACTAAGATACCACAAACAATGCACTCAAAGCATTCCAAAAAAATGTATTAAAGCATGTATAAAACATTTATGCATGCATCAATTTAGAAAACAAGGTCCACTCATAGGCCGTCCAAAGTCGCGCCTCGATACCCGTGCCATACGCCCTTCCCGGGCCAATCACCATCTCCAGGGCTCCCAAACCTATCCAAATCGTAATAGAGGGCTACAAACTACTTAAATAATCCCTCATTAAACCCCGTAATTTTCCCAAATTTTTAACTGTTTTTAAAGTCGATCCTAAACCTTCGGACCTCCCGAACTATATTGAGATGATGTCCGATCGACTTGAAACCAGTCCCAAAATGTTTGTTACATCGAATAGATGAAATTACATGTTGGAACCTTCCCAAAAAAGTGGTTCACGTACCCACACGTGCGTCCAAAAGAGCTGTGCGTGGGAGCCACGCGCCCAGCACAGTCATCCCCTACCTCGTGTAAACCAGCTGATCCGGTTCACCTCTTCAACTCCGGTCCAGTCCGACCAGCGTGACCGGTTCTTCCTATTTTCTCACCCATTTTTGATCCTTTCAACCCCTACCTATTCGTCTTTCCCATTCCTATCATCCTACCATTTTAAAACTAATAAAACGGGCCAAAATTTGTACCTTTCAATCGAAAAATTTTGCCCAGTTTTCCCCGCTGTCTGTCTGTGTTGCTCCGTCGTTGAAAGCCCTCATTTTTTATCCTCTTCGATTCACAGGGACTTGGAAAACATCATCCACTCGTCAAAATTGGTTCCCCAACGTCCAAACAAAACTTCGAATTTTGAATTCAAATTGTACCTGTGTGGTTCGCCTTTCCTCCACCCTCCCTGGCGGTCTAACCACTCTCTTGCCGTCACCATCTCACCCACAACCTCCCTCTCAGTCTCTCTCAGTCACCACAGGTAGGGGAAGGGATTTGGGTTGCGGTCGATGGGAATTTGGGTGAGATCGGGTGTTTGGGTTTGGTTTGGACGAACAAGCAAGGGGGAATGCATGTATCAATTTGGGTGGGCAATGGATGAATGACAAGTGTCATTCATCCATTGGGCCTGCCTTCAAATATCTGGGCCCACTTAATGGAAAATTGCATTCGTCTCGTAAAACGTGCAATAGTTCCACGGAACTTCCTTGAACCGTAACTTTTCAGTCGAATGTCCAATTTCGACGTGCTGCCTATCAACAGACTCGTGACATCCCTATCTACATCACGGTCATCGGTTCTCAACCGTCGAACCTCCCGGGTCAAAAGTTAACTTTTGCCCTCGATTAGGGGCAAAATTATAATTTTGCCTGAATGCCCGATAATCCTCAGCTAATCCCTGATTAGCCTCACTAATCCGTCATTAGTCTTAATTAATCCTTAAAATTAGGGATAGGTCGTTACATGGTATCTTTCAAGACGCCTCCATCCCACTAGACGAGCTGGCTGCGGTGCAATGCAAGTTAGTCGACCAGAAGATGGAAAAGGCACTCCTCATACTCAACAATGTAAGCCGTCATTTTTTGGTCGAGTTGTGCCTTTTGTACCGAGTCTATGTCGTTCTAATTATGTAGTATGTACAGGCACTCGACGAGGTCTACCTGCAATTTGGCATTGCACAGAGGAGGGTTGTCTCGGTCCGGAGGGATAAGAAGAAAATAAAGAAGAAGCCGGAGGAGTTGGCACCTAAACTTCAAGAGGCCGAGAAGGCCACGAAATTGGCTTCCGACTTGACTCGGCAGCTGGAGGCCAAGAGGTGGAAGGTGCAAGAGGTAGTGGTTGCCAAGTAGGTGGTGAGGGTCGAGCTCGAGGTCAAGGAGAAGGACCGACTGCGCCACTGGAAGGAGCTATGTCAAGTCAAGGCTGCAAGAGTGGGCGACCTAGAGAAGGCCCGCGGGCAAGCGTTGGAAGAGTTCAAGAAATGTGATGAGCTGGAGAGGATTAAGAACGACTAAGCCACTAACTGTGAGAAGGAGTTTTTGGAAGAAACTATTCCTCAACAATCTGGGATTGTCAATCCGAACTCCCTGGCTTGGTCAGGATATTACCGCCAAGATGTTTGAGGTTGAGCGTTCGATGAGGACAAGACCGAGGAGCCAGGGGAGAAACAACCAGAGTAGCAGCTGGGAATCGATCAAGATGGGCCATATAAAGAGCCAGAGGCTCAACCTAAGATTCTGCCATAGGCCGAGGGGCCCGTGGTTGAGATTGAGGAGCTAATGTAGGAGTCAGCGTCTATGCCTTGTATTTTTTTTTTGGCATAGTTTATAGGATAGTCGAGGGCCTTATTTTGTCAAGCTTTTGTAGACCAAGCATAAAAGGTTTTCATTAATGAAATTGATTTTGAATCATGAATCGCAAGTCGTGTTTATTAAGCAACCCATAGATGTAGGCCAGCTGTTGGTGTAAGCCAAGTAGCGCAATACACCAACTAGAATGTTTGAGTCAAATAGCAAGTGTTGGGGTGTAGGTTGAGTAAGACTGTACCCCGACTCGTAGGTTTGAGTTAAAGTCTGAGTGCAAGCCGAGTAATGCGGTACATTGACTCGAATGTTTGAGTCAAATAGCAAGTGTTGGGGTGTAGGCCGAGTAAGACCGTACCTCGACTTGTAGGTTTGAGTCAAACAGCAAGTGTTGGGGTATAGGCCGAGTGATAGAAGATTTATCAACCAAGAAATTATGAATGATAACTCCTAATGTAATACTTTGCAAGTGCACAAAATCATATGACGAGTATAGTAGGTTTGCAAAGGTCGATCCCTCGAGGACTTGTTCAACGTGAATCCACTTAGTTTGGAATGAAACAACTTGAGAAAAAGTACAAAAACGTTGGGGGGGTTTTGAGTGATGATTAGAACGAAATTGAATGATGAAAACAAGTGAAAAATGATGAAAACTTGATTTGAGAGTTGATTGGATAATTAGGACGAATTAGGACATGTTATCCACCTTTACCAATTAAAGTTCTCCTTAGATTTCGTTGATTAGATTAATTATGCATGTATCTGAATTAAGTGCCCATGGAAGGGTCCGGCTAAGGCTCACCCCACACATTTATCTTCTCTTAGATTGCATGTTTAAGTGTGATGTACGCCCTTAAATAACTATTATCGATGGTGTGTGATAATGCATGAACCATGAAAAAGATTTAATGACACTACACTATCCCTAGTAAAGTGATGTACAATCCTAAGGAGTCATGAGTTTAGATTACGAATAAAATTCCCCCTCTTAAATGTGATGCTACAAATTGCAGGGTGAACACAAACATCAAGGTGATCCGTCAAGCAATTACATCGACAATTATACGCAAATAAGGTGATCAAACTTACAACCATAAATTGAGTTCATGAAGCATAGTAATCCAACAAATCCAGGCATACATAACAACCGTAATCAACATCCAGAAATCTAATTATAAACTAAAATGGCTAGGTGATAGGACCCATCCCAACTGGACTTTGATAAGCGTGCCCGGTCCTGCTCCCGTCTAACAAGTCAACTGAAGTCTCAAAACTACCCTTCAGCACCTGTCAGACAAGGGATAACTGCACTGGTTTCCGCTCATGCCTCCACCTCTCCATTAGCCCCAAACGTCGTGCCACGGCCTGGAGGGTCATCAAAACAAGAAAGGTGTGAGTGGACAAAAATAATATCATTTCAAAATACATTTCAAAATACATCATTTACCTTCCAGTTTATCAAACCATGCATGCATAGAATTAAACATATGAATCACCGGCTTCCAAGCCAAATCACATGAACAGTGTCAAATCCCGGCTCTCAAGCCAAACATGTGAAAAAATTTCATAAAACCACTATCATACAATAAAGCATATAACTCGGGAATTACACATCCGAGGGTCCTCTGGGAATTACACATCCAGAGTTATCATCCTGCTGGGAATTACACATCCAGCCCTACTGGGAATTACACATCCAACCTCACTGGGAATTACACATCCGGTCCCTCCGGGAATTACGCATTCGGAGTCCCTCTGGGAATTACACATCCGGAGTCACTTCGGGAATTACACATCCGGAGTAACTTCGGGAATTACACATCCGAAGTCTACCCAGGAATTACACATCTGGGGGCACTGAACATCAATAAAAAATCAAAATCTTTATTTCAAAATCATCATTAAAACCATGTCAAAACCATTTATCAAGGGGTCTCAAACCCAAATCTCATTTCTCGTAAATTCGTAACATCATTAAATAATTCAATTCACGTAAATCCGTAAACTCATACCCAAAAATCAATCAATTCCCATAAAATCATCTTTAGCTCATAATCCAAGTCAACACCAATCTCATATCCCGGGGCCTTCGCCCAAAACAGCAATCTCATTAAATCGAGAAATAATCATGCCAAATCATTGCAGTTCAAATCATGCAATAAATCATGTAAAACATTTAACTATGCATGCATATCAATTTATAAAACAAACGTCCACTCACACTGTCCAAACAGCTAGTTTTTCGAGCTGCACGCGTTTCCGTAATTTTCGGCACTTTCCAGGAATCTCGAATCCTGTCCAAAATCATTACTCGGGGACACTAATGACTCAATTAACATCATATTAATTTCCCATAATTTTTCGGGAATTAATTACGAATTAAAAACGTAACATAAACCTTCGGACCCTCGAAATAATATCGAAAAGGTGTCCGATTGACTCGAAACCAACGCCAAAATGTTCGTTACATTGCATAGAATACAAGTCATGTGGAACTCACCTCGGGAATTGTGTCCACGCGCCCTCACGCGCCGCCGTGAGTGGATGCGCGTGAAACCCACGCGCCTACTATTGCGCATCGTCCTCACCCGTTTAACTGATAAACGGATCCTATAACCCGCGAACAGACCCGATTCGATTCCAATCAATTATGCATAAATTTCTACAATTGAACCATCCATTAGCATCGTTAAGGATCCAATTAAGGTTCTGTAAACCCAATTACATGAACACTTACCTCCATTCCCCAAATCGATATCGATTTCTCGAAGAACAGTCGAGCTCTGTTCATCCATCGTAGTCCATCAATTCGACCCGTTTTCTTTCAATTGATCCAGCCAAAAGCTTCATAGGAGTCCTCTAAGTATATTTCCAACCTCAATTTCATCCTTTAATTCCTCCAATTGCTCGACTCAAGTTCGAAAATCCAAAGTCCTCATCTTTTCGGTTCTAAGGCAGAACAACCTCAATTCCTTTCATTTTTAATCTGGTCCTGGTCGAAATGATCCGAGAAGACATAATCTAAGCCCAATTTCAATGTTTGAGGGTTGCAAGGTGAAATTCGAATTTCGACTTCATGGATTTGTTTCGGGTTTCTCTTCGGGTTTTTATGGTTTTCTTCCTAATTCCTTCTTCATTTGATCCCCTATACTCATTCTCTAACTATCTCAGTGATCTATTTAGTTGTTCCTTCCTTCTACCTAAGTAATCGATCATGGTGTATTGTGAAACATACATATAATTCTCTGTTTTCCCAGCTAACAAGACTAGTTAGGATGGCTAATGCCACCCATCCCTCAATTATGGTGACAGATGTCACCAAATAACAATTCCTCATCCAAATCAATGAGGAACAGGTGTCCCTCATCAGACTAATATTAGCTGAATCAACCAATACTGATCAAATTACCATTTCCCTTCGTTGGCTAATTACCAAAATGCCCCTCACAATTCTAGACCTATAACTTTCACGTCCGAACTCCGTTTGACGCATGCCGCATGTCTACGGATTCAGCGTCCTGAGACCTATCCAAGGGTACTTACGAAAAGTCCAAACCTTATAACAAGGGGCAAAATCGTCATTTCTTCCAATTTTTCCAAATTTCCTTTTTTCGAATTTCTGGGTCGTCACACTAGGGCTTCAAACAGCCCTAATCCTAAAGGAAACTACTCACGCATGACTAAGTAAACAAACATCATAATTGAATGCATATAAACGTAAAAAGATTAGGGATTGAGATGAATGATGCGTGAGAGAAGTGGCACAAACACTTCTTCTTTTCCCAAGCTTCACGTCACAAAGAAGATGCAAGACTTGAATCCAAAAGCATGAACAATAGGTAAATTGCGGTTACATTGTGTATAAACTTTAAGCAGAAATTTTTGCAGAGTTTTGGGACCTTAGGAGGTAAATTGGACGTCCAAAAACAATGAGAAAAAAACTATTTATATCCCCTAAAATCTGCCCTAGCATCTCCCTAAAAGAAAGGGAAAAACAGCCCCCAAAACAAGGAGGAAAACTCCTTAGCCGTGAAAACAAGGCTTAGCCGCATTTTTGTGTCCCTCTTGCTTAAGGAATCTTCTTTTCCTTCTTTAATCCACTTCTTGACCTTATCTTTGACTAGGAATTGAATTATTATCTTTCCAAATCAGATCACAATCCCTAAATTAAAGGAAATGGGCTACAAATTGCGGCTAAGGGTAAATTAACCCCAGCCATGATTTATGATTGTTTCTTGATTTCCAAGAAACTTCCTTTTCCTTATTTCTTGCAATCTTTAACTTCAGATCTGATTAGGAATATAATTAAGTCTTCTTATCCAAGTCAATCCATGTCATTCCTCATTGAGAAAGGTAGGAAAGTTCGTCCAAGGATGATTGATGCACAAGTAAATACCCTAAAACACCCTTAATCGCAATTTTAGGAACTTAAGGGGTTTAGCCGCATTTTTTGTGATCTTGGGGGATCTTGGACGTGAAAATGGGAGATGATATGATCCTTGATGAGTCCTTGCTGGGTTCTTGAAGATATAGACTTGGAAAGATCATATTTCATTGCAAAACATGATTTAAACCTGAACTAAGCAATTTTCACAAACTTCACAAAAGATATCATTTTCTCCTATTGTTTGAATGATTATAATTAAAAGATAAGTAAAAGTGATAAGAAATAACATTGAAATGATGCTTAATTTGTGACTTATCACCGAGTAAGACCGTACCCTAACTCAAAAGTTTGAGTTAACGTGTGAGTGCAAGCCGAGTAAGGTTGTACACCAAGTCCAATGTTTGTCAAATAAATAGTGTTGGGGTGTAGGCCGAGTAAGACCATACCCCGACTAATAGGTTTGAGTCAAATAGCAAGTGTTGGGGTGTAGGCCGAGTAAGACCATATCTCGACTCGTAGGTTTGAGTCAAATAGTAAGTGTTGGGGAATAGGCTGAGTAAGACCGTACCCCGACTCATAGGTTTGAGTCAACATGTGGGTGCAAGCCAAGTAAGGCTATACACCAACTCGAATGTTTGTGTCAAATATTAAGTGTTGAGGTGTAGGCCTAGTAAGACCGTACCCCGAATAGTAGGTTTGAGTCAAATAGCATGTGTTGGGTTGTAGGCCGAGTACGACCGTACCTCGACTCATAATTTTGAGTCAAAAAATAAGTGTTGAGGTGTAGGCCAAGTAAGACCATACCCCGACTCGAAGGTTTGAGTCAAAAGCAAGTGTTGGGGTGTAGACCGAGTAAGACCGAAACTCGACTCATAGGTTTCAGTCAAATAGCAAGTGTTGAGGTGTAGGTTGAGTAAGATCGTACCCCGACTTGTAGGTTTGAGTCAACATGTGAGTGCTAGCCAAGTAAGGTTGTACACCAAGTCGAATGTTTGAGTCAAATAGCAAGTTTTGGGGTGTAGGTAGAGTAAGTTTGTACTCCGACTCGTAGGTTTGAGTCAAATAGAAAGTGTTGGGGTGTAGGCCGAGTAAGACTGTACTCCGACTCGTAGGTTTGAGTCAAATAGCAAGTGTTGAGGTGTAGGCCAAGTAAGACCATACCCCGACACGTAGGTTTGAGTCAAATAGCAAGTTTTGAGGTGTAGGCCGAGTAAGACCGTACCCCGACTCGTAGGTTTGAGTCAAATAGCAAGTGTTGAGGTGTCGGCCAAGTAAGACTGTACCTCGACTCGTAGGTTTGAGTCAAATAGCAAGTGTTGGGGCGTAGGCCGAGTAAGACCATACCTAGACTCGTAGGTTTGAGTCGTAATGTGGGTGTAAGCCGAGTAAGCTTGTACTACGTGTAACGACTCGTCCATGAAAATGGGATTAGATTGGTGGTTAATGATGGATTAGTGAAGTTAATCGGTGATTAGTTGAGTGTTTTCGAATGGACGGTGCAAAATGACGATTTTTCCCTTGGAATGGGCAAAAATGTTGAATTTTCGTTTGGGCGGTCAAATGGACTTTGAACGATGACCGTGACGTAGTTCGGAACATCACGAGTTCCTAGACAGGTGGCACGTCCGATTCCTACATCCGAAGAAAAAGTTATGACGTTCGAAAGTTCAAGTGCATTTTCGTAATTAAGATAGAAAGAGGGAATTTGTTTACTTTTTATACGACAACTAATTTTCAAGTAACTCGAAGACCATTAGGTAGGTCTCGAGTCCCTAATTTCAACGACAGGTGACACGTTGTCATTGGAGTCCGGACGACTTAGTTACGGGTCTGAACGCGAGAGGGACATTTTGGTAATTTTCGCCTGAAGGGCTTTTTGGTCAAATGGCTAACCTTGGAATGTGTGCCCAGTGATATCAAGACACTTGGCTATTCTGGGGAGTTCTGACCACCAGGTTTTGGACCCTCAGCCACCGTCTTAAGTCCAGTTTAAACGGTTATGTGTGTGTGTTCGTTGAAAAACAGAGAAAATAGAGTACAAATGGAGGTTGAGAGTGAAACTGTGAACTAATCCCTCATCTCTGACCAATTCTGTGTGAACAAGAAAGAGAGGTGAGGTTATGACGAGTCGCCTAGTGACCACGGCGAGGCACGACGGCGGAGGATGGCAGTGGAAATAGAGAAAAACCCGAGGAAGTTCTCTGTTTTATGGTTGAACTTGAAGATTTGATTCAAGGCCTAAGGATCAAATTAATTAATTAGGGCGTGTTTCTGAGGAGGCTAAGAAACTAGGGAGCTGGAATTGAGACCTGCCGTGGTCGGTGGACGTGAAAACCGTGAGAGGTAACTTTCAATTCGAACAAGGCAATTCTTTAATTAATGATTGTCGATCGATTTGGTTAATCGAGTGTTGATTTGGAAGTTTAGGTGAGTTCCTAGGACGTGAAACCATCGTCAATGGTGGCCGGAGAAGCAAGAACAGAGAAGAGAGGAGTTAGTTGGTGTTTCTCGATTTGGAAGGTAATAAACAGACCCCAAGTCCTTGTTTTGATGGTGTAAATGTATAGGAAAGGGATGGACGAACCTAATGGATTAATTGGGACTAAAAATGGGTGATAATTGGATGAAAACCGGCCATGCCGGTTCGAGTTGTAGAGACCGGTCTAACTCGGTCTGAACCGGGTCGACCAGAGGATGATGGTGACACTGTTCACGCGCATGGGTTTCACGCGCAAGAAGTTTCGGACGCTCGTGGGAGCGCATGAAGGGTAATTTGGGGAATCTTCCAACATTACTCTTAAAGTCTTCGATGTAACAAACATTTTGGGATTGGGTTCGAGTCAATCGGACATCGTCTCGATAGTTTTCGGGATGTCCAAAGGTTTTAGGGCTCGTTTAAAAATAGTTTAAAATTCGGAAAAATTACTGGGCTTAAGTATGATCATTGTGAGGTAGTTAGTGACCTCATTATGGGATTTGGACCGGTTCGAGAAAGCCGGTGATAGTGGTTTGGCCGGGAACGGCATAGGTGCACGCGTATCGAGGTAACGACGGAATGGTCTGTGAGTGGACTGTGCTTTCGAACTTATGATGCATGCATATATGTTTTTATATGTTTTCTATACATGTTTCTGTGATTTGATTTATGATTTTGATGGTTTACGGTTTTGCACGATTTTCGAGATATTTACAGAATTGCGCATTTTACGAGGTTTCGTTCTATCTCGTGATTTGATCATGGTTTTAATGATTTGATTTTGGGATTTGAAATATGATTTGATTTCAAGGATTTTAAATGGATTTTGGAAAAGTGATTTCGGGCTTGGAGCCCTGTTTCTGAGATTTTGATAAATGAGCTTTCGGTTTTGAAACTGGATTTCGGAAATAAGATTTCGGATTTGGTTTGAGACATGGAAAGGAAATCTGGATTTGGGTTAGGGACAGTGGTTCTGGATGCCGGCTTACGAAATCATTGTTGCGAATTCGGATAAGGATTTTCTATGGTTTTTTAATGAAAAATGGTTTTGGGTTTAAAGACCCGGAAAACGAAAAGAAAAACCACTGGATCTGGTTTTGAGTTTAAAGACTCGGTTGATTGACGGGGGGAGGGCCCTGGATTGATATGTTCTGAGTTTAAAGACTCGGTATATGTTTTGAGTTTAAAGACTCGGTTATGATACCCCTCGAGGCATGTGATTGTGTTTTGAGTTTGAAGACTCGTTGATATCCCGAGAAGGCCTAATTATGCGCATGGTTTTGAGTATAAAGACGGGCGCACTTGAGATCCAGCAAACTGGCATGATTGATGTTTTTCACTGGTTTTCAGATGTTTTGGGCAGTGGCCCGGATGACTTGGATTTGAAGAGTTTTGGGACTGAGTTCCCGTACTTTGAGATTGGTTTGTGGTTTTGGGCGGAGGCCCTGGATTTGAATGACGAATTTGATTCAGGTTTTCAATAATGGTTTTCCATGATGGTTTTTGATATGAATGGTTTCACAACATGATTTGATATGCATGCATTGGTTTTTACATGGAGGGTAGAAATGTAATTGTGTTTTTCGATAACCGTTTTTTTAACTTATTCTTTATTTTTGTCCACTCAAAGTCTTTTCATGTTTTTTAACCCTCCAGGTTGTTGTACGGGCTATTGATCGAGAGAGACGGAGACATCACACCCGCGATCCACAGTGGATTCGGCGCACTCTGGGAAGTCCTAATACTTTTAGGACGGTTGGATCGAGAATCCCTTGTCCGACTTACGTGTTACATGGAGGTTGGACGTCAGTTTAGCCGTCGTGTCATGCGTAAGTTAGACGGGAGCAGGATTTAGCCCTTAATCCAGGGGGATTAGGGGCGGGTGCTGTCACTACGACTTGAATGTTTGAGTATGTACGTAATGTTTTTGTTAAATTTATTCACAGTGTGTAATGGAAAGGCTTGTCATTAATACTATGAGCCAAAGTTGACGAATTACAGTGAATCATAAAAAAAATACAAAGTTAGTTGCAGTATTTTTTTTTTTCCAGGTGGTTGGCATTCCACGGGTGGCCGAGTTATCTTCCCTCGGAGTCTTCCAACTCGTAGGTACCTGGTCGACAGATCCTTGTAATCCTATAGGGGCCTTCCTAGTTGTGGTTGAGGGTTCCAGCCGAGCAATCCTTTATGGTGAGGCTGACTTTCTGAAGTACCCAATCTCCTTCCTGAAAACTGCAGGGTCTAACCCTAGCGTTATAGTAGTTGCAAAGTCGTTGCTTGCAGGTGATGTTCCACAGGTTAGCCTGTTCCCGGTGTTCCTCAATGAGATCCAGGCTGAGTGCAAGTTGCTGGTTATTCTGATCGGGCTCGTAGGTCGACACTCGGTAGGAAGGCTCATTAAGCTCAGCTGGGATGGCTCCCTCAATTTGGAATGTCACGGAAAAGGGGTTTCATTTGTTGATGTTCGGTAAGAGGTTTTATAGGACCAAAGTGTGTGTGGAAGGAACTCAGACCACTTTCCTTTTGCTTCGTTGAGTTGAGTTTTTAGTGTATTCTTGATGATTTTTTTATAGCCTCAACCTGACCATTAGATTGTGGATGAGCTGGGGAGGCAAAGCGGAGGCAGATGTTATGTCTGTCGTAAAATGCACGGAAGCGTGCGTTGTCAAATTGTTTTCCATTGTCTCTGATGATGGTGTGCGGAAGATTGAAACGACAAATGATGTTCAAGAAGATAAATGTTTCGATTTGAGCAGTGGTGATGGACGCCAGAGCTTTGGCCTCATCCCATTTTGTGAAGTATTATACTACTACCACAGTATATGCTGTCTTCCCATTTCTGGCTCGCATTTTTCTAATTAAATCGAGTCCCCATTGCGAAAATGGCTAGGGGCTAAGCATGGCCGTGAGGTTTTCTAGTGGTAGGTGGAGGAAAGGGGCGAACCTCTGGCACTTGTCACACCACCTGGTGAGGTCAGCCGCATCTGCATGCTTGTTTGGCCAATAGAAACCTTGGCGAAAGGCCTTATGGGCCAATGAGTGTGGCCCAGGGTGGTTCCCGCAAATGCATCTATGTATCTCTTCTAGGATGGCTCTTCCCTGCGCTCGAGATAAGGCATTTCAGAAGCGGGAGAGTAAAGCCATGCTTATAGAGTTAGCCATTAATGAGTATATACCGGGCCGCCTATCGCCGAATCTTCTTGGCTTCAACCTTGTCGAAGGGGAGAGTCTCATCGGTGAGAAAACCAATCAGAGGGGTCATCCAAGTAGGATCAGTGGTGATCGTGCAGACGGAGGAGTGCTGAGTGCTGGGTTGATCAAGTACCTCAACGAGGACGTTTCGTGCCAGCCGAGCAAGAGCGTCGACGTGACTGTTTTCGGATCTGGGGATTTGTGTGACAGTGTGGTTGTCGAAGCTGTCAAGGAGTGATTTTTCCATTGCCATGTATGTTGCCATGGAAGAGTTTTTGGGCGCATATTCATCGTTAATCTGGCTGACGATGAGCTTGGAGTCGCTATAAATTCGAATCTATGTTGCATTCATGGTTTTCACTAAGCAGAGTCCCGCAAGAAAATCCTCATACTCGGCAGCGTTGTTCGAGGCTTTGAATAGGAAACGAAGAGCATACTCCATTTTGATTTTGTTCGATGTGGTGGGGACAAGTTTGGCCCCTGAACCGTTATGGCAGGCTGAGTCATCAACGTATAGGAGCCATGTAGGCTAAGCAAGATCTAGTCGTGGGCTCCCATCATCCAAGGTATGTGTCGTGGATGATAGAAGGGTGGGAGGAATGGTCTCCATCATAGGTCTTGCCAGGACATATGAGAATTCTGAGATAAAGTATGTGATGGCTTGCCCCTTCTCAGTTGTGCAGTGCGTGAAAGTGATAACGAACTAGCTGAGCTCAATCACCCACTTAAGTAGTCTTCCTGACGTTTCTGGCTTCCGGAGCACCTGCCAAAGTGGCTTGTCGGTCATAACAACGATTGAATGAGCCTGGAAGTTAGGTATGAATTTCCTAGAGGAAAGATGAGAGCAAATGCGAGTTTTTCAGGTTGGTGTACCTCGTCTTGGCGTCTTGTAGGGCCTTGCTTACATAATATACTGGGTGCTCATCGCAGTCTTTCCGTTTAAAAAGTACTGAGCTGGTGGCAGAGGTGGAGACATAGAGGTAAATGAAAAGAGGCTTTCATGTATCAGGTCTTGCCAACAACAGTGCTCTTCCCATGTATTATTTAAGTTTGGTGAAAGCCTTCGTGCATTCTTCGGTCCAAGTAATGTGTTTGGACTTGCCCTTGAGGGCTTTGAAGAAAGGCACACATTTTTCTGTGGCTTTTGAAATGAACCGCGTAAGAGTCTCCACTCGGCCAGTTAGGCTTTGTATTTCTTTCAGAGTTCGCGGGGGCTTCATCTCGATGAGGTCCTTGATCGTTTCAAGGTTGGCCTCGATTAAGCCCAGAAACTTCCTAGAGTTGACTCCGAAAATGCACTTGGCTGGGTTTAGCCTCATCTTGTACTGTTTGAGCACGTTGAACATTCGTGAGAGGTTGGGGATGTGTAAGTCGGCCGATTTAATCATAATGAGCATATCAACGACGTAGACCTCCATCGTCTTCCCAATCGAATCCGCGAACTTGAAGTTCACTAAGCATTGGTAGGTGGCCTCTGCATTCTTGAGTCCGAATGGCATAACGTTGTAGAAGTAAAGACCCTGGTCTGTCCGAAATGTTGTGTGGGTTTGGTCCGCTGGTTGCATGAAGATTTGGTTGTAGCCTGAGTAGGCATCCATAAAGCTTAGGAGTTCGTGCCCAACTGTTGCATCGACCAACTAGTTTATCTTAGGAAAGGGGAAGCTGTCATTGAGGCATGCCTTGTTTAGTTCGGTAAAATCTATGCACATTCACCGCACCCCCGAGGGTTTCTTAACCAGTACAATGTTGGCCACCCAGACGGCGTAGACCGCCTTCCAGAAAAAGCTGATGGTGCTGAGTTTGCTAATCTCGGCCTTTATGGCCTTTGTTCTCTTTGCGTCATAGAGACGACACTTTTCCTTGATGGGTTTGTAAGAAGTGTTGATGCTCAGTTGGTGACAGATTACATCGATGGATATGCCAGGCATATTGGTATATGACCAGACCTCAGAGTTGTCTTTCAAAAAGATGATCAGTTATGAGCGTAAATCGAGGGAAATAGTGGCTCCAATTTTGACCTTTTGATCTGCAAAGTTATGAGAGAGAACGATATCCTCGACCTCTTTAATGGGTTGCGGATGTGGTGTCGCCGAATGGTCTCTGGGATCTTCAATCGGCTCATCCTGTATTTATTGTGCCTCATGAGGGTCGATAGGGTTGGCCTCAAATGCTGACTCTGTCACGGCCATAGTTTCCTTTGGCGGCCGGATCAGTGTGACAGAGTTGCATGCCCTTACTGCCATTTGATCCCCACAGACTTGACCAAGACCCATGGGGGTGGGGAATTTAACCAAAAGTAGGTGTGGATACTACAACCTTCAGCTAGTTGAGTATTCCCCGTCCAAGGATGACGTTGTAAGTTGTGGAGCAGTCTACCACCAGGAAAGGCCCGAGTACAGTTGCTCTTGGCAGATGTGATCCGAGGGAGAGTGGGAGAGTGATGGTACCGTGCGGAACTATGAAGTCCCTGGTGAAGCCAAAGAGTAGTGTAGGCGAACGGTCCAAGCTGGACTCTGGTATGCCTAGTTGTTTGAATTCCCGCATGAAGATGACGTTGACAGAGCTGCCAGTGTCGGCCATGACCTGCTGGAAGTCGAAGTTGGATATTTCCGCCATGGTGACGATCTGGTCGTCATGGGGATAAAAGACTCCTTGCTCCCCTTCCTCTGAGAAAGTGATGGGTGCTCATTCGAGCCGGGTGGTCTTCTTGGCTCGCCCATCATCGATACTGAAGAGCTGGTGATTTAGTTTTGGGGTTCACAGGAAATTCTTCTTCTCTCGGTTGGAGGTTAGTGGGCAAGTGATAGATGGCCTTCCCGAGATCATGTTGATCTGTGGGTTGCAAGGCGGAGGTGGTGCATGTTGAAGGAATAGATTATTCTTTCCATCTCGAGCCAGGGCCTCTACTAAGTCCCTGAACGCCACACATTGGTCGATGTTGTGGTTGTTGTATTTGTGGTACTCGCAATATGTTCCCGTGTCCTTGCCGAGTTTGCCTTTTGCTGGTGCCCAGGTGGACTTCGGGATCATGTGCTCCACGTTGAGCAAAACATTTTCGTAGGGGGTATTGAGGATTGTGTAGGTCTCATATTTGGACTGAGGAACTCATTTTCCCCATTATTTGGTCGCTCCCCCTGGTGGTTTTTCCCTAGTCTTTCCTGATGGTTCAGGTTCTAGCCCTTCTTCCCCGGGCTGTACAGGTTGTTACTGTGGGGGTAGTCTTTTAGTTTTTCCCCATAGCCTTGTTGCCTTTGACTATGAGGACGCCGATCTGGGCTCTGTTGTTGGCTCTAACCTCTCGGTAGGTATGCTTTAACCGAGTCGGTCTGAGGAGGCTAGTATGTGTTAGTCGCATGTGTGTTAGCCTTTTGGCTCAACATCTCAACTTTTGCGTGTACTGCCACCCTTTTCATAATTTTATTATACGTAATTCAACCTTGAGTATAAACCGCATACCTGAAGAGAGATTCCTAGAGGGCACCCTTGAAAGCCTTGAACGCTGCTTTGTCGTTTGTTTCGATGCATCGAGAGTACTCGTGCCTAAACCTGGCTGCGTATTTCTGTAGCGGTTCATTTTCCCCTTGCTTCTGCTGAAAAAAGGTCTCGACCGAGAATAGGCCATCGGTCTTAATCATGAATTGGTTCATGAAGGTGAATGTGAGTTGTTTGAACGAATCAATGGTTTCATCCTCCATTTTGTAGAACCAATTAATTACTCCCTCGGCTAGCGTGGAGCTGAAGACAAGGCACTGTTCCTCGTCTGTGAGATTTTTTAGGGCAACAGCCGAGTGTAAGTTGTTCAAGTGGGTGTATGGATCGTCCTTCCTAGTGTAAAGTGGGATCTTCAAAGGTTTGATCTTGTGATCGATTCTGAACTGGTTGATTCTTTTCGTGAAAGGCCTCCGACTCGCCTTTGCCCATGTTGGTCTCGTCGCCCGTTTCCCCTCGGTCGAAGCGCTCAGCCCTCTCGGTGTTCCTAGACGTGTGGTCGTTGCCGACCTGTCCTGGCCGCTCAGTGTTCCTCCTTGGGGGTAGTTCCTGGGGGCCGTCGTGTCATCGACCGAGCTAACCTGACCACTCGGTGTCTATCATGGGGGGTAGTTCCTTGGGTCCTCCTTGTCGTCGACCGAACAGACCTGACCACTCAGTGTCTTTCCTGGTGGGTAGTTCCTAAGGACCTTCATGATGTCGACCGACCCGTCCAAACTTCTCGTTGTCTCTATGGGGGGATCCCGACGGTTGTTCCCCTTATTACGTCTGGTTGGTTACTCGTTGATCTTATCGAGCCGTTTTGGTAGTGCTTTCGTCCTCGTAAGAGGAGTCGGCGCCCTCGGTCTCAGTAATAGTATTGGGAATGTAACGACCCGAACCGAAAATAATAATAGTTTAATGTAAAAAGACTGTTTTACCCTTGGGGGGAAACTTTGACTTTTTCTCGGGAAATAATTTGGACTTTGACCCATGACTATGACGTAGATCGGGACGTCACGAATCCGTAGACAGGCGGCACGCCGAAATCGGAGTTCGTATGAAGAAGTTATGGTCAAGGAAGCGTTTTAGCGGGATTTACGAACCGAGAACAACGGAATAAAATATTAATTAATTACGGGAATCCGTGCCAAATTAATATTTAAATCAAACCGATGGATTGGTGACAAGTGTCACCCATCCAAAGGCTTACTATTCCAATAAAGCTATTAACACTATTTAATCAATTTTTATATTATTTCTTTTCCCTCCAATTCACCCTAGCCGTTGGATCATCTACTCAACTGCATCTTGGCCCTTCATTTTGTCTGATTTTTCTGATTCATGCACGTTCTCACCTCTCTGTTTTCTGCTTTGCATACAAACACACACAAGCACATCCATTCCCCCTTCACAAACCGTGCTTTTCTTCCCCTTTTCTCTCGACCAAGGCGATCGAACCAGCCTCTCTCACACCACCAACCGATCACCAGCTGCATCACCATCATCTACTCGTCATCCCCGAGCATCACCGGCAGCCACCACCCCATTTCCCAGCCCTGAAAATCCCGTCCAAAACACGACCCGGAAAACCTCAAGGAAACCGATCCAGGAAGCAAACCTCCATAACCACCTCACCTCGACGCGGGAGGAGCTCCAGTCTGCACCGTGGGGATTCTAGGAGCCTAACTGGACGACGGCGAGGGCCACGGCGGCGTGACGGCGGCGGTAAGACCCAAAACCCGATAAGCCCGTTTTCCTTCCCTGTTCGACCCGATCGTGTTTAATGCTTAGAAATGGATTGTTAGGTGATAGACATGTCCTAGGGTGAGTGACGAGTCGTTTGGGACCGGGTTGGACGACGGAGACGCCGTGGATCACCAGAGAAGACAACCGGACCGTGACCGTGAGTTTCAGAGATATTCTGGTGAGTTTTCTTCCACTTTCTTCGTGTTTTGAGGTTGTAGAACCGTAGGACAGACCTAGACGATCCCATAGGCATCAACCCCGTCGAAAATGGTGGCCGGAATTGTGTGATGAAATCGGGTCAAACCGTGGGTCGACGGCGACCCGGTACTGTAGCATGATGACGTCATCATGCTGACGTCACTTCTGACGTCATGATGACGTCATCCTGTCAGATGTTGTCAGACCAGGGACCAATCAGAACGTGCCACGTGTCACCTGACAAGTGTCAGTGATGACGTCATGCTGACGTCAGCATGACGTCACTACTGACGTCAGCGGTACTGTAGCAGCGTTGACCCACGCGTTGACCAGGCGCGTGGGGGCGCGTGTGAACAGTAATTTTGGTGGGGCCGGTACCATTTTCAAGGTTTCGACGATACGGATCCAATGGCGGTGGTTTCGTGTCGATCGGAGATCGTTAAGTTGGTCAAAAGGGGGTTTGAAGCACCGGGACTAGTGCCCGGGACGCGTTTTTGAGGCGGATCTGTTCTAGGGTCTTGGTATTGTTATTGTAGGGTCCTTAAGTAACCCTCAGGAATACTAATACAGGTTTATAGAGATCGTTGAGCAGCAAGGACCGAGTGTGAGTGGGCTGTTTGATTTATAAAAGGCTTGCATGCATAAACTGTTTTACTATTTCCACTGATGAGTCTTATAACTGCTTATATATGTTATTACAATGTTTTGGGCATGAGACCCGTCTGGATTATATGTGGATTTTGTTTGGGATGTCCGGGGGACATAGGGTAAACTATACTGTTATTGTACTGTACTTTCCTACCTGTGTATATTGTCTCCTCCAGGGAGGGTCGTTGGCCTGGGTGGACCCTGGAGTAGTCACGGGGCTCTGACTGAGTGAAGTTGACCCCCGTTGGGCTGCTTACTCTCAGGAAGGCATGTTCATATACCTCGGGCAGTGACCGGGATACCGGGAGCTGATGTACCTAGAGAGTCTCGGGTGTGAGACCCTGAGTGGCAACGCGTAGCCTTAGAACCGTGACATCATTTGGGTTGGGTTTTTACAGTGCACTGATATGTTAGTTTCACCTTACGATTATTATTGTGGTTCATTGGTTTATATATTATGTTTTCACTGCATGCAAGATTTGGAAAACGGAGGGGTAAAACCTTGTGATTATTTTATTATTAAATTGATTTCTAAACTGTTATTTTTGGCCCACTCACCCTTGTTTTACTGACCCCTCCAGACCCTGACACGGCCATAGAGGAGGAGGATCCGGAGGAGGAGGCAGAGGTTTAGTTTGCCTAGCTGTGCACCTGTACACCCACTTGTGGGTAGGTTGAGCACCGAATAAATGTACTCTGACTAGTGTGCTCACATGTTGTATTTTACTTTCCCTTGTCTGACAGTATCACTTTAAACACTGTGTTTGTACTTTATCTATCTATGTGAGTCTTCGGTTTTTATTTAAGGGTACTTTTGGTATGTTTAGAGTCATTGTCAGACGGGAGCGGGTCACGTCCCCGGGTGGTCCCAGGTGGGATTGGGACGGGTCCTGTCAGCTTGGTATCAGAGCATTAGGATTAGTGGTTAGAGTACTAGGTTAGCGGTTTGTACTTTGTACATGGTCGCTTTCGATGTCTTTTAACCTGTTTGCCTCTTCACAGTTGGATATGCCTCCCCGACGTGAACCCCGTGCACGTGTTGACGAGGGCAATGGAGGAAATGGAGACACTGCGAGCATTGAGCGGGCTCAGCGCCTGGGTGCTACGCACTTCAGTGGGGGAACCGACCCTGAGGAAGCACACCAGTGGATTGACCGCTGGGAGAGGATTTTCGAGGTCATGCACTGTCCTCCGGAGGAGCGTGTCATACTGGCGACTTTCCTACTGGATGGGAGCGCTTACCGATGGTGGCACAACCTTGTTTTGGCCGGCTGGACTGTTCACACCATCCCATGGGAGACCTTCCGAGAGCGGTTTCTCAACCAGTTCTATCCGCGGTCGTTCCGCAACGCCCGTGAGGCGGAGTTTCTGCAACTCCGGCAGGGGGATCAGACTGTAGCAGAGTACGAGGAGACCTTCCTGATGTTGTCTCGCTTTGCTGAGAACTTCGTGATCATCGAGGCAGACCGATGTCGCAGATTTGAGTGGGGCTTGCGACCGGAGATTCAGGCGATGGTGACCGCAACACCCTTTGCTTCCATGAGGGATCTGACTGATGCGGCGACCAGGGTTGAGAACAGTATCCTGGCTCGTCAGCGAGCTGAGGGGGAGACTCGGCGACGCGATCGCCCACACTTGGGATTTTCGGGCCGTCGTGGCTCGAAGGGAGGACATTCTGGTGGATCTTCGTCTTCTGGCAGCCGAGGACGTTCTGGTCAGTTCAGGAGTCCTCAGAGGTCTGGACAGCGTTCTGGAGCTTGGCAGCGGTCTTACTCACCGATGAGCATCTCACCGGGAGGATACTCGGGTTGACCTAGGGAGGTCACATGCTTCGCTTGTGGGGAGCCGGGGCATTATGCTTCTGAGTGTCCACTGATTCGCGGCAGCACTGCGCCAGCACAGAGCACAGCATCCCAGACTGACAGCAGCCGGACACGCGGTGTTGTGCGTGGCCGTGATCGAGGGGCTAGAGGACGGGGACGACCTGCAGAGTCCATGGCTCGTGTTTATGCTGTTACCCAGCAGCAGGCCAGATCCATTCCGGGAGTGTTGACAGGTACTGTACATATTTATGGCATGGTTGTTCGTGCATTGATGGATTCGGGGGCAACTCATTCTTTTATTTCACCGCGTTGTGCGAGTCTGTTGGGCCGTGAGGTGACCGCACTTGAGCACGAGATGGGAGTGGGGACACCGATGGGTGTGACCTAACGGGTGAACCAGGAGATACGAGCTTGTCCTGTGGAGATTGAGGGAGTCGAATTTCCGGCAGACTTAATCCTGATGAATGTTCATGATTTCGATGTGATACTTGGAGTCGATTGGTTGTCGGAGTACAATTCACTCATCGACTGTAGTAACATGCGGTTGACTTTGAGAGGTCCAGGATTACCGGAAGTAATATTTCAGGGAGAGTGTGGAGACGCATCACCCCAGGTAATATCTGCACTCACAGCTACTAAACTCTTACAGAAGGGGTGTCAGGGTTATCTTGCATATGTGGTAGAGTCTACGGATGAATCTTTACGTATTGAGGATATTCCGATTGTGCGGGAATTTCCTGATGTCTTTCCAGGAGATTTACCTGGATTACCACCACCCAGGGAGATCGACTTTACGATCGAGTTACTCCCCGGGACTCGACCGATTTCACAAGCACCGTACCGTATGGCACCGGCGGAGCTTTGGGAATTGAAAATCCAATTACAGGAATTGGTGGATCTAGGGTTTATCCGACCCAGTACATCACCATGGGGAGCGCCGGTCTTATTTGTGAAGAAGAAGGAGGGTAGTTTACGGTTGTGTGTGGATTATCGGCAGTTGAACAAGGCTACGGTAAGGAACCAGTATCCCTTACCCAGGATCGATGATTTGTTCGATCAGTTACGAGGAGCGCGATATTTCTCCAAGATAGATCTGAGGTCAGGATACCATCAACTGAGGATAGCCGAGGGGGATGTTCAGAAAACAGCTTTTCGAACGAGGTATGGGCATTATGAGTTCTTGGTGATGCCCTTTGGATTGACGAATGCACCAGCGGCATTCATGGACTTGATGAATCGAGTCTTTCGAGCATACTTGGATAAATTTGTGATCGTGTTTATCGACGACATCTTGGTGTATTCCAAGAGTGTCAGGGCTCATGAGGAGCACTTACGAAGGGTATTGGGTAAACTACGACAGGAGCAGCTGTATGCTAAGTTAAGCAAGTGTCAGTTTTGGCTAAATAGTATTGGGTTCTTAGGTCACATTATATCACCCGAGGGGATAAGTGTGGATCCTCAGAAAACGGAGGCTGTGACAAATTGGCCAAGACCGACCACGGTGACGGAAGTGCGAAGTTTTGTTGGGTTAGCAGGCTATTATCGGAGATTCGTAGAGGGTTTCTCCCAGATTGCCGCACCATTGACTCGGTTAACCCGGAAAGGGGTAAAGTTCGTATGGGACGATCTGTGTGAACAGAGTTTTCAGGAATTAAAGTTCCGGTTAACCACTGCACCTGTCCTTGCATTACCGGACAGCAGTGGAGAGTTCGTGGTATATAGTGATGCATCGCTGCAGGGTTTGGGTTGTGTATTGATGCAGAATGGAAAAGTGATTGCTTACGCATCCCGGCAGCTGAAGACGCAGGAGTTGAACTACCCTACTCATGATTTGGAATTGGCGGCGGTGGTTCATGCTCTAAAGATCTGGAGACATCATTTGTTCGGTGTGACATGCCGAATATTTACTGATCACCAGAGTCTTAAACATTTGTTCACTCAGAAGGAACTCAACATGAGACAGCGGAGATGGTTGGAGTTGTTGAAGGATTATGATTGCACCATCGAGTACCATCCTGGCAAGGCAAATGTTGTAGCTGATGCACTTAGCAGGAAGTCGGCGGGATCAGTTGCGCATTTGCGATTAGTGTATCTTCCTTTGCTAGTGGAACTTCGGAAGAGCGGAGTTATG
This sequence comes from Prinsepia uniflora, assembly GCA_032719365.1. Lineage (NCBI taxonomy): Eukaryota > Viridiplantae > Streptophyta > Magnoliopsida > Rosales > Rosaceae > Prinsepia > Prinsepia uniflora. The sequence continues at coordinate 46,087,567 of CM064865.1, read as the reverse complement.
TTAGGGATGGACGATCAGGGAGCCTTGTTGGCTAGCTTTCATGTGCGACCCGTGTTGGTCGACAGGATCATCGAAGCTCAACTACAGGACCAGATACTTTGTGATTACAGGAACGAGGCTGAATCCGGACAGAGACAAGATTTCTCCGTCAGGGGCGATGGAGCATTAGTAAAGCTTGGGAGATTGTGTGTACCTGCGGTACCAGAGTTGAGGAGAGAGATTTTAGACGAGGCCCACAGTTCGGCCTATGCTATGCATCCAGGAGGGACAAAGATGTACCGTACCCTCCGGGACTATTATTGGTGGCCAGGGATGAAGAGGGAGATAGCTGAGTTTGTCAGCAAATGTTTGATCTGTCAGCAGGTCAAAGCAGAACGGCAGCGTCCGTATGGGGCTATGCAGCCACTTCCAATTCCACAATGGAAGTGGGATCATATTACAATGGACTTTGTCTTCAAGTTACCGAAGACAAGGAGTGGAGTTGATGGAGTCTGGGTAATAGTGGACCGGTTGACTAAATCAGCACATTTTCTGCCTGTACGTGAGACGTACAAGCTCAACCGTTTGGCCCAGTTATTCATTAATGAGATCATCCGACTACACGGTACCCCAGAGTCGATCGTGTCGGATCGGGATCCGCGTTTCACATCCAGATTTTGGAGAAGTCTGCAAACTGCCTTAGGCACGAAATTGCATTTCAGTACGGCATTCCATCCTCAGACCGACGGGCAGTCTGAAAGGACGATACAGACTCTCGAAGACATGATGAGAGCTTGTGTATTGCAATTCCAGGATTCGTGGGCTGATCGATTGCCATTGATGGAGTTTGCCTACAATAACAGCTACCATGCGAGTATAGGGATGGCACCATATGAGGCACTGTACGGTCGACAGTGCAGAACACCGGTATGCTGGATGGAGATCGGAGAAAGAACTGCAGTGGGGCCGGATCTGATGTATATGACCCAGGAGACAGTTTGGGTTATTCGGGAGAGATTGAAGGCAGCCCAGGATCGTCAGAAAAGCTATGCAGATCGACGGATCCGAGATTTAGAGTTCGAGGTTGGTGACTTTGTCTTTTTAAAGTTATCACCGTGGAAAGGGATTCTTCGATTTGGACGACGTGGGAGATTGAGTCCTCGTTATATCGGACCATACGAGATTGTCGAGAGGATTGGTCCGGTGGCTTACCGTTTAGCACTACCTTCGGAGCTTTCCCGAGTACATGACGTGTTTCATGTATCGATGCTACGGAAGTATCTTCGGGATGACTCTCATGCACTGCCAGAGCAACCACTGGAACTGATGACCGATTTGAGTTTCGAGGAACGGCCAGTGCAGATTCTGGATAGGAAGGAAAAGGTCTTAAGGAACAAGACGATTTCTTTGGTTAAAGTACTGTGGCGGAACCACGAGGTGGAGGAAGCGACATGGGAACCCGAGGAATTGATGAGAGGGCAGTACCCATACTTGTTTGAGTAAATTTCGAGGACGAAATTTCTGTAAGGAGGGTAGGTTGTAACGACCCGAACCGAAAATAATAATAGTTTAATGTAAAAAGACTGTTTTACCCTTGGGGGGAAACTTTGACTTTTTCTCGGGAAATAATTTGGACTTTGACCCATGACTATGACGTAGATCGGGACGTCACGAATCCGTAGACAGGCGGCACGCCGAAATCGGAGTTCGTATGAAGAAGTTATGGTCAAGGAAGCGTTTTAGCGGGATTTACGAACCGAGAACAACGGAATAAAATATTAATTAATTACGGGAATCCGTGCCAAATTAATATTTAAATCAAACCGATGGATTGGTGACAAGTGTCACCCATCCAAAGGCTTACTATTCCAATAAAGCTATTAACACTATTTAATCAATTTTTATATTATTTCTTTTCCCTCCAATTCACCCTAGCCGTTGGATCATCTACTCAACTGCATCTTGGCCCTTCATTTTGTCTGATTTTTCTGATTCATGCACGTTCTCACCTCTCTGTTTTCTGCTTTGCATACAAACACACACAAGCACATCCATTCCCCCTTCACAAACCGTGCTTTTCTTCCCCTTTTATCTCGACCAAGGCGATCGAACCAGCCTCTCTCACACCACCAACCGATCACCAGCTGCATCACCATCATCTACTCGTCATCCCCGAGCATCACCGGCAGCCACCACCCCATTTCCCAGCCCTGAAAATCCCGTCCAAAACACGACCCGGAAAACCTCAAGGAAACCGATCCAGGAAGCAAACCTCCATAACCACCTCACCTCGACGCGGGAGGAGCTCCAGTCTGCACCGTGGGGATTCTAGGAGCCTAACTGGACGACGGCGAGGGCCACGGCGGCGTGACGGCGGCGGTAAGACCCAAAACCCGATAAGCCCGTTTTCCTTCCCTGTTCGACCCGATCGTGTTTAATGCTTAGAAATGGATTGTTAGGTGATAGACATGTCCTAGGGTGAGTGACGAGTCGTTTGGGACCGGGTTGGACGACGGAGACGCCGTGGATCACCAGAGAAGACAACCGGACCGTGACCGTGAGTTTCAGAGATATTCTGGTGAGTTTTCTTCCACTTTCTTCGTGTTTTGAGGTTGTAGAACCGTAGGACAGACCTAGACGATCCCATAGGCATCAACCCCGTCGAAAATGGTGGCCGGAATTGTGTGATGAAATCGGGTCAAACCGTGGGTCGACGGCGACCCGGTACTGTAGCATGATGACGTCATCATGCTGACGTCACTTCTGACGTCATGATGACGTCATCCTGTCAGATGTTGTCAGACCAGGGACCAATCAGAACGTGCCACGTGTCACCTGACAAGTGTCAGTGATGACGTCATGCTGACGTCAGCATGACGTCACTACTGACGTCAGCGGTACTGTAGCAGCGTTGACCCACGCGTTGACCAGGCGCGTGGGGGCGCGTGTGAACAGTAATTTTGGTGGGGCCGGTACCATTTTCAAGGTTTCGACGATACGGATCCAATGGCGGTGGTTTCGTGTCGATCGGAGATCGTTAAGTTGGTCAAAAGGGGGTTTGAAGCACCGGGACTAGTGCCCGGGACGCGTTTTTGAGGCGGATCTGTTCTAGGGTCTTGGTATTGTTATTGTAGGGTCCTTAAGTAACCCTCAGGAATACTAATACAGGTTTATAGAGATCGTTGAGCAGCAAGGACCGAGTGTGAGTGGGCTGTTTGATTTATAAAAGGCTTGCATGCATAAACTGTTTTACTATTTCCACTGATGAGTCTTATAACTGCTTATATATGTTATTACAATGTTTTGGGCATGAGACCCGTCTGGATTATATGTGGATTTTGTTTGGGATGTCCGGGGGACATAGGGTAAACTATACTGTTATTGTATTGTACTTTCCTACCTGTGTATATTGTCTCCTCCAGGGAGGGTCGTTGGCCTGGGTGGACCCTGGAGTAGTCACGGGGCTCTGACTGAGTGAAGTTGACCCCCGTTGGGCTGCTTACTCTCAGGAAGGCATGTTCATATACCTCGGGCAGTGACCGGGATACCGGGAGCTGATGTACCTAGAGAGTCTCGGGTGTGAGACCCTGAGTGGCAACGCGTAGCCTTAGAACCGTGACATCATTTGGGTTGGGTTTTTACAGTGCACTGATATGTTAGTTTCACCTTACGATTATTATTGTGGTTCATTGGTTTATATATTATGTTTTCACTGCATGCAAGATTTGGAAAACGGAGGGGTAAAACCTTGTGATTATTTTATTATTAAATTGATTTCTAAACTGTTATTTTTGGCCCACTCACCCTTGTTTTACTGACCCCTCCAGACCCTGACACGGCCATAGAGGAGGAGGATCCGGAGGAGGAGGCAGAGGTTTAGTTTGCCTAGCTGTGCACCTGTACACCCACTTGTGGGTAGGTTGAGCACCGAATAAATGTACTCTGACTAGTGTGCTCACATGTTGTATTTTACTTTCCCTTGTCTGACAGTATCACTTTAAACACTGTGTTTGTACTTTATCTATCTATGTGAGTCTTCGGTTTTTATTTAAGGGTACTTTTGGTATGTTTAGAGTCATTGTCAGACGGGAGCGGGTCACGTCCCCGGGTGGTCCCAGGTGGGATTGGGACGGGTCCTGTCAGGGAATGAGATCCTCCAAGGGGAAACTCCCTAGCTGTTGTCTAGAGGAGTCCACCGAGCGTTGTTGTTGTTGTCTCTGTGGCGAGATATCCTTTTCCCCTCTAACCGAGAAGGTTGTCGGTGTACTTGGTGATCGAGAGGCGACTGATGCCTGCGGGAGCCCTTGCTCAGGGCATCACGGGCGTCACGGTAGTTTCTGGTGTCGCCATGTCGGTTGCTCGGGATGATAAGCATCCGGGTGGACTTCCTCGTGGCTCGTTGGTCGTGTAGAGTTTCTCTTTCCCTGCTGCCTGGTTGTTCTTTTCGGTGCACTCGATGCACTCGGCGATCACCTAGTCTGCCTCTTCTTTACCAATGTGGGATTGGTGTACTCGGAGTTGTTCAGCCACTTCAGTGTATCGATCATCGAGTGCCTGGCATCTTCACTCGGCCTGCATACCATTAGACTTCACCACTGTCATGTTAGTCTAATGTTTCTCGATGATCTGTACAATGTTGGGAGAATGGTCTCTTGGCGCTCTGGACCCTTGCCCAGGTGTAATCTCGCCGAGATCCTAGTCGCCCTACATGTTTGCTGTTTTTTTGGATGAGTATGCGCTCGGTCTGGTAAGGTGCGGGCAGACTTAGTCAGTTTCGCACAGACAACGCCAAACTGTTGAAGCAAGAAATATTGCAACTGTCAATTACTTGTTTTCCAATCACCAAATGACGCGTGTCCTTCCTCGTAACCTGTCAACTAGTAGAGTAGTGGGTCTTCCCTTAGTACGGGCACCGGTGTGGTGCCAGCCTAAGGTTCTCCGATGGTCAAGTTAGTAACTTTATTCGTAAGAAGAAACGGTAAATGGTAAGTTTGGCAGAGTAATAGTTATAGTCAATATTAGTTACCATTATTCGAAAATGTGTACCCCTTATGTATGGGTAAGTGGGAAGTTTGATTCCCATAGTTTTGATGTAGGACAAATGCTTCTCGATTTGCGTGCTGACATGTGTTACATAGATCGATGGTGGAAATGTTCCCACGTGTCTTCCTTCCTTAGGCCCATTATTGGGGCTATATGAGGACGTGGGCCTGGGCCATATTTGGTGACAGGACCAGTCCCAAATCCCTCGGGATTAGCGTGGAACGTGCCTGCTCCAGTCTGACACAAAGTGTCAGACTAGGGATATTTTTGTCTTTTGCCCAACCGGGGCTATCAGAGTACGCCTGGATCCGAAGGAGGAATGCGATGTCTCGTCTCTGCTACAGCCACATTCGCGATCAACCTGAAGGGCATTCAAAACATAAAAGCTGTGAGTGGACACAACAAATATTTTATAAAAACATTTTCACAAAATACCCTTATGCCCTTCATTAAAAACATATGCATGCATTCGAAAACCATTTATAAGGTTCATGCGCGGTTCCCACAAACCGTCATGAACCATCAAACCATTGGGCCTTAGCCCGAAATCTGTCAATCAAATCATGGGACCGCTGCCCAAACTAAAACACATGGGAACTCGTCCCAAAAGCATCTCATAAGGGTCTCAGCCCAAAACTAATACGCGTGGGTCACAACCCAACGCCATCACAGTGAAAACATATCCACATATACATATATACATATATAACCCATCCTAGGCACTTCCAGAGAAGATGCCATTTCGGGGCATACAACCCCTAGGGAACACATCCCCGATATAGTCACGATGTCATCTCTATACTAGTGTGCACACTACTCGGGGTCTCACTCCGAGTCTTCTCCCAAGAATCTCCATCTGGGAGGCTCAATTTCTGGATCTAGTCTGAGCTCTCTCTCTAGATCTAGTCCACACATCTCTCCGGAATCTGGTCCGGGACCACAACATAATAAGTAACCTCCACTCCTGGAACGGGATCCCTATGGGGATACTCACCCTGGTCTGTGGATCTTGACTCTCCAAGTCGACGCTGGAGGAGACCAATCAATAATCTCGTAAGGCGGGTATATACATACTCGTATACAAAACCATAAAAACGGGACTCACGCCAGATAACATAAAGCAACGGGGCCTCCAGCCCGAACATACGACTCAACAGGACCTCTCGCCCGATTTCACAATAATTAGGCCTCGAGCCCGAACTCAAATCAACTGGGCATCGAGCCCTATATCTCAAGGTCAGTCACGATCCTGATCGTAGCGATGCGTGCAACCATCAATCCAGGACCGCTCTCAATCCTAGTATGTCGTCGTGAACACATCACTGCCGCGACCATCTCGAGACCATGGTGCACACGTCGCCGATCGATCCTCTAAACTGTCAGCACTCCGAAGTCAAGCCTCCAGTGGCTGCTCGATAACGGGACGTGCATCGTGACCTCTCTGGAAGGAACACATCTCAATCCGGAGGCGAGCGTCACGTCGTCCGTCGCTGTGCACACAGCACCCGTCGCGACTACGACTCAGACCTACGGGTCATCAATAGGGCCTCATGCCCGAGTCAAAACCAAATCCAAATGGGTCTCATACCCGAGTTAAAATCAAGACCAAATGGATCATTTTACTTTTCAAAATCGTTTCATGAAAACCGAAAGCGTAAGCACGTATAAGCAAGTATAAAACCAAAAAACCTCGAAGTATGTGACCATACGTAAACACACACCAAAATTCACTCAAGGCATCTCAAAACACATATTAAAACATATATAAAACGTTTATGCGTGCATCGATTTCAGAAAGAAAGTCCACTCAAAGACCGTCCGTGTTGCTGCCTTGATATGCGCGCCGTACGCCTTTTCGGGTCAACCGTTGCCTTCAGGGTACCTAAACCTGTCTAAATCACTTTAGAGGGTTACTAACTAGTTAATTAACCCCTCACTAAAGCCCCCTAATTTTCTGAGATTTTTAACTGTTTTTAAACGCGTACCGAAACCTTCGGACAACCCGAACTATATAGAGACGATGTCTGATCGACTCGAAACTAGTCCCAAAATGTTCGTTACATCGAATAGATAATTTAACATGTTGCAACCTTCCCCAGATTCTCCCGCACGCACCGCCTGAAGTGGTTGCGCGTGGGCCTCACGCACCCAGCTACAGTGTCACCCCTAACATCAGTCAGACCGGTCCGACCGGTCCGGTTCGGTTTTTCCTGCAACTTGGACTGGCGTGACCGGTTCAAGCCCATAACCAGTCCAATCATCACCGTTTTCAAGCCTAATTGATCCTATTCTTCCTATAATCGTCCAAGGAACCTAACCCAATCGATTAGAACCCCTAAAACCTCTAAAACCCGACTGGTCCTAGAAACCCCTCACGGTTCGAATATCCAATCTCCTCCCCAGGGCTTCCCCGACGTCCAAAACCTCTCAAAACCTTTCTAACACACTCGTGGCAACCTATTTACTTCAGTGAAACCATCCAAATCGACCCATAACAATTACAATGGAAAATGAACAAAATCGTGTAAAACCGATTACCTCGATCGGTTCCTCCTCCGCCGTCCACGGCGGTACTTCCTGGGTCGGCCACCACTTTCCTCAGCTCTTCTTCTCACTCTCTGTCCCCTCACAAATGGGTTTAGGGTTGAAGGGTTTGGATTGGATGAAAATGGTGTATCGGTTTTGGGTTTTGGGAAAAATGGGAAAATGGTCGATGTAAAGGGAAGGGAGATGCAAGGTTTTGGTTTGGATGGGCAATGGATGGGTGACACTTGCCACTCATCCATTGGCCTATCCAATAATATCTGGGCCCACTAAAGTCCAAATAAGTTCCCGTCTCGAAAAACGTACAATAGTACGTTCGAAGTTCCATGAACCGTACCTTCGCCGTCGAACGTCCGAATTCGACATGCCGCCTGTCTACGGATTCGTATCTTCTTGACCTACGCAATGGTACTTGGCCCTCGGCCATCGGACCTCTCGGATCAAAAGTCAACCATTGGTCCCTTTTCGCCAAAATTACCAAAATGCCCCTGATCTTCCGATGGTCACAACTTCTTCCTCGAATGTCGGAATTGAGCGTGCCACCTGTCTATGAACTCGTGACGTCCCGAACTACGTCACGGTCATCGGTCAAAGTCCATTTGACCGTCCGAACGAAAAGTCAACATTTTGCCCATTCTAGGGGCAAAATTGTCATTTCGCCTTGAATGTCCGATAATCCTCGTCTCATCCCTGATTAGTCTCGCTAATCCGTCATTAATCCTTAATTAATCCCGTTAAGTCGGGACGGGTCGTTACATTTGGTGCTCGGGCTTTAGGTATACGGTCCAATGATTCTGGTCAGATATGGTGTCAACACCCTCAAATTTGGTTGGAGTATGCTTTTCTTCTTTTTTCGGCTACACTCCCCCGAATTAGTCAAGACACACCAACACACATACACACACACACACACACACACACACACACACACACACACACACACATATATATATATATATATATATATATATGTCTAAGTCGGTGGAGAGAATGGGAGCGAAATGTAGAGAACGTTCTAGAAAGAATTCACATGATTCACCTATTCCAAAATATGAAATTACCAGTTTACCCTTAACCATAATTACCATAACTTATTCATCCAAGCTCCACTTTTGGCATACATCCTGTTGACGTACTGGGGGAATTGAGACCTTTATAACGGTTCTCTTGGCATGTCCTAAAAATCTTCCCGAACAAAAAGTTAATATTTTGAATCTTTAGTCAAAAGTCAACTCTTTGAATTTTTTGAGGAAAAATGGTAAAGTTTCATTTTCTTGAATATCCTGATCGTTACACGACACATCCTACAACCATCACTCTGATACCAAATTGACAAATCCCGACCTGAAAAGTATAGTAAAGGCACATAGGTCGAGGCATGTGATGGACAATTGGGTGGAGATGTACCCAGATGATGAAGCTAATGAAATAAAACGATATGATTTGTGAGTCGAGCGAAACATAACCAGTCAAAATCGATTATATTTGACCCCACAACGGAAGCAAAGAGCGGGGATGTAAATTTGATGATCATACTGTCACCTTACCACTTGAAGTACCCGACTGTCGTCCAATCACACCATGATTCGGGAGGAGATGTTAGAGCAGCTAACAAAGCCTCCTCGATAAGTGTGTAACACTCGTGGTACCTAATGGGTTAAAAAAGAAAGAGTGAATGGATTCAAATCTTATTCCAGTGTAAAACTAACATTGATAAAAATAATTTTAACCCCTAATTTTCCCTAAAAAACAGTTATACATACTTACACGCTCTACAAGAAATATTAATGAAATAATCGTAAATCATAGTAAATAACCCAAAGTATGAAATAACATGATGAACCACAACTCTAATTGCTCTTAAGTTGCCAACCACATGAAAGGACAAGCTGGGAATCTAATACGTATGTGCTAGGCTGGGAATCTATAATGTGTACCTCAACCACATGAAAGCTGGGTGCCAAACACCATCACCTCATGTCTCCTAGAGCTGAAGGACAAGCTGGTGCGTATTTAACTAGTATTATGAGCTGCGCGGGTGAACAACCATGTGGAAGCAGGTCTGTGGCTACTCAGACAGGTATGGAGATACTAGTGAGGGCTAAGTGGTTTGCAGGTATAAAATCGACAATGTCCCGGGACTCGATATGCCAAATACCAAGAATGCCAAACAACCATACAATACAATACATAACTCGACCATGTAAACTCGGGCGAACACTAACAGATCATAGCAGATATTAATACCTCTCACATCATGGCATACACTTGCCCATCACTTACCATATCCCAAGCTAGCGTGTTCGCGCATATATCATAACGTAGGCATAACATTCAATCAACCATAATTATTACTAAAATAGGCAATCAAGCATGCTTGGTAATTATATGACAACAAATAATAAAATGTGCAATAAATAGTTTCAGAAAACAAGTTTAGGGAAAGGGGTCCACTCACACACTTATTGGGGAGTAGAAATCACCCGACCCACCATGTAGCACAAGCTCCAAGTCCAAATTACCCTACCAAAATCAACCATAAGGGTTACTACTCGAGCACAGCTCAAAACCCTAAGAAAACCCCCCCCTTGGGTTGCCCGAAAAGTTACTTAGAATACTCAAAAGGAACTCAAATGCAGTTAAAACGGCTCAAAATGACCAGAAACATTACCTATGCGCTGCTGTCGGCTGCAAAATGGCCCCATGCGCCGACAGAGAGTCAGAAAAGTTTCTCCCGCTCCCCACACACACTCTGACACACACACACACGTTACCCTCACCTGTGCATGTAGCTACAATGCTACATGTGTCACACGTGCATCAAAATGCGTGAGGTATATTCTAAGAATATTTCTTCGCTGACGTTCATTTTGACACTGTTAGAACCTAGCGGAATATGCTAATGCCGTTAGGAGATTCTGTTAACTTCTAACGGCGTCTATCAACTTTGAAAGCAAGTCTAGTCACCGAAGTCTCGTCGGAGAAGACGAGTGGACATCCGTCCCCGCCGCTGTTCTCGACAGTTGAAAAGTAACAAATTTCTCATTTCAGTTAGGATTGCTCCTATAGATTCAGAGTCTATTAAAGAGTGTGAATTTGTACCTACTGAAGATCGAAATGAGCCCAGAATCCTCGAAGAGTCGAAAACCTGCGATGAGCATCCAACATCGACCTAGGTCCAACCTCTCCAAAAAAGACATACAATTAGTCCAGGACACCGTTCATCACCTCAATAAACTAATAGGAGTAACAAGAATCGAAATTATCATTTCCAGAGCCTATAATGCCCAGGTCAGGTTCACTGGTCCGAATTGGGTCACACATCATTATCATTCCTCGCACCATAACTCACATGCAAATAGGTCAGAAGGCTGAGCTAGCTACGCTAAGGACGATAGAGAAATTAAAGAGGGTCGATCTTCCTCGAGCTGCTCCAATCATTTCCGAGTTAGAAAACGAGCCTGAGTCGGGTCACACTCTAATCCTTTATGCTAGGGTGGCCGCAGATGAAAGGGGGAAGGAAGTATCCTTACTAGAAAACCAAGACGCAATGGTGAATGCGATTTAAATTGCTAGAATTATCACAAACATTTTGGGGAAGAATTCTCGATCATCACCGTCATTAGTTCTCTATAACAATCTCATGCGAAGGTCAACGACATGGGGCTAGGGAATGCAATTAAGGTGGAGGCGAGTAGTGGTTTCCAATTCAACACTCAAGGTGGTATCTGGGTTGTGGGGTGTTAGAGTTCATTCTCGGACACGAGTCTGTGAGGCTATCTGCTTGAAGTTGAATGGAAGAAGCATGAGAGGACAAGCGATATGGGCTCGGTCCTTTGGGTTCAAAGACCTAAACAGATGGCTTTTGGGCCTTGAGCTCCAACTAGGAGATAAAGGACGTATTGGGTAGTTCATTGAATTTTGTGGGTTTGGGCTCCCAAGGTAGTGATTCACGAGGCCTAACCGACTAATCTGATCCAACTCAAGGCCAAATAAAAAATAGGAATGGTGAAAACGGTACATGTCCAAATTTGAAATTCGAGTTTTTAATACGAGATGTAACATGTAACGACTCATCCCAAATTTACGGGATTAATTAAAAATTAATCGGGATTAATCGAGGATTAATGGACGATTGGGGTAAAATGACGATTTTGCCCCTAGACGAGGGTAACAAGCTGACTTGTGACCCAAGAGATCAATGTCACGTGGACCGACACCCATTACCTAGATCGAGATGATACAAGTCCAAAGACAGGCGACACATTAAAATTGGACACCGTACGGGAAAGTTACGGGTCTGGAATGAATCGTGATATGATTGCTCGATTTATGAGGCAGGTGAACATTTTGTCTCTTGTGGGCCCAGATATTTGTGGTCAGGCCCAATGGATGAGTGACAAGTCCCCATCTTCATTCATGCATCTCATTCTTTGCTATTCCATTCATCCCAACCGAAACCCAAATCCAACCCATACACCCTCATTACCTCATCCTTGCTATTGCTTGAGTGAAAAAAAGTTAGAGAGTGAGTTGAGACGAAGAGGACGTTGGCAACAGCTTGGAAAATCGTGCACAGTCGCTGGAAATCCGAAAGGTAAGCCGTTTAGGTTCAAATTCAAAGTTTGAGTCTTAGGGCTTGTTGGACCATTTTGATGATAAAAAATAATTCCCAGGGACTAGACGAGCACACTGGGAACAAAAGGAAGGATTTTGGTTGCTGTAACTGGCTGGAAATCGAGGTTGAAGGTTGCCTGAAAATCACCAAGCTTGATAGCAGATTTTTATACCTTTTTAATAAATTTTGAGTCCATAGACCCATATTTGGGATCACTGCGAGCAGATAGGAAGAAAAATGGTCGAAAACGGTTGAGAAATGAGTGAGATCGAGTTAGGCCGGGTTCGCGGGTCAGTTGACTAGTTACAGAGAAACGGGTCGACCCAGCTGGAGGTTGACAATGATGACATGGTAGTCCACATCATCATCTATTAGAGCTATCGGTCCACATCATCATCTGTTACAGCTATCCATCCAAATCATCGGTATATCCTCTACCTTTAACGGTGCAGCACGTGTGTGCACCACGTGAGCCAAGTATCCCTGACACCCTTTCCTTAGCATTTTACTTGCCTTCAGGGCTGAAATCACTCCAACAGGAGTTGCTCGTTGTATTCCATGAAAGGTGGTCTCAGGTAAACCTGGACTCCGAAAAGTGACCTTCTTATCGACACATTCGATAGAAGCATGATGGAGTGTTAACCAATCCATTCCCAAAATGATATCAAAATCATGTAAGTCTAGGAGTATTAGGTCAGCTACCAAACCAACGTCACCTACCATTACGGGACACTCTCTCAACACTTGGTTTACCACAAATACCTCTCATGTGGGCGTACTCACACCAATGTCACAATCAAGTGCGGACACCTCTCTATCCGTCAACAAACCACAATCCCGTGATATAAACGAATGAGTAGCTCTGGGATCAATTAAAGCACAAACATCATGTCCAAAGATCGTAAGTGTACCTGTCAACACACCAGGTGCTGCCCGGTCCTCCTGCTGCGTAACCGAAAAAACTCGGGCCTGTGGTCCGGCTGCTCCCGTCGATAATCGGGAAGCATCCTGCTCTCGTCTGACAATCGAACACAAAGACCAAAATAACCAAATAAAATTACACCACACCCATTGTCAAACCAGGGAGATTAAACAGTACAACCGACTGGACATCAAGTCCATAGTTTCACAGAGCATAAATTACAAAACAAGATAAAGATCAAATCCTAATATGTGAACTAAACTACATTGCAAAGGAAAACTTTATGCTTCTACCTCTGCCTCGGCGTTAGCCCCCAACCTTGTACCACAACCTAGAAGGTATTAAAAACATCAAAGTGTGAGTGGACTAAAACAAAAGTTTCCAGAAAACAGTTTAATGAAATCGGGGTTCACCCTCCAGTTTTTCAACACGCATGCATAACTAAATCTTCGAAAACAACATAGTTAATAAAAACAACATAATTAATACTCGAAACATTTTATGAATCATATGGAAACCGTCACAGTATATAGTCACAAAAAATCATGTGAAACCGAAAGTAACAACAACAATCAAGCCGTTGGATCCATCCGAGACTTTGAACTCAATATCAGGCCTTTCCGTGATATCAACGAGTCTTTAAACTCAAAACATGATCAATAGGCCTCGGGGGGTATCACAATAACAGAGTCGTTAAACTCATGAGTCTTTAAACTCAATTCGGGTCTTTAAACCCAATTCGAGCCCGCCCCCTTCATTAATTAACCGGGTCTTTAAACCCAAAACCAGATCCAACAATCACACCGGGTCTTTAAACCCAAAATCATGTGTAAAATCATAATAAACTAGGATCCATCATGATCCATTTTCCAAAACCATTCCGAAATCAAATTTCATCATAATAGGACCTATGTCCGAATTACACATGCAATTCAAAATCTTACTCACAAATCTTGATCAAATCATCATTAAAACGTGACATGCATAATCATCTCAAATCACTTTATCAAACCATCATCCATGCACAAGAGAAAAATTGTAACCTCAAAATACATAAAAACATGATAATCTCCTCGAGAAACATGCATTCATGTAAAACCGAAATATCATAATCATCACTATAAAATCATATATGAAAACATAATATAAGTGAATAAAAAAGTTATGCATTTAGAAATCAAAAGTCCACTCACGATTTTCGGACTCGTTAATCGTGCCCCGTGCGCTCCTCGGTAGCCTCGGGAATGTTCGGGCCTATCAAAGAGTACAATAAGGGTTACAAACATCCCCAAAAAGCTCTTATAAATTTCCCCAATTTTTCAGGATTTTTCGACGTAATTTAACTTAAGGCCCTAAACTTTCGAACCCTCAAAACTATCCCGAACGACATCCGATCTACTCGAACTTTAAAAAAAAATGTTCAATAAACTGAAAGGATGAAATCTCAAGTTGACCGTGATCGGAAACAAGGTCTCACGCGCCGTCACACACAGTCCAAAGTGGATGCGCGTGAAAGCCACGTGCCTAGCACTGTAGCTACAGTGTCATCTTCACCCGTGTGTCTGCTAAACGGGACCTCAACCCCCGACTCGACCCGGCCAATTACCCATCAATTCACACTCGAAACCTTCCCTGCTTCCACCTATTCACTCCTGATCATTTTAATTTAAGATCTCATTCCTTAATTATCTTCAATTGACCCTAAATCGATCAATTCATCCTTGAACAGTCGAACGGGTCGACTTCTGAAACTCACACATATCAATTCCATTTTCAAATTAACCTAGACAGAAGCTTTAGGGGACCTAAACGAACACTATAACACAACTAATTTCAGGATAGCTTACCTAGAAGTAGTCGTCTTCAACCTTGGGAATTTTCAGCACCAGAGGCTTCTGTTCTTGGCCAAACTGTGATCGATTCCCTTCGAAATCGATGTGGTTGAGTTCCAAATGCTCCCAGAAGACTAAACCAATCCTTGTTTTTGTCCAACTCGACTCACAAATTAAAGATCGATTTTCCCTCCAAATTCCCAATTTCTCCAAACTATGCTTTTTTTTTTTCTCTCTAGCTCTCAGGCCTCCCTCGTTCAAAATGAATCTCAGCAACTCCTAACTCCCTGTTAATCGATCTGCGTAGACGGCAACCCGTGGGAATGTCACTCAGACCCACTGAACTCTGTTTCCCGCAAAACAGACCCAAAACCATAAAAAAACCTCCCGTGCTCTGTTTTCCTTTCCAAACCATACCTCAGTGCTTCCAATACCCTCAAAACCATTAAACTAATCCTTGAACAGTGATCAGGTTTAAGCAAATCCTTGATCAGAGGTCCATTTTAAACAATTACACAGCACTCACCACGGCTGTTCAAACTGGGCTTGGAAAAATTACCATTTTGCCCTTCTGCACAAAATTACCAAAATGCCCCCTCTTCCGTGGCTCATAACTCAACCGTCCGATGTCCGTTTTCAGCGTGCCGCCTGTCTACGGACTCAGGGAATCTACCTAACGGTCCTCGAATTGTGTGGAAATCAGTTGTCAATCAAAAAGTCAACATTTTCCCCATTTTCGTCCAATTTACGAAAATACCCTCGAACTTCCGAACGTCATAACTTTTTTCCTGATCAACGGAATTGGACGTGCCACCTGTCTATGGACTCGTGACGTCCCGAACTACGTTACGATCACTGGCCAATGTCCGTTTGACCTACCAATCAAAAAGTCAACAAATTGACCATACTATTCAGAGGGGTAAAACCATCATTTCATTCATTATTTTACAAAATTACCCGATCAGGAGTTGCAGCACGTGTGTCCACCACGTGACCCAAGTATCCTTGGAACCCTTTCCTTAGCATTTTACTTGCCTTCAGGGCTGAAATCACTCCAACAGGAGTTGCTCGTTGTATTCCCTGAAAGGTGGTCTCAAGTAACCCTGGACTTCGAAAAGTGACCTTCTTATCGACACATTCGATAGAAGCATGATGGATTGTTAACCAATCCATTCCCAAAATGACATCAAAATTATGTAAGTCCAGGAGTATTAGGTTAGCTACCAAACCAACGTCACCTACCATTACGGGACACTCCCTTAACACTTGGTTTACCACAAATACCTCTCATGTGGGCGTACTCACACCCATGTCACAATCAAGTGCGGACACCTTTCTATCCGCCAACAAACCACAATCCCGTGATATAAACGAATGAGTAGCCCTGTGATCAATTAAAGCATAAACATCATGTCCAAAGATCGTAAGTGTACCTGTCACCACACTAGGTGCTGCTCGGGCCTCCTGCTACGTAACTGAAAAAACTCAGGTCTGTGGTCCGGCTGCTCACCCACGGCCCCTGCCCCTCAGTCCACTAGTAGCCCCGCTGGCCACGGAAGAAACAGATAACACTGGAAGCATCTCGAGTAAAACCACCACTCTGTCGTCCCGTGGAAGCAACTGAGGCCGCGCTCGCCTGCGGAGCAGGCTGTGCTCTGGGTACTCTGAATCCGGGACTCTGAAAATTATCAGGCCTACCAAAACGATCATTGCCTGCGGACGAAGCTCCACCATAACGTCCTTTTTTTCAGGTCTCACTGACCAAACAATCCAGGAAATGAACGCTCTCGACGTTGTCCACCACCTGAGAACTGTGGACGTGTCGGAAGACAAGCCTCAACCCGTACTGCGGCATCAGACAACTCTCTGAGAGTAGTAAAAGCTCTGGCTGTCACAAGGCCCCTTCTCTCACCTCGCATGCCAAGCTCAAACCTACGACATTTCTCAGCTTCAGTAGATACAAAGGTAGGAGCAAAACGGGCTAGCATCTGAAATTTCTGCTCATACTCTGCTACGGACATGCTGCCCTATTCTCCCTAGCATCACGGAATGAACGGGGATAGTACTGATCAAGAAACCGTTCACGAAAGGTCTCCCAGGTCACTATATGGGCATCCCAACCTGATAACTCCAAAGTATACCACCACTCATAAGTAGATCCATCTAGCAGAAAGGTGGCCAACACAACTTGTTCCTCTGGAGGACAGTGCATCATAGCAAAAATTCGTTCGAAACGGGAAATCCATTGGTGGCCATCCTCGGGGTCTGCCCCACCACTAAACAGTGTAGCCCCAAGACGCTGGGCTCCCTCGATCGTAGCACTCTCGACATCACTAACGGCGCCTTCTGCAGGTCGTGGGGGTTCACGTCGGGGAGGCATGGTTGATCGTCCTTTCTGAAAGGGGCATAAGTTAGTATAATAACCGAGGTACACCCAAGTGCCAGTCATGAACCGTAAACCTGGCTCTGATACCAATTGACAGGACCCACCCCGACTATCGCCTCGATAATCGGGAAGCATCATGCTCCTGTTTGACAATCGAACACAAAGACTAAAATAACCAAATAAAATTACACCACACCCATTTTCAGACTAGGGAGATTAAACAGTACAACCGACTGGACATCAAGTCCATAGTTTTACAAAGCATAAGTTACAAAACAAGAGAAAGATCAAATCCTACTCTGTGAACTAAACTACACCACGACGGAAAACTTTATGCCTCTACCTCTGCCTCGGCGTTAGCCCCCAACATTGTACCACAGCCTGGAGGGTATTAAAAACATCAAAGTGTGAGTGGACTAACAAAAAAGTTTCCAGAAAACAGTTTAATGAAATCGAGGTTCACCCTCCTGTTTTTCAACACGCATGCATAACTAAATCTTCGAAAACAACATAGTTAATGAAAACAGCATAATTAATACTCGAAACATTTTATGAATCATATGGAAACCGTCACAGTATATAGTCACAAAAAATCATGTGAAACTGAAAGTAACAACAACAATCAAGCTGTTGGATCCATCCGAGTCTTTGAACTTAATATCAGGCCTTCCTAGGATATCAACGAGTCTTTAAACTCAAAACATGATCAATAGGCCTCAGGGGGTATCACAATAACCGAGTCTTTAAACTCACGAGTCTTTAAACTCAATCCGGGTCTTTAAACCCAATTTGTGCCCGCCCCTTCATTAATTAATTGGGTCTTTAAACCCAAAACCAGATCCAACAATCACACCGGGTCTTTAAACCCAGAATCATGCGTAAAATCATAATAAACTAGGATCCATCATGATCCATTTTCCAAAACCATTCCCAAATCACATTTCATCATAATAGGACCTATGTCCGAATTCCACATGCAATTCCAAATCTTACTCACAAATCATGATCAAATCATCATTAAAACATGACATGCATAATCATCTCAAATCACTTTATCAAACCATCATCCATGCACAGGAGAAAAATCGTATCCTCGAAATACGTAAAAACATGATAATCTCCTCGAGAAACGTGCATTCATGTAAAACCGAAATATCATAATCATCACTATAAAATCATATATGAAAACATAAGATAAGTGAATAAAAAAGTTATGCATGCTCGGTTAGAAATCAAAAGTCCACTCACGATTTTCGGACGCGTCAATCGCGCCCCGTGCCCTCCTTAATTCCCTCGGGAATGTTTGGGCATGTCAAAGAGTTCATCTTCTTCACCCCTGTGTCTGCTAAACGGGACCTCAACCCGCGACTCGACTCGGCCAATTACCCATCAATTCACACTCGAAACCTTCCCTGCTTCCACCTAATCACTCCTAATCATTTTAATTTAAGATCTCATTCCTTAATTATCTTCAATTGACCCTAAATCGATCAATTCATCCTTGAACAGTCGAACGGGTCGACTTCTGAAACTCACCCAAATCAGTTCCATTTTAAAATTAACCTAGAAAGAATCTTTAGGGGACCTAAACGAACACTATAACACAACTAATTTCAGGATAGCTTACCTAGAAGTAGTCGTCTTCAACCTTGGGAATTTTCAGCACCAGAGGCTTCTGTTCTTGGCCAAACTTTGATCGATTCCCTTCGAAATCGATGTGGTTGAGTTCCAAATGGTCCCAGAAGACTAAACCAATCCTTGTTTTTGTCCAACTCGACTCACAAATTAAAGATCGATTTTCCCTCCAAATTCCCAATTTCTCCGAACTATGGTTTTTTTCTCTCTAGCTCTCAGCCCTCCCTCATTCAAAATGAATCTCAGCAACTCCTAACTCTCTGTTAATTGATCTACGCAGACGGCAACCCATGGTAATCTCACTCATACCCACTGAACTCTGTTTCCCACAAAACAGACCCAAAACCATAAAAAAAAAAACCTCCCGTGCTCTGTTTTCCTGTCCAAACCATACCTCAATGCTTCCAATACCCTCAAAACCATTAAACTAATCCTTGTACAGAGATCAGGTTTAAACAAATCCTTGATCAGAGGTCCATTTTAAACAATTACACCGCACTCACCACGGCTGTTCAAACTGGGCTTGGCAAAATTACCATTTTGCCCTTCTGCACGAAATTACCAAATTGCCCCTCCTCTTCTGTGGCCCGTAACTCAACCGTCTGATGTCCGTTTTCAGCGTGCCGCCTGTCTACGGACTCAGGGCATCGAGACCTACCTAACGTTCCTCGAATTGTGAGGAAATCAGTTGTCAATCAAAAAGTCAACATTTTCCCCATTTTCGTCCAATTTACGAAAATGCCCTTGAACTTCCGAACGTCATAACTTTTTCCCTGATCAACGGAATTGGACGTGCCACCTGTCTCTGGACTCGTGACGTCTCGAACTACGTCAAGGTCACCGGCCAACGTCCGTTTGACCTACCAATCAAAAATTCAACAAATTGACTATACTATTCACAAGGGTAAAAACGTCATTTCATTCATTATTTTACAAAATTACATTCTCCGAAATTCCTGGGCGTTACACACAGCATAGACGGTGTGTGATTGGACCTTGATTTCTAAATGATGCATGCATATGTTTTAATGATTTGTGAATATGGTTTGAAATGCCTGGTTTATTTATAGTTTTTAATGAGGTATTTCAAGATGATTTATATGTTGGTTGGATCATGATTTGAATGATGTTTTAATTCTCGGTTTTAAATGATTTCACAGGGATGCGTGAAATCGGTATTTCGGGCTGGAGACCTAGTTGATTTGAGGTTTGACTCAGAGTCAAACGGGACATTGAATAGTGATTTGAATAATAAAATGATTTTCGGATTTGAAAATGATATTTGGGCTTGTGACCCTATTGGAAAGATGATGGACTCCTGATGTGAGTCCATGTGTATGAAAACCATGTTTCGGGCCAAGGGCCCTATTGTGATGATTTCGTGAGGAAATGATATCGAGCTATGAAACAGTTATGATTTATGAAAGGTATTCTCGGATTTGGTTGATAGATTTTGAGGAATCCTAGATTTATGAAGTGTTTCTAGACACTGATTTTAAGAGATTTTATGAGATTTGTGGAAATTGATTTCAGGTTGAGACCCTAGGAAAAATAACTGTTTTGATTTGAGAAACAACAGTTTTGAAAATGTGTTTCCCCTATTTTTATTATAACCATTCTCCATGATTATGAGAGGGCCTCTGGTTACGAATATGTTTCCCCTGGAAAGGACCCTGGAGTTAACACTCGCCTCCAAGGTACGGAGAGATCACGATCTGCCTGCTGTCAAGCAAGCGAGAGAGGCGGCAGCCGAGGAGGCTCGACTCAGGAGTGCGGAGGTTATGTTAGATCTATCATTGATATGTTCATGACGATCTAGAGATTTTCGGCTGGTGATGTGTTCACGGTGACATGCTTGGATCATAGCAGTCTTTGAGCTTATGGGCATGTGTTTCTAGGATTAGATAACCTGACTAATGATGATGGGCTAAGATCCCACACGGTGGATATGATGAAAGTACTTGTTTTT
Organism: Prinsepia uniflora; assembly: GCA_032719365.1. NCBI lineage: Eukaryota > Viridiplantae > Streptophyta > Magnoliopsida > Rosales > Rosaceae > Prinsepia > Prinsepia uniflora. The sequence continues at coordinate 46,066,639 of CM064865.1, read as the reverse complement.
CATACGTATTGTTTTTTTTAAAGAAATGGTTTTAAAGTGATATGAATGCATGCTTTATAAAATAGAGGATGAAAACTATATTTTGAAAAATGGTTTTGATAAATTATTATTTTTGTCTACTCACACATTTTGTTATTTTTGGCACCCTCTAGGTTGATCGCGGATGCGGGCTGTAGCAGAGACAGTGACATCACATGACCGCTGCACACTCTGGAAATCATTGCGTACTCTGGATAACCCCGAGCGGGTTACAGACTTATCCCTTGGCTAACACGAGGTGTCAGATGGGAGCAAGTACATCCCACGATAATCCAGGAACTTGAACAAGATGTTAGGGACCTTGGTTTGAAGCCTAACGGCCTTGGAAGGTTTCGGGTTCGCGGCTAGGGTTTTGAATTTTTCGGGGTTTTTACGTGTTATTCCTTCTTCTTCTCTGGCCTCCACTCTTTCTCTTTTCCTTCTATCTCCATAGTTCTCTTTCACTACTGTTCTTTCCTGTTCTTCCTGTGTGGTTGCTCTCAAGTTTGGTTGTTTTAAAAAAACAAGTAAAACACACAACACACAAATAACCACACATCCACACCACAATGTCGATGCATCCAAGGGCTAAGATGAGGATGTGGAAAGCATGGGACACTTGTCACCATCCCACAAGACATACAAACTATCCTACTTACAAATTTGACAAAATACCCCTAATGTCAAAATTGCCAAATTGCCCTTCGTAATTCTAGACCTGTAACAAGTTTACCCGGTCTCCGATTCCAACATACCGCCTGTCTACAAACTCAGGACTTCGAGACCTATGTAACGACAGTCACAAAAAGTATAAAGAGTAATTTAACTAAAAATTTAACTTTGGGACCAAAAAAGGTAAAATAGTCAATTTACAATAAACAAATTTAAAATTACTTTTCCCAATTTTCCGGGTCATTATAACCTACCCCCTTAAAGAATTTTTTCCCTGAAATTGAAACAAACAAGTGTAGATATTGTGCCCACATGAGTACCTCGGGCTTCCACGTGGCTTCCTCCACGTTGTGATTCCTTTATATGACTTTCGCCAAGGGAATAGTTTTTTGGCATAACAACTTATCATATCAGTCCAAAATCCGTACAAGTTCCTCCTCAACACTCAAGTCCTCTCAAAGCTCAATAATTTGCTCTTCCAACACAAGTGACTCGTCGGGTAGGTGCTTAGGGTACTTCCTAAGCATCGAAACATGAAACACATCATGAACTCGGTAGGGATCTAGGGGTAATGCCAATCTGTAGGCCACTACGCCTATCCTCTCAGTAATATTATATTTCCTAATATAGTGGGGACTTAGCTTCCCGCGTTTGCCGAACCACACGATACCCTTTTCAAGGGGACAGTTTCAAGGATACCCGCTCTCCTACCTCAAACTTGAGGTCTCTAATCTAGCAGTCAGCATAACTTTTGTAATGATCCTCAGCAGCTTTTAGTCTTTCTCTGATGATTTTGATCTTTTCTTCTGTTATGTCCATAACCTAAGAGGTTAGTAGTTTCTTTTCACCTATCTCTATCCAACAGAGAGGTGTTCTGCACTATCACCCTAAATTGCCTCAAATGGAGCCATTCTAATGCTAGACTTATATGACAGGAACCTCCCCGTAATCCACCTCGATTAGTGTGGGAGGACCTGCTCCCGTCTGACACGTTCATGAGAAACTGACCCAACTACCATTGGGAACTGAATAAACATGCTAACCACGTGTTTGACAAGGGATAAACCTACGTCATACCTCAGATACTCAGAGTATGCAACTCTATGTGATACCTCAGCCTGTATACAGCCCGCATCCACGATCAACATGGAGGGTGCCTAAACTAGTAAAAGGTGTAAGTGGACAAAAACAAAGGTTTGGAAAAACCATTTTCCGAAATCAATTATTAAACCCGTCGTTTAACAAAGCTATGCATGCATTGATTTTATGAATAAAACATCAATCTCAAAATACGTGCAGTAACTAGAAATCCAGTATTGTTATAAACTTACCTAACATGAAACCATATCAAACATCATTGCATATACGACTAGACCTAAGCACATAATCAACAAAATAGAAAGCTAGCCTTGTCAATATCTCAACAAAGACATAACCACATCAGTGCATAAGCATACAAATCACACAACACCAACCATACCGAAATATCCAACATACCAAACCGACTTCTAAATCATCATATCCAGGTGCACTACCGGTAGGCTGAATATCACTTAGGAAAGATGGAGACCCAAACTCGACATCCGAGTGTGAACCAGCTCAGGAATGACGGAGTACCAGACTTGAAGTTTGAATCACGGTCCTAGTCTCAGGAATTACAGAGCCCGAGGCTTGACATCTAAATGAGTGTTGGGAATGACAGAGCCCAGTTCGACGTCCAAGACTCTATATCACCACCGACAACTCAAGTGGGTTATCAATCTCATCTCACATCATCACAATCATCACCATCATCATAACATAGTCACATCATTATATATATTCATAGTCATGTCATATCATAGTCATATCATATCACAGTCACATCATAGCACAATCACATCAAACCTTGTAAAACAAGTCATTAAAATAGTCATATAAACATGAAATCACAAGTGTAAAACCATTCCCTATAACTCATTGAGGATTCGGGGTTTAATAAACCCAATTTCCTCGCAAAATGTTTTAATATCATTTTTCTTAAGTATTCATAAATACTCCCAAAATTATTATATATAGCACGTAAAGAATCATCAAGAAATTTTCATTATAAATCATATAAAACCATATAAAAATGCATGCATAAGGGAAAGAAAACAAAAGTCTACTCACCGTACCAATGCTCGCTCAAAACACGAGCCGTAAGCCAATTCGAAGCTTCTGAAATGTCTGGACCTGTCAAAGTCATACCCAATGGTCACTAACAATCAATATAAGTGGATACAATGAACCCTCACAAACCTCAGAAATGAAAATGCATCCCGAGGAAAAAAACCTCCAAAATACCAACCAAATGATCTCTAATCAACTTGAAAACACCATCATTGGATTCAGGACGTCAAACCCTTTCGAACAAGATCAGTTTGACCTCAAAAGTCAAAGATTGGTCAACGCAGACGTTAGCCTGACATTTGACAACCTGAAAATATCTAACAGGCTGCCACGTGGCAGTACCGACATGTGCCACGTGTCACCCTCTAACACGTGCCATGTGTCAAATGCTAATGTCATTGATGATGTCATCCTACCACGTCACCTGCCACGTAGGCTCCAACAATCCATGACAAGTCGCCACACGGCACCATTTGATTTTCCACGTGTCCTAACAGCGATGAAGTGGACTGCCACGTCATCGTCTCCTACCTCTAACAGGTGGACTCAAATGACTATAAAGGGTCGGTTCGCCTAGTTACAAACCCGACTCATTCTCCCCCATTTATCCACCGTTTCTCTCCATTTTTTCACCAAACTAACCTTTATCTACCTAGAAACGATCCACGACCCCAAAACTGTAAAAATGTACCTCAAATCGCCTAGTTAAGTTTGATTCTCCCACGGCTGTTCTAACTACTGTTCCCTTCATTTTTCCTTCCTGCACTCTTGTATGACGTCAGATAACACAATGGAGATTAGAGTTTCAACGTCCAAGAACCAAAACCAAAATTCCAACCAAAACGAGTTCACGGGTTCTTAACTGGTTCTCGAGTTTTAGGAAGCCATTGTGGCTCAGTCGTCCTCCACCGTCTTTCTCAATTCCTCACCCTCACTATGGCTCCTCACAACACCAGCAAAGGACAAGAAGATGATGGTAACATGAGGAAAGGGTGCGGGTGTGGCCGTGTATGTGTGCTTACAATTGAGAGAGAGAGAGAGAGAGAGAGAGAGAGAGAGAGAGACGTGGTGGGATAAAAGATGAGGCTCACACTCATCCTCTGGTCCTCAACCAAATATTTTGGCTCCCACAACAGAAAAACAACTAAAATCAACTTCCTCGAAGTACGTGCACCACAAAAATCGATCACGACCAAAGATTGAAATATCGATATCGATGGATATATCACTAACCAAATTTACGGATATCTCACTCTAAATATCCATATCGTTTACAGTAAAAAAAAATGATGGAAATTTAGTCTAAAAATATGAAATTTTTAATGAAACTTTGGGAAAAACTTAAGTAACCAATAATGGTTATATATGACGAATAAAATTATAAAATGACTTTGATATAATAAATATATGATTAATAATATGATGTAATGTAAGACCCTTTTCCTGGAGGGAACGGTGAACGATCCCACATCCCACCATCCTTAACTCGCTTAACTTTGGAGTTCCAGCCGAACTCAATGCCACTGAGCTCCCAAAAGGCCTCGTGCTAGATAGGTGTGTGCCTACACCTTTAAAGAACACCACCATTCCCCTCCAGATCATTCCCCCCTCGCAGGAATGTGAGATTGTTCACCGTTCCCTCCAAGACATGGGTCTTACAATCCACCCCACTTAGGGCCCAGCGTCCTCGCTAGCACACTTCCCGATCGGGGTCTAGCTCTGATATCATCCTGTCAGAACCTGACCCTCCTCTGTCAGGTCCCGACTCATCTAGCACCATATTGTCCGCTTTGGGCCTCTTTGCCCTTGCCCTTGCCCTCGCCTTGACGGTTTTGTTTTCGGGAGCTCAAGGTACAACTTCCCAGGGGGTCACCCATCATAGAATTGTACCATCCTCAACTTGCTTAATTTTGGAGTTCCAACCGAACTCAAAGCAACTGAGCTCCCAAAAGGCCTCGTGCTAGATAGGTGTGTGCCTACACCTTTAGGGCACACCACCATTCCCTTCCCAGATCATTCCCCCCTCGCAGGAATGTGGGATTGTTCACTGTTCCCTCCAGGACACAGGTCTTACATGTAATATGATTCTAGTGATGACTAATAATATAAAATCTTAAATATAAACATAAATTGAAGTAAGTTACTATAATTGAATGTAAATATAGTTAAAAACATAACAATAAACATACAAAAATTCAATGTAAGAAAAATGATAAAATAAGTTTAAATATATTTAAAATTGGAAAAAAAAGATGAAAAAATAAGGCCAAACATTATTAAAAAAATTGGAAGTAATGGATATATTTAAAATTGGACAAAAAAAAAGGCCAAACTTGGTTGAAAAATTGGAAAAATGGATAAAAAAGGAAAAAAAAAAAGAAACAATAGTTGTACAGAAAGGGGGTCGAACCCAAGGCCCCCCAAATGAGAAACAAAACCCAAAGCCAACTCTGCTAGCCAGCGTTTTTGTAGCTTAACCAACGTCAAATATATAAGTATAAAAACTAACAATCATCTCCTACCTCCACCCAGGTCTATAACTGGCGTTTTCCAACCCAACAGCATGACCCGACTAAATCTCCTTCTTTTTACGTCAGATTTTCACGAATTAATAGTGCATTTTCATCGTTTTGATCCCGGGAAAGAATCCGTGGCCTCAAAACAAGAAAAAATGTCGAAAATTCGTTTAATATCTTTCCCCTCTTCTTTTGTGCCGCTGACCGAAATTACCGAAATCTCCGCAAAATTTCACCGAAATATACTGATATTTTCTTCCATGATTACAAGCCTCCTTGACCCGTAATTTCACCGTATGACATCCAAATTTGACGTGTCGCCTATCTACGTAATCGCAAACTCGCGATCTATGCAATGGGCCTCGATCGACGTGCAAAAAATCTCAAGGGACAAAGGTGAACATTTTGACTTTGACCACAAAAATTCAATCGTTTGACCAGGAGTAAAACAGTCATTTTCCAATACTTCGGAAATCCGAGTCGTTACAATCTACCCCCTTTAAAGAATTTCGCCCCCGAAATTCACACCGACCCATGTCAAAACCTTTTGAAAATCCAATACAGCCTCCAACCCGAGGCTCCCATGTGTAAGTCCACGTCCAAAGTCCATCCACAGTACACATGAGAACATAACGTCCCCCAAAACCACAACTCGGTCATAACACCATAAAATGTGCCATTAGAGCAATTCCTGTAAAACCGTGCATAAATCATATGAAATTCACAAATATCCCAAATCATGTTATCTCATGTCATTATTCTGATTCAATTGAATATCACATTCGAATTAGAAACCAAATCCAATTTATGGAAATCCTTGAAAAACGAGTAATAAAGTTTTATTAATATATTCATAAAATCACCGAAAGTTCGATAAAATTCCCAATCATTCCAATGCCACCAAAACTCATGGAAACACATTTAAATAATGTAAATATGCATGCATAAAGGTTAGAGAAAGAAAGTCCACTCACACATCGTCCGTAATGCCGAATTCCACTTTGCACGCATTCTGGTAAAATCCGAGAAAGTCATTTCCTTCCAAAAGTCACATCTAAGGGTCACAAATCATCTCAAATAACTCATAATTTAATCCCATAAATTTTCGGGATTTTTTAAATGTATTAAAACAAACCATTCAACCTTCGGACACTCAAAACTACCCCGAAACAGTGTTTGATCGACTCGAAACCTATGCCAAAATATTTGTTACATCGAATACTCAAACTCTCGTGTTGCACACAAATCGAGAGCACGACTCACGTGCCCTCACGCACCCAGTAAAGCCTCTGAGCATGGGCCCCACGTGCCCGGGGGGGGGGGGGGGGGGTACTGTAGCATCATCTTTAACCTCGTGCAACCCGACCGACCTGCAACTCGGATCCCCCGACCCGACGACCCGACTTAGTGGAAACACTCGTTTTTAACCCTTTTTCCAATCCAATTATGCTAATATAATCTAAAAAAAAACCAACAAGAGATCTAGAACTTTAAATCATGAGAAAACACACCCAAAAATTCTGTTTAAAACTCACCAATTCGGCGATGGGGTGTTCACCAATTCAGAGCAACTTCAACGTCCAAATCATGAGCTAAAGGCTCAGTTAACACTTTAGCGGCTCTGGAAGATCAACTCAACCTTATTTCCAAGATTTAAGTTCGAAAACTGAGCCAATCAACCATGAACTGAAAACAACCTTCTTGGGTTCCCTACCCTCCCTCACGATCTCACTCTCTTCTCCTTCTCTGTTTCAATTTTCTCTACCTTTCACCTTCATCTCATCTCTCTTATGCTCATCTTTCCTTCATTTTCTATTTGTTTTTTTTTTCTTTCTTCTCGGCTGATCACCCCAGAATCACACACATAAGCACCATTTAAAAACAATCACACACCCACAAGTCGGTGGAAGTGGAAAAAATATTAGACTATTCTAGAATTGGACACTTGTCCATATCCCATTGATTCCTATTGCAAAATGACCAAAATACCCTTAGTGGAAAAATTACCAAATTGCCCCTACATAACATAGACCAAGAACGTAATTGTTCGATCTCCGTTTCTGGCATGCCATGTATCAACGTACTTAGGAGATCGAGACCTTCCAAATGGCATAACACCGTAAAACATGCCATTAGAGCAATTCCCGTAAAACCATGCGGAAACCATATGAAATTCAAAAATATCCCAAATAACGTTATCTCATATCTTTATTTTTATTCAATTCAAAATTACATTCGAATCAGAAATCAAAACTGAATTTACGAAAAATCCTCGAAAAACGTGTAATAATATATTTTTAAAATATACATAAAATCACTGAAAATTCGATAAATTCCCAAGCATTCCAATGCCACTAAAACTCATGGAAACACATTTAAATCATGTAAATATGTATGCATAATAGTTTAGAGCAAAAAAATTTCACTCACACACCGTCTGTAACGCTGAATTCCACTTTGCACAAATTCTGATAAAATCCGGGAAAGTCATTTCGTGCCAAAAGTCACATCTAAGGGTCACAAATCATCTCAAATAACTCGTAATCTAATCTCATAATTTTCTGGGATTTTTTAAACATATTAAAAAAAACCCTAAACCTTCGGACACTCAAAACTACCCCAAAACAGTGTGTGACGACTCAAAACTTGTGCCAAAATGTTCTTTACATCGAATATCCAAACTTTCATGTTGCACGCAAATCGAGAGCTCGGGGGGTATTGTAGCAGCATCTTCAACCTCGCGCAACCCGACCGACCTGTAACTCGGGTCGCCCGACTCGATCCCAAAACACTCGTTTTTAACTCTTTTCCAATTCATTTCGTCTAATCTAATCTAAAAAAATCCAACAAGAGATCTAGAACTTTAAATCATGAGAAAACACACCTAAAAATCCTGTTTAAACTCACCAATTCGGCCATGGGGTGTTCACCAATTCAGAACAACTTCAACGTCCAAATCACAAGCTAGAGGCCCAGTTAACACTGCAGGGGCTCTAGAAGATGAACATCCATGATTTCAGTTCGAAAATTGAGCCAACCAATCATGACTTGAAAACAACCTTCTCGGGTTCCCTACTCTCCCTCACTATCTCAGTCTCTCCTCCTTCTCTGGTTCAATTTTCTCTACCCTTCACCTTCCTCTCATATCTCCCCTGCTTATCTTTCCTTCACTTCTGCCTTGATTGCCCTCGAGACATGGACTCTTTCAGTATATATATATGTCACCTTCGGCATGCTGATTTTTGCCTGTTCATAGTAGGATGGACTTGCAAGATCAATCCAAGGTCATCTTTTCCCCTTTTGACATCTTACTGAAAGATTGAAAAATTGGAGTGGGTCATCATAAGTAGTTGTGGTTGATTGTTGTGATCCAACTCTTACCTTTTCCAAATTGCTGAATGCTTTTTAAGTTTTATTGTTATGGAAACATGTTTGTACTTTGTTCATCAGATGCTTGAAGAAGCATGCGTATTTTTTTTTTCAAATGTTGTACATAGTTTATGTTATTATTAAAAACGTTCTTCTCTCTTGTTTACTAGTTTTCTTAAGTACTTGGACCATTTTAATTGATGAAATGTTTATTTGGAACATAGTTTCATGGGGATCACATGTTTACAAAACCTCTCACAAAATATGAACGAGAAATTTCTTAAGAATAACAAAAATAAGAGCTTCCAATCAAGTAAGTTTTGTGTTTCATATCAAGTATATCATTATAAGTACAATATCATATCTTATAAAGGAAAAATCAATAACAAATCACCACAGAGAACATCCCATTGAATTTAAATAAATAGGTTTGCAACCATAAACATCTCTTTTACCGATATCCAAGACTATAAAGCCCTCTCACTTAGATACATTCAATTCAAATCGAAATAAGCTTTCCAACCATCAATCAGACCATAAACATCTATTCCACCTCTACCAAAAATTATAAATCACCATCAATAAAAAATAAAAAATAATTAAAAATAAAAACTAAAACTAAAACTTAAAAGTAAATATAACTAATTAAAGATGCTTGTGTATACTACTCCTTTGGATTTTCTCCCTGATGCACTACAAGAAATATAGGCTAAAATCACTATTAATTAATAGTGTCTTTTGATGTTAAAGGCACAAATTATTGTGCCCAATGACCAATGGTCACAGTGCAGCCACTATTGGATGGTTGGTACACTAGGTGGCCGTCACCATTGCTAAAGGGCACAAAAGGACTTAGTGTTCCATTATTTATAGGCACAAATAAAACTTGTTTGGTGTCTACAGATACAATATAATATAATATATTTTTTGAGTACAAATGTGCTTTTTGACACATTTACAGATTTGTGTCCATTGATAATGTATGCAAATTTGTATGCAATTCATTATACAATCCTATACAAATTTGTATAGGATTGTACAGAATTGATTGTACACAAATTTGTTGCATAGAATTGTAGTTTTTTTTTTAAAAAAAGGACCATCTCCAAGAAGAATAAATTGAACACATTTTACAGGAAACATCATCCATCATTAAAAAAAATAAGAAACTAGGTGTATATATAAAGAGTTCCATTAGATAATATAATCAGGCAAACATCATCCATCAGTACAATCTCTAAATGAAGCCTCCCTAGAATATACATCATCCACTAGACATAAAATTACTAGATGTATGCTTCATGTTAGACAGCAACATCCCTAGATGTAGAATCCAACTCAAAATGAAACATATACCTAGAATTCAAATTCAACTAAACATCTACATCTACATATCCAATTCAAACTGAACATCCCTAGATACAAAAAGTCACAAGGGCATCAACTAGAGAAGTATCCCATCAAGATTAACAAAAAGATTTTCAAAAGAGTTGCCAAGTACACGTTACCATCACTAGAAACACATCAACAACAAAGTTCATTTAAAGACTAACCAGAATTTTCGTTGAGGCAATCTGCAATGTCAGGCATAGTCCCTCCCGAAGGTCCGTTTCGCATACAACCAGTACTTTCAGGTAGTGCACTTCCATATCCCTCCTTACTTTGTGCAGTAAAAACACAACCCATTGTGATATCTCGGTCTCTGCTACAGTCTGCACCGTATCCAACCTGAAAGGTATTGAAAATAGAAAGACTGTGAGTGGAAAAAAGTAATAGTTCGATAAAACATTTCATAAAAGACCTTATACCCGTCCCTAAAAAGCATGCATGCATAGTAAAACCATTTATCCAATCACATATGTTTAAACAATCATAATCATACGGGCTCCTGCACAAACCATTTACAGAAAACCATAACATAGTAAACATATGCGGGGTCTCAGCCCAAATACATTTATCATCATAAAACACAATTTCCCAAACCAATTGAAATCATGTTTATCCATTATATTTCATATCACCAAACCTATCACGGTAATATAGAGCTACGCGCGTGCCAACCGGGATCTCAAACCCAAGTCTCACTAGGGTCCGCCCAGGTCAATGTCCGTAGATCAATGACCCTCCCTGGAGGTTACGAACCATGCCCTTCCTGAGAGTAAGGAACCCAACTGGGGGGCGACTCCAGTCAGTCAGTGCTCCGTGACTACTCCGGGGTCCACCCAGGCCAACGACCCTCCCCGGAGGAAACAATCATATATAAAGGATGACATATGAAAAACCTTTTGAAATCATTCTTTAAACCATTCAAGGATTCATGCCCGGCCCTCATAAGACGTCATGAACCATAAAATCCTTTCAAGGGTTCATGCTGGTCCCCATAAACCATCATGAACCATAAATCCATTTCAAGGGTCCCTGACCCGAAATCACCATCTTAACACATAATTGGGCCCCATGACCGAATCCACTTACAAACTGGACCTCAAGCCCGATTCCTTATTAAATCAAATGGACCTCAAGTCCGAGAGTTCATAATTCAAATGGGTCTCATGCCCGATCCATATTTGTAAATCCGAATTCGATTTAAGAACCAATTGGGCCTCTGGCCCGAGAACGTCATTAAAAGGACTTCGAGTATGAGGGTTTCCAAAACAGATGGGTCTCGAACCTGAGTTTACCTTTTCAATTCCAAAACCATTTCATGAAATCATATCCAAAACCATAAGTACGGAAAATCAGTGTAAAACCGGAAAACCTCGATTTACGTCCAAGCACGTAAATCACCTCGAAATCCGCGAAACCATATAATTCAACAATATCCAAATCAACATCATAGAATCACATTCATAATTCATATAAAACATTTATGCATGCATCACAGTTTAGAAATCAAGGTCTACTCCCAAACCGTCCTATGCTGCCACCTCGGTTTGCATGCCATAAGCCTCACTGGGCAAATCGTCGTCACCGGGACTCCCAAACCAGTCCAAATCAATCCAGAGGGTTACTAACTACCGTATTAACCTCTAATTGAAGCCCCGTAATTTTCCCGAATTTTTAACTATTTTAAATCTCGAACCTAAACTTTCTGATGCCCCGAACATTATCGAGACGGTGTCTGATCGACAAGAAACTAGTCCCAAAATGTTCGTTACATCGAATAGAAGATTTCACGTGTTGAAGATATCCCCAAATTATGGGACACGCACCCAGGGAAGCCCCTGCGCGAGAAGCCCACGCGCGGGCACTGTAGCATCATCTTCAACCCGCAGTGAACCAGGTTCACTAGTTCTAGACCGGCCGAACCGGTCTGGACCAGTTCAAGGCCCTAAGTCGTCCATTTCTGGTCCATTTCAACCTTTTTTCATTTCTAAAGTTTCCTAATTTCATTTCCTATCATTTTAACATTTAAAAACATAAGGATAAACACCAAAACCTTACCTCCTTGATCAGTGATGGCGGTGGTGACTGTCACCTCCACCCGCCGTCACTCCTGGCTATCCAAGCCTTCGAAAACAATCCTATTAGTGGCCTCAGACCCTTGAGAAACATAACCACACCGTTAGAATTAGCTAAAAACCTCTAAATCTCAAACTTGAGTTTTCAAATACTTACCCAAGCTTTCGGGTTTCTCCCCGCCGTGAGCCTCCGTGGCTCTGGCCGTCGTATTCAGTCCCTCAGCCTCTCATCACTCCTCACACGACAATCATGATGCTAGGAGATGGTGTGAGGTGTGTTGTGTGTTTGTTCAAGAAATGGAAAATGGAAATATGGAGAAATATGGGGGTTCGGGTTTGGATGAAGAACAAAGAAGAAAATGTTGGTATCTGATGAGAGAGGGGATGATTAAATGAATGGTGAGGATTGAGTGATTTAGATTAGATGGAGGGCTAGGAATAAGTGTTGGGTGGGTTTAATTATAAAATAATTAAAATAATAATATTTAATTAGTTAGATCCACTTTTTAGGGCTTTTAGCCAATGGGATAAGTGACACTTGTCACTCATCCATAGGTCCCACTTAAAATATCTGGCCAATCAGAATAGGCCAAGTCATCATCGTCTCGAAGTACATGCATAGTTAAATCGAACTTCCGTGACCTATAACTTCCCCGTTCGAAATTCGATTTCAGCGCGCCGCCTGTATGGATTCGTATCGTCTCGATCTACGTAATGGTCCTCGGCCCTCGGCCATCGGACCTCCCAGGTAAAAAGTCAATTATTTTCCCCTTTTAAATTAAAATTACCAAAATGCCCTTGAACTTCCGAACGTCATAACTTCTTCCTCGAATGTCGAAATTGAACGTGCTACCTGTCTATGAACTCGTGATGTCCCGAACTACGTCATGGTCATCGATCAAAGTCCATTTGATCGCCCGAATGAAAAGTCAACATTTTGCCCACGCTCAGGGGCAAAACGGTCATTTTGCATCGTTTGTCCGATTTCGCTCAACTAATCACTAATCGTGATTAGTCACTAATCTAATCCCAGAATTCGAGACGGGTCGTTACAACCTTCCCTCCTTAATTAATTTCGTCCTCAAAATTCCAGCCGACCTAATTCCAACCGTTCTTCCCTCCTTCACTAGTTCCGTTCTCGAAATTCCAACTACCCTGGTTCCACATCCACCTTGTGGAAAGTACAATCGACCTTGAAACACGTGTACACTAGTACACCAACTACCCAGAACAATACTTGTTCATATCCGGACGTACCACTAATACTCACGTCGCATCGACTACCCTCGACCACGTCGAAGGACAGAAACCACACGGTCCGTATTAACACCAGTTGTCAAATCTGCTATTTCGCTGACACAACAACTCAAAGGTTCCTTCCTCAATCTCAATCTATCCTACAATCTTCTCCCACTGGGAGTCACCAAATCTCACTAATCTATCCACGTTGACACATCCGATAAACTGTCACCGCTTGACAATCGTCAGTCGAAATTTGACACTATACTCCCTTGTGGTTACACCGACCACCAATTTACTCAACCTGAGTAAACAGTTACCAACATTTCACTCGACCTGTGTGCAACGGGACCCATCAAAAATATCATGACCCAATGCATAGTATCCAATATCCAGTTTACGTCCTCAACTAATCCAATGGTATCGGAACTAAGCCGACTACCAACACGCTCACCAACGTACCTATGGTATATCCTATATACCATCACCAGACACCACAAGTCTGCCCGGTATCATTCCTCGAACAACGTACAAGGTACATACGTCTATCCACTAACTAGCCTACAACCACAATAACAACGACAACACGACGACCACAACCTAGGTCGTAGCCAAAACACGTTTCAATTCAGGAGTCCATCTGTCCAATCCAGTACCAGACATATCACAACTCCCACTCAACATCTATTTCCAAATCCGAATCCAAAATCATCATTCCATAAGATAGCATTTGGAATAACCATTTCGAACCCAAATTCAGAAATCCACTTTCAAGTTCCAAAATCGAATCCTGATTCGTCATCCTAAAATCCGATTCCAAAACCAAAAATCTCGTTCTCGTCTACCAAGACTCACCAAAACCAAACCTTTCGGTTACCTGCTAAAACGATTTACACATTACCTTTGATTGACTTCATAGGAAAGCCAATCCCAACATCAACACATCTCTAAGGCTGACAAAATCCGACCTCATCAGACACTTACTCGCCCAAGTAATATACCATACGGGATTTACCTCGAAAAGAAGTTCAGTCCCAACATCCTCAACTCAAATATCCAAGTAAGAGCGATAAACTCTCCACCTATCTGAATCATCAAAATCACAATCCAGATCCATCACTACGTCACCTGACTATAGACGTCACGATCCTCAATCGCCAGGACGTCCAAAGTCCTCAACATCAAAATCCTTATCCATATCGTGATCCACACAAACTCGCTCAGCTAACAATCCACCTGAGAGGGTCTTACACCCTCATGAATCCTTCGTCAGTCACATCACTCCTCAACCAATTCCCTCATCTAAATAGATTAGTCAACGACGAGACACATCGAGACTGTGGGTTCTCTCTAATTACCTCGTATCGATCCTTGTCATTCCACCTAGGAAAATCAAGGATGATCCAACACAATGACCTCAAAATTTATCCAACGTGAATGCGAACAAAAACTTATTGCGTTCACCACGCCATGTAATCCAACATCGTCTGCCACCAAGCAGAAGATGAGAAATCTCAGTCACCTAACTTCGATATGCTCAACTCCTCCTGATGACCCAAAACAAATCCCGGGTCCAATAACCAATACACGACTAATGTACTGGTGAAAACAAAAATCACCTGCCGTCCTCTGCCATGGCAGAACCTGAGACGTCAACCAAAATGACTTCGAAATACTCATTACCAATGCAGAAAACCTGCATTCCACGTGTCACCTCAATCGCAAACTCTAGCGATTCTGAAATTCCAACTACGTCGAAACCAACACACTTGGACTTCAACCACGTGTCCATAAATAATCAACTCATCTATCCGGTTAAGACAATATATGTAGGTACACTCATTCCGAGTGAAGTTCACGCGACTCAAGGTTAAACCTCGTATACTATTTACGGATGTGCATAAACGACCTCCAACACTCACATCTCGTACCTCGAGTCTCAACTATTGCTGGATCCAATTCAGTCCATCATTATCCGTGATCCACTCCCTGACCACAGATACAGAACATATGTCCATCTCGACGGAGTCACATCCCTATTCACGACTCACCGTCATCACAATCACCGGCACTAGCACCAGTGCTAGTACCAGCACACAGGCATTCACACTAGTATCACCACATCAACACCAGCGTCAGTATCAACACACTAACACCAGCATCAGTATCAACACAAGCACTAGCACGAACACTAGCACACAAGTATCCACACTAGTATCAGTATCAGCACGCCGTGTGCAAAATTGACCATCCTGGATCTCCGCTCACACCGAACGACGATCCCGTACCTCTACTCATATTGGTGAAACTCTGCCTCCGTCATACTCAACAACTCTGGGTACAGTCACCCTGAAAAATCATACGAGAAAAGGAAACGTCCCCCTGAACGTCGCCGATTCCCAACAACTGTAACTAAGATCACTCTCGGTAGTAGCGCCTGCCACAGACTCGTGCAGACCTAACCATCAGACATCACGATCTAGACTCTGCATCCAACAAAATGAATCTCCCGTACTAACTACTCTGTATCCCCGCTCGGGGATTCCATCGACAAGTACCAACCCTGCTAACTTGTCCAACCAACTCTAACCAGTCGTAACTTGACTTAACCAATGTCGTCTACCAGGTCGTCCATGACCTTAGCTGCACCAACTATCCATCACAACTATGGTAGTACGTCAACCTACTAGGTCTAACTGTTCAACATTACCTCGACTGCAGAGTGCAGTCCCATCACAAAAGTCGACATGACTAGACCGAACAACGGTCTCATCGGAGTCGAGACCACTCGCCAACTCATCTTTCCGAACCATACACCCTAAGGTAGGGTTCCACGATCACACCTAGAGTTCCTCTCAACCCAACTGTTAACTATCAACTGCTGTGTAATCCACAATCTGACCGACTTCGCGGTCTTGACATCGTAAGAACGTAAATCCAATCCTACCGTCAGTTCAACTAAGATTCCTCGAATCCAACTGCTCCCAGTAACATAGCCACCAACTCAACAAAATCCGACCATCGAATGGCCATAACACCAAACTAGTCGTCAAACTGATCATACAACATTGTGAAAGATGATCCCAACTAACCGTCTCACGATCAAAACTCTTAAAGTACCATTACATTCTCCTTCCGTAGGGTCCCACACCGTCATCCACGATAGAACTATGGCAACCCCGACATCAAATGCTGAACCAAGACATCCACGATTCAATCCTGCTAACTATCGAATCGGCATCCCAACTATCAGGTTGATAACTAACTGTAGCCCATTGAGACATCACATCCTCGACCTGCGCGTTGCTCTTGTGATGCTCATCGACAACCACACTCTGGAATTTAGAGTAACATGGGCAAACCATGCTCTAATAAGAAATCCTATGCTCTGATACCACCTGTCTGGACCCATACTCAATCCCCCCTCTGGGATTAACGAGGAAAGCCCCTGATCCTGTCTGACAGACTAGGGAAAATTAAAACCTTTAGCCCGAAGGTTCCAAAGTACGCCAGGATTCGGAGGAGGTATGTGATATCTCGGTCTCTGCTATAGTCAGCACCGTATCCAACCTGAAGGGTATTGAAAATAGAAAGACTGTGAGTGGACAAAAAGTAATAGTTCGATAAAACATTTCATAAAAGACCTTTATACCCTTCACTAAAAAGCATGCATGCATAGTAAAACCATTTATCCAACCACATATGTTTAAACAATCATAATCATACGGGCTCCTGCCCAACCATTTATAGAAAACCATAACATAGTAAACATATGCGGGGTCTTAGCCCAAATCCATTTATCATCATAAAACACAATTTCCCAAACCAATTGAAATCATGTTTATCCATTATATTTCATATCACCAAACCTATCACGGTAATATAGAGCTACGCGCATGCCAACCGGGGTCTCAAACCCAAGTCTCTCCAGGGTCCACCCAAGTCAATGTCCGTAGATCAATGACCCACCTTGGAGGTTACGAACCATGCCCTTCCTGAGAGTAAAGAACCCAACTGGGGGGCGACTCCACTCAGTCAGTGCTCCGTGACTACTCTCGGGTCCACCCAGGCCAACGACCCTCCCCGGATGAGACAATCATATATAAAAGATGACATATGAAAAACCTTTTAAAATCATTCTTTAAACCTTTCAAGGATTCATGACCGGCCCTCAAAAGGCGTCATGAACCATAAAATCCTTTCAAGGGTTCATGCAGGTCCCCATAAACCGTCATGAACCATAAATCCATTTCAAGGGTCCCTGTCCCGAAATCACCATCGTAGCACATAACTGGGCCTTAGGCCCTAATCCACATACAAATTGGACCTCAGGCCCGATTCCTCGTTAAATCAAATGGACCTCAAGTCCGAGAGTTCATAATTCAAATGGGTCTCATGCCCGATCCATATTTGTAAATCCGAAATCGATTTAAGAACCAATTGGGCCTCTGGTCCGAGAACGTCATTAAAAGGACTTCGAGTCCGAGGGTTTCAAAAACAGATGGGTCTCGAACCCAAGTTTACCTTTTCAATTCCAAAACCATTTCATGAAATCATATCCAAAACCATAAGTACGGAAAATCAATGTAAAATCGAAAAACCTCGATTTACGTGCAAGCACGTAAATCACCTCGAAATGCGTGAAACCATATAATTCACCAATATCTAAATAAACATCATAGAATCACATTCATAATCCATATAAAACATTTATGCATGCATCACAGTTTAGAAATCAAGGTCCACTCACAGACTGTGCTATACTGCAGCCTCGGTTTGCGTGTCGTAAGCCTCACTGGGCAAATCGTCGTCACCGGGACTCCAAAACCTGTCCAAATCAATCTAGAGGGTTACTAACTACCGTATTAACCTCTAATTGAAGCCCCGTAATTTTCCCAAATTTTTAACTATTTTTAATCTCAAACGTAAACCTTCTGATGCCCCGAACATTAACGAGACAGTGTTCGATCGACACGAAACCAGTCCCACTATGTTCATTACATCGAATAGAAGATTTCACGTGTTGAAGAAATCCCAAAATTATGGGACACGCGCCCCCAATCCCTTCATGGGTTCATTGGTTCTAGACCAGCCGAACCGATCTAGACCGGTTCAAGACCCTAAGTCATCCATTTTTGGTCCATTTCTTCCCTTTTTCATTTCTAAAGTTTCCTAATTTCATTTCCTATCATTTTAACATTTAAAAACATAAGGATAAACACCAAAACCTTACCTCCTTGATCGGTGATGGCGGTGGTGACTGTCACCTCCACCCGCTGTCACTCCTGGCTGTCCAAGCCTTCGAAAACAATCTTATTATTCTCCTCAGACCCCCAATAAACATAACCACATCGTTAGAATTAGCTAAAAACCTCTAAATCTCAAACTTGAGTTTTCAAATACTTACCCAAGCTTTCGGGTTTCTCCCCGCCATGAGCCTCTGTGGCTCTAGCCGTCGTGTTCAGTCCGTCAGCCTCTCACCACTCCTCACACGACAATCATGATGCTAGTTGATGGTGTGAGGTGTGTTGTGTGTTTGTTCAAGAAATGGAAAATGGAAATATGTAGAAATATGGGGGTTCAGGTTTGGATGAAGAACAAAGAAGAAAATGTTGATATCTGATGAGAGAGGGGATGATTAAATGAATGGTGAGGATTTAGTGATTTAGATTAGATGGAGGGCTAGAATTGAGTGTTGGGTGGGTTTAATTATAAAATAATTAAAATAATAATATTTAATTAGTTAGATTCACTTTTTAGGGGTTTTAGCGAATGGGACTTGTCACTCATCCATGGGTCCCACTTAAAATATCTGGCCAATCAGAATAGACCAAGTCATCATCGTCTCGAAGTATGTGCATAGTGAAATCGAACTTCCGTGACCTATAACTTCCCCGTTCGAAGTCTGATTTCAGCGTGCCGCCTATCTATGTATTCTTATCGTCTCTATCTACGTAACGGTCCTCGGCCCTCTGCCATCGAACCTCCCAGGTAAAAAGCCAACTATTTTCCCCTTTTAAATCAAAATTTCCAAAATGCCCTTGAACTTCCGAACGTCATAACTTCTTCCTCGAATGTCGGAATTGAACGTGCCACCTGTCTATGAACTCGTGATGTCCCGAACTACGTCACGATCATTGCTCAAAGTCCATTTGACCGCCCGAATGAAAAGTCGACGTTTTGCCCATGCCTAGGGGCAAAACGACCATTTTGCATCGTTCATCCGATTTTGCTCAACTAATCACCGATTAACCTCACTAATCGTGATTAGTCACTAATCTAATCCCAGAGTTCGGGACAGGTCGTTACATCTGAGTCTTGGCAACCTTCAAACTTTTCTCCGCTTTTGCTCTAAGCTCTTTTTTCAGACTTTCTGCTGCTTCTTGTGCCTCCTGCTTAAGTGTCTCCTCTACATGAACAACCTATTGCCTCACAAGGTTTATCCTTTCTTCCACTGCAACTGCTACTTTCCTTTGTTCTTCATATACCTCCCTAAGCAAAGTAACCTCATTTTCCAAACCTCGTTGCTCGGTGACAACTCCGGGAACATCTTCCCAGGAAACCCCAATCCCATATCCCCTCACATTATTTCACTTTTCCGGACCCATTACTTGAGTATAAATCTGATTTTGTACTTCATCAGTTTCCTAATCCCCATTCTCCCGAGCCTCTTCTTCAAGTCTTTAAAATTCTGTCTGCATTTTAAATTTAGTTTGTATCAAACTAGCTAAAATTGAACCTTCTAGTTTAATGGGCTAAAAAAACAGTACTTACCATGACATGTCTGGACTCTTCATCAACTAGTTGTTGATTTGGACCCCTAGTGTGAGTGATCGTGAAGAATGTAACACGATCAGGTTCGTGGCCATTTTTTTAAGCCTATAATACAAAATGAGCTAATTAATCACACACATGTATATCAGCATAGTCTTCTTGTACAGGTTTTAAGAAAAATCACTACTTTTAGACTATATGGCTATTAACTGTTGATAACTATGGCAAGTAACTATGTCTAACTCCACAAATATAATATAATTATTCTAGTAACTATGGATAACTCCATTTATAATAATATAATTATATTAAATTGTATGATTAACTTATGTATTCATGTCGATTTTGAGCAAAAGTTGTAGTTCCGGTTGTGTGACTCATCTTTAAATACTTCCTATTGCATGAATTTGTTTTGCAACTTTCGTGGTTTGAAATATAAAAAACAGCAAATTGTTAATATTAGTACACTTCAATGCACAATATATAGTCTCCATTCTAAATTTCATATTTGAGAAACAAACCTTGTTCTTTTTTTCATCCCAATGTGCTACTAACTTACGCCATTGACCTTCATTAACTCGTTCATCTTTGTCTCCAATATTGAATCTTTACGCCGATTACTCAAATGGCAAATAATATAGCCTACAGAGCTTTGCCCTCCAACTTCGGAAATGATCATTCAACTTATGTGCAACATTGGCCTCCTTCCCAGCAGCTCCCAGAAGTGTCCAATCAATTGTCACCTACATAAATAAGTGCTCCCTTTTATCAATCAGCGCTAAGAATAAATCCTATGAGGGCATACAAGAAAAAAGATGGAATACAAGATCATTATGAGTTAATAAGATGGCATATAAGATATAATTAGGAATTAGATGAATGAACAATTTATATGAGGGCAACCAACTACACCGGTACACGCTGCCAAGTGGACTCAATCTTAGAAGCGTATAATTTATGCCAATCAGGAGCATCGAGTGGACACAACCGTGGATCACGTGTAATGACCCGTCCCGAATTCTAGGATTAGATTAGTGACTAATCATGATTAGTGAGGTTAATCGGTGATTAGTTAGGCGAAATCGGACGAACGATGCAAAATGACTGTTTTGCCCCTAGGCGTGGGTAAAATGTTGACTTTTCATTCTGGTAGTCAAATGGACTTTGGCCAATGACCGTGACGGAGTTTAGGACGTCACGAGTTCATAGACAGGTGGCACGTTCAATTTCAACATTCGAGGATGAAGTTATGACGTTCGGAAGTTAAGGGCATTTTGGTAATTTTGATTAAAGGAGGCAAATAGTTGACTTTTGGACTGGGAGCTCTGATGGCCAAGGGCCGAGGACCGTTACGTAGATTGGGACGATACGAATCTATAGACAGGTGGCATGCTGAAATTGGACTTCGAATGAGGAAGTCATAAGTCACGGAAGTTCGATTTCACTATGCACGTACTTCGAGACAATGATGAGGTGGCCTATTCTGATTGGCCAGATATTTTAAGTGGGACCCATGGATGAGTAACAAGTGTCACTCATCCCATCGGCTAAAACCCCTAAATTGTGGATCTCACTAATTAAATATTATTATTTCTATTATTTTGTAATTAACCTATCTACCACTAAATCCTAACCATCCATCTAATTTAATCTCTCAAATCCTAACCATCCATTTAATCCTCTCTTCTCTCATCTGATCAAACATCACATTTTGTTCTTCTTCAAACACAAACCCGAAACACCATAACCCTTCATTTCTTCATTTTCCATTTCTTGAACAAACACCACATCTCAGCACCATGATCATGTTGTACTCGTGCGTGTGACCGTGAGAGAGTGAGGACACGACGGCGAGTCACGACGATGGACGGCAACCGTGAAACCCTGCAAACCCGTGAGCTTGTTTACGGGTCAAAAATGGTGGATGGGGTTTTGTTGTGTGTTGAATGGGTTGGTCGATTCCATTACGTCTTAGGGAGTGAAACGAGTTTGTAGAACTTGGATTCGAGGAGAATGGTGGCCGGAAACGAGAGATATCGATAGGGGAAAGTCGAGCTTGCGGTTCATTGTCCAACAGGTAACCTTCATCCTCTATTTTTAAATTCTGGGTTGAGGGATCTATTGGGGAGGTTGAGACGGTGAGAATGGGATAAACGGGAAGTGTTTTGGTGGTCGGACGGCAGAGAACCGACCGGGTCAAGCCGCGGGTCACAACGACCCGGTTGTAGAGTTCGGGTCGACCCGACCAAGGTCAGGGATGATTGATGACATCATCCTGCTGACGTCATCATGTCAATGATGACGTCAGCATGTCAGATCTGACAATGTCAACTGACATGTCAGACAGAGGACTAATAGGAGCTTGACACGTGGCACTGTCAGAGGGTGTCAGTGCTGACGTCATGCTAACGTCAGCGTTGACCAGCGAGTGTGGGCGCGTGTGAACAGTATTTTGAGTGGGGCCAACGTTATTTTAAAGGTTTCGACAATCCGGATCCAATGGTAGTGGTATGGGGTCGATCAGAGATCGTTAGGTTGGTCAAAATGAGGGTTTCACCTCGGGAAATGTGTACGGGACACGTTGAATTTTTCGGGAAAGTTAAGGGTTCTTAATATGAACTTGTATACGTTAGTAGTAACCTTTGGATTTGATTTGGACAGGTCAGGATGGCCCGGAGAGGTCAGATTAGCCCGGTGAGGCTTATGACACGTGTATCGAGGTGGTAGTTCGGACGGTCTGTGAGTGGACCTTGTTTTCTAAATTGGTGCATGCATACATGTTTATTATATGTTTTAATACATGTTTGGTGATGCCATGAGTGCATTCGGTTGTGGTTACATATAGGCACGTATTTCGAGGATTCGGCCTTATACGATGCCTATACGGGTCTGTATTTCTATGTTGGTTTAAATGAAATGGATTTGAATTTGCAAAAGGATAAACTCGGGTATGAGATGCATTTGGTTTTGTCTCGGGCATATGACGCTATTGATGGCCTTCAGGTCTAAATCGTGGTCGCGGCGAGTGCTATGTGCACGGCGACAGACGATACGACGCTCGCCTCCGGATTGGGATGTGTTCCTTCCGGAGAGGTCCCGATTCACGATCTATGGTCGGGTAGCCAATGGAGGCTCGACTTTGGAGTGCTGATGGTTTAGGATATCGATCGGTGATGAGTGCACCATGATCTTGTTGTGGTCGCGTCGGTTGATTCGTTCACGACGACATACCAGGATTGAGGGCGGTCCTTGATGGATGGTTGTACGCATCACTACAATCGGAGTCGTGACTGACCCAGTTGTTTTATATTGATGATTTTGAGTCAGGTACCCTAGATGGATTTCCAAGTTCATGGCGGTTTATGGGAACCAGCATGAACCCTGGAAAGGTTATTGTGGTACATGACGGTTTATGGGAACCAGGCATGAACCTTTAAATGGATGTTATAGATCATGCTGGTTCAGGGGGACCGGGCATGAATGTTTATGTTATGTATATATATGTATTCATATACCTTTTTGTACTTCTATTATCTCCTCCGGGGAGGGTCGTTGGCCTGGGTAGACCCCGGAGTAGTCACGGAGCACCGACTGAGTGGAGTCGCCCCCAGTTGGGTTCCTTACTCTCAGGAAGGCTTAGATTGTAACCTCAGGGCGGGTCATTGGTCTACGGACATTGACCTTGGACTCTGAGAGACTTGGGTTTGAGACCCCGGGTAGCACGCGCGTAGCTTTGGAAACCGTGATAGGATTGGTTGTGTGAATTATATGTATATATGATGTATATGATATATGGTTATGAGATATGATATGTGATATGTACAGGTTTCGGGTAGTGGCCTATGTACGTGGTTTCATTATGGTTTTGGGCTGAGTCCCACATGGATTTGGGCAGTGGCCCGTACGGTTGATTCTTTCATTATGATTTTGGGTTTAATTCCCAATTATGGTTCTTTTGGATAAACAGTTTTCGAATGCATGCATGATTTTTAGTGAAGGGTAAAAATGTCTTCGTTAAACATTTTTATAAACTCTTTTTTTTGTCCACTCACAGCTTTTAATGTTTTGACTGCCCTTCAGGTTGACAGCGGATGTGGACTGTAGCAGAGATCGATATATCACATACCTCCTCCGAATCCTGGCGTACTCTGATAGCCCGAGAGGGCAAATGTTATAAATATTCCTTTTCTGACTCTTCGTGTCATACGGGAGCAGGGTCGTCCCGTATTAATCCCAGAGGGATTGGGATGGGTCTTGTCAGCATGTTATCAGAGCATGGTTTGCTCATAGGATACTCAGGACGCTCTGATACTGTCAAGTGGTATCAGAGCGGGGGTTGTCTCTATTCGCGCAACTGTGTAGCTGTTGGAGTGTTGCGCAAGTCGAGGATGTGATATCTCAATGGGCTATAGTTTGTGTTCAACCTGATAGTTGGGATGCCGGTACAATAGTTAGTAGGATTGAATCGTGGTTAGTTTTGGTTCAGCATTTGATGCCAGGGTTGCCATAGTACTGTCGAGGTTGGCAGTGTGGGACCCTACGAAAGGATAAACGTAATAGTACTTTGGAGTTTTGATCGTGAGACGGTTAGTAGGGATCGTCTCTCACGATACTGTAGGATCGGTTATGATGATTGGTTCGGTGTTGTGACCATTCGATGGTCGGATTTTGTTGAGTTTAGTGGCTATGCTGCTAGGAGCAGTCGAGTTTGTACTTATCGGTTAGACCTAGATGGTTGTCGTGCTACTCTAGTTGTGATGGATAATTGGTGCAACTAAGGTCTTGGAGGACCTGGTAGACGATAGTGGTTGAGTCGAGTTATGACTGGTTAGAGTTGGTTGGACAGGTTACCAGGGTTGGTACTTGTCGATGGAATCCCGAAGTGGGGATACATAGTAGTTGGTACGAGTGGTTGACTCCATTGGATGCAAAGTCTAGATCGTGATGTCTGGTGATTAGGTATGCACGAGTCTGTGGCAGGCACTACTACCGAAAGTGGTTGTAGTTACGGTTGTTGGGAATCGGGGACGTTCGGGGAACGTTTCCTTTTCTCGTATGAGATGCCAGGGTGACTATACCCAAAGTTGTTGGGTACGACGGAGGCAGAGTTTCTCCAGGATTGTCAGTTTTGCACACTGCGTGCTGATACTGATACAAGTGTGGATACTTGTGTGCTAGTGTTAGTGCTAGTGTTGGGGTTTATGCTGATACTGATGCTGGTGTTAGTGTGTTGATATTGATGCTGGTGTTAGCGTGCTGATACTAGTGTGAATGCATGTGTGCTGGTACTTAGTGTACTGGTGCTGGTGCTGGTGATTGTGATGACGATGAGTCACGAGTCGGGATGTGACTCCGTTGTGATGGGCATATGCTCGGCATCTGCTGTCCGG
The DNA here is from genome assembly GCA_032719365.1 of Prinsepia uniflora. Classification (NCBI taxonomy): domain Eukaryota; kingdom Viridiplantae; phylum Streptophyta; class Magnoliopsida; order Rosales; family Rosaceae; genus Prinsepia; species Prinsepia uniflora. Next base: position 46,041,049 of record CM064865.1, on the reverse strand, counting down.
GAATGGATCACGGATAGTGATGGAATGGATTGGATCCAGCAGTAGTTAAGACGTGAGGATCGAGTCGATTTGTCGCGGTGTTTAGCGACCAGTTGGTCAGGATTGGTCAAAGTTGGTCGAATATAGTGGTATACAGAGATTTGACTGCAGATCACAGCAGGAGTCTGTTGTGACTCTTCAGTCGAGTAGTACATCAGATTAGGATGAATTGACATCCTTTTGGATGTACATATAAGGTCGTAAATGGACATGTGTCCGTAAACAGTCAAAAAAGGGACTCGTGGATGATGTCTGGGTATATTGGTTCCGACATAATTGGAATTTCGGAATTGAGAGAGTTTATGATTGAAGTGACTAGAGGAGTGCGGGTTTTCCGCATTGGTAATGGGTAATTTGAAGTCATTCGGGGTGACTTCTCAGATTATACCATGGTAGATGATGGTAGATGACTGTAGATGATGTTTGTGTCACTAGTACATTGGTCGTGTCTTGGCTGGTGAACCCGGGATTTGTCTTAGGTCATCAGGAGGAGATGAGTATATCGAAGTTAGGTGACCGAGATTTCTCATTTTCTGCTTGGTGGCAGACGATGTTGGATTACGTGGTGTGGTGAGTGCAGTGAGTTTTGGTTGCATTCACGTAGGATGGATTTTGGTGTCATTATCTTGGATCATCCTTGGTCTCAAATAATATAACAAATAATTCGTTTTTCATACTAGTCTCAGTATATGTGGATCACTTGTGCTCGAAAGTTAGTTCTTGATCTTTAATGGAATAGATGAAGTTTCATTTGTTAACTTACTCCTAAACCCTTCATGGCCCTTAAAAGTCTTGAGGTTGGGGCAGAGTTTGTTAACACTTGAGTTATCTTGGAAAAAATATATATATGCCCTTAGTAAGAAATTTTCAAGGTGATGTCTAGGACATGAGATGATCCATGCTATAGGCCAGCTCTAAGAAGTAGGATTTTAGAATTCCAAAATTGTGTTCACACTGAGAAGTAGGACTTCGGAGGTCCAAAATCATCCTTCCCTTGCATATATTCTTTCTACCTGGTCACTTTGGACTTGCCCAAATGCGGACAATGGTTCGAAATCCAAGCTAATGACTTGGGCCGCACGGACGTAGAAGTCACCATCTAAACTTTGAAGCTATGTGACCATATATAACTTTGACTTCCCAACGTATAAATTGTTTCCTATTAAATGTTTTAGAGTTGCATGAATCTCAAAACCTTTCTCTTTAAAATCTTACTTTTGGGAACAGGTAGCGCCCTTTTTGTTTATTTTCTCCTTAACCCTTCGTGATGTGTGGATTTCGTCACCACACACTGTAAACTCGAATCTATGGACATGAGGTGGGGCGGAGGTTATAACCACTTGGGTTTGGTAAACCTCTATTTTGAAAACTTCCATCGGTTGGTTATGGTGTCTAGGAGGGTTATGATTGGTGACAAGCAGGGCACTAAGAAAGAGGACTCCAATGGAGTACATACCGTAGCCGCAATAGCCTCAGGGTGTTCTCAAAATGAGTCCTTGCCTCTCGCGTTACATCAATCCCAATTGGCCATGATTAACATTGAATGATGGAGGGGATTGAAATATATTTATCAGTACGTGCATGCCGTAAGCCCAGGAATGTACTATGAGAAGCGAAGTGGGAAAGTTATTCATATCATTCTAAAACTCTATCTATTACATTGGAAGATTGTATACCCTCCCTGCAGTTCCATGATGCTCGGATTTCATCACTAGCCCCCCAATGACTAAGTGAATCTTGGGAAGTGAGATCAAAGGTGCGGGCCATTCTTTTCATGCACTGTCACGTAACTTTTATGTCTTATGCAGGTTCTAACGATTTTCCTTTTATGCATTCACACAATTCTTCATGTAGACTTTTATGTGTTGCATTGATTTGGACATTTTTGAACTTGTGTTTTTTCATATCATTGTCGTTATCTACCTTGAATATTCTTGGTTATACTCTTTAACTTCTTTACTTACTTGTCATGACCGGTCCCAAATCCCCCGGAATTAATGTGGGACACGCCTGATCCCGTCTGACACAAAGTGTCAGACCAAGGAAAATTCCATCTCTAGCCCTTACCTGGGCTATCAGAGTGTGTCAGGATCGTAGGAGGAGGAGTGTGATGTCTCGTCTCTGCTACAGCCCGCATCCGCGATCAACTTGAAGGGTAAACATTAAAAGTCGTGAGTGGACAAAAACATTCATTTCATTTTAAAACATTTTCATATAAGATACTTTATGCCCTTCACTAAAAGCATATGCATGCATTCAAAAACTGTTTATCAATCATTCATAAAACCATTTGAAAACGTATCTCAAAACTTTTCGAAGGTTCATGTCAGGTCCCCATAAACCGTCATGACCCATAAACTTTCAAGGGTTCATGCCGGTTCCTATAAACTATCATGAACCATAAATCCATTTGGGTCCCCGACCCGAAATCACAAATACCCGTAAATTCATATATGTGGGAACTTGGCCCAAATCATTCTCAGTGAAATACCAAAACATACAATACGGGGTCTCCGCCCCAAACCATTTCTAAAACATCGAAGACGGGGTCTCGCCCCCAAACACTTTATGAATCATAAAACACGGAACACAGAGTCTCTGCCCCCAAATCACTTTCTGTAAACCACATACATATCAATATACGTATAACCCATCTACGGCACATCCGAGAAGATGCCAACTCGGGGCTCACAGCCCCTAGGGAACATATCCCCGATGTATGTCACGATTAATCATATCTATCTAGTGTGCACACTACTCGGGGTCTCACTCCGAGTCTTCTCCCAGGAATCTCCATCTGGGAGGCTCAATCTCTGGATCTAGTCCGAGCTCTCTCTGGATCTAGTCCACACATCTCTCCAGAATCTGGTGTGGGATCACATCATAAATTGTAACCCCCACTCCTGGAACGGGATCCCTATGGGGATACCCATTCTGGTCCGTGGATCGTAACTCTCCATGTAACAACCCGTACCTTCGGGAAGGGTAAAAATGTACTGTTGTAAAAGTTTTGTATAAAAGGACGATTTTGCCCTTGTGAATAGTGGGTCAAAAGTTGACTTTTTGATTGACCGGTTGGTTGAGTGTTGACCATTGACCGTGACGTAGTTTAGGACGTCACGAGTCCGTAGACAGGTGGCATGTCCGATTCGGACAATCGGAGAAAAAGTTATGACGTTCGGAAGATTGAGGGCGTTACCGTAATTTTGACTAATCGAGGAAAATGTTAACTTTTTCTTGGACCTGTGATTTTCATGTAGACCGAGGACCGTTAGATAGGTCTCGACGTCTTGAGTACAACGACAGGTGGCATGCTATCATCGGACGTCAGATGAAATAGTTATGGGTCTGAGAAGTTCGAGGGTAAAAAGGTAATTTTAAACCTAGGGGCCTTTTAGTCTTTTTCCCCTTAAGCCTAATCAGATAAGGCCACTTGTCTTGAGTGGATTGGGATATTTTATACTGGTCCATGGGAATGTGGACACGTGGGAGAAAACCAGAGTGTTCTAGGCACGTCTAAAATGTGCACGGCCACAAATTGTCCAATTTGATCCAGTGCATTTGGCTTCGACATAGAGAAACAGAGAGGAAGAAATTGAGAGTGGGTGATCGATTCAGGGTGTGTGGAAGAGTTTGGTGGATTGTTAGAGTGACAGAGAGAGGAGAGTGAGTAGGTGATCGTGTTCAGGGAGTGAAAATCGTGCACGGAGACACGGCGACGGACGGTTGATTTTCTGAGAAAACAGAGAGACGGTGGCACTGTGGCGGTGGTTGTGCCATTTGGCGGCTCAAACCAAGGCAATAGGAGGCTCAGGTGATTGCAGGGGACTCAACTAGCACCGTGGCACACGGCGGCGCAGACGGTGGTGGACGGTTCGAAGGTATGGTTTGAATCCCCTGTTTTTCCCGTGAATTTGTTTTCAATAATCGTGGACTCTGGGCTAGAGTCGAGGGAATTGGTGAGTGAAGTGAAGTTCAGGGAGGTCCTAGGAGTCGTCTAGGATGGTCGCCGTGACGGGGGAGGACCTGGGTGGCTGGTGGCCAAAACAGGGCTCGCAGGCCGTCTGTTTCGAAGACGAAGTCGAGGGGTTTTAGGCCGTGATTCTTCGATGTTAGGACGGGGTTAGATTGCTAAGGACTGGACGAGGCTATGGGGATTGAAAGGAACTGAAATGGTGGAGGAATTATAGAGAACCGGTCACGCCGGTTCAACACAGTTGAACCGGGTGACTCGAGGTTGAAGATGCACTGTAGCAGGCTCGTGAGGCCCACGCGCAGCCACTTTGGGCGGCGCGTGGGGGCGCGTGGGGAGGATTCCGGCCACACTTCCAACATGGTTTTGGTTCCAAATGTTCTAAGGAATCCATTGGTGAAATTTTTGGGTTAATCGGACGGTTTAGGGTTTACGTTTAAATTACGAATAAATTCCCGACAAATTGGGGAAATTAGGGTTAATATCCTTGATGCCTAACTGTTTTATTTATGTTTTATGATATGAAATATGGTTTTTATGCTTTTTTGATGATGATTATATGTGGTTGATATGTTTGCACGTTTTTCGAAACATTTTCGGATTTTCGCACGTTTTTCGAGAAAAGCTGGATTTCGGATTTTGATGCCATACTTAGGGATTTCAATTTATAATTGTTTTCTGATGATGATAAATGGATTATGAAACATGATTTTTGATAATCGCGGGTTTTGGTTTAAAAAGTGGATTTCCGGATTTGGGTTCGGAATGACAGTTTTGAACGCCGGAAGGGCTTCGAACCTGGGATTTCGAATTCAAGTTTGGCTATGGATTTAGAAATGGTTTTACATTGAATTTGGATTGGATTTGCTGGATCTGGATATGGGTTTAAAGACCCGGATGTTCTGAAGGATGGGGGACGGGCCCGGATTGAGTTTAAGGACTCGGGAGTTTAAAGACTCGGACATTTATGATATTACCCCCATAGGCCTATTGAGTTTAAAGACTCGGGAGTTTAAAGACTCGGATTAGATTTGAGGCCTGGTTGAGTTTAAAGACTCGGATAGACCCAGCAGGTTTGATCAGACGTGGTTTTAATATAGTGGTTTATGAAATACATTATATCGCTGATGTTGTGGTTTCAAAATATTCGTTAGGCATGCATGTTTTCAAAACGGAGGGAACAAATATTATTATTATTTTTCCTTAACTCTGATTTGATGATAAACTGTTTTTGAAACTTTTATTTATTCTACTCCACTCACACTTTTTTCTTTTAAATTTTCCCTCCAGGTAGTGGTGATAGCGTTGGGGTGAACGTTGAGGCAGGAATCGAGGCATAGAGCTTCTGACATTCTTCCGTTGCGAGATTAGCATAGTAGGATTTTGTGCCCATTTTGTAGAACTATGCTCTGACTGACAGTTGTATTATATTTACTCCTTCGTCTGATAGTTATGCTTATGGTGGTATTAAGGTTATTTTGGTACTTTAAGTGTGATTGTCAGACGGGAGCAGGGTTCGTCCCGGGTATCGAGGTGATATTTGGGACGGGTCCTGACACTCCAGGTCGACGTCTGGACTAGACCATATAAACATATGGAGGGTTCATATACCTTTCAAATACTTTCTTTCTTTCTCAAAACACATTTCAACTGGGTCTCATACCCGATCATTTCAACAGGATTCCTCCAATCCGATTCAAATCTATTTCACAGGTCTCGGCCTAAATCCACAGTTCAACAGGTTCTCATGCCCAAATTCTCATTTCACAAACCGAACTGGGACTCAAGCCCGATATCACAACCAACTGGGCCCTAAGCCCGAAACCATAAAACAACAGGACCTCAAGTCCGATTTCACAACCAATAGGGCCTCGAGCCTGATACTAGAGTCAACTGGGCCTCCAGCCAGATATTACAACCAAATGGGCCTCAAGCCTGAATCATATATCAACGGGACCCTCGGTCCGATCGTATAACTCAAATGGACCGCCGGTTCGATTCCTTGTCAAATAAAATGGACTCTAAGTCCGAGAGTTCGTAAATCAAATGGGCCTCGTGCCCGATTTCATATTTCTAAACCCGAAACCAAGTTATGAAACCCTCATTGAAAACCTAGCACGTATAAGCATCATATAAAACCGGAAATCTTGAAATACGTGCAAATACGTAAATCCTAGGCTAACACAAAAAAATTCACTCATGGCATCACAAAACATATATTAAAACACTTATAAAACATTTATGTATGCATCAAATTCGAAAGAAGGGTCCACTCAAAGTCTGTCCGAAGCCGCGCCTCGATACGCATGCCATAAGCGTCTCCAGGGCCAATCGTCGCCTCCGAGATTCCCGAACCTGTCCAAATTAATTTAGAGGGTTACTAATAGCCTCATTAACCTCTCATTGAAGTCCTATAATTTTCCCGATTTTCTAACTATTTTTAAAAGCGAACCTAAACCTTCGGACGTCCCGAACTATATCGAAACCATGTCCGATTGACATGAAACCAGCCACAAAATGTTTGTTACATCGAATATATGATTTCACATGTTGGAAGCGTCCTCAAATTCCCTAACACGCGCCCTGGGAGTGGCCTGCGCGTGGGCCTCACGCGCTGGCCTACTGTGCACCGTCTTCAACCCCTAGCTGGTTCAGGCTGGCCGGTTCAGTCCGTTTCCTTCAACAAGACTGGCGTGACCAGTCTAGGGTTCTATCCTCCTCATTTTGGTCCATTTTCAATCCAATTCAATCCTAAAATTCCTATTTTCTTATTTCCTATCCATTCCTATCCTTAAACCTAAGCAAAAACACCTAAAATCTATAGTTCAATTTTGAACCTCACGGTTCAAGCTTCTCAGTTTCCTTCCCACAGCTTCTCAGCCGTCAACCACCGCCAAAATCATCCCAACATCTTCTAACTAACCCAATAGCCTCATCCTAATCATCCACAATCAACCATAATGTAAAAACCAAATTAAAATGGAAAATTGGTTAAACCGAGTACCTCTCGGTTTGTGCTTCCTCCACGCAGCCGTCCACGACGGTTCCGGCCTCCTGCATCCGTCATCAGTCCCTCTCTCACTCTCTAGGTCCTTAGGCATGATCAAATGGGGTTTGGATTGGATTGGTTTGGGTGGAAGTGAGATCGGGTTGGGTTTGTTTGGATGAATGGAAAACAAATGAAGATGATCGATGCATGTATGTTAAGGGGTGGCTAGTGGATGGCTGACACTTGTCACTCATCCATTGGTCCACTAACAAATATCTGGGCCCCACTTAAGACCAAAAAGCATCTGTCTCGAATTTAGTGCAATAGTACCTTCGTACTTCCATGAACCGTAATTTTTCCGTCGAACGTCCGAATTCGACGTGTCGCCTATCTACGGATTCATATCATCCCGATCTACGTAACGGTCATTGGCCCTCGGACATCGGACCTCCCGGGTCAAAAGTCAACTTTTTGCTCCTATTCATCCAAAATTACCAAATTGCCCTTGGACTTCCGATCATCATAACTTTTCCCTCGAATGTCGGAATCAAGCGTGCCACCTGTCTATGAACTCGTGACGTCACGAACTACGTCACAGTCATCGACCAAAGTCCATTTGACCACCTGAACGAAAAGTCAACAATTTGCCCATTCTTGGCGCAAAATCGTCATTTCGCCCGAAGGTCTGCTAATGCTCGTCTAATCCCCGATTAGCCTACGCTAATCCGTCATTAATCCTTAATTAATCTCGTTAATTCGGGACGGGTCATCACATTACTTACCTATAACCTGTTTTTCATAAATACAATGTTGTTTGCATATTTTTATTCTCCACATTTCATGACTATCTATCTCACTTGCCCATTTCTCTCATCTATTGTCGCGATTAGGATATGACTCTCACATTGTATGTTTGTTGCATCTCAGGTCCATATGCATGACCAAGCCAAAGCTACCGATTCCAACACGTAGATCTCCACGCTTTTCTAGTTCTAATACACAACCTAAACTGGGAGGTGAGTTAAGGGAAACAAAGTTTGAGAATTTGACCTTAAAACCCATCTTGGAACCTACTTTTGAGGAAGGTTACGAATTTGAGTCATCTTCTTCCCTTAAACACCAACTTGAAAGTGAATCTGAAATTGAGATGGCCAACAACGAATATAAGTCTCTTTGTTAACATACTTGCGCAACTGAGTGGGGCATAGGACCCTCCTGCATTGTTTTTCCCCTACCTAAGGAAAACAAAACTAGCATTGAGCTTAAGAGTGGTTTCCTTCATCGACTCCCAACCTATTATGGGTTACCCAATGAGAATCCGAATAAACAACTTAGAACTTTCCAATTTGTGTGCAATAGCATGAAACCAAGTGATGCTGGTGATGAACTTTTGCAACTTAAGGCCTTTCCCTTCTCTTTGGTGGATAGGGCCCAATCTTGGCTCATGGACTTGCCCACCAATCATATCACTACTTGGAAACAACTTGCAGACTTGTTTTTGGCCAAGTACTTTCCCATTTCTATGATCACTTCAAAGAGGCGAGAGATCGCATCCATTACCCAAACACCAAACGAAACCTTTGGTTCATACTATGATCGTTTCAAGGTCCTTTGTTCTACTTGTCCTTCACATGGTTTCTTGGAGACTAACCTAATGAATTACTTCTATGATGGTCTCAAACCCATGGATCGAGACCTTCTTGATGCAGCTTCACATGGGGCATATATGGACTTAGATGAGCCCAAATTAAGGCAATTACTCTAGAGTAGGGCCACCAATGATGCCCACTATGGCATGTCTCACAAGAAGGAGGTAAGTGCACTTAATTCCAAGGGTGCCTCGGATGAAAAGATTGAAAAGCTCCAATCAATGCTTGAACAAGTTTTGGACTTAGAAACCAAAAGGGATATGCACCCTAAGGGGCCTATTTGTGGCGTGTGAAAATTGGATCGACACCTAAGTGATCAATGCCCTCAAGTTACAACCTCAAATGATGGCATAGAACAAGCCAATACCTTAGGAGGATATCAAGGGGGCCAACGGTTCAATAACTTTAACAACTATGGAAAAGGCAACCATGATCATCCTAGATTCAAGTGGTGCAGCAATGAAGGATTTTTGAACCCTCCAGCTCAACACCAACAAGGGTACTCACGGCAACAATTCATGCCCAGACAGTCGACGCCTCATCAACCTATGGGTATGCAACAAGCTCCTCCGGTTCATCAATTCTCTAACCCAAATTATGATAAGGTGTTTGCACAATTAGCCGCTTCAACTCAATTCCTTCAGGACAACCAAAAACAAACAAAGGAGACGTTGAACACTCATGGTCGTGACATTTTTGAAATGAAGAAGCAAATTGGTCAAATTGTCGACTTCATGGGACAAGTCAAAGATACGAGGAAGTTTCCTTCACAAATCGTTCCCGACCCAAAGAACAATGCTTTTGAGCATGCTAGTTATGTTACAACTTGAAGTGGGAAGGTTTTTCACGAACCTATGCCCAAGGAAGGCCCAAAATCAAGTTCTAAGGATGCTAGGAAGGAAAATGACGAATTTTTTGAGAATGAGTATGATAAGATCACCATTCCAACGAAGGAAGTGGCACCAATTTCAAAACCATCCAACCACAACAAAGGTAAAAATTGTGCCTCTTCAAATTCTATTCCTACTAACACCTTGTCGTCTCGTGCACCCAATCCGAGCAGATTTGCAAAAATTAAGAAGGATGAGAAGTATGAGGAGATCTTTGACATATTCTGGAAGGTACACGTGAACTTGCCATTAATTGAATGCATCAAACAAGTACCCACTTATGCCAAGTTCCTTGATGAGTTATGCACCCAAAGATGGTAAACCAATGGAGAAAGAAGTGGTTAAGGTAAACGAAACAAGTCCTTTGATAATGTCATGCTAGATTTAGGTACATCAATCAATGTTATGCCATGCCATATATATGCATCAATGAATCTAGACGAATTAAAAAAGATAATGTGATTATTCAATTAGCAGATCTTTCTCACGCATATCCAAGGGGATATGTAGCAGATGTTCTTATGCAAGTCCATCAGCTTATCTTTCCTGCTGACTTTTACGTACTTGACTTGAATTAGAGTCCTTTGGATAACACACCAATACTTTTGGGACGTCCATTCATGAGGACTGCAAGAACAAAGATAGATGTCCATAATCGTTTTCTATCCATGGAATTTGATGGGGAGATGATCGAGTTCAACATCTTCGAAACTATGAGGTATCATGTGACGACCCATCCCGAATTAACGGGATTAATTAAGGATTGATTACGGATTAGCGAGACTATTCGCCGATAAGACGAGGATTAGCGCACGTTCAGGCGAAATGACGATTTTGCCCTTGGAATGGGCAAATCTCTGACTATTCATTCGGAAGGTCAAATGGACTTTGGCCGATGACCGTGACGTAGTTCGTGATGTCACGAGTTCATAGACAGGTGGTACGCTCGATTCCGACGTCCGAGGAAAAAGTTATGACGTTCGGAAGTTCAAGGGCATTTTGGTAATTTGGGCCAAAAGTAGACTTTTGACCCGAGAGGTCCGATGGCCGAGGGCCAAAGGCCGTTACGTAGATCGGGATGATACGAATCGGTAGACAGGTGGCACGTCGAATTCGGACGTTCGACGACGAAGTTACGGTTCACGGAAGTTGTAAAGTACTATTCACATTAGCGCGTTTTTCGAGGCAAGTGAAATTAGGTGGGCCCAGGAATTTTTCAATGGCCCAATGGATGAGTGACAAGTGTCACTCATCCACTGGCCATTCAATTCATTTTCATTCATGCATCGCCCATTCTAATTGCATCGGCCATTTTCCATTTTTCCATCCACCCAAAACCCAACCCGATTAACCTTTTCATCCACAACCCAAAACCTTGACCCTGTGATCATTGAGAGACCCAGAGAGAGATGAGGAGGACTAGCGGGACATGGTGGCTAGCCCAGGCAGCACCGCCGTACACGGCGGGGGAGAAAAACCTATCGAGGTATCGGTTAAAACCATTTTCAATCCATTTTCAATTTCTGCTATTATGGGTCGATTTGGATGGTTTTAAGGAATTAAATAAGTTGTTAGGAGGTTAATAGGAAGGTTTTGAGAGTGGTGAGACGTCGAGGAAACTTGGGAGGAGTTTTGGATTGTGAACCGTGACAACCAATTTTTGGACCTATCGGATTTAGGGTATTTTAAGGGTTCTAGTTCATTAGGTTAGGTTCCTAGGATCAAAACTAGAAGTTCGGGATTGATTAGGAGCAAAACGGGTGAAAATTGGACCGAGAAAGGACCTGGACCGGTCACGCCGGTCCAGTTGCAGGAAACGGACACGACCGGCCGGTCTGAACCAGCTGTCGCACGGAAGAAGATGCATTGTGCAGTGGCGCGTGAGGCCCACGCGCAGTGCAATCTGAGGGCGCGTGCAGGCGCGTGAGGAAGAATTTGAGGGTGGTTCCAACATGTGAAATCATCTATTCGATATAACGAACATTTTATGACTGGTTTCATGTCAATCGGACATCGTTTCGATAGGTTACCGGCTGTCCGAAGGTTTAGGTTCGAGTTTAAAAATAGTTAAAAGTTCGGGAAAATTGCGAGGCTTTGGTAGGAGGTGAATTAAGTAGTTAGTAACCTTCTATTAAAATTTGGACAGGTTCGGGAGTCCCGGTGACAGTGATCGGCTCAGGAGAGCCTATGGCGCGCGTATCGATACGCGGCTTCGGACGCTCTGTGAGTGGACATGTTTTATGAATTCGATGCATGCATAAATGTTTTATAATTGTTTTAGAATATATTTTGTGATGCCATGAGTGCAATTTTTTGTGGTAGCTTAGGATCGACATAATTGCACGTTTTTCGAGGTTTTTAGCTTTATGTTGTACCTTCGCGTACCGTGTTTTCGATAAGGGTTTAATAAACGGATTTTGGATTTAGAAACATGAAATTGGGCACGAGACCCATTTGATTTACAAACTCTCGGACTTGGAGTCCATTTGATTTGACGAGGAATCGGACCTAAGATCCATTTGAGCTACACGATCGGACCGAGGGTCCATTTGATTTATGATTCGAGTTTGAGGCCCAGTTAGTGTTACTATCGGGCTTGATGCCCCGTTGATTTATGATATCGGGCCTGAGACCCATTTAGTTGAGATATCGGGCTTAAGGGCCCGTTGGTTGTGAAAGAGGACGTGAGGTCCTGTTGAGTAATGGTTTTGGGCCTAAGGCCCAGTTGATTGTAACATTGGGCTTGAGTCCCAGTTCGATTTGTGAAATGAGTATTCGGGCATGAGACCCTGTTGAACCGTGGATTTAGGCCGAGGCCTGTGAAATGGATTTGAATCGAATTCGAGGAATCCTATTGAAATGAATCGGGCAGGAGACCCAGTTGAGAAATGAGTTTTGAGAAAGAAAGAGAAAAAGAAAGAAAGTATTTGAAATGAATGAACCCTTCGTATGTTTATATGGGCTCCTCTAGCGTCGAACTGGAGAGTCACGATCCACAGACCAGAATGGGTATCCCCATAGGGATCCCGTTCCAGGAGTGATGGTTACTATATTATGTTGTGGTTCCGGACCAGATTCCGGAGAGATATGTGGACTAGATCCAGATAGAGAGCTCGGACTAGATCCAGAGATTGAGCCTCCCAGATGGAGATTCCTGGGAGAAGACTCGGAGTGAGACCCCGAGTAGTGTGCACACTAGATAGATATGATTAATCGTGACATACATCGGGGATATGTTCCCTAGGGGCTGTGTGCCCCGAGTTGGCATCTTCTCGGATGTGCCGTAGATGGGTTATACATATATTGATATGTATGTGGTTTACAGAAAGTGATTTGGGGGCAGAGACTCTGTGTTCCGTGTTTGATATCGTGACTATATCGGGGATGTGTTCCCTAGGGGCTGTGTGCCCCGAGTTGGCATCTTCTCCGGAAGTTCCAGGGATGGGTTATATGTACGAGTACGTATGAGATTTTATGGAAAAGTGATTTGAGGGTGGAGACCCTGTGTTTTATGATTTAGAAAGTTATTTGGGGCAGAGACCCTGTATTCGATGTTTTGAGAATGGTTTTGGGCTGAGACCCACGTGATGCGAATTGGGCTGAGTCCCTATTGTTTTGATTTCTATATTCCATGTTTTAGATTGTGATTTCGGGTGGAGGACCCAAATGGATTTACGGTTCATTACAGTTTATGGGAACCGGCATGAACCTTTGAAAGGTGTTTGTGGGTCATGACGGTTTATGGGAACCGGGCATGAACCCTTGAATGATTTCAAGAATATGTTTGATAAATTGAATGATTTTATAAATGTTTTAATGAACAGTTTTTGGAATGCATGCGTATGTTTTTAAGAAGGGCATAAATGTCTTTGTATAAAAATGTTTTTAATAAATTATTATTTTATCCACTCATAGTTTTCGTGTTTTATTGCCCTTCAGGTTGAACGCGGGTGCGGGCTATAACAGAGACAAGACATCACTCCCCTCCTCCTACGATCCTGACGCACTCTAACAGCCCCGACGAGGGCTAGAGATGGAATTTCCCTGGTCTGACACTTCGTGTCAGACGGGATCAGGCGGGTCCCAAGTTAATCCCAGGGGATTCGGGGCCGGTCCTGACACATCCTACTACTAGTGTTAATTATTGCTTTGTAATTGACATTGTTGAATCTATGTCTCCGGAATACTTGAACCATATATACGACGATGAACTCGAAATAACCATTCAAGAAAGAGCAGGACTGACCCAATTCAGAACTAATTGAGGTCTTTGAACCCGGAATCCTTGAATCAATCATGGCCCTAAATGAAATGTCGAGATATGTAAGTCCTCCTCCTCCTATTCCAATCACTTTTGGAACTAATAAAATGCTTCAATTTGTTGTCCAAGCCCTTGAACTAGAACTTAAGGTACTTCCGGAACATTTGAAGTATGCATTCCTTGGAGATAATGACACCTCACCCGTCATTATTTCTCCAACTCTGAAACCTGATCAAGAGACAAAACTTCTGACTGTACTCAAGAAGTACAAGACCACAATTGGATAGACACTTGCAGACATCATAGGAATCAACCCTACCACTTGTGTTCATTGTATCCTTCTTGAAGATGATGCCAAACCCACTCGGGAAGCACAAAAGAGACTACACCCACCTATGATAGAAGTAGTTAAAAAGGAGGTAATCTAACTTTATGATTGTGGCGTTATTTACCCTATTTAAAATAGTCGTTGGGTATCTCCTGTGCAGGTTGTTCCAAAGAAATCTGGAATCACTGTAGTAAAGAATGCCGAGAATGAATTAGTGCCTCAACGAACCATCATCAGACATAGAGTTTGCATAAATTACTGGAAACTCAATGCCACTAAAAGGAAATACCACGTTCCTTTGGCCTTCATTGACCAAATGCTTGAGAGACTTGCAGGACACTCCCACTATTGCTTCCTTGATGGATACTCAGGATACAACCAAATAAGCATCGCTCAGGAAGATCAAGAAAAGTGTAACGCCCCGGAAATTCAGAAAATGTAATTTTGTAATATAATGAATAAATGATGTTTTTACCCTTGTGAATAGTATGGTCAAATTGTTGACTTTTTGATTGGTGAGTCAAACGGACGTTGACCGATGGCCGTGACGTAGTTCAGGACGTCACTAGTCCATAGACAGGTGGCACGCCCAATTCCGACAATCAGGGAAAAAGTTATGACGTTCGGAAGCCCAAGGGCATTTTCGTAATTTGGACGAAAAGGGGGAAAATGTTGACTTTTTGTTTGAGCACTAATTTTCACACGATTCGAGGACCGTTAGGTAGGTCTCGATGCGCGGAGTACAACGACAGGCGGCACGTCAAAAACGGAGTTCGGATACGAACGTTACGGGTCACAGGAGCCTAGGGGCAAAATGGTAATTTGTCCAACCAGGGGCAAAATGGTCTTTTAACCTTGATCAGACCATGACACCTGTCTTTTGTCTGATACTTACCTCAGAAAACATAGAATCGGGTCTTAAGGGAAACACAATGATATTCCCTTTTGACATCTTTTCCCCAAATTAAGGCTTAATTCATCATTATGTTCAATTGACCCGTGATAAACCCCAAACTCGTCGTCATTATGCAATTGAATGTCTAAGTAGGAGAACTGAGAGAAAGGGACTCGAGAGGTTGAGAGAATTGGGAGAATTTCTCTTCGAAAATTCAGAAACTATTGGGGGAAAATCGAATTCGAATTTGGGAGCCAGGAGAAGAGCAATTGAGGATTACATTGAGTTGCTAGGATCAAAACAAATATCTTTGCAACAAAAACGAGAAGAAATCGTGTCGAATTGAGGAAGAACAGACGCTGCCATGGCTGCCAAAAATCGACCTTGAGTTCAGTCAGTTAGAGGTAAGGTTTTATGAAATTAATCTTGTAGAAATGTTACTTATACTCTCACGATGCTAACCATATGAATTAATTGGAAAATAAGGCATAGAATCGTGAAACCCGATTAGGAGACCCGTCGAAATTCGATCGTGAGTCGTGAAGATTTGGACCTTAATTGAGGTAATTGAACTCACAGAACTGAAATGAAGATGCATTAGATGAGATCAGTTGAAAGAACGAATCGAGATAAGGTCGAATTGACTGAGATTGCATCGGATCCTATCGCGGGTATTTCAACCCGTTTATCAGAAAAACCGGCGAGAACGACGCACTGTAGCATGTACTGTGCTAGGCGCGTGGCTTTCACGCGCAGCCGCTTGCGGCGGCGCGTGACGGCGCGTGGGAAGGATTCTAGCAAAGTGTTCAACATGAAACTTGATGTTCTCAATGATACGAACCTATCCGCGTTGGTTTCAGGTCAATCGGATATGGTTTCAGTGTAGTTCCGAGTACCCGACACGTTTAATTTATATTAAAATAATATTATAAAATTCCGAAAATTAAGGGATTCTTATATGAGGAAAATATGATAGTCTAGTAACCTTAAATCACTTTGTTTGACAGGCTGGAATATTCCCGGGACGTCGGAGGAAAACGAACAGCTCGAGGCTGAACAATCAGGACGGTGTGTGTGAGTGGACTTTTGGTTTTCTAACTGTGATGCATGCATATATGGTTTAAAATGCTTTATTATATGATTTTCTATGATTTGACATGATTGATGTTTTGATTCGGTGATTTCTCGATTCTCTCAGTTTTATGATTATTATATTATTATATTTTGGCACGATTTTCGAGAAATCATGAAATTGGTTAAAAATGATATTGTGGGCGTGAGAACCCAAGTAAATAATGATTTTGACGCGGATTTGGAGTTACATGTGAATTTGATGATTTTGATGATTTTTGGTATTCTCGTGATTTTGTGATTATTTTAATCAGTCTTTTGGGCACGTTTTACGAGGAACGTGCAAATGATGTTTTGGGCTAGGCCCGGATTAAAAATGATATTTGGACTCGGATTATGAGTCAGTGATTGATTTTATGGAATTACGTGATCGTGGCAACTCTGGTTTACGGTTGCACGAATTTACGTGAAAATGATATTTTGGGCTTGGGACCCAATGGAATTGTGTTTCTGATTGGATTTGTATTTCCATGTGATTATATGATGATATTGATGATTTCGGATTTATAAAGTAAATCGGGACTTTGGTTAATTTGGGGCTGAGACCCTGTGTCGATATGTGATTTGATTTTCTATGCAACTGTTTTTCACTAGTTTTTGTGATGATGATGTGTTGCGGATATTTAGGACTTTCGGGAGAAAATATGTTTTTCCCCGGAGTGCACCCTGGAGATAACGCTCGCCTTCGGGATGGAAGTGTTTACCCCGATGAGGTCACGTAGCACGGTCTTTGTCGAGCAGGCGAGGGAGGCTTGACTCAGATCAGATGTGCTGGATATACATAGATCGGTAAGTGATGTGTTCACTAGATCTGGATTGCCGGCTGGTGATGTGTTCATAGCGGCGGATGCTCGGATTTTGAGCGGTCCTTGAGCCTATTGATATGCACGCGTTGCAGGGATAAAACGTGACTCTAAGCAACAAGATATGGAAATAAGTCCCGTGGTTTTGTGGAAATTGTTTTGATTGATCCACTGAACATATTTAATTGATTTCTTATTATTACTCGTGTTTTATGATATGAATGCATGTTTGTGAAAACTGGAGGGTAAGAAATGTGTTTTGGTAAATGTATTTATCAAACTTTATTTTGTCCACTCACACCTTTATTGTTTTATGCACCCTCCAGGCCAGTGCACAGGTACGAGGGCTAGAAACGAGGCAAGCGAGGCAAAAGAATAAATAGACCGTTGCGCACTCAGACACTCTACAGAGTAGGAATTTGACCCCTATCTGTAATAGTACCTATGCTCTGTATTGTCTTTGACTAGTCAAATTTGTGACGTCATTGGTCTGTAAACCTTAACTATCCCTTGTCTGACAATGTTTTCGGGATTTGTTGTGTGATGTATGTATATAAGTTTGGTTACTTTCGGTAAATTTTTAGTTATGGTCAGACGAGAGCAGGATTCATCACGATTATCGAGGGATAATCGGGATGGGTCTTGTGAAAAAGACCACTTTCACGTCCCTTTTTGGTACGTTTTCTTACAGGGGGATGCCATTCGGTTTGTGCAATGCACCAGGTACTTTCTAACGTTGTATGCTTTCCATATTCTCTAATTATGTAGAAAAGATTATTGAAGTATTCATGGATGACTTTAGTGTATTCGGAGACATTTTTGATGCATTCTTAGAAAATCTTGAAATAATATATTGCAAAGATGTGTCGATCCTAGGCTAGTACTTAATTGGGAGAAATGTCACTTCATGGTATGTAACGACCCATCCCGGGAATCAAGATTATATTAGTTGTTAATGACGGATTAGTGAAGTTAATCAGTGATTAGTTGGACGATTTCAGACGGACTGTGCAAAATGACGATCTTTCCCCTAGAATGGGCAAAAATGTTTACTCTTTGTTTGGATGGTCAAATCGACTTTGACCAATGTCCGTGACGTAGTTCGGGACGTCACGAGTTCATAGACAGGTGGCACGTCCGATTCCGACATCCGAGGAAAAAGTTATGACGTTCTGAAGTTCGAGGGCACTTTGGTAATTTTGAGGGAATAGGGGCAATGGTTGACTTTTGGACGACAAGTCAAATTCACATGTTTCGATGACCGTTGGGAAGGTCTCGATGCCCTGAGTACAACGACAGGCGGCACGTCGTCATTGGGCAACAGACGACAAAAAACAGGTCTAAAAGTAAGAAAGGCATTTTGGTCTTTTGCCTAGCATTGGGATTAAGGCCCAGTGGTCAGGGGACACTTGGCTGTTCCAAAACCTTTGTCCATAGGAAGGGTGACACTTGGCCTCTAGAGACTTGTGGAACATTGGATGGACGACCGCCTTATTTTCTTTTAAACCAAAGTTGTGCACGGGTTTTGAAAATAGGGGAGCAGAGTGGCTGGGACTGTGCGTGTGTGTGAACCGTGAGAAACAACCCAAGTCCTCCTCAGTAGTGAGATGAGTGGGAAGGAAATTGAGGGGTTTGATGATAAGTTGGTGCCACCGTGAAGACTGTCGTGGGTGGCGGCTCTGAACCAGGAATCCCTTACAACCCGTGAACCTTAATTGTACACAATCAACTTCAAACCTCACTGTTTAACGAGAGCTTACGAAAGGAGGGTTGGACAGGGGACCCAAACACACGTGGAGGTGTCCACGGCGGAGTACGGCGACGATGGTAAGTCCTCTGTTTTCGTTAGCGGTTCAGTTGCACTCAGGAAATGATCAATCCCGATTTGGTGTTTATTGGTTCATTTTGTTGTTTGGAAATGTTTTGGAGGTTACATAGAGTGTTTTGGACTTGAGAAACCGATGGAGGAAGAACGGTGTTTGAAGGTTGATTGAACAAGTAAGAAAACAGGTTTTAATTTCATGATTTAATTAGCTAAAACAGTTGAGGAATTGGGACGAAATTAGTGGGCTAAACGGAATTCAAAAAGATGAAAAAACAAGGAAGAACCTCCCTCGACGGTTCGGCTGGACCGGGTTGAACCGAACCGTTCTGGACCCGGTTCGGTAGAGGTTGAAGATGAACAGTGTTAGGCGCATGGCTCCCACGTGTAGCCACTTCAGGTGGTGCGTGAGGGCGCAGGACACTGCTTTTGAGGAGGTTCCAACATGACTTTTAAAGTATTCAATATAACGAACATTTTGGCGCTAGTTTCGAGTCAATCGGACATCGTCTCGATATGTTTCGGGATGTCCGAAGGTTTTAGGGTTCGGTTAAAAATAGTTAAAAATTTGGGAAAATTACGGGGCTTTAGTAGAAGTTTAATGAAGTAGTTAGTGACCCTATTATGGAATTTGGACAGGTTTGGGAAAGTCGGTGATAACGGATTAGCCAAGAAAGCGTTAGTGCGCGCGTATCGAGGCAACGACGCTATGGTCTGTGAGTGGACTTTGTTTTCTAACTCTTGATGCATGCATATATGTTTTTATATGTTTTTTATACGTGATTCTATGATTTGTTTTATGATCTTGATAGTTTACAATTTTGCACGGTTTTCGAGGTATTTACAGTTTTGGAACGTTTTACGAGATTCCGAATAATGTTGTGTTTTGAACCTGGGTTTAATGATTTGATCTCGGGATTTGAAATATGATTTAATATCAATGATTTAAAAATGGATTTCGGAAAAGTGATTTCGGGGCTTGAAGCCCAGTTCAGAAAAATGGTTTTGATTAACGAGATTTCGGATTTTAGAATCGGATTTCTGAATGACGATTCGAGATTCAGTTTGGAACTTGAAAATGGATTTCCGGGTCGGGTTCAGAATGGTTATTCCGGATGTAGCTTACGGAATGATGGTTTCGAACTCGGATTTGGAAATGGATGATGAATATGAGTTCTGGGTTTGGATTTGGGATCCTGATGAGATTACGGATTCGGATTCGGATATGGATAGTGGTCATGAAATGGATTTGCTGGATCTGGTTATTGGGTTTAAAGACCAGGATATGATATGACGGGGGCAGGCCCGGCTTGGGTTTAAAGACCCAGATTGAGTTTAAAGACTCTGGAGTTTAAAGACTTGGGAGTTTAAAGACTCGGGAGTTTAAAGACTCAGATATTGATATTTCCCCCGTAGGCCTGTTGAGTTTAAAGACTCAGATTATATTGAGGCCTGGATTGAGTTTAAAGACTCGGGAGTTTAAAGACTCGGATAGATCCAGCAGGTTCGATGGATGGAAATATAGTTTCAAATATGTTTTGATTTTCACTGAGATTTGATGATGACGATTTTCGATCATGTTTTTCCAATGTTTTGGGCTATGCCCGGACCAAATGGTTTTCGATGGTTTTGGCCTGAGGCCCGGGGTTTGAGAAAAGGAAACCGTGTTTGGTTTTTCTTACATGTTTACTGATCCTGAATATTGAATGGTTTTATGATATGAATTTGATATGCTTGCATTGGTTTTTAATTGGAGGGTATGAATATACTTGTTTTATAAGCTGTTTAAAATTTATACTTTATTTTGTCCACTCACAGTCTTTTTGTGTTTTCGAGACCCTCCAGGTTGTTGCGGTGTGGGCTGTTAGTAGAGAGAGACGGAAACATCACACGTATGATCCACAGTAGATTTGGTGCACTCTGGGAAGTTTCAGGTGCTATTAGACAGTTGAATCGGGAACCCCTTGTTCGACTTACGTGTCCCATGGAGGTTGGACGTCGGTTTAGCCTCCGTGTCATGCGTAAGTTAGACGGGAGCAGGCTTCAGCCCTTAATCCCGGGGGATTAGGGGTGGGTCTTCACAAGTGGTATCAGAGCAAGGTTTCGTGTGTTCTGCGCTAGGTTTGGTTCCCAGAGTCGTGGGTTCATCGACTTGGGTGTTGTGGTGCTACTGTGGATGTGATGTCTCGACGCGGAACAGCCCGTCAGCAACCTGGATGCGATAGTGATAGTACGTTCGTTGTGGTTAGTTTGCGGTGATTGGAAGTGTTAGGATGTTAGTCGCTCGATACGCAGTACGAGATATGACGTACATTGGCTTAGGACCAGAATGGTTAGTGCGTTGGCGCTTGTTTTGCTTGATGGTTGGACTATAGGGTCGGAGATACGCCAGCAGGATTAATTAGGATGGTAGCCAGTGAACTACCAATAAGTAGGTTGGTCGGTCTTCGGGGGTTGAGAGTAGCCCGTTGAGCTAGTGAGATACGTGGGCCGGTTAGGCTGGATAGTGTTTGGAGGTTGATCGTATGGATGGGTGACCTTTGGTCAGCTGGGTTGAGTTTGGATTTGTTCAACTACGAGTGTCCATAATATTGGATACCGGTAGATGTTGGTGAGTAGAATCACGATACGGAATGGTCTTAGTTGGGTGTGACGACCCAAGTGGTAAGGCTGTAGTGAACCAGTGGCAGTTGCAGGTTTGGATAACCCGGACGACGGGGATGATTTAAGGAACCCCGTGGGATTACTGGATTGTATTGAGAAACACCTAAGGGATCCGTAGGAGTTGTGGCCTGCCTAAAGGTAGTAAGTAAACAGACGTTTGGACAGGTAGTCCAACAGTGGTATAGTTGAGGATGAAGCATCGTAGTTGGAATTTCGGAATCAGAAGATGCTGAGCATGAGACGATGAGATACTGTGTCTAGTTCTGAGGTGGCGTTTAGGTTGTGTGGTAGGTACTCTGGATTTGAGTTGGGAGACTCACTGTTGGGATGTCAGGATTTGTGACCC
Source organism: Prinsepia uniflora (assembly GCA_032719365.1). Classification (NCBI taxonomy): domain Eukaryota; kingdom Viridiplantae; phylum Streptophyta; class Magnoliopsida; order Rosales; family Rosaceae; genus Prinsepia; species Prinsepia uniflora. The sequence continues at coordinate 46,019,259 of CM064865.1, read as the reverse complement.
CCTCAGTCGAGGACAGGTGGTGTAGGACGTGGATGAAGTTCCACAGGATGACAGTGTTGGTGATTAGTGGAACCACCGGTGGAAGGATTGGTTGAGTTAGGGATAAGACGAGTTCGTTGTGACTCTGGTGAGGTTGGCGCGGATTGCTGACGGAACTAATGTGGAACATTGTACAAATCTTGATGCTGGTAGATACCGTCTTGTGAGTGGGTGTACTTGAGATTTGTGTTTGTTGACGGCGGATTTGCCAGATATGGTGGGACGTTGGTACAAGGTACGTTTGACTCGAAGGGAGTCGGGAGTGTTGAACCTGATAGCAGTGGTGTGTACCTTGTGATAGTTGAGCCGTGAGTGTTGGCTGGTGTGGTGTTGGAAATATCACGGAAACGAGATGGATTTGTGATGACCCCAGTACGATCGCGACGGTCTGCTGATGAACTAAGTTGGTTGAGTTGATTCACTGGGAGAGATGTGGGGACAGTTTGGGCACTGTCAGGATACTTTGGTTTGGCAGGTGCTAGACACCGGGTAGGAGACCCAAGTGTGAGACCAGTTAGATTTTTACCCAATTAGTTAAGGAAGTACGAGATTCGGAATTTTGAGGACGAAATTCTTTAAGGGGGAGAGAGTGTAATGACCCGTCCCGAGAATCGAGATTAGATTAGTTGTTAATGACGGATTAGTGAAGTTAATCGGTGATTAGTTGGACGATTTCGGACGGACGGTGCAAAATCACCATTTTGCCCCTAGAATGGGCAAAAATGTTGACTTTTTGTTCGGATGGTCAAATGGTTCATTTTGTTGTTCGGAAATGTTTCTGGAGGTTACATAGAGTTTAAAGACTCGGATTGTATTGCGGTCTGGATTGAGTTTAACAACTCGGGAGTTTAAAGACTCAGATAGATCCAGCAGGTTCGATGGATGGAAATATGGTTTCAAATATGTTTTGATTTTCACCGAGATTTGATGATGACGGTTTTTGATCATGTTTTTCCGATGTTTTGGGCTATGCCCGGATGAAATGATTTTCGCTAGTTTTGGGCTGACGCCAGGGGTTTGAGAAAAGGAAACCGTGTTTGGTTTTTCTTACATGGTTACTTATCCTGAATATTGAATGGTTTTATGATATGAATTTGATATGCATGCATTGGTTTTTAATTGGAGGGTATGAATATACTTGTTTTTTAAACTGTTTACAATTTATACTTTATTTTTTCCACTCACAGTCTTTTTGTGTTTTCGAGACCCTCCAGGTTGTTGCGGTGCGGGCTGTTGGTCGAGAGAGACGAACACATCACACGTACGATCCACAGTAGATTCGGTGCACTCTGGGAAGTTTCAGGTTCAATTAGACGGTTGAATCGGCAACCCCTTATCCGACTTACGTGTCCCATGGAGGTTGGACGTCGGTTTAGCCTCCGTGTTATGCGTAAATTAGACGGGAGCTGGGTTCAGCCCTTAATCCTGGGGGATTAGCGGTGGGTCTTGACATGGTAACCCAAGGGATAGTTTTAGGACATATTGTTTCTGCTAAAGGCATAGAGGTTGATAGAGCTAAAGTAGATCTTATGCGGTACTTACCCTTTCCCACTTCGGTGAGAGAAATCTGTTTGTTCCCTGGAAATGCAGGTTTCTACTTGTGATTCATTAAAGATTTCTCCTCCATTTCTAGACCCCCTATGTCGTTTACTCCAAAAGGAAACTTCCTTTGTGTTCATTGCCGAGTGCCAAGAGGCCTTTGACAAGCTAAAGGAGTTGCTCACCAGTGCCCCTATCTTATGTGCCCCCGATTGGTCTTTACCATTCGAGCTCATTTGTAATGCCTCCGACTATGCAATAGGAGCTACCTTAGGACAAAGAAAGGATAAGAAGCCCTACGCCATTTACTATGACTCTAGGACATAGGATTAAGCTCAAAAAAACTACACAACCACTGAAAATGAACTACTTGCGGTAATCTTTGCTCTTGATAAGTTTCGTTCTTACTTACTTCAATCCAAAGTTATTATGTATACAGATCATGCTACTTTGAAGTACTTGATGACCAAGAAGGATGCCAAACCAGGACTTATTCGATGGATCCTCTTGCTCCAGGAATTCGACATTGTGGTAAAGGATAAGAAGGGAGAAGAGAATGTCGTTGTCGACTACCTATCCAGGATCATGAAAAATTAGGAGGATGGCATCATACTTGTGACCTTTCTAGATGAACAACTCTTTGGAATATAGGTAAGTACCTCTACCACCCCTTGGTATGCAGATATTGTAAACTACTTGGTCACTAAAGCTTTCGCGAGTACCATGCCTAGATATCAACGTGATAAGCTTAAACATAATACTAGAACTTACCTATGGGATGAACCTTTCTTGTGGAAACAATGCTCTGATTTAGTTCTTAGGAGATTTGTCCAGGATAATAAACATAACTCTATTCTTGCATTTTGTCATACTGAAGCATGAGGGGACATTTTGGTTCCAAAAAAACTTCCCTTAAGGTGTTAGACTCAGATTTCTTTTGGCTTTCTTTATTTCGTGATGCTCATGAATTTTGTGCTACATGTGATAGATGTCAAAAATCTAGTAATGTAGGACCTAGAGATCAAATGCCACAAACCTATATACTTAATGTCAAGATTTTTGATCTGTGGGGTATCGACTTCATAGGTCCATTCCCTTCTTCGTTTGGTTTTGAATATATACTTCTTGTTGTGGATTATGTATTGAAATGGGTGGAAGCTAAAGCCACCCGTACTAATAATTCTAAAGTTGTTGCAACTTTCCTTCGCACTAACATATTCTCTAGATTTGGTATGCCCCGCGTAATGATTAGTGATGGGGAAGCCACTTTTGCAACAAAACAGTTGGCGCACTATTAAATAAGTATGGAATCACTCACAAGGTCTCTACTCCATATCACCCTCAAACCAATGGTTTAGCGGAAGTTAGTAACCTGGAGGTCAAGAAGATACTTGAGAGAGCTATTGGGCCTTCACGGAAAGATTGGAGTGCAAGGTTAGTGATACGCTAAAACTAAGTATTAAATTAAACACAAAGTCACACTCAACACTTAATAAAAACAAATGCAAATTAAAACCCTTTTTTGTAGATTGTAGCATTGATAAGTACGGATCATTCTTAACCGGAGATTGAGGGTACCTAAACATGATTATTGTTTGATTAATTAATTAGAGCATAGTTGATTGTTTATGTTATCCAACGCGATTAATCTGAACTAAGCTAATCTATTATTTACATGGTTAACTCATCTTTAAACCTAATTCATTCATAAATTATGCTAATTACAAAATCTGCGAAATTCCATAACCTTAGTTCTACGAAATACATGCATATTATCTCAAGTACGTGCTCGGAAATTTTCCCTATACACTTTCAATGATCTAGACTCGGGAATTCGCCCTATATCTAGTCAAGCATTAAGCACAACATCCAAGGATAACAAAAACCAAGATATTGAAACACATGGAAGATTATTGAAATTAAAATAAATTATAAAACCATAATAATATTAAGAATGAATCCATAGGTACGATATTCCAATGCAAAGAAAAACAACGGAGTAAAGAGGTAGAGTTACACTTTGAATTCTCGAGAATTCGCTCAATAGATGCTAGGTGGTTCGAAACTCTTTGGTGAGACACTCAAGAATTAGCCTTATATGTCAATAGAGGATGATGAATTGAGGAGGATGGTGTAGTTTACTTTTCACAAAGAATTTCGGCCTTAAAGGAAAGGAAGAATTGGTCTTTGCAAAGTTTTGGTAAAAATAATGAGCAACCCTGTACAAATAATGATAGAACCCGTCCCAATCCCCACGGATTATCGTGGGACGTGCCTGCTCCCGTCTGACACCACGTGTCAGACTAGGGATAACTCGCCACCCATTCGGGGTCCATCATAGTACAAACCTGTGCATGCATCATAAAACAGTTATTTCAAATGCTTTCTCAGAAGCACGACGTATTGCTTCCCAAATCAAAACAAGTGAAAAATGCTTCCCAATCAAAGCCATCATCTCAGTGGGATCTCAACCCAAACCAGATCATAGAAACAAGTATGGGTCTCAACGCAAACAGAAAACACAACCAGAAACTCGGCCCAAATCATAGAACACGTGGAAACACATCCCATGGGAACTCATCCCAATATCAGTCACGATTCTAATCCTAGCACATGTGCATATAGCACAGGACCGCTCACTCACCGCGACTGTTTCTAGATCATCGAGAACACATCGTCGATCAATCATAGAGTATCTCATCAACACTCCTAAGTTGAGCCTCCCTCAGTAATTGCTTCCTACAGCTGTTCGACAACAGGTAGTGCACCGTGACCTATCTAGAAGGAACATATCGCAGTCCAGAGGCGAGCGCCGTAACACCCGGGACAAACCCAAATGTTATAATCCTACATAGGGCCTCAAACATGAAACAACATCAAATGGGTCACAGTTCGAAAACCAGTGTCCTACGACACTTCATATCCCAGGATTCCTCGAATCCTATCAAATTCACAACTGGGTGTCATGCCCAAAATACCTTTCGTAAAACTCATAAATAGGCCAATTCCCGACTTATCTCACGTTTGACTGTCCTCTAAGTCAAACCTCAAATCAATTGGGTCATACACCCAAAAGATATTTCCAAAGCGAAAAACCAGTTCTCAATTCCAAAACACTTTCAAATCATAGTTCAACTAGGACTCGTGCCCAAATCTCGATTTTCAAGCATATCCGTGAAATCCTCAAAAATCCTAACTCAGTTCCTCGGTTTCACACCTCTCCGTGAAATCTTCGGAATCACATAAAACAAAAGCATGTAGCATACTCAATTGGTGCCCAAACATCACGTAAAGCAAAAATCTCGAACTACGTGCACTAATGGCATTTCAAAACAATTTCATAAACACATATAACATTTATTCATGCATCATAATCATATAATAAAGTCCAATCACAGACCGTCCAAAATGCGACTCGATACGCGCGCCATAAACCTTCCCGAGCTAAATCACCATCTCTCAGACTTCCAGACCTATCCAAATCAGACCCTCAATATCACTTCCAATAACATAACATTAAATCCCCCAATTTTTTTGGATTTTTAAACATATTTAAAATAAACTCTAAACCTTCGGACACCAAAAACTACCAAAAAACGATGTCTGATCGACTCGAAACTTGGGCCAAATTTTTTTTTACATCGAAAGGATGAAAACACATGTTGACCATGACCCCTAACTCTACCTCACTCGCCCCCACGGGCCGTTGCAAGCGACTGTGCATGAAGCCCCGCTCCGTTGCAAGCGACTGCGCATGAAGCCCACACGCTAGGAACAGTACCTTTGTTAACCTCCAGCAGAACCCGGTTTGGACCCGGTTCTCTGGTTTTCCAATTCAATCGAACCAGCAAACCGTCGAGATCGGTTCTCCTTCCTCCGACCACCTTTTTGAAAACCGTTCATCCCTATAGCTTCGTCCTCCCATTTCCTATCAATCCAGCTACTCAAAACCATGAAAATCGATCAAGGAATGTACCTCCAATTCGAAGAACCGTCGCCTAGTTTTCCAGCCTTTTGTCTGGGGTGCTCAGCCGTTAACCTCCATCCAAAACCATCCTTCCATGCTCGTACAGATCTCAGAAACACAACCCAATGCACAGATTCATCCCCAAACGTTCAAAGCCAAAAATCCAAAATTCAAACTTCACGGGTTACGGGTCTACCTTTTTCCCGCGACTCCACCGTCGTCCACGACGGCTCAGCCATCCTCCTTGCCGTCACCGAATCACCCTCAACCTCACTCTTAGTCTCACTCGGTCAGCATAGGTGAGGGGGAAGGATTGGTGTAACGACCCGTCCCGGAAATCGGGATTAGATTAGTTGTTAATGATGGATTAATGACGTTAATCGGGGATTAATTGGATGCGTTCGGACAGAGGGTGAAAAATGACGATTTTGCACCTAGAGTGGGCCAAAATGTTAACTATTCATTCGACCATCAAAAGGACATTGACCGATGACCGTGACGTAGTTCGAGAGGTCACGAGTTCATAAACAGATGACACGTCCGATTCCGACATTCAAGGGAAAAGTTATGATGTTCGGAAGGTCGAGGGCATTTTTATAATTAGGTTAAAAAGAGGGAATTTGTTGACTTTTTACGTGGAAAATAGTTTTCACACAATTCAAGGACCGTTACATAGGTCTCGATGTCCTGAGTACAACGACAAGCGGCACGCCTTCATCGGACGTCGGACGGTTAAGTTACGGGTCTGAGTTTGTGAGGGGTAAAATGGTAATTTGGACTTTCAGGTACAGTTTGGTCTCTTAACACTTAGGGAATTATGACTAATCGGATAAGGACATCTAGTTCAGTGTAATTGGATATTTTTTTAGCTGACCACAGGTGAGAGGACACCTGGCTAGCTCCTAGATGGTTCTGGCCACATCCTACACGGTTACAGGTTTTAAATTTGGGGCTTAATCGATCAAATGGGAAAAACTGAGAGCTAATCGACCATTTCTTAGTGTGGGTGACTGAGCTCAGTTCCCTCAACCCAATCTTTAATTCATGAAGAATAACTATGGGATGAAAGGATGTTGACGGTGGGAGTTGGCGGGCTGCTCGTGATGGTCGTCATAGGCGGTGGCCGGGAACCTGGGAAGCTGTAATCTAGGGAAACAGGGGAGATTGTAAAATGGTGGCACTCGACTAGCCTAAAGGCCTTATCCTTTTCCCACGAGTTATGAAGGAAAAAGTGAGAGGAAATGAAGAGGAAATCAGTGGTGGCCGCAGTGGTGGACGACGACGATCGTAAGGGGGAGTAGCAGTGAACTTCTCGATTCAAAGGTAAAATGGTAGGTTAGAATTTGGGGGCTGTTGTGAGGTCCTGATTATCAAGTTATGCTTCTAGGAGTGCCAGAAGATGGTTAAGACCAAAACCAAGAAAAATGGAGGCCGAAATCGGGGCAACTCGAGGAAGACAGGGGCCGGTTCACTCCTCAAGTTAGGAGGTAACATCCAGCTCCTTTTCTCACGATTTATTTATGTAGAATAGATAGAATTAGAGGGACGAAACTAATAGACTAAAAAAGATTGAAAATGGACCAGAATTGGACGGTTTTAGAAGTTGGACCTCCTGCACCGGTTGGAATGGACCTGTCTGAACCGAACCGGTCTGGACCCGGTTTGGCAGAGGTTGAAGATGAACAGTGCTAGGCGGGTGGCTCCCACGCGCAGCCCCTTTGGGCGGCGCATGAGGACCCCTTTTGGGGAAGGTTCCGACACGACTTTTAAAATATTCAATGTAACAAACATTTTGGCACTGGTTTCGAGTCGATCGGACATCGTCTCGATAGGTTTCCAGATGTCCGAAGGTTTTAGGGCTGGGTTAAAAATAATTAAAAATTCGGGAAAATTACGAGGCTTTAGTATGATCATTGTGAAGTAGTTAGTGATCTTAGTATTGGATTTGGACAGGTTCGGGAAAGCCGAGGATAGCGGAATGGCCAGGAATGGCGAAAATGCACTCGTATCGAGGCAACTTCGGAATGGTTTGTGAGTGGACTTTTCTTTCTTACTTGTGATGCATGTGACACGACCAATCCAATCCCCCGGGGATTACCGTGGAATGTGTCATGCTCCCGTCTGACCAGAGGTGTCAGACAAGGGATAACCTGTTGCCACTGCCCAAACGGGCTTCCAGAGTGCGCAAGAATCGATGGCGGAGGTGTGCGATGTCACCGTCTCTGCTGCAGTCGCATACGTAATCAACCTGAAGGGTATTAAAAACAAAAGCTGTGAGTGGACGAAAATAAACAAGTCTGTTTAAAACATTTATAAAGACATTTATGCCCCTCAGTAAAAACATATGCATGCACCAAAAACCAATTTCCCACATTTATTTAGAAATAACCATTAGGCCCTTAGCCCGGAAACCAAAGCATAGTTTCAAATTCCAAAAGTCAATCCAAGAGTTATTTCATAAATCCAGTGATATACATTTATTATTTTTCCATCTACGGCATCCCCGATACCTAGCGTCCCTGACGCTTGACGTCCCCGACGTCAATCTCACGGTATTAAGCAACGCGTGCTGCCCGGGGTCTCACCGGGCCCATATCTCTGACATCACCGATGTCTGACGTCCTTGACGTCTAATCATAGCAATCCTGCTCCTGGATCACTATACGGTCCGGCTGCTCCGTACAATGAGCCCTCGCAGGCAATGCACCGTGACTTCTCCAATGTCCCCGACACTTGGAGGAGACCAATATATATATCATCATATCGAGATGGTTTTATGGAACACATTTTATTATTCACTTCCAAAATATCACAAGGGCCCTGCCCCGAATTTCCATAAAACCATCATCAGTCTAAATAGTTGATTATCAAATCCGAAATCATTTATTCAATTCCATTTTAGGGTCCCCGACCCGAAATCACATATATAAATCAACTGGGCCCCTGGCCCGATTTCTCAAATCAACTGGACCCCTGGCCCGAATTTACTTTATCAAATCCGTAACTGTTTCATAAAATCATATAACGAACCTATTTGAGTGTTCAATTGAAAGGATTAAGGTGGATTTGACAGTGAACAAACCGGGTCATCTCGCGGGTCAAACGGACCCATTTACCAGAGAAACGGGCGAGGACGGTGACTGTAGCAGTCACTGTAGCAGGCGCATGGCTTTCACGCGCAGCTACTCACAGCGGCGCGTGACGGCGCGTGGGCAGGAATCTCGAGGTGAGGTCAACATGACTTTTGTCCTATACAATGTAGGGAAGTTGCACCATGAGCTCCCGAAAACAAAACCGTGAGGGTGAGGCCCAAAGCGGACAATATGGTGCTAGATGAGTCGAGTCATGACCGAGGACGGTCGGGTCCTGACAGCGTGCATATATGTTTTTATATGTTTTCTATACGTTATTCTATGATTTTCTTTATGATCTTGATGGTTTATGGTTATGCACATTTTTTGAGGTATTTTACGGAATTTCACGTTTTACGAGATTTCGTCTCATCTTTTGATTTGACTGTGGTTTTAATGATTGGATTTCGGGATTTGAAATATGATTTGATTTCAAAGATTTGAAATGGATTTTGGAAATGTGATTTCGGGCTTGGAGCCCTGTTCATGAGATTTCGATTTTGAAACTGGATTTCGGATTTGGTTTGAGACTTGAATGGAAAGTCTGGATTTGGGTTCGGGATGATGGTTCCAGATGCCAGCTTATGAAATCAACGTTGCTAATTCGACTGTGGATTTTCTATGGTTTTCACTGATTGAATACAAAAAAGGTTTTGGGTTTAAAGACCCGGAAAAAGTGAAAAACCCACTGGATCTGGTTTTGAGTTTAAAGACTTGTATTGATTGATGGGGGGGAGGGCCCTGGATTGATATGTTTTGAGTTTAAAGACTCGGTATATGTTTTGAGTTTAAAGACTCGGTATATGTTTTGAGTTTAAAGACTTGGTGATTGTGATACCCCCCGAGGCCTGTGATTGTGTTTTGAGTTTAAAGCCTCGTTGATATCCCGGGAAGGCCTGGTTATTTGGACATGGTTTTGAATTTAAAGACTCAGACGCACTTGAGATCTTGTAAGCTTGTATTATTGATGTTTTTCACTGGTTTTCGGATGTTTTGGGCAGTGGCCCTGATGATATGGATTTGATGAATTTTGGGACTGAGTTCCCGTATTTGAGATTTGAGGATGAGGCCTGGATTTGAATGATGGATTTGACTCGGGTTTTCAAATGGTTTTCATTAATGGTTTTGGATATAAAATGGTTATGGAATAAGTTTGGTATGCATGCATTGGTTTTTTTAAATGGAGGGTATAAATGTAATTGTTTTATTGAACTGTTTTGAACTTATACTTTATTTTTGTCCACTCACAGTCTTTTGTGTTTTTGATACCATTCAGGTCGTTGCGGTGCGGGCTGTTGGTCGAGAGTGACGGAGACATCACACCCGAGATCCACAGTAGTTTCGACGCACTCTGGGAAGACCTGATTCTTTGAAGACGGTTGGATCGAGAATCCCTTGTCCGACTTACGTGTAACATGGAGGTTGGACGTCAGTTTAGCCTTCATGTCATGCGTAAGTTAGACGGGAGCAGAATTTAGCCCTTAATCCCGGGGGATTGGTGGTGGGTCCTGAAAATTGGTATCAGAGCGAGGTTTCGAGTGTTCTGCGCGAGGTTTGGTTCCCAGAGTCGTGGGTTCGTCGACTTGGGTGGTGTGATTCTACTGTGGATGTGATGTCTCAACGCGGAACAGCCCTTCAGTAATTTGGATAGGATAGTGATAGTACGTTCGTTGCGGTTGGTTAGTAGCGATTGTTAGTGTCAGCATGTTAGTCGCTCTATATGCGGCATGAAGTCTGACGTAAGTCTGCTTAGGGCCGAAACGATTAGTGTGTTGGCACTGGTTTTACTTGATGATTGGACCATAGGGTCGGTTACGCCAGCAGGATTAACCTGGATGGTAGCCGGTGAGCTACGGAGGAGTTGGTTGGTCGGCATGTGGGCCCCGAGAGGAGCCGTTGAGTTAGTGAGATACGTAGGCTAAGGAGGTCGGTTGACGGTGGATGATTTGAGGAACCCCGTAGGATGACTGGTCTGGAATATAAGTACCTGAGTAAGAAACCCCAGGGCAAGTGCTTAGTTTGGAAACCGTGAGTTGGGGTTTGTGGTCGGTAGTCGTGGTGGTTGGGCCGATTTACGGCCGGATTGGGGTGTTGCTGCTAGGTGCAGCTGAGGTAGTGGCTGATCAGTGAGTGACTCTTGACGAGTCCAGTACGAGTGCGGCGTGGGTTGAGCAATTTGTTGCTCAGAGTTGTGGATTACGATAAGGGATGTTAGTTTCCCCGACTCGAGTGTAGATTGAGGGTTTTGGCTCGGTAAGAACAGAGGTTCAGGATTGGTGTGTTGAGAGCACTAGATCGGGATGATGTGCCACGAGCTGAGATACTTGTGCACAGTACGATGGGTACCTCATGAGTTGAGGTTGTGATAAGGATTGAAGATGCTAGTGTCAGGAAGATGTGTTGACCAAACGGTCAGGATGCTGTTAGGTGATCAGAGTAGCGTAGTGGAAGCCCGTTGGACCTAGGCTTCGTATTGGATCGGGCTACGTTTGCATGGTCGGGGTTGACTGCTCGTGAGGTTGGTACTAGTAGACATTCCCCTGACATGTTTGTATATGTCGGCTGGTGCCGAGGATGACACCGAGTGAGTGGCGACTTTGAGAGTGGTAACTGGAGAACTCAAGGTCAGTGATTGACGATGGAGGATGCCGATAGTTGGTGACTTGTATCCTAGCAGGTGCTTGGATTGGATCCTCGGGAAGGATGGGCATACACGGTGTTAACCGACATGTGAGATGGTTGGTGAGTTGGTTTGAGTACGGACACATGGTCGTGATCCGTAGAAGTTGAGGATCGCCTACGGATAGTGGAGTTGACATTTGGACGGTTTGTCCAATGGCGGTATTCGAGTTGTGATAGAAATTTTACCAAGCACAAAAGATGTACTAGGAAAAACCTCTACGTGTAATAAACTTTGCAAGTGCACAAGACATAAAGATAGTATAGATGCAAGCAAAGGTCTATCCCACGAAGACTTGCTCAATGATATCCAATTCTGTTTAACTCAATTGACTTAAGTGGAGTAATTAAAATGAAATGGGGGGTTTGTTATGTTTTATGAATGAAATAAATTAACTAATAATAACTAAGTCGAGCTAGGGTTTCTATCCACCTTTACCAATTAAAGTTCCATTAGATTTCCTTGATTAGATTACTATGCATGTATCTGAATTAAGTGCCCGTGCAGGGGTCCGGCTAAGGTTCACCGCACACATATTATCTTCTCTTAGATTGCATGTTTAAGCGTGATGTGCCCACCCTTAAACAACTATTACCGTTGGCGCGTGATAATGCATGAAACATAAAGAAGATTTAATGACACTACACTATCCCTAGAAAAATGATCTGCAGACCTAGGAAGTCATGAGTTTCGATTACGAATAAGATTCCCCCTCTTAAACGTGATGCCATAAATTGCAGGGTGAACACAAACATCAAGGTGATCCGTCAAGCAATTACATCGACAATTATACACAAATAAGGTAGCTAAGCTTATAAGCATAAATTGAGCTCATGAAGCGCAGTAATCCAATAAATCCAGGCATTCATAGCATTCATAATCAAGAGCCAGAAATCAAACACGAACTAACATGGCTAGGGCTTCAAGTAACCCTAGCCCTAATTACACTACTCAATCATTATTGAATAAAATAAGGACATAATTAAATGGTGCAAAAATATAAATAAAGCAAGAAATAATAAAAGGAAAATGAATAAAAGAGATAAAGGAAAACTCCCTCAAGGTAGACGTGTTGAACTTGAAGATGCTTGAATTATAAAGAGTGCTTGAATTAAATTACAAAACTCTAAACTAAGAACATGGATTGAAGTACGAATTTTGACAGAGTTTTGGGGACCTTCAAGAGGTAAATTCGGCCTCCAAAAACAATGAGAAAACATCTATTTATAACCCCAAACACCTGCCCTAACATCTCCCTCAAAGAAAAGGGAAAACAGACCCAAAACAAGGAGGAAAACTCCTTTTTTTTCTGAAAAACCATAGTTGGCCGTTTTTTGTATCATCCTTGTACAAGGAGTCCTTTTCCTTCCTTCTTTCCACTTCTTGACTTTATCTTTGACTAGGAATTCATTTAATGCTATCCTAAATCAGATTACATTTCCATAAAATAAAGGAAACATGATAAATTGCGGTTAGGGAAGTTAATTAACCCTAGCCATGTACAAGATGGTTTCTTAATTTCCAAGAAACTTCATTTTCCCTGTTTCTTGCCTCTTTAACTTCAAGATCTGATTAGGAATATAATAAAGTCTTCTTATCCAAGTCAATCCATGTCATTCCTCATTGAGAAAGGTAGGAAAATTCGTCCAAAGTTACTTGATGCACAAGTAAACCCCCTAAAACACCTTTAACCGCATTTTGTGGGCTTCTAGGGGCTAGGCCGTGACTTTAAGGGTCTTGGTGGATCTTAGTCATGTAAATGGAAGATGATGAGGCCCTTTATGAGTCCTTGATGAGTCCTTAAAGATTTAGCCTTGGAAAGATCACATTTCATTGCAAAACATGATTTAAACCTCAACTAAGCAATCTACACAAACTTCACAAAAGAGATCATTTTCTCCTATTGTTTGAATGATTATAATCAAAAGAAAAGTAAAAGGGATAAGAAATAACGTTGAAATGATGCTTAATTTTTGACTTATCAAATACCCCCAAACCTATCTTTTGCTAGTCCCTTGGCAAAACAACAAAATAAAAGACACGATCTAGTTAAGATAAACATTTAAACCTCTAGGTTCACCTAGTAGGAGGAGTTTTGTCTCCTGAGGGTTATAGCAGCACGATACCCACAAACGTTTTACTTAACACAAAAGACGCTCGAAATCATGCATCAACAAATTAATAAGAATCAAAAATAGAAAACAAACTCACACAAACCAAAGAACATGCCATAACCGTGAACTCAAGGTGTCAAGTGTTTATACCAATATCCCAAATGATCAAACTAGAAAACAACATCATCTAAACACCCAAGAAAGATTTCGCCTCGACTCTAATCCTCACTAGGCATCACTCAATACGCTCAATAATCCTAAGGCTTTCACTCAGCAAGCATATGTGAAGAGTTTATGTAAAGAAAATCAAGTTAATCACATATGGATTTCAATGAAGAGAAGCACTTTATCTGAAAATATGATCTCACGAAGGAATTGAAGTTTAAGAACAGGGATAAGTACCTTAATCCTTTGCATAACTATTCACAAGATCAATAGGCCTTCATTCAAGGGTTGTAATGGGGCTAGGATCATGGGTTTAGAAAGAAAAGTTGGAATTCAAAGAACCTAAACCGCATCAAGGCATGAGAAGTTATGACTCAGATCTTGAGTCTAGATGAAATCGTGCCTAAGCTCACAAAAATGCTCTAATTGAGGTACATGGCTCACTAGACTCAACTCTAAGTTTATTGCTTCTTCTTTTTTTTCTTTTCTCTTTTTTTCACAATTTTTTTTTCTTACTTTTTTTCTTTTCACTAATGAACTTGATACATTTTTGTTTATATGAGCCAAGCTAAGATCATGCAATAACTTCCTCAATTTACAAATAAACGAGCGATCTTTTCCATTCAAGCATACTTCCATCACATGAGTATATGTAGCACAAAACATCAACATATTTCCTCCTCACCATGAATCTCATTTGATGCAACCTTGACACAAGTTTAGATTATAGGGTGTAGCCATTATGAACGGTTCAAAACTTGGTTAGGTCATATTGTAGGTGAAGAACAAAACGGCCAAGTGTTTGGCTTCAAAGGGGCTTAGGGAGCATGCAATTTGGACGGGCAAAAGAAGGGCCTTTAAGAGATAAAACACACATAGCCTATATAAAATCTCATAAGCAATCATACATCAAATCAAGAGCATCCAAGAGATATGGTTTCTTAAACATCAATGCAAATAGAAAAAGATCATGCAATTATGAACAAAGTGATGAGTGTTTGAGAGTAGAAACATGTAGATCACTCAGAAATAAAGGAAATCAAGCTCAAAAATCTCACAATGGTAGTCTCCACTAATTTTCTAAGTATGCTCAAATTTAATTGTTTTGGTTGCTTAATCACTTGATTATGGTATTGTGAAGTGCAAGTGTGAATTCAATGGCATTGTCAATGATTCTTAGTAAGTACAAGCAATTCTCATGTTCTATACATTCATATTAACATGTTTAGGCATAAAAACTAGCATCACAAAACAAAAAACAGCAAAGAATTCAAAACAAAAAACAGTAAGGAAATAAGAGCAGAAAATTAAAAAAAACAGCAAGCATTTCAAAACAGAAACTGAGTTGTGTACCCCTAAACTTAAGTCCAATACCCCCAAACCTAAATGAAAAATTGTCCTCAATGTTTTGAACAAAAAAGGAAGACAAAATCATGAGTTAGAAGGTAAAAAACGTCCATATGAAAGAGGGAACAAACCAGGGCAAAGTTGAGCACTTAGAATGCTTGCGGTCCAAGAGGCACTTGAGGGGCTCCAAACCTGGCCCTCCTTTAGTGGTATCTTGCCTGCAACATAAATGAATTGATTAGTTCTACAAGTAGAAATCTACTTCCTAGACTTTAACATTTCATGGAATAAGTACAATAAAGATTTGATGTAAGTAAAAACTGTTTGATCCCAATAGACAAGTAGGCATAATGATCGAAGTGTGGGGGCCATGGAGGAGCTTTGGGCGGCTTGGGTAGTGGCCTTGAGCCTTGGGTGGAGCTGAATGTCTCAAAGGTTCATACCACCATCTTGATACTTCCTTCATCTTGCCTCCTACAAGTATCATTAAACCTGCACAAACCATTAGGCACAACATCAAATTTCTCACCAAAACAACTAAATTGAGTAAGGAACTTAAATGGTAAAGATAAGAATAAGGAAGGCCTTAGAAAAGTAAGGATAAGAGGTGCTTGAGGAGTTGAGGCAGCAAGGATAGGTGCTGGAATTTCAGGGACCTCAAGGATAGGTGCTGGAATTTCAGGGACTTGGCCAAAACTTGGTGCAATGCTTTCGGGTTTGGTTCTATTTCATGAACATCAAGAGCATGACCCGAGGTGAATTGTATCCTAGCAGGTGCTTGGAGTGGAACCTCGGGAAGGATAGGCATACACGGTGTTAACCGACATGTGAGATGGTTGGTGAGTTGGTTTGAGTACGGACACGTGGTCGTGATCCGTAGAAGTTGAGGATCGCCTACGCATAGTGGAGTTGACGTTTAGACGGTTTGTCCAATGGCGGTATTCGAGTTGCGGATTGAGTTTCATGGTTGGGAAAAGGTGGACATACTTCCAACCTGGTGGGAATCTCGGAATCAGGAGATGATGAGGTACTGTGGTTGGTTCCGAGTAGGGAATTTGGTTGTGTGGTGGATACACTAGATTTGAGTTGGGAAACTCGTGGTCGAAATGCCAGGATTTGTAAACCCCTCTTTAAGTGTGGACACTTGTGATGTGTTCAGGAGTAGACAAGTACTTAGTGACGCCGCATGTAGCAAGTGTTAGGAAATGGTGTTAAGATGGATTATAGTCGTTGTGATGACATGATTAAGGACCATTGTGAGTTCCGTGGAAGGATGACGGGAGGAAATGGAAAATGAGTGACTATAACTAATCGATATGAGGTTATTGAAGAGAACCCATAATCTAGACGTGTCGGATCTGATGTGATACTGAACCGAATGACTCTAATAGTGACACGTGTTTGACTCGTAGTCAGGTAGTGTGGATTGGTGATAGTAATTCCATAGGTCGACAGTGTTAGTGGTTAGTGGAACCACTGGTGAGAGGATTGACTGAATTGGGGGTTTAGGAAGTTGTATGGAAGTTGTATGGAACATTGTATGAATCTTGGTGCATAGGAGTACCGAGACCGGTAGATGCTGTCTTGTGGATGGATGTAATTGAGACTTGTGTTCGGCGACGGCGAACTCGCAAGAGGTATTGGGACATTGGTATGGGGTACGCTCGACTCGAGAAGGAGTCGGATGTGTTGAAACTGGAAGTAGTGGTGTGGTGGCGTACCCAGTGTTGGGTTAATCGTAGGTATCTGTAAGTGTGAAGTTAAAGGTACCTTGGGTACAAATGGAACAGCGTTGATCTCGGAGAAAATCAATGGATTACGAGATGGACTCGAAGTTGGTTGAGTCCTTTCACTTGAAAGGAAATGTAGTGACAGCTTGGGAACTGTCAAGATAAGTTGGATTGGCAAATGATGGAAACTGGGTAGGAGACCCAAGTGTAAGATCAGTTGGATTTCCCCTAGTTAATTACAGAAGTACGAGATGTGGAATTTCGGGGACGAAATTCTTTAAGGGGGGAAGATTGTAACGACCCGTCCCAGAAATTAGGATTATATTAATTGTTAATGACAGATTAGTGACGTTAATCGGGGATTAGTGGGATGTGTTCGGATGAACGATGCAAAATGACGATTTTGTACCTAGAGTGGGCCAAAATGTTGAATTTTCTTTCGGGCAGTCAAATGGACTTTGACCAATGACCGTGACGTAGTTCGGGACATCACGAGTTCATAGACAGGTGGCACGTCCGATTCCGACATTTGAGGGAAAAGTTATGATGATCGGAAGGTCGACGGCATTTTCGTAATTAGGTTAAAAAGAGGGAATTTGTTGACTTTTTATGTCTCAAAAAGTTTTCACACAATTCAAGGACCATTAGATAGGTCTCAATGTCCTGAGTACAACGACAGGTGGCATGCCGTCCTCGGACGTCGGACGGTTAAGTTACGGGTCTGAGTTTGTGAGGGGTAAAATGGTAATTTGGACTTTCAGGGACAGTTTGGTCTTTTAACACTTAGGGAATTGTGACCAATTGGATAAGGACATCTGGTGTAGTGTAATTGGATATTTTTTTAGCTGACCACAGGTGTGAGGACACCTGGCTAGCTCCTAGAGGGTTCTGGCCACATCCTACACGGTTATAGGTTTTAAATTTGGGGCTTAATCGATCAAATGGGAAAAACAGATAGCTGATCGGCCATTTCATAGTGTGGGTGACTGAGCTCAGTTCCCTCAACCCAATATTTAATTCATGAAGAATAACTAAGGGATAATAGGATGTTGACGGTGGGAGTTGGCAGGCTGCTCGTGATTGCCGTCATAGGCGGTGGCCGGGAACCTGGGAAGCTGTAATCTAGAGAAACAGGGGAGATTGTAAAATGGTGGCACTCGACTAGCCTAAAGGCCTTATCATTTACCCACGAGTTATGAAGGAAAAAGTGAGAGGAAGTGAAGAGGAAATCAGTGGTGGCCGCAGTGGTGGACGACGACGATCGTAAGGTGAGTATCAGCGAACTTCCCGATTTAAAGGTAAAATGGTAGGTTGGAATTTGGGGGCTGTTGTGAGGTCCTGATTATCAAGTTATACTTCTAGGAGTGCCAGAAGATGGTTAAGACCAAAACCAAGAAAAATGGAGGCCGGAATCGGGGAAACTCGAGGAAGACAGGGGTCGGTTCACTACTCGAGTTAGGAGGTAACATCCAGCTCCTTTTCTCACGATTTATTTATGTAGAATAGATAGAATTGGAGGGATGAAACTAATAGACTAAAAAAGATTGAAAATGGACCAGAATTGGACAGTTTTAGAAGTTGGACCGCCTGCACCGGTTCGACTGGACCGATCTGAACCGAACCGGTCTAGACCCGGTTTGGCAGAGGTTGAAGATGAACAGTGTTGGGCGCGTGGCTCCCATGCGCAACCCCTTTGGGCGGTGTGTGAGGGCGTGTGGGGACCCTTTTGGGGAAGGCTCCAACACGACTTTTAAAGTATTCGATGTAACGAACATTTTGGCACTGGTTTCGAGTGGATCGGCTAGGTTCGGGAAAGCCGAGGATAGCGGAATGGCCAGGAACGGCGTAAGTGCGCGCGTATCGAGGCAACGTCGGAATGGTCTGTGAGTGGACTTTGCTTTCTAATTTGTGATGCATGCATATATGTTTTTATATGTTTTCTATACGTTATTCTATGATTTGTTTTATGATCTTGATGGTTTACGGTTTTGCATGTTTTTCGAGGTATTTTACGGAATTTCACGTTTTACGAGATTTCTTTTGATCTTTTGATTTGACTGTGGTTTTAATGATTGGATTTCGGGATTTGAAATATGATTTGATTTCAAGATTTGAAATGGATTTCGGAACAGTGATTTCGGGCTTGGAGCCCTGTTCATGAGATTTCGATTGTAAAACTGGATTTCGAATTTGGTTTGAGACTTGAATGGAAAGTCTGGATTTGGGTTCGGGATGATGGTTCCGGATGCCGGCTTACGGAATCATCGTTGCGAATTCGACTGTGGATTTTCTGTGGTTTTCACAGATTGAATACAAAAAAGGTTTTGGGTTTAAAGACCCGGAAAAAGAGAAAAACCCACTGGATCTGGTTTTCAGTTTAAAGACTCGGATTGATTGACCGGGGGAGGGCCCTGGATTGATATGTTTTGAGTTTAAAGACTCGGTGATTGTGATACCCCCCGAGGCCTATGATTGTGTTTTGTGTTTTAAAGACTCGGTGATTGTGATTCCCCCCGGGAAGGCCTGGTTTTTTGGGCATGGTTTTGAGTTTAAAGACTCAGGCGCACTTGAGATCTAGTATGTAACAACCCGTTCCGAGAGTTGGGTTTAGTAGAGTGGTTAAGATGGGATTAGTGAGCTTAATCGGTGGTTAGTTGGTCCTGACAAAGTCGTTAGCCTAAAATGACGATTTTGCCCCTAGTTCAGGCAAAAGGTTGACCTTTAGTTCGGGTAGTCTCGTGGACTTTGACCGCTGACTAGGACGTAGGTTAGGACGTCACGAATCCGTAGGCAGGTGGCACGCCCGATTCCGACATCCGAGGAGGAAGTTATGATGTTCGGAAGGTTGGGGGCATAACCGTAATTTGGCTAAAGTAAGGGGGAAAAAGTTAACTTTTTGTACGAACGGGTTTTGGTATGTTGACCTAAGACCGTTAGATAGCTCTTTTCGTCCTGAGTTCGATGACAGGCGGCACGTATCCATTGGATATACGATGTGGGAGTTACGGGTCTAGGAAGTCAGTGGCATAACCGTAAATTTGAGTTAAAAAGAAGGGTAATTTGGTCTTTTGGTTATCTGGGGATTTGTGCACAGAGAGGGCAAAGTGGATGGCTGAGATTGGGCCAGATGGTGAAGGCATGGGCAGATTGGTGACATGTGGCAAGTGTGTAGTGGGTTCTACACACTTGTGCACGGGTCCAATTATTTGGGACTTAAATCGTGCCCGTGTGTGTGTGTTCTTCAACGAGAGTGAAACAGAGGGAGGAATTGAGAGAAATTGAGAAGGTAATCGTGTAGGTTGGTGAGTCTGGTGAGTTGTGAGGGTGAAAGGAAGAAGAAAGGAGGTTGATGATCGAGTTTGGGACCGAGATCGTGCACGGAGACACGGTGGTTGGTGAGGCTGAGTTTTCTGGGAAAACAGAGAGACGGTGAGACAGAGACGGTGGTTGTGCCGTGAGGTGGCTCAATTCAAGTCAAAAGGGGGTCTGGGACGAGTGCAGAGGACTTGTTGGACACCGTGGTACACGGCGGTGCAGACGGCGGAGGAAGAATCGAAGGTATACCCGATTCCCCTGTTTTTTTCTCATTTGTTTCAATTCAAAAGTCGTGGGCCTAGGGCTAGAGTCGAGGGATTTAGAGGTTAGGGTGAGACTCCTGAAGGTCCTAGGAATCGTCTGAGTGTGTTGCCGTGACGGGGAGTGCACGGTGGCGGTTGGCACGACAAAGAATACCTGTGTGCTCTGTTTTGCCGTGATGTTCAAACGGGAAGTCGTGACGTGTGGGGTTGAGTCGACGGTCAAGGTGAGTCGGGTTAGGCTTAGAGAGGTCCAGGGGAGAGTTTGGTGTAGCCACCGTGAAGGGAGGTGAGCTGGGTGGCCGGGAAGGAAAACAGGGGCTATTGGGCCGTCTGGTTTCGAGTTCAGTCGACAAGTACAGGGCTGTGTCGAGGTGTTTGGAGTTGGGGAAAAGATAGCCTAGGATTGGACGATGAGAATGGTGAAGAAAGGGAGGGTAATGGTGCAGGCACGGCGGAGAACCGCTGACGCCGGTTCAAGTTGCAGACTACTGTGCTTAACCGGGTCTCCTCGAGGTTGAAGGTGCACTGTAGCTGGCGCGTGAGGGCCACGCGCAGCCACTTTGGGCGGCACGTGGGGGCGCGTGCGGCGGCGATGGGGAAAACGGTCAACATGGTTTTTGTTCCAGGAGTTGTGTTGAGTTCAATGGAAGTGGTTTCGGGTTATGCGGACGTCGTTTGAGTTTAGTTCCGCGAGGGTGAAGGTTTAGGGTCCCGGGTTATTACGCTTTCGATTGGGGAGTTTTGAGGGAATTTAGGTGAACTTTCGTAGACGTGTTAGTGACGTAATTTGGTGCTTGTTGACAGGATCGGGACTTCCCGAGGAAGCCGAGGAACGTGCTGGACGTTCGGGACGCGATTGAGGGCTCGGTACTGTGAGTGGACCCTTTCCTTAAACTCGAGCATGCATAACTGTTTTCTATAATTGTTTTGTGGTTTTAATCATACTTCTATGTTTATCGAATATGTTTCGGTTGGTTTTACATTATTACACGTTTTTCGAGGAAACCGATTTTTAGCACGTTTTACGAGGAAGCTTTGAATTTTGACATTGATGCTATGGTTTTAGGATTTCAAATGATAAGTGGTTTTCAATGATTATAAAGGGATTTTGGAACATGCTTTCGATGATTAAAGGTTTCGGTTTTAGAAACGGATTTTGGAAAAGGCTTGGTTTCCAAGTGGAAAAGTGGATTCCGGATTTGGGTTCGGAATGACGGTTCGTGATGCTGGAAGGGCATCAGACCGGTGATTTCGGATCCGGGTTTGGATGTGAATACAGAAATGGTTTTCAACGGGTTTTGATTGGATTTGCTGGATCTGGTTATTGGGTTTAAAGACCCGGATATTGATTAACGGGGGACGGGCCCGGATTGAGTTTAAAGACTCGGGAGTTTAAAGACTCGGATATATTGATATTTTCCCCCGTAGGCCTTTGAGTTTAAAGACTCGGGAGTTTAAAGACTCGGATATTATTAAGGCCTGGATTGAGTTTAAAGACTCGGGAGTTTAAAGACTCGGATAGGTCCAGCAGGTTTGATCGGAAAATGATGATGTCATGTTCGTGGTTTATGACACGGTTTTATGATTCACAGGTTGTAGTTTTTCTAACTGTTTTATAGTGTTTCTGTTTCTTATGATGTGATTTGGTTTATAACTGTTCTGATAACTAGGTTATCCATGTGGTTTTCAAAACGGAGGGTGAAACTTGGTTTTCTACTAAATGGTCTTAGAACTTTTCTTTTATTATGGTCCACTCACACCCTTTGTTTTTAACTTGCCCTCTAGGTTGTGGAGTTAGCGCGGGGTCTTGACGTCGAGGCAGTGTCCGAGGCATAGAAGTCACGGAGTGGTTTAAAGTCTTTCCGCGTTCCTTGTATTCCGTACTATGATCTGTAAACTTTAACTTCGGAATATTTTATATAGTTTCTCCTGTGTCTGACTGAGTTTTGGGTGATTTTGAGTGAGTTGTACTTGAGTTTTGTGTCGGGGAGTCAGACGGGAGTAGGATTTACCTCGGGTTTCGGGGTGAAACCAGGGTGGGTCCTGACAATTGGTATCAGAGCATAGGTTTGTCGAGTTTGTGGGGTTTGTTGGTTTGTGAGGTTGTGTTTTAGTTGTTTGACTACTTCTATTCCTCTTTTAGCGTGCGGTTGACGATGCCTCCGAGACGTAGACCCTCTCCACGACCTGAAGAAGAAATGGCGAGGGGAACTGAGAGCACTACGATTGAGCGAGCCCAGCGGCTCGGGGCTACTACTTTTAGTGGTGGGGCTGATCCTGAGGAAGCCCAGAGGTGGATTACCAGACTTGAACGGATCTTTGCGGTGATGCATTGTCCACCGGAGGAGCGAGTGTTGTTGGCTACGTTTTTACTAGATGGTGCGGCGTACGAGTGGTGGTATACGCTTGAGTTGTCCGGTTGGGATGCCCATATTGTGACTTGGGAGACGTTTAGGGAACGGTTCCTGGAGCAGTATTATTCTCGTTCCTTCCGGGATGCCAAGGAGGCGGAGTTCCTGCAGCTCCAACAAGGGAATATGACAGTGGCGGAGTATGAACGGAAATTCCAGATGTTGTCTCGGTTTGCTCCTGCGTTTGTAGCCACTGAAGCTGAGAAGTGCCGTAGGTTTGAGCTGGGCCTGCGAGGTGAGATTCAGGCCATAGTGACGGTTGGATCGTTTGCTACCCTCCGAGACTTATCGGATGCTGCGTTGAGGGTTGAGGCTAGTTTGCCGGTGCGGCGCCGGGAGCCATCTTTTTCTGGAGCTTCGAGCCAGCGGACACCGAAAAGAGGTAACTTTGGTGGAGCGTCATCGTCGGGCGATGATCGTTTCGGTAGACCTGGGAGTTTCCAGAGTTCAGGATTTCGGGGTTACCGAGCACAGCCGACTCCGCAAGCGAGTGCGACGTCTGTAGCGTCTACAGGGAGACAGAGCAGTGAACCAGGTTGGAATGTGTGTTTTTACTGTGGGGAGCGAGGTCATTTCCGACGTGAGTGTCCACGGTTGCCACAGGAAGGTGGTGTAGGCCAAGGAGCAGCGGAGCCTGGACACAGTACAGCGTCAGGGACAGCGGGTATTAGAGGAGGTGGCACTACCACTAGTAGTTCGAGGGGACGTGGTAGAGCGTCGGGATCTCAGGCCCGAGTGTTTTCGATGACTCAGCAGGAGGTTCAGTCGGCACCAGATGCGGGGACATGTACTTGTTTTATTTTGGTTGTGTTGCACTTAATTTTATGGTTGTTGGATCCCAAGGTAGAGTTTCCCTAGGTGACCTGGGAAGTGTTACAGTAAAAGGATGACGGAAGGAATATGAAAGGAGTGATTATAACTGATCGATATAAGGTTATTGAAGGAGAGAACCCACAAGCTAGTGTTTGCCTTTAGGACTTCGTAGAGTTATTCCGATAGTGGCCGAAGTAGCAGCCGAGGGAGATAGGTGTTCGATTGTCTGGGATAGTAGCTGAGTTGGTTTAGAATGGTGAGGTGGTAGTACGTGAGGATGTGCTCTGTGAATTCTATTGGGTACTCCATATGAGGTATTGTATAATACCTTTGTTTTCTATTCATAAAGTTTCCCTTGCGTACACCATACAGTTGTTACAGGGAAAGGGTTGGCCGTGGTAACGGTAATTTGGGGTGGTGTGAAATACCCAAGGTGGAGATGATAGACAGGAAACCCAGGAGAGGTTGTTGTTGACCTAGTGTTGAGTACCGGGTAGGAAACCCTAGGTGTCGGAAACTAGCTGTGGAATTTCGGGGACGAAATTCTTTTTAGGTGGGTAGATTGTAACAACCCGTCCCGAGAGTTGGGTTTAGTAGAGTGGTTAAGATGGAATTAGTGAGCTTAATCGGTGGTTAGTTGGTCCTGATAAAGTCGTTAGCCTAGAATGACGATTTTGCCCCTAGTTCAGGCAAAAGGTTGACCTTTAGTTCGGGTAGTCTCGTGGACTTTGACCGCTGACTAGGACGTAGGTTAGGACGTCACGAATCCGTAGGCAGGTGGCACGCCCGATTCAGACATCCGAGGAGGAAGTTATGATGTTCGGAAGGTTGGGGGCATAACCGTAATTTGGCTAAAGTAAGGGGCAAAAAGTTGACTTTTTGTACGAATGGGATTTGGTATGTTGACCTAAGACCGTTAGATAGCTCTTGTCGTCCTGAGTTCGATGACAGACGGCACGTATCCATTGGATATACGATGTGGGAGTTACGGGTCTAGGAAGTCAGTGGCATAACCGTAAATTTGAGTTAAAAAGAAGGGTAATTTGGTCTTTTGGTTATCTGGGGATTTGTGCACAGAGAGGGCAAAGTGGATGGCTGAGATTGGGCCAGATGGTGAAGGCATGGACAGATTGGTGACATGTGGCAAGTGTGTAGTGGGTTCTACACACTTGTGCACGAGTCCACTTATTTGGGACTTAAATCGTGCCCGTGTGTGTGTGTTCTTCAACCAGAGTGAAACAGAGGGAGGAATTGAGAGAAATTGAGAAGGTAATCGTGTAGGTTGGTGAGTCTGGTGAGTTGTGTGGGTGAAAGGAAGAAGAAAGGAGGTTGATGATCGAGTTTGGGACCGAGATCGTGCAGGGAGAAACGGTGGTTGGTGAGGCTGAGTTTTCTGGGAAAACAGAGAGACGGTGAGATAGAGACGATGGTTATGCCGTGAGGTGGCTCAATTCAAGTCAAAAGGGGGGCTGGGACGAGTGCAGAGGACTTGTTGGACACCGTGGTACACGGCGGTGCAGACGGCGGAGGAAGAATCGAAGGTATACCCGATTCCCCTGTTTTTTTCTCATTTGTTTCAATTCAAAAGTCGTGGGCCTAGGGCTAGAGTCGAGGGATTTGGAGGTTAGGGTGAGACTCCTGAAGGTCCTAGGAATCGTCTGAGTGTGTTGCCGTGACGGGGAGTGCACGGTGGCGGTTGGCACGACAAAGAGTACCTGTGTGCTCTGTTTTGCCGTGATGTTCAAACGGGAAGTCGTGACATGTGGGGTTGAGTCGACGGTCAAGGTGAGTCGGGTTAGGCTTAGAGTGGTCCAGGGGAGAGTTTGGTGTAGCCACCGTGAAGGGAGGTGAGCTGGGTGGCCGGGAAGGAAAACAAGGGCTATTGGGCCGTCTGGTTTCGAGTTCAGTCGACAAGTACAGGGCTGTGTCGAGGTGTTTGGAGTTGGGGAAAAGATAGCCTAGGATTGGACGATGAGAATGGTGAAGAAAGGGAGGGTAATGGTGCAGGCACGGCGGAGAACCGCTGACGCCGGTTCAAGTTGCAGACTACTGTGCTTAACCGGGTCTGCTCGAGGTTGAAGGTGCACTGTAGCTGGCGCGTGAGGGCCACGCGCAGCCACTTTGGGCGGCGCGTGGGGGCGCGTGCGGCGGCGATGGGGAAAACGGTCAACATGGTTTTTGGTCCAGGAGTTGTGTTGAGTTCAATGGAAGTGGTTTTGGGTTGTGCGGACGTCGTTTGAGTTTAGTTCCGCGAGGGTGAAGGTTTAGGGTCCCGGGTTATTACTCTTTCGATTCGGGGAGTTTTGAGGGAATTTAGGTGAACTTTCGTAGACGTGTTAGTGACGTAATTTGGTGGTTGTTGACAGGATCGGGACTTCCCGAGGAAGCCTAGGAACGTGCTGGACGTTCGGGACGCGATTGAGGGCTCGGTACTGTGAGTGGACCCTTTCCTTAAACTCGAGCATGCATAACTGTTTTCTATAATTGTTTTGTGGTTTTAATCATACTTCTATGTTTATCGAATATGTTTCGGTTGGTTTTACATTATTACACGTTGTTCGAGGAAATCGATTTTTAGCACGTTTTACGAGGAAGCTTTGAATTTTGACATTGATGCTATGGTTTTGGGATTTCAAATGATAAGTGGTTTTCAATGATTATAAAGGGATTTTGGAACATGCTTTCGATGATTAAAGGTTTCGGTTTTAGAAACTGATTTTGGAAAAAGGGTTGGTTTCCAAGTGGAAAAGTGGATTCCGGATTTGGGTTCGGAATGACGGTTCGTGATGCTGGAAGGGCATCAGACCGGTGATTTCAGATCCGGGTTTGGATGTGAATACAGAAATGGTTTTCAACGAGTTTTGATTGGATTTGCTGGATCTGGTTATTGGGTTTAAAGACCCGGATATTGATTGACGGGGGACGGGCCCGGATTGAGTTTAAAGACTCGGGAGTTTAAAGACTCGGATATATTGATATTTTCCCCCGTAGGCCTTTGAGTTTAAAGACTCGGGAGTTTAAAGACTCGGATATTATTAAGGCCTGGATTGAGTTTAAAGACTCGGGAGTTTAAAGACTCGGATAGGTCCAGCAGGTTTGATCGGAAAATGATGATGTCATGTTCGTGGTTTATGACACGGTTTTATGATTCACAGGCTGTAGTTTTTCTAACTGTTTTATAGTGTTTCTGTTTCTTATGATGTGATTTGGTTTATAACTGTTCTGATAACTGGGTTATGCATGTGGTTTTCAAAACGGAGGGTGAAACTTGGTTTTCTACTAAATGGTCTTAGAACTTTTCTTTTATTATGGTCCACTCACACCCTTTGTTTTTAACTTGCCCTCCAGGTTGTGGAGTTAGCGCGGGGTCTTGACGTCGAGGCAGTGTCCGAGGCATAGAAGTCACGGAGTGGTTTAAAGTCTTTCCACGTTCCTTGTATTCCGTACTATGCTCTGTAAACTTTAACTTTGGAATATTTTATATAGTTTCTCCTGCGTCTGACTGAGTTTTGGGTGATTTTGAGTGAGTTGTACTTGAGTTTTGTGTCGGGGAGTCAGACGGGAGCAGGATTTACCTCGGGTTTCAGGATTTACCACGTTCCAATCCGATTACTATCTCATGTCCATCTAGGCCTCAATCCATTAGACAAAACCTTTATCCTCTCTGATAACTCTCAACCCAAATATACCGATTGACCGTGGTCAACCCCATTGTCCAACGTGCACTACACACCGGTGCACCCCCATCATAGCGATCATCAAGGCACTACTCGGCCTACTCAAGGACTGCACTCGGGTAACGTCCAACCACATACCAATCATTTATTCTGGCCAAACTTCACCATACTAAACGTCCTCTCGAAGTCATCGTGGTCGCCTGACTAACTCCAGAGACAATCTAGCCAGTTCACTAACCAATCCCATTCCTTGGTTCATTCCAATGGTTAACCGACTCATGTCACTAAGACGCATCAACCTAAATCTGTCGATAACCTATCACTGTCCAACAACACTCCATACAATCGCTCCATCACCATCTCTATCCTCGTTTCCAACTCTAGGTATCGACTATTCTTCTCTTCCTGATCGATACACACATATCGTCCTCGTCTCATACTTACTCACATAACCAGCACATACTCATCCACCTATCCAAGACGGAACAATACTCATTCACATTTCCAACACATACTCAAGACAGATCACACATACATCCTCATATCCAACACATACTCAAGACAAGGGTTGGATAATAATTTTGTCTTACTTCAGGGTCGTTATGATACGATTCTCCTTCGTTCCTAGCTTAGCATAATCGGTAATACAATTTTTCCCTATAACGACCAGACTTCGGTTTACTCAACTCAGGGTCGCCAAAATCATCTCAATCACCTCGATCATCTTGATCGCTACCACACGACTCGATCCACTCGATCCTAGGTGGATCTTTACTAGCCCTCTCGACCAATGTTGTAACGACCGGAACCGAGAATAATAATATTTTAATGTAAAAAGACTATTTTGCCCCTGGAAGGGGGGGAAACTTTGACTTTTGATCCGGGAAATAATTTGGACTTTGACCCATGACTAGGATGTAGGTCGGGACGTCACGAATCCATAGACAGGTGGCACGCCGAAATCGGAGTTCGTATGAAGAAGTTATGGTCAAGGAAGTGTTTAGCGGAATTTACGAACCGAGAACAACGGAATAAAATATTACTTATTTATGGGAATTCGTGCCAAACTAATATTTAAATCAAACTAGTGGATGAGTGACAAGTGTCACTCATCCAAGCCCATACTATTCCAATAAAGCAACCTTACCACTATACCCTCATTTTATACAATTTAATTTTCCCTCCCTAATTCCTAGCCCTTGGATTTCTGCCTAAACTCATCCTAGCCTTCCATTTCCACTGCTTTTTCTTCTTCATGCACGATCATCCTTTCGTTTTCTCTCAAACACAAACACACATCCATCTCCCCTAACCCGTGCATTTTCCTTCCATTTTCTCTCAGCCCAAACGATCGAACCAGCAACCCTCACACCACCAACCGACCACCAACAGCACCACCATCATCTGATCATCATCACGGTGCATCCCCGGCGACCACCACCCCATTTCCCCTTCCTGAACAGCCGTGCAAAAACTCAGACCCGAAACATAGAGGAATCGGGTCCAAGAATCAAACCTCGACATCCACACCACCTCGACGTAAGGGAAGCTCCAGTCTACACCGTGAGGACCCCAGGAGCATAACTGGACGATGGCGAAGTCTGCGGCGGTGACACGGCGGCGGTAAGGCTTAAAACCCGAGAACCCCGTTTTTCTTCCCTTTTTTGAACCAACCTGTTTTTATGCTTAGAAATTGATTAATTGGTTATAGACATGTCCTAGGGTTAGAGACGAGTTGATTGGGACCAGTTTGGACGACGGAGACGGCATGGATCGCCGGAGACGACGATCGGATTTTGACCGTGAGTTTCAGCGACGCTCTGGTACGTTTATTCCCATTTTCTTTCTATTTCGAGGTTGTAGAACCATAGAACAGACCTAGACGACCCTATAGGGATGAAGCCCGTCGAAAATGGTCGCCGGAATCGTACGATGGAATCGGGTCAAGCCGTGGGTCGACGGCGACCCGGTTCAAGTCAAACGGGCTGACCCGGTACTGTAGCATGATGACGTCATCATGCTGACATCACTTCTGACGTCATGATGATGTCATCCTGTCAGATGTTGTCAGACCAGGGACCAATCATAACATGCCACGTGTCACCTGAAAAAGTCTCAGTGATGACGTCATGCTGACGTCATCAGTACTATAGCAGCGTTGACCCACGCGCTGACCAGGCGCGTGGGGGCGCGTGTGAACAGTGATTTTGGTGGTGCCGGTACCATTTTCAAGGTTTCGACGATACGGATCCAATGGAGGTGGTTTCGTGTCGATCGAAGATCGTTAGATTAGTCAAAATGGGGTTTGAAGCACCGGGAATAGTTCCCGGGATGCGATTTTGAGGTGGATCTGTTCTAGGGTCTTGGTATTGATATTATAGGGTCCTTAAGTAACCCTCAGGTATAATAATATAGGTTTTAGAGATTGTTGAGCAGCAAGGACCGAGTGTGAGTGGGCCGTTTGATTTATAAAAGGCTTGCATGCATAAAGGAGAGTCGTTGGCCTGGGTGGACCCTGGAGTAGTCACGGGGCCCTGACTGAGTGGAGTTGACCCCAGTTGGGCTGCTTACTCTCAGGAAGGCATGTTCATATACCTCGGGCAGTGACCGGGATACCGGAAGCTGATGTACCTAGAGAATGTCGGGTGTGAGACCCTGAGTGGCAACGCGTAGCCTTAGAACCGCGACATCATTTGGGTTGGGTTTTACAGTGCACTGATATGTTAGTTTCTCCTTTCGATTATTATTGTGGTTTTATGGTTATGATTTCATTATAACATTATGTTTTCACTGCATGCAAGATTTGGAAAACGGAGGGGTAAAACCTTATGATTATTTATTATTAAAGTGATTTATAAACTGTTATTTTTGGCCCACTCACCCTTGTTTTACTGACCCCTCCAGACCCTGACACGGAAATAGAGGAGGAGGACCCGGAAGAGGAGGCAGAGGTTTAGTTTGCTTAGCTGTGCACCTGTACACCCACTTGTGGGTAGGTTGAGCACCGAATAAATGTACTCTGACTATTGTGCTCACATGTTGTATTTTACTTTCCCTTGTCTGACAGAATCGCTTTAAACACTGTGGTTGTACGTTATCTATCTATTTAAGTATTCGGTTTTTATTTAAGGGTAATTTTGGTATGTTTAGAGTCATTGTCAGACGGGAGCGGGGCACGTCCCCGGGTGGTCCCAGTGGGATTGGGACGGGTCCTGTCAAATGTAACATGACCCATAACACCAACATGGGTCCACTACCTCGGACACTAACTCATCAAACCCAGTGACACTAAATACCATCTGCCCTTCTAGTTATTCACACTTGACTCACAGCCTAGGTGTTCAGTTCTTACACCTCCTTTGAACCCCTTGACTGTTATACTACTCCTCATCATCCCACATGGGGAAAAATCACGGATGATTGAAGATGATGACATCAAAATTCATCCTATGTCATTCTGCGACACTAGACATCACCTGCACAAGATTAGAGAATGAGAAGTCTCCTTACTCAACTCCCGATCACTCATCACCAATGTGGAATCAAGCAGTCTTGTCTATGTCTCAATCACAACCTCTCTTGATTCCAAAGTTCCAATTATATTGGAAGCATATCCATCTTTTCTAACCAATAATAAGCGTTGATAACCACTGTTGTGACCCATTTTATTTCCCACAATCAGATTTCTCCTCAAACATGCTTATATGAAGCTCGGGAGGTATGGTCAACCGCAGTCAACCAAAACCAACTCCCAATGGACGCTCAAATCCTCAACTCAAATCTCACGGTTCACCTATACTAGAGTGAGAACTCCTAGGAGAAGAAAGTGTATTTATTAGCAGTTGGTTCCAAACCAACTCTCCGACTGTAGTGACCACCACTCTCGCCAACAACACATCCGGGAAACTCCAGCACAATCCGAAACTCACTCCAAGGTTATTGAGCTAACTAGGGGCATCACTCACGTGTCCCCAGTCCCTCACAACTGTTCAGTCGTATTTTCTGGGCCTTTAAGCCTTCAGTCACATGCACATAAACCACGTGTTCGTAAGCCATCAACCTTAGTATTCAACTCACCTATCCGATTTTACGGTTTATGCACATCCAAAAGGATGTCATTCATCCCTACCTGATTTTCACGTCTCCACCAGTATAGGTTCAATTTTCAGCAACCAACACTCGGGCCATCCGTCCACAACGAGCTAGGGTACTTGTCACCAATCCAAGTATACCCCATGCCTCGCACTTAGCCACTCGGGATCCTCTCTGTCCTGCTCAGTGCCCACTAAACTCACATGTTTGTCACCCTAGGGCACGTCTACCATCTCGTCACAATGCAAGCCCTCATTGGCATTACATCCCTTAGACATACACAGTGTCAATCGGAATCATCCAATCATTATTGGATTCTGTTCAACTCATCTTTGGCATCTCCCACTCATCTCAGTCACCTCCACAGAGGTATTGCAGTACACTCGGCAATGCCCATAGTACATCTCCTTCTGTGATCGCACACAGTCGTAACCGAGCCAACTCCTAAAACCACCGCTCAAACTGTGCGTCGCTCACGTGCCTCCATACCATCACCACGACTGGCGAATCTCCATCGTCATAATCGTCACGGTAACTTGAGCCTATCCAACTCGATAAGAAGACCAATCCAATGGACGATTCTTATCGATAGTAATGTCTACCACAACCTTGCGCTGATCAATTTCAGAAGCACTTAGTTATCGAAACTCCATACCCATACGGCCAACTCACCGCAGATACCAATCGCTCAACGCGTAATATCCACCGGTCAATCCACCTCAGGATCCGGCCCACAAGTACCACACTCCTGTTAACTTGTCCAATCAATCACAAACTAGGGTCATTACGAACCTGGTTGCTCATTATAGCACGTCCTCCATACAACTAACCGGTAACCACAATCCAATGACCTCCTCCACTCGTAACACTACGGCTCCCAGCCACCTGTGTAACGATCCGTCTTGAATTATCAGGATTAATTAAGAATTAATGACGAATTAGCGAGACTAATCAGGGATTAGACGAGGATTAACGGACGAGAAGGACGAAATGACGATTTTACCCCTATAATGGGTGAAAAGTTGACTCTTCATTCAGGTGGTCAAATGGACTTTGGCCAATGACTGTGACGTATTTCGAGAAGTCACGAGTTCATAGGCAGGTGGCACGCCCGATTCTGACGTTCGAGGAAGAAGTTATGATTTTTGAAAATTCGGGGGCGTTTTGGTAATTTGGATAAAAAAAGGGGCAAATAGTTGACTTTTGACCTAGGAGGTCCAATGGTCGAGGGCCGAGGACCGTTATGTATGTCGAGGTGATACGAATTCGTAGACAGGCGACACGTCAAAATCGGACGTTTGACGGAAAAGTTATAGTTCACGGAAGTTCGAGGGAACTATTGCACGAAGTTCGAGACGAATGGACTTTTGTCCTAAGTGGGGCCCAGTTATTTGTCACTGGCCCAATGGATGATTGACAAGTGTCACTCATCCATTGCGTACTCAAACATACTCATGCATATCCACCCTTAACCGTGTTCGACCATTTTCCCCATTTCCAACCAAACCCGATCAAATCCTCCTACCCCAATCCAAACCCTTAACCCCTATGATCATATGTGAGACCCAGAGAGTGAGTTGAGGACTTGAAGATGATGGTGGATGGCTAGGATGGCAGAGGTAAAATGTAACGACCCGTCCCGAATTCCAGGATTAGTTTGGTCACTAATCTCGTTTAGTGAGGTTGATCGGTGGTTAGTGGGTCGAAATCGGACAAAATGTGTAAAATGACCGTTTTGCCCATGGTCGTGGGCAAAATGTTGACTTTTGGATCGTGCGGTCAAACGGACTTTGACCGATGACCTTGACGTAGTTCGGGATGTCACGAGTTCATAGACAGGTGGCACGTTCGATTCCGACATTCGTAGAGAAAGTTATGGTGTTCGGAAGTTGAGGGGTATTTTGGTAATTTGGCTTATTAGGGGCCAAATGTTGACTTTTTGACCGGGAGGTCCGATGGACGAGGGCCAAGGACTGTTACGTAGGTATCGTCGATACGAATCCAACGATAGGCGGCATGCCGAAATCGGAGTTCTGACGACGAAGTTATGGTCAAGGAAATGAACTAACGAACCGAGGCCCCGATTAAAATAATAATATAATATTGAATAGTGACCGTTGACTCTGCACACCTGGATGAGTGACAAGTGTCACTCATCCCTTGAAACCTGATCCATGTTTTGGGGGGAAACATCATTATGATGTTTTAATATTTATTAATTAATTGATTAATCATCTTATTTTCCATTAATCCCATTTATGTTTTCTTAACCGTGTACGACCAAACCCAGCTTCTACCCAACCTAAATTCCTCTGCCATTGCTGAGCTCGTGAGTGAGAAACTGAGAGTTTTGTGAGGTTGAACTGAGTTGGGTAAACACGAGAGATCGACAGAGAAGGGAGACTCGAATTTCGGATTTTTGAGTTTAGGAGGGAAATTCGAATACTGAGTGTTAGGCCGTGAGGATCGAAATTGAGCTCACATTCAGCTTTCTGGGATCAACACGAATCGATCTGCAACAAGAACGAAGGTAATTGAGGTCGAATTGAGGAAGAACAGAAGGATGGAGGTCTCTGAAATTTCGAAGTTGAGTCGTGGAATTGGAGGCTTCGTTGGATGAAATTGAGGTGGGGAAACTGCTTCCCATGATCCCACGATGCTTCTGGGTTCATCAATTGAAGGAAACCGATCGAGATCGATGAAACTCCATGGTTGAACAGTGACGGTGTTCGAGCTTGAGTCGTGACGATTGAGCACAGGATTGATGCAATTGATGTGGGGGAATTGTTCCTTAGGGTCCGTTGATGCTTCTGGGATCATCAATTGGATGAAACCTGCAGCCATTGAGGGGATTCCATGAACGAACAGTAACCTGGGTGTTCTTCATGTTCATCATCGAGTCGATGGGTTGTAGGTAAGGTTTTGTGTAATAACCATTACAGAACTTAAATTGAACTTAAAACGAAGCTAATGGAATGATCAATTGATGTAATTAAGGCTGAATTGATAGGATTGGAACCGGGTTGTATCGCGGGCAAATTGGACCCGTTTACCAGAAAAACGGGTTGGGCTGGTGACACTGTAGCAGGCGCGTGGGTTTCACGCGTAGCCACTCACGGCGGCGTGTGACGGCGCGTGGGCACGAATCTCGAGGTGAGGTCAACATGACTTCTGTCCTATTTAATGTAACGAACATTTTGGAATTGGTTTCGTGTCGATCGGACACCGTCTCGATATTGTTCGGGATATCCGAAGGTTTTAAATTAAGTTTAAAAATAGTTAAAAATTCGGGAAAATTACGGGACATTGATAGGATGTTAATGATGAGGTTAGTGACCCTCTAATGTGATTTGGACAGGATTGGGTGTCCCGGTGATAGTGGTGTGGCCCGGGAGGGCCGGTGGCACGCGTAACGAGGCATGCCGTTAAAACGGTCTGTGAGTGGACTTTGGTTTTATAAAATCCTATGCATGCTTAATTGTGTTATATGGTTTATATACATGATTTCTATGATGGTATTTGTGAGCATTGATTTCGGGTATGTTGCACGTATTTCGAGGTGTTTTCTGTATTTCACGTATATCGGGATTAACGGTTTATTTGTGGTTTTGCGTGCTTGTGGTTAAATAAGTAATATGATAAAACGGTTTTTATATTGGAAAGACGAACTCGGGCTTGAGGCCCACTTGTTTTGGAAATCTCGGACTTGGAGTCCATTTGAGTACGTAATCGGGCTGCGGGCCCAGTTGGTTTATAAGTCGGGATGCGGGCCCAGTTCGTTTATAAATCGGGTCGTGGGCCCAGTGGTTCATAAAGTCGGGCATGAGGCCCAGTTGGATTAAAATGATGATTTCGGGTCAGGGGCCCTATATTTAATAAATGTGGTTTCGGGTCAGGGACCCTAAATGGAAATGTGTTGTTTTATGGAAAATTCGGGCAGGGCCCATTGTGATGTTGTGAAATGAATTAATAAAAACTGTTTTCCATATACCATCTTGATACAAGGATATATTATGGTCTCCTTCAGATGTCTAGGACACTGGGGAAGTCACGGTGCATTGCCTGTGAAGGGTCACCATACGGAGCTGCCGGACCGTATGATGACTCAGGAGCAGGATTGCTATGATTGACGTCTGGGACGTCAGACATCAGGGATGTCAGAAATATGGACCCGGAGAGACCCCGAGCAGCACGCGTAGCTTATGAAACCGTGAGATATGACGTCAGGGACGTCTAGCATCAGGGATGCTGGTGATGGTAATGGTAAAATACGAATTAATGAAATGGCTTTCCGGGTGGATTTGTGATTATATGATTTTAATGGGTTGATGTTCATTTATGATTTTGGGTGGTGAACCACATGATTGTTTATGTATAGTTGTGGTATTTCACAGTTTTGGGCAGAGTTCCCACACTTGGTTTTTGGTTAAAGGTTTTTGGGCTAAGGCCCTAATGGCTCGGTGGAGCAAACGTTTTAGTTACTGGTTTTTGTGGCATGCATACATTTTTATTGGAGGGCATAAATGTCTTATAAATGTGCTTAATAAACTTATTGGTTTTGTCCACTCACAGCTTTTGGTTTTAATGTCCTTCAGGTTGATCACGGATGCGATTGCAGCAGGGACTGGGACATTGCACACCTCCTCCATCGATCCTTGCGCACTCTGGATGCCCCGTTTGGGCAGTGGCTCTTGGTCATCCCTTGTCTGAAACCCCTTGTTGGACGGGAGCAGGGCACATCCCATGGTAATCCCGGGGGGATTGGGATGGGTCCTGTCATAAAACCCCAGCAAGGTATCAGTTTTGGCCTTTCCATGTTATTTTTAATTTCAAACGTTGGGGACGGTTTTGATTGATTAGAATAGGCTTACTAGGTTCATAGGAAGGTTTTAGGGAGGTTTTTGAGGGTGTTTGACGGCTGAGGAACCATGGAAGGAAAATGGAAAATGGGCCGTGAAAGAGAGTTTGTATGGGTTGGGTTTTAGGGAGTTTTTGTGAGTTCTTTTCATATGAATAGGTAGGAATTGAGGAACTAGGAAGAATATAATCGAAATGGAAGAGAATGAACCAAAAATGAAGGGGTTAGAAGGCTGAACCGACCATGCTGTTTCGGCTAGACCGCTGTTGCAAGAAAATCGGGCTGGCCGATTCGAACCGGCCTGGCCGAAGGTTGAAGGAGATCTACAGTGCGGCACGTGGGTCCCACGTGCAGCCCCATTGGGCGGCACGTGAGGATGCGTGGGGGTGCGTGAGCGGTCCTATGGGGAAATTTCCAACATGTAATTTCATCTATCCGATGTGACGAACATTTTGGGACTTGTTTCGTGTCAATCGGACATCGTTTCGATATAGTTCAGGACGTCTGAAGGTTTAGGTTCGCGTTTAAAAATAGTTAAAAATTCCAGAAAATTACGGGGCTTTAGTGAGCGGTTATTTAAGTAGTTAGTAACCCTATAAATTAATTTAGATAGGTTTGGGAACCCCGAAGGCGACGATTGGCCCAGGAGAGGTTTATGACACATGTATCGAGGCGCAGCTTTAGACGGTCTGTGAGTCGACCTTTCTTTCGAAATCTATGCATACATAAATGTTTTATAATTGTTTAGAACATGTTTTGTGATGCCATGAGTGCATTTGTTTGTGCATTCGAACGAATTTCGAGATTTGTGGTTTTATACGATGCTTGTACGTGCTAGGTTTTCAATGAGGGTTTAATGAATTAGTTTTGGAATTGGAAATATGAAATCGGGCATGAGACCCATTTGATTTATAAACTCTCGGACTTGGAGTCCATTTTGTTTGACGAGGAATAGGACTGAGGGTCCATTTATGTTATACGATCGGGCCGAGGGCCTCGTTGGTTTACGAATCCGGGCTTGAGGTCCATTTGGTTGTAATATCGGGCTTGAGGCCCCGTTGAATATAGTATCGGGCTTGAGGCCCTATTGGTTGTGAAATTGGGCTTAAGGCCCCGTTTCTTTATGGTTTCGGGCTTGAGGCCCAGTTAGTTGTGATATCGGGCTAGATGCCCAGTTGATTGTGAAATCGGGCTTGAGTCCCAGTTCAGTTTATGAAATGAGCATTCGGGCATGAGACCCTGTTGAGCTGTGGATTTAGGCTGACGCCTATGAAATGGATATGAATCGGATTCGAGGAATCCTATTGAGTTGAATCGGGTATGAGACCCAGTTGAAATATGTTTTGAGAAAGAAAGAAAGTATTTGAAAATGTATATACCATATGATTTATATGGTCTCCTCCAGACGTCGACTTGGAGAGTCATGATCCACAGACCAAAATGGGTATCCCTATAGGGATCATGTTCCCGGACCGTGTTAGCATCTTCTTAGAAGTTCCGCGGATGGGTAATACGTATGTTCATACATATGAGGTTTTACGAAAAGTGATTTGGGGGCGGAGACCCCGTGTTCCATATTTTAGAAAGTGATTTGGGGCGGAGACCTCATATTCGATGTTTTGAAAATGGTTTGGGGCGGAGACCCCGTATTCTATGTTTTTGTATTTCACTGAGAATGGTTTTGGGTTGAGACCCACGTATGTTGATTTGGGCTGAGTTCCCACATGTATTGATTTACCAGTTTTTGTGATTTCGGGTCGGGGACCCATAAATGAATTTATGGTTCATGACGGTTTATGGGGACCAGCATGAACCCTTGAAAGGTTTTTATGGTTCATGACGGTTTATGGGGACCGAGCATGAACCCTCTTAAGGTTTTGAGAATGTTTTCAAATGGTTTTATGAACGTTTTGATAAATGGTTTTCGAATGCTTGCATATTCTTTTAGTGAAGGGCATAAATATCTTTTTGTGAAATGTTTTATTAAAATATTATTTTGTCCACTCACGACTTTTGATGTTTTGAATGCCCTTCAGGTTGATAGCGGATGCGGGCTGTAGTAGAGACGAGACATCACACTCCTCCTCCTACGATCCTGGCGTGCTCTAGAAGCCCCGGTGATGGCTAGAGAGGGAATTATCCCTAGTCTGACACTTTGTGTCAAACAGGATCAGGCGCGTCCCACGTTAATCGCAGGGAATTTGGGACGAGTCCTGACAACCTGGGCCCACAAGAAGCTTGGCACTGAGTAAGGCCATACCAAACCTGCTTAACCGCGGCATGCCACGCCACACAACATCTATATTGTGGCATCCGCCGCCCATCAAAATCCCTCCGGGATTCAATATACTGAAACATGGCATCTCATGCCAAATAAGATCCAACGTTCCTATTCCTAATAGTCTCAACTAGGGTCGCCCACGACCTCTACTAATATCACCTTGACATAATCCTCAATCTTACATGACCGTTTAATGGTCCTGACTCTCAAAGTCGTCATACTGGAACAACTGGTCGACTAGGTAGATAGGACCTTTCCGTAACACTACATCTCTAGGCCGTTAAATTCCCATACATAACGATCCTACTTGGGATCAAACCTCAACAAAACACGGCATCCTATACTAATCAAACCCTAAACCATTACACCATGTGCCAAACATGACCTAACTAGGGTTCGATTCCACCAAATCCTCATACTCTCACCCTAACTATCAGGTTGATGACGGGATGTTACCACTGCAGAGACATCATATCCAGCACCTGCGCGTCACTCTATGAGCAACTCATGCTCTTATACAACTTTGACAGGACTCGTCCCAATCCCCCTAGATTATCGTGGGACGTGCCTGCTCCCACCTGACACCGCGTGTCAGACCAGGGATAACTCGTCACCAGCTCGGGGTCCATTAGAGTACACCAGGATTGACGGTGGCATGTGATGTCTCGATCTCTGATACAACCTGCATCCGCTATCAACCTGAAAGGTATTAAAACCATAAAACCGGTGAATGGACAAAACAACAGTTTACAAAATCGTTTATATCGAAAAGAAATTTATACCCTTCGCGTAAAAGCATGCATGCATCATAAAAAAATGATTTAAACTGCTTTCTCGGAAGCAAGACGTATTGCTTCCGAAATCATAACCAGTGAAAACTGTAAGCCATCATCTCAGTAGGGTCTCAGCCCAAACTAGATCATAGAAACAAGTATGGGTCTCAGCTCAAATACAAAACACAACCAGAACCTCGACCCAAACCATAGAACACGTGGGAACACATCCCAATATCAGTTATGATTCTAATCCTAGCACATGTGCATATAGCTCAAGACCGTTCACAATGCCAACATGTCGCCGTGAACACATCACTCGCTACGACTGTCTCTAGATCATCATGAACACATCGCCGATCGGTCATAGAGTATCTCATCAACACTCCTAAGTAGAGCCTCCCTGGATCATTGCTTCCCGCGATTGCTCGACAACAGCAGTGCACCGTGACCTGTCCGGAAGGAACACATCGCAGTCCAAAGGCTAGCGCCGAACACCCGGGACGAACCAAAATGTTATCATCACACATAGGGCCTCAAACATGGAACATCATCAAATGGGTCACAGCTCGAAAGCCAGTGTCTTACGACACTTCATATCCTAGGATTCTTCGAATCCTATCAAATCCACAACTGGGTCTCATGCCTGAAATACCTTTCGTAAAACTCATAACTGGGTCATTACCCGACTTATTTCACATTTGACTGTGCTCTAAGTCAAACCTCAAATCAACTGAGTCATACACCCGAAAAATATTTCAAAAGCTGAAAACGAGTTCTCATTTCCAAAACACTTTCATATAATAGTTCAACTGGGACTCGTACCTAAATCTCGATTTCATGCATCTCCGTGAAATCTTCAAAAATCGTAACACAGATCCTTGGTTTGATGCCTCTCCGTGAAACCTTAGGAATCACATAAAACAAAAGCATGTAGCATACTCGGTCGGAGCCCAAACATCATGTAAAGCAGAAATCTCGAACTATGTGCGCACTAACGCATTTTCCTCAGAAAAAATCCCAAAAAATCATATGTAAATCTCATGCACTCATGGCATCTCCAAACATGTTCATAAACACATATAAAACATTTATGCATGCATCATAATCATAAAACAAAGTCCACTTACAGACCGTCCATACTGCGTCTCAATACGCGCGCTATAAACCTTCCCGAGCTAAATCACCATCTCCGGGACTTCTGGACCTTTCCAAATCATACCCGAGGGTCACTATCACTTCTAATAACCTAACATTAAATCCCCCAATTTTTTTGGGATTTTTCAACATATTTAAAATAAACCCTAAACCTTCGGACACAAAAAACTACCCTGAAACAGTGTCCGATCGACTCGAAACTTGTTTCAAAATGTTCGTTACATCGAAAGGATTAAAAGATGTGTTGCCATGACCCCCAACTCTGCCCCCACGTGCCCCCACATGTCATCCCAAGCGACTGCGCGTGAAGCCCACGTGCTAGGAACAGTACCTTCGTCAACCTCCAGCCAAACCTCGTTCAGACCCGGTTCTTTAGTTTTCCAGTTCAACCGAACCGACGAATCGTTGAGACCGGTTCTCCATCCTCCGACCACCATTTTCGAAACCATTCATCTTTATAGCTTCGTCCTCCCATTTCCTATCCATGCAACTACTCAAAACCAAGAAAATCGATAAAGGAGTGTACCTCCAATTCAAAGAACTGTTGCCCAGTTTTCCAGCCTTCTGTCTAGGCTGCTAAGCCGTCAACCTCCGTCCAAAACCATCCTCCCATGCTCGTACAGATCCCAGAAACACAAGCCAATACTTAGATTCAGCCCCAAACGTTCAAAGCCAAAAATCCAAAATTCAAACTTCACGGGTTACGCGTCTACCTTTTTCCCGCTACTCCACCACCATCCACGACGGATCAGCCATCCTCCTTTCCATCACTGACTCACCCTCAACCTCACTCTCAGTCTCACGCAGTCAGCACAGGTGAGGGGGAAGGATTGGGGTTTTGGTTCGATGGGGTTTCGGGTTTTTGGTCGATCGAATGAGAGAAAGGAATTGGTATGCATGTATGTAAGATGGCGGGTAATGGATGAGTGACACTTTTCACTCATCCCTTGGGCCTACACAAATATCTAGGACCCACATAAGACAAATGGTGAAAGTCAACTTATCTCGTAAAACGCACTATCGTAAATAGTTCCTCAGAACTTCCGTGACCCGTAACTTTCCCTTTGAATGTCTGATTTTGACGTGTCGTCTGTCTACGGACTCGTATCGACTCGATTTACGTAACGGTCCTCGATCCTCATGCATTGGACCTCCTGGGTCAAAAGTTTAATTTTTACCCTCATTCAAAGGTAAAATCGTAATTTCGCCTTGAATGTCCGACGATCCTCGCCTCATTCCCGATTAGCCTCGCTAATACGCGATTTAATCTAAATTAATTCCACAAATTTGGGACGGGTCGTTACATATAACCTAAGTCTCTCTATTTATATGAGAAAATTAATTCTCAAATAAATAAGAGTTAACCATTTAACTTCTAAAAGGAAAAGGATTAAACTAATTAAATTAAAGTCCTAAAGGATAAAGGTAATAAAAATCCTAAAAAAGGTTTCCTAAATAAAAAGGAAACAAATCTAAGGTTGAATTGGACAATTTTCCACAAGAAAGAAGGAAAATGTTGTTGGAAATTGAACAGGAGACGATTCAGTGGAAAGACACTGAAAATTGGGCTGAAATTCGAAGTCAAAGGTGTGGCCAACGAACAAAAGGTAAGCTTCGGTGGAAGCATGCTAAATGGAGGCAAGAAACTAGGTGGACGCATGCTAAAGCTGGTGTGCCTCCTTCGGTACACACGAGTCGAAAGCTTGGAAGAAAGTTCGGTAGGTGCGCGCGAAAAGCTTGGAAGAAGGTTCAGTAGGCGCTAGCCGAACAAATTTCTGGGCTGCCATTTAGGATTCGGTAGGTCCCTACCGAATTTCCTTTCCCTTTTTGGTGGCTTCCCTTTATTCGATCATAACTTCTTCGTTACAACTCTAATTGAGGTGATTCTTTCGCCTATATTCTCGTAATTCCGTGCTCTATCCAATTCTGCACATTTCTCACAAAATATGTTATTTTCTCCTATTTTTTGGTATTTGAACATCAAAAGATAAGCATAAAGGGTATAAAATGATGCTTAATTCAAGGCTTATCAAATACCCTCACACATAGACTTTGCTAGTGTGAAGACTCGGAAATTCCAAAAAGGAAAAATTGGAAAAATTGGAAGGAAATGACCATTTTGTCCCTAGTTTTGAGGGCCGAAAGTTGACTTTTTGATCGGGACCTTGTTTGGACTTTCCGGAAAGACCGTTGGGTAGGTCTCGAGACACTAAATCCGTAGACAGGCAGCATGCGTCAATCGGAGGTTAGATGCGATAGTTGCGGGTCTGCGAAGGCTAGGGGTATTTTGGTAATTATTTGTGCAGGGGTAAAATGGTAATTGTGGCTGATCCAATAGAGGAATCAGCGTTCAGTGACTCAGTTAGTCCTTGGGGGGACACATGTCACTAGGAGCAGGGGATAGTGTGTGGTGTACGTGTGTGATCGTGAAATTGGGGTGGGCGGTGGTGAAACATTTGAAATTAAAACACAGAGTATAAATGGTGTGCTTGATCAGTGTAACGGCCAGGATTCTTTAGGCTAAATTTATGCGAACCGAGAGGTATTGAGAAGGTGAGGTCGTGTGAGAACAGGAAAGAAAAAGGGAAGGAAAAACCCAGAAAAAAAAATCAAAAACCGACAAGAAAACCTTGAATTGATGACTTAAGATCGAATTTTGAATTGGACGATCAATTGATGGAAATGGAGACGAGGATGAGCTTCTAGAGGTTCAAACGAGTCAAGTGGGATTGAAAGTGAAGGAAATGGTGAAGAAACAAGCCCAGAAGAACCTGGTATTCGTTTTACAAATCTTGAGTTGAGTTCGAATGGTTGGCAGGGATTAAAGTTACAATTGAGATTGAAACTAGGTTAAGATGAATCCTGCAAAGCTTCTGAGTGAATCAATTGCAAGAAATCAATTGGAATTGGTCGAGATTGAAGGATGAACAGTACCCGGGTGTTCATCGACAAAGTCGAGTTCGATTTGAAAAATTTAGGTAATTTCCCATGTAATTGAAATTACAGAACCTTAATTGGGTCCATGACGATGCTAATGGACGGTTCAATTATAGGAATTGATGCAGAATTGATGGGAATCGAATCGGGTCTGCTCGCAGGTTGCAGGATCCGTTTAACGGACACACGGGGGTGAAGGTGGGTTTCACGCGCAACCACTGATGGCGGCGCGTGAGGGCGCGTGGGCACGATTTCCAAGGTGAAGTCAACATGAATTTTTTTTATGCAATGTAACGAACATTTTAGAGTTGGTTTCGAGTCGATCGGACACCGTTTCGATATTGTTTCGAGGGTCTGACGGTTTATGTTACGTTTTTAATTCATATTTAATTCAGGAAAAATTATGAGAAATTAATATGATGTTAATTAAGTCATTAGTGACCCTGAATAATGATTTTGGGCAGGAATGGTGACTTCCGAAATTTACGGAAAAATGCGCAGCTCGAAAGCTAGCGATATGGACGGTGTGTGAGTAGACGTTTGTTTTATAAACTGATATGCATGCATAGTTAAATGTTTTATATGATTTATGGCATGATTTGATTTGAAATGATTGCTTGATGATTTGATACGGGATTTAATGATTATTTTAATCAATGTTTTGGGAACGTTTTTCGAGAAACTGTGAAATTGCTGTTTTTGGCAAAGGCCCGGGATTTGAGATGGATACTGACTTGGATTATGAGTCAGGAATTGATTTGATGGATTTGTAATGTTTTTTTGGATATATTTTATGGATTTATGTGAAAATGGAAACTTAGGTTGCGGTTGCACGGATTTGCGTGAAAATCAGATTTGGACTTGAGACCCCGTGATAAATGGTTTTGACGTGGTTTTAAAGATGATTTTGAAATAAAGATTTTGATTTTGTATTTATGTTCAGTGCCCCCAGATGTGTAACTCCTGGGTAGATTTCGGATGTGTAATTCCCAAAGTGACTCCGAATGTGTAATTCCCATAGGGACTCCGGATGCGTATTTCCCGGAAGGGCCGGATGTGTAATTCCTGGTGAGGCTGAATGTGTAATTCCCAGCAGGGCTGGATGTGTAATTCCCAGCAGG
The DNA here is from genome assembly GCA_032719365.1 of Prinsepia uniflora. Classification (NCBI taxonomy): domain Eukaryota; kingdom Viridiplantae; phylum Streptophyta; class Magnoliopsida; order Rosales; family Rosaceae; genus Prinsepia; species Prinsepia uniflora. The sequence goes on along the minus strand of CM064865.1, from coordinate 45,974,848 downwards.
ATGATAACTTTGGATGTGTAATTCCCAGAGGACCCTCGGATGTGTAATTCTCAAGTTATATGCTTTATTGTATGATAAAATGGTTTTATGAAATGATTCATGTGTTTGGCTTGAGTGACAGGACCCATCCCAATCCCCCCGGGATTAGTGCGGGATGACCCTGCTCCCGTCTGACACGAAGTGTCAGACAAGGGATATTTCCGACCTTTGCCCTCCCGGGCTATCAGAGTACGCCAGGATCCGGAGGAGGCATGTGATATCTCGGTCTCTGCTACAGTCCACATCCGATGTCAACCTGAAGGGCAGTCAAAACATTAAAAACTGTGAGTGGACAAAACAAGAGTTTATAAAAACATTTAATAAGAAGACATTTGTACCCTCCACTAAAAAGCATGCATGCATTCGAAAACCATTTATCCAAAACAAACCATATGTGGGACTAAGCCCAAAGCAGATATAAACCAAGGTCGAAAGGACCACAATGAAAACGACCATACGGGCCACTGCCCAAATCCATAAGGGACTCGGCCCCAAACCATAAAGAAACCAAGTACACGAGCCACTGCTCAAATCATGTGCACACCTGTAAACACCACATATCATATATCATATATCCATCACATACATATATATAAGTCACACAACTAATCCTGTCATGGTATCCAAAGCTACGCGCGTGCTACCCGGGTCTCAATCCGAGTCATCTCAAAGTCAAGGTCAATGTCCACAGACCACTGACCCTACCCGAGGTAATAGTAACCATAGCCTTCCTGAGAGTAAGGAAACCAACTGGGGGGTGACTCCACTCAGTCGGTGCTCCGTGACTACTCCGGGGTCCACCCAGGCCAACGACCCTCCCCGGAGGAGATATTAGAAGTTAAGGAAGGTAGATGAACATATATATACATAACATAAACATTCATGACCGGTTCCCCTGAACCGTCATGATCCATAATATCCATAATCAGGTAACATGCCGGTTCCCATAAACCGTCATGTACGGTAATAACATAACCAGGGTTCGTGCCGGTCCCCATAAACCGTCAAGAACCAGAATGACCTGACAAAGGTTCATGTCGGTTCCCATAAACCGTCATGAACCACAATGACCTTTCCAGAGCTCATGCCGGTTCCCATAAACCGTCATGAACTTGGAAATCCACGTAGGGTCCCTGACCGGAAATCATAAACCATAAAGTAACTGGGTCTCGTGCCCGAACATATGACTCAACTGGGCACCGTGCCCGATATCTAAGGGTCAGTCACGACTCCGATCATAGTGATGCGTGCAACCATCCATCCAGGACCGCTCTCAATCCTGGTATGTCGCCGGGAACGAATCAACCGACGCGACCACCACAGATTATGGTGCACTCATCACCGATCGATATCCTGAACCGTCAGCACACCGAAGTCGAGCCTCCCCAGGCTGCCCGACAACGCATCGTGCATTGTGACCTCTCCGGAAGGAACACATCCCAATCCGGAGGCGAGCGTCATATCGTTGATCGCCGTGCACATAGCACCCGTCGCGACCACGATTTAGACCCGAGGGTCGTAAATAGTGTCATATGCCCGAGACAAAACCAAATGGGTCTCATACCCGAGTTTATCCATTTAGAAATCCAAAATCAAATCATTTAAATCAATAAAGAAATACAGACCCGTATAAGCACCGTATAAGGCCGAAACCTCGAAATACGTGCTTATACGTAACCACATACAAATGCACTCTCAAACATGTAATAAAACATATAATAAACATTTATGCATGCACCAATTTAGAAAACAAGGTCCACTCACAGACCGTCCGAGCTGCCGCCTCGATTTGCGTGCCACACGGCTCCCCGAGCCGATCACCGTCACCGGGACTCCCAAACCTGTCCAAATCGTAATAGAAGGTTACTAACTACTTAATTAACCTCCCACTAAAGCCCCGTAATTTTCCCGTATTTTTCACTATTTTTAATCCCGAACCTAAACCTTTCGATGCCCCGAAACATATCAAGACGGTGTCTGATCGACATGAAACCAGTCCCAAAATGTTCGTTACATCGAATAGAAGATTTCGTATGTTGGAACCTTCCCCAGATTCCCTGTCACGCGCCCTCACGCGCCGCTTGAAGTGGCTGCGCGTGGACTTCACGCGCCGCTACAGTACCTGCTGACGGCATCGCTGACGTAAGCATGACGTCATCTGACAGCTGTCAGGTCTGACATGTCAGACTCTGACAGGTGCCACGAGTCATGCTCCCATTGGTCCACGTCACTGTGCTGTCAGTACCACGTGGCAGTCTGACATGTGCCACGTGTCATCACGACACTGGTCCACTTCAGTGCCACATGTCAGCCCCTGATTGGGCCACGTCACTGACATGTCAGTGCTGACTGTGCACTGACACGTGTCGCACTCCTATTGGCCCATTTTCTGACATGTCAGCTGACATTGTCAGATCTGACAATGCTGACGTCATCCCTGACATGATGACGTCAGCAGGATGACGTCACCTGTCATCCCTGCCCTCCCGCGGGTCGACCCGAATACCAGTAACCGGGTCACCGTGACCCGCGGCTTGACCCGGCCGGTTCCCCTGCTCCGGCCACCATTTTTCCTCCCGTTTGTCCCATTCTACTCCTCTCAACCTAACCTAAAGATTCATGGGCTTAAAAACTATGAAACGGGTCGCGATAATTACCTACGGTGCCAAGAATAGCTGCCCAGTTTCCGGCCGTCCGTCTGGGCTGCACCGTCGTCGTCCGCCACTTCATTCGATCCTGTTAGCCTCCTCAAGTTCCCAGAATCACAACCTCATTATTAGTTTCGATTCAAACCCAATAAAACTCATGTTTCAAATTCAACCCCAAAACCTACCTTTTCGGGTTTCCTCCCGCCGTGTCCTCCGTCGTCCTCAGCCGTCGTGTCCTTTAGTCCTTCATCGTCACATCCTCACATTATCTCTCTGGTCTCAGTCGCAGATGATGAAGGAGTGTGGGTGTGTTTTGAAGAAAATGAAGAATGGAGGGTTATGGGGTTTTTCGGGTTTGTGAGGAAAAGGAAGAAAATGAAATGAAAATGGTGATGGTGTCGTGGAAGAGAAGAGAGAAGGAGATGTGATCAGATGAGAGAAGAGAGGATTGAGGGTGAGGATTGATAGTTAGTTGGTAATGGATGGTTAGGATTAATAGTTGTTAGGTTTAATTATAAAATAATTAAAATAATAATATTTAATTATTTAGATCCACATTTTGGGGGATCAAGTCAATGGGATGACTTGTCACTCATCCATGGGTCCCACCAAAATATCCACCCAATCAGATTTTGCCGAAACGTCCCCGTCTCGAAGTTCGTGCATAATGAAATCGAACTTCTGTGACCCATAACTCTCCCGTTTGAAGTCCGATTTCAGAGTGCCGCCTGCCTATGGATTCGTATCGTCCTTATCTACGTAACGGTCTTCGGCCCTCGGCCATCGGACCTCCCGGTCAAAAAGTCAACATTTGACCCCTTTTACCCAAAATTACCAAAATGCCCCTAAACTTCCGAACGTCATAACTTCTTCCTCGAATGTCGGAATTGAACGTGCCACCTGTCTATGAACTCGTGACGTCATGAACTACGTCACGGTCATCGGTCAAAGTCCATTTGACCGCCCGATCGAAAAGTCAACGTTTTGCCACCATCAGGGGCAAAACGGTCATTTCGCATCGTTCGTCCGATTTCGCTCTACTAACCACGGATTAACCTCACTAATCGTGATTAGTCACTAATCTAATCCTGGAATTTGGGACGGGTCGTTACATTGAGAGCCGGGATTTGATACTTTTCATGTGATTTGGCTGGAAAGCTGGTGATTTTTATTCATATGTTTGATTCTATGCATGCATGGTTTGATAAACTGGAGGGTAAATGATGTATTTTGAAATGTGTTTTAAATGATATTATTTTTGTCCACTCACACCTTTCTTGTTTTGCTGACCCTCTAGGCCGTGGCACGAGAATCGGGGCTGATCGAGAGGCGGAGGCGTGAGCGGAAATCAGTGGAGTTATCCCTTGTCTGACAGGTTCTGAAGGGTAGTTTCGAGACTTCAGTTGACTTTTCAGACGGGAGCAGGACCGGGCACGATTATCAAAGTCCAGTTGGAACAGGTCCTGTCAGCTAGTTCCTAGAAAATACCAAAACAAATTAAGGCTTTGAAACTCATATTTTCTTTTTCTTTTTCTTTTTTCTTAAAAACAAAAACTACTAAACCTTTAACCATTTTTCTCAAATTGTATTAACATGAGTACGGCATCAAAGATTTACACTAAGAAGCTATATAGCATATGGAACGCAAAAGTTATTACTTCATAACAAAATAAATTGACAAGTAAGACAAAGAGTAACCTTGGTGAAATGTATCTCAACATGAATAAAATATGTATGAATCAACTCATAGGAAATATGCACTCAAGATATCCACTCAATGAGTATAGGGTTTACGTTTGCACTCAAGGTATGTGAGAAAGATGCTCACGTAATAGAACGTAAGTAACTTCATAACAATTTCAAACATAAACCATAAGATAGTGAACATACTTGCACAAATTAACCAAAAACCATAGGCTTACTAAAGTGATAGACTCAACTAATCAAAATTTACTCATCTCAAGAATCATAAGGTCTTAATTTAAGGTTGTAATGGGGTTAGGTGTAGAGGCATGGATTTTTAGGATAGTGGTGTTAAATTTTGTTCTAGGACTCAACCAAAGATTCCATCACAAATGCATAAGTATTTTCTCATCATCATAGGCCAAGTATTAACTTGTTAGGCCTTAATCTTCACTATCAACATCTTTTGAACTTGTAATTAGGAAAAGGGCTTGAAATTCTTCATGTAGGCCTCCAATCTTCATTATTCCAAATCACAAGCGTAGGGGACTTTTCTCAAAACTTAATTTGTGTACCTCATAGAACTTTTGTTCTTGATTGTATATTTTTTTCTTCATCAATTTTTTTTCTTTTTTTCTTTCTTTCTTTTGAGATGTAATGCAATCAATAAAAATATAGTTTGAGCAAGTCATTCCCTACACTTACATATAAGTCTTCATTCATCAAATCACTTTCTTGTATCTCACGCCATTTTTATGTTCTTCAACCAAGTCCATGGAACAAGGGTAAAGGATGTCTTATACTAGGCTTATGTGAATAGATGTTTAGGGTGATGAAAGAAAGGCTTAATGTAGACTCAAAGTGGTTAAACTAGGGGGATCACACTTATGTGATGAAGTAGGGACATGGATATTTTGATAAGTGGTGCTAACCCTATTGCCTTAATCAAGTCCAAAATCAAAAAATTTATTGACTTAAAAGCTTTGAAAATCACATAGGATAAGTTCTAGTACTCTAAAGTTCATTAAAATCTACGGAAAGCAGTTATGAGGCATATGTATATCAATTTAAACAAAGAAATCATATGAATCACTCAACAAAGAAGTATATAAGGCTCTAAAACTCACATAGGTTTCATATGATTCATACAAATCGTAACATCCTCGTTCTGTACCAGTTTATCGTGCATCATCTACTACAAGTCATAAACACTCAATCATAAAGCATTAACAAATGAATTCAAGTTGTAGTGATAATCTTTTAGCCATGTTTTCTTCATTTATCCGTCATTCTTATCATCGACAGGTTAAAGCGTATCCTAAGACTCAATAAAACACTAAGTTTAACATAAAGACTCAAAACTAAATACTAAAACACAAAAAATATTTTTGGGTTTTTGTTGTTGTTTTTTTTTTTTGAAATTTGTTCTTCTATTTTTGAAATAAGACTCAATAAAGTGTAAACCTCTTCCCCACACTTAAATCTGACATTGTCCCCAATGTTGGAAAGTGAAAGCATATAATCTAAGTAAGGAGAATTGATTTACGAAAAGAAAGTAGTAAAGACATAAATTAACTAAATTAAAGAGAGTGAAGAGTTTAAGAAAGCAAGTCTCCGTTTGATGGCTCCTCTATTTCCCGTCATTGGGTTTCCTCCCAAGAAGTGCTTGAAGTTTAACGTCCACAGCCTAGACGAAGTGCTTCAATCAACTCATACGATGCAAAGTCTATGCACACTTTCGAACTCCGCATCGTGCTCGCCAATTGCCTCTAGGTAAGGCGCCAATCCATCTTGAGTTCGAGGGTCAAGTTCATTTGCCAACTCTTTGACAAGGGCATCCTTTAAGTCTAGTTCATGGACCTTAGATTAAGTGAATTGCATATTGTGTTTTCCTTCAAAAGAGTTAGGTGAGAATAGGTACATAAAAAGAAGACTGGAAATAGAAAGGAATAGACACAAATTGTAAGGACCCATCCCGGAAGGTAGGATTAGTGAGGTGATTAGTGGTGCTTTAACTGGGTTATCGGTAGTTAGTGGGTTACTTTTGGACCTTAGGCGCAGAATGACGATTTTGCTCCCTAGGTTGGGCAAATTGTTGACTTTTAGTTTGGGCAGTCAATTGGGCATTGACCGGTGACTGTGGCGTAGTTCGGGACGTCATGAGTCCGTAGACAGGTGGCACGCCCGATTCCGACATCCCAGGAGGAAGTTAGGATGTTCGGAAGGTTGAGGGCATTACCGTAATTTGGGTAAACGAATGGGGAAAAGTTGACTTTTTGTGTAATGAGGTTTTGACATGTAGATCGAGGACCGTTAGGTAGATCTCGTCGTCCTGAGTTCAACGATAGGCGGCATGGTTTCATCGGACGTAGGACGGGCGAGGTAATTTTAACTCACAGGGGCAGTTTGGTCTTTTTGGTGCTTTGGGAATTGTGCAAATAGGATGAGGACAAGTGTACAGGTGCAATTGGATATTTTGAATTGGAACCATGGGATTGTGGACACGTGGGGTGTGTGTAGTGGCTTCTATTGTTTTTGCACAGTGAAATAAATTGGGTGAGTCGTGTTGTGTTTGTGCTGATGAGAAACAGAGACAGAGTTGGGAGGAAAAATCGATCAGGTGAAGGGAGGTGTGAGGTGTTGTGATCTGGTGAGTTAGAGTAGAGATTAAGTGAGAACTGATGAGTGAGTTTGAGTGAGAGTGTCGTGAGGAAAACTTGAGAGTGTGAGGGGTGAGTTCTCAGGAAAACAGAGAGGGAGTTTGGTGGTGGTGCTATCGTGCTTGATCAATTGAGGTTGGAGGTGGTGTCCAGAGGACGGAGGAGGACCAGGGGAGTCGTGTAGGTACGGTGGAGCTCACGGCGGCGGCCTGAGCGCAGGTAATTTCCCCATTCCTTTTGATGCTCTATGTTTCCGTTAATTTCAAACGTTGAGTCGTGAAGTTAGGGGCTGAGTCGAGGTGTCTGGTAAGTTCTAATCGACTCCTTAGGTCCTTAGGAACCTTTTGGTGTCGAAGCCGTGATGGGGGACTACACGGGTGGCTGGATTGAGAAACAGGGGCTTCCGGGTGGTTTCTGTTTCGAGTTGGGGAGGTGAGTTGTAGGTCGTGTGGTCGTGTTTGGTTGAGAGGAATAGGTTGCTGGGTTGAGGACGAAGAGAATGGTGGAAAGAGGGACAAAAATGGTGGACGGACGACGGAGAACCAGCCACGCCGGTCCAGAATAGTGACTGTTGAGAGGAAGACGACGATGAACAGGGACTATGTGCAGGCGCGTGAGGCCCACGCGCAGCCACATTGGGCGGCGCGTGGGGGCGCGTGCGGTGGTTCTGGGGAACCTTCCAACTAGGTTTTTGGTCTAGACGTTGTAACGAATCCTTTGAGATAGGTTTCGGGTTAATCGGACGTCGATTCGAGTTAGTTCTGCGGGATCGAAGGTTTAGGGTCCCGGTTCGTTACGTTTAGAACCCGAGGATTTTCGTGGGGAATTAGGAGGACCTTGGTGGACGTGTTAGTGACGTGTTTTGGTGACTGTTGATAGGATCGGGAATTCCCGAGGCGGACGAGGAACGTGCAGGACATACGGGACGCGAGTGACGTACCCGGGAACTGTGAGTGGACCCCTTCTCTATAATTGAGCATGCATAACTACTTTTAATTACTTGTTTTATTGTTTTAACTATGATATCCTATTTATTAAATATGCTATAACTATTTTACATAATTAGTACGGTTTTTAGCACGTTTTACGAGAAAGGTTTGAATTCTGATTTCGATGCCATGTTTTTGGGATTTCAAACGATAAGGGATTTTCAATGGTTATAAATGGATTTTCGACATGATTTGATAAACAAGGTTTTCAGTTTTAGAATCGGATTTCGAGAATCGAGATTTGGTTTTAAAGATGAAAGGTGGATTTCCGGATTTGGGTTCGGAATGACGGTTCTGGACGCCGAAAGAGCTTTGGACCGGTGATTTCGGATTCGAGTTTGGATATGGATCTAGAAATGGTTTTCTAATGTTTTTGGATTGGATTTGTTGGATCTGGTTATTGGGTTTAAAGACCCGGATTGTGATTGACGAGGGACGGGCCCGGATTGGGTTTAAAGACCCGGATTGAGTTTAAAGACTCGGGAGTTTAAAGACTCGGATGTACTGATATTTTCCCCCGTAAGCCTGTTGAGTTTAAAGACTCGGATTATTGGGCCTGGAATGAGTTTAAAGACTCGGGAGTTTAAAGGCTCAGATAGGTCCAGCAAGTTTGATCGGATGATGATTTTGGTATATTTTGGTTTATGATATGATTTTGAGAATGATCATTATACTGTTTTATAATACTGTTTTCATGTTGATTTTGACGTGATTTATAACTGTTTTCAGCTAATGGGTTATGCATGTATGTTTTCAAAACGGAGGGCCAAACCCTGGTTTGTTTATGAAATGGTTTTTGAAACTTTTATTCTTTATGGTCCACTCACACTTTCGGGTTTTAACTGTCCTCCAGGTCGTGGAACTAGCAGGGGGGTTGACGTTGAGGCGGCGTCGGAGGCATAGAGTATTCGAGCGCTTTCCCGGAGTGGTTTCAGTGTTCCGTTGTGCGTGTACTCTGTGTGTAGTCTTGTTTTACCTTATTTTGGTACTATGCTCTGTGTAACTGTTGACTCTGGGTTGTTTGAATTCTCCTTCGTCTGACAGTGTAATTTGTGGATTTCGTGGGGTTGTTTCGGTCTTTTGTGTTGGGTTGTCAGACGGGAGCAGGGTTCACCTCGGTTATTGGGGTGATAATCGGGGTGGATCCTGTCACAAAATAGAATTATATGTACAAATAACGAGATATATACAAGTGATAAACAAAGAAGTAGAAACAATTTAAGAGTATGCAAGGTAGAGTCACGAAAATGGCATGTAAAGACACAAGTTCGAAAAATGTCCAAATTAATGAAACACATAAGGATGATGTGAATGCATAAGTGGGCAATTGTTAGAACTTGCATAAGACATAAGAGTTATGTGACATTGCATGAAAAGAATGGCTTGCACCTTTGATCTCACTTCCCTAGATTCACTTAGTCATAGGGGACCCGGTGATGAAATTCGAGCATCATGAAACCATAGTGAGGGGTATGCAATCTACCAATGCAATAGATAGAGTCTTAGAGTGACATGAATAACTTTCCCACTTCGCTTCTCATACTACTTTTCTGGGCTTACGGCCTGCGCGTACTGATAAACATATTTCAATCTCCTTCATCATTCAACGTTAATCATGGCCAGTTAGGATAGATGTAACGCGAGAAGTAAGGACTAATTTCGAGAACACCCCAAGGCTAACCTATCTAGGGTATGTACTCCATTTGATAGGACTCATCCTAATCCCCCCGGAATTACCGTGGGATGTGTCATGCTCCCGTCTGACATGAAGTGTCAGACAAGAGATAACCTAAGCCACTGCCCCAACGAGCTTCCAGAGTGTGCAAGGATCGATGGAGGTATGCAATGTCCTAGTCTCTGCTGCAGTCGCATCCGTGATCAACCTGAAGGGCATTAAAAACAACAAAGGTTGTGAGTGGACGAAAATAAATAAGTTCATAAAACACATTTCACAAAGATATTTATGCCCTTCATTAAAATGTATGCATGCATCGAAAACCAGTAAGTAAAGTATTTACTAAAAACAACCGTTAGGGCCTTAACCCAGAAACCATGACTCAAAACCAAATGTGGGAACTCAGCCCAAAACCGTAAACCCAAATTCCTATTCCAAGTGGGCTACCGACCAAAACCATAACCGTAAATACCATTCAAGAAAACATGTTTAAACCATCCTGGGCATCCTAGATGCCTAGCGTCCCAGACTCCATATCTCATGGTATCAAGCAACGCGTGCTACCCGGGGTCTCACCGGGTCAATATCTCTAATATCCCAGATGTCTGACGTCCCAGACGTCCAATCATAGCATTCCTGCTCCTGACTCATCATACGGTCTGGTAGCTCCATATAATGACCCCTCGCAGGCAATGCACTGTGACTTCCCCATTGTCCCAAACACCTGGAGGAAACCATCACATATCCTGGTATCCATATGGTTTATGGAAAACAGTTTATCAATCATTTCAAAACATCTCAAGGGCCCTGCCAGAAATTTCCATAAAACCATCACAAGTCCAAACATCTGATTTTCAAATCCTAAACCATTTATTCAAATCCATTTAGGGTCCCCGGCCCTAAATCACATTTATAACCAACTGGGCCTCATGCCCGATTTCGTAAACCAATTGGGCCCACGGCCCGATTTCGTAAATCGACTGGGCCTCTGGCCCGATTATATAACTCAAATGGGTCTCAGCCCGATTTCATAAAGCAACTGGGCCCCCGACCCGATTACGTAACTAAAATGGACTCCAAGTCCGAGGTTTCCAAAACAGTTGGGCCTCATGCCCGAGTTCATCTTTCCAATTTCAAAACAATTTCATTCAACTATTTCCAAAACCATAAGTACGGAATATCAGAGTAAAATCAAAAACCTCGATTTACGTGCAAGCACGTAAATCGCCCCGAAATGCGTGAAACCATATAATTCACCACTATCACCGGGACTTCCAAACCTGTCCAAATCAATCTAGAGGGTTACTAACTACCATATTAACCTCTCATTGAAGCCCCGTAATTTTCCCAAATTTTTAACCATTTTAAATCCCGATCCGAAACCTTCTGATGCCCCGAACATTATCCAGACGGTGTCCGATCGACACGAAACCAGTCCCAAAATTTTCGTTACATCGAATAGAAGATTTCACGTGTTAAAAGCACCCTCAGAATCCTCACCACGCGCTCACACGTGTCCCTAGATCCTCACGCGCGTGAAGCCCACGCGCTGGCACTGTAGCATCACCTTCAACCCGTAGTGAACCAGGTTCACTGCAACTGAACCAGTCTGGACCGGCGTTCCCGGTTTCATCATTCCGGCCACCCATTCAACCCCATTTTCTTCTCATCCCTACATCTTCCTCTATCTATTACCCATCATCCTATGTTTTTAAAAATAAAGAAAACAGCCATAACCCATACCTTTCGATCGAGAACCGTTGCCCCTGTTTCCGGCCGACTGCCTCTGTCCACCTCCGGCCATAATATCAGTCCTAACCAGCCCAAACAACCTCCAGAAACACAACCTTGACATTAGAATGGATCAACAAGTACTTAAAACCATTATTCGTATTTTAAATCCAAGATTACCAGTTTTTCGGTTGCTCGCCACCAACTCGTGCCACCATGCACGGCGGTCGACGTCCTTACCACCACTCAACTCGCCTCCACTCACTCTCTCAATCTCCAATACATTCCAATAGCAACAGGGAAGGTTTAGAGGGTTTGTTATTGGGTTGGGGGTTCCGTTTGTGCATAGAACAAAGATGGTGGTCGCGGGAGGAAGAGAGAGAACAAGGCTGATTTTTAATATTGAAATGGACCAATCACAGATCCCCTTTTTAGGGAAAATCACCACTGGATGAGTGACACTTGTCACTTATCTAAGGGCCCCACTGAAATATCTGCCCAATCCAATATTTCCACCTAATCAATGTATAGTAATGCGTGCGTAGTATAGTCGAACTTCCGCGAACCATAACTCTCCCGTTCGAAGTCCGATTTCAGAGTGCCACCTGTCTATGAACTCGTGATGACCCAAGATACGTCACGGTCATTGGTCAAAGTCCGTTTGACTGCCCGAATGAAAAGTCAACATTTTACCCACGACTAGGGGTAAAACGGTTATTTTGCATCGTTCGTCCGATTTCGCCCAACTAATCACCGATTTAACCTTACTAATCATGATTAGTTACCAATCTAATCCCGGAATTCAGGACGGGTCGTTACACCATTAGAGTCCTCTTTCTTAGTGTCATACTTTTCACCAATCATAACCCTTCAAGACACCATAACCAACCGATGGAAGTTTTCAAATAAGGGTTTACCAAACCCAAGTGTTTACAATCTCCACCCCAACCTCATGTCCATAAATTTGAGTCTACAGTGTGTGGTGATGAAATCCACACATCATGAAGGGTTGAGGATAAAGTAACCAAAAAGGGTGTTACTTGTTCCCAAAAGTAAGATTTTGAAGAAAAAGGTTTTGAGATTCATGCAACTCTAAAACATTTAATAGGAAACAATTTTTTTTGATTTTTTTTATTTTCAGAAATACCTTTTTTTTTATTTTTTATTTTTATTCAATTTTTTTTTACTTTTGGGAAAAAAAAAACTCTTTAAGAAATTTACAAAGAAAACATTTTTATCAACAAGTATGAAAATTATGTACGAATATAATATTTACATTATGAACATATACACATAAACAAAATCATACAAGAGATTATTTCAATACCTGGCAACGGCACCAAAAATTGATACGCTAAAACTAAGTATTAAAGTAAACACAAAGTCACACTCAACACTTAATAAAAACATACGCAAATTAAAACCCTTTTTTGTAGATTGTAGCATTGATAAGTAAGGATCGTTCTTAATTAAAGTAAACACATGTTGAGGGTACCTAAACATGATTATTGTTTGATTAATTAATAAGGGGGTAATTGATTGTTTCTATTATCCTACGTGATTAACTAATCTAATCTAATCTAATATAACCTAATTTATTATTTACATGGCCAACTATCTTTAACCTAACTCATTCATAAATTATGTGAATTCCAAAATCTACGAAATTCCATAACCTTAGTTCTACGAAATACATGCATATTATCTCAAGTACGTGCTCGGGAATTTGCTCTATACACTTTCAATGATCTAGACTTGGGAATTCCCCCTATATCTAATCAAGCATTAAGCACAACATCCAAGCATAACAAAAACCAAGATATTGAAACACATGAAAGATTATTGAAATTAAAATAAATTATAAAACCATAATAATATTAAGAATCAATCCATAGGTACGATATTCCAATGCAAAGAGAAAACTACAAAGTAAAGAGGTAGAGTTACACTTTGAATCCTCGGAAATTCGCCCTATAGATGCTAGCTGGTCCGACACTCTTTGGTGATACACTCAGGAATTCGCCTTATATGTCAATGGAGGATAATGAATTGTGGAGGATGGTGTAGTTTAATTTTTTACAAAGAATTTCGGCCTTAAAAGAAAGGAAGAATTGGTTTTTTGCAAAATTTTGGTACAAATAATGAGCGACCCCTAGAAAAATGAATAAAGCTAACTATTTATAGGCATAGGATAAATCTCTATCTCAATTCCTAATTAAAAAGGTAAAATAAATCATAATTAAAAAGGAAATAAAAAAATCTAATTAAAAAGGGGAAATTATTTCTTTGAGTTTATTGGAAATTGAAGTCAGCTATTTGCTGGGAATTTTAGAAGATGGAACAACTGAACAATAGGCCACGTGTAGGAATTGATGAAGTGGGCTACCATTGAAAGTCATGGGCTAGAGTGAGGCCTGAACCACTGTAATGGACTCGATCGAACTGGGCTATGGCAAAAGTCGCGGGCGAGCTGGTATTGTAAACAGCTAGGCTTCATGAAGATATCTGCGCTTTGGCGGTGCAAAATTAAGGATGGCAATTTTTGACATGGCTCGAAACCTGCTCAAAAATTATCCACGTCAACCTGCACGATTAAAATTTTAGGTCATTTTCGGGTCAACCCGTTATGACCCGTTTATTAAACGGGTGGGTTTCGGGTCAACTTGTTAGCCCGTATAATAATCTGTTAACCCGTTTAATAAATGGGTAGATTTCGAGTTAACAGGTTAACCCCTATATTGACTTATATATTAACCCATTTAATAAACGAGTCATTACTAACTCATATATCTACCCATTTACCTACCTAAATATCTATTAAATCTTATAATTTAAATAGGTTATGCATGTTAAACGGGTTAAACGGGTCAAACAGGTCATAGGTTAGTTGGGTTTTGAGTATGACATGTTTATTAAATGGGTTAAACGGGTTACACAGGTCATTAACAGGTCGGGTTCGGGTTGGACATTCTTGACACGATTATTAAACGGGTCGGAATCGGGTTGGGCATAAATGGGTAAAACAGAATTCAGGACACGACACGACCCATTGCTACCCCTATGCAAAATTGGACACGCATGAATGTGTACTCCGACGCATGTTGGGGGTTCTTGGGCCAGTTGGTGAGCTGTTGGGCTTGGGGAAGTGGAGTCAAGTCTGGGCAATTTTGCGCTGGGCTTCCTGTGAATGGAAAATTTAGTTGCACCAAACAATGCTGGGTTGATTAAATGACTGACGAATGGTGAGCTTCTGGAGTGCGCATGCGAAGTGGGCTTAAGCGCGAGCTTGGCGAATGGGTAGTGGAGTGAGGCTTCTGTGCAATTGGATTTATGAGCTTACAGGAAAGGCTTTGGGCCTGCAAATGAATAAATTAGTTATTAATTATTATTTATATAACTTAATTATTAATCCTATAATTAGTTACTAATTAGTTCATTCTAATAATTATTGTATGAAAAGAATAAAATGAGATAGATTTAATATAATTAAGGTTTTAACAAAGTAAAATATAAAAGAAATTGATATAAAAAGATGATCAATTAGGTACTTATCAAATTCCTCCACGTTTAGACTTTGCTAGTCCCTAGAAAATATGTTCATAATGTAAATATGTTTATAATGTAAATATCATACTTGTGCATAATTTTCATCCTTTTGCATTGTAATTGTAAATATTCTTAGTTTTTTATGTATACTCTTTTCTATATCTCATCTCATTTTCATGTACATATTCTCACCTAACTTTCTTGAAGGAACACTCAATATGCAATTCACTTAATCTAAGGTCCATAAACTAGACTTGGGGATGCCCTTGTCGAGGAGATATCGCATGAACTTGACCCTCGAATTCATGATGGATTGAGGCCTTACCTAGAGACATTTTGTGAGCATGATGTGAAGTTCGACAGGGTGCATAGGTCCAGCATTGAATGAGTTGATTGAAGCACTTTGTCTAGGCTGAAGACTTTAAATTCAAGCGCTTGTTCGAAGGTAACCCAATGGAGGAGCCTATAACATATTTGCATTCTCTTCTCTTATCTTTTAATTTTGTTTGCTTTTATTCTCTTAGTTATTTTCGTTAAACTCTATCTCGTACTTGATTCTATGCTTTTACTTTGAGACATCGAGAATGATAACATATTTAAGTGTTGAGGAGAGGTTTACAATTTTTTTGAGTCTTACATTATAAAAAAAAAGTATTAAAAAAATAATAATAATTAAAAAACAACAACAAACAAATTTTTTTTCAAAAAAAAAAATTCCGTTGTTTTCCAAAATGGTTTTCAAACGTTTTTCAAAAAAACATTTTTTTTTTCAAAACTTGTTTATTTTTTACAAGCAATTGTTCCGTTTAAAAAAAAGTTGTTTTCAAAAATCATTTTTTTAATCTTCTTTTCAAAATAAAATAAAAAGAATTTTTTTTTAAATATTGGTTTTTTTTTAAATCTTTCAAAAAATAATAAAAAAAACAATTGTGTTTTAAGTTTTTGTTTTCAATAGTCTTAGGATGCCCTTAACTAGTCAATGATGAATTGGAACAAACAAGAATATTATGGCATTTGTGTCAGGACCGGTCCAAAATCCCTCGGGGATTAACGTGGGACCCGCCTGATCCCGTCTGACACGAAGTGTCAGACCAGGGAAAATTCCATCTCTAGCTCCGCCGGGGCTATCAGATTGCGTCAGGATCGTAGGAGGAGGGGAGTGATGTCTCGTCTCTGCTACAGCCCGCATCCGCTGTCAACCTGAAGGGCATTAAAACATTAAAAGTCGTGAGTGGACAAAAACCATCTTTTAATAAAAACATTTTCATACAAATACCTTTATGCCCTTCATAAAAGCATATGCATGCATTCAATAACCGTTGATCAAAGCGTTCATAAAAACACTTGAAAACATTCTCAAAACCTTACAAGGGTTCATGCCCGGTTCCCATAAACCGTCATGACCCACAATTCCATTTGGGTCCCCGACCCGAAATCACAACTCAAACCCATAAAACAATGCATGTGGGAACTCAGTCCAAATCCGTTCTCAGTGAAATAATAAAACATCAAGTACGGGGTCTCCGCCCCCAAATCATTTCTAAAAAATCGAATACGGGGTCTCCGCCCCAAATCAGTTTCTGTATCTCATACGTACTCGTACGTATAACCCATCCTAGGCACTTCCGGAGAAGATGCCATCTCGGGGCACACAGCCCCTAGGGAACACATCCCCGATATAGTCACGATTAATCCATCTATCTAGTGTGCACACTACTCGGGGTCTCACTCCGAGTCTTCTCCTAGGAATCTCCATCTGGGAGGCTCAATCATTGGATCTAGTCCGAGCTCTCTCTCTGGATCTAGTCCACACATCTCTCCGGAATCTGGTCCGGGACCACAACAATATAAGTAACCACCAATCCTGGAACGGGATCCCTATGGGGATACCCACTCTGGTTTGTGGATCGTGACTCTCCAGGTCGACGCTGGAGGAGACCATATAATCATATGGAGGGTTCATTCACACTTTCAAATACTCTTTTCTTTCTTTCTCAAATCACTTTCCAATTGGGTCTCAAACCCAATTCATTTCAACAGGATACCTCGAATCCGATTCAAATCACTTTCACAGGCCTCGGCCTAAATCCTCAGTTCAACTGGGTCTCATGCCCGAATTCTCATTTCACAATTCGAACTGGGACTCAAGCCCGATGTTACAATCAATTGGGCCCTAGGCCCGAAACCATTACTCAACAGGACCTCACGTCCGATTTCCCAACCAATGGGGCCTTAAGCCCGATATCTCAACTAAATGGGTCTCAGGCATGATATCATAAATCAACGGGGCATCAAGCCCGATAGTAACACTAACTGGGCCTCAAACCCGAATCGTAAACAAACTGGGCCCCCGGCCCGATCGTATAACACAAATGGACCCTCGGTCCGATTCCTCATCAATTCAAATGGACTCCAAGTCCGAGAGTTGTAAATCAAATGGGTCTCGTGCCCGATTTCATATTTCTAAATCCAAAATCCGTTTATTAAACCCTTATCGAAAACACGGTACGCGAAGGTACGACATAAAGCCGAATACCTCGAAAAACGTGCAATTATGTCGATCCTAAGCTACCACAAAAAATTGCACTCATGGCATCACAAAATATATTCTAAAACAATTATAAAACATTTACGCATGCATCGAATTCATAAAACAAGTCCAGTCACAGACCGTCCGAAGCCGGGCCTCAATACGCGTGCCATAGGCTCTCCCGAGCCGATCACTATCACTGGGACTCCCGAACCTATCCAAATTTTAATAGAAGGTTACTAACTACTTAATTAACCTCCTACCAAAGCCCCGTAATTTTCCCGAACTTTTAACTATTTTTAAACCAATCCTAAACATTCTGACACCCCAAAAACTATCGAAACGATGTCTGATTGGCGCGAGACCAGTCCCAAAATCTTCGTTACATCGAATAGAAGATTTTATATGTTGAACACTTCCCCAAATTATGGGCCACGCGCCCTCACGCGCTCCTAGAAGGCTCATGACACTATTCATCATCACCAACCTACAGCAGACCGGTTTTACTATGCTGTACCGGTTCACCTGGTTTGGCCGGTCCAACTAGACCAGCGTGACCGGTTCACAGCCCTAGACGCCCCATTTTTCATCATACTTCTTCCTTTTTGATTCCTTTCTTCCTATTTTCATGTTTTCTATCCATTCCAATCCTTAAACGCAACCGAAAACGTCTAAATCCTATGGTTTGATTTTGAACCAAACGGTTCAAGTTTGCCAAAACCTCCCCTGGTGTCCTAAAACCTCTAACCATCCTCAAAAGCATTCTAACACCTTCCTACTAACCCATTTAATTCATTAGAAACATCCAAAACAAACCATAATGCATAAATCGAAAATTATGTGGGCCTAACCGTACATGTTCTCGGGTTCTCCTCCTTCTAGCCGCCGTCCATGGAGGTTCTGGCCATCCAGGCCAGCCACCAACATCCTCAGTCCTCCTCTCACTCTCCTGGTTCCTCAGATGGCCATGGTTCAAGGTTTGGATTGGATTGGTTTGGTTTCAAAAGGGTGAGATCGGTTTGGTGGGTTTGGTTTTCACGAACAAAGAAATGGGGGATGCATGAATCAATTTGGGTGGGCAATGGATGGATGACTAGTGTCATTCATCCATCGGGCCTGCCCCAAAATTTCTGGGCCCACTTAAGTCCAAAAGTCATCCGTTTCGTAATTCGTGCAATAGTACCCTTGAACTTCCGTGAACCGTAACTTCGCCGTCGAACGTCCGATTTCGACGTGCCTTCTGTCTACGGATTCGTATCGTCCTCATCTACGTAACGGTCTTCGGCCCTCTGTCATCACACCTCTCCATCAAAAAGTCAACTCTTGGCCCAAATTACTAAAATACCCTCGAACTTCCGAACGTCATAACTTCCTCCTCGAATGTCGGAATCGATCGTGCCACCTGTCTATGAACTCGTGACGTCACGAACTACTTCACAGTCATCGGCCAAAGTCCATTTGACTGCCTGAATGAAAAGTCAACGATACACCCATTCTAGGGGTAAAATCGTCATTTCGCCCGAACGTCCGCTAATCCTCTTCTAATCTCTGATTAGCCTCGCTAATCCGTAATTAATCCTTAATTAATCCCGTTAATTTGGGACGGGTCGTCACAATCTTCCCCCCTTAAAGAATTTCGTCCTCGAAATTCAAATTGACCCGATTCCACAACCAAACTATGGAATCTAACCTTATTCCTCGAAACGGATCGTTGCACCCACACGAGAATACTCGTGTAGCAGTACACGTCCAACACACAAGTCGTACTCATCGGTCCTATCCTTGATATGTATCGTCATCAGAGCCTCCAAAGCTCCAATTCATTTTCGACATCTACACGTCTCCTCGTATGTCTCACTCGAGACTGAACATCGACACTCGTTGTTCTCGCCTGTCACTCACTTAGACAGGTAAGCAATACCAAGATGATATCTAAACGACTTTTCAGTCTAACATTCTGACAAGTTCCATCCTACAGTCGTCAGACTGAAACGCATCCCCACTAAGGGCTATCATAGCCAAGCTGGCATCTTGCTCAGCATCCAATCTGACAACATTCTGTAGATCCTGCCATCACAATGGAAAATCCCAACTCACAGCTCATCCTCAGACCTATGTCCAAACGGATTCTAATAGCTCGTATGAGCCAACTCTCTCAATTTCCTATTCCCCAAAACTGACTCTTCTTAGAGTCCCAACAATCTATACCTATCTGAACTCATCGGATACCTATCAACTCGTTACCACGATATGTCACGCCTTCGTGACCAGCCGACAACTCCCAGCTCCACTGCGCTTCACTGCGCTACTCTGATCTCGACTCGTTCTTGAGTCCTCGCATCACATCTCGCATCACTCAGCGATACCGCTTGTCATCCAGACTCACCTCGAGTCTCCAAACTGTCACTTATCGGATCCATTCCGATCGCTACTTACGCCCATCTAGGACTTTATCCAAACTACATCGTACTTGTACTCTCGGGCACTATCAACCCGACATACCAAATGACCGTAGTCAATCCCATTGTCCAAGGTGCACAACACACCGGTGCACCCACATCACCTCAACATCGGGGTGCCTCCGACCTACACAAGGACTGCTCACTGGCAACGTCCAACTGCAAACTACCGTCCGTACTCCAACCATGGTTCGGACCCCAACCATTCGTCACCAGATGAACATCAGTCCAACACCCCGGACACTCACTCGTCACATCCTGTGACGTTAAATACCATCTACTCGTCAAGTCAATCAAATTAACCCACAACCTAGGTGTTCGGTTCTTACACCCTCTTGAACTCCTAACTGTCCAATCATCCCTCGTCGTCCCACCTAGGGAAGAATCCAAGATGGTGACATCAGGGTTCATCCTATGTCATCCTCCGGCACTTAGTACTATCTACTGAGGAGTTACGCTCAGTGACCGCGGAATATCTAACTCCAAAGCGGAATCAAGTACTTCTCTCAACGTCTCAGTCACAACTTATCTTGATTCCGATGTTCCAATCTCGTTGGAAACATGTTTCTTATCCAAAGGCAAAGTTCACTCAGCACCCGAACATTCTCACGTTCTATAGGCAAACAAGTGTCATGTCCTCAACTTAGGAGGTATGGTCAACCGTAGTCAACCAAAACCAACCCGCAACGGACTCTCAATTCCTTAGCTCAACCGGACACCATCCACGCATCAGCGAATACTGCACTTGCAGGTACACTCATTCCAAGTGGAATTCACGCGATTTAACCTGATCCAACTCTAACTAACAGAGTTGGTCGAAACCACTGACATCAGTTGGTAGGCTAAACAGATCGTAACATCTGTCGTGATCTGAAGCCAAATCTTTGAGTACTACCAAATTCGACAAGCCGACCTCTACGTCATAAGACGTTACTTACGCCATCCATTCGTACCTGGATCACACATTTCACTTCAAAAATTACGACTTCTGAGTACACCGTTGCGACTCAATCTCGCAGCACTGGGGGAACTAATCTCCATTACTGGGGAAACTGATCTCCATCATAAGGGAAACTGGTCTCCGTCACTGAGGAAACGGGTCTCCATCACTGGGAAATGGGTCTCCATCACTGAGGAAACTGATCTCCAACACTGGGGAAACTGGTCTCCATACCAACTACTCCTGTACTTCGCACTGAGCCACTCGGAATCCTCTCTGTCCCACTTATAATCATCGCCTTCACCAGAGCGTGGCAAGTATGCCAACACCCAACGTCAACATCTCATTCTGAGATCGGACTCATCCGTCACCGAGTTGAATCATGAATCATCGCTCATACTGTGCGTCACTCGCACACCTCGCATCATTGTCACGACTGACGAATCCTATCGTCACAATCGTTACGGCAACCTGAGTCCATCCAACTTGATGAGACTCGATAATGTCCGTCGATAGCAGTGTCTGCCACAACCTCGTGCAGACCAATCTCAAAAACACTCTGCTACCGAGACTTCAAATCCATGCGGTAGTCGACCGCCGGTACTAACCTCTCAACACACAACATCCACTGATCGGTCCATCTCAGGATCCGATCGACAAGTACCACTCTCCTGGTAACTTGTCCAAACAATCACCTACTAGGGTTATCACAACCTCGGCTGCCCGCTGCAGCCCTACCATCCTGACCGATCCCTCGATCTCGACTCCGAAGAGTCGTCATACTCCAATACTGGTACCAAACCAGCCAATCACTACACTCTGAGGATCTCGTCCTCTCGTAACTCTACGGCTCCCAGCCGCTGGCCCACAAGGAATTGGCCTTACTCCGGGTTCAATACTACACAAGCGCTACGTGCACAAACGCCTCCTAGCGCGTCACACCACATCTACTCCGGCATCTCCTGCCAGTCGACATCCCACCGAGATTCGACACATCGACACATGGTAACGTATGCCAAACTGAATCACACGTTTCTATTCCCAACCATGGTAAGTGTAGTCTTACAGGGTCATCGTAAACCGGGCGACCCTGACCTCTAACCATACCGGTATTAATTCGTACATCCTCTATCCGACACGACACTACCGTCGAACGGTCACGACTCTCAAGTCGTCATACGGTCTCTGCTGATCTACTGGATCCTACTCACCAGTAACGCTACAGCTCTAAGCCGTCGAATTCACACGAATACCGATCCTCCTCGGGATCCAACATCGAAACACGTGGCATCCAATGCCAATCAAACCTCAAACCAACGTATCGAATCTCATTCAACACGTGGTACTTCCTACTATTACTATAACGACCCGTCCCGAATTTCATGATTAGATTAGTGACTAATCACGATTAGTGAGGCTAATCCGTGATTAGTAGAGCGAAATCGGACGAACGGTGCGAAATGACCGTTTTGCCCCTGATGGTGGCAAAACGTTGACTTTTTAATCGGGCAGTCAAATGGACTTTGACTGATGACCGTGACGTAGTTCGTGACGTCACGAGTTCATAGACAGGTGGCACGTTCAATTCCGACGTTCGAGGAAGAAGTTATGACGTTCGGAAGTTTAGGGGCATTTTGGTAATTTGGGTGAATAGGAGGTCAAAAGTTGACTTTTTGATCGGGAGGTCCGATGGCCGAGGGCCGAAGACCGTTACGTAGATAAGGACGATACGAATCCGTAGACAGGCGGCACGTCGAATTCGGACGTTCGACGGCGAAGTTACGGTTCACGGAAGTTCCCAGTTACTATTCAAGACGGCACGTTTTACGAGACAAAAAGTGCAGTTTGTCTTTAGTGGGACCAGTTGCTTTTTAGCAACCAATGGATGAGTGACAAGTGTCACTCATCCACTGGACAACACATTACATACATGCACTTCACCGTGCATTTTCATTTTCTTCGTTCAAACACAACCCACCCGATCTCACCATTTTCTCTCATTCCCGTGCAACCCAAACCCAGCCAACCATCACCCATGACCAGGCAGAGGACCAGGGAGATCGAGGGAGCCGAGGTGGCCGGCTTGGAGGCCTGAACCGCCGCCCACGGCGGCGAGAGGAGGAGAAACCCGAACGGGTACCCGGTTAGCCCATTTTGATCCATTTTTCCATTTTCGTTGTTATGGTTAGTTTTTAATGGTTTTAATGAGTCCATTAGGTTGCTAGGGACATTTTAGGAAGGTTTTGGTGGTGGTTGACGGCCGAGAAGCCGTGTAGACTGATCGGGAAAAATTGAACCGTGAGGTTCAAATTGGACCGGTCGGATTTCGTAGGTTTTAGGTTGTTTAGTTAATTAGGATTGATAGGAAATGAAGAAATAGGAATTTAGGAGTTGGAATGGAAGCAAACGGACCGGAAATGAGGGAGAAGGAGACCTGGACCGGTTACGCCGGTCTAAGTTGCAGGAAAAATCGGACCGGACCGGTTCGGACCGGTCTAACCGATGTAGGGGATGACTGATGACCTCATCCTGATGACGTCATCATGTCAGGGATGACGTCATCATGTCAGATCTGACAATGTCAGACTGACATGTCAGACAGTGGGCCAATGGGAGCGTGACACGTGTCACTGTCAGGGGCTGTCAGTGGTGACGTCATGCTGACGTCAGCGATGACGTCAGCAGGTACTGTAGCAAGCGCGTGAAGCCCACGCGCAGCCACTTCAGGCGGCGCGTGAGGGCGCGTGGCAGGGAATCTGGGGAAGGTTCCAACATACGAAATCATCTATTCGATGTAACGAACATTTTGGGACTGGTTTTGTGTCGATCGGACACCGTCTCGAGATGTTTCGGGGCATCAGAAGGTTTAGGTTCGGGATTAAAAATAGTTAAAAATACGGGAAAATTACGGGGCTTTGGTAGGAGGTTAATTAAGTAGTTAGTAACCTTCTATTACGATTTGGACAGGTTTGGGAGTCCCGGTGACGGTGATCGGCTCGGGGAGCCGTATGGCACGCATATCGAGGCGGCAGCTCGGACGGTCTGTGAGTGGACCTTGTTTTATAAATTGGTGCATGCATAAATGTTTATTATATGTTTTATTACTTGTTTGATGATGCCATGGGTGCATTTCTATGTGGTTACGTATAAGCACTATTTCGAGATTTCGGCCTTATACGGTGCTTATACGGGTCTGTATTTCTTTATTGATTTAAATGAAATGGTGTTGGATTTCTAAAAGGCTAAACTCGGGTATGAAACCCATTTGGTTTTGTCTCGGGCATATGACCTCAGATTCCGGGCACGGTGCCCAGTTGGTGTCCTATGTTCGGGTACGAGACCCAGTCACTTTACGGTTTTGATTTCAAGTCAGGGAACCTTAAATGGATTCCCAGGTTCATGACGGTTTATGGGAACCGGCATGAACCCTTGTTGTGGTATCGTGGTTCATGACGGTTTATGGGAACCGGCATGAACCCTTGTTATGTTATTACGGTACATGACGGTTTATGGGAACCGGCATGTTACCTGATTATGGATATGATGGATCATGACGGTTCAGGGGAACCGGTCATGAATGTTTATGTTATGTATATATATGTTCGTCTACCTTCCTTTACTTCTATTATCTCCTCCGGGGAGGGTCGTTGGCCTGGGTGGACCCCGGAGTAGTCACGGAGCACCGACTGAGTGGAGTCACCCCCCAGTTGGGTTCCTTACTCTCAGGAAGGCTATGATTACTATTACCTCGGGTAGGGTCAGTGGTCTACGGACATTGATCTTGACTTTGAGAAGACTCGGATTGAGACCTGGGTAGCATGCGCGTGGCTTTGGATACCGTGACAGGATTGGTTGTGTGACTTATATATATGTATGTGATGGATATATGATATATGATATGTGGCGTGTACAGGTGTGCACAGGATTTGGGCAGTGGCCCGTATGGTCGTTTTCATTGTGGTCCTTTCGACCTTGGTTTATATCTGCTTGGGCTTAGTCCCACATATGGTTTGTTTTGGATAAATGGTTTTCGAATGCATGCATGCTTTTTAGTGGAGGGTACAAATGTCTTCCTTATTAAATGTTTTTATAAACTCTTTGTTTTGTCCACTCACAGTTTTTAATGTTTTGACTGTCCTTCAGGTTGACATCGGATGTGGACTGTAGCAGGGACCGAGATATCACATGCCTCCTCCAGATCCTGGCGTACTCTGATAGCCCGGGAGGGCAAAGGTCGGAAATATCCCTTGTCTGACACTTCGTGTCAGACTGGAGCAGGGTCATCCCGCACTAATCCCGGGGGGATTGGGATGGGTCCTGTCAATTACCCTAACTATCAGGTTGATGACGGGCTGTTACGATTTCAGAGACATCACATCCTCGACCTGCGCACACTCCACGCTCTGATACCAACTTGTCAGGACCGGTCCCAAATCCCCCGGGATTAACGTGGGACCTGCCTGATCCCGTCCGACACAAGGTGTCAGACCAGGGAAAATTCCATCTCTAGCCCTCGTTGGGGCTATCAGAGTGCGTCAGGATCGTAGGAGGAGGGGAGTGATGCCTCGTCTCTGCTACAGCCCGCATCCGCTGTCAACCTGAAGGGCATTAAAACATTAAAAGTCGTGAGTGGACAAAAACCATCTTTTAATAAAAAAAATCATACAAATACCTTTATGCCCTTCATTAAAGCATATGCATGTATTCAAAAACCGTTGATCAAAATGTTCATAAAAACAATTGAAAACATTCTCAAAACCTTACAAGGGTTCACGCCCGGTTCCCATAAATCGTCATGACCCACAATTCCATTTGGGTCCCCGACCCGAAATCACAACTCAAAACCATAAAACAATGCATGTGGGAACTCAGCCCAAATCAGTTCTCAGTGAAATACTAAAACATCAAGTACGGGGTCTCCGCCCCCAAATCATTTCTAAAACATCGAATACGGGGTCTCCGCCCCAAATCACTTTCTATATCTCATACGTACTCGTACGTATAACCCATCCTAGGCATTTCCGGAGAAGATGCCATCTCGAGGCACACAGCCCCTAGGGAACACATCCCCGATATAGTCACGATTAATCCATCTATCTAGTGTGCACACTACTCGGGATCTCACTCCGAGTCTTCTCCCAGGAATCTCCATCTGGGAGGCTCAATCATTGGATCTAGTCCGAGCTCTCTCTCTGGATCTAGTCCACACATCTCTCCGGAATCTGGTCCGGGACCACAACAATATAAGTAACCACCACTCCTGGAACGAGATCCCTATGGGGATACCCACTCTGGTCTGTGGATCGTGACTCTCCAGGTCGACGCTGGAGGAGACCACATAATCATATGGAGGGTTCATTCACACTTTCAAATACTCTTTTCTTTCTTTCTCAAATCACTTTTCAATTGGGTCTCAAACACGATTCATTTCAACAGGATTCCTCGAATCCGATTCAAATCACTTTCACAGGCCTCGGCCTAAATCCTCAGTTCAACTAGGTCTCATGCCCGAATTCTCATTTCACAATTCGAACTGGGACTCAAGCCCGATGTTACAATCAATTGGGCCCTAGGCCCGAAACCATTACTCAACAGGACCTCACGTCCGATTTCCCAACCAACCGGGCCTTAAGGCCGATATCTCAACTAAATGGGTCTCAGGCTCGATATCATAAACCAAAGGGGCATCAAGCCCGATAGTAACACTAACTGGGCCTCAAACACGAATCGTAAACCAACTGGGCCCCGGCCCGATCGTATAACACAAATGAACCCTCGGTCTGATTCCTCATCAATTCAAATGGACTCCAAGTCCGAGAGTTGTAAATCAAATGGGTCTCGTGCCCAATTTCATATTTCTAAATCCAAAATCCGTTTATTAAACCCTTATCGAAAACACGGTACGCGAAGGTACGACATAAAGCAGAAAACCTCAAAAAACGTGCAATTATGTCGATCCTAAGCTACCACAAACAATTGCACTCATGGCATCACAAAATATATTCTAAAACAATTATAAAACATTTATGCATGCATCGAATTCATAAAACAAGTCCACTCACAGACCGTCCGAAGCCAAGCCTCGATACGCGCGTCATAGGTTCTTTCAAGCCGATCACTGTCACCGGGACTCCCGTACCTGTCCAAATTTTATTAGAAGGTTACTAACTACTTAATTAACCTCCTACCAAAGCCCCGTAATTTTCCCGAACTTTTAACTATTTTTAAACCAATCCTAAACCTTCTGACACCCTGAAACCTATCGAAACGATGTCCGATTGACGCGAGACCAGTCTCAAAATCTTCGTAACATCAAATAGAAGATTTCATATGTTGAACACTTCCCAAAATTATGGCCCACACACCCTCACGCGCTCCTAGAAGGCTCAGAACACTATTCATAATCACCAACCTCCAGAAGACCGGTTTTACTGTGCTGGACCGGTTCACTTGGTTTGGCCGGTCCAATTGGACAGGCGTGACCGGTTCACGACCCTAGACACCCCATTTTTCATCCTACTTCTTTCTTTTTGATTCCTTTCTTCCTATTTTCATATCCATTCCAATCCTTAAACGCAACCGAAAACGTCTAAATCCTATGGTTTGATTTTGAACCAAATGGTTCAAGTTTGCCGAAACCTCCCCTGGTGTCCTACAACCTCTAACTATCCTAAAAATCATTCTAACACCTTCCTACTAACCCATTTACTTCATTAGAAACATCCAAAACAAACCATAATGCATAAATCGAAAATTATGGACAAATGGGCCTAACCGTGCATGTTCTCGGGTTCTCCTCCTTCCAGCCGCCGTCCAAGGTGATTCTGGCCATCCAGGCCAGCCACCAACATCCTCAGTCCTCCTCTCACTCTCCTGGTTCCTCAGATGGCCATGGTTGAAGGTTTGGATTGGATTGGTTTGGTTTCAAAAGGGTGAGATTGGTTTGGTGGGTTTGGTTTGCACGAACAAAGAAATGGGGGATGCATGAATCAATTTGGGTGGGCAATGGATGGATGACAAGTTTCATTCATCCATTGGGCCTGCCCCAAAATATCTGGGCCCACTTAAGTCCAAAGTCATCCGTTTTGTAATTCGTGCAATAGTACCCTTGAACTTCCGTGAACCGTAACTTCGCCGTCGAACGTCCGATTTCGACGTGCCACCTGTCTACGGATTCGTATCGTCCTCATCTACGTAACGGTCTGCGGACCTCGGCCATCGGACCTCTCCGTCAAAAAGTCAACTCTTGTCCCAAATTACTAAAATGCCCTCGAACTTCCGAACGTCATAACTTCCTCCTCGAATGTCGGAATCGAGCGTGCCACCTGTCTATGAACTTGTGACGTCACGAACTAGGTCACAGTCATCGGCCAAAGTCCATTTGACCGTCTGAATGAAAAGTCAACGATTCGCCCATTCTAGGGGCAAAATCGTCATTTCGCCCGAACGTCCGCTATTCCTCTTCTAATCTCTGATTAGCCTCCCTAATCCGTAATTAATCCTTAATTAATCCCGTTAATTTGGGATGGGTCGTCACAATTTTCATATCACTTTGTTGGAATTTTTGTGCTAATTGAGATATTTTGAGTGTTATGACTTGTAGTAGATATGATTTGTAAAACTTGGTACAAAATTCGCATGTTAGAATTATGTTTTGAATCGCATAAACCCTTGTGAGCTTTTGAGCTATATGTTCTTTCTTTTTTGAGTGTAAATCATTTATAGCTTACACATGCCTTATATGATTATTTGCAATAACTTTAATTAACTAGAGATTGCTAGAACTTATTCATGTCAATTTGCAAAGCTGATAGTCAATACATACTTTGATTGTGGATATGATTGAACGTACTTAGGTTTTCCACCACTTTCCCAAATAGCCATGTGTCCCTTTTGTGCGCAGAAGTTGAGACACCCTTAGTTAGCCCATTCGAGCACACATTTAGTCTTTTTTTTTTCTTTACCATGCATATCTAAACTCTTAGTATAGGTATCTTTACCCTTATTCTAAAGACTTGGTTGAAGATTTCGAAGGTAGCATACATGAAGATGGCATGAAGATATTCTATTCAAGGTGATGTTGTGTGTATGGGGATAGACTTGTCCAACTTACTTGATGTATTGTGTGTTTTCCAAACAAAAAAAGATTGAAAAAAATATATAGTGAAAAAAAAATACATAAAAAAATATATACGAATTTGAGAGGAAAAAAAAATGTTGAAAAAAAAATATTTAGCTCTCCTGCAATATGTTTTGAATGTAAGTAGTTCGATTATGTACAAGATGACATTTGGCTCCCACATGATCTTGGTGATGTTTTGGAAGAAGATATGCTTGTAATTGGCTCCCACATTTGGCTCCCAAAAAGTGATACACTAAAACTAAGTACTAAAGTAAACATAAAGTCACACTTAACACTTAATAAAAACATATGCAAATTAAAACCTTTTTTTTGTAGATTGTAGCAATGATAAGTAGGGATCATTCTTAACCGGGGATTGATAGTACCTAAGCATGATTATCGTTTGATTAATTAATTAGGGGGTAGTTGATTGTTTTTGTTATCCTACGTGATTAACTAACCTAAACTAACCTAATCTGTTATTTACATGGCCAACTCATCTTTAAACCTAACTCATTCATAAATTATGCCAATTCCAAAATCTACGAAATTCCATAACCTTAGTTCTACGAAATACATGCATATTATCTCAAGTACGTGCTCGAGAATTCGCCCTATACACTTTCAATGATCTAGACTCGGGAATTTTCCCTATATCTAATCAAACATTAAGCACAACATCCAAGCATAAAAAAAATCAAGATATTGAAACACATGGAAGATTATTGAAATTAAAATAAATTATAAAACCATAATAATATTTAGAACGAATCCATAGGTACGATATTCCAATGCAAAGAGAAAACTACAGAGTAAAGAGGTAGAGTTACACTTTCAATCCTTGGGAATTCGGCCTATAGATGCTAGGTGGTTCGACACTCTTTGGTGAGACACTCAGGAATTCGCCTTATATGTCAATGGAGGATGATGAATTGTGGAGGATGGTGTAGTTTAATTTTGTACAAAGAATTTCAGCGTTAAAGGGAAGGAAGAATTGGGTTTTGCATAGTTTTGGTACAAATAGTGAGCGACCCTTTACAAATAACCTAAGTCTTTCTATTTATAGGTGAAAATTAATTCTCAAATAAATAGGAGTTAACAATTTGAATTCTAAAAGGAAAAGGATTAAACTAATTAAATTAAAGTCCTAAAGGATAAAGGTAATAAAAATCCTAATTAAAAAGGTTTCCTAAATAAAAAGGAAACAAATCCAAGCTTGAATTGGACAATTTTTTAACAAGAAAGAAGGAAAATGTTGCTGGAAATTGAACAGGAGACGATTCGGTGGAAGTGCACCAAAAATAGGGTTGAAATTTGGAGTCAAAGGTGTGGTCAACACACAAAAGGTAAGCTGTAACGACCCGTCCCGAATTTCATGATTAGATTAGTGACTAATCACGATTAGTGAGGTTAATCGGTGATTAGTTAGGCTAAATCGGACGAACGATGCGAAATGACCGTTTTAACCCTAGTGGTGGCAAAATGTTGACTTTTCAATCGGGCGGTCAAATTGACTTTGACCGATGACCGTGACGTAGTTCGTGACGTCACGAGTTCATAGACAGGCGGCACGTCGAAGTCGGATGTTCGACGGCGAAGTTACGGTTCACGGAAGTTCCAGGTTACTATTCACAGTAACACGTTTTACGAGACAAAAAGTGCAGTTTGTCTCTAGTGGGCCCAGATATTTAATGGAGGCCCAATGGATGAGTGACACTTGTCACCCATCCACTGGCTACCATTTTCCCATTCATGCATCTCCCGTTCATCCACATCGATCATTTTCTTCCATCCCTCCCACCAAACCCGATCCCATTTCTCACCCAAACCCATTCAACCCTTTCTAATGATCATATAAGAGAGACCAGAGAAGGAAGAGAGGACCAGAGGACGTGGTGGTTGGCCTAGGACGCACCGCCGTGGATGGCGGAGGAGGAGGCGATCGAGGTAATCAGTTTTACCCGATTTTGTTCATTTTCCATTTTAATTGTTATGGGCCGATTTGGATGGTTTCATTGAACTAAATAGGTTGCTAGGATAGTTTTAGGAGGGTTTGGAGGGTGGTTCACGGCAGAGGAAGGCTGGAAGGTGGCCGGGAAAAACAGGGGCCGTGGGGGTTAATTTTTAGGGATCGATTTAGAGGGTTTTAGGTTGTTTTGTTAATTGGGTTATATAGGAAACACAAAAATAGGAATTTAGGAATTGAAATGGAAGAAAACGGATGAAAAATGAGGGAGAAGGAGGCCTGGACCGGTTACGCCGGTCCAGTTGCAAGGGTTGGACCGGACTGGCCGGCCCGGACCGGTTCGATCGCTGGAGCTGGTGACACTGTGCAGGGCGCGTGAGGCCCACGCGCAGTGGCTTCTTGGGGCGCGTGAGGGCGCGTGGCACAAAATTTGAGGAAGGTTCCAACATACGAAATTATCTATTCCATGTAACGAACATTTTGGGACTGGTTTCGAGTCCATCGGACACCATCTCGATATGTTTCGGGGCATCGGAAGGTTTAGGTTCGAGATTAAAAATAGTTAAAAATACGGGAAAATTACGGGGCTATAGTGAGGGGTTATATAAGTAGTTAGTAACTCTCTCAATTAATTTGGGCAGGTTTGGAGGTCCCGGTGACAGTGATCGGCTCGGGGAGCCGTATGGCACGCGTATCGAGGCGCGACTTCGGACGGTCTGTGAGTGGACCTTGATTTCTAAACTGTGATGCATGCATAAATGCTTTATATGGATGATGAATATGATTTGATAATGTTGATTTGGATATTTGTGATTTATAAGGTTTCACGTATTTCGAGGTGATTTACGTGCTTGCACGTAAATCGAGGTTTTCCAGTTTTATTCTGATTTTCCATTCTTATAGTTTTGAAAATAGTTAAATGAAATGATTTTGGATTTGAAAAGGTAACTCTCGGACTTGAGGTCCATTTGATTTAACGAGGCATCGGGCCAGAGGCCCAGTTGGTTTACGATTCGGACGAGAGGTCCAATTTCTATGTGGATTCGGGCCTAGGGCCCAGTTATGTGTTACAAATGGTTTTTATGGTTCATGACGGTTTATGGGAACCGGCATGAACCCTTGAAATGGATTTACGGGTCATGACGGTTTATGGGAACCGGCATGAACCCATGAAAGGTTTTATGGTTCATGACGGCTTATGGGGGGCCGTGCATGAATCCTAGAAAGATTTAAAGAATGATTTCAAAAGGTTTTTCATATTCCATCCTTTATATATGATTGTCTCCTCCGGGGAGGGTCGTTGGCCTGGGTGGACCCCGGACTAGTCACGGAGCACTGACTGAGTGGAGTCGCCCCCCAGTTGGGTTCCTTACTCTCAGGATGGGCATGGTTCGTTACCTCCAGGGAGGGTCACAGATCTACGGACTTTGACCTGGGTGGACCTTGGAGAGACTTGGGTTTGAGACCCCGGTTAGCACACGTGTAGCTCTATTTTACCGTGACAGGTTCTGGATATAAATATAAGGGATAAACATGATTTAAATTGGTTTGGGAAATTGTGTTTATGATGATAAATGATTTTGGGCTGAGATCCCACATATGTTTACTATGTTATGGTTTCTGTAAATGGTTTTACTATGCATGCATGCTTTTTAGTGGAAGGTATAAAGGTCTTCTTTATGAAATATGTTTTTATAAAATCTTTATTTTTGTCCACTCACAGTCTTTCTGTTTTTAATACCCTTCAGGTTGATATCGGATGTGGACTGTAGTAGAGATCGAGATATCACATGCCTCCTCTGGATCCTAGCGTACTCTGATAGCCCGGGAGGGCAAAGGTCGGAAATATCCCTTGTCTAACACTTCGTGTCAGACGGGAGCAGGGTCATCCCGCGTTAATCCCGGGGGGATTGGGATGGGCCTGTTATAAGCTTCGGTGGAAGTGCGGGCTGAAAGCTTGGAAGAAAGTTTAGTAGGTGCGCTCGGAAAGGTTGGAAGAAGGTTTGGTAGGCGCTTGCTGAACCAATTTCTGGGCTGCCATTTACGATTCGGTAGGCCCCTACCAAATTTCCTTGCCTTTTTTTGTGGCTTCTCTTCATTCGATCATAACTTTTTTGTTACAACTCCGATTGAGGTGATTCTTTCGCCTAATTTCTCATAATTACGTGCTCTAATCCAAATCTACACATTTATGATAAAATATGTTATTTTCTCCTATTGTTTGGTATTTTAACATCATAAGATAAGCATAAAGGGTATAAAATGATGCTTAATTCAAGGTATATCAGTTAGATAATGCTTTATGGGCTTATAGAACAGCATACAAAACTCCCATAGGTATGTCCCCATTTTTTTTAGTCTATGGAAAAGCATGCCATCTTCCCATGGAATTGGAACACAAAGCTTGGTAGGCAGTTAAAAGATTTAACATGGACATTGATGAAGCAGGAATACATCGAAAGTTGCAAGTTTGTGAACTTGAAGAAATTTGGAATGATGCATTCGATAGTTCATGGATCTACAAAGAAATAACCAAGGCCTTACATGATAGTATGATCCGTGGAAAGCACTTCCACGTTGGTCAAAAAGTTATACTCTTCAACACACGCCTCAAACTCTTTCTAGGTAAACTTCGTTCTAGATGGGATGACCCTTATCTCATTACTCATGTGTTTCTCTCATGGTGCTATACATGTTGAATCACCTATCACTGAGAAAGAATTCAAAATAAATTGCCACTGTCTGAAGCCTTACTTCGAGGATTTCAAGGAATGCAATGTGGAAGAGATGCAACTCCAAAATCTGGATGTACAAAATGAGTAAATGACACATCCAGTCTAGGCTGAATGGACATTAAACTTCAAGCGCTTCTTGGAAGGTAACCCAATGACGGAGAAGTGGAGGAGCCATCAAACGGAGATTTTCTTTCGTAAAACCTTCACTCTCTTTACTTCAGTTACTTTATGTCTTTATTGCTTTCTTTTTTTGAATCATTCCTCCTTACTTAGATTCTATGTTTTCACTTTCATACCTTGAGGACAGTGTCATATTTATGTGTGGGGGAGGGTTTACAACTTTTATTGAGTCTTATTTCAAAAATAGAAGAAAAAAAATCAAAAAACAACAAAAACCCAAAGAGATTTTCATGTATTTTAGTCTTTGGTCTTGAGTTTTTTTTTTTTTGTTAAACTAAGTGTTTTAATGAGTCTTAGGATGCCCTTAACCTGTCGATGATAAGAATGATGGACAATGAAGACAACATGGCTAAAAGATGATTACTACAACTTGAATTCATTTGTTAATGCTTTATGATTGAATGCTTATGACTTGTAGTAGATGATGCATGATAAACTGGTACAGAACAAGCATGTTAAGATTTGTATAAATCATATGAACCCTATGTGAGCTTTAGAGCCTTATATACTTCTTTTTTGAGTGATTCATAGGAGTTCTTTGTTTAAATTGATATACATATACCTCATAACTGCTTTCTATAGATTTTAATGAACTCTAGAGTACTAGAACTTATTCTATGTGATTTTCAAAGGTTTTAAGTCAATAAATTCTCTGATTTTGGACATGATTAAGGCGATAGGGTTAGCACCACTTATCCAAATATCCATGTCCCTACTTGATCACATAAGTGTGATCCCCCTAGTTTAACCATTTTGATCCTACATTAAGCCTTTCTTTCATCACCCTAAACATCTATTCACATAAGCCTAGTATAAGACATCATTTACCCTTGTTCCATGAACTTGGTTGAAGAACATAAAGATGGCGTGAGATACAAGAATGTGATTTGATGAATGAAGACTTATATGTAAGCCTAGGGAATGACCTGGTCAAACTAAGTTCGTATTCATTGCATTACCTCTCAAAAGAAAAAAAACATAATTACAATAAAAAAAAGTTCTATGAGGTACAAAAATTAATTTTTGAGCTAAGTCCCCCATGCTTGAGATTTAAAACAATGAAGATTGAAGGCATACATGATGAATTTCGACCCCTTGCCCTAATTAGAAATTTCAAAGATGTTGATAATGAAGATCAAGGCCCAATAAGTTGATACTTGGCCTATGATGATGGGAAAACACTTATGCCTCTGTGATGGAGCCTTTGGTTGAGTCGTGGAACAAAATTTAACACCATTATCCTAAAATTCCTTGCCTCTACACCTAGCCCCATTACAACCTTTAAATTAAGATCTTATGATCCTTGTGATGAGTTGTAACGATCCGTCCAAAATTCTTGGGATTAATTAAGACTTAATTCGGATTAGCAGGACTAATCGGGGATTAGTCGAGGATTATTGGACATTTAGGGAGAAATTATAATTTTGCCCCTGAACGAGGACAAAAAGTTAACTTTTGACCCGGGAGGTCCAATGCCCATGGACCGAGGACAGTTATAGAGATCGAGTCGATACGAGTTCGTAGACAGGCAGCACGTCAAAATCGGACATTCGACAGGAAAGTTACAGGTCACTGAAGGTCCGAGACACTATTGCATGTTTTATGAGACGGATAGACTTTTGTCTCATATGGGCCCCAGATATTTTGAACGGGCCCAATGGATGATTGGCAAGTGTCACTCATCCATTGGCCATTCCTTTACATGCATGAATTGTTCATCTCCTTCTTTCCTTCAAACCTGATGAACGCAAAAACAATCCCTCTCCCCTTGATTCTGTGTGAGGCCAAGAGAGTGGCTGAGGGTGAGTAAGGGACTGAGAGAGGCTGTGGGAGGCGACATGACCGCCGTAGGTGGCGGAGGAGTTCACGGCAAGGTAAAACCCAAAACCCTTCCTCTTTGAATTCAAATATTCGAAGTTTTGATTTAGACGTTTAGGATGTTGTCTGATGATATGGGGATGTTTACTGGGTTCATATGTGTGTTTGGGAATAGTGTTGGACGACGAAGAGTGGCTGAGAAACCCAAGGAAAGGACTGGAAAATAGGGTCGTGAAGGGTGAATCGAACCAGGGGGTTCTAGGTGGTTTTTCTTGGGTTTAATCACATATATAGGTTGTAAATGAGGAGAAGAAGCTATAGGAACTGTAATGGATGAAAACGGGTTGAAAATGGGTGAGATATAGCCCTGGACCAGTCACGCCTGTTCAGCTGGACCAATTAATTAGTGGACCGATCTGGACTGGCTGGATCGCGAGGAAGAAGATGAATAGCCCTAGCGCGTGAACTCTACACCCAGCGCTTTTGGGCGGTGCGTGGAGCATTTTTGGGTGAAGTGGTCAACAAATGAAATCATTCTTTCGATGTAACGAACATTTTGGGACAGGTTTCAAGTCAATCGGACACCGTTTCAAGGTAGTTTTGGGTGTCCGAAGGTTTAAAGTCGAGTCTAAATACGTTTAAAAATCAGGAAAAATTAGGGGGCATTAATGAGAGGTTAGGGAAATGGTTAATAACCCTCTAGTATGATTTGGATAGGTTTGAGAGTCTCAGTGACCGTGATTTAGCCGGAGAGGCTTATGACACAAATATCGAGGCGGCAGCTTGGACGGTCTGTGAGTGGACATTGACTTCTAAATAGATGCATGCATAACGGTTTTATATGTTTTATATCGATGATTTGAGATGCCTTCAGTGCATTTGATTGTGGTATTTAGTATTTACGTATTTGCACGTATTTTGAGATTTCTGTTTTATATCGTGCCTATACGTGATGTGTTTTCTATGATGGTTTAATGGAAGGGTTTTGGATTTGGAAATATGGAATCGGGAATGAGACCCATTTGATTTGGAAACTATCGGACTTGACGTCCATTTAATTTAATGAGATATTAGGTTGGAGGCCCAATTGACTTATATGATTGGGCTTGAGGCCCAATTGGTTAGGATATATGGTTGGAGGCCCAGTTATTTTATGAAATAGAATTTTGGGCTGAGACCCGTAAGTTTGGAAATTGGATTTATGGATTCAAGATGGTTTTATGGAAACCCCGGGCATAGCCCTTTGAACGAATTTGAGATGATTTATGAAATGGTTTTCCGTATACCATCCTCACGAGTGGTTGCCCTCTAGATGTCCCGTAGTATCCTGGAGTGGTGGATTATCTCCTCCAGATGTCTCGTAGTACCCTGGAGTAGTCACGAGGCATTGCTTGCGAGGGATCATTGCACGGAGCGACTGGTCCGTATGGTGACGAAGGAGTAGAATTGCTAGAGGTCAAAACCTCCCCCCAGGGAGGGTCATTGATCTGCAGTTTATTGACCTAGGTGGACGCTGGGAAGACTTGAGATTGAGACCCTAAGTAGCACTCGTAGCTTGGAATCGTGACGGTGTTGATTGTGACATCTGGGATGCCGAGGATTGGATTTGGGCTGAGACCCACGTGATTTGATTTGGGTGGAGTCCCTACGGATTTGGTTTGGGCTAAGTTCCCACATGATTAGTTTTGGGCTGAGTTCCTAAATACTTGATTTTGGGATGAGTCCCCATATACTTTGGTTTACGGTTTTGGGCTAAGGTCCCAATGATTTATTTAAGTAAATGGTTTGATTACTGGTTTTCAAATGCATACATGCTTTTTAATGAAGTTCATAAACGTCTTTCGTGAACTGTGTTTTTAATTAAATTATTTATTTCGTCCACTCACAGCTTTTAATGGGTTGAGGTTAGAGTTATCCATGAGGTTTGAGTTATCCCTGGCACACTCTGGAAGCCCCGAACGGGTTGAGGTTCGAGTTATCCCTTGTCTGACACTTCGTGTCAAACGGGAGCATGACACATCCCACGTTAATCCCAAGGGGATTTGGGATGAGTCGTGCATGAGTAAACTTTTATTAGTTGAGTCTATTGCAAAGCTTTGGCATTTGTCTCATTTTTGGGCATATTGCAAAGCTTCATGGCGTAGAGTTGGCTAGTAAAATCCTGCACTAAGCGTCTTTGGAGCAAGTGACCTTCCACCAGAATGATTCCCACAATGTCCTTCATGAATCTCAGCCAAGACTTTCAACATTTCAGGATGCCTCAAACATAGCAAGTTTGGCCCCGTGAAGCTCTTTCGAAAAAGTCGACCCTTGTACACCTAATATCGTGCAGCTTTCATTTGGATTTTGCGAGCCTCTAGTCGATTATTAGGAAATGTGCCATGCTCTAGATAGTTGAGAAAGGGATCCTGCCAACTTGGCAAAGAATCAACCTGTCTCACTTCAATTTCCTTGATATCAATGCTACGTTGTTCGAGGTACTTAATTGGGATTTAGCGCTTGAATCGATAGTCAAGGGATGATGATAGATTTGCTAGTGAAACCGCTTGTGCATTTTTAGCTCGTGGAAGTTTATGGAAGGTAAAAACTGAGAAAAAAGCAATCATTTTCTGGACCTTGTTGTTGTATCTAAGCATCCTCGCATCGCATGCAGCCAATTGACTGATTAGTGATCAGCTGCGAATCAGAATGAATTGCAAGCCTCTTGACTCCCAACTCCTTGGCGAGTGTGAGCCCACATATCAATGCTTCATACTCCGCTTTATTGTTAGAAGCCTTGAATCCAAACTGTACTACTTGCTCCATTATTGAGCCATCAAGGGTGATGAGGTCAATCCCCGCTCCTGCCCTCTTTTGGTTCGAGGAACCATCAACGAAGAGCTTCCATATGAGATTGTAAGTTGAGGGTTACAGAGAAGAGGAATGGTCGCCATGATCTTGTGACATGGAAGTGCCAGTGGCCATGGGGGCTTTGCCAAGTTCTTTGCCATTTTCTCCTTCTAACGATGCCGGTGTGAACTTAACAACAAAATCTGCTAAGGCTTGGCCCTTGACAGCAGTTCTGGGATGATAAAGTAAATCATGCTTACTCTATGGCTCATTTCATTACCCTTGTTGAAGCATCAGGTGCATGGAGTAGTGAGCGGAGCGGATATTCTGTCATGATGATTACCCGATGTGCTTGAAAGTACGGCCATAACTTCTTTGTGGTAACCAACAATGCCAAGATCAACTTCTTGAACTTCGGGTATCATGTCTCAACATCGAGAAAGGCCTTAGAAGTATAGAACACCGGAAGATGAACCTCATTCTCTTCCCGGACAAGTGCAGAGCTTACAACAACATAAGAGACCTCTAGATAGAGGAACATGTCATCGTTATTGGGTTTTTAAAGTAGCGGCGGTGACGTCAAGTAGGTCTTGAGATCTTGAAATGACTTCTCACAACCTTCATCCCACTTTTCTCTAGATGCCTTCTTTACCACTTGGAAGAAAGGTCGACACCGATCTGTTACCTTGGACAAGAATCTGTTCAGTTTTGTTGCTCGACCAGTGAGACTTTGGATCTCTTTCAGGCTTGATGGGGACTTCATCTCGAGAATGACCTTGATTTGCATTGCATTTTCCTCGATCCCTCGTTGGGTCACAAGGTAACCTAAGAACTTCCCTGCTGATACTCCGAATGTACACTTTAGGGGGTTCAGCTTCCTTTTGTACTTCATTAGTAGGCTGAAGGTGTAACGACCCGTCCCTAATTTTAAGGATTAATTAAGAGTTAATTATGGATTAGTGAGGCTAATCGAGTATTAGCCAAGGATTAACGGACGTTAAGGGCGAAATTATGATTTTGCCCCTAAACGAGGATAAAAAGTTAACTTTTGACCTCGGAGGTTTGATGCACAAGGACCAAGGACCATTACTTAGATCAGGTCGATATGAGTCTGTTGACAGATGGCACGTCGAAATCGGACGTTCGACGGGAATGTTACGATTCACGGAAGTTCCGAGGAACTATTTACAACATCACGCTTTACGAGGCAGTTAACTTGCCTTTTGTCTAGAGTGGGCCATATATTTTCCCTAGGACCAATGGATGAGTGAGAAGTGTCACCCGTCCATTGCTCCCACTACACAGACACATGCACCACCCATCTTCTTCATTTCCTCATTCGATCGAACAATCTGAAAGCCCAAACCAAACCCTTCCTCTTTGATTTAGCTTGAGGCCAAGAGAGTGAGGCTAAGGGTGAGTTGATGGTGGCTGGTCGAGGACAGAACCACCGTGGACGGCAGTGGAGCCCCGGGATGAAGGTAAACCTGATAACCCTGTTATGTTCAAATTTTCGATTTCGTGTTTGTACATTTGAGGGTGGGTTTTAATGATTGGGTCTCGTTTCTGGGACAAGGATGAGCTAATGGAGATTGGAAGCAAGGTAAATCGACAGTCGGACGGCCATGGAAGGACGACCAAAACTGGGCCGGGTGTTCTTAATCGAGGAGGAAAATTTCTAACCCTTTTTGTACATTCTGAGAACGTAGAATGATAAGAATTGATGAGAGGAAGCTATAGGAATTGGAATGGAAGAAAAGGGATAAAAAAAAGATAAGGGAGATAGAACACTGGACCTATCTCACCGGTCTGGTCGGACCAAAAACCAGAGAACCGATTCGGACCGGGTCTGCCGAAGGTTGTAGCTGGCGCCTGAAGCCCATGCGCAGGGCCTTTGGACGACGCGTGGGGAGGAATTTAGGGATGTTTTCAACATATGAAATCATCCTTTAGATGTAACAAACATTTTGTGACTAGTTTCGACTCGATCGAACATCGTTTCGATATAGTTCGGGATGCTAGAAGGTTTAAGATCGAGTTTAAAAATAGTTAAAAATTTGGGAAAATTACGGGTCTTTAATGAGAGGTTATTAAAGTAGTTAGTAACCCTCTAGTTTGATTTGAACAAGCTTGGGAATCCCGAAGACGGTGATTGGCGCGAGGGAGGCTTGTGGCCCGCGTATCGAGGTGCAGCAAGGACGATCTGTGAGTGGACCTTGTTTTATGAATTCATGCATGTATAAATGTTTTATATGTGTTTTATATCAATGATTGAGATGCCATGAGTGCATATGATTGTGGTAATTAGTATTTACGTATTTACACGTATTTCGAGATTTCTGGTTTTATGTTTTGCCTATGCGTGCTGTGTTTTCAATGATGGTTTGATGGAATGGTTTGAATTTGGAAATGAGGAACTGGGTATGAGACCCATTTGGATTTGGAAACTGTCGGATTAGGAGTTCATTTGATTTCATGAGATATCGGGTCGGAGACCTATTTGGCTTATACGATTGGGCTTGCGGCCCAATTGAGTTATGGTATCGGGCTTGAAGCCCAGTTGATTAATAGTGTCGGCCTTGAGACCCAGTTAATTTACGATATCGGGCTTGAGTCCCAGTTGATTGTGATATCGGGCTCGAGGCCCAGTTGAATTGTGATATCGGGCATGAGTCCTAGTTGATTGTGCTTCGGGCTGGAAGCCCAGTGGATTTTGAAATCGGGCTTGAGTCCTTGTTGTGGTATATGAAATGAGAATTCGGGTTTGAGACCATATTGAAATTTGGATTTAGGCTGAGCCCTGTGAGATTGGATTTGAATCGGATTCGAGGAATCCTGTTGAGATGAATCAGGTATGAGACCCAGTTGAATTATTAATTGAAAGAAATGTATGTTTTCACTTATATGTATATACCCTCTAGTATGAATAGTCTTCTCCAGACGTAGATGATCCTGGAGTGTCACGATCCACTACCTGGGATGAGTGACTTCAAGAGGGACCACATCCCAAGAGTGGGAGATATGAGATAGTCTCGGACAAGGTCCGGTGACAGGCTCTCCCAGACGTCGTAGATTCTGGGAGTAGACTCGGATATGAGACCCAAGTAGTATGCATGCTTAGATACATCATGACGGGTTCTTGATTGGGCATATGAGATGCCAAGGACGAGATATATATATATATATATATATATATATATATATGTATGATATTTTACGGAGATTGGTTTGGGGTTGAAACCCCGTGTTTTATGACGATTTTGGGTTGAGACCCATGTGTACTAGATTTGGGCTGACACCCACGTGACTTGAGTTAGGCGGAGTGCCTACGGTTTTGGTTTTGGGCTGAGACCCACCTGAACGGTTTTGGGCTGAGTCCCATATGATTGGTTTTGGGCTGAGTTCCCATATACTTTAGTTTACGGTTTTGGGCTAAGGCCCTAATGATTTAATCAATGAGAAATGATTTGAGAAATGGCTTTGAATGCATGCATGCTTTTTAGTGAGGGGCATAAATGTCTTTTCGTGAAATGTGTTTTAAAAATTAAATTAATTTTTTCGTCCACTAACAACTTTCAATGGTTTAAATGCCCTTCAGGTTGATCATGGATGCGGGCTGTAGCAGAGATCGAGACATCACATCCCACCACCGATCCTGGTGTATTCTGATGGACCCCGAGCGGGTGACGAGTTTATCCCTGGTCTGACACGCGGTGTCAGACGGGAGCAGGCAAGTCCCACATTAATCCAGGGGATTCGGGATGGGTCCTGTCAGCTTGGTATTAGAGCCAGGTTTGCTCTTATGGTATGCGCAGGTCGAGGATGTGATGTCTCTACAGTGGTAACAACCCGTTATCAACCTAATAATTAGGGTAAGAGTAAGAGGAGTCAATGGAATCAAACCTTAGTTAGATTATGCTTGGCACGAGGTGCGATTGTTTAGGGTTTGATTGGCATGGGATGTCGCGTGGAAGTGAGATTTGATCCCGAGTAGGATCAATGTACATGAAAATCCAACAGCTTAAAGCCGTAGTGTTAATAGTGGATGGGACTTATTGAGTCTGTTAGCCTAGTATGATGATGTTACAGAATTATGACCGTGCAACGGTAAAGTCATGGTGGATATGAATTGGGGCAAAGTGAAATCAGTGGAGGTCGGTTGTTAGGATCATCCATGATAAAAGTGTGAGGATCAGAGATTATGCTGCTAGGAGCAGTCAAGCGCACAATGACCCTAATTGAGACTATCGGGAATAGGAACGTTGGATCCTATTTGACAAGATAGTCCATGTTTCAGTGTGTTGAATTCCGAAGGGATGTCGACTGGCAGATGCCCAAGAATAGTTATGTGTGGTATGGTATGCCATGCTGTGGTCGAGCGGTGGTAGACACCAAGGAGGGCCAGATTCTTGTGAACCCAATGGCTGGAGGCCGTAGAGTTACAAGAGGACGAGGTCCTCGGATTGTGGTTACTGGTTGGTAAGACACCAGTATCAGGGTACGACGAATTTTCGGAGTTAAGAGCGATGGATCGTTCA
Organism: Prinsepia uniflora; assembly: GCA_032719365.1. NCBI lineage: Eukaryota > Viridiplantae > Streptophyta > Magnoliopsida > Rosales > Rosaceae > Prinsepia > Prinsepia uniflora. The sequence continues at coordinate 45,931,760 of CM064865.1, read as the reverse complement.
TGAGGGAAGTGTTGTAGTGAGCTGCCGGGTTTGTGATAACCCTAGTGGGTTATTGATTGGACAAGTTACCAGAAGTGTGGTACTTGTGACCAGATCCTGAATTGGACCGATCGATGGGTGTTGCGTGTGGAGCGATTAGTACCTACGGTGAGTTGACCACATGGGTACGGGGTCTCGATAGCAGCGTGTTTCTGGGATTGGTCTGCACGCGGTTGTGGCAGATGTTGCTATCGCTGGACGTAGTCGAGTCTTATCGAGTGGGATAGGCTCGTGTACCGTGACGATTGAGACAATGAGATTCGTCAGTCGTGACGATGACACAGAGGTATGCTAGTGTCGCTCATTGCGAGCGTAGGATTCTAGATTCAACTCGGCTACGACTGAGTGCGATCACAGAAGGAGATGTTGAGCTTTGGCTATTGGCAAGTGTGCCACGCTACCTCGGTTGACAGGACCCATCCCAATACCCCCGGGATTACAGTGGAATGTGCCCTGCTCTCGTCTAATAAGAGTATCAGACAAGGGATAACCAAAAATCATTGCCCAAATGGGACTTCCAGAGTGCGCCAGGATCGATGGAGGAGGCGTGCAATGTCCCAGTCTCTGCTGAAGTCGCATCCGTGATCAACCTGAAGGGCATTAAAACCAATAAAAGCTGTGAGTGGACGAAAATGAACTTTTAGAAATACATTTATCAAAACACATTCTTACCCTTCAGTTTTCACAAACGTGCATGCATAACTTAAAACACGAGTGATAGTATGAAATCATTCGAGTATGAACAGTGGACCGATAAAATCAAAACATGTTTTCCCATGGTCCGTAAAACTCATGTTCATCAAATCAATTCATGATATAAATCATCTGTTATAAAGCCTCTGGACACAAATATCAATAAATCATAATACCACCAATCCTCAATATCCAATCTCAATATCCATATAACCCGTCACGATATCAATGCAACGCGTGCAAACTCGGTGTCTCACGTCCGAGTACATCAACTCCAGGAACAACGACATCTGGAGGATATCAACATAATCCCACGCTCCTGTGAGTGAGCCTCCCTCGGAGCTACTCATCTCCAGGCAGTGGATCGTGACTACTCCAGGAACTACGACGTCTGGAGGAGACTATCAAATCACAGAGGATGGTATATGTGGAACAGTCACCAAACCCAGTAATCTCATTTAAAAATCATTTGTCTCAAATCAAACCAAAAACATTTCAATAGGGCCTATGCCCGAGACATAGCTTTCACAAAACAAGTTCCACAAATCATCGTCAAACAGTGTCCAGAATTTACTTTATAAATCAAAATCATCAATTTAATCATATTCACATGTGACTCCAAATCCGAGTCAAAATCACTATCCAATTAGGTCTCAAGCCCAAAATATCATTTTCAAGCCCAAAACATCAATCATGCCAAAGCATATAAAATCATATAATAAAGCATTTTAAATCATATATGCATGCATCACGATTAAAAAACAAAGTCCACTCACAGACCATTCAACGATACGCCTCGGTACGCGTGCCACAGTCCTTCCCGGGCCACACCATATCACCGGGACTCCCAATCCTGTCAGAATCATAATATAGGGTCACTAACCTCATCATTGACCTCCTATTAAAGTCCCGTAATTTTCCCGAATTTTTAACTATTTTTAAACTCGATTTAAAACCTTCGGACGTCCCGAACAATATCGAGACGGTGTTCGATCGACACGAAACCAATCCCAAAAATGTTCGTTTCATTAAATAGGACAGAAGTCATGTTGACCTCACCTTGAGATTCGTGCCCACACGCTGTCACGCGCCGCTGTGAGTGGCTGCGCGTGAAACCCACGCGCCAGCTACAGTACTCGTCTTCCTCACCCGTTTAACAGATAAACGGATCCTTTTGCCCGCGAGACGACCCGGTTTGTTTTCTGTCAATTCGACACCAATTTCAACAATTGAACACTCAGTTAGCTTCGGTTTAATTCCAATTAGAGATCTGTTATCTTAATTTCACTAAACCTTACCTTAAGTCGAGCAACTCGAAGATGAACATCGAAGAACACCAAGCACTGTTCATCCTTAGAAATCCTTAAATGTCGATCGATTCCTTCAATTGATGCATCCATTAGCATCGTGGGATCATACTGAACATAATCCCCAGTTCAATTGCATCAATCCAAGCCTCAATTCCCACGACTCAAGCTCGAACCTTGCCCACTGTTACCAGACCCGTTCAGAGCCAATTAGGCCTCAATTCAATTCGCTCTTTCGATGAAACTGATCGTGGCAATCCCCAAAGACTCAAATTGAACTCCATTTTGATCAACAAGGCTCAAAGCTTCAATTTCGAATTTCCCCCCAAAAATCCAAATTTTTTATTCTCAGTCTCCTTCTCTCTCTCAATCCCCCGTGTATTCCCCAGTTAATTCTATCTCCCAATTCACTCAATTCTCAACTCTCCAGCTCAGAAATGGAAGGGGAAATGATGGACAGAGATCAACTCACTCCTCTGTTTCTGTTGCTTTGTTCATGGGTTATGAGGAAACAAAGATTAATGGCTGATTAAAAGAATTAAATGATTAATGGTAATTAAGAAATAATAAAACAGCATGATTATGTTTACCCCAAACACATGGAGCTGAAATTAGGCCATAAATCAAGGGATGGGTGACACTTGTCACTCATCCAGATGTGTTCAATCATCGGGTACTGTTCACAATAAAATAATATTTTAATCGAAATCCCGGTTCGTTCAGTTAATCGATTCTGTTCCCGTGACCATAACTTCGTCGTCGAATCTCCGATTTCCGAATGCCGCCTGTCAATGAATTTGTATCGACGAGACCTACGTAACGGTCTTTGGCCCTCGTCCATTGGACTTCCCGGGTCAAAAGTCAACATTTGGCTCCTTTTAACCAAAATTACCAAAATGCCCCTAAACTTCCGTACGTCATAACTTTTTCCTCGAATGTCGGAATCGAACGTGCCACTTTTCTATGGACTCGTGACGTCCCGAACTACGTCACGGTCATCGGTCAAAGTCCATTTGACCACCCGATCAAAAAGTCAACATTTTGCCCACGACTAGGGGCAAAATGCTCATTTTGCATCGTTCGCCCGATTTCGCCCAACTAATTACCAATCAACCTCACTAACCAAGATTAGTCACTAATCTAATCCCGAAATTCGGGACGGGTCGTTACAACCTTCCTTCCTTAATTAATTTCGTCCTCGAAATTCCAACCGATCTAATCTCAAAACGTTCTTCCCTCCTTAATTAGTTTCGTTCTCGAAATTCCAACTGTCCTGATTCCACAAACACCCCGTGGAAAGTAGAATCGACCTCGCAACACGTGTACACCCTTACACCAACTAATCAGAACAAAAACTTGTCTGCACCTAAACGTACCACTAGTATTCATGTCATATCGATTACATTCGACCCCGTCGAATGACTGAAACCACCCGTTTCGAATTGACACCACACATAACATCTACCATTTTGTTGACGCAAAAACTCGACGGTTTCTTTCTCAATCACTAATCTATCCTTGCATCTACTCCCACTGGGAGTCATCAGACCTCACTCAACAATCCACGTTGACACATCCCGACAATCTGTCACCACTCGGCAGTTGTCAGTCGAAAACTGACACTCTACTCACTCGTGGCTACACAAGCTACCAACTTACTCGACTCAAAATTTACACCTACCAACATTTCACCCGACTCGTGTGTAATTAGACCCATTAGAAATACCATGACCCATTGCATAGTATCCAATGTTCGGTCCTCGACCTCAACTAATCCAATGGTATCGGAACCAATCCGACTACCAACACGCTCACCGACACACCTCGGGTATAACCCATCGACGAGACTACAACCACCTAGGTCATAGCCAAACACGTTCCAAATAATGGAGTCCATTTGCCCAAACCAGCAGTAGAAAAATTGAAGCTCCACCATCATTCAGTTCCAAATCCAAATCTGAATGCGCAATTTCGTAAGAAATCCCGAATCCAAACCAAGACATCATATTTTTAATCCATTTCCAAATCCGAATCCAAAATCATTATTCCGTAAGCTAGCATTTGGAATAATCATTCCGCACCCAAATCCAGTAATCTACTTTCAAGTTCCAAAATCGAATCCTGAATAGTCACCCAGAAATTCGATTTCAAAACCCGAAATCTCGTTCACGTCTACCCAGACACACCAAAACCAAACCTAACCTATCGGTTACCTGCTCAATACATTCGATTGACTTCATAGGGAAGCCAATCAAACATCCACACGTCTAAGGTTGACAAAATCCGACCACATCAGAAACCTACTCACTCGAGTAATATACCATACGGGATCCAGTTCGAAAAGAAGTTCAGTCCCGTCGTTTACGACTCACATACCAAGGTAAGAGTGATAAACTCTCCCCCTATCTGGATCATCAAGATCACAACCTAGATTCGACACTGCATCCCTGACTATAAACGTCACGATCCTGCTCCACCTAGGATCCACACAGTTAACTACTAGATTCCAAGCCATAGGGTCTTACACCCTCATCTAATTTGCGTACTGTCACAACGTTCGACAACCAACTCCCACAACTAAACAGTTCTGTCAACGACGAGACACGCTGCGACTGTGGGTTCTCATTGATTACCTCGTATCTATCCTTGTCATTCCACCTAGGAAAAACCAAGGATTATCCAAAACAATGACGTCAAAACTCATCATACGTGGATGCAAACAAAACTCGCTGCACTCACCACGCCATGTAACCCAACATCGTCTGCCACCAAGCGGAAGATGAGAAATCTCATTTACCTAACTTCGAAATACTCAACTCCTCCTGATGACCCCAAAACACACATGGGCCCACCAACCAATACACGCTCAACGTACTGGTAACTACAATCAACGTCTACCAGGGCAGATAATAAGAAGTCAACCCCAATGACTCCCGAATACCTATCGCCAATGCGGAAACGAGCATTCCTCTCGTCCCACAATCACAACTCTCCTCGAAACTAAGGTTCCAACCGTGTTGGGAACTAACATGCTCCCAAGGAGATGTCAAGTCCAGCCACTGGACTTCCCACATCCTCAACTCACTTGGACAACCACGTTTCCGCAATCAATCCATTACCCAAACCTCATGTCAGTTAATAACCATTTACGCACATCCAAAATGATGTAATTCATTACGATTTTGTTCTCATATCTCAACCTTTACAGGTTCAACACTCGGTTCTCCAAGTTATTTACAATCACAAAATCCCACATCTAACCACCAATGGTTTCCTCGTCTTTTCCAAATCCAATCATTTCCTTGTCCTTTCTGGAGATATTAGAAACATACAATCACACCAACCTCGGAGTTGCCAACAACTCCCCAACTCCACTAATTCTCATGACGTAGGGGACGTCATCCCAAGATTCCTCAAGTCTCAATCATACCTTTTTATCCACTCATCACTTGTCATTTTACCACTGTCGGGACTAATCCCAACACATCACAATCTCAACTGGATCCCATCCAGTCCATCACTCAACCACTACCAAATCTCAAAAACCGAACATATGTCCATCATGACGGAGTCACGCCCCAACTCATGGCTCATCGTCATCACAATCACTGACACCAACACCAGCGCTAGTACCAGCACCAACGCACTATCAACAACACTAGTATCAGCACACAGGCATCCATAGTAGCATCAGTACAAAAGTACCAACCTACAAACATCCATACTTGCACACCGTGTGCAAATATGACAACCCTGGATCTCCGCTCATACCGAACGACGATCTCGTACCTCTACTCGTACCCCACAACTATGGGTACCACCATTCTAACAATCCACACTAGGATAATGAACGTTCCCTGAACGTCCCCTGATCCCCAAGTACTGCAACCACACTAAATACCCTCGATTGCCAGTCATCTCCACACGACTACCGACTAACAGTCATTGCTATCGAGATCCGTATCCACACATCACACAATACCCGGTCTAACTAGGGATTCCATATTTTATCTTATACCGTACACATGGATCGAATCCCATCGTTTCGACTGGACTCACTAGAGTCATCCACATGGTCATCCATGACCTCAGCCGCTCGTCGCAGCACAAGTTCTCACCCACTAGTCACGACTAAGGTTCACCTTTTTAATCCATCATACACTAGGGTCCCACAATCATACCCTATGGTTCCACCGAACCCAACTGCTCACTGTGATATAAAATCCACAACCTGACCGATCCCGCGGTTCTGACATTGTATAGACGTCAAATCCAATCCTACCATCAACTCAATGTGGGTTCCACCACTAAGGTCATCGGCTAACTTCGATGTACCAACATCTCGTACACTAGCAATCACCACTAGGGTCCAAATTTTAGACCATTACTCAAATGGGGTTCCTCGAACCTAGCTGCACCTAGCAGCACAACAATCTAATATTACATGACCGAACCGACGGTCCTACATTACCAGTTCACCATATACAACCCCACTTGGGTCGAATCACGTTAACGCTCAGCGTATCGGGCCAATCACACTCTATTCACTATTCAAACAAAAAAAATATCTATCAGGATGATAACGAACTGCAGTCCAAAAAGACATCACACACTCGACCTGCGCGCAGAAAAAGAACAACCCTGCTTTGATACCAATTTGACAGGACCCATCCCAATCCCCCCGGGATTACCGTGGAATGTGCCCTACTCCCGTCCAACAAGAGGTGTTAGACAAGGGATAACCAAAAATCACTGCGCAAATGGGACTTCCAGAGTGCGCCAGGATCGATGGAGGAGGCTTGCAATGTCCCAGTCTCTGCTGCAGTCGCATCCGTGATCAACCTGAAGGGCATTCAAACCAATAAAAGCTGTGAGTGGACGAAAATGAACTTTTAGAAATACATTTATCAAAACACATTCTTACCCTTCAGTTTTCACAAACGTGCATGTATAACTTAAAACATGAGTGATAGTATGAAATCATTCGAGTATGAACAGTGGACCGATAAAATCAAAACATGTTTTCCCATGGTCCGTAAAACTCATGTTCATCAAATCAGTTCATGATATAAAGCATCTGTTATAAAGCCTCTGGACACAAATATCAATAAATCATAATACCACCAATCCTCAATATCTAATCTCAATATCCATATAACCTGTCACGATATCAATGCAACGCGTGCAAACTCGGTGTCTCACGTCTGAGTACATAAACTCCAGGAACAACAACATCTGGAGGATATCAACATAATCCCACGCTCCTGCGAGTGAGCCTCCCTCGGAGCTACTCATCTCCAGGTAGTGGTCTCATGCTCCTACGAGTGAGCCTCCCTCGGAGCTACTCATCTCTAGGCAGTGGATCGTGACTACTCCAGGAACTACGACGTCTGGAGGAGACTATCAAATCATAGAGGATGGTATATGTGGAACAGTCACCTAATCCAGTAATCTCATTTAAAAATCATTTATGTCTCAAATCAAACCAAAAACATTTCAATAGGGCCTATGCCCGAGACATAGCTTTCACAAAACAAGTTCCACAAATCATCGTAAAACAGTGTCCAGAATTTACTTTATAAATCAAAATCATCAATTTAATCATATTCACATGTGTCTCCAAATCCGAGTCAAAATCACTATCCAATTGGGTCTCAAGCCCAAAATATCATTTTCACGCAAATCCGTGCGAACGCAACCTCAGTTGCCATTTTCATATAAATCCATAAAATCAAATTCTTAACTCATAATCCGAGTCAAAACATCATTTTAAATCCCGGGCCTATGCCCAAAACATCAATTTTACAATTTCTCGAAAATCGTGCCAAAAATAATATAATAATCCATAAAATCGAGAAATCACAGGATTGAAACATCAATCATGCCAAAGCATATAAAATCATATAATAAAGCATTTTAAATCATATATGCATGCATCACGGTTAGAAAACAAAGTTCACTCACAGACCGTTCAACGATACGCTTCGGTACGCGTGCCATAGGCCTTCCCGAGCCACACCACTATCACCGGGACTCCAAATCCTGTCTGAATCACAATAGAGGGTCACTAACCTCATCATTAACCTCCTATTAAACTCGATTTAAAACCTTCGGACGTCCCAAACAATATCGAGACGGTGTCCGATCGACACGAAACCAATCCCAAAATGTTTGTTACATTAAATAGGACAGAAGTCATGTTGACCTCACCTCGAGATTCGTGCCCACGCGCCGTCACGCGCCGCCGTGAGTGGCTACGCGTGAAACCCACGCACCAGCTACAGTACTCGTCTTCCTCACCCGTTTAACTGATAAACGGATCCTTTTGCCAACGAGACGACCCGGTTTGTTTTCTGTCAATTCGACACCAATTTCAACAATTGAACACTCAGTTAGCTTCAGTTTAAGTCCAATTAGAGATCTGTTATCTTAATTTCACTAAACCTTACCTTAAGTCGAACAACTCGAAGATGAACATCGAAGAACACCAAGCACTGTTCATCCTATGAAATCCTTCAATGTCGATCGATTCCTTCAATTGATGCATCCATTAGCATCGTGGGATCATACTGAACATAATCCCCAGTTCAATTGCATCAATCCAAGCCTCAATTCCCACGACTCAAGCTCGAACCTTGCCCACTGTTACCAGACCCGTTCAGAGCCAATTTGGCCTCAATTCCCTTCGCTCTTTCGATGAAACTGATCGTGGCAATCCCCGAAGACTCAAATTGAACTCCATTTTGATCAACAAGGCTCAAAGCTTCAATTTCGAATTTCCCCCCAAAAATCCAAATTTTCGATTCTCAGTCTCCTTCTCTCTCTCAATCCCCTCTGTATTCCCCAGTTAATTCTATCTCCCAATTTACTCAATTCTCAACTCTCCAGCTCAGAAATGGAAGGGGAAATGATGGACAGAGATCAACTCACTCCTCTGTTTCTGTTGCTTTGTTCACGGGTTATGAGGAAACAAAGATTAATGGCTGATTAAAAGAATTAAATGATTAATGGTAATTAAGAAATAATAAAACAGCATGATTATGTTTATCCCAAAACATGGAGCTGAAATTAGGCCATAAATCAAGGTATGGGTGACACTTGTCACTCATCCAGATGTGTTCAGTCATCGGTACTGTTCACAATAAAATAATATTTTAATCGGAATCCCGGTTCGTTCGGTTAATCGATTCCGCTCCCGTGACCATAACTTCGTCGTCGAATCTCCGATTTCAGCATGCCGCCTGTCATTGGATTCGTATCGACGAGACCTACGTAACGGTCTTTGGCCCTCGTCCATTGGACTTCCCGGGTCAAAAGTCAACATTTGGCCCCTTTTAACCAAAATTACCAAAATGCCCCTAAACTTCCGTACGTCATAACTTTTTCCTCGAATGTCGGAATCGAACGTGCCACATGTCTATGAACTCGTGACGTCCCGAACTACGTCACGATCATCGGTCAAATTCCATTTGACCGCCCGATCAAAAAGTCAACATTTTGCCCACGACTAGGGGCAAAACGGTCATTTTGCATCGTTTGCTGATTTTGCCCAAATAATCACCAATCAACCTCACTAATCAAGATTAGTCACTAATCTAATCTCGAAATTCGGGACGGGTCGTTACATCGGTGGTACTGCTGGAGTTGATCCCATAAGGGTTGGGACGTGCGAGCTGGTATGCCAATGGGAATGGTAGAAGTGCCCTAGAGTGGCAACATGTGAGTTCGGTGGGCACTGAGCGGGACATAGAGGATCCCGAGTGGCTCAGTGTGAGGTACAGAGTGTATTTGGGTTGGTGACCAGTCCCCTAGTGATACGACACTTGAGACACGAGGGTGTGCTTAGAAGTTGTAACGTTAATGGTGGAAATAACTAAGTAGCGATTGGATGAAACAGTGTAATCGGATAGGCGAATTAAGTGTTAATCGATTTATGGGACTCATAAGTGGATGTTGTTTGAGTGAGTTGAGGACTTGAGAGTCCAGGGGAGATGGTTTTGGGTCGACTACGGGCAACCATACTTCCTAAGTTCGATATAAGTTTGGTTGCGGAGAAATCTGATTGTTGAGACGGAATCACCAGGGTGAGTCCAAGGTGGACTTGACACCCGTTTACCTATAGGACACGAAGATGCTCGTGTGGAGAGTAAGCTCAGTAATTGGAAAATTTTTGTATGCTTCTAACTTGGTTGGAACTTTGAAATCAAGGGAGGTTGTGATTGAGACATAGAGAAGGGTGATTGATTCCGTATTAGTGATGAGTGATCCGGAGTCGATGAATGAGACTTCTCATTTTCTGCTCTTCAGTAGAAAGTGCTGGGTACCGTAGGATGACATAGGATGAACTTTGATGTCATCATCTTGGATTCTCCTTGATTCTTCCCTTGGTGGGATGATGAGGAGTGATATGACAGTTAAAGGGTTCAAAGAGGGTGTAAGAACCGGACACCTAGGCTGTGAGTCAAATTTGAATGACTGGAAAAGCAGATGGCATCTTACGTCACCGGATGTGACGAGCGAGTGTCTGAGGTAGTGAACCCATGTTAGTAGTATGGGTCATGCTACATCAACTGAAAAAGTAGATAGTGGATCCTAGGAGGGTCGAAGATCAAGTGGATCAAGGAGAGTTTGGATCGAACCATGTGGTGACGATCGAGAGGATTGAAGTGATTGAGATGATTGTGGCGACCGTGGGGTGAGTAGACCGAGGTTTGGTCGTCATTGGAGTGAGTTGCCTTGCTGATTATGCTAGGCTAGAAGTAGAGGAGAACCATATTGTAAGACTATTGAAGAATCCCTTAGCATAGTTGGTGAGATGACAAGATAGAGATTGAATATGGGAATAAATATGAGATGAGGACGATACGTGGATATCGATCAGGAAGAGATGAATAGCTGATGCCTCGAGTTGGATATGAGGATAGAGATTGTGATGGATTGAGGCTGGCTTGTGACGAACGGTTGAGTATCGAACCATAGTCGGAGTGAGGAATTATAGGTGGTTGGACGTTGCTAGGGTCCAGTCCTGGAGCGGGCTGAGTAGTGCCTTGATGATTGATATGCTAGGGGTGCACCGGTGTGGAGTGCACATTGTACGATGGGATTAACCACGGTCAATTGTTACGTCTGGTTGAGAGTTACCAAAAGGGATAAATTTTTACTAAATGTATAGAGTCTTAGAGGGACATGAGATGGTGACAGTTCATGAGTACTATGATCGGATGTGTTCTAACATATTGAGATGCTGATTGGATGTCGAATACTGTGTGCTCGAGCAGAGTGGATTGAGAGGGTTCAGAGATTATGAGAGCTGAGAGCTCAGGGCCATGTAGGGCAGAGGAACCCTAGTGAGATTGTTGTGACTATCTCTGGTGAGACAAGTATTCGATAGGGTTCTGATACACCCAGGATGAGTGATATGTCGAATGTGTTTCGACTGGGTATGTGATGTGACAGTTTGGGACTCGAGAGTGAATCGAGGTCAGAGTAGCGCAACCAAAGCGCAGTGGAGCCGAGCATTACCAACTAGTCACGATTGTGGTCGTGGACTTAGAGAATGTTAGAGGAGAATGACGTTCCTCTGAACAGTGGATTACGATTGTGAACCGTTTAGTGACAGGGGATGAGATATCGCTCAGTGGGAGCAATGAGGATAATTGTCAGATCGGATGCTGAATAGGATATCAGCTTCGGTTGTTAGATGAGAAAGGTCGTTAGACTGAAAAGTTGACTTCGATTGTCCGATGAGAAGAACCATCAGGCTGAAAATCCGATTTGACGACAACTTAGTATCACTGACCTCTCAGAGTGAGTGGTAGGAAAGACACCGATATTCGATCTCGAGTGAGACGTACGAGCCGACGTGGGGTTTATTGAGAGTTGAGTCGGGGTTTTGGAAGCTCCGTTAACGATAGCCACGAGGAAGTCAAATATGGTCACATAGGTTGACCAATTGGATTATAGTTTGTGTCGGACGTGTATGTTGACACAAGAGTGCTCCAAGTTGGAGGCATGATTGGATTTCCATAGTTTAGTTGTGGAATTAGGTCGGTTGGGATCTCGAGGACAAAATTCATTAAGGAGGGAAGTTTGTAACAACCTGCCCCTAATTTTAAGGATGAATTAAGAGTTAATTATGGATTAGTGAGGCTAATCGAGGATTAGCCGAAAATTAACAGACATTCAGGGCAAAATTAAGATTTTGACCCTGAACGAGGGCAAAAAGTTAACTTTTAACCTGGGAGGTTCGATGCACGAGGATCGAGAACCATTTCGTAGATCAAGTTGATACGAGTCCATAGACAAGCGGCATGTTGAAGTTGGACATTTGACGGGAAAGTTACGGTTCATGAAAATTTTGAGGAACTATTTACAGTGGCACGCTTTACGAGACAGTTGACTTACCTTTTTCTGGAGTGGACCCAGATATTTTCCCTAGGCCCAATGGATGAGTGACAAGTGTCACCCATCCATTGCTCCTATTACACAGATACATCCACCACCCATCTTCTTCATTTCCTCATTCGATCAAACAACCTGGAAGCCCAAACCAAACCCTTCCCCTTCGATTTAGCTTGAGGCCAAGAGAGTGAGGCTGAGGGTGAGTTGATGGTGGCTGGTCGAGGATAGAACCGTCATGGACGGCGGTGGAGCCCCGGAAGGACGGCCCTGGAACAAGGACAAGCTTGTGGAAATTTGAAGTAAGGGAAATCGAAATTCGAATGGCCCTGGAAGGGCGGCCAAAACTGGGCCGTGTGTTCTTCGATCGGAGAGGTAAATTCCTAACCCTTTTTGTACGTTTTGAGACTGTAGAATGATAGGAATTGATGAGAGGAAGCTATAGGAATTGGAATGGATGAAAAAGGATGAAAAATAAGGAAAATAGAACACTGGATTAGTCTCGTCGGTCCGGTCAGACCGAAAACCAGAGGCCTGGTTCAAACCGGGTCTACCGAAGGTTGAAGACAACCTGTAGCCAGCGCATGAAACTCAAGCGCAGGGCCTTTGGGCGGTGCGTGGGGAGGAATTTGGGGATGTTTTTAACATATAAAATCATCCTTTCGATGTAACGAACATTTTGAGACTGGTTTGGAGTCGATCAGACATCGTTTCGATATAGTTCGGGATGTTCGATGGTTTAGGATCGAGATTAAAAATATTTAAAAATTCGGAGAAATTATGGGGCTTTAATGAGAGATTATTAAAGTAGTTAGTAACCCTCTAGTATGATTTGAACAGGTTTGGGAACCCCGATGACGGTGATTGGCCCGGGGAGGCTTATGTCGTGCGTATCGAGGCACAGTAAGGACGGTCTGTGAGTGGACCTTGTTTTATGAATTCATGCATGCATAAATGTTTTAGATGTGTTTTATATCAATGATTGAGATGCCTTGAGTGCAAATTATTATGGTAATTAGTATTTACGTATTTGCACGTATTTCGTGATTTATGGTTTTATGTCGTGCCTATACGTGCTGTGTTTTCAATGATGGTTTGATGGAATGGTTTGAATTTGGAAATGAGGAACTGGGCATGAGACCCATTTGGATTTGGAAACTGTCAAACTTGGAGTTCATTTGATTTCATGAGATATCGTGATAGGACCCGTCCCAAATCCCTCGTGATTAACATGGGATGTGCATGCTCCCGTCTGACACGAAGTGACAGACAAGGGATATTACCATCCTTAGCCCAACCGGTACTACCAGTGAGCGCCAGGATCTGGAGGAGGAGTGTGATGTCTCGGTCTCTGCTATAGCTTGCATCTGCGATCAACCTGAAGGGCATTACCACCCCCAAGAAATGCTTCACGCGCCCCCACGCACTGCCCAAAGGGGCTGTGCGAGTGGCTCACGAGCCTGTGGACAATGTTGTTCCCTACCTCTAGCGAATCAAACCGGACCGGCCTGGATCGGCGTGGCCGGTTCAGCATTCTATATTCCTATTTTCTCACCCATTTTCAATCCTTCCAATCCTAATCTCTATGTTTCTTCAATCCCTACAGTTATATGATTTAAAAACACACAAAGAAGGGTTAAAAATCACCTATCCGATCGAAGAGCATACGGATCTGTTTTCTTGCCGTCCGTCCGAGCTTCCCTACCGCCGTCCTCCACTCAAATTCATTCCCCTCGACTCATGAGACCCCCAAGATCAACATCCAATCCTCATCACTCATCCAAAACGCACCAATTCAAAGCCCCAAAATTTGAATTCAAATGGGTTGTCGAGTTTCTTCTTCCGCCGTGGCTCCGCCTTGCTCAGCTGCTCAACCTCCTTGCCGATCTCAGTCCTCCCCTCTCAGTTCTTCCATGGTTGAAAAGCAGGATGGTATAGTGGTGTGGGTGTGTGGTTTTGCACGGTTTAGGGGGGGCTTCGGGTTTTGGTTGAACGAACAAAGGAGATGGAGATGATATACATGAATGTAAAATGGTGGCCAGTGGATGAGTGACACTTGTCACTCATCCATTGGGCCCTGGGGAAAATATCTGGCCCATATAATGACAAATGTCAATCCGTCTCGAACTTCATGTAATAATTACCTCGAACTTTCGTGAATCGTAACTTCTCCGTCGAACGTCCGATTTCGACGTGATACCTGCCAACGGATTCGTATCAATGCGATCTACGTATTTGTATCGGACTTCCCGGGCCAAAAGTTAAATTTTTGCCCTCATCTAGGGGCAAAATCGTCATTTCGCCCTAAACGTCTGTTAATCCTCATCTAATTGCCGATTAACCTCGCCAATTCGTCATTAATTCTTAATTAATCTCGATAATTCAGGACGGGTTGTTACATATCGGGCCAGAGGCCCAATTGAGTTATGGTATCGCGCTTAAAGCCCAGTTGATTGATAGTGTAGGACTTGAGACCTAATTGATTTACAATATCAGGCTTGAGTCCCAGTTGATTGTGATATCGGGCTGGAGGCCCAGTGGATTGTGAAATCGGGCTTGAGGCCCAGTTGTGGTATATGAAATGAGAATTCGGGTTTGAGACCCTATTGGATTTGAATCGGATTCGAGGAATCCTGTTGAGATGAATCGGGTTTGAGACCCTATTGGATTTGAATCGGATTCGAGGAATCCTGTTGAGATGAATCGGGTATGAGACCCAGTTGAATTATGAATTAAAAGAAAATTATGTTTTCACTTATATGTATATACCGTTTAGTATAAATAGTCTCCTCCAGACGTCGATGATCCTGGAGTGTCACGATCCACTGCTTGGGATGAGTGACTCCAAGAGGGAGCACATCCCAGGAGTGGGAGATATGAGATAGTCTCAGACAGGGTCCGGTGATAGGCCCTCCCAAACGTCGTAGATCCTGGGAGTAGACTCAGAGATGAGACCCGAGTAGTATCCTTGGTTAGATACATCGTGACGGGTTCTTGATTGGGCATATAAGATGCCGAGGACGGGTTATATATATGTATGATGTTTTACAGAGATTGGTTTGGGGTTGAGATCCCGTGTTCTATGCCGGTTTTGGGCTGAGACCTATGTGTACTAGATTTGGGCTGAGACCCACGTGACTTGAGTTGGGCGGAGTCCCTACAGTTTTGGTTTTAGGCTGAGACCCACCTGAACAGTTTTGGGCTTAGTCCCACATGATTGGTTTTGGGCTGAGTTCCCATATAATTTGGTTTACGGTTTTGGGCTGAGGCCCTAATGATTTAATCAATGAGAAATGATTTGAGAAATGGTTTTGAATGCATGCATGCTTTTTAGTGAAGGGTATAAATGTCTTTTCATGAAATGTGTTTTAAAAATTAAATTAATTGTTTCGTCCACGCACAACTTTCAATGGTTTTAATGCCCTTTAGGTTGATCGCGGATGCGGGCTGTAGCAGAGATCGAGACATCACATGCCACCACCGATCCTAGTGTACTCTAATGAACCCTGAGAGGGTGATGAGTTTATCCCTGGTCTAACACGCGGTGTCAGACAGGAGTAGGCAAGTCCCGCGTTAATCCATGGCATTCAGGACAGGTCTTGTCATAAGGTCTCTCGTAGGTTGGCGATATGATCCCCTCGTATTTCACCCTCGACCATGATGTTGTCCACATAGACCTCCATGGACTTTCCGATGAGAACCTTGAACATCCGATTGACAAGTCTCTAGTATGTTGCTCCGCATTCTTGAGGCCAAATGGTATGACCTTGTAGCAGTACACACCTCGGTCGAAGACGAAAATGGTCTTGTCTTTATCTTTTTCATGCATGAAAATCTAGTAATAACCCAAGTAAGCATCCAAAAACCTAATGAGCTCATTGCCCGCAGTAGAATCCACTAAGATATTAATTCTTGGCAAGGGATAATTATCTTTCAGGCATGCAAGATTGAGATCAGTCTAATCGACACAAACTCTCCATCGTCATGCTTCCTTCTTCTTGACAAGTGCAATGTTGGCTAGCCATTCAGAGTGTGGAACTTTTTCAATGGATCCAGTAATGAGCAACTTGTCAATCTCTACTTGGATGATAGCAATTTTCTCGGGGGAGAAATTTCGCCTCTTCTGCTTGACCAGCTTATGATTTGGATTAATGTGCAGCTTGTGGCAAGCGATGGCAGGGTGAATCCCTAGCATGTCAGATTGTGACAAAGCAAAAACTTCTCTTTCCACACGTAGGAATGCAGTGAGTTCTTCATTTTCTTTATCACTCAACTGAGCACCAATGCAGGCATGTCGCTCAGGATATTGAGGGTCAAGCTAAATGAGAGTGACGTCATCTTCTGGCTGCCATCCTTCTGGAGTTGGCGGTTCCTCATAAACATCTGGATCTTGACCCGTGATTAGTTTCTATTTAGGAGACGAAGAAGAAAGTTTGCCCCTGGTGGATGGCCCAACATGAGGAATAAACTCAATTTCCTTGATCTCTTTCAGCCCTTTCGTGAGGCACCGTCGAGCCATCTCCTGATCACCCTTTATCTCCCCGATCCCTCCTATGGGGATTAGGAATTGCATCTTCTGGTAAATGCTTGACGTGCTAGCGAGGATTTTGTGAATCCATGGTCTTCCCAGAATTCCATTGTATGGCGAGTACTCGTCCATGAAGTAGAAAGTTTTTGACGTGACGATGGGATCATACTGAACATCCAGTTGGAAAGTGCCTACACTCATGCTAGTTGACCTATTGAAATCGCAAAGCGGGACGACCCTTTTTGTAGTGAGGCTTTCCAATCCCGTTTTGCGCATAGCATCTAGGCTCAGAATATTTGTTGCACTTCCTTCATCGACGTGAATCCGATCAACTTGAGCATGCGCAATCTAGATTGACACAACTAGTGCATCATCATACGGCTAATTAAGTCCTACCTTGTCCTTCAAAGAGAAACCAACGACAAGGTCATTGGCCACCCCTGAGGTGGTTACATGGGATTCCTGAGAGACGGCTAGTGCATCTCAAATCTTTCTTTTCTTCTGTTTGGAAGTGATTCCAAGAAACTCTGATTCTGTGATGATTATGTTGATTCAAATCATCTTTGTTGCAGGTTCCTCCAGTTCTTTATTAATTGGTCGATCTGTGACCTTCCCTTTGGCGTACTCAGTGCAATTTCTCTCTTTGATGAGATTCTGGAGATACCTCTCGAAGGATATGCATTTCCCGATGTTATGCCCATAACACTTATGGTTGGCACATAACTTCGTCTTATCGGCCTTCTCTTGATCGCCTTTGACTAGTTCAGGCTTCTTGAACCAGGGTTTGTGTTTCATCTCATTGTGGATTTGATGGACGGGAAGTGATAACTGCAAATTAGGCTTTCCTGTTGCCGGAGCTTGGGAGGGCTGCTCAGCTTTACGCTTGTTGGACTTTCCATGCGTAAATTTTCCATGGGACTCATCCTTATTTGAGGTCTTCTCGCTCGCCCCAGCATGATCCTGTACATGGGTGGCATTCTTCTCGTCCTCCCAGCATACATGCCGTTCTGCTAGAGAGAGCATCTTAGTGAGACTTCGTGCATTGTCCATGACAATGTCTCCGTAGAGCTGGCTATCCCGGGGAAGCCCCTGTTTGAACGCCATTGTAGCAACAAGATCGCTGTAACAAAAAATTCGAGATTTTTCCTCATAGTATCTCTGAATGTATTGACAGAGGCTCTCTTTTTCTCGCTTTCAGATGGTGAAGAGATGGTCTTCCTTCATGTTAGGACCCGACCCTCATATGACAGAATGGTATCAGAGCCAGACCCCGACCGAGAAGTATGCCAGCGAGGACGCTGGGCCCTAAGGGGGGTGGATTGTAAGACCCGTGTCCTGTATGGAACGGTGAACAATCCCACATTCCTATGAGGGGGAATGGTCTGGGAAGGGAATGGTGGTGTGCCTTAAAGGTGTAGGCACACACCTATCTAGCATGAGGCCTTTTGGGAGCTCAGTGGCTTTGGGGGGGGGGGGGGGGGGGGGGGATTGGAACCCCAAAGTTAAGCGAGTTGAGGCTGGTGCAATTCCATGATGGGTGAACCCTTGGGAAGTTGCACCATGAGCTCCCAAAAACAAAACCGTGTGTGACAGGACCCATCCCAATCCCCCCTAGGATTACCGTGGAATGTGCCCTGCTCCCGTCCAACAAGGGGTGTCAGACAAGGGATAACCACAAACCACTGCCCAAACGGGGCTTCCAGAGTGCGCAAGGATCGATGGAGGAGGTGTGCAATGTCCCAGTCTCTGCTGCAATCGCATCCGTAATCAACCTGAAAGGCATTAAAACCAAAAGCTGTGAGTGGACAAAAACCAGTAAGTTCATCAAATACATTTATAAGACATTTATGCCCTCCAATAAAAACGTATGCATGCCACAAAAACCAGTAACCAAAACGTTTGCTCAACCGAGCCCTTAGGGCCTTAGCCCAAAAACCGTTAACCAAAAACCAAGTGTGGGAACTCAGCCCAAAACCGTGGAATACCACCACCATACATATACGACCATGTGGGTCACCACCCACTACCATAAATGAACATTAATTCATTAAAATCACACAATCATAAATCCACCCGGAAGCCATTTCATTAATTCGAATTTTACCATTACCATCACCAGCATCCCTGATGCTAGACGTCCCTGACGTCATATCTCACGGTTTCACAAGCTACGCGTGCTGCCCGGGGTCTCTCCGGGTCCATATATCTGACATCCCTGATGTCTGACGTCCCAGACGTCAATCATAGCAATCCTGCTCCTGAGTCATCATACGGTCCGGCTGCTCCGTATGGTGACCCTTCACAGGCAATGCACCGTGACTTCCCCAGTGTCCCAGACATCTGGAGGAGACCATCATATATCCATGTGTACAGATGGTATATGGAAAAACAGTTTTTATTAATTCATTTCACAACATCACAATGGGCCCTGCCCGGATTTTCCATAAAACAACACATTTCCATTTAGGGTCCCTGACCCGAAACCACATTTATTAAATATAGGGCCCCTGGCCCGAAATCATCATTTAAATCCAACTGGGCCTCATGCCCGACTTTATGAACCACTGGGCCCACGGCCCGATTTGTAAACCAACTGGGCCCGCAGCCCGACTTATAAACCCACTGGGCCCACGGCCCGAATTCACAAATCAACTGGGCCCCTGGCCCGATAACATAACTCAAATGGGTCTCAGCCCGATTTCATACCAACTGGGCCCCTGGCCCGATTCTCAAATGGACTCCAAGTCCGAAATTTCCAAAACAAGTGGGCCTCAAGCCCGAATTCATCTTTCCAATATAAAAACCATTTTATCATATTATTTATTTAACCACAAACACGCAAAACCACAAATAAACCGTTAATCCCGATACACGTGAAATACGGAAAATACCTCGAAATACGTGCAACATACCCAAAATCAATACTCACAAATACCATCATAGAAATCATGTATATAAACCATATAACACATTTAAGCATGCATAGGATTTATAAAACCAAAGTCCACTCACAGACCGTTTTAACCGTGTGCCTCGATACGCGTGCCACCGGCCCTCCCGGGCCACACCACTATCACCGGGACTCCCAATCCTGTCCAAATCACATTAGAGGGTCACTAACCTCATTATTAACATCCTATCAAAGTCCCGTAATTTTCCCGAATTTTTACTTATTTTTAAACTTAATTTAAAACCTTCGGACATCCCGAACACTATCGAGACGGTGTCCGATCGACACGAAACCAATCCCAAAATGTCCGTTACATCGAATAGATTAAAAGTCATGTTGGAAGTTTCCCCAAAATACCCTTCACGCGCCCCCACGCGCCAGGTCAACATTCAGGTCAACAATGATGACGTCATGCTACAGTAACCGGGTTCTGAAACCGGGTCTGTAACCGGGTCGCCGTCGACCCGCGGCTTGACCCGATCACAGATCGAGTTCCAGACCTCCATTTTTGATGCGGTTTGATCCTATGGACTCGTCATAACCTCCTCTACGTTTCTGTGACATCCAAACTCATTTTTAGGTGGATTAAACTACCTGAAAACTGACGGGAAAATCGGCTGAGAACTCAGGTCATCATCTCCGGCGACTCGTCGAGATTCCGGCCATGGTTCATGGTCCAAAATGGTCGTCTAGGTTCCTAGGACATGTCTCAAAAACAAACAAACATTCATAACGTCAAAAACGGACGTTTCAAGGCAGGGAAGTAAATCGGGTCTTCACGGGTTTTTGGACTTACCGCCGCCGTGTCGCCGCCGTGGGCTGCCCAGTCGTGGTCTGAGTCGTCCTAAGGTCACACTGATCCTAACCCAACGTTGGTTCGAGTCCAGGTAAGAAGGTTTGGACGGTTGGATCGATTTGGGTTGATCGGGTTGTTTGGTTTCCTTCTCGGGTCTGGGTGGTTTCCGGCCGTGCAGGGCGGCCGTGGTGGTGGTGGCCGGCGTCTGAAGGTGGCTGGGGTTCGTCTGGGGCTGACTGGTGTGTGAGGCTGGGCTGTGAGGTGGTGGAGTGATCGTGCAAGGAGTGAGAGTGCACGGGTTGAAAGAAATGAAAATGTGAGGGAATGTGAGTCTGATGGTTTAAATCAGAAGGTGCAGATGAGATCAATGGCCAGGATTGAATCTGGGCTTAGAACCAATGGTGAGGATTTGAGGAGATTAATGAATTAATTAACTAAATGGCCAACATAGATCCCTGATTTAAGGATTGAAGGGGATGATGACATGTGTCACTCATCAAGGGTCCAGATTGGTTTGGATTAAAGTAATCAGATTTTATTATTATATTATTATTTTATTCCGAGTCTCGGTTAATCGCGTTTTACGTCCTTGACCATAACTTCGTCGTCGGATCTCCGATTTCGGCATGCCGCCTGTCGTTGGATTCGTATCGACGATACCTACGTAACGGTCCTTGGCCCTCGTCCATCGGACCTCCCGGTCAGAAAGTCAACATTTGGCCCCTAATAAGCCAAATTACCAAAATACCCCTCAACTTCCGAACACCATAACTTTCTCTACGAATGTCGGAATCGAACGTGCCACCTGTCTATGAACTCGTGACGTCCCGAACTACGTCACGGTCATCGGTCAAAGTCCATTTGACCGCCCGAACAAAAAGTCAACATTTTGCCCACGACTAGGGGCAAAACGGTCATTTTGCACATTTTGTCCGATTCCGCCCTACTAACCACCGTTCAACCTCGCTAATCAAGATTAGTGACTAATCTAATCCCGGAATTCGGGACGGGTCGTTACAATCTTCCCTCCTTAATAAATTTCGTCCACGAAATTCCAACCGCTCTAATCTCAACGTACTTCCCTCCTCAATAAGTTTCGCTCTCGAAACACGATTACCCTGATTCCACAAACACCCCGTGGAAAGTGGAATCGACCACGCAACACGTGTACACCCGTACACCAACTACTTAGACAAAACTTGTCTACACCCAAACGTATCACTGGTACTCAAAACGCAACGACTACATTCGACCCCGTCGAATGACTGAAACTACTTGTTTCGAATTTGACACCACTTGTCAAATCAACCCTCTTGTTGACGCAACAACTCGACGGTTCCTTTCCCACTCCCACTAGGAGTCAGCTGACCCCACTCAACAATCTATGTTGACACATCCTGACAATCTATCACCACACAGTTGTTGTCAGTCGAAAACTGACACTAGACTCACTCGTGGCTACACATGCCACCAACGTACTCGACTCACCAATACCCTTACCGACATTTCACACGACCTGTGTGTAATTAAACACATCGGAATTACCATGACCCATTGCATAGTAATGTCCGGTCCACAACCAATCCCATGGTATCAGAACCAATCCGACTACCAACACGCTCACTGACACACCTCGGGTATATCCCGTATACCGTAACTAGACATCACAAGTCTACAAGTATTGTACCTCGAACCAAGTACGAAGTACACACATCTACCTAATAACCAGACTACAACCACCTAGGTCATAGCCGAACGCGTTCCAATAATGGAGTACGTTTGCCCAATCCAACATGAGGCAAATCGAGACTCCACCCAACATCTAGTTCCAATTCCGAATCTGAATCCGCAATTTCGTAAGAAATCCCGGATCCAAACCCAGACATCACAGTTTAACTCATTTCCAAATCCGACTCCGAAATCATTATTCCGTAAGCTAGCATTTGGAATAACCATTCCGTACCCAAATCCGGAAATATACTTTCAAGTTCCAAAATCGAATCCTGAATCGTCACCCAGAAATTCGATTTCAAATCCCGAAATCTCATTCACATTTACCAAGACACACCAAAACCGAACCTATCGGTTACCCACTCAATGCACTTGATTGACTTCATAGGGAAGCCAATCCAATCTCCACACGTCTAAGGTTGACAAAATTAAACTCCCTTGAAAACCTACTCACCCGAGTAGAATACCATACGGGCCCCACTTCGAAAAGAAGTTCAATCTCGTCATTTACGACTCACACACCCAAGTTCGTATCGATCCTTGTCATTCCACCTAGGAAAAACCAAGGATGATCCAAAATAATGACGTCAAAACTCATCCGACGTGGATGCAACAAAACTCACTGCACTCACCACGCCATGTACCGCAACATTGTCTGCCACCAAGCAGAAAATGAAAAAAAATCTCGTTTACCTAATTTCGAATACGTAGCTCCGCCTAATGACTCACAAACACACATGGGCCCACCAACCAATACACGCTCAACGTACTGGTAACTACACTCAACGTCTGCCAGGGCAGAAAGTAAGAAGTCAACCCCAATGACTTCGGAATACCAATCACCAAAAACGAGCACCACTCTCGTTCCCCAATCACAACTCTCCTCGACACTAAGGTTCCAACCATGTTGGAAACGGACATGCTCCCAACAAGACGTCAAGTCTAACCACTAGACTTCCTACCTCCTCAATTCACTTGGACAACCCCGTGTCCACAATTAACCCGTTATTGTTTCGTTCGCACATCCCGACCTTTACAGGTTCAACACTCGGTTTTCCAAGTTCTCAATTACAAATTCCTACCTTTATACCACTAATGGTTTTTCCTCGTCTTTTCCAGTTTTAATCATTTCCATGTACATTTTAGGGATATTTAAAAACATAAAATCGCACAAATTTTGGAGTTGCCAACAACTCCCCCAAATCCACCAATTATCATGACGTAGGGGACGTCATCCGAAGATTACTCAAGTCTCAATTATACCCTTTTTAATCCATTCCTTACTGGTTATCTCACGACTATTGGGACTTATCCCAACACAGCGCAATCTTAACTGGATCCCATCCAGTCCATCACTCAACCACTACCGAATCTCAAAGACCGAACATATGTTCATCATGACGGAGTCACACCCCAACTTGTGGCTCATCGTCAACACCATTACCGACACTAGCACCAGCGCTAGTACCAGCACCAACACACTATCAACAACACTAGTATCAGCACACAGGCATCCATACTAGCATCAGCACGAAAGTACCAACCCACAAACATTCATACTTGCACACCGTGTGCAAATACGACAACCCTGGATCTCCGTTCATACCGAACGACGATCCCGTACCTCACGACTATGGGTACCACTATTCTGACAATCTCTATCAGGAAAATGAACGTTCCCCGAACGTCCCCTGATCCCTAAGTATTATGACCACACTGATTACCCTCGATAGCCAGTCATCTCCATATGACTTCCGACTAACTGTCCTTGCTATCGAGATCCGCATCCATACCTCACACTAATACCCGATCCAACACGGGATTCCATAATTTATCTCAGAACCGTATCCGTAGATCGGATCTCATAATTCTGACAAGACTCACTAGAGTTATCCACATGGTCATCCATGACCTCAACCGCTCGTCGCAGCACAAGTTCTCATCCACTAATCATTATTAAGGTTTACCTTTTTAATACTAGAGTTCCACAATCACACCCTATGGTTCAACCGAACCAAACAGCTTTCCGTAATATAAAACTCACAACCTGACCGACCCCGCGGTCTAGACATCGAATAGACATCAAATCCAATCATACCATCCCATCAACGTGGGTTCCACCACTAAGGTCACCGGCCAACTCCGATGAACCAGCATCTCTCACACCAACAACCACCACTAGGGTTCACATTTTAGACCATTACTCAAATGAGGTTCCCTGAACCTGGCTGCACCTAGCAGCACAACAATCCAATATCACATGACCGAACCGACGGTCCCACAATACCAGTTCATCACAATCATCCCCACTTGGGTCGAATCATATAAATGCACGGCGTATCGGGCCAATCACACTCCATCCGCTATCCAAACCCAAAAACTATCTATCAGGTTGATAACGAATTGCAGCCCAAAGAGACATCACACCCTCGACCTGCGCACACAAAAGAGCAACCGTGCTCTGATACCAAGTTGACAGGACCAATCCCAATCCCCCCTGGGATTACCGTGGAATGTGCCCTGCTCCCGTCCAACAAGGGGTGTCAGACAAGGGATAACCACGAACCACTGCCCAAACGGGGCTTCCAGAGTGCGCAAGGATCGATGGAGGAGGTGTGCAATGTCCCAGTCTCTGCTGCAATCGCATCCGTAATCAACCTGAAAGGCATTAAAACCAAAAGCTGTGAGTGGACAAAAACCAGTAAGTTCATCAAATACATTTATAAGACATTTATGCCCTCCAATAAAAACGTATGCATGCCACAAAAACCAGTAACCAAAACGTTTGCTCAACCGAGCCCTTAGGGCCTTAGCCCAAAAACCGTTAACCAAAAACCAAGTGTGGGAACTCAGCCCAAAACCGTGGAATACCACCACCATACATATACGACCATGTGGGTCACCACCCACTACCATAAATGAACATTAATTCATTAAAATCACACAATCATAAATCCACCCGGAAGCCATTTCATTAATTCGAATTTTACCATTACCATCACCAGCATCCCTGATGCTAGACGTCCCTGACGTCATATCTCACGGTTTCACAAGCTACGCGTGCTGCCCGGGGTCTCTCCGGGTCCATATATCTGACATCCCTGATGTCTGACGTCCCAGACGTCAATCATAGCAATCCTGCTCCTGAGTCATCATACGGTCCGGCTGCTCCGTATGGTGACCCTTCACAGGCAATGCACCGTGACTTCCCCAGTGTCCCAGACATCTGGAGGAGACCATCATATATCCATGTGTACAGATGGTATATGGAAAAACAGTTTTTATTAATTCATTTCACAACATCACAATGGGCCCTGCCCGGATTTTCCATAAAACAACACATTTCCATTTAGGGTCCCTGACCCGAAACCACATTTATTAAATATAGGGCCCCTGGCCCGAAATCATCATTTAAATCCAACTGGGCCTCATGCCCGACTTTATGAACCACTGGGCCCACGGCCCGATTTGTAAACCAACTGGGCCCGCAGCCCGACTTATAAACCCACTGGGCCCACGGCCCGAATTCACAAATCAACTGGGCCCCTGGCCCGATAACATAACTCAAATGGGTCTCAGCCCGATTTCATACCAACTGGGCCCCTGGCCCGATTCTCAAATGGACTCCAAGTCCGAAATTTCCAAAACAAGTGGGCCTCAAGCCCGAATTCATCTTTCCAATATAAAAACCATTTTATCATATTATTTATTTAACCACAAACACGCAAAACCACAAATAAACCGTTAATCCCGATACACGTGAAATACGGAAAATACCTCGAAATACGTGCAACATACCCAAAATCAATACTCACAAATACCATCATAGAAATCATGTATATAAACCATATAACACATTTAAGCATGCATAGGATTTATAAAACCAAAGTCCACTCACAGACCGTTTTAACCGTGTGCCTCGATACGCGTGCCACCGGCCCTCCCGGGCCACACCACTATCACCGGGACTCCCAATCCTGTCCAAATCACATTAGAGGGTCACTAACCTCATTATTAACATCCTATCAAAGTCCCGTAATTTTCCCGAATTTTTACTTATTTTTAAACTTAATTTAAAACCTTCGGACATCCCGAACACTATCGAGACGGTGTCCGATCGACACGAAACCAATCCCAAAATGTCCGTTACATCGAATAGATTAAAAGTCATGTTGGAAGTTTCCCCAAAATACCCTTCACGCGCCCCCACGCGCCAGGTCAACATTCAGGTCAACAATGATGACGTCATGCTACAGTAACCGGGTTCTGAAACCGGGTCTGTAACCGGGTCGCCGTCGACCCGCGGCTTGACCCGATCACAGATCGAGTTCCAGACCTCCATTTTTGATGCGGTTTGATCCTATGGACTCGTCATAACCTCCTCTACGTTTCTGTGACATCCAAACTCATTTTTAGGTGGATTAAACTACCTGAAAACTGACGGGAAAATCGGCTGAGAACTCAGGTCATCATCTCCGGCGACTCGTCGAGATTCCGGCCATGGTTCATGGTCCAAAATGGTCGTCTAGGTTCCTAGGACATGTCTCAAAAACAAACAAACATTCATAACGTCAAAAACGGACGTTTCAAGGCAGGGAAGTAAATCGGGTCTTCACGGGTTTTTGGACTTACCGCCGCCGTGTCGCCGCCGTGGGCTGCCCAGTCGTGGTCTGAGTCGTCCTAAGGTCACACTGATCCTAACCCAACGTTGGTTCGAGTCCAGGTAAGAAGGTTTGGACGGTTGGATCGATTTGGGTTGATCGGGTTGTTTGGTTTCCTTCTCGGGTCTGGGTGGTTTCCGGCCGTGCAGGGCGGCCGTGGTGGTGGTGGCCGGCGTCTGAAGGTGGCTGGGGTTCGTCTGGGGCTGACTGGTGTGTGAGGCTGGGCTGTGAGGTGGTGGAGTGATCGTGCAAGGAGTGAGAGTGCACGGGTTGAAAGAAATGAAAATGTGAGGGAATGTGAGTCTGATGGTTTAAATCAGAAGGTGCAGATGAGATCAATGGCCAGGATTGAATCTGGGCTTAGAACCAATGGTGAGGATTTGAGGAGATTAATGAATTAATTAACTAAATGGCCAACATAGATCCCTGATTTAAGGATTGAAGGGGATGATGACATGTGTCACTCATCAAGGGTCCAGATTGGTTTGGATTAAAGTAATCAGATTTTATTATTATATTATTATTTTATTCCGAGTCTCGGTTAATCGCGTTTTACGTCCTTGACCATAACTTCGTCGTCGGATCTCCGATTTCGGCATGCCGTCTGTCGTTGGATTCGTATCGACGATACCTACGTAACGGTCCTTGGCCCTCGTCCATCGGACCTCCCGGTCAGAAAGTCAACATTTGGCCCCTAATAAGCCAAATTACCAAAATACCCCTCAACTTCCGAACACCATAACTTTCTCTACGAATGTCGGAATCGAACGTGCCACCTGTCTATGAACTTGTGACGTCCCGAACTACGTCACGGTCATCGGTCAAAGTCCATTTGACCGCCCGAACAAAAAGTTAACATTTTGCCCACGACCAGGGGCAAAACGGTCATTTTGCACATTTTGTCCGATTCCGCCCTACTAACCACCGTTCAACCTCGCTAATCAAGATTAGTGACTAATCTAATCCCGGAATTCGGGACGGGTCGTTACAGTGTGGGCGAGGCCCAAAGCGGACAATATGTTGCTAGATGAGTCGGGTCCTGACAGAATGGTATCAGAGCCGGACCCTGACCGGAAGTGTGCCAGTGTGGACGCTGGGCCCCAAGGGGGTGGATTGTAAGACCCAGTCTTGGAAGCAAGAACGGTGAGCAAGACCCGTGAGCTTAAGAAGCAAGATCAGTGAGCAAGACCCGTGGGTTTGGAAAGGTAAGATTGGTGAACGATCCCACATCGCTCGGGGAGGGAAAGGTGAAGTACCTTATATGTGTGGGCACGTATCTATCTAACACAAGGCCTTTTGGGAGCTCAGTGGCTTTGGGGGGGATTGGAACTCCAAAGTTAAGCGAGTTGAGGCTGGTGCAATCCCATGATGGGTGACCTACTGGGAAGTTGCATGTGAGCTCCCAAAAACAAAACCGTGAGGGCTGGGCCCAAAGCGGACAAGATTGTGTTAGATGGGTCAGGTCGTGTTAGACGGTGTCCGAAGGCTTCGAGATTCCTGGCAAGTGTCGAAAATTACGGAAACGCATGCAACTCGGGAAGCGAGCGGTTTGGACGGTGTGTGAGTGGACGTTTGTTTTCTAAATTGATATGCATGCATAGTTAAATGTTTTACATGATTGATCGCATGATTTGGATTGCCATGATGTCATGATTTGTTTGGATGATTATTTTAATCGGTATTTCGGGCACGTTTTACGAGAAATACGTAAATGATATTTTCGGCTCGGCCCAAAGTCAAAATGGTTTCAAAATGGATATTTTGATAAATTGATAAGTCAAGGATGATTTCTGGATTATTTTAATGTTTTCGATATGATTTTACGGATTTACGTATAAATGATATTTGGGCTTGAGTTCCGGTTGGTATCGATTTTGACTTGGTTTGAAGTCAAGGATTTGATTGAGATGTTTTGGGATATGATCCCAGGATGATTTTCATTGTGATTATAAGTGCCCAGACGGTCGAAGCTAGGAGAATTCCCAGACGACCGAAGCTTGGGGATATGATTGTGATTGGTCCCAAGCAGCCGAAGCTAGGTGACAAGACCCGCCCCGATCCCACAGGGGCCACAAGGGGACGTGCTCTGCTCCTGTCTGACACCCAGTAATTCATACCAATTTTAACCTCAAAACATCAAATGCATAAATAACCAAATTAAAGTCATACATCAAATCCGAATTAAACGAATGTCAGACAAGGGATGAAATCCAAAATTACAAATTGCGAGCACGACACTATAGTAAACCTGCGGGTACACCACCCAACAGGGGTTCAGGTACGCAGAAGTAGACCTATGCCTCAGCCTCAGGTTCCTCCTCTACCTCAGTATCACGACCTGGAGGGGTTACCAAAAACATTAAGGGTGAGTGGACCGAACTCAAGTTTATAAAATCATTTGATAACTAAAACATATAATTTACCTCTCCGTTTTCCAAACATGCATGCAGCATCATTTAAAATCATAAATAATATAATATGAATCATAAGGCATGTAATAAAACCATAACCATAATTTTTGCCACTACACTATACACTCCAATCCGACATCCCTGATGTCTGACGTCCCTGACGTCAATAAGGTCACAATCACAAGGCTACGCGTGCCACTCGGGTCTCAATTTCCGAGTTCAATCCCCGAACCCTGTTCGGTTACAGCATCCCCGATGCTTAGCGTCGTA
Organism: Prinsepia uniflora; assembly: GCA_032719365.1. Taxonomy (NCBI): domain Eukaryota; kingdom Viridiplantae; phylum Streptophyta; class Magnoliopsida; order Rosales; family Rosaceae; genus Prinsepia; species Prinsepia uniflora. Next base: position 45,901,976 of record CM064865.1, on the reverse strand, counting down.
GACGCTGAACGTTCTAGACGTCCGTGACCTTTCCGAGGTACCTCATCCGGAGGAGACAATATAATATGGAAGAATCTATACAGTGCAGTACCAAATACATTTTATCGATATCCACATGCAAACATATATGTATACATAGGTAAAATCTGAACCGATCGTTACGTTTCATCAAACGGGTCTCATGCCCAAATACCGTGAAACGTGCCATAACCGAAATCTCAATATCATCAAAACCATTTATAGATTCCAGCATGTGAACATATAAGTAAATCGGAAAACATTTAAGCATGCAAGGGTTTAATGAAAACGGGCCCACTCATAGTACAATCCTGCTAGAAACCGAACGTATACCCTCGTCCTGGTACAAATGTACAATCCCTGTCAAGTCCAAAGTATTCGTAAAGGTCAATTTAAACCCACAACATTCAACCATGAAAGCCTAGGACGAAACCGGCCCGGGAAAGCCGCCCGAACGCGCTTCCCAATGCAATAAACCTCATTTTGACCAACTTAATGATCTCCGATCGACCCGAAACCACCGCCATTGGATCCGGATCGTTGAAACCTAAATGATGGTGGTGGTCCCACCAAAAGTACTGTTCACACGTGCCCACATGCGCCAGTCAACGCGTCGGTCAACGTAGGAACAGTCCATGCTGACGTCATCCCTGACGTCACTGCTAACGTCAGCATAACGTCATGCTGACGTCATCTGACAGCTGTCAGGTCTGACATGTCTGACTCTGACAGGTGCCACGTGTCAACATCTGATTGGTCCACCTTACTGATCTGTCAGGCCACGTGTCAGATCTGACATGTGCCACGTGTCAGCACGGCACTGGTCCACGTCATTGACATGTCAGTGACACGTGGCAGTCCCTGATTGGGCCACGTCACTGACATGTCAGTGCTGACTGTGCACTGACATGTGACACGTGTCGGCTCACGGTTGGTCCACGTCACCTGACAGTCTGACAAGGTGTCACATCATCACCTCTGTCCTCAGACGGGTTGACCTGTATCTCTGCAACTTGGGTCGATTAGACCCGCGATCATGACCCGGTCACCATTCCACTATTTCTCAATCATTTTTGTTCAGGTTTGTTCCTAACTACTCGTCTTAATCCCAGAAACAGTTCTAGCTAATTAAAATCAATAAACAAGGGCTGAATCGAAGACTTACCTCGATGAACAGACCCGGGTTCCCGTCGCTGTTTAGCCACCGTTCAGGTCACCTCCGACCACGAAGTCACGTCCTAAAGTTCCCTATTAGTCCATAGAATCGAATAGGATCAAATTAACACAAAACTAAACGTTGGAAATCAAGTTACCAAATCCTGGGTTTTTTTGAAACCGTTTCGGGTTTAGAAACCGGCTCACCTCGCCGCCGTCTGCCGCCGTCCACCGCCGTGCCTCCCTCCTTCCCCGTGAGTCCAGCAACACACAGACACAGAGAATGGGTGATGAGCTGGGGTGTTTGTTCAAAATGGACAGAATGTTCATTTCGGGTAAGAAATATAAAGAATGGAGGGAAAGGAAATGGACGGTCCAGATTTGATCTCAAGGATGAGATCAATGGTTCAGATTAGATCTGGGTACTTCAAATCAATGGCTGAGATCAAAAGTGGATTTTAATGCTATTTAATCCCATAGTGGATCTGATCCAATCTAGCCAATGGGTGAGTGACACTTGTCACTCACCAGGTGTCCTCCAATCAGAATTTTTAGTATAAAATATTCGACACGAAAACCGAGACACGAACCTCCCGATTTCACGTTTCTAACCATAACTTCCTCGTACGAAGTCCGATTTCGGCGTGCCGCCTGTCTACGGACTCAGGACGTCGAGGCCTACCTGACGGTCCTTGAGTCAACTGAAAATTAGTTGCCAAAAGAAAAGTCAACATTTTCCCCTCCCGGAAGTCCAAATTACGATAATGCCCCTGAACTTCCGATAGTCATAACTTTTTCCCTGATCGTCCGAATTGGATGTGCCACCTGTCTATGAACTCGTGACGTCCCGAACTACGTCACGGTCATAGGTCAAAGTCCATTTAATTCATCAATCAAAAAGTCAACAATTGGTCATACCCATCACAAGGGTAAAAGCGTCAAATCACACATTAAATTACAATATTGAAATCCTCGAATTTCCGGGGTGTTACACTAGGGGTGTGCCCAGACGACTGATACTCGGGGTGATATGTGTTCCCAGATAGCCGAAGCTCGGGGTGTTCCCAGACGGCTAATGCTCGGGGTTATGGCCTACGCGTAGTGTGGATGTGATTATATGGTGGTTTGTGCACTTGTGAATAGTGCGGATTGCTTGATGGATTGTTTGATCGATTGGTTGTGATTACGTACTGGTATTGTGTACGAGTTCTGGTATGTGTGGCCAGGTGCTTATGTTTTCGTATGTTTGGCCTGAGAGCCAGGAATTTGATTTGTTATGTGGTTTGGCTGGAAGGCCAGTGATTGTTGTCCACGTGTTTTTCCCTATGCATGCAGGTTTGATAAACTGGAGGGTAAATGATGTCTTTTAAAATGTGTTTTAACGAATATATTTTTGTCCACTCACACTTTTCTGTTTTTGATGACCCTCCAGGCCGTGACACGACGTTCGGGGCTAACCGAGAGGCGGAGGCATAAGCGGAGATAATCCCTTGTCTGATAGGTGCTGAAGGATAGTTTCGGGACTTCAGTGGACTTGTCAGACGGGAGCAGGACCGGGCACGGTTATCGAGGTCCAGTTGGGACGGGTCCTGTCACTTCACCTCAACTGTACGAAGCTGTGTGTACTGTTTTACAAACGCTAGAGCTAATTCTTTAAAAGAAGCAATCGACCTCCGAGGGAGGAGATTAAACCACCTCATGACTTGGCCTTGAAGAGAGGCTTGAAACATTTTGCACATGAGTGCGTCATTGTGTCTATGGGGAACCATGACTCCCCGGTAGTAATTTATATGCTTTACCAGGTGAGAAGTTCCTTTGAATTGATTGACGTTTGGCATTGCGAATCTTTGAAGGAATGTCTCCTCTTCAATATCTCTCATAAAAGGGTGAGGATGTGACAGGACCCATCCCAATCCCCCCAGGATTAGTGCGGGATGACCCTGCTCCCGTCTGACACGAAGTGTCAGACAAGGGATATTTCCGACCTTTGCCCTCCCGGGCTATTAGAGTACGCCAGGATCCGGAGGAGGCATGTGATGTCTCGGTCTCTGCTACAGTCCACATCCGATGTCAACCTGAAGGCAGTCAAAACATTAAAAACTGTGAGTGGACAAAACAAGAGTTTATAAAAACATTTAATAAGAAGACATTTGTACCCTCCACTAAAAAGCATGCATGCATTCGAAAACCATTTATCCAAAACAAACCATATGTGGGACTAAGCCCAAAGCAGATATAAACCAAGGTCGAAAGAACCACAATGAAAACGACCATACGGGCCACTACCCAAATCTATACGGGACTCAGCCCCAAACCATAAAGAAACCAAGTACACGAGCCACTGCTCAAATCCTGTGCACACCTGTGCACACCACATATCATATATCATATATACATATAAGTCACACAACCAATCCTGTCACGGTATCCAAAGCTACGCGCGTGCTACCCGGGTCTCAATCCGAGTCTTCTCAAAGTCAAGGTCAATGTCCGCAGACCACTGACCCTACCCGAGGTAATAGTAACCATAGCCTTCCTGAGAGTAAGGAACCCAACTGGGGGGTGACTCCACTCAGTCGGTGCTCTGTGACTACTCCGGGGTCCACCCAGGCCAACGACCCTCCTCGGAGGAGATAGTAGAACATGTAAAGGAAGGTAGATGAACATATATATACATAACATAATATCCATGCCCGGTTCCCTTGAACCGTCATGATCCATAATAACATAACCGAAGTAACATGCCGGTTCCCATAAACCGTCATGTATCGTAATAACATAACCAGGTAACATGCTGGTTCCCATAAACCGTCATGTACCGTAATAACCAACAAGGGTTCATGCCGGTTCCCATAAACCGTCATGAACCTCGATACCATAACAACGGTTCATGCCGGTTCCCATAAACCGTCATAAACCTGGGAATCCATTTAAGGTTCCCTGACCTGAAATCAAAACCGTAAAGTAGCTTGGGTCTCGTACCCGAACATAGGACATCAGTTGGGCACCGTGCCCGATATCTGAGGTCATATGCCCGAGACAAAACCAACTGGGTCTCATACCCGAGTTTATCCTTTTGAAATCCAAATCCAGTTCATTTAAATCAATAAAGAAATACAGACTCGTATAAGCACCGTATAAGGCCGAAACCTCGAAATACGTGCTTATACGTAACCACATACAAATGCACCCATGGCATTACAAACAAGCATTTAAAACATATAATAAACATTTATGCATGCACCAATTTAGAAAACAAGGTCCACTCACAGACCGTCCGAGCTGCCGCCTCGATTTGCGTGCCATACGGCTCCCCGAGCCGATCACCATCACCGGGACTCCCAAACCTGTCCAAATCGTAATAGAAGGTTACCAACTACTTAATTAACCTCCTACCAAAGCCCCGTAATTTTTCCGTATTTTTAACTATTTTTAATCCCGAACCTAAACCTTCCGATGCCCCGAAACATATCGAGACGATGTCCGATTGACACGAGACCAGTCCCAAAATCTTCGTTACATCGAATAGAAGATTTCCCGTGTTGAACACTTTCCCAAATTATGGCCCACGGGCCCTCACGGGCCCCTAGAAAGTCGAAAACACTGTTCATCATTACTGTTCATCTCGGTTTTTCTTCAGTTTTCGGACCGATTCGGGGTCCGTTTGGTCCCATTTTAATCTCTAAAGTCCTATTTCTTCATTTCCTATCTAACCCAATCCCTAAAAGTAAGAAAAACCACCCGAAACGGAGCTTCCATCCGCCATCAATGGTGGCCGGATTTTCTCCGGCCGTTCACGGCCATTTCCGGCCATCCCAAGCCCCAAAACTAATCCCATTCTACTCCTAGGGTCCCCAGAAACCTAACCTAATTAAAGAAATCGATTAAAAACCATTAAAACTCAAATTTGGATTTTTGAACATTTTCTTACCTCACGGGTTCTCCTCCGTCGTGTCCTCCACCGTGGGCCACCGTCCACCCTCTCCGTCCTCAGCCCTTCACACTCCCCCCACGGTCACTCCCAGCTCATACAAGTGATGAATGGTGAAGTGTGATTGTGTGTTTTGATTTTTGAAAGAAAATGAAGAAAATGAAGAAAAATGGGGTTATGGGTTTTGGGTTGGAGGATGAACAAAGATGAAGGAGGATGGCTGATGAGAGAAGAGAAATGGAGGGTGAGGATTTAAGATAGAATTGAAATGGATGGTTAAGATTGAATGGTGGGTGGGTTTGGTTAAAAAAATTAATTAAATAATATTATTTTATTATATAGATCCACATTTTGGGGGATCAAGTCAATGGGATGAGTGACACTTGTCACTCATCCATGGGGCCCACCAAAATATCCACCCAATCAGATTTCGCCAAAACCTCTCCGTCTCGAAGTTCGTGCATAGTGAAATCGAACTTCCGTGACCCATAACTCTCCCGTTTGAAGTCCGATTTCAGTGTGCCGCCTGCCTATGGATTCGTATCGTCCTCATCTACGTAACGGTCTTCGGCCCTCGGCCATCGGACCTCCCGGTCAAAAAGTCAACTTTTGACCTCCTATTCACCCAAATTACCAAAATGCCCCTAAACTTCCGAACGTCATAACTTCCTCCTCGAACGTCGGAATTGAACGTGCCACCTGTCTATGAACTCGTGACGTCATGAACTACGTCACGGTCATCGGTCAAAGTCCATTTGACCGCCCGATTGAAAAGTCAACGTTTTGCCACCACCAGGGGCAAAACGGTCATTTCGCATCGTTCGTCCGATTTCGCCCAACTAATCACGTATTAGCCTCACTAATCGTGATTAGTCACTAACCTAATCCTGGAATTTGGGACGGGTCGTTACAGGATGACTGAATTTGGTGATGTAGATCATCTTCTAGATCACCATCGCACACCGAGTTGTCGATTCAACATCCTTTGTACATCATCTGCTTACAGTGCGCCTCGCTGAGGTGGGGAGTCATTACGAGCTAACCTCCAGGAACCTCCTCGAGTCTCAACCTTTGACCTCTGAGATCGTGCAGGTGAGTAAGCCTCGTCTTCTCCCTCATTGCGATGGGTAGATCGTCTTGGGATTTTCTGGGAAGCCACATGCTGCCTCCTGCTCCCATGTGAGTGCTCTGTTTGAGATGATGCCCTTACCCGCTTTCCAAGCCGCTCATGCACTAATATACGTGGGCGTTGTGGGATTTTTTCTTTGTGAGTGTGACTTTCTTCTCCGGAGTCACTCAGAGAGGTGTCCCGAGACATAGTTTGACATCGAACTGTCTCTTTTCTTGGGCGGCTTGGAACGTCCTCCTGCCTTCCATGCGAGGTGGAGTGTCTTAGGGGTTCTTGAGCTGTTCGTTCTACTAAGAGTCGTTGTAAAAGCTCTAACTGCATCTGAATTTGGTTTCTCAATCTTTCAACCTGTTGCGACAAGTTGTTTTGAAGAGATTGGCGTCGAAGTGCATGCGACTGACGCTTATCACGTTGAGACCTTTGCCTTAGGATTTGTTGGTTCCCATCAAGTCTAGTTTGAGCTCGATTCTCCTCTAAGGTGTCGTGGCGTCTATCCAGGAAATCTTGCAGATCCATGTTTGCATAAGGCTGATTTTGCGTTGGGGCTTCTTCCTCCATTTGCCCGTCGGTTTGCTAAATTACTGAAGTGCCTTCTCCCAACGCTGGCACTTGAGTTGTTGGAGAAAGGAAGCTTCCGAAGTTGAAATGTGGAATCTGACCCTATGGTTGCATGGGTGCCTCGGTTGACACACGGCGAGGTCGACTTGGACGTTCCTCTGGAGTCTCCATGTGGGCTTCATTCATTGTTTGTGTTGTTGAGGCTGAAACACCATTTCCGGCTGATTGAGCGGATCGACGAACCCTAGCCATGCTAAATTAGCGAATCTTGAATGGAAAGTTGTTTGTTGAACGATGAACAATGTTCAAGATCTTCGAACAATGTTTGATGAACGATGAACGAAGTAAGATTAACGATGAACGATCGTGAGAGCTCTTCTTGAATATTTCTCAATCGGCTCTCAATGAAAGCACCAGTTGTTGAAGCAGAATTCATCCTTTAAACTCTAAAAGTCTTTAAGATCCCTACAAACAGCAAACTATACCTCAGTATCTAGAAATTCAGTAAGGGTAGCATGCCATCCACCCATCCCTTATAATATAAAAGATTTGAGTTATATTGTTAACACTCCATGAGAGTACGTGTTCTGTAAGATGGTGAAGAGAAATGAAGGGTGGGAAGATTGAGGATTGAGAGAAAGAGGTGATGAGGTGTAAAATGAGAGGCCCGAAATTGATTGGCTTACGATACGATATTTTATATTCTATATTCTGTATCTTATGTGTGTGTAAGCCATAAGGCACTCCTTTGCTCACCTTATCCTATCCGCCCCTGCTCCTTACTCCTCCCTCCCTCCTTATTCCCTCTCTCTCTCCATTTCTCTCTTTTATATCTTCTCCTTCTCTCTCGGTCTCACTCTTCCACACACAAACACACATACACACTCTCTGGAATATGCGCAGTTGAATTGCCTGGCATTGGGTCCTGTCTAATCCATTCCAATCCAATCCAATCTAGTCATAAATATCGACCCTTATCATCTTGCTAGCTACTACTCCATTGTCCTCCTAGTTTCTTCTGCGTTCATGCCGGCTGCCAATTACCATGTCACGATACAAGACTTCAGCAGATTTTGTGAGATTTGGTTGAAGAAGATGAGGAACTAGGTACTTACCAGACTTCAGCTCAATTAATTTATGGTTGAATAGATTCAATAGTTTTCAAGCCATAGTTATTATCGTCGCTAAAAAGGGAGGATTAATTCTAGTCCTACGTACTCGGGTATATATAGCTAGCTGGCTACCGGACACTTGGAATTGCAAATTTGCAACACAAACTTAATTAGGGAAGCTTACTACAATTTGCTGCACATTATCAATGGCCCCCAAGACTGGCAAGGCCAAACCCCATAAACTCAAAGGAGGAGGCGCAGGAGGAGGAGGAGGAGGAGGAGGAGACAAGAAGAAAAAGGAAGAGAAAGGTATTTATCATAAATAAATAAATAAATTACTCATTATTCATTTTTTTTATATTTAAATGATATACTTTTGGTAATTAATTAATTATTGTACTTGTGTTTATTTTTGTTTTAGTATTTGATAAATATTATTCTTATTACTAATTGCAGTTTTGCCTACCATAATCGAGATTAGCATCGAAATACCAGACGACTCGCAAGTCACCCTCAAGGTATGTATGTATACATGTTGGCTCTTTCTAGCTATCATTCTATGTCGCGTAGAATAAGTTATTAAACGTAAGGCTTTTTACAGGTTTACTGGTGGGTTTGATTGTTATATATACTGCAAGTTTCATTCTTACAACACTAATTTTGCACGAGTGAATCTAATATATATTGTTTTGTATATTTGTTTATATTATAAAAGTTATTTGAGAAATTATTAGATGATAGTCAACGTTTAGTACTCCAACACAAATTTAGACACGTAACTTCTTGGTAAATAAGGGAGTTGATTGCTATAAATAGAAATGGCACTTACATTTTCTGGCCCACTATTAAAGATCCAAGAATTATGAAGATCAACATATAATGGCATTGACATCAACTATTGAAGAATATATATAGCTAATAAGTATAAAACACTTCAGCTGGTGCTGGTTGCACTCAATAACTACAGTCAATGTGGTATTCTATTTATCATAAAAGGATAAATAAATATAAGGTAATTTTATTTAGTGAAATAAGACAATTAAAATAGTTCAAATATTATTATTATTATTTTATATACTTTTTAAGGGTACGGTAATCACATTTTATTTTGTTTTGTTACTATGGTAACGGGTAATGGTAAAAATAACAAATGGGGCGTTTGGTGGTGGTATGTATACAGGGTATCTCAACGGACAGGATCCTGGATGTGAGAAAGCTGTTGGGAGTGCACGTAGACACATGTCATTTGACCAACTTCTCATTATCACATGAGGTATGCCAATTGCCACCCTCTTTTCTTGCTACCCTTTAATATTTGGGCATTTGAAATTGATTGGACCTGTTATCAAAAGAAATTGAGTTACATCAAATTTTGAAATTGTACTTAAATTTTGAAATTGTACTTAAATTTTAAAATTTTATATTTAAATATCCTTCGAATTTTTTCAAACGTTTTATTTTTATCATATTGTTATATTTTTGGATGAAATTTCAGATTGCTGATAACGTGGTGCATGGGCAAATTTAAAAATGAATCTTAAGTTTACTGTAGGCAAATTAATAGTTACCCATATCTCTCTTTGCTTTTTGGCAAGAGATAACTAAGGTTTAAGCAATTTTTCCATTAGCGATATTAACATTTGTTTTGGCTTGGCCCCACATAAGCCACTTTATCGGTTAACAAACATTCGACCAGAAAATATAATGTTGCGACAGGAATAGGATTGATAATGGGTCATGTCATATCGATTCGTGTTATATCATGATCTCTGTTTTATCTAAATATACTCAATCTGACCCCGACTTGTTTAATAATCGTATTAAAGATGTCCAACCCGAACCCGCCATTTTAATAACCCGGATAATCTGTGTAACTCATTTAATAAACATGTTGTACTCGAAATCCAATAACCTATGATTCGTTTGAATCTGTTTTATATATTTTGTCTATTTAACCTATATGATTTAATAAGTATTTAGGTAGATAAATAGGTAGATATATGGTTGGTAATGACACATTTATTAAATGAGTCAATATACGAGTTAGCAGATTAACCAAAAATCTATCTATTTATTAAATGGGTTAATATGTCATTATACAGGTTAACATGTTGACCTGAAACCCACCGGTTTATTAAACGTACCATAATAGATTGACTCGAAAATGATTCTAAATTTTAATCGCACGAGTTGACTTTGATAAATGTCATACAAGTTTCGAGTCGTATAAAAAATTATCTCCTTTAGATATGAATGGATCATATTAAAGACTTCAGGATAAATAAATTTGAAAAGTCATGCATAATTCTAAAGTTATTTATTTTATTTTTTTTAATAAAAAATGGAATAGTAAACTGTGGTTTACCTTAAAGTTATATTTACAAATTTCATCTAGTTTTTTCATTTAATTCACGATGAATGAAAATCAACCACATTAATTAATGTTAGAAATTTTATATACTCATTATTTTTCTATTTAATTAATATATGAAGTTTTCAACATAATATTATTTAATTCAATTTATATTACGCAATTTATAAATATAAAAAAATAGTGATAATTAATTTTTTTATACATAACGATATTCTATTTTAAGTCTGATTCAATTTTAAATGAGATGTTTTGGTCAAGCCTTATTGGAAACTCTCTTTGTATCAAATGCCACAAAAAAAAAAATATAAAAATAGTGCACATCTAATTTTTTGGAACCACGATAAAGGGAGACACTCTTACGATTTAGTAGATGAACTCTAACTTATAAATAAAAAAGAAGGGGGCTCTTACCTCGACCAAAAGTAGTTACAGATAAGGAAAAACAAAAAATGTTGTAATAAGTTTTGTTTGAATTTTTCGTATTTAAATTAAAACTCAAGACGGAAGAAGCTGCTTGTTTTTTTTCCCCCTTTTTTGTGGAGCAAAAATTGAAGATGGTCTTCGTAAATTAGGGGGCATAAATGATACTCATAGATGCTTATCATGGAATCTCATATTTTTTTTTAAAAAAAATATCAAAGTATCCCTCACAATAAGTGAGAATTAACCCTTGCACCGCATCGAACCCCGAGAATCCCATTTTTGTTGTTGCTAAAATAGATGTTTTATTCACGGAGTCCTATTCATCACTCGACTTGTTTAATTTTACAAGTTCCCATGGCCTCACGTTGATTCAACATTTTATCTATCTTCATTCATGTTTATCACAGGATTGCATTGTTTTTTAGAATGGATATTTTATTTATAGACATCACGGGATTCCGTTCATTATGCTGTTTGTTTAATTGTAAGACTGCCCATGAGGACCGCGTTGATTCAACATTTTCTCCACCTTCATTCACTGTGATGGCTGATTGGTGAAATTTTAGGAGCAGCATCATTGAATTCCATGAATGTCCATGTGCTTCTACGTCACCATCGCAATATGATTGTTTAAAATTGACATTTTGAAATATTAACTGTGACGAAATTCTAATTAGGTGCGAGGCCCCACGCTGAAAGATTCGGTGGACATCCTCTCTCTCAAACCCTGCCACCTCACCATCGTTCAAGGTAATGGCGTCTCCAATCATATCCTCAATTTGAGGACTATGTTAAAATTTAGTCTTCAAACATAACAATTGTTAATGAATAATATGTGATTATATTTTAGTATCTCTAATTATTTAGGTCTCGTTTGATATATTGTATTGTATTTAAGGATTGGAATATCGATATCGACGGATATATCGTTAGTCAAATTTACGGATATCTCGTCTCAAATATCGGTATCGATATCGATATCGTTTACGGTCAATAAAAATGACAAAAATTTGGTTTAAAAGTTGGAAATTTGGAATGAAACTTTGTGAAAAACTTAAGTACCCAATGATGGTTATATAAATTTTTAAAATTAATATAACATTTTTAAACATAATATATCGTTATAGGATATTTCTATCACATACTATGTCACCAAAGTTTGAACTAAAATAATTTAATTAAACTAATATAACATTTGTGAATAAAATATATTATTAAGGAAAATTATTGTGTGATAAGATTTAAGATGGCCAAAATAATTGTGATAAGATTGGGACCCACTAAATATTGGAAATAAAATTCCTAAATTTTTGGAAAAACTTGAGAAAATGTTGGTGGTTTGGCTATTGACCAAAATTTATCCATGGCCCTTAGTATTGTGGTTGAAGATTATTTTTTACTAAATTTTTTACAATTTAGTTTTATAGCCTATAGTTGGAGATGCTAACGCTCTCGATCTAAATTCAGATAATAGTCATGGAAGATGATTGAATATATACATGCACGTAGAGTGGGGGCATAAATCCGTTAAAGCTGCTAGCTGATTCATTTCAAACCGTTATTTATCCAACGATTTAGGTTTGGCAGGATAAAAATCAAACGGCTTGAAAATCCAAACCGCTTTATTAATAACGGTTTGAATTTGAATTTTTATTTTGAAAATTCGTTAAATCCAAACCCGAACCCCTAAGGATTATATTAATTTTAAATATATTATAAATACAAATTAAAGATAATAAAAAAATTATCAGATATATCCAAATAAATACATGTATATCTCGATAAGATTATAATAAAATATTATTAAGTGGCAATGTTTGTTTGATAAATTTTAATATAGTGGTAATGTTTGCAATCTAATCCTCCGTAAGTTTAATATACAAAATTTTGAGTATTGATTATTCTGTTATTTTTTATATCCTTACTCTTTATTTTTAATATCCTTGTGTTTTTTTTAATACTTAAACAGTTTCAAATCGTTTCGATCCAAATCAAACTGTTAATAACAGTTTGAATCGAAACAGTTTTATTTTTAATTTTAGAAAATTTAAATGGTGTTTAAATTTTAATATTATTAATATCCGTATATCTTCTAAGGCCTCAAGCGTATGCATTACATACATACATGCATTCAATCATTTTGGCCATCTCATGTCATGTCCATTCATTTCGTTCCTCTTTTTCCTTCGTAGATTTAAAATTTAAAATTTTGATTCTCTTAATTTGGTTTGTGCCGGCAGATGACTACACGGAAAAGCAAGCCGTTGTTCACATCCGGCGACTGCTGGACATCGTCGCCTGCACGACGTCGTTTGGCTCGTCAACTGCTTCCTCGCCCAAAACACCCTGTCGGTCTAATAAAGAACCCGGTTCAGACGAGACCCAAGCACCGCAGCAACATAACGGTGACGGACCCAATGCCGATGCGAAGACCAAAGCTTCGGGTGCGATTCCGATCGCCGCTGCTGAAACGGCTATCTCAGCCGTGTCCATGTATCCTCCTCCGAAGCTCGGGCAGTTCTACGATTTCTTCTCCTTGTCTCACCTCACGCCTCCGTTGCACTGTACAGTACTTCATTCTCCATATGTCAGCATTGTGCTTGCATTGATATAGCCCTAGGCCACGTTTGTTGTGCAGATTGTATTGGATTGCATAGTTCATTAGATTTAAGGCATATAGCATTACGAATTGTCCAAATTTCATCATCAGGAAATAAACTAATCTTGGACTGTTAAAGTTGGGAATTTGACGTTCATTTCTTAGCTCTGTATTCTTAGAATATAACGAGATAACTTATGCAATCCATTCCAAATCAGGGAACATGGCATACTTGTATTGGGGGGTTGAATTTGATGCTCGTGTATTCATGATGTTGCAGACATTAGAAGATCTACTCGCCTTTTCCTCGAGGATAAGACAGAAGATGACTTGTTTCAAATTGACGTACGTGAACCAAAGATGTTCAATTATGCGTATAAGTAAATAGCTATACATTCAATTGGGTTCGAAAATTGAATCATTTATATTAACATAACATCATTTCCTTGAATTTGGGTGGGTAGGTTCGGGTTTGTAGTGGGAAGCCAACGGCAATCATTGCATCCAGAAAAGGGTTCTACCCCGCAGGAAAGCGTGCTCTTACCACTCGTTCTTTGGTGGCTCTTCTTCAGCAGATTAGCAGGCCGTTTGATGCTGTAATTAATTTGCAAACAATTTGTTTTCTTCTTTTTCATTTTCTTGTTGTTTTTCTTCTGTTATTTAAATTTTGCTCTGCTTGCTGCATGCAGGCATACAATACTGTTATGAAGGCTTTCACTGAGCACAATAAGGTAGATTTTTAAATCTAACCATATACTTAGATATGTTTTCAAACATCAACAATGGATCAAACAAGAAATGTAACCAAACTGTTTGTTTGCTAATCGATTTCAGTTTGGAAACCTTCCGTATGGTTTTCGAGCGAACACATGGGTTGTGCCTCCAGTTGTTGCTGATACCCCGTCTGTTTTCCCGGCGCTTCCTCTCGAAGATGAGAACTGGGGAGGTAATGGGGGTGGCCTGGGAAGAGACGAGAAACATGACTATAGGCCGTGGTCAATGGAGTTTGCCATTCTGAAAGCAATGCCTTGTTCAACAACAGAAGAGAGGCAAATTCGAGACCGCAAGGCCTTTCTTCTTCACAGTTTATTTGTTGATGTCTCGGTTCTTAAAGCGGTTGCAGCTATTAGGCGTTTAGTTGAGAGTAACCAATGCTCCTTAAATCATCCCACTCTTTCAATTCTTCATGAGGAAAAAGTTGGAGATTTAATCATTAAGGTGACCAGAGATGCGCCTGATGCAAGTATAAAGGCAGAATGCAAAAATGATAGAAGTCAAGTTTTTGGAATTTCACAAGAAGAAACTACTCGGAGAAACCTACTCAAAGGCATAACTGCTGACGAGAGTGCAACTGTTCATGTGAGTATACTGATAGTTTCTTTTATATTCCTATAATTTGTTGAATTGGTAGAACGAAAATCTAAAATCAACTTTTGGTTATGTAGGATATTGCTACACTAGGTGTTGTGGTTGTTAGACATTGCGGGTTTACAGCTATTGTGAAGGTTTCAACTGAGCTGAAGTGGGAGGGGAAACCTGTTCCTAAGGACATTGAAATTGAAGACCAGCCTGAAGGAGGTGCCAATGCCTTGAATGTTAACAGGTTATAATCTTCTATTTTCTAGTTTTTCGCACTAGGGGAGTGGGGAGTGCCTTTTGATTATGTTTGATAGTTCACAACTATTTCCAAATGCTTAAGTGGGGTAGGATGTGGCCCTGAATTTTTATGCAACCAATTAACCACAAAGTACTAACAGTTTTAATCTATCTTTCCTCTAAAATTTACCTTTCAGCTTGAGATTGCTATTGCACCAGTCATCCCTTCCTCAATCATCTAATATGGTTCCAAGAATTCAGAGTACAGAATTTGAAAATTTACGTTCAACTAGGTCTTTAGTAAATAAAGTACTTGAAGAAAGTTTGTCAAGGTTGCAGGGAGCACCCGCTAATCATAGAAAGTCTATCAGATGGGAGTTAGGAGCATGTTGGGTGCAACATTTGCAAAATCAGGCTTCAGGGAAGACTGAGTCTAAGAAAACTGAAGATGCTAAGATTGAGCCAGCTGTTAAGGGTCTTGGAATGCAAGGTGGACTACTGAAGGAAATAAAGAAGAAAACAGATATCAGAAGCAGCAAAACTGATCAGGTTAAGGATGTTCTAGGGGATAACAACCTTGACGCGAATAAGAGTTCTGATACCATTAGTCAGGAGGAGTTAGAAAAGCAAGATGTGGAAAAGGAAATTATTTGGAAAAAGTTGCTTCCTGATGCATCATATTTGCGCCTCAAAGATTCAGATACTGGTCTTCACCTTCAGGTTTTCCAGATGCTTTGCCCGATTTACATTATATCTAAAATTTTATTTTTGTAGTTTCTTAGACTTGGGTAGCTAGCTCATATCATCACATATAATGTATTTGAGCTCGTAGAGCTATCTTTCGTTCAAGCATGGACTTTGAAACTACCATTGATTGATTTCATTGAGTCTTCTCACTTTGGCAGTCACCTGATGAGTTGATTGGATCGGCTTATAAATATTATGCTGGCACTGCACTTCCAAAACTGGTTAGTTTCTGAATATTGTTTCTCTAACCCCCCCGCTTTGTTTTGTTTGGCATCACTTGTCTTGATCTGAGTTTCTTCTGTTGTTGTATCAGGTGGCAGATTTTGCCTCCCTGGAACTTTCACCAGTAGATGGAAGGACATTGACAGACTTTATGCATACCCGGGGGTTGCAAATGTATTCCCTGGGACGAGTGGTAATTTCTTTCTTCATTTTGCTTCTATATGCTTGATTGGCTCTACTTCCTCTATTAAAAATAGTTTGAAAATATTTGGCCTTAAAATGATGCCACCCGAATTAAATCGCCGATAATAAATATGAAGAAAGGATATGGAAAATGATAGATGAGCCAAATGGAATGGAGTCATAGGTGTTCATCTTAGATCAGATAGTGTGTAGCCTGTCTCGCTTTAGCTAATTGTGATTTGTGGTCCATAAATATTGATAATTTGTTTCACTTCTGTATACTGTAAGTATAATTTGGAATATATAAATTTGCTGGTTTTGGAATATCCAATCTCATGTTCACTTTCCCTTCGTTATGTTAGGTGGAACTTGCAGAAAAGCTCCCTCATGTACAATCCCTCTGTATCCACGAGATGGTTGTGCGAGCCTACAAACACATACTGCAAGCTGTTGTAGCAGCAGTTGATAATGTTGCAGACTTGGCTGCATCAATAGCTGTATGTTTAAATATATTGCTAGGAACAAAGTCAACTAAAACTGAGGATGCAGACATTACATATGGTGATACATTAAAATGGAAGTGGGTGGAAACATTCCTTTTGAAAAGGTTTGGGTGCCAATGGAAACATGAAAATACCAAGGATCTAAGAAAGTTTGCCATTCTTCGTGGATTGTCCCACAAGGTATATATTTGAATTGACACTTTTCCACGCTGTGATGTCTTACCGAAACTGATTCACTGCTTTTTCAAATTTAAAACACAAAATCATCCTTCAGGTTGGACTTGAGCTTGTTCCTAGGGACTATGATATGGACACCGTGTCTCCTTTTCGAAAATCAGATATAGTAAGCATGGTCCCTGTCTATAAGGTAAATATGTATATTAATCAGTTTAAAAAGTGGGCTAAGATTCCCTTAGGGGTTTTCAGATTTTATCAATCTATTGGTTCTTTGTACAGCATGTTGCATGTTCATCTGCTGATGGGCGCACACTGTTGGAGTCATCCAAGACTTCCTTGGACAAAGGTAAACTGGAGGATGCTGTTAATTTTGGAACTAAGGTATGGAGTCACTTATCTTTTTTGTAAGCGTGTCAATGTCTTTCCTAAAGATACTAGTTGATCCAAACTTTCATGTGAATTCTGGAAGGCACTCTCAAAACTCGTTTCAGTATGTGGGCCTTATCATCGAATGACAGCTGGAGCCTATAGTCTTCTTGCTGTAGTACTGTACCACACTGGGGATTTTAACCAGGTAAGATGTTTCTTTCCTTGATGGGCAGCGACACTTAGAATTGGGAAGAATTACTAAAAAGATGCAGACTAGATAACCTCATTGAAGAAAGATAACTCAATTTTAAATATTTTAAACATTTTAAGTATATTTTGATTCAGCAACATTCTATGCAGCGTAGCTCCATCAGTCCTACATATTTCATTATTTGAGTACCATTTCAATAAACCAGTTACTCAACTTTGTTGGTGGGACTAATTTTTTTCTTTTTGGTCAAATGACGGAATTTTTGTTTGACTTATAGTTATTCATACGCAGTATAACATACCTTGTATACTATATCCAGGCGACCATTTATCAGCAAAAAGCACTGGATATTAATGAAAGGGAGCTAGGACTTGATCATCCCGATACAATGAAGAGTTATGGGGATTTAGCTGTTTTCTATTATCGACTTCAACATACAGAGTTAGCCCTGAAGTATGCTTCTATATGCTTGCTATTATAGTTTCCCTTAGGTGATTATAACACGATGGATATCCTTGAATTTATACGTTAGGTGTTCTACTTTTTTCATTTAACTAGTCCTACTTCGCTATCTGTTATTACACCTGGTCACCAACAGTTCCAATTCCCTTTCTAAAATAAAATCTTGTTAAACAAATGAAAAACGGTCGAGAAAAATTTAGACTGCAAATTTGGTAAATGCATAGATTGCTTACATATTTTGAATTTATTGAATGTGTTTTTTTTAAAAAACATAAGTGATGATACAAACCTGTGGCAAGATTCCTATTTCAAAACTTTCTACAGATTACATTCATTACCCAAAAAAAAAAAATTAAGAAAAAAAAGGAGAAATATAGCAACTGTTAGGCCAGGTTTGCAAGTTTTGACTAGAGAAAATTATAGGTTGCAAGTTGTGCACTTGTTAGCAAATGATAGTGTAAGTACACTATATAGATAAGTAATGTGACACTTTTAGGTGTTTCAAATAGTTTCGATCATATGCAAATCCTTTATTTAATAGGGATAATTCAGCTTTTATTAGTTGGATGCTCCATCCATTATAAATTCTACAGTTTTATTGTTTAGTGTTTCAATTTCTCTTTATATATTTCTTTGATTTTGGCAAGAAGCAAAGGATGTCAATTTCTTTGACCCACCAAAATGTTATACTTCCTAAAACTTCATGTTGCATATTGTCCAAAGTTTATGCTCTCATCATCCTATCAGCATGACAAAATACAATGGATATTAGAAGTAATATTTCTCTTGAAATTCGGTTACAAACTGTTCTGTGCTTATATGACTTTGCACTCGTTTTTCAACAGTTCAGTTTGGCTTCTGTGGTGACTCGTTTAATCTAAGAAATCACTCAAATGTGTTCGGTGGTCTTTCAATATGGAAATGCATGATTCTTTGAGGCTTATTGTTTGGTTTTATTTCTGGAAGGTTCGGGGTTGATCATCTACAAGGGGAAGAGGGAGAGAGAACAAAACTTAGACTTGACATTAAGTTTACTAGAAAAGCATGAGTTTCTAGGTTACATAAAATAGGGTAGTATCTGATTTTCTTGGCTATTTTCTTCTAGTTTACGAAAGCTGTTTTGTTCAGCTTTGGACAAGCATATAAAGCATTTTACCAATGAGGAAATGACTAAGCTGTATGGCTTATCTTTTTCTTGTAACCAATTCTAGGTATGTCAACCGTGCCCTGTATCTTTTGCATCTAACATGCGGGCCATCTCATCCAAACACAGCTGCCACCTATATTAATGTAGCAATGATGGAAGAAGGTTTGGGGAATGTTCGTGTCGCTCTTAGGTATCTCCATGAAGCTCTAAAGTGTAATCAAAGGTTACTTGGAGCTGATCATATACAGGTATATATATATATATATATATATATATATCTCTCTCTACATCACCCAAGAGATCCATTATTTTCCTATTTTGTTTCTTCTTTGTGCATGCATATCCTGCTCTCTCTCGCTCTCTCTCTCTTAAAAACTGATATTAGCCAAGCGATTCATTATTTTCCTATTTTGCTTCTACTTTGTGCATGCATATCTTTGTTGATATTTATTTGTGTATAGTAACATGTTTTTGACTATATTTCTCTCTACTTCAGACTGCTGCTAGCTATCATGCCATTGCTATTGCACTTTCTTTGATGGAAGCTTACGCATTAAGTGTCCAACACGAACAAACAACCTTACAGATACTGCAAGCAAAACTTGGGTCAGAGGATCTACGTACACAAGTAATTCTACTCATATAATTTGGCAAAGCTTTTTCTGTTGACACACACAAACAGCCATAAACTATAATTCCATGATCCTTATAATTAATTATATACTGAATATTCTAGGATGCGGCTGCATGGCTCGAGTATTTTGAGTCCAAGACTTTGGAGCAGCAAGAGGCTGCACGTAATGGTACTCCAAAGCCAGATGCCTCAATCTCCAGCAAAGGTCACTTAAGGTAATAACAAAAAGTAGATTCATTCTATGAATAATACTTTAACTTTTAGGTTCTTCAGTTGTTGAGGTCTGTGTATCACTGATTAGATGTCCAAGATTCATTTTGGTGTAATTTTATAGATTTTCTTGTAATTCCATGTGATTTGAACATTTACATTTACATTTACATGCAATATGTTTTTCTTTTTCCGTTGATCAGTGTATCAGATCTTTTAGATTATATAACACCAGATGTTGATATGAAAGCAAGAGAGTCTAGGAAAGCTCGTGCAAAGGTCATAAACTCCTAACCTGCCTGTGATTTTAGTCTCAATTTGCTCAAATGTTTCATTTTTGAATAATCTGATAAGTTCTCTTTACAATACAGGCCAAAGGTAAACCAGGACAAATCTGGGAGGCAGTCTCAGATGAGTACAAGAAGGATGAAATTTTGTTACCAAGTCATCCAGTTGCAGAGAATTCAAGCGATAAAGAGAACCAGTCTGAAGTTCAATCTGCGGGTTCAAGGAATGAGAAATCTGATGCAAGCCTGCTAGATCAACCTATAGCATTCAAAACAAATGATGACCCGGCACAAGATGACACATCAGATGAAGGTTGGCAAGAAGCTGTTCCTAAAGGCCGTTCACTAATGGGTCGCAAATCTACCATTTCAAGGAGGCCAAGCCTTGAAAATTTGAATACTAACTTTATAAATGCATCCCCATCATCGAGATACCGAGGAAAGGCCAACAATTTCACATCCCCAAAAACAAGTCCAAAAGAGCCCGCTGCTTCGACTGGACCCGCTCTTCCAATCTCGAAGAAGTTTGTCAAGAGTGCAAGCTTCAGTCCCAAGCCAAACTCTAGCATTTCAACCACAGGAGGGGTAGAGAGACTGTCAAACCCAAACTCAGCCCCATCTACCCCAGCTTCTGTTGATCAAGTTAGCAAGTCTGTTTCTGTGCCGAGCTCAATCAGTGTTCAGTCAGCAGGAAAACTGTTCTCCTACAAAGAAGTTGCATTGGCTCCACCTGGGACAATTGTGAAGGCTGTGGCAGAGCAAGTTCCAAAAGCAAATGCCCCTTTGGTAAAGACTTCTCTGGTGGGCCAGGAGACTCTTGCCACAGATGTCACTGTTGATGAAGTGACCTTTGTAAAAGATGTGGTGGAAGAGAAAAACCAGAAGAAACCCAAGGTAGAGAAACAGGTTTTAGATTCTGAAAAGACCCCTGTTAGTGTAGAACAAACAGTAGTGCAGAAATCTGTGGGGAAGGAATCTCTGGAAGTTATAAAGCATACTAGTATTGGATTACAAGTGGAAGCTGAGATCATAGAGCTGAAAACTAACGCTTCTGAAGATGCACAATTCCAAGCTCTAAATGATACTCTTGAAATTGGACAGTTGGAAGCATTAGCACTGAGCAGTTCTCCCAGGACTTCCCCTGATTTAGAATCTTCATCTGTAACCACAACTCAGTTGTTGGATAAGAATCCTTCCAATTCGAAGATAAAGGTAGAAGAAGGAAAGCCGAATAATTCTCCCAATGTTGACATACTTAAGCCGGTGCCGACTGATGCAGAGAAGTTAGATGATCAAGAAACTGGAAAGGAGTCCACCAAGAAACTTTCTGCAGCTGCACCTCCATTCAGTCCATCCCTAATTCCGGTTTTCGGTTCAGTTCCAGTTGCAGCGATCAAAGATGTTGGAGGTATTCTTCCCCCGCCGGTAAATATTCCTCCTATGCTTGCAGTTAATCCTGTACGTAGATCACCACATCAGTCAGCAACAGCAAGGGTTCCATATGGTCCACGGTTGTCTGGTGGATATAACCGATCTGGTTGCAGGGTTTCACGTAATAAACATGGCTTCCACAATGGAGTACATACTGGAGACGGGAATCACTTCAGCCCTCTGGGAATAATGAACCCACATGCGGCTGAGTTTGTACCTGGCCAACCTTGGGCTCGTAATGGCTATCCAGTCTCTCCAAATTGTTATCCCATGTCCCGAAATGATATGCCTGTATCACCTGATGGATATTCAGCATCCCCTGATGATATTCCAGTTACTCAAAACGAGTTACCAACATCTCCAATCAGTTTGGAGGAGCCGTCAACACTTGTGCTTGCTGCCAACATTGCTGTAGAAACAAATAATGAGGGCAAAGCAAAGGAAAATAATGACAAGTCTTCACTAGAAGTTGGTGGTGAGAAGCAGCAAATAGGACAGATGCTGGAAGAGCAATCTGCAGATCATCCTGAAATTGAAAAAAAACCTATCGGTACGGATACAGTTCCTGGTAGTACTGGAGTGGCGATAGAGACTAGCAACATAGGGGCTGAGGAAAACCCGAGCAAATGCTGGGGAGACTAGTGACGGTGAAGGTGTGGTCATTGAGGTTGCTAGTTGAGCAAGGATCATTGACTTATACACAAACCATTCTCATCCTAGCCGGCTAGGGGTTGGTTGTGACTGAACAAGAGAGCCGTGGAGGCGAGCTCTTGAGTTGACAAGTTTTCCGGTAAAGCCAGTGGTATATACCTGTCTTGACTGCAGTTTGATACGGAGATTTTTTTATCTTAGATTTGAGTTGAGAGGCTGGCATGCGAAAGAAATATGCCATTATGCCATGACTTAGTATTTGTTGAGTGAGGTGATCCGTGGGTAGCTCCCGTTTTCTTTTCCAGTTCAATTTTAATTTTCTTTATTTTTCTCATATAACACTTGTTGGCTGTAATTTGAAACAATTATAGCTCTAGGATGTATGTGAATTCTTAAGATCATTCACACTCTGATGAGTGATGAATGATATGATTGTTTGGAAGTTGTAAAATAATGGTAAGGTTATTGCTATAGTAGAGATATATCTCCCAGATTTGCAGTCATGTTCTTAACTTATTTAGGTGGGTGTAATCAATTAGAACATTTAAATACTTTTAAAGATTTTAAGAATACATGTGTATTCAATTAAGACATTTAAATGTTTTAAAAGACTTTTAAAAGTCTTAGGGTATTCAATTAAGATTTTTAATGCTATTAAAAATATCAAAACAAGTCTTCGGTTATTCAATTAGGACTTATTTTTTAAAGATTTGTTTATGTTCTGAACTTGGTAAGATTAAGTGTTATATATATATATATGATAAGACAAAAAAATGTCTAACCTCAAGTTGAGAGATTTACTTTTAAACCTCGCAAGACATTTTTTTGTAACGATTCGACCCGAAATTTTGTGATTATCAAGAATTAATCGAGGATTTTCGAGATTAGTTGAAGTGAAATGATGATTTTTCCATTGTGTAAATCGCATGATTGTGATTACGTAGGCAGACGGCACGTCGAATTTGGACATCGTACGGTGAAATTACGAGTTTAGAACGGATTTAACGAATTTTATGGTGCACGTATTTCGAGAAAGTTGACTTTTGGTTGTTTAATAATGGGACCCAAAATATTTAAGTCTAGACCATAGGAAGAATGATAAGTGTCACTCACCTCATTGTCCCATATCCCTACCCATGCGTCTACATCTCTCTTTGGTTTGAAACACACACACACACACACACACACACACACACACACACCTGAAAACACTCCACCCTCACCATTCCATCAATTCCTTCTCCCTTCTTTCTGCTATGAGGGTAATAGTGAGGCTGAAATACTGAGAGAGATGATGGTGGGAGGTGAAACCTGGGAAGATAGCTGGAAACCCCAAGAAAAAGGTAAACCCGTGAGGTTCAAAAATGGTGTTTTGGTTTGGACATTTGGAACTCAATAATGATGCCATGGTCATGCTCCTCGAGTTTGTGCGAGGATGTGATAGGTCTTTAATTGAGTTTTATTTTATATTTTTTATACGCTTTACATTTATCTTTTAATGTTAAAATACCAAACAATTGGAGAAAATAATATACTTCGTGTGACATTTGCGTAAATAAATAAATCTTAGAATTATGAGCATTTTGGCAAAAAAAATTGTCTCAATCAGAGCCATATTGAAGAAGTTATGTTTGAAATAATGATGGCTACTGAAAATCTCAAGGAAATTCGGTGGAAGCCTACCGAATCAGCCCAAAATCCAAACCTCGCAACCCAAAATCCAACCCAGCCCACCAGAATCGTGAAGCCCAAATGCTTGCGGTCCAAGCTCAAGTCTCGACGCAGCCTAGCCCGCGCCTGCCGTCAACAAGCGCCTGGTGAAGTCTAGTAGTTCATTTTGGAGCGCGTGCGTCAAACCATTCCTCCCTTGTCAATACCTGACGCGCCTGCAGCTCATGTCCTCCTTGCAGCAATCCACCGAATCCGCCTGCCCTACGTTAGAGAGCCCACGTCGAAGCCCACGTAGAAGCCCACTCTCCCTTTCCAGCGCCTAACAAGCTGCTCCACCTTTTCCCGTTCAACAAGACCCTACTAAAAACCTGCTCATCTGCCCAACCACTCCACCTGCTCATTGTGCATTGTTTTCCAGCCACTTTTCAACCAAAAATCAGCGTAAAATTTATCATTTCATAATTTAAATTTATTGTAATTTGTATTTTACTTTTCTTAGATTTTTAGTGGAACTTTCTCTATAAATATGAAGGTCATTTCATTGTTTAAGAGTCCCCTTTAGTCCCCTTTTTTAGTTCATTTTTTCTCTCTTTTGGAGATACATTTTGGGACTCTATTTTAGCTTCTTTTAGATTTTTCTTCTTAGTTTTCTTTTAAATTTTGTTTTTAGACTCTGTTCTTAGATTTTCTTTACACTTCTCTTTGTACACATTATTTTTTGCTTTCCTTATGAAAAAACTAAGCCTAGGTAATTCTAAGGCAATTCGAGAATTTTAAAGACCGAAATCCTCGTATTTTTTCCTCCATCTTCACAAGGTTCTGTCAGCTGTCAGGAATCCTTGTGTAAAAACATCTTTTTATGCTTAAACTCTTGTTATTGTTTCGGTTTTACTTATAATTTAATATATGTGTTGTTATTTTCTTTCTAACATTTCTAGGACAAGAGACGATACTGGTAACGGGTTTTGGGTCTAAGAAAGGGACATGAATAAAGTTTAAGCCTCAGGATGTCTTGAAGTTAGCCCTGCTTCTTATATTTATTCTTTCTAACCTGGTCAGCTTTGAACTTACCCAACCAGTTGAATAAATCTAAGATATTTACTAGGGCCGCACTTACGTAGAAGTCTCCATCTAAACTTTTGAAGCTATGTGAAGCATATATATATTTGACTTCTCCAACATGTAAATATTTTTTCTTATTTCATTTGTAACTTGCATACCCTCCCTATGGTTTGATGATGCTCGGATGACAGGACCCGTCCCCGAAGGACATAGATAACCATGCCCGGTCCAGCTCCCGTCTGAAAAGTCAACTAAAGTTCCGAAATTACCCTCAGCACTTGCCAAATAAGGGATAACCGTACTTGTGCCCACTCATGCCTCCACCTCTCGAATAGCCTCGATCATCGCGCCACGACTTGGATGGTCAATAAAATAGAAACGGTGTAAGTGGACAAAACAACGTTTTAGAAATACATTTATCAAAATACATTCTTACCCTCTAGTTTCACAAACATGCATGCATATCATAAAACATGAGTCATAGTGTGAAATAAATCAAGTATGAACAGTGGACCGATAAAATCTAAACATGTTTTCCCATGGTCCATAAAACTCATGTTCATCAAATCAGTTCATAATATAAAGTATCTGGACACAAATATCAATAAATCATAATACCACCAATCCTCAATATCCAATCTCAATATCCAAGTAACCCGTCACGATATCAATGCAACGCGTGCAAACTGGGGTGTCTCATGTTCGAATACTTCCCCAGGATCTACGACGTCTGGCGTGATATCATCTCCAGGATCTACGACGTCTAGAGGATATCATCATAATCTCCCACTCCTGAGACTGAGCCTCCCTCGGAGCTACTCATCTCCAAGTAGTGGATCGTGACTACTCCAGGATCTACAACGTCTGGAGGAGACCATCAAATCACAGAGGATGGTATATGTGGAACAGTCACCAAATCCAGTAATCTCATTTGAAAACCATTTGTCTCAAATCAAATCAAAACATTTCAACAGGGCCTATGCCCGAAACATAGCTTTCACAAAGCAAGTTCCACAAATCCATTATAAAAACAGTGTGCAGAATATACTTTATAAATCAAAATCATCAATTTAATCATATTCACATGTGACTCCAAATCCGAGTCAAAATCACTATCCAATTGGGTCTCAAGCCCAAAATATCATTTTTCCGCAAATCCATGCAATCGCAACCTCAGTTGCCACTTTCACATAATTCCATAAAATATATCCAAAAACATTAAAATTTTATCAAATTGATTTCCCGACACATAATCCGAGTCAAAACCAATCACAAATCCCGGGTCTTCGCTCAAAACAACAATTTCACAGTTTTCTCGAAAATCGTGCCCAAAACAATATAAGACAATATAATATTCCCAAAATCCGAAAATCATCACATCGAAACATCAATCATGCCAAATCATTTCAAATCATATTATAAAGCATTTAAAACATATATGCATGCATTCAGGGTAGAAAACAAATGTAACAACCCGGACATTCGAAAAAGGAAAATTTGGGAAAATTTGAAGAAAAAGACGATTTTGCCCCTATAATCGGGCGAACAGTTGACTTTTGGTTTGAGCGTCAAACGGACTTTGACTGATGACTGTGACGTAGTTTGGGACGTCACAAGTTCATAGACAGGTGGGACGTCCGATTCCGACATTCGAGGAGAAAGTTATGATGTTTGGAAGTTCAAGGGCATTTTCGTAATTAGGTCGAAAAGGAGGAAATTGTTGACTTTTTTCGACCACTATTTTTCTCGTAATTCGAGGACCGTTAGGTAGGTCTCGATGCCCTGAGTGCGTAGATAGGCGGCACGCTGAAAACGGACCTCGGAAGGGTGAGTTACGGTTCTAATACGAGAAAGAGCATTTTGGTAATTTTGTGAAGGAGGGGCAGAATGGTAATTTCGAAGGGTGCAGTTTGAAACAGCCGTGAGTGGGTTTGTGGGAATTGTTTAACTATTAAGTGGCCAGTGCACAGTGTGTGTGTTAGTGTGTTGAATTGGAAATTGAAGTTAGTGGGTGTTTTGAATTGAAAAACAGAGCACTGGTGAATTGTTTTGCACGAGTATGCAATAGTGGGTTTGGGAATAGGTGCACAGTGCTGTGTTGGTGTTCTTTGAATTGAAAAACAGAGTCCAGACCACCAGGGTGCGTGATCGACCTTCCCAAGACCAAATTGAGAGAAATTGAGAGCTGAAACAGATTGAAGAGAAAAAGAACAGAGTCCTGAGATTGAGAGAAGGAAGGAAAGTGATGAAATTGGTGAAAGGAGAGTTCAAAAATTTGAACCCGTTCTTGGTTTAATGTAAGTTCGAATTTTCAGTTTTAGACCAGCCCAAGTCGAATTAAGGTCAGATTATGCCTTCTGGGACCTTTATTAGTCGATCCAAATCAAGTATTGCAAAGTTCGAAGCCCGTTGAGCTAAGAACAAACATGGCGAAGCTTGGAAATTCGAAGGATTGGGTCGCGTAATTGGGGACGTTGGACGATGCAATTGAGTTTTAAAACAAGTTTATGATGATCTTACGAAGCTGTTGGCTGAGTCAATTGAAGAAAAACGATGAGGATCGAGGAACTTTGATGCAGGAACAGTGTGCGAATGTTCATCGGAAACTTGAGCTCGAATTGATGGTTTGAGGTAAGTTTAGATGTATTTGATCTCACAGAACCTTAATTAGGTCCATAACAAGGCTAATGGATAGTTGAATTGTAGAAATCAAGCAGGAATTAAGGGAGATTCAGCCGGGTCACTTCGCGGGTTACCAGACCCGTTTACCAGTCGATCGGGTGGGGAAGATGAACAATACCTGGTACTGTAGCAGCGCGTGACTCCCACGCGCAGCTGCTTGCGGCGGCGCGTGAGGGCGCGTGGGCCCGATTCTTGAGGTGAGTTCAACACGACTTTTGTCCTATGCAATGTAACGCACATTTTAGCATTTGTTTAGAGTTAATCAAACACCGTTTCGATATTGTTTCGAAGGTCCGAAAGTTTATATTACGTTTTAAATTAATATTTAATTCCCAAAAAATTATGGGAAATTAGTATGACGTTATTTGAGTCCTTAGTGACCCTGAAGAGTGATTTTGGATAGAATTCGAGATTCCTGGAAAATGTCAGAAATCACGAAAACGCGTGCATCTCGAAAAGCGAGCGATATGGACGGTGTGTGAGTGGACTTTGTTTTTTAAACTTCAATGCATGCATAATCGTTTTCCATGCTTTATAATTATGATTCATATGCTTATGCTTACGGTAATTGCGATTTCCTTATTTATACGTATTTCGATATATAATACGTAATTGCACGAATTTCGAGACTATGGTTTCTCCGATGTTTTCATGATTGTTTAATGAACGATTTTATATGATTTGTGTGTATCATGTTTTAATGATATTTTGACTATGATTGTGAGTATGATTTACGGTTTGGCACGTATTTCAAGAATGTTACGGATTGGCACGTTTTACGAGATTTCGAGTATGTTGTGGTTTTACCGTGATTTTGGGGATTTGAATTTGGTATTTAAAAATATGACTTGATTTCAAAGATTTAAAACGGATTTTGGGAAAATCGATTTCGGGCTTGATGCCCAGTTCATAAAAGTGGCTTGATGAACGAGTTTCGGGTTTCAGAAACTTGAAGATGGATTTCCGGATTTGGGTTCGGGATGATGGTTTCGATTGCCGGCTTACGGAATCATTATTGCGAATTCAGACTCGGGAATGGATGACGGATATGATTGGGGATTTGAATGTGAAATTCGGACATGAATTCCATTTCGATTAAGTGTGATCTCGGATTTGACTTGGGAAATTGGTTTATGATGGATTCTGGATTTGTTGTGATTTACAAATGGTTTTGGATTTAAAGACCCGGTACTATATCTGGATGATATTTTGGGTTTAAAGACCCAGTTGCTTGATGACGGGGGAGGGCCCTTGGTTGACATGTTTTGAGTTTAAAGACTCAGTTATTGTGATATCCCCCGAGGCCTATTGATTATGCTCTGAGTTTAAAGACTAGTTGATATCCCGGGAAGGCTTGATTATGCGCATAGTTTTGAGTTTAAAGACTCGGTCGCACTTGAGATCCAGCAGATTGATTGACTTGTGAATTACTGTTGATTTCTAATGTTTCGGATGTGTTGGGCAATGGCCCGGTTTATATGACTTGATGGATTTTGGGTTATGTTATGTACTTGGCTTTTGATTCATGATTTTGGGCCGAGGCCCCGTGTTTATGGTTTCAAGCTAAGGCCGAGGTTTGAGAAAAGGAAAATGATTTTGATTTTCACACACGATTTTTCTTATATTGGAAATGAAATGAATTATGAAATGATTTTCTAAATGCATGCATTGGTTTTATGTGGAGGGTAGAATGTCTTTTCTGTAACATGTTTTAGAACTGTTTTATTTTCGTCCACTCACACCTTTTGTGTTTTTATTGACCCTCCATGTCGTGGAGCAATGATCAAGGCTATTCGAGATGTGGAGGTATGCGTGGGCACACGTATGATTATCCCTTGTTTAGCAAGTGCTGAGACTAATTTGGGAACTTCAGTCGACTTGCCAGACTGGAGCAGCACCGGGCACGGTTATCAATGTCCCTTCGGGGACGGTCCTGTCAACTTGGTATCGGAGCACTAGGTTGCTGATTCTATTGCCACATCATGCCTCCGAAACATAACCCTGGTGCTCGACCTAGTAGTGAGACGGGTAGACGAGGGTGTATGAGACCTCGTGATAGATCTTGGATGAGGTTGACCCTGGATTGAGGGTCAGATGTTATTTATTGTACATTGTGAACTACTGTTTGTTAGACATACCATGTTGTGGGTCCCGGGGACAAATGAGCTCAGAGGCTAGGAAGGTTGCATATTTGGGAAAGTTGTACTCGTGAGGAGATTATTCTCAGTGAATTCCTTAAGTGGAATGTGTAAAATGTGATGGCATATCTCTTAGGCCTTATAGGTCGAATAATATATGGTGGACCACTGGTATCTGCTCGGTGACTGGGTATGCTAATGATCGCATGGTTGATTGGTATGAGATTGGACTCAAGAGGAGTCGAGATATATGTACGGGACTCAAGATGAGTCCGGATATTGGTTACAAACTTGAGATAAGTCATAGTAAGGTATCAAGGCTCGAGATGAGCCAAAAAGGCTGATTTAGGAATGTTTGGCACTTAGGATGCCAAGGACTGGTATATGGTCAGATACTGATGAGTTAGGAAATTATAGCTTGGTCTTGTCTTTAGTGATTGAGGTTCGGGAGGAGACCTAAGGTAGACAGATATTTGGCCTTAGGAGATAGGCCAGTGGGAGGTGAAGTGATAAGTGTAATGATATAGTAAGAGTGATGATTGTGAGTCGTCTTGTCACATCATAAAGAAATGGTTATATAGACTGATTGATATAGTGAGATGGCACTTTTGGGGTGTGGTAGAATGAGGATTGGCTCCTATATTGGTTGTTGATGTGGCAAGAGTGGGGAGAGTTGGTGGGGCCAGTGATGGACCATAGGGGCGTGGTCAGTTGGGACCACATGCCCGGGGATTTGCAATTCCTTCGCAGGAAGTCTGAGTAGCCCCAGAGTGATGACCTGGATACCTATTATTGGTGGTCATGAATATGTATTTGGTAGGTCCCGGGCTATCCAATCTTCCATGTCCTGAGATTGGATATAGGTCGGATATGGTGTTGTTTGTGATTGGTTATGGTATGGAAGTCGTTGGACTGACTAGAGTTACCGATGTGATACTTTGATAATAGTTATGTGGTAACCTTGGTAATTGTATTTGGTAAAATTGGTGAGACATAAGGGGGGTAGACCTCTTGATGTGAGGTTACCCAGGATGACTGGTGTTATTCGCCTAGTGGCTGACTTAGATTTGGATGAATTGGAGGTAATCCTTGGATTGGATGGGTTGATGACTCGTGAGATCTATATCGAGTATGTTGAATAGGAAGTGATATGTGGAGTCTACGATTCCCGAGGTTATGTTTCAGGGAGACTCGAGGGTGTTACCCTCTAGGATGATCTTGATCCCCACAGCCAATATATGGTTGGTATGAGGTATTCAAGTTTGTTGGTCACATGTGTGGTGTACGTGCTTAGTGTATGAGATGCCTAGTGAGGGCTGAGGATGCCCAGATTTCTCAACATATTCTGGAGATTTTGTCGGGATGAGATATTGAGTTTACGATGATCTGAGCTTATATGTTGATTATGGACAACCTAATAAGGTAACAGTATGGGATAAGTATCCCGTATCACGAGTTAAGGAATTGTGGTTTCGTGGGAAGGTTGTGATTAGTGACCTTATTAAGAGAGGCCAACATGGTGGTGATTGTCGATTTTGAGTAAAAGAGAGAAAAAGATAATGTCCAGATTTGATATGGCTAAGGCTAGTTAATACCCTTGGACGACCAATTGGATTAGGTATATTTGTAAGGTGATAGTCAGGTATTCTGACCACATTTAGATAGTATTTGGTATCATGGTTGATGGTTGGCTGGTATCCTCCTATGTACGGATGAGTGTGTGAGATACTGGACAGATGTAGCAAATGCCTCAGGGCAAAATATATGGCTAAATAAGTGTTGGGTTTGGTCGAACGAATAACGGTCGGGATTAGTGTGAATCCTAGGAAAAACAGACGGGTTAGTCAATGGAAATAAGAACTCAGATAGAATGGTTACAAGTGGAGAAATGGTGACTTATGTCGATCACTCAATATGAGATTTGGGATTTGGTGAGTCTTGTGTAGATGCTAGTTAAACCCTTAGAAGTTGACCTTCCATGTATGAGTTGAGATCGACCCACGGGGTTGAGTATGCAGAGGTCAAATACCTTTGGGAAGGAATGTACAAGTACTGTATCAACCTTTAGGATTAGTAATGATGGATGAGAAGAAAGGCTTAATGTGTGATAAGGTGATGGTCGGAATATATTGAGATGACGACCACATTGGCGGATTAGGTATTATTTGGGGAGAGGATTGTCATGTTTGATAACTTAAGGTTGGGTGGAATCCTGTTAGTTATGGAACTCCATAGGATTGGAGTAATACATGATTTCTGATAACTTGGACGGTTGGCGTCCAACTGTAGGACCATACTTGGTGTATGGTGGAGTCGAAGCTAAGAAAAGGATGTTATTTGCGATATAGTATGAATGGTTGTACTGAGTGCTTATTGGCAATAGGAAGGAATCTGGAGGAAAGGTTAAAATGATTATACATAGTGACCCTGGGAAAGGGATATGGTGTAATTGACCTAGTGAGGGGAACGAGCTCCCTAGTTGTTGAACCTTATGAGTATATTGGCCTGGTGACATATACATAAGGATGTATCATGTCACGAGCGGATGGCATTTGATTGAGAAGATATGACAGGTTTTTGTGTTTCCTGGATTGTGTGGACTCGAACATGAACTAGGCTACGTATTCCGATGAGTATATGGTATGACTGCCCATGGGGCAGGGATTTATAGAAGGATTGAGAACGGTTGTATGATTTCTATAAATTGAGTATGACTTATAACCAGTTGAGGTTGCTTTTATTTGAGGTTCATCTTAGACGTAATTCCTCGGGATACGTATCATGGCACCTACTGCTGGGAATTTTAAGGACGAAATTCTCTAAGGGGGTAGGTTGTAACGATCCAGACATTCGGAGAAGGAAAATTTGGAAAAATTTGATGTAAAAGACGATTTTGCCCTAAGAATCGGGCGAACAGTTGACTTTTGGTTTGAACGGTCAAACGGACTTTGATCGATGACTGTGACGTAGTTTGGGATGTCACGAGTTCATAGACAGGTGGCACGTCCAATTCTGACATTCGAGGAGAAAGTTATGATGTTCGGAAGTTCAAGGGCACTTTCGTAATTAGGTCGAAAAGGAGGAAATTGTTGACTTTTTGTTCGACCACTATTTTTCACGTAATTCGAGGACTGTTAGGTAGGTCTCGATGCCCTGAGTCCGTAGACAGGCAGCACGTTGAAAACGGACCTCGGACGGGTGAGTTACGGTTCTAAAATGAGGAAGGGCATTTTGGTAATTTTGTGAAGGAGGGGCAGAATGGTAATTTCCAAGGGTGCAGTTTGAAACAGCCGTGAGTGGGTTTGTGGGAATTGTTTAACTATTAAGTGGCCAGTGCACAGTGTGTATGTTAGTGTGTTGAATTGGAAATTGAAGTTAGTGGGTGTTTTTGAATTGAAAAACAGAGCACTGGTGAATTGTTTTGCTAGGGTATGCAATAATGGGTTTGGGAACAGGTGCACAATGCTGTGTTGGTGTTCTTTGAATTGAAAAACAGAGTCTAGACCACCAGGGTGCGTGATCGACCTTCCCAAGACAAAATTGAGAGAAACTGAGTGTTGAAACAGATTGAAGAGAGGAAGAACAAAGTCCTGAGATTGAGAGAGATGAAGGAAAGTGATGAAATTGGTGAAATGAGAGTTCAAAAATCCAAAACCGTTCTTGGTTTAATGTAAGTTCGAATTTTCAGTTTAAGACCAGCCCAAGTCGAATTAAGGTCAGATTATGCCTTCTGGGACCTTTATTAGTCGATCCAAATCAAGTATTGCAAGGTTCGAAGCTCGTTGAGCTAAGAACAGACATGGTGAAGCTTGGAAATTCGAAGGATTGAGTCACGTAATTGGGGGAATTGGACGATGCAATTTAGCTTTAAAACAAGTTTATGATGATCTTACGAAGCTGTTGGCTGAGTCAATTGAAGAAAAACGATGAGGATTGAGGAACTTTGATGCAGGAACAGTGTGCGAACGTTCATCGGAAATTTGAGCTCGAGTTGATGGTTTGAGGTAAGCTTAGATGTATTTGATCTCACAGAACCTTAATTAGGTCCATAACGAGTCTAATGGACAGTTGAATTTTAGAAATCAAGCAGGAATTAAGGGAGATTCAGCCGGGTCACTTTCGCGGGTTACCAGACCCGTTTACCAGTCGATTGGGTAGGGAAGATGAACAGTACCTGGTACTGTAGCAGATCGTGACTCCCATGCGCAGCCGCTTGCGGTGGCGCGTAAGGGCGCGTGGGCCCGATTCTCGAGGTGAGTCAACACGACTTTTGTCCTATGCAATGTAACGAACATTTTAGCGTCGGTTTAGAGTTAATCGGACATCGTTTCGATATTATTTCGAGGACTGTGACGTAGTTCGGGACGTCACGAGTTCATAGCCAGGTGACACGCTCGATTCCGATGTTCGTGGAAAAAGTTATGACGATCGGAAGCCCAAGGGCATTTTGGTAATTTGGTTGAATAAGGACCAATAGTTGAATTTTGACCCGGGAGGCCCGATGGCCGAGGGCCGAAGACCGTTACGTAGATTGAGACGATACGAATTCTTAGACAGGCGGCACGTCGAATTTAGACGTTTGACGAGAAAGTTACGGTTCACTGATGTTCCGTGGCACTATTGCACGAAGTTCGAGATGGGTTGACTTTGCTATTATGGTGGACCAGATATTTTCCCAAGCAACCAATGGATGAGTGACAAGTGTCGCTCATCCACTGGCCACCATCCCACATTCATGCATATCATTCCTCTTCATCGATCATTTTCATCCAAACAACTCGATCTCACCACTTTGAACCCAAACCGATCCAACCCATCCCATCTGATCTTAAGTGAGACCAAGAGAGTGAGAGGTGGCTGAGGATGTTGAGGACGGTGGCAGGAGGCGGCTGGGCCGCCATGCACAGCTGAAAAAAAGGTAAGGGCTCGGTTTTGGTTTTTGAATTCAATATTTTGATTTTGATATTATGGATAACTTAGGATGATTAGAGATTGATTTTTAGGTTGCTAGGATGTTTCTAAGATAGGTTTGAAGGTGGTTGGACGGCTGAGGAAGCCTGGGAAGATTTTGAAAAGCTTGAACCGTGGGTTTTTAGGGGTTTTAGGTGGATTTGATCATCCAAACAAACTCTTAGGATCAAAATAGGAATTTAGGGATTGATTAGGAAGGGAATCGGACCATAATGAGAGAGGAAAACCATTGGACCGGTCACGCCCGTCCAAGTTACAGAGGAAAACCAAACCGGCTGGTCTGGACCGATTCAGCAGCTGGAGAAGATGAACAGTGCGCTGGGCGCGTGAGGCCCACACGCAGGCCCTTCTAGGGGCGCGTACGGGCGCGTGAGCCCTCCTTTTAGGGTGGTTCCAACATGTAATTTTATCTATTTGATGTAACGAACATTTTGGGACTGGTTTCTTGTCAATTGGACATCGTTTCGATAGAGTTCGGGCTGTTTAAGGTTTAGGTTCGCGTTTAAAAATAGTTAGAAATTCCGAAACAATTTGGGGCTTTAGTGAGGGGTTATATAAGTAGTTAGTAACCCTCTAAATTAATTTGGACAGGTTCGGGAATCCCAGAGGCGACGATTGACCCGGGAGACGATTATAGCACGCGTATCAAGGCGCAGCTTCAGACGGTCTGTGAGTGGACCCTTCCTTCGAAATTGATGCATGCATAAATGTTTTATAATTTTTTTAGAACATATTTTGTGGTGCCATGAGTGCATTTGTTTGTGATAGCTTAGGATCGACATATTTGCACGTTTTTCGAGATTTCAGCTTTATGTCGTACCTTTGCGTACTGTGTTTTCAATGACGATTTAAGGAATGGATTTTGGATTTAGAAATATGAAATCGGGCATGAGTCCCATGTGATTTATGAACTCTCGGACTTGGTGTCCATTTGATTTGATGAGAAATCGGACCGAGGGTCCATTTTCGTTATACAATCGGACTGAGGGTCCCGTTGGTTTATGATTCGGGCTTGAGGTCCTATTGGTTGTGAAATCTAGCTTAAGGCCCCGTTGCTTTATGGTTTCGGGATTGGGGCCCAGTTAGCTGTAGTATCGGGCTTAAGGCCCTGTTGATTGTATCATCGGGCTTGAGTCCCAGTTCGGTTTACGAAATGAGTATTTGGGCTTGAGACCCTGTTGAGCTGTAGATTTAGGCTGAGGCCTGTGAAATGGATTTGAATCGGATTCGAGGAATCCTGTTGAAATGATTCGGGTATGAGACCCAGTTGAGAAATGTTTTTCGAAAGAAAGAAAATATTTGAAAATGAATGAACCCTCCATATGTTTATATGGTCTCTCCTCCAGACGTCGACCTGGAGAGTCACGATCCACAGACCAGAGTGGGTATCCCCATAGGGATCCCGTTCCAGGAGTGGGGGTTACGGATTATGATGTAATCGGACTAGATCCAAAGAGAGAGCTCGGACTAGATCCAGAGATTGAGCCTCCCAGATGGAGATTCCTGGGAGAAGACTCGGAGTGAGACCCCGGGTAGTGTGCACACTACTATAGAGATGATATCGTGACATTTGTCGGGGATGTGTCCCTAGGGGCTGTGTGCCCCGAGTTGGCATTTTCTCGGAAGTGCCGCGGATGGGTTATACGTATGTTGATACATATGAGGTTTTATGGAAGGTGATTTGGGGCAAGACCCCGTATTCAATGTTTTAGTATTTCAGTAAGAATATTGATTTGGGCTGAGTTCCCACATATATGGATTTACGAGTTTTCATGATTTCGGGTCGAGGACCCATAAATGGATTTCTGGCTTCATGACGGTTTATGGGAACTAGGCATGAACCCTTGAAAGGTTTTGAATATGTTTGACAAATGGTTTTATGAACGTTTTGGTAAACGGTTTTTGAATGCATGCATATGCTTTTAGTGAAGGGCATAAATGTCTTTATATGAAAATGTTTTTAATGAAAATGTTATTTTGTCCACTCACAGTTTTTCGTGTTTTAATGCCCTTCAGGTTGATAGCGGATGTGACCTGTAGCAAAGACAAGACATCACACTCCTCCTCCTCCTACGATCCTGGCGTACTCTGGAAGCCCGGTGAGGGCTAGAGACAGAATTTTTCCTGGTCTGACACTTCGTGTCAGATGGGATCAGGCGTGTCCCACGTTAATCCCGGGGGATTTGGGACGGGTCCTGACATGGAAGCCACGCGCTCATGAACAGTGCAGCTACATTGTTCTTCCTTGTCTGATTCCTGCAATTCGAACCAGTTTAGCCCGCGTGTTGACCCGGTTCAATCCTTACCAATTTCAACTTAAATTTCTCAATTGATCAAACACATAGCATCATAATCACCTTAATTATAGGCATGTTCCATCAATTTTGATCCTAATTGCTTCAATCAAAATCAACGTAATTCAAATATCCATCGACTCAGTTCATCAAATATCCGAAGTCCGCCATGTCCGTTCATGGCTTCAAAAGTGTTGAATCTTGAGTTTCTTGATTTGGATCGGCTAATCAAGGTTCCAAAAGTCATAATCAGACCTTAACTCGACTTGTCTTTTCCTCAAACTCGAATTCCAATTCCAATTTATTCAAGAGCAGGTTTTGGGTTTCTCTGTATCTCTCATGTTTTCCTTCCTGTTTCAGTCCCTCCTCACTTTCCTTGTTCTCTCTCTTTATTCCCCTCACAAATCGATCAGACAGAGAGATTGAGGTCGATCAAGCTCAGTTATCTTTTGTCTCTGTTTTTCGTTTGTTTGAGGAAATCACATACTCAGTTTGTACAAATTAATCCAAATAGTTGATAAGAATCAAGCCACTAATCCTCATCCGATTGTGACAGATGTCACTCAAGGAGTTAACCGACCCACCAAATTGGCTGCATCAGCCATCACAGCCGTACTGACTCATCAAAACCCAGTCAAATTACCATTTTACCCCTCTTTGAGAAATCACCAATTTGCCCTTCACTTTCTCAAGCCTATAACTTTTTCATCCGAACCTCGATTGACGCATGCCGCCTGTCTACGGACTCAGCGTCTCGAGACCTACCCAACGGTACATATAGAAAGTCCAAACATGGTCCCGATCAAAAAGTCAACAAATGGCCCCTTTTAACCAATTTACTAAATTACCCTTAAACTTCCGAACATCATAACTTTCTTCTCGAATGTCGGATTGGACGTGCCACCTGTCTATGAACTCGTGACATCCCGAACTATGACACAGTCATTGGTCAAAGTCCGTTTGACCGCTCAAACCAAAAGTCAACTGTTTGCCCAATTCCAGGGGCAAAATCTTCATTTCCTTCAAATTTTCCAAATTTTTCTTTTTCGAATTTTCGGGTCGTTACATTGGATTTCATCACAAGGCTCCCTAGACTAAGTGAATCTAGGGAAGTGAGATCGAAGGTGCATGTCATTCTTTTAGGCATTATCACATAACTCTTATGTCTTGTGCAGGTTATAACAGTTTATCTCTTATACATTCACACCATTTTCGTGTAGATACTCTTGTTACGTTAGTTTAAACATTTTTTGGAACCTGTGCATTTTCTTGATATTGCCGTGACTCAACTTTTTTCATTCTGCACGTGTTTCTACTTTTTTATTTCTTAATTGTATATATGTTATTTTCTACTTGTATATAGCTTAGTTACATTTGTTTAAACTCTTCGACCTAAACTTGCATCTTCGTCATTAACTTGCATCTTTTGTAACGCCCCGGACGTTTTGGAAATGTAATATTATAAAATATTGAATAAAATGACGTTTTTACCCCTGTGATTTGTGTGGTCAATTTGTTGACTTTTTGATTGGGGGGTCGAACGGACGTTGAGTGATGACCGTGACGTAGTTCGGGACGTCACGAGTTCATAGACAGGTGGCACGTTCGATTCGGACGAACAGGGGGGAAGTTATGAGGTTCGGATGTTCTGGGGCATTATCGTAAATTGGACGTTATAAAGGGAAAAAGTTGACTTTTTGTTTGACAATTGATATTCATTTGACTCGAAGACCGTTATGTTCGTCTCGACGCCCTGAGTACAACGACAGGCGGCACGCGTGAAACGGACGTCAGATGACCGAGTTACGGGTCACAGAAGTTGGAGGGCAATTTGGTAATTATTGCACAGAGGGGCATTTTGGCCATTTCACTGCGGTTACTGTAGCACCACCGTGAAAAACAGAGTGCGGCCGTGGAGTTTTGTGCGTCCAATTGTTTATGGCTAAGTGGACCGGTGAGTGGGTTTAGTTTATGGATTTTGAGGTTGTGGGAAGCATCCATGCGTGTCTGGGCAGAGACTGAGTGCACGGGTGAGGTTTTAAATTTGTTCTTGGGGTCTGTTTGCGGGAAACAACTGCGCAGTGACCAGCTGAGGGATTCTCATGAGTTGTCGTCTCACTTCGATCGATTAACTGGGTTAGAGGATGTGGGGAGGTCATTTTGGTTCAGTTGGGAGCTGAGTTTGTGAGGAACTGTGAGAGGAACCGTGAGAAAACATTTTCGGGTTTTTGTGGGGAAATCGCAGAGCTCAATTTCTAAGGGTCGAGGGATCAATCTAAAAACACTGTGAGACTCCTGGGAGTGAAATAATCACGACGGTGCAAGAACTGAAGGGATTGGAGCCCGTTTCGCCCAGGAACCTGAGTTGCGGTTCAGAGATGAACCAGTTGGAGGGAAAAAATTGAATTCAATTTCTGAGGCTTGTTCATCGAAACCAAGGGCCATTCTAGTCTTCTGGGAGCAAAAGGAAGCCAACCACGTCGATTTCGAGGGACGACACTCACGAATTGGCCAAGAACGGAGTTCCCTGGTTCTGAGAATTTTCGAGCTTGAGGACGACGACTTCCAGGTAACGGCAAGTTCAATTGATTGTACCATTGTGTTCGTCTAAGTTCCCTTAATCTACTGGTGAAATTAATTTGAGAATGGAGTTAGTTTGGGTGAGTTCTGGGTGACGACCCGTTCGTCTGTTCAAGTATGGGTTGAATCGATTTAGGGACAGTCGAGGTTAATCATTAGTACGGACCTGAAATTAATAGGTTAGAGAAGATAATAGGATTGAAAACGGGAGGAATTGATTGAGAATTGAGCTTGAACTAGTCGGGTTGATTCGCGGGTGACAGACCCGTTTATCAGTCTATCCGGGTAGGAACGATGACACTGTAGCTTGGCGCGTGGCCTTCACGCGCAGCCACTTTGGGTGGCGCGTGACGGCGCGTGCGATGTCATCTCCGATCACAGTCAACATGGAAATTGATCCTTCCAGTTTAATTAACATTTTATCTTTAGAGTTCGAGTTGTTCGGGAGTCATTCAGGATAATTTCGGGAGCTCGGAAGTTTAGGTCCTTAAGGTTTATTTCGCCGAAAAATCCGGACAATTAGGGAAAAATCATACGAGCTATTTGAGGATGTTTGTAACCCTTCTTGTACGTTTTTACAGGCCCGGACACTTCCGAAGCTATGGAGGAGCGTGCGGGACGCGATTGACGCGTCCTAAAACTGTGAGTGGACTTTTTGATTTTCTAAATTGGGCATGCATGACTATTTTGCTTATTTATCTCATGGTTTTACATATGATTTTAAGATGGTGATATGATGTATCGGTTTTACGTGTTTTCACGCTTTTCGAGATATTTATCGTATTCACGCATTTCGAGGTTACGGTTTTCGCTTATGCATGCGTGTTGATTTTGATGAAGTATCTGGATATGATTGTGCATGTTACGGATTTATGATTTTTTGATCATAATTGTGAAGTGATTTTCGGAAATTGCATGTGTTGGAATTTGCATGTGAATTCGGACATAAGTCCTACTATGATGTGATATGATTTCAGAATGATGTTGGTAAACGGTTTATGATGAATCATGGTTTATTGTGTTTTAAAAACGGTTTTGGGTTTAAAGACCCGGTTTGTTGATGACGGGGGTGGGCCCGAAAATTGGGTTTAAGGACCCAGATTGAGTTTAAAGACTCGTGAGTTTAAAGACTCGATGATTGTGATACCCCCGAAGCCTACTAATCATGTTTTGAGTTTAAAGACTCGTTGATATCCCGGGAAGGCCTAATATTGAGTTTAAAGACTCGGATGGATCCAACTGCATAATTGTGATTATTGATTCACTTTTTACTTGATTTGTACAATTGATGTTTCAAAATGACAGTTTCTGGAATCTGGTAATATTAAATGGTTTTACATGAGTTATGACGATTTTCTGTAACGTTTTTCATGTGTTTCCGGAAAAAGAGTTTTTCAAAGGTTTAATACGTGATTCCTGAATATTCGGTTATGCATGCGTGTTACAAAACTGGAAGGCGAACCCGATTTCGGAAAAACTGTTTTCTGTAAAACTTATGTTTCGGTCCACTCACACTTTGTTGTTTTAAATTCCCTCCAGGTCGTGGTACAAGCGTGGGGGCAAGCGCCGAGGCAGAGGCCGAGGCATAAAGTTTTCCGTTGCGGAGTAATTAGTTCACAGAGTAGGATTTGTTCTTTAACCCGTTTTGTAATATTATGCTCTGTGAAATTGTGGACTTGACGTCCAGTCGGATGTATTTGTTTAATCTCCCTGGTCTGACAATGGGTGTGTTGTAATATTAATTAGTTTTCCGGTCTTTTGGATTCGATTGTCAGACGGGAGCAGGATGCTTCCCGATTATCGAGGAGATAATCGGGGTGGGTCCTGTCATCTTTAGTTCAATTCGCATCTTTAACTTGCATCTCTAACTAGTTTTCTAACTTAACTTTAATTGCATCTTTAATTTAACTAGCATTTTTATCTTACATCTTTACAAACGTGCATCTCTGATTAACTAACTTGTTTCTTGGTCTAGGCTGGATGAACGTTAAACTTCAAGCGCTTGTTAGGAGGCAACCCAACTTGTTTCTGAGTGATGAAAAAGTCATCGACATAGATTTGCAACTCCTAAACCCTTCACTCTCTTTTACTTTGTTTATTTAATGCTTTTTTTGCTTCATTTTCGTAAATCCTCTTCCTTGCTTTGATTCTATGTTTGATTACTTTATACTTGCTTACATTGAGAACAATGTAGAATTTAAGTGTGGGGGAAAGATTTACACTTTCTATGTTTTATGTTTTTAAAGAAATCGGAAAACATCACAAAAAAAATTATTTAATAAAAAAAATCAAGTTTTTAAAGCTTTCTTGAGTCTTTTCTTTTTAGCTTAGTATGTTTATGAGTCTTAGGCTGCCCTTTAACCTGTCAATGATATAATGAAGGGAAATGAATACAATATGGCTAAAAGATGATCACTACAACTTGAATTCGTTTGTTAATACTTTGTGATTAAGTGTTTATGACTTGTAGATAATGCATGTTAAAGGGGTACATAAACGAGCATGTTAAGATAAGTACGAATCATATGAACCTTATGTGAGATTTAAAACTTTATATGCATCTTTGATGAGTGATTCATAAGTTCTTTGTTTAAATTGATATACATATGTCTCATAACTACTTGCCACAACTTTTAATGAACTCTAGAGTGCTAGAACTTATTTTATGTGATTTTCAAAGCTTTAAAATCAATAAACTCTCTGATTTTGGATATGATTAAGGTATTAGGGTTAACACCACAAATTTAACATCCATGTTCCCTATTTTGTACGCACAAGTTGCGACCCCCTTAGTTTTACCTCCCCCCTCCCCCTTTGAGCCCACATTAAGCCTTTCTTTCAACATCATGAAAGTTGACAGGACCGTCCCCTGAGGAACATTGATAACAGTGCCCGGTCCTGCTCCCGTCCTACAAGTCAACTTAAGTTCCCAAATTACCCTCAGCACTTGCCAAACAACGGATAACCGCACATGTGTCCACTCATGCCTCCACCTCTCGATCAGCCTTTATCATCGCGCCACGACCTGGAGGGTAAATAAAACATAAAAGGTGTGAGTGGGCAAAAGTAAATCAGTTATAAAACATGTTACAGAAAAGACATTTTTACCCTCCACGTAAAAACCAATGCATGCATTCGAAAATCATTTCATAATCCATTTCATTTCCGATATAAGAAAACCGTGTACGAAAATCGTGTATGAAAACCAAAATCATTTACTTTTCTCCAACCTCGGGCCTTAGCCCGAAACCATAAATACGGGGCCACAACCCAAAATCATGAATCAAATCTAAGTACGAGAACATAGCCCAAAAATCCATCAAGCCATATAAACCGGGACATTACCCAACATATCCGACAACATCAGAAATCAACTTATGATCACAAGTCAATCAATCTGCTGGATCTCAATCACTGAGTCTTTAAACTCACATATATCAGGCCTTCCCGGGATATCAACGAGTCTTTAAACTCAAAACACAAACAATAGGCCTCTGGGGATATCACAATAACCGAGTCTATAAACTCAAAACATATCAATCAAGGGTCCTCCCCAGTCACGTCAATCAACCGGGTCTTTAAACCCAAAACTAGATCCAGCAATAGTACCGGGTCTTTAAACCCAAAACCATGTGTAATTTTATAGTGAATCCAGAATCCATCATAGCCCAATTTCCAAACCAAATCCGAAATCATAATTTATCAAAATGGGTCTCGTGCCCGAATTCACATTCAAACCCAATGTCACATCATCAATTCATAAACAAAACATGACATGTGTAAACCATATAAAAT
Organism: Prinsepia uniflora; assembly: GCA_032719365.1. NCBI lineage: Eukaryota > Viridiplantae > Streptophyta > Magnoliopsida > Rosales > Rosaceae > Prinsepia > Prinsepia uniflora. The sequence goes on along the minus strand of CM064865.1, from coordinate 45,858,654 downwards.
CATCCATCAAACCATCATCAAAGTATAACATAAACCGTATTTTCGAAATACGTGCAATTTCGTATTGCATATCGAAATGCGTGTAAATATGAAAATCATAAATATCATAATCATAAGCATAGAAATCATAGATATAAAGCATAGAAATCAATTATGGAATTGAAGTTTAGAAAGCAAAGTCCACTCACACACCGTCCAAACGGCTCGCTTCCGAACTGCACGTTTTTCCGTAAATTCCAGATATTATAATTCCTGTCCAAAATAAATATCGAGGGTCACTAACACTTCAATGTACCTCATATAATTTTCCCCAATATTTCAGGATTTAAATATGTATTTTAAACATATATGAAAACTTTGGATACACTGAACACTATCGAAACGATATCCGATTTCCTCGAAACTAGTACCAAAATGTTCGTTACATTAAAAGAAGCAAGTTTCATGTTGAACTCACCTCGAGATTCGGTTTCATGTGCCCCCACGCACCGCCGTGAGTGGCTACGCGTGAAGCTCACGGGCCAGCTACAGTACTCATCCCTGTCATCCGTTTCCTGCAAATTCAACCCGTTAGCCGGCGACACAACCCGGTTGTAATTCCTACAATTCAACATCAATTCCATTAATTGATCCATCATGTAGCATTGCAACCAACTTAATTAGGGGTCTGTTACATTAATTTCAATCGTCACTGCCTCAAACCAATTCAATTGAATTCAAGTTTCCAACGAATGCTCATCGTCCCAATTCATCAAACAGTCACCGATTTCTTCAATTAATTAGTTAGGGAGCATCATAGACTTACATTAAAGATGATTTTGAAATCAATTTCACAAAAACATTCCCCCAATTACAAGAACACAAGCTCGTGATTTCTTGACAGGACCCGTCCCCTAAGGACGTAAATGACCATGCCCGATCCTGCTCCCGTCTGACAAGTCAACTGAAGTTCCAAAATCACCCTCCAAGACTTGCCAAACAAGGGATAACTGCACCTGTGCCCACTCATACCTCCACCCCTCGAATAGCCTCGATCATCACGCCACGACATGAAGGGTCAATAAAACAAAAAAAGTGTGACTGGACAAAATCAACTTTTATAAATACGTTTACCAAAACACATTCTTACCCTCCATTTTTTCACAAGCATGCATGCATATCATAAAACATGAGTAATAGTGTGAAATTAATCAAGTATGAATAGTGGACCAATAAAATCAAAACATGTTTTCCCATGGTCCGTAAAATTCTTGTTCATCAAATCAGTTCATGAAATAAAGCATCCTGTTATAAATCATCTGGACACAAATATCAATAAATCACAATACCACCAATCCTCAATATCCAATCTCAATATCCAAGTAAGCGACACGATATCAATGCAATGCGTGCAAACTCGGTGTCTCACGTCCTAGTACATCCCCCAGGATCTACGACGTCTGGAGTGATATCAACTCCAGGATCAACAACGTCTGGAGGATATCATAATAATCCCACGCTCCTGAGAGTGAGCCTCCCTCGGAGTTACTCATCTCTAGGCAGTGGATCGTGACTACTCCAGGATCTACAACGTCTGGAGGAGACTATCAAATCACAGAGGATGGTATATGTGGAACAGTCACCAAATCCAGTAATCTCATTTTAAAATCATTTATGTCTCAAATCAAGTCAAAAACATTTCAATAGGGCTTATGCTCGAGACATAGCTTTCACAAAGCAAGTTCCACAAATCCATCATAAAACAGTGTCCAGAATTCACTTTATAAATCAAAATCATCAATTTAATCATATTCACAAGTGACTACAAATCCGAGTCAAAATCACTATCCAATTGGGTCTCAAGCCCAAAATATCATTTTCACGCAAATCCGTGCGATCGCAACCTCAGTTGCCACTTTCACGTAAATCCAGGAAATCAATCCCTGACTCTTAATCCGAGTAAAAACATCATTTTTAATCCCTGACTCATAACCCGAGTCAAAACATCATTTTCAATCCCGGGCCTACACCCAAAACATCAATTTCATAATTTCTCAAAAGTCGTGCCAAAAATAATATAATAATCCAGAAAATCGAGAAATCACTGGAACGAAACATCAATCATTTCAAATCAAATCAAATCATATAATAAAGCATTTAAATCATATATGCATGCATCACTGTTAGAAAATAAAGTCCACTCACACACACCGTCCATATCGCTCGCTTTCCGAGCTGCACGTTTTTCCGTAATTTCTGGAAATCGTAATTCCTGTCCAAAACCATTAACGAGGGTCACTAACATCTCATGACAGGACCCATCCCAATCCCCCCGGGATTACCATGGAATGTGCCCTGCTCCTGTCCAACCAGGGGTGTCAGACAAGGGATGACCAAGAGCCACTGCCCAAACGGGGCATCCAGAGTGCGCAAGGATCGATGGAGGAGGTGTGCAATGTCCCAGTCTCTGCTGCAATCGCATCCTTAATCAACCTGAAGGGCATTAAAACCAAAAGCTGTGAGTGGACAAAAACCAATAAGTTTATCAAATATATTTATAAGACATTTATGCCCTCCAATAAAAACATATGCATGCCACGAAAACCAGTAACCAAAACGTTTGCTCAACCGAGCCATTAGGACCTTAGCCCAAAAACCGTTAACCAAAAACCAAGTGTGGGAACTCAGCCTAAAACAGTGGAATACCACAACCATACATATTAAAACCATGTGGGCCACCGCCCAAAGCCATAAATATAAATCCATAAATCCAAAACCATTTAGGGTCCCCGACCCGACATACCATTTCATAACCAATAATCCATTTTTACCACATAACACATATCCAACCGAAAAGCCATTTCATAGATCCATTAATCCATATTTTACCATTACCATCACCAGCATCCCAGATGCTTAGCGTCCCAGACGCTTGACGTCCCTGACGTCATATCTCACGGTTTCATAAGCTACGCGTGCTGCCCGGGGTCTCTCCGGGTCCATATATCTGACATCCCTGATGTCTGACGTCCCTGACGTCAATCATAGCAATCCTGCTCCTGAGTCATCATACGGTCCGGCTGCTCCGTATAATGACCCCTCGCAGGCAATGCACAGTGACTTCCCCAGTGTCCCAGACATCTGGAGGAGACCATCATATATCCTTGTATCCAGATGGTATATGGAAAACAGTTTTATTAAATCCTTTTTATCACATCATTACAATGGGCCCTGCCCGAAATTTCCATAAAACCATGTAATTCCATTTAGGGTCCCTGACCCAAAATCACAACTATTAAACATAGGGTCCCTGACCCGAGATCACATTTATTAAGCATAGGGTCCCTGACCCGAAATCACATTTATAATCCAACTGGGCCTTATGCCCGATTTTATGAACCACTGGGCCCACGGCCCGATTTGTAAACCAACTGGGCCCGCAGCCCGACTTATAAACCCACTGGGCCCACGGCCCGAATTCATAAATCAACTGGGCCAATGGCCCGATAACATAACTCAAATGGGTCTTAGCCCGATTTCATACCAACTGGGCCCCTGGCCCGATTTCATTAACCAACTGGGCCCCCGGCCCGATTCTCAAATGGACTCCAAGTCCGAAATTTCCAAAACAAGTGGGCTTCAAGCCCGAGTTTATATTTCCAATTTCAAAACCATTTCATCATATTATATCCAAGTCATAAATATGGAAAATCCATGTAAAACCGGAAACCTCGATTTACGTGCAAACACGTAAATCGCCTCGAAATACGTGAAACCATACAATTTACCAACAACCAAGTCAACATCACACAATCACAACCATAAACCATATAAAACATTTAAGCATGCATAGAATTTATAAAACCAAAGTCCACTCACAGACCGTTTTAACGGTATGCCTCGATACGCGTGCCACCGGCCCTCCTGGGCCACACCACTATCACCGGGACTCCCAATCCTGTCCAAACCACATTAGAGGGTTACTAACCTCATCATTATCATCCTATCAAAGTCCCGTAATTTTCCCGAATTTTTACTTATTTTTAAACTTAATTTAAAACCTTCGGACATCCCGAACACTATCGAGACGGTGTCCGATCGACACGAAACCAATTCCAAAATGTCCGTTACATCGAATAGATTAAAAGTCATGTTGACCTCACCTCGAGATTCATGCCCACGTGCCGTCACGCGTCGCCGTGAGTGGCTGCGCGTGAAATCCACGCGCCGTGAACAGTGTCACCATCTAACCCGTATCTCTGGTAAACGGGTCCAAACTGCCCGCGACACGACCCAGTTCGTATTCTGTCAATTCGATCCTAATTCCTTCAATTGATCAATCAGTTAGTTTCGTTTTAAGTCCAATTACAGGTCTGTAAACTCAATTACACAAATCCTTACCCAGATTCCATCGATTCCACGATGAACACGAAGAACACTCCGGTCACTGTTCAATCATGGAATTCCCTCAATGGCTGCAGGTTTCATCCAATTGATGATTCCAGAAGCATCAACGGACCCTGAGGAACAATTCCCCCACATCAATTTCATCCAACGAAGCCTCCAATTCCACGACTCGAGCTCGATTTTCCTCCTCTGTCACCAAGTGTGATCAGAGCCAAAACAGCACCAATTCACCTCGTTTCTTCGTCAATTATGATCGTTGTGATCCCAGGAAGCTGAAGGTAATCTCCAATTCGATCCTCACGGCTCAATTCCTTCAATTCGAATTTTCCCTCTAATTTTCCCGAAATCCAAAATCCAAAATTCAACCCACACTCAATCCCTCGTGTTTCCCCGTTAATTCAATCATCTTAGTCTCTCAGTTTTCTCTCAGGAACGGCAGAGAGAGGGAGCCAATTCTCCCAATCTGATTCCCCCAATTTTGTGCACGGTTTAGGAACAAAGAAGAGGAAATGAGGGAGAAAATGGAGGAAATGATGAAGGATAAATGATGATGTTGTAATGATGGTGTTGGGAGGGAAACATGGAGCTGGAAACAAGGGATGGGTGACACTTGTCACTCATCCGGATGTGCACAGTCAACGATCACTATTCATTATTATATTATTATTTTAATCCGAGCCTCGGTTCGTTAGTTCGTTTCCTTGACCATAACTTCGTCGTCGAATCTCCGATTTCGCATGCCGCCTGTCGTTGGATTCGTATCTACGATACCTACGTAACGGTCCTTGGCCCTCGTCCATCGGACCTCCCGGTCAAAAAGTCAACATTTGGCCCCAAACATGCCAAAATTACCAAAATACCCCTCAACTTCCGAACATCATAACTTTCTCTACGAATGTCGGAATCGAACGTGCCACCTGTTTATGAACTCGTGACGTCCCGAACTATGTCACGGTCATAGGTCAAAGTCCATTTGACCGCCCGATAAAAAAGTCAACATTTTGCCCACGACCAAGGGCAAAACGGTCATTTTGCACAATTTGTCCGATTCCGCCCTACTAAGCACCGTTCAACCTCACTAAACGAGATTAGTGACTAATCTAATCCCGGAATTCGGGACGGGTCGTTACATCTCAATATACCTCATATAATTTTCCCCAATTTTTCGGAGATTTAAATACGTATTTAACACGCAAATCAAAACTTCGGATACGCGAAACTTTCTCGAAACGATATCCGATTTACTCGAAACCAGTGTCAAAATGTTCGTTACACTGAAAGGATTCAAAGTCATGTTGAACTAACCTCGAGATTCGTGCCCACACGCCATCACGCGCCGCTGTAAGTGGGTGCGCGTGAAACCCACGCTTCTGCTACAGTACCTTCGTCCCAACCCATTTCTCTGGTAAACGGATTCTGCGACCCGCGTAATAACCCGATCTGTTCTCTGTCAATTCAACATCACTTCTTTAAATTGAACATTCAAATAGCTTCGATTTAAGTTCAATTAACGTTGTGTAACTTGATTTCACCAATCCTTACCTTAATCCTTCAATTCAAAGATGAATGTTCGAAGAACATCGAATCACTATTCATCATCCAATCTCCACAATTTACCATTTTTTTCCTTCAATTGATCCATCCAACAGAATCGTGGGATCCTAGTGAACATATTTCCCAGTCCAATTTCATCATTTGATCTCTCCAAGATCACGCCTCAACCTTCAAATTTGCTTACTGTCGTCTTGGCCGTTCAGAGCCAATTGGGCACCAATTTGCTTCGTTATTTAGATGATTCTGGTCGTGGCAATCCCAAAAAGCTTAACTCAAGCTCCAATTTGATCCTCAGAGCTCATAGCTCGAATTTCAAAATTTCCCTCTCATCTCCAAAATTTTGATTCTGAGTTTCCAGTCACCCTCACTATCCCTCTTGTTTTCCTTAGCTAATTTCAATCCTCAATTCTCTCAATCTTTCCCTCTCAAGAACAGCTATGGAAGGAATGAGTGATACAAGGAAAACTCATGCTCTGTTTTCCCTTGTTTGTTCACGGTTTGAAGGAAACAGAAGAAGAAGATAACTAATGGTGATTAAGAATGATTAGAGATGATTAAACATGATAAGGCATGATGATGATGTTTCACAGGAAACATGGAGCATAATTTAGGCCTCAAAACAAGGGATGGGTGACACTTGTCACTCATCCAAGCGTCCCCAAACACTGATCACTATTCACTATTTAAATAATTTTTTAATCGAAATCCCGATTCGTTCAATTAATAGATTTCGCTCCCGTGACCACAACTTCATCGTCGAACCTCCAATTTCGGCGTACCGCCTGTCTATGGATTCGTATCGACTCGATCTACGTAATGGTCCTTGGCCCTTTTCCATTGGACCTTCCAGGTCAAAATTGCCAAAATGCCCTTCACCTTTGTAGACCCACAACTTTCACATCCGACCTCCGATTGACGCATGCCGTCTGTCTACTGATTCAGCGTCTCGAGACCTACGCAACAGTCCCTTCTGAAAGTCCAAAAAGTGTTTTGATCAAAAAGTCAACTTTCGACCCTTATGACTAGGGGCAAAATCTTCATTTCCTTCAAATTGTCCAAATTTTCCTTTTTTCGAGTTTCCGGGTCGTTACAACCTACCCTCCTTAAAGAATTTTGTCCCTGAAATTCCAAATCAGTCTGACCATTACTTCTCCCGATGAAATCTAGGTAATATGAACCAAAAACAAAATCAACCTCAAACCATTATGGTTCAACCTGATATAAAACATAATCAAACTTATGCAAACCACAAAACCAGTCCCCAACACTGGGTCAACATCGGGAAAAATTTTCTCAGTAGACCCTTGCCCCATGGGCAGTCATACTAAATACTTACTCGGAATATGTAGCCTAGCTCACGTCCGAGTCCACACAATCCAAGAATCACAAGTGTCAGTATTATCATCTCAAAAACATTCCATCCACTCGTGACATGGTACAATGGCTTAAATCACCACACAAAAGTCACCCGGCCACCGTGCCAATAACCTCATAGGATCCAATAAAATGGGTATCCATTCCCCTTATTCATCCAATCACACTACCCTCTTCCGTAGGGTCAATCTGTATCCCAAATTAAATCATTCAATTTTTGTTATAATGTCCATCACAAGCATTCCCAATGCCTATCTCATACTAGTCTCTGACATTCAGTACAATCATTCATACGATATCGCAAATCATACACTAAGTATGATCCTACAGTGGGACCCCAGTAGTCCAAATGATCAAAAGTCAAGTATTACTCCAATCCCATGGAGTTCCATCAAAAGCAGGATTCCACCTATCCTTACATCATCAAACATTTTAACTCTGCTTAGTATACTGGCTATCTCATTAGCCACTCCGAAAAGATACCCAACCTGACTTTGCGGTCGTATTCTCAATATACCTTGACCATCACGTTAACACACAATAGGCCTTTCTGTTTATCATTCATTGCCAATCCCGATGGTCGTCCTTTCTAGAGGTATGACCTCTGCATACTTGACCCATAGATCACTACGGCCGATCCCAAACCATGTGGGAAAAGTAAAACTCCTGAGGGTTTAGCTAGCATCGGCAATCCCTGCCCTATGCTTCCAAAAATACCTCGCCAAATCACAAATCTCATAGTGACACATCAATGTGTCCATAGGAAAGATCAACATCAACAGGATCACTTCCCCAATTATAACCACACTGTACATGGTCCCCGTTTCTAACATATCTGACTTCCTTCCGGATTAATCACAACAACTGGTAGTCTTGTAGGAACCCCTCTACAATCCTCGATGGTATCCCACCAATCTCAAAGCAACTCATAACCACTATCACAATCTTTAGTTATTTCCCACTGACCAATACGTCTGTTTCTCTCGGGATTCACACTAACCTCGGCCATTACTATCACTTATCTCACAAGTCTACTTAGGTCGACCAGACCTAACGCTTATCCAACCACAAATATTTCTCTTAGGATATTCACCACATTCATCACGCACATCACATGCCCATCCGTAGATGTAGGCACACCAACATATTATCCATCATGTTATCATAACCAATCCAACTGTGGTCAGAATACCTATCTCGACAACTCACAGCCATAACCGGCTCATTTGCTCATCCAAAGGCAACACCATTGACTAACCTTAGTCATATCAAATTCAAATCTTAACTTTTCCTCTTTTACTCATAACTGATAGTCATCCTGTTGGCCATTGTCAATAGGCCCAATAATCACACATTTCCAATAGAACCACAAATCATTAGCTTGTGATAAGGGATACTTATCCCATACCATTACCTTATTAAGTTTTCCAATAATCGACATGTAAGCTCGTACCATCATTCCTTTTTTCCTCTTTAACAACACTGGGTTCCCCACGGCAACACTCGGCCGAACGAACCAGTATCTATCAAGTCCGGTACTTGCACCTTCAGTCCTTATGACTTCGTAGGTGTCACATACCAAAGTGTCCGAGAAACAACTCGTATACTCGATATGATCTCTAATATCAACTCAACCTCTCATCCTGGTAAAAACCTCAGGAAATCTATTGAGCAATCCGTAACTCCTCTGCCCTCACTGGGCATCGTAAACACTACCCACAAGTATCACACATGTGCCCAGTAAAATTTGATTACCTTTTACCAACAATCCATCAATTCTAAGGGTCAATATCATTCTAGAGAGTAACACCCTCGAGTCTCCTTGAAACATACCCTCTGGTAATCCTAGACTCCATATATCGCTCTCTAATCGACATTCTCGATAGAGGTATCATGAGTCATTAACCAATCCATCCTGAGGATTACGTCCAAATCAATCCAAGTCTAGGAATACCCAATTCAGCCACTAGGCTAGTATCGTCAGTCATCCTAGGTATCTTTACATAAAAGGGGTCTACTCCCTTATTTATTACCAATTTCACCCAAATATAATTACCAAGGTGACCACAAAGATAACATCAAATCTATCACTTCCGTTGCTCTAGTCAGCTCACCAACTTCCATACCTTAACAAATCATGGATCTTTCCAAATCCATCCAAATGTATAACTCTGAGACACAGAAGAGTAGATAGCCCGGGACCTACCAAATACACATGTCATGACCACAAGTCATAAACATCTAGGTCATCACTTTAGGGGCGACTCAAGCCTCCTGCTCAGAATTTCTCAATCCTCAGGTACATGATCCCAAATCTGACCATACCTCTACGGTCCATCACGGGTCCTACCAACTCTTCCCTCGCCTGTCACATTAGCAGTCAATCCAGGTGCCAATCTCTGCTCTATTGCACTCTAACCAGTGCCTCTATCACTTTACCAATCTATATAGCCATTATTTGACGTGACTAGGCGAACCACACTCCCAGTGAACCTAACTGGCGTCCCACTGAACTGGACTATCTCCAAGTCCCATTTTCTGTATACTACGGGCCTCTGCCCGAACTTCCAATCACTAAGTGAATTTGACACGACCCATCCAAATCCCTAATTCCAAGATACAGGGTTAAGCAATACCAATCCATAAACCCATACCCCATTAGTATCTAACTTTATACTAATCATTGGCATCCTAGGTGCCAAACATTTCGCAATCACATCGGTCGGTCGTATCAGAAACCATAATTATGTTCAACCTTTCAGGCTCCTCTCGAGCCCTAATACATTACCATGACTCATCTCGAGTCCTAACCAAAATCTTGACTCACTTTGAGTTCAGTCATGACTCCTCTTGAGTCCAATCTCATCTCAATCATCCATGCCATCCTTGGCATACCCGGTCACCTAGCAATACCGCTGGTAAACCACATCTTATACCATTTAATAAGCCTAAGGTATATCCCATCACACTCGAGACTCTGAAACACACATTCCACTTAAGGAAGTTACTGAGAATCATCTCATCCCGGGTCCAATCTGTCCAAACGTGCTACCTTTCTAGCCTCTGGGTTAATTCATTCGTGGGACCCACATAAATCCGGGTTCAACAGTTAGTAAGTCACAGTGTACACTGATTCACATCCGACCCTCAAACTAGGGTCAATTTCATTCCGAGATCTATCACAGGGTCTCAAATACCCTAATATACAGGTCTCACTAATAGGTCGCGCACGAGGCTTACCTTTCGGAGGTATGACGTGGCAACAAAATTAGCAACCTAGTGCTCTGACACCAATTTGACAGGACCCGTCCCCTAAGGACGTAAATGACCATGCCCGATCCTGCTCCCGTCTGACAAGTCAATTGAAGTTCCAAAATCACCCTCCAAGACTTGCCAAACAAGGGATAACTGCACCTGTGCCCACTCATACCTCCACCTCTCAAATAGCCTCGATCATCGCGCCACGACTTGAAGGGTCAATAAAACAAAAAAAGTGTGATTGGACAAAATCAACTTTTATAAATACGTTTACCAAAACACATTCTTACCCTCCAGTTTTTCACAAGCATGCATGCATATCATAAAACATGAGTAATAGTGTGAAATTAATCAAGTATGAATAGTGGACCGATAAAATCAAAACATGTTTTCCCAAGGTCCGTAAAATTCTTGTTCATCAAATCAGTTCATGATATAAAACATCCTGTTATAAATCATCTGGACACAAATATCAATAAATCACAATACCACCAATCCTCAATATCCAATCTCAATATCCAAGTAACCGACACGATATCAATGCAATGCGTGCAAACTCGGTGTCTCACGTCCTAGTACATCCCCCAGGATCTACGACGTCTGGAGTGATATCAACTCCAGGATCAACGACGTATGGATGATATCATCATAATCCCACGCTCCTGAGAGTGAGCCTCCCTCGAAGCTACTCATCTCTAGGCAGTGGATCGTGACTACTCCAGGATCTACGACGTCTGGAGGAGACTATCAAATCACAAAGGATGGTATATGTGGAACAGTCACCAAATCCAATAATCTCATTTTAAAATCATTTATGTCTCAAATCAAGTCAAAAACATTTCAATAGGGCTTATGCCCGAGACATAGCTTTCACAAAGCAAGTTCCACAAATCCATCATAAAACAGTGTCCAGAATTCACTTTATAAATCAAAATCATCAATTTAATCATATTCACAAGTGACTCCAAATCTGAGTCAAAATCACTATCCAATTGGGTCTCAAGCCCAAAATATCATTTTCACGCAAATCCGTGCGATCGCAACCTCAGTTGCCACTTTCACGTAAATCCAGGAAATCAATCCCTGACTCATAATCCAAGTAAAAACATCATTTTTAATCCGTGACTCATAACCCGAATCAAAACATCATTTTCAATCCTGGGCCTACGCCCAAAACATCAATTTCATAATTTCTCAAAAATCGTGCCAAAAAATAATATAATAATCCAGAAAATCGAGAAATCACTGGAACGAAACATCAATCATTTCAAATCAAATCAAATCATATAATAAAGCATTTAAATCATATACGCATGCATCACGGTTAGAAAACAAAGTCCACTCACACACACCGTCCATATTGCTCGCTTTCCGAGCTGCACGTTTTTTCGTAATTTCTGAAAATCATAATTCCTGTCCAAAACCATTAACGAGGGTCACTAACATCTCAATATACCTCATATAATTTTTCCTAATTTATCTGAGATTTAAATACGTATTTAACACGCAAATCAAAACTTCGGATACGCGGAACTTTATCGAAACTATATCCGATTTCCTCGAAACCAGTGTCAAAATGTTCATTACTCTGAGAGGATTCAAAGTCATGTTGAACTCACCTCGAGATTCATGCCCACGCGCCATCACGCGTGGCCGTAGGTGGGTGCGCGTGAAACCCACGCGCCTGCTACAGTACCTTCGTCCCAACCCGTTTCTCTGGTAAACGGATCCTGCGACTCGCGTAATAACCCCGATCGGTTCTCTGTCAATTCAAATCACTTCTTTCAATTGAACATTCAAATAGCTTCCATTTAAGTTCAAATAAAGTTCTGTAAACATAATTTCACCAATCCTTACCTTAATCCTTCAATTCGAAGATGAAAGTTCGAAGAACATCGAATCACTATTCATCGTCCAATCTCCACAATTTACCATTGTTTTCCTTCAATTGATCCATCCAAAAGCATCGTGGGACCCTAGTGAACATATTTCCCAGTTCAATTTCATCATTTGATCTGTCCATGATCACGACTCAACCTTCGAATTTGCTTACTGTCGTCTTGACCGTTCAGAGCCAATTGGGCACCAATTTGCGTCGTTCTTTAGATGATTCTGGTCGTGGCAATCCCAGAAAGCTTAACTCAAGCTCCAATTTGATCCTCAGAGCTCATAGCTCGAATTTCGAATTTTCCCTCCAATCTCCAAAATTTCGATTCTGAGTTTCTAGTCACCCTCATTGTCCCTCGTGTTTTCCTTAGCTAATTTCAATCCTCAATTCTCTCAATCTTTCCCTCTCAAGAACAGCTATGGAAAGAATGAATGATACAAGGAAAACTCATGCTCTGTTTTCCCTTGTTTGTTCACGGTTTGAAGGAAAACTAATGGTGATTAAGAATGATTAGAGATGATTAAAAATGATAATGGATGATGATGATGTTTCACAGGAAACATGGAGCATAATTTAGTCCTCAAAACAAGGGATGAGTGACACTTGTCACTCATCCAAGCGTCCGCAAACATTGATCACTATTCACTATTTAAATAATATTTTAATAGAAATCCCGGTTGGTTCGGTTAATTGATTTCGCTCCCGTGACCACAACTTCGTTGTCGAACCTCCAATTCCGACGTGCCGCCTGTCTATGGATTCGTATCGACTCGATCTACGTAAAGATCCTTGCCCTCGTCCATTGGACCTTTCGGGTCAAAATTACAAAAATGCCCTTCACCTTCGCAGACCCACAACTTTCACATCCGACCTCTGATTGATGCATGCCACCTGTCTACGAATTCAGCGTCCCGAGACCTACTCAACAGTCTCTTCGGAAAGTCCAAAAAGTGTTTTGATCAAAAATTCAACTTTTGGCCCTTATGACTAGGGGCAAAATCGTCATTTCTTTCAAATTGTCCAAATTTTCCTTTTTTCAAATTTCCTGGTCGTTACATTTCTCGACTTCCGCCATGTCTATTCATGGCTCCAAGAGCTTCGAACCTGGAGTTTCTCAATTTGGATCGACTAATAAAGGTCCCAAAAGTCATAATCTAACCTTAATTCAGCTTGGGCTGTCCTAGAACTCGAATTCGAATTTCAATTGTCAAAGAACAGGTTTCGGGTTTCTCTTCGGGTTTTCTTTCTGTTCCTCGTGTTTTCTTTCTATCTCAATCTCTTAATCCTCTCAAATTCATCAGCTTCCTTATGGGCTGTCGAATGGTTATCAATTAGTTCGAATCAGAATGAATTTGAATCAGTCCCATGTTTTCTCTGTTGCTTCTATCCTTTGAATTAACAATTAAATTGGCTCAGCCATTCAATCCTAGTGCCAGGTGTCCATCATTGGTTTAACATAATCTCAACATAGTTGAATCAGCCATTTAACCGCCTAACCCAAATTACCGTTTTCCCCCTGCTTTCACAAATTACCAAAATGCCCTTCACACTCCTAAGCTTGTAACTTGGTCGTCTAAACTCCAATTGACGTGTGCTGCCTGTCTCTGGACTCAACGTCTTGAGACCTACCCAACGGGCTTCTAATTGCGTGAAAATTCTGGGTCGTGTGAAAAGTCAACTATTAACCCCGTTTTCAACTAAGTTACCAATATGTCCTTAACCTTCCGACATCATAACTTTCTTCTCGAATGTCGGAATCGGACGTGCCACCTGTCTATGAACTTGTGACGTCCCGAATTACGTCACAGTCATCGGTCAAGTCCGTTTGACCTCTCGAACAAAAATCAACCGTTCACCCAATTCCAGGGGCAAAATCGTCATTTCTTCAAATTTTCCAAATTTTCCTTTTTTGAATTTCCGGGTCGTCACAATGAATATCTAAACACTTAAGCCTAGTATAGAATTCTTTTACCCTTGTTCCAAATACTCGGTTGAAGACCTAAAGATGGTGTGAAGTGAAATTGATGATGTTTTGAAGACTGTATGTGTATTGTGTAGATTAACTTTCTCAAATCTTTTTGTAATATTTACACATGTTATTACCTTGAAAAAATAAAAAACGAGAGAAAAAGTTGAAAAATTATGAAGACACAGTGTTTTTAAGTCTCTCTCAAGGTAATAAGGTTTGATAATGTAAAATTTGGAATTAAGTCCCTTATACTTGTAAATCCAATACAAAGAATGAATGTGAAGCCCAACATGATGAAACATGGCCTAGGCTTAAAGGATGATTATTTGACAGGACCCACCCCGATTCCACCCTGAAAATCGGGGTAAATCCTGCTCCCGTCTGACAACCCAAAATGAAAGACCGAAATGACCTCACGAAAACCACAAATTACATTGTCAGACACAGGAGAATTTAAAACATCCAAAGTCAACCGTTATACAGAGCATAGTACCAAAAACAAAGTAAAACAAAACCGATACGCAGAGTACACGCACAACAGAAAATTGAAACCACTCCGGGCAAACTCTCAAGTACTCTATGCCTCTGACGCTGCCTCAACGTCAACCCCCACGCTAGCTCCACGACCTGTATGGCAGTTAAAAACAGAAAGTGTGAGTGGACTAGAAAGAATGAAAGTTTCGAAAACCATTTCATTAAAAAACTAGGGTTTTAGCCCTCCGTTTTGAAAACATGCATGCACAACCCAAGTTCTAGAAACAGTTATAACTCTCGTTACATCCAACATGAAACAGTATTATAAAATAGTATAAAACAGTATAATGATCATTCTCAAAATCATATCATAAAAACAAGATATAATGATCCAGTCAAACCTGTTGGACCTATCCGAGTCTTTAAACTCCCGAGTCTTTAAACTCAAGCAAGGCCTCAATATAATTCGAGTCTTTAAACTCCCGAGTCTTTAAACTCAACAGGCCTATGGGGTAAATATCAATATATCCGAGTCATTAAACTCCCGAGTCTTTAAACTCAATCCGGGTCTTTAAAACCAATCCGGGCCCGTCCCCCGTCAAACATAATCCGGGCCTATAAACCCAATAATCAGATCTAGCAAATCCAATCCAAAACCATTTGAAAACCTTTTCTAAATCCATATCCAAACCCGAATCCGAAATCACCATCCTGAAGCCTTTCTGGCGTTCAGAACCATCATTCCGAACCTAAATCCAGAAATCCACTTTTCAACTTTAAAACCAAATTCCGCTTTCCGAAATTCAATCCTAAAACCGAAAACCTTGATCATAAAATCATGTATCAAAATCCACTTATAATCATTGACAATCACTTATCGTTTGAAATCCCAAAACCATGGCATCGAAATCAGAAATCAAAGATTCCTCGTAAAACGTGAAATTATATAAAACAGTTATAACAGATTCGATAATCATGAAATCATATGTAAAACCCTAAAACAAGTAATTAAAAGAAATTATGCATGCTCAGTATAAGGAAGAAGTCCACTCACAGATACCGGGCACGTCACTCGCGTCCAGTACGTTCTGTACGTTCCTTGTCCGCCTCGGGGATTCCCGAACCTGTCACAAGGCACCAAAATACATCACCAACACGTCCACCAAGGTTCTCCTAATTCCCCACGAACTTCCTCGGGTTCTAACGTAACGAACCGAAACCCTAAACCTTCGATCCCGCAGAACTAACTCGAATCGACGTCCAATTAACCCGAAACCTATCCCAAAAGATTCGTTATAACATCTAGACCAAAAACCTAGTTGGAAGTTTCCCCAGAAACCACCGCACGCGCCTTCACGACCCCCCCCCCCCCCCCCCCAAAAAAAAGTGGCTGCGCGTGGGCCTCATGCGCCTGAACAGAAACACTGTTCATTTTCAACCTCGAAACCGTGCACTGTTCTGGACCGGCGTGGCCGGTTCTCCGCTGTCCGTCCACCATTTTTGTCCCTCTTTCCATCAATCTCTTCATCCTCAACCCAGCAACCTATTCCCCTCAACCAAACACGACAACATGACCTACAACTCACCTCCCCAACTCGAAACAGAAACCACCCGTAAGCCCCTGTTTCTCAAACCAGCCACCTGTGCAATCCCCCATCACGGCTTCGTCACCAAAAGGTTCCTAAGGACCTAAGGAGTCGATTAGGACCTACCAGACACCTCGACTCGTTCTCAAAAGCCATGACTTAATCTTTGAAATCCAACGACAAAACAGAGCAAGTAAAGGAAATTAAAGAAATTACCTGTACGCCGACCACCACCGTGAGCTCTGCTGGGTCTGTTCGACTCTCCGCAGTCCTCACAACACCACCACGTGTCCAATTTGACGGTTTAGTCACGGGAAGTGCACAACCATGCACGGTGGTTCCCTGGTTCTGTCATCCATGTTTATCGGGTTCTGCTCACCTCACACACACACGATCACACAATTCCACCAAGAACCACTCATTAACTCTCCCGTCGTCTCTATTCCCTCACTTGATCACCAGAACACACAAACACACACTGCACTCGATCAATTCCTCCATAAATCTCAATCTCTGTTTCTCTCAAATGCACACAAAATACGACTCACACACACAGTCCAATTTTAAATGCACCCTCCAAACTTGTAGAAGCCTCTAGCCCACTGCCACATGTCACAATCCTATGGTCCCTGTCTCAAAAATATCCAATTGCACCTGTACACTTGTCCCACTCTGCTTTGTACAAATCCCAAAGAACCAAAAGACCAAAATGCCCCATGTAAGTCAAAATTACCATTTTGCCCTTCGCCGTTCTAGACCCACATCTCGCCCGTCCAATGTCCGATGAAAGCATGCCGCCTGTCGTTGAACTCAGGACGACGAGATCTACCTAACAGTCCTTGGTCTACGCGTAAAAACTTTATCGCGTGAAAAGTCAACTTTTCCCCCTATTTTAATCATATTACGGTAATGCCCCCAACCTTCCGAATATCATAACTTCCTCCTCGGATGTCAGAATTGGGCGTGCCACCTGTCTACGAACTCGTGACGTCCCGAACTACGTCACGGTCATCGGTCAATGCCCAATTGACCGCCCGAACTAAAGGTCAACATTTTGCCCAGACTAGGGGTAAAATCGTCATTCTGCGCTCAAACGTCCAAAAGTAACCTACTAACCACCGATTAATCCTCACTAATCACTTCGATAATCCCGACTCCCGGGACGGGTCCTTACATTATTGATGTCATTGCACTAAGGATGGGAAGCTATGCTACGTTTTGGAGTCTTCTATTGAGTCTTGAAACGAATTTGAGCACCACGTGTCCTATATATTCCTTCCTTCTAAAATTAACCCCATTACAACCTTCATAAAGACCTAATGATCCTTAAGATGGTAAATTTTGATTAGTTGAGTTTATCACTAGAATAGGCTTATGGCTTTGGTTCATTTGTGCAAGTATGTTTAATTTTTATCAAGTGGTATTTGTTTGAGATTTTTGCAAAAGTACTTTATTTATATTATGTGAGCATCTTTCTTACATACTTTGAGTGCAAACACAAACTCTTAAATTGAGTGAAATTATGAGTGCATATCTTTTTGAGTTGATTTATACTTTTTTTATTCGTGTTGAGATCCATTTCAATATGTTTACTCATTGTCTTATTTGTTGAAATATTTGTTACTATTTATTAACTCTTGAATTCCATATGCTTAAATGTTTTCTAGTGTAAATCTGTGATGCCATGATCATAATAATGAAATACTGAGACAAATGGTTAAGGGTTTAGTTGTTTTAAATTTGTAGTTTAATTCTAGTATTTGCTGGGGACTAGCAAAGTTTAAGTATTGGGGTATTTGATAGGTCTTTAATTGAGTTTTATTTTATATTATTTTATATCCCTTATACTTATCTTTTAACGTTAAAATACCAAACAATTGGAGAAAATAATATATTTTGTCTGAAATTTGCAGAAATAAATAAAACTTGGAATTATGAGCATTTTGGCAAAGGTATCATCTCAATCAGAGTTGTATTGAAAAAGTTATGTTTGAAATAATGATGGCCACCAAAAATCTCAAGGAAATTCGGCGGAAGCCTACCGAATCAGCCCAAAAATTCAATCAAACCCACCAGAGTCGCAGAGCCCAAACGTCTGCGGTCTAACCATTTCGTAGCGCCTGGCGGCAAACCAGTAGTTCATTCTGAAGTGCATGCGTCGAACAATTCCTCCTTTGTCAGCACCTGTTGCGCCTGCAACCCACGTCCTCCCTCCAGAAATCCACCGAATCTGCCTGCCCCGCATCATAGAGCCTATGCCGAAGCCCACTCTCCCTTTTCAGCGCCTGACAAGCTGCTCCACCTTCTCCCGTTTAGCAAGACCATGCCGAAAACTTGCTCCTCTACCCAGCCACTCCACCTGCTCCTTTTTCATTGTTTTCTAGACACTTCTCAGCCAAAAACCAACCTAAATTTCATCATTTCATCATTTCATCATTTCATCATTTAATTTAATTTTAATTTTAATTTAATTTGAATTTAATTTTTCTTAGATTTTTAGTGGTACTACCTCTATAAATAGGGAGGTCATTTCATTGTTTAAGGATCCACTTTAGTCCCTTTTTTTAGTTCTTTTTTTTTCTTTCTTTGGGAGATACATTTTGGGACCTCTTTTTAGTTTTTTTTAGATTTTTCTTCTTAGGTTTCTTTTTAATTTTGTTTTTAGACTTGTTTTTAGACTTTGTTCTTATTTTTTTAGACTTCTCTTTGTACACATTTTTTTTTTGCTTTCCGTAAGAAAAAACTAAAGCTAGGTAATTGTAAACCAATTCGAGAGTTTTTAAGACTGAATTCCTTGTATTTCTTCCTCCATCTTCACAAGGTTCTGTTTGCTGTCAGGAATCCTTATGAAAAAATATATTTTTCTTCTTAAACTCTTGTTATGGTTTTGGTTTTTTCTTTCTAACATTTATAAATATGAATACAATCTGCATGTGTTTTACCTTCTAAATTTCATCTACTTCATATGTTTTAGTGATTAAACTTCAATTCAACGCACAGTGTTTATTCGCCGTTTGGTGCATTTAGAATATGATTGAAGAGATTAAATGTTGATATTTGTCGACGCATTTAATCACAAATTTAAGGTATATCATATTGTAAGTAATAATCCGCTATTTGTTGCATTTATCATACGAAAAATGAATGCATGTAATTGAGATAATGAAGGTAGGATTTCGTGATTGGTTTAATATGAGAAAATTGTTAGAGTGTTGGTAAAATTTGTGTTTGAAGAAAGTAATAGGAGTAGTTTAAATAATGTGATTGTTAATTCAGATTCACTTACGTAAAAGTGTCGATTTTGTCTTTATAATACGAAAAATGAATGCATGTAATTGAGATAATGAAGGTAGGATTTCGTGATTGGTTTAATATGAGAAAATTGTTAGAGTGTTGGTAAAATTTGTGTTTGAAGAAAGTCCTTTATAGGAGTAGTTTAAATAATGTGATTGTTAATTCAGATTCACTTACGTAAAAGTGTCGATTTTGTCTATGAAACTAATCTATGGTTTGTAAGTTCTAATTAGCATGAGCATTTACATTTTAATTCTTAGTTAAAAAACGTAGCTTCGGCTACAAATCATTCCAAAACCTCCCAAATCACTTTATTCTTTAACTTTTTAATTCTTTAAGTCTTTAATTCTTTAATTCTGTAATTCTATAATTCTTTAATTCTTTATGTTGGTAGAAATAGAAGACAAGATTATGCAATCTACTTCTGACAGTTAAAACCTTGCAAGTGCACAAATCAATTAAGATAGTATAGGAATAAAGCAATGATCGATCCCTCAAGGACTTGTATCAATGTTTTATTCACTTTCTAATTTAGATTCAATTAATTCAGATTAAGACTCAAAAATAAAATAAAACAACAACGAAAATCCAAAGACAGACTTGACACTGTGAGGCATACAAGGAACAAATAAGGAACAAAGAAAGACAACAAGAAACAAGCTTAAGCGACAATGACTTGGGGGTATTGAGTTGGTTTTGGAAGATGGAAATCAAAACAGAAAATAAAAAATAGAATTGAAAGAGCTGAAAGGTAGAAGACAAATGCAATACAGTTTCTATAATAATCTATGAACTAGAACGAGTTAGACAAGCAATCCACTCTAAACAATAATGAATCAACGCTATGAATTTCTAATTTAACGATTTCAATGTATAACTAAGATGTTCACAGATTTAGCAAGGCATATAACTAAACTGTATGAATTCTCTCTGACTTAGCATGTAATGACCCGTCCCGAATTATCGAGATTAATTAAGAATTAATGACTGATTAGCCTTGCTAATCGGGGATTAGACGAGGATTAACGGACGTTCAGGGCGAAATGACGATTTTGCCCATGGAATGGTAAAACGTCGACTCTTCATTCAGGCTGTCAAATGGACGTTGGCTAATGATAGTGACATAGTTCGAGACGTCATGAGTTCATAGACAGGTGGCACATCCGATTCCGACATTCGAGAAAGAAGTTATGACGTTCGGAAGTTCGGAGGTAATTTGGTAATTTGGTTGAAAAGGGGCAAACAGTTGACTTTTGGTCCGTAGACGGCGACACGTTGAATTCAGATGTTCGACGGAGAAGTTACGGTTCAAGGAAGTTCGAGGGAACTATTTATGACGGCGCGTTTTATGAGGCAAAAAGGAAACTTTTTCCCGAGTGGGCCCCAAATATTTTAAATTGGCCCAATGGATGAGTGACAAGTGTAAGACTAGTGTAAGACTACTCCATAAACGAATTCAAAAACTTAAAAAAATATATAGAATGTTTGAAAGGCTAAACCCATAAGTAGGCATGAAGCCAAGGCTCTTGCACTCTCTCCAAGCTTGGAACAGCGCCAACTAAGCTCCAGATGTCTTTTTATTTTTGTGTGTTGTGTTTGTACAATGAGACCTCTATTTATAGGTGTAGATAGCTACAATAGCTACATTCCAAGAGTTTAATTCTATTTAATAGCCCTCATTGATTCTCATTATAACCAACATTTAGTGTAGGATTGAAACTGAAAGGGTGCTGTTTTGAAACTAAACAACGTTCCTTTATGATTAGATAACTCTCTGTATAAAGGTCCAAATAGCAAACTATCAAAGCCATCTGAAACTAGACTTCCAGTCCTTTCCAACAATATAAAGAAAATTTTCTAATTCGTTTTGAGCTCCTCGGGGCAAAGCCCACAAGTTGGGTGTTCTGTAGAGAACTCTTTGGGCTGATCTTGGACCACTTGTCAGTTAGGGACTTATCTTGCATTTCGTGGGCTTTAAGTAATCCATTCTTAGCTCCTCAAATCTTTATGATTCACCAAAAATTAAGTAGATTTCGTTAAACCCTTACTTTTATCCTAAAAACATCAAAAACAACAAAATACCTTGTATTGCATGGAGATTTCAATAAAAAACTAAAGTAAAAGAGGATGTAAAAATATAGCTTTATGCACTCAAAAAATTCTCCCAAACTTAGATTTTACTTGTCCCTTAGCAAAACTAGGTTGAAAACAAAAGTGTCAGGACCCACCCCGGTTTCACCCCGAAACCCGAGGTAAATCCCGCTCCCGTCTGACTCCCCGACTCAACACCCAAGTAACACTCACGCAACTCAGTCAGACGCATGAGTAATTAGACAAAATATCCCAACCTTATCGTTTACAGAGCATAGCACTAAATTACAAGGAACTAAAAATAAAAACTGATAAAGTACACGCACACAGAAGCCTTTAAACTCTTCTAGGATCCCTCACGTCACTTCTATGCCTCGGACACTGCCTCGACGTCAAGACCCCGCACTAGCTCCACAACCTGGAGGGCAATTTAAAACAGAAGGTGTGAGTGGACCAGAGTAAAAGGAAAGTTCGAAAACCATTTTATAAGAAAACCGAGTTTAACCCTCCGTTTTGAAACCACATGCATAACCAACAGTTATGAACACAGTTATAAAATAATCATTATAAAACATCATAAGAAACAGAAACACTATAAAATATCAAAAGAAACCATAGCATGAGTATCAGAAACCGTATCAAATCCTCATTTCCCGATCGAACCTGCTGGACCTCTCCGAGTCTTTAAACTCCCGAGTCTTTAAACTCAATCCAGGCCTTAATCATATCCGAGTCTTTAAACTCCCGAGTCTTTAAACTCAAGGCCTACGGGGGAAATATCAATATATATCCGAGTCTTTAAACTCCCGAGTCTTTAAACTCAATCCGGGTCTTTAAACCCAATCCGGCCGGTCCCCCGTCACATATATCCGGGTCTTTAAACCCAATATCCAGATCCAGCAAATCCAATCCAAAACCATTTTAAAACCAGTTTCCAAATCCTCATCCAACCCGAATCCGAAATCACTGGTCCGAAGCCCTTCCGGCGTTCAGAACCGTCATTCCGAACCCAAATCCGGAAAAATATCCATTTTCATACCAAAACCACATGTAATCACAAATCATATCTCATAACCCATTTATCATTATCAGAAAACCTTTATAGGTGGAAATCCCCAAATGTGGCATCAAAATCCGAAAACCAGCATTTTCTTGAAAAGACGTGCAAAATCCCGAAAACGTCTCGAAAAACGTGCAAATATCTCAATCACGTATAACCACGTAAAACCGTCATAACATATGCGATAAACATAGTGTCTTAAGTAAAACCATCAAAAATAATTATAAAAACAGTTATGCATGATCGAGTTTAAGAAAAGGGTCCACTCACAGTACTGAGCCCTACTCGCGTCCCGAACGTCCAGCCCGTTCCTCGGCTTCCTCGGGAAATCCCAATCCTGTCAAACACCGTCAAATACGTTACTAATACATCTACGAAACAACTACCTAATTTCCTTAAAATTCCCCGAACCAAAGACTTAAAACCCGGGACCCTAAACATTCACCCTCGCGGAACTACACTCAAAAGACTTCCGATTGACCCTAAACCAACTCCATTAAACTCACCACAACTCCTAGACCAAAAGTCCTGTTGATCGCTTCTCCATACGCCGCCGCACGCGCCCCCACCCACCGCCCAAAGTGGCTGCGCGTGGCCCTCACGCGCCAGCTACAGTACCATCGTCAACCTCCCGTACTGTGCTGAACCGGTCGCCGTGGCTTGGACCGGCGAGAAGCATTCTCCACCGTCCGGCCACCATTTGAATCCCTTCTTTCACCAGCAGCTTCGTCCAGACACCACGAATCCATTCCCCAACTTCGTTCACCTCGACACCGTCCCTAGCCCGTCGACTGAACTCAAAACCAGACAGCCCCAAACTCCCCTGCTTCATGATCCAGCCACCCAGCTCACCTCCTTTCACGGTGGTTACACCAAACTCATCCTAGGACTTCACTGAACCTAGACCACACCTCCATTACCTTCGACTCACCTCCAAACTCGTCGACTCACCGTTAGAAGTTTACGGCTATACAGAGGAATAGAGACTCCACTTCAATCGAGCTCCGCCGTGAACACCCCCCGTCACGGCGACCATCCCAGTCGACACCTAGGACCTCCCTGAACATAACCCTGACCTTCAATCCCATCGACACTAAGCCTAGACTCACGACTTTCGAACTGAAATTTCACGGGAAAACAGAGCAGGAAGCCTCACCTTTCGATTGCAGCTCCGCCGTGCGCACCGCCGCGTGCCACGGTGTTCGTTGGGTCCCCTGCAACCTCCTACAGCTCCCCCTACCTTGGATTGAGCCACCTCACGGCGTAGCCACCACCACAGTCTCACGGCCTCCCTGTTTCCCCAGAATTTTGCCGCACCTCCACCGTGCCGCCGTGCACGATTCCTCCACCAATTCACGACCACCAGCTCATACACTCCTCTCTGTCACTCTCACAAACCACTCCTCACTCCCCCTTGCACAGAATCGATCACTCTCTCCCAATGCCTCACCCTCTGTTTCTGTCTGTGTCGAAGAACAAACACACGGGCACACACAGGTGCACCCCAATTAATTAGGACCGCGCACGTACAGGATTCCACCAGAATCCTCTACACACCTGCCATGTGTCACCATCCCCCATCCAAGCACTCCCACATGGCCCAATCTCAACCGTCCACTTCTTTCTTTCTACACAAATCCCAATGTGCAGAAAGACCAATTTACCCTTCTTTTTAACTCATTTTACGGTTTCGCCACTAACGTTCTAGACCCGTATCTCACTCATCGTAAGTCCGATGAAGACGTGCCGCCTGTCACCGAACTCAGGACGACGGAATCTATCTAACCATCCTAGGTCAACGTACCAAAACTCGTCCGTACAAAAAGTCAACTATTCCCCCTACTTTACCCAAATTACGGTTAAGCCCTCAACCTTCCGAACATCACAACTCCCTCCTCGGATGTCGGAATCGGGCGTGCCACCTGCCTAAGGATTCGTGACGTCCTAAACTACGTCCTAGTCACTGGTCAATCCCCAATTGACCACCCGAAATAAAAGTCAACATTTCTGCCCGACCCAGGTGCAAAATCGTCATTCTAGGTTCCCGGACCCCTCGGGACCACCTAACCCTTGATTACCCTCACTCATCACACCTTAATCACTCTAGGAATCCCGATTCTCGGGACGGGTTGTTACAATCTACCCACCTAAAAAGAATTTCGACCCCGAAATTCCACAACTAGTGTCCGACACTTAGGGTCTCCTATCTGGTCACCAACACTAGGTCAACAACAACCTCTCCTGAATTTTCTGTCTATCATCTCCACCTTGGGTATTTCACTCCATCCCCAACTACTGTTACCACAGCCAACCCTAGCTATGTAATAACTGCATAGTGTACGCAAGGGAAACTCTATGAACAGAAAACAAAGGTATTATAAAATACCTCATTTCACAATACCCGACAGAAGTCATAGAGTACATCCTCGTATACAACCACCCTACCTGCCCGAACCAACTCGACTACTAACCCAACAATCGACCACCCATCTCCCTCAGCTGCTAATTCGGCCACTATCAGAAGAAAGCTACAAAGTCCTAAAGGCAAACACTAGCTTGTGGGTTCTCTTCTTCAATAACCTCCCCAATCCATCTAGGAAAACTCCTAGACTCTATCCTGGAATCCAACCACTACCTAAGTACAGCACAACCAAAAGTAAAACAAGTACCTGTCTCCGTATCTGGTGTCGACTGACCCTCCTGCTGAATCATCGAAAACACCCGGGCCTGAGATCCCGACGCTCTACCACGTCCCCTCGAACTACTCGTGGCAGTGCCACCACCTCCTCTAGTGCCCGTTGTCCCTGACGCTGTACTCTGTCCGGACTCCGCTACTCCTCTGCCTACACCACCTTCCTGTGGCAACAGTGGACATTCACGTCGGAAATGACCTCGCTCCCCGCAGTAGAAACACACGTTCCAGCCTGATCCACTGCTCGGTCTCCCCGTAGACGCTACCGACGTCGCACTCGCTTGCGGAGTCGGCGGTGCTCGGTACCCCTGAAATCCTGAACTCTGGATACTGCCAGGCCTACCAAAACGATCATCGCCCGAAGAGGACGATCCACCGAAGTTACCTCTTTTCGGTGTCCGCTGGCTCGAAGCTCCAGGAATAGATGGTTCCCGGCGTCGCACCGGCAAACTCGCCTCAACTCGCACCGCAGCATCCGACAAGTCTCGGAGGGTAACAAAAGATCCAGCCGTCACTACGGCTCGAATCTCACCTCGCAAACCCAACTCAAACCTACAGCACTTCTCAGCTTCAGTGGCCACAAAAGCAGGAGCAAACCGAGACAACATCTAGAACTTTCGTTCATACTCTGCCACTGTCTTATTCCCTTGCTGGAGCTGCAGAAACTCTGCCTCCTTGGCATCCCGGAAAGAACGAGGATAATATTGCTCCAGAAATCGTTCCCTGAACGTCTCCCAGGTCACACTATGGACATCCCAACCGGACAACTCGAGGGTATACCACCACTCGTACGCCGCACCATCCAGTAAAAATGCAGCCAACAATACTCGCTCCTCCGGCGGACAATGCATCACCGCAAAAATCCGCTCCAGTCTGGTAATCCACCTCTGGGCTTCCTCAGGATCAGCCCCGCCACTAAAAGTAGTAGCCCCGAGCCGCTAGGCTCGCTCAATCGTAGTACTCTCAGTCTCTCTGGCTACTTCTTCAGGTTGTGGAGAGGGTCTACGTCTCGGAGGCATCGTCAACCGCACGCTGAAAGAGCCATAGAAGTAGTTAAGAAACTAAAACACAACCGCACAGACTAACAAACCCCACAACCTATGCTCTGATACCAATTGTCAGGACCCACCCCGGTTTCACCACGAAACCCGAGGTAAATCCCGCTCCCGTCTGACTCCCCGACTCAACACCCAAGTAACACTCACGCAACTCAGTCAGACGCAGGAGTAATTAAACAAAATATCCCAACCTTATCGTTTACAGAGCATAGCACTAAATTACAAGGAACTAAAAATAAAAACTGATAAAGTACACGCACACAGAAGCCTTTAAACTCTTCTAGGATCCCTCACGTCACTTCTATGCCTCGGACACTGCCTCGACGTCAAGACCCCGCGCTAGCTCCACAACCTGGAGGGCAATTTAAAACAGAAGGTGTGGGTGGACCAGAGTAAAAGGAAAGTTCGAAAACTATTTTATAAGAAAACCGAGTTTAACCCTCCGTTTTGAAACCACATGCATAACCAACAGTTATGAACACAGTTATAAAATAATCATTATAAAACATCATAAGAAACAGAAACACTATAAAATATCATAAGAAACCATAGCATGAGTATCAGAAACCGTATCAAATCCTCATTTCCCGATCGAACCTGCTGGACCTCTCCGAGTCTTTAAACTCCCGAGTCTTTAAACTCAATCCAGGCCTTAATCATATCCGAGTCTTTAAACTCCCGAGTCTTTAAACTCAAGGCCTACGGGGCAAATATCAATATATATCCGAGTCTTTAAACTCCCGAGTCTTTAAACTCAATCCGGGTCTTTAAACCCAATCCGGCCGGTCCCCCGTCACATATATCCGGGTCTTTAAACCCAATATCCAGATCCAGCAAATCCAATCCAAAACCATTTTAAAACCAGTTTCCAAATCCTCATCCAACCCGAATCCGAAATCACTGGTCCGAAGCCCTTCCGGCGTTCAGAACCGTCATTCCGAACCCAAATCCGGAAAAATATCCATTTTCATACCAAAACCACATGTAATCACAAATCATATCTCATAACCCATTTATCATTATCAGAAAACCTTTATAGGTGGAAATCCCCAAATGTGGCATCAAAATTCGAAAACCAGCATTTTCTTGAAAAAGACGTGCAAAATCCCGAAAACGTCTCGAAAAACGTGCAAATATCTCAATCACGTATAACCACGTAAAACCGTCATAACATATGCGATAAACATAGTGTCTTAAGTAAAACCATCAAAAATAATTATAAAAACAGTTATGCATGATCGAGTTTAAGAAAAGGGTCCACTCACAGTACTGAGCCCTACTCGCGTCCCGAACGTCCAGCCCGTTCCTCGGCTTCCTCGGGAAATCCCGATCCTGTCAAACACCATCAAATACGTTACTAATACATCTACGAAACAACTACCTAATTTCCTTAAAATTCCCCGAACCAAAGACTTAAAACCCGGGACCCTAAACATTCACCCTCGCGGAACTACACTCAAAAGACTTCCGATTGACCCGAAACCAACTCCATTAAACTCACCACAACTCCTAGACCAAAAGTCCTGTTGATCGCTTCTCCATACGCCGCCGCACGCGCCCCCACGCGCCGCCCAAAGTGGCTGCGCGTGGCCCTCACGCGCCAGCTACAGTACCATCGTCAACCTCCCGTACTGTGCTGAACCGGCCGCCGTGGCTTGGACCGGCGAGAAGCATTCTCCACCGTCCGGCCACCATTTGAATCCCTTCTTTCACCAGCAGCTTCGTCCAGACACCACGAATCCATTCCCCAACTTCGTTCACCTCGACACCGTCCCTAGCCCGTCGACTGAACTCAAAACCAGACAGCCCCAAACTCCCCTGCTTCATGATCCAGCCACCCAGCTCACCTCCTTTCACGGTGGTTACACCAAACTCATCCTAGGACTTCACTGAACCTAGACCACACCTCCATTACCTTCGACTCACCTCCAAACTCGTCGACTCACCGTTTGAAGTTTACGGCTATACAGAGGAATAGAGACTCCACTTCAATCGAGCTCCGCCGTGAACACCCCCCGTCACGGCGACCATCCCAGTCGACACCTAGGACCTCCCTGAACATAACCCTGACCTTCAATCCCATCGACACTAAGCCTAGACTCACGACTTTCGAACTGAAATTTCACGGGAAAACAGAGCAGGAAGCCTCACCTTTCGATTGCAGCTCCGCCGTGCGCACCGCCGCGTGCCACGATGTTCGTTGGGTCCCCTGCAACCTCCTACAGCTCCCCCTACCTTGGATTGAGCCACCTCACGGCGTAGCCACCACCACAGTCTCACGGCCTCCCTATTTCCCCAGAATTTTGCCGCACCTCCACCGTGCCGCCGTGCACGATTCCTCCACCAATTCACGACCACCAGCTCATACACTCCTCTCTGTCACTCTCACAAACCACTCCTCACTCCCCCTTGCACAGAATCGATCACTCTCTCCCAATGCCTCACCCTCTGTTTCTGTCTGTGTCGAAGAACAAACACACGGGCACACACAGGTGCACCCCAATTAATTAGGACCGCGCACGTACAGGATTCCACCAGAATCCTCTACACACCTGCCATGTGTCACCATCCCCCATCCAAGCACTCCCACATGGCCCAATCTCAACCGTCCACTTCTTTCTTTCTGCACAAATCCCAATGTGCAGAAAGACCAATTTACCCTTCTTTTTAACTCATTTTACGGTTTCGCCACTAACGTTCTAGACCCGTTTCTCACTCATCGTAAGTCCGATGAAGACGTGCCGCCTGTCACCAAACTCAGGACGACGGAATCTATCTAACCATCCTAGGTCAACGTACCAAAACTCGTCCGTACAAAAAGTCAACTATTCCCCCTACTTTACCCAAATTACGGTTAAGCCCTCAACCTTCCGAACATCACAACTCCCTCCTCGGATGTCGGAATCGGGCGTGCCACCTGCCTAAGGATTCGTGACGTCCTAAACTACGTCCTGGTCACTGGTCAATCCCCAATTGACCACCCGAAATAAAAGTCAACATTTCTGCCCGACCTAGGGGCAAAATCGTCATTCTAGGTTCCCGGACCCCTCGGGACCACCTAACCCTTGATTACCCTCACTCATCACACCTTAATCACTCTAGGAATCCCGATTCTCGGGACGGGTTGTTACAAAAAGGGCTACTTCAAGGGATGGCAAGTTCCTTTGATTCTTACATCTTAACAAATCAAAACACATTATACCCGGAATCAAGCAAGTATCAACCATGGCTCAAAAACAATAAAAGTTTAGCTCAATATCAAAGTTACGCACACCTAGCATGTTCCTAAGCACAACTCCAGGTTCAACCTGATGTTGCCAACAAAAGCTCAAAATAAATTCAAGTTAGACTTCCAAAATCTCTCTAGGCATACTCTCATTTCAAACACTCAGTTTTTCTGGCTAATTCATTTGATTACTCGACAAATTTATGTGAGAGAATTTTTGTATTCAAAGGTAAATAGATCACATAATTAGAATGGAAATGCTATTCAAGGAAAAGATCACATGAATGGAACACCAAGTACTTGCACGTACGAACAATGCCATAATCTTACCTCTGCTTTATCTCCGCAATCTTAACTTCACAATGCAATAAGATTAGAAAGGTATTTGCTCTAAATGGGATGTAATGGGGCTAGGAGAAAACTAATTAAAGAAAGAGAAAGACAACAAAAGCTTAGAACATACCAAGGTCTTCTTGAGGCACACAACAAAGTTGAGGATGAACTGCATCTAAGAGTTGAATGCATGGACTTGGCCTTTCATAATTTCGAACTGAATCATCTCTTTCTTTTTCTTGAGGTACACAACATCATTTTTTTCTTCTCTTGTTTATTTATTTTTTCTTTTTTTTTGTTTTGTTTTTTAAACATAGTGAGCTTGTACTTAACTGAGTTTAGAATTGGAACTTCTCACGTATGCTGAATCTAGTACAACAACTCCCATACTTCAACACTTGTCTTTCAATGGCTTAGTACATTCTTGAGCTAAAGGGTAAGGCTAGAATTATGGTTACAATCTCATATTGAGATACAGAAGTAGGACTGGTGTAGGATATGAAAGAAAGGCTAGAGTGTTCGACTGCAAGGGGGGTTGATGGAGCACACAAAGGTCAGGTTTGGAATAGGCTTTTTAGGAGGCTAACACACACAAACCTAATGTCTTTAATCACTTCTTAACGCAATGAAGTTAGACACACATTTTGCATCAATTAGAGAGTAAGTTCTAGCATTATGAGTTCATAATAGATGTTCATTCATGCAATTAATCAAAGTAAAGATAATGAGATGAAAAATTGGTAATGACGACAAGAAAAGGAAGAGTTAAAGTATACACTCATGATAAAATCAGCAATGGGCTCAAATAACTCACTGGAATACAAGCTAACATCTTTCTATCAAGCTTAGGATTAACAATCATCATACCAAATAGAGTTGTGCAAAGTGATCTTCTAGAGTATAGTTAAACATGAAACAAAGCTAATTAAGAGTGAGAACAAGTCACAAGTCAACCATAGCCAATTTCAAAGTACCATATATTCAAGATTGTCTCATCATATTCATCAATGAAACATGTCAAAACAAAATGAAAAAGAGTATATTGTTTTTTTTTTCCATATTTTTTTATGGATTTTTATTTTGAAAGCAATAAAATTCTCCCCCAAACTTAAATTAAACATTGTCCTCAATGGCAAACAAATGCATAAGATAGGAAAGCATCGAAAGAGTTGGACTAGAGAAAAAGATATCAAAAAGGAGAGGGAAGAAAAAACATAGTTGTTGAAGAATGGGAATGGTGTTTTCCCCTCTATTGGGTTGCCTCCCAATCAACGCTTCTTTTAACATCTCAGATCGACGTTGCTTGGAGATCAAAAGGAGGATGGCAACCAATGGAGAGTCATAACTAGCATGTCAAGTGCTCGGTGAGATTCCCACTCCAAAATGTTTTCTGCATAATGTCGGAAGGCATTAACAACACAAAAAGGAGCATACGGACGAGAACGTACCTTATCTGGAAAAAGATTGAGAAGCGATTTCCATGAGAGCATTTTTTGTCCATTCTCAAATATCTTCCTTAAAAAATGATTGTGGTGGAGAGGCTTAGGTTTTGCCATATATGCCTTAGAAGTCTTCTCTGGTACTTTTTGTTGTCTTTTCCTTTTGAAATTAAAGAGGGATACTAAGTTGAGGACCTCCATCACCTTATTTTTGTTTTTGTTGTGGAAAATTTGAGAGATAGATCGAACAACATAAGTAAAGTGATCAGAATTCAAACCCAAATTCAAAGCAGAAGAATTAGATTTTAGTGTTTCAGAATTAAGTTCAGAATTCTCATTGTGTTCCAAAACCGTGCCCTTGTTCTCAAGTTGACTTGTGGGTTGGGCCAGCAGATGGGTAGTGAATTTAAGCATGTAATCTCCTCCAATGCTGATTTGTTCCCAATTGCAACCCTTTGAGAAGGTGTGGGGAGTTCGAATTCAATGGGGTCTTTCAAGCACGACTTTTCCAGCACTTGAGGCATCAAATCAACCTCTTCCAAATTTTCAAAAATGTCCTTTTCATTATTCTCCTTTTTCTCTTCCTCCTATTCTTCTTCCATTTTTAATTCCCACCTATGAGTGCAAGTTAAAGAAGTATAGTTAGGCATTGAATCAACCTCAGAAACATTAGAAAACGAAGGGCATACTTGAAGGTCAGAATTTAGGTTGTCCCATTGGTCAATCTGAGCGGATTTGGGAAGCCATGTCTCTTCATGATGTTGGATGGGAGCCATGGCCTTTATGGTAGGCTGTTGAGATGCTAACTTGTTGATATCCTTATCTTGATCATCATCCTCATTTGGTCAGGAAGGTGCCATATCTTCAATTTGACTAATGTAGAATAAAAACTTCCTCGAGTGTTTGGCATGCCTCTCATCCATGTTGTCACCCATTTCTCGAACTTCTTGAGTACTAGCCGCAACTTCTTGATTAAAAACATTAATGATTTCTATCATGGCAAGCAGTGAAGTTTCAACCTCAGAGATTATGTTGGGGTAAGAAGCTATTTGAGTGGTATTCCATGGGACATAGGGCCGATTGCGCCATTCTGAATTGTACAAACTTGAGTATTCTTCATTACTGAATCAATGATGATTCCTCCACCCTTGATTGAATTGACTTGAATACGAGTCAATCCAAGTTCCCATGTCCAAGTGAAAGTTATCCATATGTACAAAAGAAAAAAAATGAGTACAAATTGAATTACGATATAATCAAAATGAAATGGACACCTTTGAGTGATAAGTCCCCAGCAACGATGCCAAAAACTTGTTGGTAGAAATAGAAGACAAGATTATGCAATCTACATCCGACATCTAAAACCTTGCAAGTGCACAAATCAATTAAGATATTATAGCAGGAAAGCAAGGATTGATCCATCAAGGACTTGTATCAACGTTTTATCCACTTTCTAATTTAGATTAAGACTCAAAAAATAAAATAAAACATCAACAAAAATCCAAAGATAGATTTGACACTAGATAAGATATGTGAGGCACACAAGGAACAAATATGGAACAAAGAAAGACAACAAGGAAAAAGCTTAAGAGACAATGGCTTGGGGGTATTGAGTTGATTTTGGAAGATGGAAATTAAAACATAAAATAAAAAATAGAATTGAAAGAACTGAAAGGTAGAACACAAATGTAATACAGTTTCTATATTAATCTATGAACTAGAATGAGTTAAGGAAAGCAATCCACTCTAAACAATAATGAATCAACGCTATGAATTTCTAATTTAACGATTTAAATGTATAACTAAGATGTTCACAGATTTAGAAAGGCATATAACTAAATTGTATGAATTCTCTCTTACTTAGCATGTTCGATGCATGGCATATACACCAAAATTATATCTCTAAGTGCAACCTAGCATGATATATACTCAGATTTAGTACCTAGAGGCTCATTAAGAACAAAGAGAATTATGAACATCACACAAACCCTAGAATATGGCATATATCCTAGATCTTCATGAAATCAGTTTACATGATTAGTTCTTAACCTAACCGCTTGTTTATAATGAATGGAAGAAGATATGGCAGTCATCCTAACATTCCCAACGACAAACAAACATAAACAAGGTAGCTAATCTTGTAAACAAAAGTTTGAAAGTAATAAGAACAGAAAACTGAGTCTAGTTGCAAAAAGAAATTGAAAAACCAAACGTAATAATAACATTGATTTAATCATGTATAGGGCTTCAAAGCAGCCCTAACTACTATAAGACTACTCCATAAAAGAATTCAAAAACATAAAAAAATACATATAATGTTTGAAAGGCTAAACCCAGACGTAGGCACCAAGCCAAGGCTCTTGCACCCTCTCCATGCTTGGAACAACGCCAACTTTGCACCAAATGTCTTTATTTTTGTGTGTTGTATTTGTTCAATGATACCTCTATTTATATGTGTAGATAGCTACAATAGATACATTCCAAGAGTTTAATGCTATTTAATAGCCCTCATTGATTCTCATTATAACTAGCATTTAGTGTAGGATCGAAACTGAAAAGCTGCTATTTCTAAATTGAACAGTGTCCCTTTATGATTAGATAACTATCTGTAGAAACGTCCAAATAGAAATATTTCAAAGCCATCTGACACTAGACTTCCAGGCCTTTCCACCATAAATGGCACATTTTCTAATTCATTTTGAGCTCTTCGTGGAAAAGCCCACAAGTCGGGTGTTCTGCAGAGAACTCTCTGGGCTGATCTTGGGCCACTTGTGAGTTAGGGAATCATCTTACATTTCTTGGTCTTCAAGTAATCCATTCATAGCTCCTGAAGTCTTTATGATTCACCAAAAATTAAGTTGATTTCGTTAAACCCTTACTTTTATTCTGAAAACATAAAAAAAAAACAAAATAGCTTGTATTGCATAGAGATTTCAATAAAAAAAATTAAAGTAAAAGAGGATGTAAATATATAGGTTTATGCACTAAACACTTTAATTCATTAATTCATTTATTATGTTATTCTTTGATTATTTATTATTCTTTTTCACTTCACTAACCATTATTTAATGTTCCCTAATTTCCCCATTTAAAAACGATACTTATTTACCAATACTACATCTACACAAAAAGGTTTTAAATTGCATATACTTGAATTACATGTTTATTTAAATGAGTAGTTTAAGCAATATCAGGTTGCAGCGAAGAAAAAAAAGAGAAGAAATTGACGTGTGGACTGGTCTGGGTGGAAGCTTGAACCTGGGTCGTGAAGATTCGAGCTTGGCAGAGAAATTTAAGGTATGTTCTCTGAATTCTAAGGCTATAGATCAGTTTCTGGGTTAATTTCCAGTCTGTTGGTGAAAGAAAGGTAAAGATTGGCTGAGAAATGGCGAAGTTAGGACCGGGTTTGGCATTCGGGTCGAATGACCCATTACAGGGTAGCGGGTCGACCCGACTCGAGGTAGTTGATGATGATGAGGCAGGTGACGTCATCATGTTAGGCCATGTGACCAAGTATAGTTGGTTCCACGTGACGTTGTGTTAGTGAGTTATCAGAGCTGACGTTGTAGGATGATGTTAGCATGATGTAAGTAGGTGACATCATGATGACATCAGCAAGTGATACATGGCACATATCAGGTGGTGACACATGGCACGCATCAAGTGGTGACACATGGCACTTGGCAGGATGTCAGAAGCTACAGATGTTAAGTGATGTCAATATTGACCAGCTCCGTATGAACTTTGATTGACAAGTGTGGGCGCGTGGGCTCGAATTTTTAGGTGAAACTGCTCTTGTTCGAAAGCTTTCGACGTCCTGAATCTAACGGTGGAGGTTTCAAGTCGATAGGAGATCATTTGGTTGGTGATTTGGTGATTTTCTCCTCGAGATGCGTGTTCAAGACGTATTTTCACTTCCCGGGTTTTTGGGAGTTTCTTACATGAACCTATATGGATTGTTAGTGGCCCTCGGGTATGACTTTGACATATCTGAATGTCTCGGATGTTTTGGATCGACTTACAGCTCGCGTTTGGAGCAAGCGGCGGTATTGTGATATGGTATGAATTGTAATATGGTTTGCCATGATTTTGGGTATGGTTATGATTGCTGGATAAATGTTGGATTTGAAATGTATTTACGGTTATATTTTTGGATATTGAATTATGGTGGGTTTTGGAAAACTGTGTTTTGGGCTGGTGCCCGTATGACAACTTTTTTGGGCTGGTGCGTGTATAATAACTGTTTGGGCTGGTGCCCGTATGATAACTGTTTTGGGCTAATGCTCGAGTGGAAACTAGTTTGGACTGGTGCCCGGGTTAAAAAATATTTGTTTTGGATACTCTTTTCTAGATTGGTCAACCTCAGGCGATTAGATCTCTATATCCGGAGTTGGACTCCGTGGATTCCCAGAGACGGGCTTAGACGTGGTCAGAGTTGGACTCGATGCGTGCCGACAGGGTTGGACCCTGCATGACCCATACTCGTCTATCGGTAGTACAGATGGGATGCTAGTTGGACTTGACAGGACCCACCCCGATGGCCAAGGGCCAAGGACCATTACGTAGATCGGGACGATACGAATCCGTAGACAGACGGCACGCTGAAATCGGACTTCGAACAGAGAAGTTATAGGTCACGGAAGGTCGATTTCACTATGCACGCATTTCGAGACGATAATGAGGTGGCCTATTCTAATTGGCTAGATATTTTAAGTGGGACTCATGGATGGGTGACAAATGTCACTCATCCTGACAGGACCCACCCCGATTATCTCCTCGATAATCGGGAAGCATCCTGCTCCCGTCTGACAATCGAACCCAAAAGACCGGAAGACTAGTTAAAATTACAACACACCCATTGTCAGACCAGGGAGATTAAACAAATACATCCGACTGGACGTCAAGTCCACAGTTTCACAGAGCAATATTACAAAACAAATTAAAGGAAACATGTCCTACTCTGTGAACTAACTACTCCGCAACGGAAAACTTTATGCCTCCGCCTCTGCCTCGGCGCTTGCCCCCACGCTTGTACCACGACCTGGAGGGAATTTAAAACAACAAAGTGTGAGTGGACCGAAACATAAGCTTTATAGGGAAAACAGTTTTTCCGAAATCGGGTTCGCCCTCCAGTTTTGTAACACGCATGCATAACCAAAAATTCAAATTTTGCATATTGCACTTTTGAAAACTCTTTTTCCGAAACACATGGAAAACGTTACAAAGGGTCACCATAATTCATGTAAAAACCATTTAATAATTCCAGGTTTCAGAAACCGTCATTTTGAACGTTAATTGTACAAATCAAGTAAAACGTGAATCATTAACCACAATTATGCCGTTGGATCCATCCGAGTCTTTAAACTCAACATTAGGCCTTCCCGGGATATCAACGAGTCTTTAAACTCAAAACATGATTAATAGGCCTCAGGGGGTATCATAATAACCGAGTCTTTAAACTCACGAGTCTTTAAACTCAATTCGGATCTTTAAACCCAATTTTCGGGCCCGCCCCCGTCATCAACGTACCGGGTCTTTAAACCCAAAACCAGATCCAACCATTAACCGGGTCTTTAAACCCAAAACCGTTTTTACACATAATAAATCAGGATTCATCACAAGTCTTTTTCCAACATTATTCCAAAACATTTCTCATCGTAACAGGACTCATGTTCGAATTCACATGCAAATTCCAACACATGCAATTTCCAGAAATTACTTCACAATGTGATCAAACATCATAAATCCGGAACATGCATATTCATATCCAGGTACTTTATCAAAATCATCACGCATGCATAAGCGGAAATTGTAACCTCGAAATGCGTGAAATACGGTAAATATCTCGAAGAACGTGAAAACACGTAAAACCGATATAACATATCACCATCATAAAATCATATGTAAAACCATGAGATAAATAAGCAAAATAGTCATGCATGCCCAATTTAGGAAATCAAAAAGTCCACTCACTGTTTTAGGACGCGTCAATCGCGTCCCGCGTGCTCCTCCGTAGCTTCGGAAGTGTCCGGGCTTGTAAAAATGTACAAGAAGGGTTACAAACATCCTCAAATAGCTCGTAAGATTTTTCCCTAATTTCCCGGATTTTTCGGCAAAATAAACCTTAAGGACCTAAACTTTCGGGCTCCCGAGCTTATCCCGAACGACTCCCGAACAACTCGAATCCAAAAGGGAAATTGTTAATTAGACTGAAAGGATTATTTCTCATGTTTACCGTGATCGGAGTTGACGTCACACGCGCCGTCACGCGCCAAGCTACAGTGTCATCTCCCTTACCCGAACAGCCTGCTAAACGGGTCTGATACCCGCGACTCAACCCGATCAGTTAGCCCTCAATTCTCAATCAATTCTACCCGTTTTCAATCCTATTATCTTCTCTAACCCATTTATTTTAGGTCTGCATCAATGGTTAACCTCGACTTACACCAAATCGACCCAACCCAAGCTCGAACAGTCGAACAAGTCGACTTCTGGAACTCACCCTACACGGTTCCATTCCCAAATTAACTTCACCAGTAGCATTAAGGGACCCATACGAACACAATGGCACTAACAATTTAGCTCGCCGTTACCTGGAAGTCGTCGTCCTCAGAACTGGTTTTCCCCTGAAACTGAGACTCAGGTTCCCGGCCAAACTGTCCTCCTCCTCCTTCAATTCTTGCACGGTTGTGCACGAAGTGACCCCAGAAGTCTAACACGGCCTTTGGTTTCGATCAACAGGCTCCAGAAATTGAATGAGATTTTTCCCTCCAACTGGTTTTTCCTTCGAACTGGACCTTGGGTTCTTGGGCAATCCGTGCTCGAATCCCTTCAATTCTTGCACGGCTGAGATTCTGTCACTCC
This sequence comes from Prinsepia uniflora, assembly GCA_032719365.1. Taxonomy (NCBI): domain Eukaryota; kingdom Viridiplantae; phylum Streptophyta; class Magnoliopsida; order Rosales; family Rosaceae; genus Prinsepia; species Prinsepia uniflora. Next base: position 45,820,108 of record CM064865.1, on the reverse strand, counting down.
CAGAAGACTCACAGTGTGTTTAGATTGATCCCTCGACCCTTAGAAATTGAACTCTGCGATTTCCCCCCAAAAACCCGAAACGGTTGCTCACGGTTTCTCTCACAATCCCTCTCAAGCTCAGCTTCCAAATTGAACCAAAATGATCCTAACTCAAACCTCACTCCATTCCCATACTCAGTTATTCGATCGGTGCGGCCAACAGCCCGTGGGAGACCAACTGAGGCCTCTGGAAACGGTTTCCCGCATACACAGAGACCACAACCATTTCTCGTTCCTCCCGTGCACTCAGTCTCTGCCCAGACACGCATGGCTGCTTCCCAAAACCTCAAAATCCATAAACTAAACCCACTCACCAGTCCACTTAGCCTTAAACAAATGCACGCTCAAAAACACCACGGTCGCACTCTGCTTCTCACGGTGGTGCTACAGTAACCACCGTGAAATGACCAAAATGCCCCTCTGCGCAATAATTACCAAAATGCCCTCCAGCTTCCGTGACCCATAACTCGGTCATCCGACGTCCGATTTAAGCGTGCCGCCTGTCGTTGTACTCAGGGCGTCGAGACGAACACAACGGTCCTCGAGTCAATTGCAAAACAATAGTCAAGCAAAAAATCAACTTTTCCCCTTAATAACGCCCAATTACGGTAATGCCCCCGAACGTCCGAACATCATAACTTTCACCCTGTTCGTCCGAATCGAACGTGCCACCTGTCTATGAACTCGTGACGTCCCGAACTACGACACGGTCATCACTCCACGTCCGTTCGACCTCCCAATCAAAAGGTCAACAAATTGACCACACAAATCACAGGGTAAAAACGTCATTTTATTCAATATTTTACAATATTACATTTCCAGAACGTCCGGGGCGTTACAGGACTAGCGTCTGTTGGACTAGCGAGACGGGGTTTGACATGTGGCTACTTAGACTAGCAGGCTGGTGGGACCAACGAGATTATGTTTGGTTTTCAATAATAGTAATATGTGCAAATATTTTCAGAACGACTAATGATAGAACCCATCCCGGAATTCTGTGAAAATTGGGCCGGTCTTGCGCCCGTCAGACAAGGGATCTCATCAATGTGAAACATATTCAAGGCATAATATAATCTAAAAATAAAACCATTATTACAGGGTTATTGCTCATGTCCAACCCACATACCCTGTGCGTGTGTAAGAATCTAATAACTCAACCATATTCGGGTTTTGTGCTCGTTATTAAAATCATTGTTATTTTACTACGTCAATCACAAAATTTATAAAAAAATACTTCATAAAAACTCAAATATAAAACATTATATGACAGGACCCGTCCCAACTGGACATTGATAACCGTGTCCGGTCCTGCTCCCGTTTGACAAGTCAACTGAAGTCCCAAAACTACCCTTCAGCACCTGTCAGATAAGGGATAACTGCACTGATTTCCGCTCAGGCCTCCGCCTCTCGATCAGCCTCGAACGTCATGCCACGGCCTGGAGGGTCATCAAAACAAGAAAGGTGTGAGTGGACAAAAATAATATCATTTAAAACATATTTCAAAACACATCATTTACCCTTCAGTTTATCAAACCATGCATGCATAAAATTAACATATGAAAAACATCACCGGCTTTCTAACCAAATGCCATTTGAATCATTTTATAAAACCATTTTATCATACAATAAAACATATATCTCGGGAATTACACATCTGAGGGTCCTCTGGGAATTACACATCCAGAGTCGTCATCCTACTGGGAATTACACATCCAGCCTCACCGGGAATTACACATCTAGAGTCCCTCCAGGAATTACACATTCGGAGTCACTTCGGGAATTACACATCCGAAGTCTACCCAAGAATTACACATCTGGGGGCATCAAACATCAATACACAATCAAAAATCTTTATTTCAAAATCATCATTAAAACCGTATCAAAACCATTTATCACCGTAAAATCATTAAATAATTCAATGCACGTAAATCCGTAAAATCATATCCAAAAATCATTCAATTCCATCAAATCATCTTTAACTCACAATACTATTCAAAATATCCTTTTTAACATCCCGGGCCTAGCCCAAAATCATCAATTCCACGCAAATCCGTATAATCGTAACCTCAGTTGCCCTTTTCATATAAATCCATAAAACATCTCAAAAAACATTATAAATCCACCAAATCAATTTCCCGACTCAAAATACATCTCAAAACCCGGGCTTTCCCCCAAAATAGTAATTTCACAGTTTCTCGAAAAAAGTGCCCAAAATACCAATTAAAATAATCATTAAATCCAGAAATAATCATACCAAATTATTGCAATTCAAATCATGCAATAAATCATGTAAAACATTTAACTATGAATGCATATCAGTTTATAAAACAAACGTCTACTCACACACCGTCCAAACCGCTCGCTTTCCGAGCTACATGCGTTTCCGTAATTTCCGACATCTTCCAGGAATCTCGAATCCTGTCCAAAATCATTACTTAGGGTCACTAATGACTTAATCAACATCATACTAATTCCCCATAATTTTTCGGGAATTAAATATTATTTTATAACATAACATAAACCTTCGGACCCTTGAAACAATATTGAAACGGTGTCTGATTGACTCGAAACCAACGTCAAAATGTTCGTTACATTGCATAGAACAAAAGTTGTGTTGAACTCACCTTGGGAATTGTGCCCACGCGCCCTCACACGCCGCCATGAGTGGTTGTGCGTGAAACCTACGCGCCTGCTACAGTGTCATCGTCCCAACACGTATCGCTGTAATTCGAGTCCTACAACCCGCGAGACGACCCGACTAGTTCTATATCAATTCAACATCAATTCTTTTAATTGATTTATCTAACAGCATCGTTTTAGGTCCAATTAAGGTTCTGTGAATTCAATTACATAAAAACTTACCTTAATCCCATCGAATTGAACTCGACCTTCGAAGAACATCGAACACTGTTCATCGTCCAATCTCCAAAATTTCTCATTGGTTTCCTTCAATTGATGCATCAGGAAGCATCGTGGGATTCTAATAAACACCTTTCCAAGTCCAATTTCATCGTTCCTTGTCTCCAATCCATTCGACTCAAGCTCGAAAATCCAATGTTGTCCCCATTTCTGTTCTAAGGAAAAACGGCTCGAATTCCCTTCAAATTTAATTGGGTTCGACTCGTCTCAATCCCAGGAAGCTAAATTCAACATCAATTTCACTCACGAACGTCCACAATTTCAAATTCGATCCTAAGGTTCCGCAAAGGTTTTCGGGTTTGTAAGTTTGGTTTTAGCTGAGTTCAAGGTTGCTAACTCACCATTTAATTTCCTTTCTTTTCCTCTCTAAATTTCCCATTCAATATCTCTGTTCCTGGTTTTAATTCAAGTCGTACATATATATATATTGATCATCTCTCAGACAACACTCAAACACGATTGTGTTGTTATCCCTTTGAATATTCAATCAACCGTTTGCCACCAATCCCCCTCACCAAGTGACATATGTCACTATGCAACAATCCTCAACCAATTTAATGAGCACAGGTGTCCTCAATTCAATTTAACAGATCACTAATATAGCTAAATCAGCCAAGACTAGTTAAATTACCATTTTACCCTTGCACACATAATTACCAAAATACCCCTAGCCTTCACAGACCCATATGAAATCTAGAAGATAGAGGGAAGGTGCTAGAGAAATCTAGAAGTCCCTATGTGAAAGGACTAAAATGCCCCTATGAACCAAAATGACCAAATTGTCCTTGGACGATTTTTAGTGTATAACGAACTCAAATGAACCCAGATTTCAACGTACTACCTATCAACAAAGTCAGAATGCTAAGAACTTTGTGGCAGTACCTTCAGAATTATCAAGAAATGTTCCGGTAAAAAGTCAACCCTTTGACTCCAGGGGCAAAATGGTAATTTTAATCCTCTCGACGTTCCAGGGTGGTATAGCTAAGAGCTAATGATTTCAATACAATGTGGGCGAGAGGGCCTTTATATATTTAAGTGATTTTGGGTGGGACCTATGGTTTATATATTTTGCGATTTATTTGAACACAATGATTTAATTGACAATGCATGCATCTTTTATAAAATGGAGGGTTAACGGATTTTTTTTTGGAAAATCATTTTCCAAAGCTTATTGTTTGTCCACTCATACTTTTTATTGGTTTTGACACCCTATGGTGTATCATGCACGCGGGTTACATGAAGGTTGAGACATCACGTGTATTTACGTAGTTTGGATATTCCAAGTAGGATGTAGTTTTATCCCTTGTCTGACACAGGGTAAGTAAGTTTATCTAACTCTAAGGGTAAATTGGTAAATTTGCATTGTTGTGTCAGACGGGAACATGTCCTCTCACGTCTATCGAGGGGGATTATGAGGAGGGTCCTGTCCATTTGGTATCAGAGCACTAGTTTGCTCTCTGTGGGATCGTACGGTTGGTGTGCGTAATAGTTTCTTTTTGGACGTGATTTCTCCACGACGACATCCCCGTCATCAAGCTGGAAACGAGGATAAGGATAGGGAAGTTAAATAGGAAAGGACCTTGTATTGGTTCGGTTAGGCATTGGATGCCATGTTTTAGCGGGATTAGACTCCGAAAAGGGCTAGTTTTCGTGTGGGCCGAGCGGCTTGGATCCGTGGAGTTACTTGTTGATTGGATCCCAAGATGGCGAGTGTTCAGATTTTAGTGACTGATTGTTGGTCAAGGTGGATGTACTATTGGGAGCAGCAGAGATTATTGACGACCCTTGTTCAAGAACAGTTGAACAAGACCTAGAGGATTTTCTAGTAGATCAGATCCTGCGGTTATCGATAAGTGCATCTCACGCTTTAAGGAGATTATACGGGCAATGGGTTGCTCGCTTGGCATAAGATTCTGATAGCAGTGTTCTTCTTGGATTGGTCTACACAGGGTTGGTGGAAGACATTGCTATCTACAGATTTGGATGAGATTACCTAAATTTGGGCGACGTTCGACGAAAGTTTCTTACATCATTTTTGCCCCTAGTCTTATCGGGATGCTGGGGAGCTGGAGTTTCTGAGTTTGGAGCTGGGGGATATGACGATTGCACGGTATGGACAGAGATTTATCTATTTGATTTGGTTCACACTTGGTGCGGCTGTAATTGAGGCAATGAGGATACGTTGGTTTGTGTTGGATCTTTGGTGTCAGGACCCGTCCCAAATATGACCTCGATACCCGGGACGAACCCTGCTCCCGTCTGACAATCACACTTACAGTATCAAAAACAAACAAACAACCTTCACATAACTATAAGCATAACTATCAGACGAAGGAGTAACAGATACACAGCAGTTAGTCAGAGCTTAGTTCTACAAAATGGGCACAAAAGTCCTACAATGCTAGTCTCGCAACAGAAGAACGTCGGAAGCTCTATGCCTCGATATCTGCCTCAACGTTCACCCCAGCGCTATCACCACGACCTGGAGGGAAAATTAAAACTAAAAGTGTGAGTGGACTTGAATAACTAAACGTTTTAAAAATCAGTTTATCACTAATTCAAGGTTAAGGAAAAATAAGAATCAGTGTTCCCTCCGTTCTTAAAACAGGCATGCCCAACGAAGTACTAGAAAATCATAACATGACACATCATAAGAAACAGAAACACTATAAAATCTCATAAGAAACAGATACACTATAAAATACCATAAGAAACAGAAACACTATAAAGTGGCTATAGAAATCATAGTTTCAGCATCAAATCATCCTTTCCGATCAAACCTGCTGGACCTATCCGAGTCTTTAAACTCAATCAGGCCTTAAATGAAATCCGAGTCTTTAAACTCCCGAGTCTTTAAACTCAATAGGCCTATGGGGGTAATATCAACATATCCGAGTCTTTAAACTCCCGAGTCTTTAAACTCAATCCGGGCCCGTCCCCCGTCAATATCAATCCGGGTCTTTAAACCCAATATCTAGATCCAGCAAATCCAATCCATATCCAGTGTACAACCAATTCGCAGTCTATCGCCAAACTCGAATTCGAAATCCCCGGTTCGAAGCCCATCCGGCATTCCGAACCGACATTCCGAACCCAAATCCGGAAATCCATTTTTATACCCAGAAATCACACATAATCATAAATCATATTTCATAACCCATTTATCATTCTCAGAAAACAAGTATAGGTTGAAATCGTAATTATGGCATCAAAATCCGAAAACTAGCTTTCCTTGAAAAACGTGCAAAAACTCGAAAATGTCTCGAAAAATGTGCAAACTCATCAATCACATATAATCATCATTTAAAGGCATAAAAACATATTTAAGATCATAAAACGGCAATAAAACAGTTAGGCATGCTCGAAAGAAAGAAAGAGTCCACTCATAAATCCAGAACGAGTCACTCGCGCTCCGTGCGCTCCTCGACTGTCTCGGGTGCCTCCCGTCCAATCAAAATGCACTAAATAGGGTCACAAATACATCAAGGATCCTAATCCTAAATTCCCCAATTTTTCGGGAATTAAATAATATTTTAATCCTAAACCCTCAACCGTCTGGATTCTCGAACAACTCCGTAACATCGTCCGATTCACCCGAAAACCACACCACTAAACTGCTTAGGACAATTAGAACCAAACTCATGTTGGAAGCTTGGCCGGATTCTTCTCCATGCGCCTCCACGCGCCGCCCAAAGTGGCTGCGTGGGCCTCACGCGCCTGCTACAGTGCATCTCCTTCCTCGAGTGAACCCGGTTCACATACCAGGCTGCAACCCGGACCGGCGAGAGCCATTCTCTGCCGTCCGGCCACCATTTCATCTCCTCTTTTCTCCTGCAGCTTCGTCCAAACACCAGGAATCCATCCACCTCACTCTCCTGGTTTGATTCACCCCTCAGCTTCACGACTGAAGCTCGAAAGAAAAACACAGACGGCCCCTGTTTCCCTTCCCGGCCGTCCTATGCTTTCCCCCTCACGGTGGCGATTCTAAACTTCTCCCACAACCTCACTGAGTCATCCACAACTCACAGGAACCCTCGACTCACTCTCTAAACCCACGATTTCCCGTTTGAAAGTCACGGCTAAACAGAGTATAGAGTACTCACCGTCGACTGAGCTCCGCCGTGTACGCCCCCGTCACGGCGACTGTCCTACCCCACTCCTAGAACCTCCCTGAACAAATCTGCACTCACCAATCCCCTCGATTCTCATCCTACCCTCATGACTTTTGAATTGAAAAACCACGGGAAAACAGAGTAAAGTGGCTTACCCTTCGATTCTGTCTCCACCGCAAGCGCCGCCGCGTACTACGGTGCTTGTTGGTCTCTCCGCAACCTTCTACGGCTCCCACTGCCTTGGTTTGAGCCACCACATGGCGTAGCCACCACCACGAACTCACGGCCTCCCTGTTTCCTCAAATCTTCGCCGCACCACCACCGTGCCGCCGTGCACGATTTCACCACCAAAACCCGATCACCAGTACAACCACTACTCCCTGTCACTCTCACCAATCACTCTTCACTCGCCCCTGCACCAAAATCGATCAAGCTTTCCCAAAATCTCACCCTCTGTTTTCTGTGTTCTTCGAAGGATTGCACGGTTCAAATTGTGCAAAGTGTGGCCGTGCACACTTTAGAACCCTGTAGAACAATCCAATGCCCCCACGTGTCCACAATCCTATGGCCAAAACATAAATATCCTACCCCACTCAGCCACTTGTCCTCATCCAATTGGCTGAAAGAAAATGACCAAAATACCCCTTGTACAATTAATTACCGTTTTGCCCTCGAACGTTCTAGACCCGTATCTTTTCCGTCCGACGTCCGATGACAGCGTACCGCCTGTCGTTGAACTCAGGACGTCGAGACCTATCCAACGGTCCTCGGTCTAGGTGAAAATCACAAGTCCTCCAAAAAGTCAACATTTTCCTCATTTACTCAAAATTACGGTAACGCCCCCATCATTCCGAACGTCATAACTTTTCCTCCGGTGGTCCGAATCGAACCTGCCACCTGTCTACGGACTCGTGATGTCCTAAACTACGTCACGATCAAGGGTTAACACTCATTTAATCAGTAATTCAAAAAGTCAACTTTCTGTCTACTATTCACAAGGGCAAAATCGTCCTTTATATACAAAACTTTATAAAATTACATTTTTACCCTTCCCGAAGGTACGGGTTGTTACATTTGGAGTAAGACTCGAGAGGTGGTGGTGGCTGGACGATTCACCATATTCTGACCTCTGTGGAATGTGGCATCTCAGATGGAGATGAGTTTTTTGAAATTGCAGCAGCGACCGGATGGTTCTAGGCGACGTCGAGGATGTTAGGAAGATGCATTTTCCTAGGGAGCTTTGAAGAGAGATGCTTATAGGCCCGATTCTTCGAATGGAAGTAGTACGAGTCACAATGGTCAATGAGCGGGACAAAGATGGCCCCGAGGGAGTCGATTGTGATTATAGTCATCATTCCAGTTCGGTGGTACTTTTGGAGACATGTACTATACATGGAGTGGTGATAGGTACTCGATTTATGACACACCCCGATCCGGAAAGTTCACTCAGGGCACGTAGGTTGAGGGGTGCTAGCCGACACCTGGATGGTGATGTCCAGATGACGAAGCCAATTTGATAAGAATGATGTTGTTTTATTTGTCGAGGGAAACGTAGTCAGCCAAAATCGATCACATTTCACCCCGCACCGGAGGCATAGAGCAGAGTTAAAAATTGAGGATCATACTATTAAACCTTTCTACTTCAAGTACCCAATCATTGTCACGTCACCCCAAGACTTGGCTGCGGATGATAGAGCAGCTACTAAGCCTCCTCAAATTGCGAGCACTCTAACGGTACCTGAGGGGTTCAAAAACCAAGGGTGAGTGGATGTAACATCCCGGTTATTCGAGAAAACGGGAAATACTCATTATACCCCTAAAATTCAACATATTGATTCGAACCTCTTTTAGATTATCCGAGTATATTTTTATGAAGGTCTCGGCCTCCTGAGTACGTAGACAAGCAAAACGCTAAAAACAAACTCTGGAAAAGAACGTTATGGTTGAAAAAGTATGAGGGATATTATGGTAATTTTGACTATAGGGATACTTTTGTATATTTTCAAGGTTGTAGGATGTTCTAGAACCCTGTTCATTATTCTTCATTTTTCCCCCACCGACCTAATCAAAGATATATATATATATATATATATGTGTGTGTGTGTGTGTGTTGGCATGGGAGGAATTCGGCTAGACTGGGTCGAACCATGAACAACCATGTCAGGACCCACCCCTAATCCTCTAGGATTAAGGGGCAAATCTTTCTCCCGTCTAACTTACGCATGACACGAAGGTTAAACTGACGTTCAACCTCCATGTGACACGTAAGTCGGACAAGGGATTCCCAATTCAACCGTCCAATAGTATCCGAACCTTCCTAGAGTGCACCGAATCTACTGTGGATCGTACGTGTGATGTCTCCGTCTCTCTCGACCAACAGCACGCACCGCAACAACCTGGAGGGTATCGAAAACAAAAAAGACTGTGAGTGGAAAAAAATAAAGTATAAGTTATAAAACAGTTTATAAAACAAGTACAGTTTTACCCTCCACGCAAAAACCAATGCATGCATATCGAGTCATGTCATGAACCCATTCATATCAAAAACTATCATTGAAAACCATTTGGAAACCCTAATCAATTTCATCTTTCAAATCCAGGCCTCAGCCTCAAATCACAAATCAATCGCAAATCCAGGAACTCAGTCCCAAAACTCATCAAATCCAAATCATCCGGGCCACTGCCCAGAACATCGGAAAACCAGTGAAAACCCAGTGAAAAACATCAATCATACAAGTTTACTGGATCTCAAGTGCACCCGAGTCTTTAAACTCAAAACCATGCGCAAATAACCAGGCATTTCCGGGATATCAACGAGTCTTTAAACTCAAAACACAATCACAGGCATCGAGGGGTATCATAACAAAGTCTTTAAACTCAAAACATATACCGAGTCTTTAAACTCAAAACATTGTAATCCAGGGCCCTCCCCCCGTCAATCAATCCGAGTCTTTAAACTCAAAACCAGATCCAGTGGGTTTTTCTCTTTTTTCGGGTCCTTAAACCCAAAACCATTTTTCATTTAATTAGTGAAACCCACAAAAAATTCACAGTCAAATTCGCAACGATGATTCCGTAAGCCGGCATTCGGAACCATCGTCCCAAACCCAAATCCAGACTTCCTTTCCAAATCTCGAAAACCAAATTCGAAATCCAAATTCAAAATCGAATGCTCATTTATCGAAATCTTATGAACAGGGCTCCAAGACTGAAATCACTTTTCCGAAACCCTTTTCAAATTGTTGAAATCAAATCACTTTTCAAATCTCGAAATCAAATCATTAAAACCATTAAATCACAAGATCGTTCGAAATCTTGTAAAACGTGAAATTTCGTAAATACCTCGAAAAACGTGCAAAATCGTAAACCATCAAGATCATAAATCAAATCATAGAATCACATATAGAAAACACATAAAAAAAAATATATGCATGCATCATAAGTTTGAAGGAAAAGTCCACTCATAGACCATTCAGACGTCGCCTTGACCATTCCGCTATCCTCGATTTTTCTGAACCTGTCCAAATCTCATACTAAGATCACTAACTACTTCACAAAGGTCGTACTTAACCCCCGTAATTTTCTCGAATTTTTAACTATTTTTAAACGATCCGTAAAACCTTCGGACATCCTGAAACATATCGAGACGATGTCTAATTGACTCGAAACAAGCCAAAATGTTCGTTACATTGAATACTTTAAAAGTCGTGTTGGAACCATCCTCAAAAGGGGTCCCATGTGCCCTCACGCACCGTCCAAAGGGGCTGCGCATGGGAGCCACGCACCCAACACTGTTCATCTTCAATCTCTGCCTAACCGGGTCCAGACTCGTTCGGTTCAGGCCAGTCCAGTTGAACCGGAGAGGGCGATTTTGTCCTTTTTTAATGTCCAATTTCAGTTCTATTTAATCCCTTAGGTTCATCCCCCTTTACTTAAATGATCTAGGGGTACTAAATCATGAATTCAAGGTCTGTTCTTACCTGCTCGCATTGAAGAAGGAAAACCCGAAGTTCCCCCACCGCGTTCTCAGTATTCCGGCCACCCCACTTCGTGCTTCCAGGTCCGTTCATTCTCTTTCTACATCTAAAATTCATTTCCATTAATCAAATGTAATAAAAAAACCTTGGAAACATGATTTACCATTTTAAATCGAAATAGGGAGACTTTCGCTGGAAGTAGCCTCACCGTCCGTTTCCAACCTCGAAATTGCGTCCTTTGGCTTGTCTAAGTCTCTCTAGTCTCGTCCAACTCACCAGAATCGTCATCGAACTGGAGAACCTAAGCTACCAAGTTGAATGCCAAAAGAATGCTCACGGGTTCAACAGTTAACCCACTCTGTTTTTCTGGGTTTGTTTCACTGCTCACAAACCGCCTCACTTAGTTCAAGTCACCACTCATCTCTGGACTCACTCAGTCACAAAGACTTAAACCCCTTGAGAACTGGTCGATTACCCTATCTCAGACTCTCTATTTTTCTCTTTTGAACGACCATCAAATAATTTAAAATTGATGGTTTAACCGTGAGAAGGGTGGAAGCCTCTAGGGTGAAGCCAGGTGTCACACACCCTATGGACCACTTACCAAAATATCCAATTAAAATAGCCCATGTGTCCTTATCTGATTGGCACACTTCCCAAGGAGTAAAAAGACCAAATTGCCCCCGCAATTCCAAATTACCATTTTGCCCCTCACTTTCTAGACCCATAACTCGTCCGTCTGATGTCCGATGAAGGCGTGCCGCCTGTCGTTGTACTCAAGACGTCGAGGCCTATCTAACGGTCCTCGATTTGTGTGAAGAAAACTTGTGCAAAAAGTCAACAAATTCCACCTTTTTAACCAAATTATGGAAATTCCCTTAATCTTCCGAACATCATAACTTCCTCCTCGGATGTCGGAATCGGGCGTGCCACCTGTCTAAGGACTCGTGACGTCCCGAACTACGTCACGGTCATCGGTCAATGTCCATTTGACCGCCCGAACTAACAATCAACATTTTGCCCATTCCAATGGCAAAATCGTCATTCTGCACCATCCGTCCACAAGTATCTAACTAATCACTGATTATCTTCGTTAAATCGTCATTAACCATTAATCTAATCCCGACTTCCGGGGGTGGGTCGTTACAATCTACCCTCCTTAAAAGAAATTTCGTCCCCGAAATTCCACATCTCGTACATTTGTAACTAGCGGGGAGAAATCCAACTGATCTCACACCTGGGTCTCTTACCCGGTGTCCATTTCCTACCAAACCAACTTATCCTGACAGTTCCCAACTTGTCATCCCTGTTACCAGTTTCAACACTTCCGACATCTTCTTGGGTTGAGCGTACTTCGTACCCATACCTATCAGCCATCCGTTCTGATCCTACCAGAGTTACAACATCCTCGCCTCATCCCTGAATTAACCAATCACCTCACTAGTGGTTCCACTAATACTTAACACAGTCAACCTATGGGTACACCAACCATGTCCTATACTGTCTTGTTGCCACTGGACCCTAACACCTTCTTGTTTAACCCAGAACATACCTCTTAAAGTCAGGGTCCCACCATGCACTCAATTTAAAACTATAGCCTACAAATCAAATAGTCGCCCGGGATCAATAGTCGCCCGGGATCACCCTGATCCGATCCACATGTCCCATCCAACAACATCCAACATGTGGATACTACACCAATCGTCCGTCTACCCTGGCACTAAGCCGATCACCAACATTTCTACCAGAAATGCATGTCCAAATACATCGGCCTGGTGCCGACCACTGTAGAACCAGTACGTATCTTCCATGTACCCTCACCAAGCACCACCAACTAGAACCACCTTGCACACGGAAGGACAACCCTACGAACTTAAAATAGAAACAAAGGTATTTTAGAATACCTCAAACACAGCTCGTAGAGTATATCCTCATGTACTTCTAACTACACGTCTTCCAAGAAAGTCTTCCCAGTCTCCCGGGCTCCTGGGTCCCCCAACCATTATGAAATCCATTCACAATCTCAACCACGTACATAGGGTAGACCCAGCACTAGATCCAAGTCCAATAACCATCCTCTGTCTTATCATCCAACCTCTGCGTCAGCCAACCTCTGCATCCAGTCCAATTGATCTGCCATACCACACGTCTAGATTGGGGGTTCTCTTCAATAGCCTCATATCGATCAGTTATAGTCACTCATTTTTCCATCTTCTTCCGTCATCCTTCAACGGAACTCACAATGGTCTACACTTCAAGGGGTTTACAAATCTTGGCATTTCAGCCATGAATTTCTCAACTCAACTCTAACCTATCCACCATACAAGCTAATTCCCAACTTGGGACCAACCACAGTACCTCATCCTTTCCTGATTCCGAGATCCCGCCGTCCAAACGTCAACTCCACTATCCTTAGATGATCATCAACTTCTACAGATCACGACTATGTGTCCGTACCCAAACCAACTCACCAACCAACTCATATGTCGGTTAACACTACGTAAGCACATCCAAAAAGGGTATCAATCATCACTCCTTCTGATGATTGCATCACATCCTTCCCGCGGTTCCACTTCCAATCACCTTCTAGGATACAAGTCACCAACCCACAGTATCCTCAATCCTCCTCAAGGTTCAATACTCTGAGTACCCCATACTGGACTCGTCTAGAGTCATCCATCAACCATTCTCTACCTCGGCTGCGCCTAGCAGTACCATCCCAATCCGACCGTAAGTCGGCCCAAGCCACAACTACCAACTCAGGTGTCCGACACTATGCACTTCCTCTGGGTTCCAGCCTAGTCATCCCACGGGGTTCCTCAAATCATCCTCGTCATCCGGGTTACCCAAACCCGCAACCGCCACGAGTTCACCACATCCTTACTATTGGGGTCGTCACACTCGGCTAAGTCCATTCCTTAACGTGACTCTACTCACCAACATCAACCAGTATCCATCACTAGGGGGAAAAATCCCTCGAATCTGAAAGTAGTTCCTAAACCCCGCTACTCTCAGGCCCCTCAGGCCGACCAACCTACTCTTCCATAGCTCATTGGCTACCATCCAGGTTAATCCTGCTGGGGTATCTCCGACCCTATGGTTCATCCATCAAGCAAAACAACACCAACGCACTAATTGTTCTGGCCCTAAGCCGACGTACGTCATACCTCGTACCACGTATCGAGCGACTATCATCCTGACACTTACAAGCACCACTAACTATCCACAAAAGAACGGACTGTCACTATCGCGTCCAGGTTGCTGACGGCCTGTTTTGCGTCGAGACATCACATCCACAGTAGCATCACACCACCCAAGTCGACGAACCAACGACTCTGGGAACCAATCTCGCGCAGAACACACGAAACCTCTCTCTAATACCAATTGTCAGGACCCACCCCTAATCCCCCGGGATTAAGGGGCAAATCCTGCTCCCGTCTAACTTACGCATGACACGAAGGTTAAACTGACGTTCAACCTCCATGTGACACGTAAGTCGGACAAGGGATTCCCGATTCAACCGTCCAATAGTATCCAAACCTTCCCAGAGTGCACCGAATCTACTGTGGATCGTACATGTGATGTCTCCGTCTCTCTCGACCAACAGCCTGCACCGCAACAACCTGGAGGGTATCGAAAACACAAAAGAATGTGAGTGGAAAAAAATATAGTATAAGTTATAAAACAGTTTATAAAACAAGTACAGTTTTACCCTCCACGCAAAAACCAATGTATGCATATCGAGTCATGTCATGAACCCATTCATATCAAAAACCATCATTGAAAACCATTTGGAAACCCGAATCAATTTCATCATTCAAATCCAGGCCTCAGCCTCAAATCACAAATCAATCGCAAATCCGGGAACTCAGTCCCAAAACCCATCAAATCCAATTCATCCGGGCCACTGCCCAAAACATCGGAAAACCAGTGAAAAACATCAATCATACAAGTTTACTGGATCTCAAGTGCACCCGAGTCTTTAAACTCAAAACCATGCGCAAACAACCAGGCCTTTCCGGGATATCAACCAGTCTTTAAACTCAAAACACAATCACAGGCCTCCGGCGGGGGGGGGGGGGGGGGGGGGGGGGGGGGGCGGGGGAGGGGTGGGGGTATCATAACAGAGTCTTTAAACTTCAAAACATATACCGAGTCTTTCAACTCAAAACATAGTAATCCAGGGCCCTCCCCTCGTCAATCAATCCGAGTCTTTAAACTCAAAACCAGATCCAGTGGGTTTTTCTCTTTTTCCGGGTCTTTAAACCCAAAACCATTTTTCATTCAATCACTGAAACCCACAAAAAATCCACAGTCAAATTCGCAGTGATGATTTCATAAGCCGGCATCCGGAACCATCGTCCTGATCCCAAATCCAGACTTCCTTTCCAAATCTCGAAAACCAAATTCGAAATCCAGTTTCAAAATCGAAAGCTCATTTATAGAAATCTTAAGAACAGGGCTCCAAGCCCGAAATCACTTTTCTGAAACCCTTTTCAAATCGTTGAAATCAAATCACATTTCAAATCCCGAAATCAAATCATTAAAACCATGAACAAATCACTAAAACCATGATCAAATCACAAGATCGTTCGAAATCTCGTAAAACGTGAAATTCCGTAAATACCTCGAAAAACTTGCAAAAACCGTAAACCATCAAGATCATAAATCAAATCATATAATAACATATAGAAAACACATAAAAACATATATGCATGCATCATAAGTTTGAAGGAAAATTCCACTCACAGACCATTTCGACGTCGCCTCGATACGCGTCCACTTACGCCGTTCTCGGCCATTCTGCTATCCTCGATTTTTCTGAAGCTGTCAAAATCCCATACTAAGATCACTAACTACATCAAAAAGGTCATATTTAAACCCCGTAATTTTTTAACTATTTTTAAACGCGCCCTAAAACCTTCGGACATCCCGAAACATGTCAAGACGATGTCTGATTGACTCGAAACCATTGCCAAAATGTTCGTTACATTGAATACTTTAAAAGTCGTGTTGGAACCATCCACAAAAGGGCTTCCATACGCCCTCACGAACCGTCCAAAGGGGCTGCGCGTGGGATCCACGCGCCCAACACTCCTCATCTTCAACCTCTGCCGAACCGGGTTCAGATCGGTTCGGTTCAGGCCGGTCTAGTTGGACCGGCGAGGGCGATTTTGTCCATTTTTTAAGTCCAATTTCAGTCCTATTTAATCCCTTAGGTTCGTCCCCCTTTACTTAAATGATCTAGAGTACTAAATCATGAATTCAAGGTCTGTTCTTACCTGCTCGCATTGAAGAAGGAAAACCCGAAGTTCCCCCACGGCGTTCTCAGTATTCCGGCCACCCCACTTCGTGCTTCCAGGTCCGTTCATTCTCTTTCTACATCTAAAATTCATTTCCATTAATCAAATGTAATAAAAAAACCTTGGAAACATGATTTACCATTTTAAATCGAAATAGGGAGACTTTCGCTGGAAGTAGCCTCACCGTCCGTTTCCAACCTCAAAATTGCGTCCTTTGGCTTGTCTAAGTCTCTCTAGTCTCGTCCAACTCACCAGAATCGTCATCGAATTGGAGAACCTAAGCTACCAAGTTGAATGCCAAAAGAATGCTCACGGGTTCAACAGTTAACCCACTCTGTTTTTCTGGGTTTGCTTCACTGCTCACAAACCGCCTCACTTAGTTCAAGTCACCACTCATCTCTGGACTCACTCAGTCACAAAGACTTACACCCCCTGAGAACTGATCGATAACCCTGTCTCAGTCTCTCTGTTTTGCTCTTTTGAACGACCATCAAACAATTTAAAATCGATGGTTTAACCGTGAGAAGGGTGGAAGCCTCTAGGGTGAAGCCAAGTGTCACACACCCTATGGACCACTTACCAAAATATCCAATTAAATCAGTCCATGTGTCGTTATCTGATTGGCACACTTCCCAAGGAGTAAAAAGACCAAATTTCCCCTATAAGTCCAAATTACCATTTTGCCCCTCACTTTCTAGACCCATAACTCGTCCGTCTGATGTTCGATGAAGGCGTGCCGCCTGTCGTTGTACTCAAGACGTCTAGGCCTATCTAACGGTCCTCAGTTTGTGTGAAGAAAACTTGTCGTGCAAAAAGTCAACAAATTGCTCTTTTTTTAACCAAAATACGGAAATGCCCTCAATCTTCCGAACATCATAACTTCCTCCTCGGATGTCAGAATTGGGCGTGTCACCTGTCTCCGGACTCGTGACGTCCCGAACTACGTCACGGTCATCGGTCAATGTCGTTTTGACCGCCCGAACTAATAGTCAACATTTTTCCCATTCTAGGGGCAAAATCATCATTCTGCACCATCTGTCCACAAGTATCCAACTAATCACCGATTATCTTCGTTAAACCGTCATTAACCACTAATCTAATCCAGACTTCCGAGGCGGGTCGTTACAATCTACCCTCCTTAAATTTGTGACGACGATACTGTGCTGATGCATGACCTCACGCGTACGGAACTTCCACCGGGGCGTGAGGGCGCGTGCAGCCATTCTCAGTTGTCTGATCGTTGGGAAAAGTGTTCCTCATAAATTTGTGAATTTATTGGTGTAATTTGTAGATTATTTGGACTCTTTTTGGACACAATTCCGAATATCTAATGTGTTTTGGTTATAATTTAATTATTTTATAATTGTTTCTTAATTAATCTTTAGATATGGGAATTAGGTGGGTTGTTGTGCTAATTGAACCTGATGTAATACTTGTGGGAATTTTATGTAGACGTTGGAACAAATATTGAGGATCAAGTTTGGTGATATGAGGCATTTTACTAGAGCAATTATAAAATTGTATAATAGTTGATTATAGAAATCTTCCTTGGATAAATGTGAAATAGATTAATGGATGGTTATTTAGAGTTTGACCTATGTACAAGTGTTTGGAACTTAATTTAGGATATGATAAACTAGTTGTTTGTGTAACTAGTAAGGAAAAGGTTATAACGATAAAATTGGCAATTTATATTAGTAATTGATTGAACAAGATTGTAAAGGAAAAGAACATAGTTATTAAATGTCACCACCTGTCGGGAAAGTGGGACGAATGTGGGCAGTAAGCCCACAAGGTGGAAGTAAATTGGTATATTTAATTACGATCC
The DNA here is from genome assembly GCA_032719365.1 of Prinsepia uniflora. NCBI lineage: Eukaryota > Viridiplantae > Streptophyta > Magnoliopsida > Rosales > Rosaceae > Prinsepia > Prinsepia uniflora. Next base: position 45,801,930 of record CM064865.1, on the reverse strand, counting down.
AAACTGAACTAAACTTTGAGTGATCCCTTCTCTCACAAAGGGTTGTCAGACGGGAACAGTGTCAGTCCGCTTTTCCACGAAAATTGGGGCGGGTCATGTTAGTGGACCCAAAGATTATTCAGTGAAAAACCATTTATACTAAAATACTGTAACCCCTTGTTTTTTTCTAAAATCAACGCAGTAAACTCAAACTTGCAGGTTCTACGAAAAATAGTAATAAAATAAGCATGCATCATAATGCTCAAATGAGTAATATTAAGTTCATAAATATCAATAAACAACCCGAAGTATGAAATACTATACATGAACCACAATCTCATTGCTCATGAGTCGCACAAGGTATCCGCTCATGCCAAGTTAGGTATCTTTGCTCGTGTACCACATCCACGTGAAATCTAGGTGCTAAGCACGGTCACCACATGTTTCCCTAGAGCTCGAGGAACAAGCTGGGCGCATATTTAACTAGTATTACGAGTTGTACAGGGTGAACAGTCTTGTGGAAGCTGGGTCTATGGCCACTCAGACATGGTACAAGATAAAGGAAACTCCTAAGTGGTTCTAACCTCATATCTCAATAATGTCCCACGACTCTATGTGCACAGTGTCGAGAATGTCAACTACCATGCAATAAATAAAAAAACCATGCATGCTCGGGTGTACATTACCACATAACCATACTTCTCACCTCATGGTACACACTTGTACCTCACTTATCATAGCGCATGATGACCTGTCTGAGCATATCCATAAAGTATGCATAACATCATATCAATCATGGTTAATATTAAAATAAGCAATCAATCGTGCTCGAGAATCATATAATAAAACATAGTAAAATGTGTAATAATAGCTTTATAAAATAGTTTAGGGAAGAGGGTCCACTCACTAGGATCACCCAACAATTCAAGCATCTCACAAGCTATCATGTCCATTTTGCCCTAGACAAATCACCAACAAAGGTGGCCATTATTTACAATCCATTATAGATATCAAAACACTCAAGAATGGCTCAAAACGAAACCTAGAGTAGCTTAATACATGCTTTAATACTTCCTAAACGATCCAGTACTCCAAAAACATTGCCCACACGCTGTTGTGATTCGAAAAATCGTGCTTTACACTGTCGAGAGCCGAAAAATAGCGCCTTTACGCTGTCGGGAGCTGAAAATAGCGCCTGTACGCTACCGGGAGCCAAAAATAGCTCTACGCACCTATTTAGAGGTGGAAAACCATTTAAACTGTTCAAAACAGTCCAAAAAGTGTGCCCACGCGTCGCTGTGGGCCATAAATGGGCCCCCACACACTGCTACACAATGGTTGAGGGTTGGAAAAGTGGCTCACATCCCCCACGCGTCGGCAGTGGGCCTCACGCACTAGCCAACACATGGAAACGAGCGGCCACGCTCCCCCACGAACGTACAATGTCAATCACACACGTCCGATGTGCCACATGTGTGCACCACACGCGCCACACATGTGGGCGAGTATTTTATGGATTATTCCTTGAATATTCCACAAAATATTCCATATGTTGACCATTAAATTAGATGTTCACCCTAACGTTGACGAGCCTCTGTTAACTTTGATCGTTGACCACCGTCGCTGGAGCTTAGCTGGAGACGATGGCCGGACCGCCATTAGTGCTTCAAATCACAGTGGCCAGAATCTGGAATTTCCAGAATCCAAAGAGGTCCCAATATCTTGTGATTTCAGAAAAAATTATACCAAACTGTTCTGCTCAATGCTAGGATTACGAATTTTTAGCTCTCAAGTTTCGAATCTACCTGCATTGACCTCAAATTCGTAGGAAAAGTCTCTGCCTGTAACTCCAGCCATCGTTCTCCGCCGTTGTTCTCGCACCAAAATGGACAAGCAACCAAATTATGACCAAGCTAAAAACACTAGAGTCTGATGATTGTGGTTGGGGGTTTAGTGGGTTACCTGGTTGTCCAGAAAATGGTCGAGAGGAAATAACGGGTCTGGAATTCCAATGAGGTCCCATCGACGTTTCTCGCACAAACATAGCATACAATTACTATATAATGGTGGTCTCGTCAAGACTAGGTCGATGACATAAAAAGAAATGGAAATTACCTAGATTTTAACATGGAATCAGCGGGTCTACGCCTCGAGTCACAACCGGGTCGAGCATCCCTAGTCGGGTCACCGTGATTTTAGGGCTCCCTAACCAGGTCTGATCATAGAGAGTGGTCATGACGAAGCGGTTGTCATAAGGGTCGACGGTCGTTGTCTGTAACGTTGTTTCAAAGCCGCAGTCGTGAAGTCTCATAGAAGGGTGGGAATTTGATCGAAAGGAAGAGGAATGAGGGTTGTAGAAATTCTCAAATTGGAGATTATTAGAGTAGTGCAACGTTGGCCGAGTAGGTGTGAGTTTTCAGAGCACAAACAGTGGTTTTCCAAGAAACGAAGAAGTGTTGGAGTAAGTAGAGGGTTCTAGACATTTTTCGAAGGGACGGGTTCACAAACCTCCATTTTCAGTATGGGTTTTGGGCCTTGGGACATATGTGAAGTAAGAGCCCCCAAAGGCTTCACCAAATTCTTAGGGCCCTAAAGGTAAGCGTTGGGCTAGTAACTAATGGGCTAACAATCAAAACATACTTGAGCTTAGGTAAACTAAAAATTGATAAATCCAATCCTCGAGATTCTGTAGCTAGTGTTTGTGGGTTTGGGACTCCAAACCAGTAACTTAGAAGGCCTAGTTCGTAAAAGAGAAATCCAACACAAGGGCAAGTAAAAAATCCTAGTCGTACTTACATGGCTAAAGGGTAATTTTTCTATTTTAGGGTCTACATTCTCAGTATAGATCGTATCAGTCGAGTCCCCTTATGGAAATTTCGTGCCCAAAATTTGGCTGGCATTGGTCTAAGATAGAACTCTCAGTAGCTGCCCGTAAAAGCACGTGCCTCAGGAAGCGTGTCGGAGACACGTTTCCCATATTTGGGTTTATAATGGTTTAGTGTATGAACTTGTATAAAACATTTGTGGCCCTCGGATGTTATTTGGACAGGCTCAGAGACCCTGGACTAGCTCGGTGTGAGATTACGACACATATATTGAGCGCACAGAGTGGACTGGGCGTGAGTGGAGTTTTGTTTTATAACTGTAATGTATGCATAAATTTTTTAAAAGGTTTGTTATATGAATTAAATTTAAATGCTTTCATATTGTATTTGATGATGTTGTGGATTTAATCATCAGTTTATAAACTATTTTACGGATTTATGTGAAAATGATGTTTTGGGCTTGAGATCCGGTCGACTAATGATTTAACTTAGATTTAGAGTCAAACGAGAATTTGAAAGAAAGGTTAAATTTTAACTAAATTTGAATGGCGATCTAGCATGATCAGTTTGGATAAATTGAGATTTGTAAATAAGTTATGGGCCCTTTTTTAAGATGGTTTTTATGGAGAAGACTTGTGAGAGTTATGTCTTGACATAGGCCCAATTGAATAGTGTTTTGACTCGAATTGAGACATAAACGGTTTAAAAATGATTTTAAACGTATTTGGTTACTGTTCCACATATACCATCCTGATGAGCTGAAATGTCTCCTCCAGAGGTCGAGGATCCTCGAGTAGCCACAGTGCACAGCCCATAATGAGTAACTCCGAGAAGAGGCTCAAGTTCAAGGGTGCGAGTTTATAATATCACCCCAGAAGTGGTAAATCCGGGGAAGGCACCCCATTATGATATCACCCCGGATGTCGTTGAGTTGGATTCTGGGGAGTTAATCGAAGATGGGACCTCTAGTTGCACGCATAGCATTGGAAATCCTGCCTGGAATTGATTATAGACATCACAGATGTCGAGGATTGGGTATATTGTGTTTTACTGATATATGTGTTCATATATGATTTGAACTGTTTTCATACAATTTACTTAAATTTTATTTTAAAAATGTTAATTTTTGATCCACTTACACTTTGACTGTTTTATTGCCCTCCAGGTCGTGACACCAAGGCAAGGGCTGATACCGAGGTAGAGGCATAGACAGTACCGTTTCATACCTGATTACCCTCGGGGTTAGGTTTGGATACTTTATTGTACTGACATATATGCTCGATTATGTATATAGATACTTATCCCTTGTCTGAAAATGTTGTAGTTGAACTCTGTTTACTTTTAAACCCATAAAAGGGTCTTTTGGTATTTTGAATATAATTGCCAGACGTGAGTAGGGCACGTCCCACGATAATCCCAGGGGGATTGGGACAGGTGCTGTGAGCTTGGTATTAGAGCATGATGATAGCGGCCTGTACTTTGTACATCGACTTGCTTAATATGTCCTACTCATTTATGCTTCTTAGCAGATAAATATGCCTTCGAGATGTGTGTCTCTTCCAAGGTCTGTTGACGATCTCTCTAGAGACTTAAAGAGTGTTAGCATTGAGAGAGCCCAGGGCTATTATATTTAGTGGTGGGTCCGACCCTAAGGAAGCCCACTCATGAATTACACGGATCAAGCGGATCTTCGCAGTTATGCAATGCCCTCCAGAGGATCGTGTGTTACTCGCTATATTACTGTTGTACAATGCTGCTTATCACTGGTGGTACACACTTGAGATGTCTAGTTGGGATGCCTGGATGGTGACATGGGAGGTATTTAGAGAGCATTTTCTGGAGCAGTACTACCCTTGTTCATTCCGTGACGCCAGGGAGGTTGAGTTCTTGCAGCTCCGATAGGGGAGCATGACAGTTGTAGAGAACAAGCAGAGCTTCCAGAGATTGTCCTGCTTTGCTTGTACATTTGTGAGTACTGAGGTCGACAAGTGTCACGGCACTGAGGTGGGTCTATGAGGGGAGATCCGTGCCATCGTGATAGCAGGATCGTACGCCACACACAGAGAGTTAACGAATGGGGCTGTGAGAGTGGAGGAAAATTGGCTGGCCCGGAAATAGTTTTCTGGTGATGGACGACGCCGAGAGCGTTCTTATGTTGGACCTTCGAGCAGAAGGACTCCGAAGGGACGCCGTTTTAGTGGAGTATTGTAATCATCAGGCATCGGTCGATTTGGCAGATACGGGATTACCTAGAGGTTTGGCTTTAGATCATAGCAGACTTCTCAGACGAGTGGTACGTCAGTGGGGTCTACGGGAAGACCGGGAGTTTTGACCTGTTATACATGTGGAGAGCGTGGCCACTTCAGGAGAGAGTGACCACAAACGACGGCTGGAAATGGTATCGGTCAGAGTGCAACAGGGCAGGACTTGAGCACAACCACGACTTCAGATACGACTGGTATCTGAGGGTATAGAGGAGCTAGGGGTGTATTTCGAGGAACACGAGGACGTGGTTGATCGTTGGGACCATAGACCTGAGTGTTTACGGTTACCCAACATGAGGCCAGAGCAGCCCCGAGAGTGGTGACAGGTACACTCACGATCTTGGATCATGTTGTACACATCTTGATAGACCTTGGAGCCACACATTCCTTTATATCTCGAAGTTATGCATTGTTAGCGGATAGAGAGGTGTCCGCGCTTGATTTCGATATGGGGGTAGGTACACCGACTGGGGATGTGTACATTGTGAATCAGGCATTGAGTGATTCTCCTGTGAGGGTAGGAGATGTTGATTTGGTTGTTGATTTGATAGTCCTAGATTTACATGACTTCGATGTCATACTTGGGATGGACTGGTTGTCGAAACATCATGCCGTTATCGACTACCCGAGATGACTTTTCAGGGAGATAAGAGGGTGTTACCCTCTGGAGTTATATTGGCATTGACAGTATAAAAATTACTGAGGAAATGCTATCAAGGATACTTGGCTCATGTTATGGATAGTCGGGCTACACCCAAGAGAGCAGATGACATACCAGTGGTGCAGGAATTCCCAAACATATTTCTAGAGGACTTACTGGGACTACCACCACACAGAGAGATTGAGTTCACCAATGAACTTCTCCCAGCTATGAGACCTATATCTCAAACACCATATTGTATGGCACCAGTTGAATTAAGATAACTGAAGGTGTAGGTGCAAGAATTGGTGGATATGAGGTTTATTCGACCAAGTGCATCACCTTGTGGAGCTCTGGTGTTGTTTGTAAGAAAGAAGAATGGTAGTCTACGACTGTATATAGGTTACCAACAACTCAACAAAGTAACAATAAGGAATAAGTATCCTTTGCCTAGGATATATGACTTGTTCGGTGAATTGAAAGGGGCCAAGTACTTTTCGAAGATTTCCCTTTGATCTAGATACCATCAGTTGAGGATTGCCGAGGGCGATGTTCTGAAGATTGCTTTTCGAACGAGATATGGCCATTACGAGTTTTTGGTAATGCCAGTTGGATTGACAAATGCACCGGCAACATTTATGGATTTGATGAACCGAGTGTTTCGATCATACCTAGACCGGTTTATTTTTGTGTTCATTGATCACATCTTGGTATATTCGAAGAGTACTATCGCGTACGAGAAGCATTTGAGATTGGTGCTGAACAGATTAAGGAGCAACCAACTATAAGCTAAGCTGAGTAAATGCAAATTTTGGCTGAACAGTATAGGCTTCTTATGACATGTAATTTCGGCTGAGGGGATTAGTGTGGACCCCCAAAGGACAAAAGCTATGACTAATTAGGAGCAACCAAAGGCGGTTACTGAGGTCCGGAGTGACACGACCCATCCCAATCCCCCCGGGATTAAAGCGGGATGTGCCATGCTCCCGTCTGACATGGAGATTCAGACAATGGTATTACCTACCTTAGCCCATACGGGGCTCCCAGAGTGCGCCAGGAACGGTGGAGAAGTGCGATGTCTCGGTCTCTGCTGCAGCCTGCATCCGCGATCAACCTGAAGGGCATTAAAACCATTCAGAACTGTGAGTGGACGAAAATCAACAATATCATAAGACACATTCATAAAAAGGTATTTAAGTCCTTCACTAAAAAGTATGCATGCATCGGAAATCAGTAATCAAAACATTTACTCAAATAAGCCAATAGGGCCTTAGCCCAAAACCGTAAATCCAAAACCAAGTGGGCCACTGCCCAAATCCATAACCACAAATCCACAAAGACAGAAATACCATTTCATGACCTCAACAATCCATATTTACCATATAACCATCTCTGGAATCCCAGATGCCTAGCGTCCCAGACGCTCGACGTCCTAGACGTCATATCTCATGGTAATAAGCAACACGTGCTACCTAGGGTCTCTCTGGGTCAATATCTCTGACATCCTAGATGTTTGACATCCTAGATGTTTGACATCCCAGACGTCCAATCATAGCATTCCTGCTCCTGAGTCATCATACGGTCTGGTAGCTCCGTATAATGACCCCTCGCATGCAATGCACCGTGACTTCTCCAGTGTCCCAGACACCTGGAGGAGACCATCACATATCCTCGTATCAAGATGGTATATGGAAAACAATTTTACAAAGTCATTTCAAAAAATCTCAATGGGCCCTGCCCGAAATCTCCATAAAACATCACAAATCCATTTAGGGTCCCCGACCCAAAATCACGTTTATGAAACATAGGGTTCCAAACCCGAAATCACATTTATAAAACTCAACTGGGCCTCATGCCCAATTTTGTAACCCACTGGGCCACAGGCCCCATCACAAGACTCAAAAGGCTCTCAGCCCGATTTCGTCAACCAACTGGGCCCCTGACCTGATCACATAAATCAAATGGGTCTCATTCCCCAATTCATCCTTCCAAAAACCAAAACCATGCCATAGAATCATTATTTAATTCACATTCACATAGCAATAGTATAAACTCGTAAACCTCGAAATACGTGTAAATACAGATTTACCTCGAAATACGTGAAATCGTATAGTCCACCAGTGCCACAATCATCATCATTGAAATCATGTATGTAAAACATATAAAATAGTTATGCATGCATCACAATTTAGAAAACGAAGTCCACTCACAGACCGTCCAACGCTGCTGTCTCGATATGCATGTCATAGGCCCTCCCGGGTCCCATCACTATCACCGGGACTTCCAAACCTGTCCAAATCACACTAGAGGGTCACTAACCTCTTCATTAACCTCTTATTAAAGCCCCGTAATTTTTCCGAATTTTTAACTATTTTTAAACTCGATTCGAAACCTTCGGACACCCCAAAACATATCGAAACGATGTCCGATTGACACGAAATGACAAGACCCATCCCGATTATCCCTCGATAACCGTGACAGATCCTGCTCCCGTCTGACAATAACTCGAAAATACCAAAAGTAGTTTCAAATATATACATATAACACATAAAAACGATAACATTGTCAGACAAGGGATAGTTTAGTATTCCGAGACCGTTGACCTAGTCAACAGGTTTACAGAGCATAGTAAATATTTACATGTAGGGAGCCAAATCCTACGCTGCAAAGTGTCTGAGTACGCAACGGTCCGTTTATTCCTCAACCTCGATATTAGCCTCAGTACCTGTGCACTGGCCTGGAGGGCAAATAAAACATCAAAGGTGTGAGTGGACAAAAATCAAGTTTAGAAATACATTTATCAAAATATAGTCTTACCCTCCAGTTTTCACAAACATGCATGCATATCATAACTCATAAATCAATAATTAAGATATGAATAGAAATCTCAAACATCAATAAAAACACAGAATCCAGGTCCAATATAGAGTCACGTTATCCCTGCAACGCGTGCAAATCAATAGGCTCAAGGACCGCTCAAATCCCGAGCATCCGCCGCTGTGAACACATCACCAGCCGGCAATCCGGATCTCATGAACACATCACTTACCGATCCATATATAATCCAGCACATCTGATCTGAGTCAAGCCTCCCTCGGCTGCTCGACAAAGATCGTGCTACGTGACCTCTTCGGGGTAAACACTTCCATCCCGAAGGCGAGCGTTATCTCCAGGGTTCATTTCGGGGGAAACATATTCCACACCGAAATCCCTCATATATCATCATCACGAAAACCAGTGAAAATAGTTGCATGTAATATCAAAACCATTTTTGAACTGGGCTTTAAGCCCAAAAACCTTTTCTCAAATCCATAAACCAATCCACGCAAACTTGCGCAATCACAATCTTATTTATGACATACATTCGTCAAATCCAATATCAGACTCATAATCCGAGTCAAAATCATGTTCAAACCCCGAGCCTTAGCTCGAAATATCAGTTTCACAGTTTTCTCGAAAATCGTGCCCAAAAGCATATAAAATAATATAATATTCCCAAAAATCCAGAAATCATCATATCGAAGTATCAATCATACCAAATCATTTCCAATCATATTATAAGGCATTTAAAACATATATGCATGCATTCAGGGTAGAAAACAAAAGTCCACTCACACACCGTACAGATTGTTCCGTTTCGAGTTGTTCGCTTCCTTCCGATATCCTGGAAGTATTCGGGCCTGTCAAACAAGTAATATAAGAATACTAACTCGTTACATAATCTCCTGTACGAATTTCCTAATCGTCGGAATAAAATAATATTATTTTAAACGTAACCTATACGCTTCGGCTACAGTAGCTCTCTCTCGCCCGTTTCTCTGGTATTCGGGTCTGCGACCCGCGATCAGACCCGACTTGATTTCCTTCAATTCCAACTCAATTTCTTCCGTTCTTTCATTCATTACTATCAGTTCAATCTAACTTACGGTTCTGTAACGTCAATTTAAACAATTAAACTCTAAACCTCCTCGACTCACGAAGAACACTCATTGGATCCTAATTCGGGTTTGTCATCAAATCGACCTGTTTCCTTCAATTTTTCATACCAGAAGCATCATAGGATTATAATGAACACGAAATCGAGATCAATTTCATGAAATTTTACCTCTAAGTACCTCGACTCAAGCACGATTTTCCAAAATAGTTGTAGGGTTTGTTCGTCACGGTTTCTCCACCAATTTCCTTCCCAATTAATTCAGTTTGATTCGTCTTGTTCCCAGAAAGCTCAATCTCGCCTCAATTACGATTGAAATCGTCCAAAAAACCAGAATCGAAAATCATGGTGTTGGGTGATTTTTCGGGTTTTCTCAATATGGTATCCCTTGGGTTTGGGTCGGTTTCCTTTTGGTTTTTCACTCTTGAATTGAGTTAATTACTTGCTCAATTTCTCTGGTTGCAACAGAATTCGATCAAGGTGAAGGATGAAGTCCTCTGTTCAGTGTTTGAAGATTGGTCGTGTACGGTTACTGTTCATCAGTTAACAATCCCATTTATTTGTTAACTTCAATTAACTAATTAATTTATGCCACTAATCATCAATAATAAGTGACACTTGTCACTTGATAAAAGATATGAGTCATTCGCTGAAATGAATCAGCGCTTAAGGTGAGGTGATAAGCATCTCATTCACCGTTAATCACAATTCACATAAAATTACTATTTTACCCTTGTGGTCAAAAATGACCATTTTGCCCCTGAACTTCCCAGACCCATAACTTCCTCATACGAGCTACGTTTTCGACGTGCCACCTGTCTACGGATTCAGCGTTCCGAGACCTACACAACGGTACTCGATAAATGTGCAAAAAGTATTTTAAACAAAAAGTAAACTTTTAGCCATAAGTCATCAAGGGTAAAAACGTCATTTTCACATTATTTTAATATTTTACAATTTTTGGATTTTTCGGGGCGTTACAACCTTCCCCCCTTAGGGAATTTCGTCCCCAAAATTTCACGGAAATAAATAGGGGTACTGCTCCCGCATCTGAGTTTCGGGTTCCCAAGTAGCCTCTTCTACATTCTGATTTCGCCAAAGCACTTTTACTAGAGGAATTGTCTTTCGGCGGAGTACTTTATCTTTTCGATTCAAGATCTGCACAGGTTGTTCCTAAAAGCTTAGGTCTTCTCTGAGCTCAATAGGTTGCTCTTCTAATACATGGGACTCATCGTAGACATATTTCCGTAGCATTGATACGTGGAAGACATTATGAACTCTGGAAAGCTCTGATGGTAGTGCTAATCAGTAAGCAACTCGGTCAGTCCGCTCGATAATCTCATAAGGCCCGATGAAACGAGGGCTTAATTTCCCGCGCCTGTCAAATCGTACTATGCCTTTCCAAGGTGATAACTTCAGGAAAACCCAATCTCCTACTGCAAATTCAAGATCCCTGATCCGTCGATCCACGTAGCTCTTTTGCCTGTCCTGGGCTGCCTTGAGTCTTTCTCGGATGAGCTTGACTTTCTCTGTCGTCAGATCAATCAATTCAGACTTAGACAATCTTCTTTCTCCTACCTCTGTCCAACACAAAGGGGTTCTGCACTGGCGTCCATATAGAGGTTCATAAGGTGCCATTCCAATACTTGCTTGGTAACTGTTATTATAGGCAAATTCCATCAATGGCAAATGTGACTCCCAAGTACCCTGGAATTGCAGAACACATGCTCTCATCATATCTGCCAAGGTCTGGATGGTCCGTTCCGACTGTCCATCCGTCTGAGGGTGGAACGCCGTACTAAAATGCAATCTCGTCCCAAAAGCTTCCTGTAAACTTTGCCAGAATCTAGATATAAATCGCGGATCTCGATCTGAGACAATAGAGGCAGGTGTACCATGTAACCGGATAATCTCACTAATGAACAAGTTAGCGTACTGAGTCATCTGAAAATCTTCCTTTACAGGTAAGAAATGTGCTGACTTGGTAAGTCTGTCTACGATCACCCAAACGCCATCGTGGCCTCTGGGCGTCCTCGGAAGTTTAAACACAAAATCCATGGTTATATGATCCCATTTCCATTCTGGGATAGGAAGCGGTTGCAATGCTCCGTATGGTCTCTGTCTCTCCGCCTTTACCTGCTAACATATCAAACATTTACTCATATACTCAGCAATTTCTCGTTTCATACCAGGCCACCAGTAATGTTCTCGGAGCGTACGGTACATTTTTGTTCCTCCTGGGTGCATAACGTATGCAGAACTATGAGCTTCAGCTAAAATCTCCTTTTTCAATGCTTCATCTGCAGGTACACATAATCTCCCTTCGGTGGTTAAGGCTCCGTCCTCATTTACTGCATAATCCTGCCGTTCTCCGGCTTCTACTTCAATTCGAAGAATACATAAAGTCGCATCGTGAAATTGGGCATCAATGATCTGATCAATCAGGATTGGTCACACCTGGAAATTCGCTATCAACCCATCTTGACTATCAAGTCCCAACGCAACACCAGTCTTACGAAGTTCAACCAATAGAGGCAAGCGTATCAGCCGCAAATGAGCGACTGAATGTGCTGATTTTCGACTCAATGCTTCAGCCACTACGTTTGCCTTTCCAGGATGGTATTCGATTGTGCAATCATAATCCTTAAGCAATTCCAACCATCTTCTCTGCCTCACATTTAGCTCCTTCTGGGTGAAAAAGTATTTCAAACTTTTATGATCCGTAAATAATCGGCAAGTCTCACCATATAGATAATGTCTCCAAATCTTTAGCGCATGCACTACTGCAGCCAATTCCAAATCATGGGTAGGATAGTTGCGCTCATGCGATTTTAATTGTCGAGAAGCATAAGCAATTATTTTTCCATGCTGCATCAATACACACCCTAAGCTATGTAAGGATGCATCAGTATACACTTCAAATTCTCCACTGTCATCTGGAAGAGCTAATACTGGAGTGGATGTCAATCGTTTCTTCAATTCCTGAAAACTCTGCTCACAAGTCTCATCCCAAATGAACCTAACTCCCTTCCTGGTCAAACAAGTCAAAGGAGTAGCAATCGTAGAAAATCCTTCCACGAAACGCCTGTAATAACCGGCTAACCCCAGAAAGCTCCTCACTTCAGTCACTGTTGTGGGTTGTTTCCAATTTGCCACTGCTTCAATTTTCTGGGGATCGACACAAATTCCTTCCGCAGAAATCACATGCCCCAGAAATCCCACACTCGTCAACCAAAATTGGCATTTACTCAGTTTAGCAAATAGTTGATTCTCCCTCAGAGTTCCAAGCACAAGTCTCAGATGCTTCTCGTGCTCCTTCGCAGTCTTTGAATATACTAAAATATCATCAATAAACACAATGACAAACTGATCAAGATATTTCCGGAATACTCGGTTCATCAAGTCCATAAATGCTGCCGGAGCATTGGTTAACCCAAAGGGCATTACAAGGAACTCATAATGACCATACCGAGTCTGGAAGGCTGTTTTCGAAATATCCTCTTCTCGAATCCTCAACTGATGGTAACCAGAACGAAGATCAATCTTCGAAAAATATGTAGCTCCCTTTAACTGATCAAACAAATCATCAATTCGAGGCAAAGGATACTTATTCTTGATCGTCATCTTATTTAGTTGCCTGTAGTCCATACACATTCTTAAACTGCCTTCTTTCTTTTTCACAAACAGTACGGGGGCTCCCTACAGTGATACACTCGGTTGAATGAATCCCATATCGACTAGATCTTGCAATTGCACCTTTAATTCCCTTAACTCAGCTGGTGCCATGCGATAAGGAGGCAAAGAAATAGGTCGTGTACCAGGAATCAAGTCAATGGTGAACTCCATCTCCCTATGCGGTGGCACTCCTGGTAAGTCCTCAGGAAACACATCTGGGAACTCACATACGATAGGGTTGTCCTCGACCTTAACTGGGGTATCCCGTATCTCAACCACCTGTGCTAGATAACCCTGGCAACCTTGCCGCAGCAATTTCTCTGCCGTAAGGGCTGATATGACTTTAACAGGTAACATTTGCCGATCTCCCTAGAATATCACCTCCGGTAATCCTGGACTCCGGAGTATCACCCTCTTATCGAAACATTCGATATGAATCCCATATCGACTAGATCTTGCAATTGCACCTTTAATTCCCTTAACTCAGCTGGTGCCATGCGATAAGGAGGCAAAGAAATAGGTCGTGTACCAGGAATCAAGTCAATGGTGAACTCCATCTCCCTATGCGGTGGCACTCCTGGTAAGTCCTCAGGAAACACATCTGGGAACTCACATACGATAGGGTTGTCCTCGACCTTAACTGGGGTATCCCGTATCTCAACCACCTGTGCTAGATAACCCTGGCAACCTTGCCGCAGCAATTTCTCTGCCGTAAGGGCTGATATGACTTTAACAGGTAACATTTGCCGATCTCCCTAGAATATCACCTCCGGTAATCCTGGACTCCGGAGTATCACCCTCTTATCGAAACATTCGATAGAGGCATGATGGGTTGTCAGCCAATCCATCCCAAGGATAACATCAAAATCACATAAATCTAACAAAATTAAGTCAACCACGAGATGCTCACTCCCGATCAAGACAGGATACTCTCGTATCACTTGGTTGACTACATAAATATCACCAGTCGGTGTACCGACTCCCATATCACAACCAAGTGCAGAAATCTCTCTATCAGCTAAGGTTGCATAAGTATGAGAAACAAATGAATGAGTAGCTCCCGGGTCTATTAAGGTACGTGCATGATCCCCAAAAATTGGAAGCATACCTATCACCACTCCTGGGGTAGATCGAGCCTCCTGCTGAGTGACAGCAAATACTTGAGCCTGTGGTCCCGAAGTCTGACCACGTCCTCGTGAGTTACCACGTCCTCGGCCAGCTCCTCTGACAGGACCGCCCCCGAAAGGGGCATCGATAACCGTGCCCGGTCCTGCTCCCGTCTGGCAAGAAGACTGAAAAACCCAAGTTACCCTCAGTGCTTGCCAAACCAGGGATAGCCACACGTATTTACTCATGCCTCCACCCCACGTACAGCCCCGAACAACGCGCCACGACCTGGAGGGTCAATAAAAACCAAAAGGGTGTGAGTGGACAAAAATAAATCAGTTTAGCAAAACAGTTACAACAAACGTTTCTACCCTCCGCGCAAAACCAATGCATGCATACAAAAACATTTCGTCATCGGTTAAGATTTTCCACATAATAAAACTGTGTATCAAAATTTCAACATAAGGAAGAACTCGTATGAACCTCAAAATCATTTTCCTTTCTCAACCATCGGGTCCTAGCCCGCAATCATAAACACCGGGCCTCAGCCCAAAACCACGAATCAAAACCAAATGTACAACATGATCCAAAACCAACAACCATATACCGGGCCACTGCCCAACTCAACCGAAACATCAGAAATCATCAATAAATCACAAGTCAAACATTTTGCTGGATAACAAGTGCGCCCGAGTCTTTAAACTCAAAACCATGCGCATAAACAGGCCTTCCCGGGATATCAACGAGTCTTTAAACTCAGAACATAATCAATAGGCCTCGGGGGTATCACAGTAACCGAGTCTTTAAACTCACGAGTCTTTAAACTCATTAAGGGCCCTCCCCCGTCATCAATTAACCGAGTCTTTAAACTCAAAACGTGCTCCAGCAATAGCACCGGGTCCTTAAACCCAAAACAGTTTTCAAACACAACAACGGGTCTTCAACCCAAAGCAGTTTTCAGCGGGTCTCTAAACCCCAAAACATTTGTCGAACACGACAACGTGGGATCCATCCCCAAAATCATATTTTTCACAACAGGACCCATGGTCCGAGTTTCCACATTCATTTTCCCCAAATCATACTTTACAAACATAATCAAATCATCATGAAATACGGGGCATGCAAAATCAGACCAAATCACTTTATTAAATCATTTTTCATTCCCGAATTCGAATTCGCAATAATGATTCCGTAAGCCGGCATCCGGAAGCATCACCCCGAACCCAAACCAAGAATCCATTTTAAATTTCCGAAAACCGAAACCTCATCCGTTAAAATTTCTTTTATGCCCCGAGCATCAAGCCCGAAATCACCTTTTTCAAATCCATTTTAATTCCTTGAAATCACTTCATTTCTCAATTCTCATTATCAAAACATCAAGACCCCAACCGTAATTACCAAAATCACAATCCAAGAAAACATACTCAAAACCCACATTTAAAATCCTCAAAATCACAAGTCTCATTTTAATTCCCCAATTCAAACATCAACAGTGATCAAATCACAATAACACAAAATCTCGTAAAACGTGCAAATCCGGAACTTTCTCGAAAAACGTGTCGAAATCGTAAGTCACACTCGCAAATCATAAACAACCTTCTTAAATCATTTTTCACCCATTTCATATAACTTCTTCCATTAAACCATCATTAAGCATACGAGTGACCATAGTCTCGAAGTACGTGGAATTTCACATGTATAGTAAAAATGCGTATAACTACGGGAATCGAATACGTATAAATACGGAACTCAAAATCAACCACAACTTATAATCATGATCATAAAATCATAGAAATAAGTTATGCATGCATTAAATTTTGAAAGCAACGTCCACTCACACACCATCCTTAAAGCTCGGTTTCGCGCCGCACGCATGCCCGTGACTTCCGATATTTCCCTGAAATTCCAAATCCTGTCCTCAAACATACTTTAGTGTCACTAAGGGCTTAAATGATAACATACTAATTTCCCATAATTTTCCGGGAATTAATCATTATTTACCAACGTAACATAAATCTTCGGACCCTCGGAATAACATCGAAATGGTGTCCGATAAATTCGAAACTAGCGTTAAAATGTTCGTTACAATGTGTAGGACAAAAGTCGTTTTGAACTCACCTTGAGAATCCGTCCCACGCGCCCTCACGCGCCGCCGCAAGCGGCTGCGCGTGAAAGCCACGCGCCTGCTACAGTACCCCTGCACAGTTCATCGTTCTCACCCGCCAAACCTGCAATACGGGTCGTTCAACCCACGACACAACCCGGTTAAATCCTTACCAAAACTCACTCAATTCCTCCCTTCATTCTACTTAAATCATTCCTCGTCAGGTTAATTTAGGATCCCATTCATTCATTAACTTCCATTAGCCCTAAATCAGTCAATTCGAACTCGAACACCCAAACGGGTCGAAGTACGGAACTCACCCAAATCAACCCCATTCCCAAATTAACTTAGACAGTAGTTTCCACAGACCAAAACGAACACCTAAGCATCGTCAATTTGAGGGGAAATTACCTGGAGGTTGTCGACCTCAAGCTCGAAAATCTCTGAAACCAGGGGCCTCCATTCAGGGCTTGTCTGTGATGGGTTTTCCCCGAAATTGATGCGGTTAGTTCCCAAATGGTCCCAGAGGATTAATACGATCCTCAGCTACCCTCAATTCGGCTCCCAATTGAGAAATCGAATTTCCCTCCAAAACTGTTTTTCTCTGGAACCGGAGCTTGAGTCCCTGAGCAAACCTCGATCAAACCACGTCAATCCTTGCACGATTGTGTTCCAGCCACTCCCAGAAAACTCCCTCAGTGCCTAGATTGGTCCCATAGCCCGTAGGAATCAAACTCTGGATTTTCCCCCCCAAAACCCGAGATTGATTTCTCCACGATTTCTCCCAGCTCTACACTCTCACACTCAGCAGAATGGTTCCCCAGCTCACCAGACACTCAAGTAACTGATCAGAATGGACGACAACTCGTGGGTGACACTCTGAATCTCCCTGGAATTTGTTTCCCGCAACACAGAGGCCACGGCCATTTTTAACTCCTCCCGAGCACGGCAAGCAGTCCCAACCCACGCCTTGTCTCCACTATCCTCAATTCAAATAATCAATGCTTTGATCAGTCCACAATTGATTAAACAATGGCAACGATCAGAGAACTCACAACACGGTGGTGCAGTCCCTGTTTTTCACGGTGGTGAACAGTAACCACCGTGCAAATGACCAAAATGCCCCCAGTTGGAAAATTACCAAATTGCCCCTCACCTTCCTTGACCCGTAACTCGGTCAATCGAACTCCGATTAACGCGTGCCGCCTGTCGTTGTACTCAGGACCTCGAGACGAACCCAACGGTCCCCGGTCCTCGGCCATCGGACTTCCCGATCAAAAAGTCAACATTTTCCCTTATTTCGTCCAAATTACGATAATGCCCTTGGGCTTCCGAACGTCATAACTTTCACCTCGAACGTCGGAATCGAACGTGCCACCTGTCTATGAACTCGTGACGTCCCGAACTACGTCACGGTCATCGGTCAAAGTCCATTTGACCGCCCGAATAAAAAGTCAACGTTTTGCCCACAACTAGGGGCAAAACAGTCATTTTGCCATGTTCGTCCGGTTCCACCCAACCAACCACCGATTAACCCTCATTAATCATGATTAGCCACTAACCTAATCCCGAATTCCGGAATGGGTCGTTACATCCTCTCCCCCCAGTTGTATCAGAAGTCGATGGCGTACTCTGACTCTGCTCGGTAGTGCCCCAACCGGTACCACTACCAACCAAACGTGGGAAATCCTTTTTGAAATGGCCCGGCTCCCGACAGTAAAAGCAAACAAGCACATTACCCCGATTGGATCCGCTGTTCTGTCGGTTGGCTGATCCCACTGATGCTTCACTAGACTGGACTATTGCAGAAGATTGAGACTCAAATCTCGATGTATTCCCACGACCATTACTCGAACGAGTACCACCCGATGATCCAGAACTAGAACCGCCCCTTTTTGGCCATCTCTGACTCGGCGCTCCCTGATACTGTCGCTCTCGGCGCCGACCATATCCTAAAAACTGTTGTGGTGCTGGTAAAGTCACCTCAACTCTGGCAGCTTCATCAGACAACTCCCTCAGAGAAGCATATGATCCCACTGTCATGGCACCACGGATCTCATTCTTTAACCCCTGCTCAAACCTCCTGCACTTGTCCTCCTCGGTAGACACATATAGAGTGGCAAAATTTGCTAGATTCAAGAACTTTTGCTCATAATCAGCCACAGATAGATCTCCCTGTTTCAGTTGAAGAAACTCCACTTCCTTGGCATTACGGAAAGAACGAGGATAAAACTGATCTAAGAAACGGTGCCTGAAGTCCTCCCAACTCAGGGTGTTGGCATTCAATCCCGTCAACTATAATCCACGCCACCATCGATACGCTTGACTACTCAGCATAAACGAGGCTAAAGGAACCATGTCTCCTGGTGGACATCGCATGATTTCGAAAATCCGTTCCAACTGTGTAACCCAATCATAGGCCTCATCTGGGCTAGTCTGACTCGTAAAACTCGTGGCCCTCAAACATTGAGCTCTCTCTACGTCTGGACCCTCCATTTCTTCGCCAGGCTGTGCACGAGGCTCGCGTCGCGGAGGCATCTAGAGGTATCTGTAAGTAAAACAGAACAGTTAACCAGACCTGCACACAATGTGCAAGACTCAAACCGCAACCTAGTGCTCTAATACCAATTTGACAAGACCCATCCCGATTATCCCTCGATAACCGTGACAGATCCTGCTCCCGTCTGACAATAACTCGAAAATACCAATAGTCACGTTATCCCTGCAACACGTGAAAATCAATAGGCTCAAGGACCGCTCAAATCCCGAGCATCCGCCGCTGTGAACACATCACCAGCCGGCAATCCGGATCTCGTGAGCACATCACTTACCGATCCATATATAATCCAGCACATCTGATCTGAGTCAAGCCTCCCTCGGCTGCTCGACAAAGATCGTGCTACGTGACCTCTTCGGGGTAAACACTTCCATCCCGAAGGCGAGCGTTATCTCCAGGGTTCATTTCGGGGGAAACCTATTCCACACCGAAAGCCCTCATATATCAGCATCACGAAAACCAGTGAAAATAGTTGCATGTAATATCAAAACCATTTTTGAACTGGGCTTTAAGCCCAAAAACCTTTTCTCAAATCCATAAACCAATCCACGCAAACTTGCGCAATCACAATCTTATTTATGACATAAATTCATCAAATCCAATATCAGACCCATAATCCGAGTCAAAATCATGTTCAAACCCCGAGCCTTAGCTCGAAATATCAGTTTCACAGTTTTCTCGAAAATCGTGCCCAAAAGCATATAAAATAATATAATATTCCCAAAAATCCAGAAATCATCATATCGAAGTATCAATCATACCAAATCATTTCCAATCATATTATAAGGCATTTAAAACATATATGCATGCATTCAGGGTAGAAAACAAAAGTCCACTCACACACCGTCCAGATTGTTCCGTTTCGAGTCGTTCGCTTCCTTCCAATATCCTGGAAGTATTCGGGCCTGTCAAACAAGTAATATAAGATTACTAACTCGTTACATAATCTCCTGTACGAATTTCCTAATCGTTGGAATAAAATAATATTATTTTAAACGTAACCTATACGCTTCGGGTACACAAAACTACTCTCAGTTCATATCCGATTGACCCGAAACCAACGCTAATAGGTCCGTATCATCGAGACTATCAAAATTACTGTTGGACCCTTCCTCAGATTCCCAGCCACGCGCCCTCACGCGCCGCTGCAAGCGGCTGCGCGTGAAAGCCACGCGCCGTGAACAGTGCCTGCTACAGTAGCTCTCTCTCGCCCGTTTCTCTGGTATTCGGGTCTGCGACCCGCGATCAGACCCGACTTGACAGGACCCGTCCCAATCCCACCTGGGACCACCCGGGGACGTGACCCGCTCCCGTCTGACAATGACTCTAAACATACCAAGAGTACCCTTAAACAAAAACCGAAGACTCACATAGATAGATAATATACAAACACAGTGTTTAAAGTGATACTGTCAGACAAGGGAAAGTAAAATACAACATGTGAGCACACTAGTCAGAGTACATTTATTCGGTGCTCAACCTACCCACAAGTGGGTGTACAGGTGCACAGCTAGGCAAACTAAACCTCTGCCTCCTCCTCCGGATCCTCCTCCTCTATGGCCGTGTCAGGGTCTGGAGGGGTCAGTAAAACAAGGGTGAGTGGGCCAAAAATAACAGTTTAGAAATCAATTTAATCATAAAATAATCACAAGGTTTTACCCCTCCGTTTTCCAAATCTTGCATGCAGTGAAAACATAATATATAAACCAATGAACCACAATAATAATCGTAAGGTGAAACTAACATATCAGTGCACTGTAAAAACCCAACCCAAATGATGTCACGGTTCTAAGGCTACGCGTTGCCACTCAGGGTCTCACACCCGAGACTCTCTAGGTACATCAGCTCCCGGTATCCCGGTCACTGCCCGAGGTATATGAACATGCCTTCCTGAGAGTAAGCAGCCCAACGGGGGTCAACTCCACTCAGTCAGAGCCCCGTGACTACTCCAGGGTCCACCCAGGCCAACGACCCTCCCTGGAGGAGACAATATACACAGGTAGGAAAGTACAGTACAATAACAGTATAGTTTACCCTATGTCCCCCGGACATCCCAAACAAAATCCACATATAATCCAGACGGGTCTCATGCCCAAAACATTGTAATAACATATATAAGCAGTTTATAAGACTCATCAGTGGAAATAGTAAAACAGTTTATGCATGCAAGCCTTTTATAAATCAAACAGCCCACTCACACTCGGTCCTTGCTGCTCAACGATCTCTATAAACCTGTATTAGTATTCCTGAGGGTTACTTAAGGACCCTACAATAACAATACCAAGACCCTAGAACAGATCCGCCTCAAAAACGCGTCCCGGGCACTAGTCCCGGTGCTTCAAACCCCCTTTTGACCAACTTAACGATCTTCGATCGACACGAAACCACCGCCATTGGATCCGTATCGTCGAAACCTTGAAAATGGTACCGGCCCCACCAAAATTACTGTTCACACGCGCCCCCACGCGCCTGGTCAACGCGTGGGTCAACGCTGCTACAGTACCGCTGACGTCAGCAGTGACGTCATGCTGACGTCAGCATGACGTCATCACTGACACTTGTCAGGTGACACGTGGCACGTTCTGATTGGTCCCTGGTCTGACAACATCTGACAGGATGACGTCATCATGACGTCAGAAGTGACGTCAGCATGATGACGTCATCATGCTACAGTACCGGGTCGACCCGTTTGATTGGAACCGGGTCGCCGTCGACCCACGGTTTGACCCGATTCCATCACACAATTCCGGCCACCATTTTCGACGGGGTTGATCCCTATGGGATCGTCTAGGTCTGTCCTACGGTTCTACAACCTCAAAACACGAAGAAAGTGGAAGAAAACTCACCAGAATATCTCTGAAACTCACGGTCACGGTCCGGTTGTCTTCTCCGGTGATCCACGGCGTCTCCGTCGTCCAACCCGGTCCCAAACGACTCGTCACTCACCCTAGGACCTGTCTAACACCTAACAATCCATTTCTAAGCATTAAACACGATCGGGTCGAACAGGGAAGGAAAACGGGCATATCGGGTTTTGGGTCTTACCGCCGCCGTCACGCCGCCGTGGCCCTCGCCGTCGTCCAGTTAGGCTCCTAGAATCCCCACGGTGCAGACTGGAGCTCCTCCCGCGTCGAGGTGAGGTGGTTATGGAGGTTTGCTTCCGGGATCGGTTTCCTTGAGGTTTTCGGGTCGAGTTTTGGACGGGATTTTCAGGGCTGGGAAGAGGGGTGGTGGCTGCCGGTGATGCTCGGGGATGATGAGTAGATGATGGTGATGCAGCTGGTGATCGGCTGGTGGTGTGAGAGGGGCTGGTTCGATCGTCTTGGTCGAGAGAAAAGGGGAAGAAAAGCACGGTTTGTGAAGGGGGATGAATGTGTGTGTTTGTGTGTTTGTAAGAAAGAGCAGAAAACAGAACGTGCATGAAGCAGAAAAACAGGGAAAATGAAGGGCCAAGATGCAGTTGAGTAGATGATCCAACGGCTAGGGTGAATTGGAGGGAAAAGAAATAATATAAAAATTGATTAAATAGTGTTAATAGCTTTATTGGAATAGTAAGCCTTTGGATGGGTGACACTTGTCACCAATCCATCGGTTCGATTTAAATATTAATTTGGCACGGATTCCCGTAATTAATTAATATTTTATTCCGTTGTTCTCGGTTCGTAAATCCCGCTAAAACGCTTCCTTGACCATAACTTCTTCATACGAACTCCGATTTCGGCGTGCCGCCTGTCTACGGATTCGTGACGTCCCGATCTACGTCTTAGTCATGGGTCAAAGTCCAAATTATTTCCCGAGAAAAAGTCAAAGTTTCCCCCCAAGGGTAAAACAGTCTTTTTACATTAAACTATTATTATTTTCGGTTCGGGTCGTTACACGACTTGATTTCCTTCAATTCCAACTCAATTTCTTCCGTTCTTTCATTCATTACTATCAGTTCAATCTAACTTACGGTTCTGTAACGTCAATTTAAACAATTAAACTCTAAAACTCCTTGACTCACGAAGAACACTCATCGGATCCCAATTCGGGTTTGTCCTCAAATCGACCTGTTTCCTTCAATTTTTCATACCAGAAGCATCATAGGATTATAATGAACACGAAATCGAGATCAATTTCATGAAATTTTACCTCTAAGTACCTCGACTCAAGCTCGATTTTCCAAAATAGTTGTGGGGTTTGTTCGTCACGGTTTCTCCACCAATTTCCTTCCCAATTAATTCAGTTTGATTCGTCTTGTTCCCAGAAAGCTCAATCTCGCCTCAATTACGATCAAAATCGTCCAAAAAACCAGAATCGAAAATCATGGTGTTGGGCGATTTTTCGGGTTTTCTCAATATGGTATCCCTTGGGTTTGGGTCGGTTTCCTTTCCGTTTTTCACTCTTGAATTGAGTTAATTACTTGCTCAATTTCTCTGGTTGCAACAGAATTCGATCAAGGTGAAGGATGAAGTCCTCTGTTCAGTGTTTGAAGATTGGTCGTGTACGGTTACTGTTCATCAGTTAACAATCCCATTTATTTGTTAACTTCAATTAACTAATTAATTTATGCCACTAATCATCAATAACAAGTGACACTTGTCACTTGATAAAAGATATGAGTCATTTGCTGAAATGAATCCGCACTTAAGGTGAGGTGATAAGCATCTCATTCACCGTTAATCACAATTCACATAAAATTACTATTTTACCCTTGTGGTTAAAAATGACCATTTTGCCCATGAACTTCCCAGACCCATAACTTCCTCATACGAGCTCTGTTTTCGACGTGCCACCTGTCTACGGATTCAGCGTTCCGAGACCTACACAACGGTACTCGAGAAATGTGCAAAAAGTATTTTAAACAAAAAGTCAACTTTTAGCCATAAGTCATCAAGGGTAAAAACGTCATTTTCACATTATTTTAATATTTTACAATTTTTGGATTTTTCGGGGCGTTACACGAAACCAATCTCAAAATGTTCGTTACATCGAATACATAAATAGTTATGTTGACAACATCCCCAAAATGACATCCACGTGCCGCCAAGTACCGGCGCAAGTGGCTGCTCGTGAAACCCACGCGCGGCAGCACTGTTCATCATCAAGCTTGGGTGAACCCGGTTCACCTGGTTTTTTTGTTCGACTGATCCTGCTGTTTCTCAGCCAATATCCAACCATTTTCCATTCTTTTAATTCCTAAAGGTTCCTAATCTCCTTCCCGAACAATTTACCTCCTTAAAACTCAGGAAAAACAATTGAAACGAACCTTCAAAGATCAGCCATGGTGACTGTCCCTGTAACTAGCTTCTGCCATCGACTCTGGCCACTCCAATCCTCGAATCGGGCACCAATCGACTCCCCTGAGTCCTAGGAACATGACCCAATCATCAGCCCCGATCAAAAAGCCTTAAAAACTAACTTTCGAAATTCAACCCCAAAACGTACCCTTTTTGTGATCTCCGGCCACCGTCCACGACTGCTCGAACTGTGAGCATCACCGACATCCTCTCATTGTACTCTTCCATTTGTGTTCACAGTCCAAGGGCTTTAGGTGAGGTTTGGAGGGTTGTGGCTGGGTTGAAGTTCGGGCAGTTTGAAAGAAAATGGAGAAGACGACCCGCGGGGAAGAAGAGAGAGAATTGAGTGTTTTCTCTTTAATCAATTAATTAATTAAATAATCCAAAAGTCACCAATTGGAATCAAGATCCATATTTTAGGGTTACCCACCAATGGGATGAGTGACACTTGTCACTCATCCAAGGGCCCCACAAAAAATATCTACCCAATCCAATTCAATTAATAATATATTCGATTCCCGAGCCGTAAATCCCCGATTTCGTTTCCGTGACCATAACTTCTTCGTTCGACGTCCGATTTTGGCGTGCCGCTTGTCTACGGACTCGTGACGTCCCGATCTACGTCCCGGTCATCGGTCCTCGTGCGTTTGACTCCGTGAGTCAAAAGTCAACATTTTGCCCCTTTTCAACCAATTTACCAAAATACCCCCGAACTTCCGAACATCATCACTTTTCCCTCGAATGTTGGAATCAGACGTGCCACTATCCATGAACTTGTGACATCCCGAACTACGTCACAGTCATCGGTCAAAGTCCATTTGACCGCTCGAACTAAAAGTGAATATTTTGCCCACGCATAGGGGCAAAATGGTCATTTTGCACATTTCGTCCTATTTCCCCCATCTAATCCCAGATTAGTCATTCTAAATCATAATTAATTAATATTTAATCCTGAAATTCGGGGTGGGTCGTTACACGGAGTTTCATAGGGTTGGTTGGATATTACAGGCGTTTTGTAAAGGGTTTCTCTACCATAGCTGCTCCGTTAACCTGTGTGACTAGGAAAGGGGTTAAGTTCATTTGGAATGAACACTACGAACGGAGTTTACTGGATTAAAGAGACGGTTGACTTCTGCACTAGTGTTAGCTCTTCCAGATGACAGTGGGGAGTTCAAGGTATACAGTGATGCTTCGTTGTAAGGATTGGGTTGCATATTGATGCAACACGGGAGAATCATCGCCTATACCTCTCGACAGTTAAAACCACAAATTAGTCAAACTACCCCACA
Source organism: Prinsepia uniflora (assembly GCA_032719365.1). NCBI lineage: Eukaryota > Viridiplantae > Streptophyta > Magnoliopsida > Rosales > Rosaceae > Prinsepia > Prinsepia uniflora. The sequence continues at coordinate 45,776,277 of CM064865.1, read as the reverse complement.
CATGATTTAGAGTTGGCAGAAAAGGTACATGCCCTAAAGATCTGGAGACTATCTATACCGAGAGATGACATGATCCATCCCCAATCCCTCGGGATTAAGGGCTAAGTCATGCTCCTGTCTAACTTAGGCGTGACATGAAGGCTAAACCGACATCCAACCTCCATGTAATACGTAAGCCAAACAAGGGATTCCCAAACGAACCGTCCAAAAACTTCCGGACTTCCCAGTGCTCTCGAAATCTACTGTGGATCGCATGTGTGATGTCTCCATCTCTCGAACAACAGCCAGCATCGCGACAACCTGGAGGGTATCGGAAAACATAAAAAGACTGTGAGTGGACAAAAAGAAATAGTAAGTTCAGAAAATAGTTTATCAGAAAGACATTTATACCCTCCATTTAAAAACTAATGCATGCATATAAAACGCATTCCATAAAACCATTCCATAGCCGAGATAAGAAAACCATTATTGAAAACTAGAATCATTTCCTTTTCTCAACTCCATAATTCAAATCCAGGGCCTCAGTCCAAAATCATAAATCTTCATCAAGTACAGGAACTTAGCCCAAAACTCATCAAAACCAAATCATCCGGGCCAATGCCCAAAACATCTGGAAACAAGTGAAAACCCAGTGAAAAACATCAATCATGCAAGTTGCTGGATCTCAAGTGCGCACGAGTCTTTAAACTCAAAACACATGGGCATAATAAGGCCTTCCCCGGATATCAACGAGTCTTTAAACTCAAAACACAATCAACAGGCCTCAGGGGATATCACAATAACCGAGTCTTTAAACTCAAAACATATACCGAGTCTTTAAACTCAAAACATATCAATCCAGGGCACTCCCCCGTCAATCAACCGAGTCTTTAAACTCAAAACCAGATCCAGCCGTTTTCTTTTTTCCGGGTCTTTAAACCCAAAACCATTTTTCAACGGGTCTTTAAACCCAAAACCAAGTGAAAACCAAAGAAAATCCATATCTGAATTCCCAATAATGATTTCGTAAGCCTGCATCCGGAATCATCATCCCGAACCCAAATCCAGAATTTCTCTTTCAAGTTTCAAAACCGAATCAAGAATCATCTTTTCAAAATCCGATTCCAAAATCGAAATCTCATTTATCGAAATCACATGAACAGGGCTTCAAGCCCGAAATCACTTTTCCAAAATCCATCATAAACCATTGAAATCAAATCATATTTCAAATCCCAAAATCAAATCATAAAAAACATAGCATAAAACCATATTTCATAAAACGTGGACTCGCTTAAATATCTCGAAATACGTGCAAAATCGTAAATCGCCAAGATCAAATCATAAACATAGAAATCACATATATAAAACATATAAAAACATATATGAATGCATCAAAAATTCGAAAGCAAAGTCCACTCATAGACCATTAGCGTCGCTGCCTCGATACGCGTGCACTTATGCTTTCCCGGCAAATCCACTATCACCGGATTTCCCGATCCTGTCCCATAATAAGGTTACTAACTACTTCATTAAGCTTCTACTAAGTCCCCGTAATTTTCTCAAAATTTTAACTATTTTTAACCGAGCCCTAAAACCTTCGGACATCCCGAAACATATCGAGAAGATGTCTGATCGCCTCGAAACCAGTGCCAAAATGTGTGTTACATCGATTACATCATTTCACATGTGGAACACTTCCCCATCAGAGGTACCATGCGCCCTCACGCGCCGCCCAAACGGGCTGCTCGTGAGCCTCATGCGCTTTACTGTTCATTATCTTCTTCCTCTCGCTGGACCAGTCTGAACCTGTTCGAACCAGCCTGGTTCGACCGAACCGGCGCATGCGGTTTTGTACCATTTTTTCATCTTTTTCATTCGTTTTAATCCCAATAGCTTCGTCCTCTTTAGCCTAATCGATATAACTAAGAAAAACATGAGCTTAAAACGTGTTTCGTACCTGCCAAAATCAAAGTACGATTTTGAATTTTCCTCTTCCCTATCTTTGAGACTCAGGCCACCTCCTTCCTTGCTTCTACTCCCAACACTTCCTGGAACCCCTAGAAACACCTTCCAATCATCACAACCTCTCAACAGCCATCAATTCTCAACTTACCATAATCGATTTCAAACTAAGATTTTCAGAAAAATGACCTTACCTCCACCGTCGCCCTATGTTGTGGCCACCACCAGTTTCACCTCATGATGCTTAATATATAAGCACACAAATTAAACCCTCTTGTGACAATTGTAGTAAAGCATGTAAGTGGGGATCGTTCTAGACCGGGGATTATGAGGGATTGCTAAAAACTTGACAACTGACTTAAAAACGTAAAAACAAAGTTTAAAACACTAATCTTGACTCAAAGAATGCAAAACTAAAGTTTAAAACACTAAAACAAACCAAAAACTCAAAACACCAACCAAAAGACTCAAAACTGCCTTAAAAACACTTTCTGGGCAGTTTCGAACACCTAACACTAATTTGGACCAAATTGGGTTTATAACTTGAATCAAAACACTTAAAAACACAAAGTAAAACACTTACTAACTAATATGACACTTCGAAATAAAGGGGGACTTGGTTTTGACGAATTTGAAAAAAAAAAGAAAACAGATTGTAATCAAAACAGATTGTAAAACGAATTTGGATGAAACTATGGATGGAAGGTTAGCTAGAGGGTTCTTCTCCACACATGACGTACTTGCACATAAACCAATTTCCAGTTGTTCTTTCGATAAATCATGGAACTCAACACCCCAGGTTAATTAGGTCCGCTTAAATTAACCTTCAAGTTCTCCTTAAGTTATTGAATTGGATGGGAAAGCGAATACAACAATTCAACACATTCTTCAAAAGTCCTTTACGTGAAAAGCACAATAAAGATACAATCAAAGATCATTAAGCAATAAGAGAACTATAAGTATTGGCGAGGCATTCGTACTATGATGAGCATGAAACTCGTGCCAAGAATTCATTTAACGCTATCGTTTATAAGCGGCCTCCACTACTTGTGAATATAAGATTGTAACTATTAGGTGAAACTCCCTTATACTCTAGCATCATATTCATGCATGAAAACTAAGCGTGCACTCTTAATAAACATACACGAATAAGTTATCAATCAAGCAGTTAAACGAATTGGATTCACAACTTATGAAATCACAACTAAAGGTAATCAATTCATATTGCAAGTATGTACATGGTTTCGAATCACCCCCTAACTAAGAGGGGTTTAGTTCCTCATACTCACAACACAGAGATTATTGAATTGAAACATTGAAAATAAAAGAAAGAAAACACCTAAACGTTCCAGCAATCCTCAATTGAATAGCAAACACATTCAAGGCACTCCTCCCTCCTCTTTGCTGCGGTACAAGGGATGGTGGTGAGTTGTGGTGGTTATGGATGATGTAGAACGGTGGAAAAGTGTCTAGGATGGGTGTATGGCACAGAAAGGAAGGTTTTTGGGTCAGAAAATATGGAGATTGGTGAAGGATGGTGGCTGCAGAGAATGGGTGAAGTTTTCTGGCGTGAATGGTGAGAGAATGGTTGAGTCCGTCCTTGAGAGAATGGAATGGTGCTGAATAAATATCCCTAGGGTGCGGCCAAACAGATTTTATTTAAAGGGAAAGTAATCTCATCCCTCTTAATTTCTGGAACAATTTAGGAAAACAAATCAAGAGAGAAAAAGGCAATTAAAATCAGAAATTAAGAAAGAGCAGGAAATGGGGGATGTGGCAAAGAATTTGGAAAAGAGTTTTGGGAAATTAAAACCCCCAACTTAATTAGATTAACAGAAATTAAGTCAAATATTCTTGAAAAAGGAAAACAAATCAGGAAATTAAAGAAAATAGGTTAGTTGGCTTAAGATCAGAAATTAGGAAAGATGGGCCTCCCTTGCACGGCAAGGACTTTAGGATTGGTTTAGGCTTCTAGAACAACCAATTAAGTGTCCTAAAATGTTTTGGAATCCTTTTGTGGCTGGAACTTAGGTGAATTAGGATTAGGAAAGTTTAGAGCCAAAAATAGAAACTCCCAAGAATGGAACCCTCCAACAATAAAAACCTTCAAGAATAGAAACTTGGTTTCTAAATCTGGACTATTTGTTCTTCATTTCATTTCTTCACTCACTCCTAGCCTCCTTTGGTCTTTAATTTCGTCCATTCCTTTTCTCCAAGCATGTGATATCCATTCCAAGCGCAATTATGCTCGAAAAGACTCCAAAATGCACCTTCTTGCACACTTTGCCCATAGAACCTGAAAACACATGAAATTGGCTTAAAAGACTAAAATAACTAAGAACTAACAACGTAAATGCACAAGAACAAGCTAACTAAGTCGCATAAATAGCTCATATCAAATTCCCTCACACTTAGCTTTTGCTAGTCCTCGAGCAAAACAAAATAAACAAAAAAACCAAAACGAAACAAAACAAACAAAACACAACCTATCCTTCCAACATTTACCTCAGGGATTTCCAATGCATATGACATGTTAAAAATCATCATTCCCACAGAGTTTAGTCATCTTTACACTTGAGCACATACTTAATCACCATCACCACTTACTAGTTCGCAATTAACCAATTAAAACGATGTTTTGAATGTAGTAACATGCCTTAGAGAATTTGCTCAATTCCTTACAAGATAAACACTCAATTTTCACTCAGATTTTCTAACTACACACCCTACACTAGGTATATGTGAGAAGATTGATGTAAACATGAAAACAAACACTCACATATGTTATAACAAAGAAATCAATTTCTGGAGTTATTAAGAATGTTTAGATATGATCTCATGAATGGAATGCTACTACTTAGATACGAGAACCAGTGACACCATTTTCTCATACTAAATTCAAACTCCACAAAATGAAACACATAACACTCAAGATTGAAGTCAAGGGTTGTAACGAGGCTTGGGGTAGTGGCTAACAAGGAAAGGATAGGGATAACAAACGTTCTTAAAGCGATAGCAAGCAAAGTAATGAAATTGAAACTTAGAATTCACTTAGATTGCAGAAATCGTCTTTTAAACACAGAGGGCAGATTCAAGCAACGCTTAGGGCCGAATTCAATGTTTTGGACCTTTTCTTCAACAAACAACACTTTAGAACTTTTTTTCATATCTTTTCCAACACTTTTTCATTCTTTTCACACACTTCTCTTCTTCTTTTTCTTTTTCTACGAATTTCCTTTATTTTTCTTTTATACCCGTGCCTTATTAAGGAATTTGGCACACACACACAAGAATTACTTCCCCCACACTTGTTTTCTACAATACATTGATCAAAAGGAATTCATTTTGATTCATGCTTTACTATGCTTCAAGAACAAAGGTATGGATGGTCCTAATCTAAGCTAGGTGAGGATAGTGTGGGTTCATAAAGAACATAGGCTAACAAAGCTCAACGGGGTTAACTTAAACATAAAATGATGTAGGATACACGGCAGTTTGGCTTTGGTGGTGGACACTACACAACTTCATCTTGAATATGTGTTATGCAAAACGATAGCATGCTTTGAATGAAATGGGCATGAGTTCTAGCATTTGGAACTAAGTGATGAGATGCCTTCTAAGTAGTAACCACGTGCACAATTTGCACTTCTGTTTTAAAATTAGTGAAGCGGTTACCAAAGGTTCCACAGCCATCTAGAGAGGGACACCTGTCAAAAATCTGGTGGTCACAGCATCCAAAACAGCCAAGTGTCCCATATTTACTAGGCACCAATCCCAAGGCAGCCAATGGACCAAAATGCCATAAAGGAAAAATTACCATTTTTCCCCTCGCACATTTCGACCAAAATCCAAGCCGTCCGAAATCCAATGACCACGTGCTGCCTATCGTTGTACTCAGGGGATCGATACCTACCTAACGGTCCTCGAATTACGTGAAATTGCCCCTTTTTAACTAAATTACTAAATTACCCTTGAACTACCGAACCTCATAACTTCCTCCTCGGATGTCGGAATCGGACGTGCCACCTGTCTATGAACTCGTAACGTCTCGAACTATGTCACATTCATCGATCAAAGTCCGATTGACCGCTCGAACCAAAATTCAACCGTTCGCCCAATTTCAGGGGAAAAATCGTCATTTCGCACCGTCCGTCCGAAAGAATCCAACTAATCACCGATTAACTTCACTAATCTGTCATTAACCACTAATCTAATCCCGGTTTCATAGACCATCAGTGTTTGAAATACCTTTCAGTCAGAAGGAACTGAATTTGAGGTAAAGACAATGGTTGGAGTTGATAAAGGACTAGGATTGTACAATCGAGTATCATCCTGGGAAGGCAAATGTAGTGGCAGACGCTTTGAACAGGAGGTCTGCGAGTTTGGTAGCTTATCTGAGGATGGTATATTTGCCTTTGTTAGTGGAGCTCCGACGAGCAGGAGTTATGCTCAAAATGGATGATGAGGAAGCTCTATTAGCTAACTTCCATATGAGACCCATTTTGATTGACCAGATTATAGAGGCTCAACTTCAAGATCCTACTTTCTATGTTATGAGGATAGAAGTTGAAGTAGGTGACCGGCAGGATTTCACTATTCGAAGTGATGGAGCATAACTTAAATAGGTTTGTCTGTGTGTGCTTGCAGATACAGAGTTGAGGACCGAGATTATAGAGAAGGCCCATAGTTTAGCATATACAATGCATCTAGGAGGAACAAAGATGTATCGTACACTTAAGGATCACTATTGGTGGGCTAGGATAAAGAGAGAGATCACGGAGTATGTTGGTAGATGCTTGACTTGCCAACAGGTAAATGCTGAAAGGAAATCATCGTATAGAGCTTTACAGCCACTTCCGATCCCTGAGTGTAAATGAGATCACATCACCATGGACTTCGTGTTTAAGTTTCCTAAGACACATAGCAGTTTTGATCGGGTACGGGGCTTATGGAGGACGTGTATGGTTACACGAGAACACCTGAGTAGAGGGACGTATCAGATTCCACAGTTGGTTGTGGAATTAGGTTGGTTTGAATTTTGAGGACTAAATTATTTAAGGAGGGAAGGTTGTAACGACCCGTCATGAATTTCGGAATTAGATTAGTAACTAATTAAGGATTAGTGAGGTTAATTGGTGATTAGTTGAGCGAAATCAGACGAACGATGCAAAATGACCGTTTTGCCCCTAGTCGTGGGTAAAATGTTGAATTTTGACCCAAGAGGTCCGATGGCAGAGGGCCGAGAACCGTTATGTAGATCGGGTCGATACGAATTCGTAGACAGGTGGCACGTCGAAATCGGACGTTCGACGGGGAAGTTATGGTTCACGGAAGTCTCGGGTCACTATTGCACGTTTTACGAAACGGGAAGCTTTTGTCCTCAAGTGGGCCCAGATATTTTAGGAAGGCTCAATAGATGAGTGACAAGTGTCACTCATCCATTGCCCATTGAGATTGTATTCATGCATTTACCATTCCTTGGTTCGTGCAAAACCAAACCCGATCTCACCCTTGAAACCAAATCCATATCCCTTGCCTTTTGATTCTATAAGAGGCTAGGAGAGGAGGGAGGATGAGTTGTGATGGTGGTGATGACAAAGGCCACCGTGGGCGGCGTCGATGGCCCAGGAAAATAGGTAACCCGATGGCTCCCTTTTTCATTTCATATATACAATTTCAGGTTTTGGTCATTAGGGATGGTTTCTAGTGTTTGGGGGATGTTTATTGAGTTGGTAGGAAGGTTTAGAGGGTGGTTTGGATGGTGGGAAGTGGCTGAGCCACCCTGGGTTTGAATGGGAAAAATGGACTGTGAAAGGGAGCTTTGAGTGGGTCGGTTTTTAAGGGTTTTTGTTAGTTCACTTCACATAGTTAGGTTACTAGGATGAAAATAGGAAGATTGGAATCAATTTGGAAGTAAACGGACCAGATTTGAGGGAGATAACATGCTGGACCGGTCACACCGATCGAACCTGACCAAAAACCAGCAGACCGGTTCAGACCCGGTTTGCCGAAGGAAGAAGACAGCTACAGTGCCCGACGCGTGGATCCCATGCGCAGGGACTTCAGGCCACGCGTGTGGGCCACATTTTGGGGATGCTTCCAACACACGAAATTATCTATTCGATATAACGAACATTTTGGGACTGGTTTCGTGTCGAGCGGACATCGTTTCGATATGTTTCGGGGTGTCTGAGGGTTTAGGATCGAGTTTAAAAATAGTTAAAAATTTTGGAAAATTACAGGGCTTTAGTGAGACGTTAATAAGGTAGTTAGTAACCCTCTAAAGTGATTTGGACAGGTTTGGGAGTCCCGGTGATGGTGTTTGGCCCGAGAGAGCCGTATAACACGCGTATCTAGGCGACAGCTCGGACGGTCTATGAGTGGACCTTGTTTTCTAAATTAATGCATGCATAAATTTTTATTATATGTTTTAATACATGTTTTGTGATGCCATGAGTGTCTTTGTGTGTGTTTACATATTGGAACGTATCTCGAGGATTCAACCTTATACGGTGCCTATACAGGTTTGTATTTCCACGATGGTTTGAATGAAATGGTTTTGGATTTAAAAAGGTATAAACTCTGGCATGAGTCCCATTTGTTTTTTTTCCCGGGCATGTAGCCCTATTGATGACCTACGAGTTCGAGTCATGGTCGCGGTGAGTGCTTTGTGAACGACGACGTACGATACGACGCTCGCCTCTGGACTGGGAAGTGTTCCTTCCAGAGAAGTCACGATGCATGTTCCATTGTCGAGCAACCACAAGAGGCTCGACTTCATAGTGCTGACGGTTCAGGATATCTATCGGAGATGAGTGCACCATGATCTAGTAGTGGTCGCGTCGGTTGATTCGTTCACGGCGACATAATAGGATTGAGGGCGGTTCTGGACGGATGGTTGCACGCATCACTACGATCGGAATACTGACCCTGAGATATTTGTAATGATGCCCAGTTGAGTCATGAGTTCGGGCTTGAGGCCCAGTTACTTTACGTTCATGATTTCGCGTCGAGGACCCTAAATGGATTTCCAGATTCATGACGGTTTATAGGGACGGGGCATGAATCCCTTGAAAGGTTTTAAGAATGCATTCGATATATATATTTGTATACCTTCCTTATTTGGAATGTCTCCTCCAGGGAGAGTCGTTGGCCTAGGTGGACTCCTAAGTAGTCACGGAGCACTAACTGAGTGGAGTCGCCTCCGTTGGGTACCTTACTCTCAAGAAGGCTTATGAATTATAACCCCAGGGAGGGTCATTGATCTGTGAACATTGACCTGGGTGGACCCTGAGGAGACTTGGGCTTTGAGACCCCGGGTAGCACGCGCATAGCTTTAGAAACCGTGACTTGATTGGTTATGTGATTTATATGTATATGTTATATGATATATGATGTACTGGTTTTGGGCTGAGTCCCACATGGATTTGGACAGTGGTCCGTATGATTAGTTTCAATTACGATTTTGGGCCAAGGCCCTATTGGTTTGATAAATTGGTTTTCGAATGCATGCATGTTTTTTTAGTGAAAGGTACAAATGTCTTTATGAAAATGTTTTTATAAACTATTGTTTTATCCACTCACAAATTTTAAATGTTTTGACTGCCTTCAGGTTGATCAAGGATACGGGCTGTAGCAGAGACTGAGACATCACATACCTCCTCCGGATCCTAGCGTACTCGGAAGCTCCAAGCGGGCTAAAGTCAGAATTTCCCTTCCGTGTCAGACGGGATCAGGAATTTCCCGTGTTAATACCGGGGGGATTGGGACGGGTCCTGATAGGTGGTATCAGAGTAGGGTTGCTCATGTTACTCTGAGTTCCAGAGCAAGTTTTGCTCTCAGAGTGAAGCGCAGGTCAAGGATGTAATGTCTCTATGGGCTGCAGTTCGTTATCAACCTGATAGTTAGGATGCAATACGATAGTTAGTAGGATTGAATCGTAGATCGTCTTGGTTCGGCGCTCGATGCTGGTGTTTCCATAGTTATATCGTGGTTGGCAATGTGGGGCCCTACGGAGTTGTTAGTATAGGCGATTGATTCCGTTGGATGCGGAGCTTCGATAGCGATGTCTAGTGGTTAGGTCTGTACGAGTCTGTGGCAGGCACTACTACTGAGAGCGGTAATAGTTACGGTTGTTGGGAATCGGGGACGTTTCCTTTTCTCGTATGAGTTGTTAGGGTGATTGTACCTATAGTAGTTGGGTATGAGGGAGGGAGAGTTACTCCAATTTGAGCAGTGGTACGGGATCGTTGCTCTGTATGAGCAAAGATCCAAGGTCGTCTATTTCGCACACTGGATGCTGGTGTTGGTACTGGTGCTAGTGTTGGTGCTGGTATCGGTGATTGTGATGACGATGAGTCACGAGTCGGGATGTGACTCCGTCGAGATGGGCATATGTTCGGTATTTGTGGTTTGGGAGTGGATCACGGATAGTGATGGGGTGGATTGGATCCAGTAGTAGTTGAGACGTGATGATTGAGTACTGTCATGGGGATTAGCGACCGGTTGGTCAGAGTTGGTTAGAATTAGTCAGAATTGGTCAAAGTTGGATTAGGTTGATTAAAGGTACGAGATGCGAGTGTTGGAGGCCGTTTATGCACATCCATAAATAGTATACAAGGTTTAACCTTGAGTCGTGGGAATTCCACTCGGAGTGAGTGTACCTACGTAAACGGTAGTCATGGACGATGTTGTCCAGATGAACTGAGGACTTAGGAGTCCATTTCGGATTGGGTTGGTTGACTGCGATTAACCATACCTCCTGAGTTTCGGGTAAGCTTGTTGGAGGAGAAATTTGATTGTGAGAAATAGAATGGATCCTTACAGTAGTTATCGACCATCGTCGTTGGTCGGAAGGTTGGTAGCATACCTATTTCCAACATGGTTGCAACTACTCTCGACTTAGAAGCCGATGAAGGAGACTTCTCGTTTTCTGCTCTTTAGCAGATGATGCTGGGTGTCGACGGATGACATAGGATGAACTTTGATGTCATCATCTTGGATTCTCCTTCATACTTCCCTAGGTGGGATGACGATGAGTGTTTTGACAGCTAAAGTGTTCAATGAGGGTGTAAGAAACGAACACCTAGGTTGTGGGTCAAATTTGAGTGATTTGGAGAGCATAAAGTATTTGGCGTCATTGGATGTGACAAGTGAGTGTCCAAGGTAAGTATGGACCGAGGTGATTGTGGCGAGCTTGAGGTGAGTGACCGAGGTCTAGTAATCAGTAGGGTGAATTGCCTTGCTGATTATGCTAAACCAGAATCAGAGGAAATAATATTGTGAGACAGTTGAAGAATCTTTAGAATGGTTGTGGACTGATAGGCGAGACGTCGACATTCATCTCGAGTAGGGCTTACGAGCCGACGTGAAGTTCTCGAGGGTGAGTTGGAGCTTTTTAAGCTCCGGTGGTAGTGCATACCGATGGGTACGGGGCTTATGGCAGACGTGTATGGTTACACGAGAACGCCTGAGTAGAGAGACGTATTGGATTCCACAGTTGGTTGTGGAATTAGGTCGATTTGAATTTCGAGGATGAAATTATTTATGGAGGGAAGGTTGTAATGACCCATCCTGAATTCCAGGATTAGTTTAGTGACTAATCAAGGATTAGTGAGGTTAATCGGTGATTAGTTGAGCAAAATTGGACGAACGATGCAAAATGACCATTTTGTCCCTGGTCGTGGGCAAAATGTTGACTTTTGACCCGGGAGGTCCGATGGCCGAGGACTGTTATGGTTCAAGATATCAATCGGTGATGAGTGTACCATGATCTAGTGGTGGTCGTCTCGGTTGATTCGTTCACGGTGACATACCAGGATTGAGGGCAGCCCTGGACGGATGGTTGCACACATCACTATGATTGGAATCGTGACTGACCCTAAGATATCGGGTGCGATTCCCAGTTGAGTCATGAGTTCGGGCTTGAGGCCTAGTTACTTTACGTTTATGATTTCGGGTCGAGGACCCTAAATGGATTTCCTAACTCATGACGGTTTATGGGAACCGGGTGTAACAACCCATCCCAAATTATCGAGATTAACTAAGAATTAATGACGGATTAGCCTCTTTAATCGAGAATTAGATGAGGATTAACGGACGTTCAGGGCGAAATGACGAGTTTGCCCCTAGAATGGGAGAAACATTTACCCTTCGTTCAGGCTATCAAATGGACTTTGGCTGATGACTGTGACCTAGTACGGGACGTCACGAGTTCATAGACATGTGGTACGTCAGATTTCGAAGTTCGAGGAGAAAGTTATGACGTTCGGATGTTCGGGGGTATTTTGGCAATTTGATTGAAAATGAGTAGAAAGTTGACTTTTGACTCGGAAGGTCTGATGGCCAAGGGCTGAGGACCGTTACGTAGATCACGTCGATACGAATCCGTAGGCAGGTGGTACATCGAATTCGGACGTTCGATGAGAAAGTTACGGTTTACAGAAGTTCGAACGTACTATTGCATGAATTAGGAAAGGAATGCCTTTTTGGAATTATATGGGCCCAAATATTTTGGGGCAGGCCCAATGGATGAATGACACTTGTCATCCATCCATTGCCCACCCCACTTTCATTCATGCATATCACCACATTCTTTTTTCATCCAAATCCAAAACCCGATCTCATCCCTTCCCCATCAAACCATCCCCCCAATCCTTTCCCTCACCTGATTCAATCCAAGAAGGAGACAGAGAGTGGCTGTTAAGCTGAGGACGGCGTGGAGGTGGCCAGGCCACCGTGCACGGTGGAGAGAAAGTAAGAGCTCGGTTTTGATTTTTGAATCCAATATTTCGATTAGGACATTATGGATGGTTTTGGATGTTTGGATAGTGTTAAATGGTTTGTTAGAAGGGTATAGAGGAGTGTTTGGAGGGTGGTTCACGGCTGAAGAACCCAGGGAGGAAACTGGGCATGTAAACCGTGAGGGAAGAAATCAAACCATTGGGTTTTAGGTGTTTTCCTTATGGTTTCATGATTTGAATAGGTAGGAAATGAGAAAATAGGAAGAATGGAATTGAAAAGGAAGAAATTGGATGAAAAATGAAGAGAGGAGAGCCTTGGACCGGTCACACCGGTCTAGGCAGACTGGCTGCACAGAATGAACCGGGCCGGTCGGTTCGGACTTGCCTAGCCAGTCGGTTGGCCACTTCAGGCAGAGCGTGTGGGTGCGTGGGCCACCTTTTGGGGGTGGTTCCAAAATGTGAAATCATCTATTCGATGTAACGAACATTTTGCGACTAGTTTCGAGTCGATCGGACATTGTCTCGATATAGTTCGGGTTGTTCGAAGGTTTCAGAGCGCCTTTAAAAATAGTTAAACATTCTGAAAAATTACGGGGCTTTAGTGGGGGATTATTTAAGTAGTTAGTAACCCTCTAAATTAATTTGGACAGGCTCGGGAACCCCGGAGCCGACGATTGGCCCGAGAGAGGCTTATGGCATGCGTATCGAGGTGCTACTTCGGACGGTCTGTGAGTGGACCTTTCTTTCTAAATTGATGCATGCATAAATGTTTTATAAGTGTTTTAATACATGTTTTGTGATTCCATGAGTGCATTTGTTTGTGGTAGCCTATGATTTACGTATTTGCACGTATTTCGAGATTTCTGATTTTATACGATGCTTATATGTGTTAGGTTTTCAATGAGGGTTTAATGAATTGGTTTTGGATTTGAAAATATGAACTCGGGAATGAGACCCATTTTTACAAACTCTCAAACTTGGAGTCCATTTGATTTGACGAAGAATCGGACCGAGAGTCCATTTGAGTTATACGATCGGGCCGAGGGACCCATTGGTTTACGAGTTCGGGCATGAGGTCCAGTTGGTTGTAATCTCGGGCTTGAGGCCCCTTTGACTGTAGTATCGGGCTTGAGGCCCTGTTGGTTGTAAAATCGGGTTGAGGCCCCGTTGACTTATGGTTTCGGGCTTGAGGCCCTGTTAGTTGTGATATCGGGCTGGAGTCCGAGTTGATTGTGAAATCAGGATTAAGTCCTAGTTCGGTTTAGAAATGAAAATTCGGGCATGAGACCCTATTGAACTGTGGATATAGGCCGAGGCCTGTGAAAGTGAATTTGAATCGGATTCGAGGAATCCTATTGAGATGAATCGGGTATGAGACCTAGTTGAAATATGATTTGAGAAAGAAAGTATTCAAAAATGTATATATACCCTCCATATGATTTGTTTGGTCTCCTCTAGATGTCGACCTGGAGAGTCACGATCCACACACCAGAATGGGTATCCCCATAGGGATCCCATTCTAGGAGTGGGAGTTATGATGTGGTCCCGGACCAGGTTAATAGAGTATACGTGTCAGGTTTATAGAAAGTGATTTGGGGGCGGAGACCCCGTGTTCCATGTTTTAGAAAGTGATTTGGAGCGGAGACCCCGTATTTGATGTTTTGAGAATAGTTTTCGGTGAAGACCCACGTTTACTGGATTTGGGCAGAGTCCCACTTGTGTTTGATTTGGGCTGAGTTCCCATATGGTTGTTTTAGGATTTTGGGCCAAGGCCTTAATGGTTTTGTAAATGTTTGACAAGTGGTTTTCTAATGCATGCATGCTTTTAGTGAAGGGCACAAATATCTTTCGATGAAATGTTTTTATTAAAATTATTGTTTTGTCCACTCACGACTTTTACTGTTTTGTATGCCCTTCAGGTTGATCGCGGACGCGAGCTGTAGCAGAGATCGAGACATCACACTCCTCCTCCTACGATCCTGGCGTACTCTGGAAGCCCCGGTGAGGGCTAGAGACAAAATTATCCCTGGTCTGATACTTCGTGTCAGACGGGAGCATGCATGTTCGACGTTAATCCCGGAGGATAGGGACGGGTCCTGTCACCGGGCACGAATCCCTTGAAAGGTTTTAAGAATGTTTTCGATATATATATATATTCATATACCTTCCTTATTTGGAATGTCTCCTCCGGGGAGGGTCATTGGCTTAGGTGGACCCCTGAGTAGTGACAGAGCACTAACTGAGTGGAGTCGCCCCCTTTGGGTACCTTACTCTCAGGAAGGCTTATGAATTATAACCCCAGGGAGGGTCATTGATCTGCAGACATCGACCTGGGTGGAACCTGAGGAGACTTGGGCTTTGAGACCCCGGGTAGCACGTGCGTAGCTTTAGAAACCGTGACAGGATTGGTTATGTTATTTATATGTATATGTTATAAGATATATATGTACTGGTTTTGGGCTGAGTCCCACATGGATTTGGATAGTGGTCCGTATGATTGGTTTCAATTACGATTTTGGTCCAAGGCCCTATTGGTTTGATAAATTGGTTTTTGAATGCATGCATGCTTTTTTAGTGAAGGGTACAAATGTCTTTATGAAAATGTTTTTATAAATTATGGTTTTATCCACTCACAGCTTTTAAATGTTTTGACTGCCCTTCAGGTTGATCGTGGATGCGGGCTGTAGCAGAGATCGAGACGTCACATACCTCCTCCGGATCCATGCGTACTCTGAAGCCCCAAGCGGGCTAAATTTGGAATTTCCCTTATTTGACACTTCGTGTGAGACGGGATCAGGAACATCCTGCGTTAATCCCGGGGGGAATGGGACGGGTCCTGACAGTCTATGTGCTGCAATTGAATGATTCTTGGGATACGCTCCTGCCATTGATGGAGTTTTCCTATAACAACAGCTATTAGTCGAGTATTGGGATGGCACTTTTTGAGGCATTGTATGGTCGATAGTACAGGATACTGATATGCTGAACCGAGCTAGGCGAGAGGGCAGTATTGACGCTAGATCTCATGGATATGACCTAGGAGAAAGTTCGAATTATCAAGGAACGGCTAAAGAAAGCACATGATTATCGGAAGAGCTACGTCGATCGTCAGATTAGAGCCCTAGAGTTTGCAGTGGGAGATTGGGTTTTCTTGAAGTTATCACTGTGGAAAGGAATTGTACGATTTGGTAGACGTGGGAAGTTGAGTCCTCGTTACATTTTGTCGTACGAGACTATGGAGAGAGTTGGTGCTGTTGCGTATAGATTAACCTTACCCCCAAAGCTTGCGAGAGTACATGATGTGTTCCATATTTCGATGCTTCGTAAGTACGTGCGTAAGGAATTGCATGTTCTAGAAAAATAACCATTGGAACTCAGGACAGATTTCAGCTTCAAGGAGAACTGGTACAAATTCTGTATTGGAAGGAGAAAGTATTGCGAAACAGGACCATTCCCCTAGTAAAGGTATTGTGGAGGAACTATAACGTGGAAGAAACCGCGTGGGAGCTCGAAACCCTGATGCGGGGACAGTATCCACATTTTTTTGAGTTAATTTCGGGGATGAAATTTTTGTAAGGTGGGTAGATTGTAACACCTCGGACTTTTAGTAAAATGTAAATTCGAAAATTTAATGTAAATGACTATTTTACCCTAGTTAGGGATAAAAGTTGACTTTTGACACGGGATACGATTTGAACTTTAACTAAGGCCAGTTATATAGATCGAGACATCACGAGTTTGTAGACAAGCGACACGTCAAAGTTGGCAGTTATGGGTCACAAAAGAAAGTATGTACTATTCATACTTTTCTAGAACGTTTAAAGTTGGCAGTTTGTGATTGGTCAAAATATCTGAGGTGGACCAAGGGATGAGTGACAAGTGACAAGTGCCACTCTTCCCATTGGCCCAACTACCCAAATTCATGCATACATCTGTATCTCATTCCCTTTCTTCTGAATTTCATACGAAACCAAAACAAACCCACACAAACACCATCCATCCATCACCCTGTGCTTGAGAGAGATCGAGAGAGTGAAGAGGGGCCAGCGATGACGGTGGACGAAAGCTGAGCACGACAGAACAGGCTGAGGAACCCGTAACCCACGTAAAACTCGAGAGCATGGTTTGGGTTCAAATTTCAAAATCGGTTTAGAGGGGTTGTTGGACGGTTTTAACGATTAGAAATGGTTCCTAGGGACTGTACAAACTCATAGGAAAAACCATCGTGAAGGGAGGCTGCTGGAATCGCCTGAAAAATCAAGTTGGAAGTTTTGCCAAATTGCATCAAGCTTGAAAGGTAATTTCTAGCCTATTAGACCACGTCAGCATGGCAGAAATCATGGACCAATAGGGTGGTGCCACGTGGAAACCTGTCAGGAAATGACAGAGTTGCGTGGCAAGTGACGTGGTAGTCCACGTCAGCCACTGTCAAACCAAGTGGACCAATAGGGTGGTACCACATGGTAGTGTGTCAGATAACTGTCAGAGGTCTCAGCAAAATGTGGCAAAACACGTGGCACCAATCAAGGAGTGTCATGTGTCAGGCTGTCAGACCTGTCATGCCGACCAGCCTTGACAATCGTTGACTAGCGATGACCAGTGTTGACCGGACTTTGACCAGCACGTGGAGGCACATGGACACGAATTTTGAGGTCAAACTAGTCTTGTTCAAAAGGTTTTGATGATCTGAATCCAATGGTGGTGGTTTCAGTTCAATCGAAGACCTTTTGATAGGTCATTTAGGAGCTTTTAGCCTCGAGAACCTTGTTCAGGACGCATTTCCAATATCGAGCATTATGAGGGTTTAGTGTATGAACTTGTATAGAACATTAGTGACCCTTGGATGTGATTTGGATAGGACCGAAGACCCGGGACTAGATCGATGTGAGATTACAACGCGGATATTGAGCGCGCACCGTGGACCTAGCGTGAGTGGACTTTTGCTTTATAACTGAAATGCATACATAAATGTTTTAAATGCATTATTATATGATTTAAGATGAAATTCTTTGATATCGTATTTGATGATGTTGTGGATTTAATCATCGGTTTACGAACTATTTTAAGGATTAATGTGAAAATGATGTTTTGGGCTTGAGACCCGGTCGACTAATGATTTGACTTAGATTTAGAGTCAAGCTGAAATTAGAAATAAAGGTTACATTTTAACTAAATTTGAATGCCAATTTTGCATGATCGGTTTGGATAATTTAAGATTTATAAATGAGTTTTAGACACTGTTTTTGGATGGTTTTGTGGAAAAGACTTGTGAAAGTTATGTCTCAGGAATAGGCCCAATAGAATAGTGTTTTGACACGAATTTAGACATAAACGGTTTAAAAATGATTTTAAATGTATTTGGTTACTGTTCCACATATACCATCCTGGTGAGTTTGAATGTCTCCTCCAGACGTCGGGGATCCAAGAGTAGTCACAGTGCATTGACTGGAATGAGTAGCTTCAAGGAGACGCTCAGGTTCAGGAGTGTGAGTTTATGATATCAGCCCGAATGTGGTAGATCTGAGGAAGGCACCCCATTATGATATCACCTCGGACATCGTTGAGTTGGATCCTAGGGAGGTATTCAGAGATGAAACCCCGAGTTTCACACGTAGCATTAGAAATCGTGACTGGTATTGGTTATAGAGATTGCGGATGTTGACGATTTGGTATATTGTGTTTTACTGATATGTGTGTCTAGATATATATGTATATATATGTATGATTTGAGCTGTTTTCATACGATTTACTTAAATGCATGCGCGTTTATCAAACAGAGAGGAAAATGATATTATTCTAAAATTGTATTTCGAAACTTTTTATTTTCGGTCTACTCACACTTTGACTATTTTATTGACCCTGCAGGTTGTGACACAGAGGTAGGGGCTGATACCGAGGCACATAGACAGTACCATTACACACCTGATTACCCTTGGGGGTAGGTTTGGGTACTTTATTGTAGTTGAACTTTGTTTACTTTTAAACCCATAAAGGGGTTTTTTCGGTATTTTGAGTTTGATTCTTAAACGGGAGCAGGGCACGTCGCACGATAATTCTAGGGGGATCGGAATGGGTCCTGTTAGAAACATAGTTGGTTAAAACCGATCATGTTCACGGCACGGCAGAAGCAAAGAGCGGAGTTAAAGATTGATGATCATACAGTTAAACTTTTCTACTTGAAGTACCTATTCACTATCATGTTGACATGTTCGAGCATATCCATAAAGTATGCATAACATCATATCAATGATGATTAATATTAAAATAAGCAATCAAGCAGGCTTGGGAGTCATATAATAAAATATCGTAAAAGGTGCAATTATAGCTTTATAAAATTATTTAGGGAATGGGGTCAACTCACAGTAGTCGGGGAGTTGGATGACCAGAAAATTCAAGCAACTCATAAGTTCCCATTTCCATTTTACACTATGAAATGACCCAAAAAGGTCACCATTATTTACAAGCCATTATACATATCAAAACACTCAAGAATGGCTTGAAACAAAGCCTAGAATAGCTTAATACGGGCTTTAATACTTCCTAAGTGATCCAATACTCCGAAAACAGCGTCCACACGTTGTCGGGATCTGAAAAACAGCGCCAATATGCTTTTGGAAGCCAAAAGACAACTCTATGTACCTTCTCGAGGCTGGAAAACCATTTATGTAAGACCTGTGTCCTGAAGGGAACGGTGAACGATCCCACATTCCTGCGAAGGGAATGGTCTGAGAGGGGAATAGTGGTATACCGTAAAGGTGTAGGCACACACCTATTTAACACGAGGCCTTTTGGGAGCTCAGTGGATCTGGGTTCGGTTGGAACGCCAATGTTAAGCGAGTTGAGGGTGGTGCAATTCCATGATGGGTGACTCTCTGGGAGGTTGCACCATGAGCTCCCGAAAACAAAACCGTGAGGGCGAGGGGGGCCCAATGCGGACAATATCATGCTAGAGTAAGGCCCTAACTGAAGAGGGTCGGGTCCTTACAGAATGGTATCAGAGCCAGACTCCGACCGGGAAGGGTGCAAGTGAGGACGTTGGGCCCTAAGGGGGTTGGATTGTAAGCCCCATGTCCTGGAGGGAACCGTGAACAATCCCACATTCCTGCGAGGGGAATGGTCTCAGAGGGAATGGTGGTGTGCCTTAAAGGTGTAGAAGCACACATATCTAACATGAGGCCTTTTGGGAGCTCAGTGCCTTTGGTTTCGATTGGAACTTCAAAGTTAAGCGAGTTGAGGCGGGTGCAATTCCATGATGGGTAACCTCCAGGAAAGTTGCACCGTGAGCTCCTGAAAACAAACCGTGAGGGCGAGGAGGGCCCAAAACGGACAATATCATGCTAGAGTCCGGTCATAACAAAAGAGGGTCGGGTCGTGACAATTTAAAACTATTCAAAACAATCCAAAACTGTGCCCACATGCCGATGTGGGCTAGGAATGGGCCCCATGCGCCGCCATAAACAACAGAGGGCATGAAATGTGGCTCAAGCACCCCCAAGCACCGACTGGGGCCCTCAAACGTCGACCACACGGGGCTAGGCATCCCCATGCGTACACAATGCGCATTACACATGTCCCACGTGCAACACGTCTGCGCCACACATGTGGGGGAATATTCTATGGAATATTGCTTGAATATTCCTTAGAATATTCCATCCATTGATCGTTAAATTAGATGTTGGTCCTAACGTTGACTAACGTCCGTTAACTTTGATTGTTGACCACCGTCGCCAGAGCTTCACTAGAGACGGTGGCTAGTCCGCCGTCAGTGCCGTCAATCATGGTAGCCGAAATCTGGAATTTTCACCACAAAATTCTAGAATCTGGGGAGGTCAAAGTCTTTTCCGATTTCACAAGCAATTATACCAAACTGTTCTGGTCAAAGCAAGTATTAAAAAATTTTAGCTCTTCACTTTAAAATGTACCTGCTTTGACCTCGAATTCGCAGGGAATGTCTTGGCCTGTAACTATGGCCGCTGTGCTCCACTGTTGTTCTCGCACCCAAAACGATAAGCAAATAAATTATGACCAAGCTAATAAATAGAGGAGTCAGATGATTATGGTTCAGGGTTTAGTGGGTTGCTGGTTGTCCTGAAAATGGTTGGGAGGAAATAATGGGTCTTGAATTCTAGAGAGGTCCCATCGATGTTTCTCGCACAAACATAGCATTCAATTAGTATAGGATGTTGATCTCATCATGACTAGATCGATAACATCAAAAAATTGAAATTACCTCGATTTGAACATGGAATCAGCAAGTCGACGTCTTAGGTAACAACCAGGTCGAGCATCCCTAGTTGGGTCACAATGATTTCAGGGTTCACTAACCGGGTCTGATCAAAGAGAGAGGTCACGATGAAGCGGTGGTATCGCCAAGGGCGTGGTTTCGAGTCGTCATATGTGACTTTGTATCAAGTCCACAGCCGTGAAGTCTCTTTGAAGGGTGATCCAGGTGGATCCAATATAATAAATTGTATGATATTAATAAATATCATATGGAAATATTTAACTATTTCAAACCAGTGAAACTTTGAGGTTCAAACATTAATCATTTGAATCCATTCAAAGTTAACGGTTTGTTTTGATTAAAGAGTTTAAACCATTCATTATTTCTGGCTTATACTCATTAGCTATTTTTAGTTATCTATTCTAGGAAAACTATGTTGTATATAAAGTGCATTAGTTGTATGAATTAAGCCTTCAATCGAAAATCATTTTTTATTGTTTCATTCTTCTTCCTTTCTCCAGTCATTCCTAAAATATTTCTCTCATTAAGCAGTCCACTTCCAAAGAGAAATAGCGACACTTATTTTCTACCAAAATTCTATCTCCTAGAAGTTTTGGATTAAGTGGTATCAGAGCCCCTGATCCGAAAAGGGTAAAGGTGGTTTATGTTCTTAACACACGACCGACGCAATGTTTCTAAAGAAGAACTTGTAGGTCCTTTGCTTGTTCATCGAAAGTTGAAGAATAAGAGAGGAGAAAAGACAGGAGAAGTTTCTTAGCTAAGTGGTGACGGTGATCATATCACCAAGCTAGAAAAACAGGTGGAAATATTATCAACATCTATTTCTGAGCTGGTGGAAAGTTTGAAAGCCTCAAAAAATTCACATGCATACCCTTCAAGGAGGAATGTTAATGATGACATGACCCACCCTCAATCCCCCAGGATTAAGGGATAAGTCATGCTCCCGTCTAACCTATGTGAGACACGAAGGCTAAACCGTCGTTCACCCTCCATGTAACACATAAGCTGGACAAGGGATACCAGGCCAATTTACCAAAAACACCTTTCGATTTCCCAGAGTGCATAGAACTTATTGTGGATCACATGTGTGATGTCTCCGTCTCTCTCTCTCACAACAGCCCGCATCGCATCAAACCTAGAGGGTATCGAAAAACCAAAAGACTGTGAGTGGACAAAAATAAATAATTAGGTCAGAAAATAACATTTATAAGCAAATACATTTATACCCTCCACGAAAACCAATGCATGCATATGAAAACCATTTCATTTCTAAGATATGAAAACCATTTCATTTCTAAGATACGAAAACCATTTCCGAAAACTATAAATCAGAATAAAGTACGGGCACTCAGCCCAAAATCCATCAAATCGAAATCATCCGAGCCATAGCCCAAAACATCTGAAAATCAGTGAAAAACCAACCGAAAATCACAGTCAATCAATCTGCTGGATCTGACATATAATAGGCCTTCCTGGGATATCAACGAGTCTTTAAACTCAAAACACAATCAACAGGCCTCAGGGGATATCACAATAACCGAGTCTTTAAACTCAAAACATATACCGAGTCTTTAAACTCAAAACATATCAATCCAGGGCCCTCCACCGTCATCAATCAACCGAGTCTTTAAACTCAAAACCACATCCAGCCATATATCGGGTCTTTAAACCCAACCAAGTATCAACGGGTCTTTAAACCCAAAACCAAGTGAAAATTATAGAAAAACCAGAAATCCATTGAAAATCAATTTCCAAAACCAATCCAAAGTCAGTAGTTGAAATCCCGATTCCAAATCCAGAAATCACTTTAAAACCAAAATCACGTTTATCGAAACCATTTTTATGAACTGGGCCTCAAGCCCGAAATCACTTTCCAAAATTCATTTATCCATCCTTGAAATCAAATCATAATTCAAATCCAAAATCAAACCATCGAAATCATAGCATAAAACCATATCTCGTAAAACGTACAATTACGTAAATATCTCGAAATACGTGCAAAATCGAAAATCATAAAGATCATAATCATAAACATAGAAATCATATATAGAAAAAATATAGATCATTTATGCATGCATCATAATTTAGAAAGCAAGGTCTGCACACAGACCATTAGCATCGCCACCTCGATACGCGTGCAATTACGCTTTCCCGACTAATCCCCTATCACCCGCTTTCTCGAATGTCAGAACCCAACCCTCCTTGGTCAGGACCCGACCCATCTAGCACGATATTGTCTTCTTTGGGCCTCCTTGTCCTTGCCCTTTCCCTCACTGTTTTGTTTTTGGGAGCTCACGGTGCAACTTCCACGGGGTCACCCATTATGGAATTACACCAGCCTCAACTCGCTTAACTTTGGGGTTCCAATCCCCCCCAAAGCCACTTGATCTCCCAAAAGGCCTCGTTTAGATCAGAGTTGCACAACGGCCCACTATATCTAACACAATATTGTCCCCTCTAGACTCACTGGCCGAACCAGCCCAGCCCACAAGTTTTTGTTCCCTGGAGCTCAAGGTGCAACTTCACAGTAGGTCACCCATCATGGGATTGTACCAGCCTACACTCGATTAACTTTGGAGTTTCCCTGGAATCCAAAGCAGTGAGCGCCCAAGAGGCCTCGCGCTAGATAGTTGTGTGCCTACATCTTTAAGGCACACCACCATTCTCCTTCCAGACCATTCTCCCCTCGTAGGAATGTGGGATCGTTCACTGTTCCCTCCAGGACACGGGCCTTACATCAACCCCATCCAACTCCCATAATATGATCACTAACTATTTCATAATAATTCTACAAAAGCCTCGTAATTTTCCCGAATTTTTAACTATTTTTAAACGAGCCCTAAAACCTTTGGACATCCCGAAACATATCGAAACGATGTCCGATCGACTCGAAACCAGTCCCAAAATGTTCGTTACATCGAATACTTTAAAAGTACCTTCCGCAAAGATGTGCCAAGCTCCCACGCGCGCCACCCAAAGGGGCTACGCGTGGGCCTCACACGCCGGCTACTGTTCATCTTCAGCCTCAATCAAGCCTGGTCTGAACCGATTTGAACCGGCCTGGTCCAGTCGAACCGGCGAGGATGGTTCAACCCCCTAAATCGTCCATTTTTTTTATATGTTTTCAATTCTGTTCAATCCTATAGCTACAGCTGTTCACATTCTATTGATTTACAACCTTAAAACCTGAAATTCAAGCCTTAACCTTACCTCTCCAATCGAGTAAAAACCCTCAACTTTCCTCCCTTCGTATTCTCATGACTGCAGCCATCAGAAGCCTTAATTCCAAGCCTAATCGCCTCACCTGAACCTCTAGAACAGCATCCCCTCATCTAGATCAATCAACAAACACTAAATCATCATTTACCATTTTCGAAGCACAAGTCCTTACCATGTCGGTTTCACGGCCACCGTCCACGACGAGCCTGGCTTTCAGGCTTGATCGACTAGTCTGTACTTCAGGAACAACATCCAATTAATCATTTGATCCTTAACCCCTTAAATCAAACTTCACCACGTCAAAACTCAAACAGGGGACTCACGGTTTCACCGTGTTTCTTACCTCTTCTAGCCGTCGTGAACCGCCATGCCACCACCATCATCCTCGTCTCACCCTCCCCTTCCATTTCTATTCACAAACCACCAGCAGAGGATCGCTTTGGAGGGTGATTGGGTCGATTTGTTTTCTCACGGGTTCACTGGCTCTGTTTTTCACTCCCAAAACCGTGCTAAACCATGGAAACTTATTTAAAAAAAACGTGTGAGGCGGCTTGTTCAAGGTTCTACAACCATCCAGAGAAGGGCATGTGTCCAAAATCTGGTGGACACTATATCCAAAGAAGCCAAATGTCCCAATTTCACTGGGCATAGATCCCAAAGCAATAAATTACCAAATACCCTTGCCTTCAAAAATTACCATTTTACCCTTAGTACTTTTAGACCAAAACCCGAGCCGTCCGAAGTCCGTTGACAATGTGTCGCCTGTCGTTGTACTCAGGGAATCACCTATCTAATGGTCCTCGAAATACGTGAAAAATACATGTCGTATAAAAAGTCAATAATGTGCCCATTTTTCAACCGAATTACCATGATACCCCCGAACTTCTGAACCACATAACTTCTTTCTCGAATGTCGGAATCAGACGTGCCAGCTATCTATGAACTTGTGATATCCCGAACTACGTCACAGTCATCAACCAAAACCCATTTGACCGTCCGAACAAAAAGTCAGCATTTCGTCCATTCCAAGGGCAAAACCGTCATTTCGCACCGTCCGTCCGAAAGTACCCAACTAATCACTGATTAATTCCACTAATCTGTCATTAACCACAAATCTAATCTTGGTTTCCAGGACGGGTCGTTACAAATGATGATAGTGAAGATGAGGATGACACAATCACAGAAAATGACACCGAAGAAGCAGGAAATCATAGAAATCCTGTAAGTGCCTTAAAAATTGATTTTTAGGTTGAAATTCCAACATACAATGGTGCTATAGATGCTGATAAATTAGATAATTGGATAGACACATTAGAAACATATTTCACTATACATAAGTATTCTAATGTTGAGAAGATTACATTCGCAAGCTTGAAACTCTCGAGCCATGCTGTTACATGGTGGAAGTCATACCAAAAACGATACAACGTTTTGGAACTGACTTGGGGTAAATTCAGGAAATTGTTGAGAAAAAATTCTATCCTATTGTCTATGATGAAGAAAGATGGTACAAATGGCAACACTTCAATCGAAGGTTCGGTTAATCGGTACAAGATTATACCTCAGAATTCGATAACGAGGCTTTGGTATTGGATATAGATGTGGACGATTATGATGTATTCATGAAGTATTCTGGAGGTCTTGCCAACTACATACAGAAAGAACTAAAAATTTTCATCGTAGAATCAATTGAAGAAGCAACAGTCAAAGCCATTGCTATCGAAGCCAAGTATAAAAGATTGGAAAAAAAGGACGACAAACAGAAAACTACAAGTAGATCTGATTAGATGAATAAAGGCAAACACATCAAGGGTGGCCCAAAACAAAACAATTATTGTGATCACTGTCGTGCTAGCGGACATGTCAAAGACAAATGCTGGATACTTCATCCTGAGTTGAAACCAAAGAACCAAAGGAACAACCATGGAAGGAACAACATGAAGGCCACATTGACAATGCAACATGCAGAAGAGCTTCCAGAGTTGAAGCAACCTAACACTACACTAGCACTAATGACTTTACCAATAGACGCTACAAATGCTTACAACCGAGAAGAGCTATTCCATTTGAAGATTCAAGTGAAACAAAGTGTTGTATAAGCAATTGTTGATCATGGAAGTCAGAAGAATTTGATTTCGGAGGGGCTAGTAAAGAAGGTAGGCTTAGAAACAAAACCTCACCCTAAGCCTTACCCACTAGGCTGGATTCAAAAGGACATTGACATGAAAATTACAAAGCAATGTACCTTCAAATTTGCATTCACTAATTGTTACATCGATGAAGTGACATGCAAAGTGGTTTCGTTGGATGTGTGCCAAGTTATATTGAGTAGTCCATATTTATTGGACCGTGATGCAATTCACTACAGGAGGCTTCGTAAATATCGTTTGGTGAAGGATGGAAAGGAATTCCACATCAATGCTTGTAAGCCCCAAAGTGAAGATACTTTGCTGACAGTTAACCAAGCCAAGCGATTGGTTAACTCTTGCTGGCGATTTGTCTTATTGATGATTCGACCACAAGATCAATGTTCCAATATTGTCACTCTATCAGCAATAGCTCTAACACCTTCACAATGTTCTGATATTGGAAAATTACAGAAGGATTTCAAGGATCTTTTTCAGGATGTGTAGGGATTACCACCGCGGAGAGCTGTAGAACATGAAATTCAGTTGGTAAGAGATTCACCTCTACCAAACTTAGGTTTATATCGCACCTCACTGACGGAAAGTGAAGAAATCAAGAAGCAAGTTCAAGGACTTCTTGAACAAGGAGTTATCAAGCCCAGCTGCTCACCGTGTGGTTCACTAGTGTTGCTTGTGCCCAAGAAAGATGGAGGGTGGCGCAAGTACGTGGACTATAGAGCTATTAATAAGATTACTATCAAGAACTGGTACCCAATACCAATGATTGATGATCTTATGGATCAATTGGATGGTGCTCGATACTTCACAAAACTTGATCTAAAATCGGGTTACCATCAGGTACACATCAATGAAGAAGACACTTGGAAAACTGCTTTTAAGACAAAGCAGGGATTGTTTGAGTGGTTAGTTATCCCATTCGTACTATGAAACGCTCCAGCTACCTTTATGTGGCTAATGAATGAAGTACTTAGCCCTTTCATTGATGATTTTGTCATTGTCTATCTGGATGACATACTTATCTACAGTATCACATGGGAAGAACATCTTCGTCATATTGCTCAAGTTATGGAGGTTCTACAAGCTAGTCAACTACGGTTGAATGGGAAGAAATGTGAATTTGGAAAGCAAGAACTTATCTATCTAGGGTTCATCGTAAGTGGAGGAGAGTTGAAAGTGAATCCAGAAAAAGTACAAGTTATTACTCAATGGCCCACACCCCGTTCAGTGACCGATGTTCGAAGCTTTATAGTTGCGTGCCAATATTTGAGAAAATTTATAAGACATTTTTCTCTATTCGCATCTCACAAAGGCCAATCAAAAGTTTGAATGGTTGGATAAACATGAGGAATCCTTCCAGTTATTGAAACGAATGATTACCGAGGCCACAGTATTGGCATTGCCAAATCTGCATAGAACATTTGAAGTTGAAGCAGATGCATCTAACTATGCAATGCGAGCTGGATTACTTCAGGATGGAAAACCAGTTGCATACTATTCTAAGATGTTTAGTGGACTAGTATTAAACTATCCAACTTATGATAAGGAGCTATATGCCTTGCATCAAGCAGTGAAGCATTGGAGAGCTTACTTGTTAGGGAAGGAAATTTTGGTTCACTCTGATCATAAACCTCTTCAGTATCTAACTACACATTCTAAATTACAGCAAGCACACAATATGAAGTGGATGTCTTACCTACAACAATTCAATATTGTAACTAAGTATAAGAAGGGAGTAACTAATAAGTTGGTAGATATGTTATCTCGACCGCCTACACCAGTAAGTTCCGCATTATTGGTGGCTATGCAAATCTAACCAATAGTTCCTTCTGAATATGCAAAAGGGTATGACACTGATGTTGATTTTAGTTCAGCTTACGCTAAGCTGCAACAAGGAAAGACTAGTGAATTTCAATTGAAGGATGGATTAATTTACAAGGGAACACAATTGTGCATACCAGGAGATGGCGATAGATTGCAGTGGATTCGTGAAGCTTATACTTCCAAAGTAGTAGGACATTTTGGAATAGAGAAAACTTCACTGCATCTTCGTCGATATGTTTTCTGGCCAAAGAAGAACCTAGATGTCTCTCGATACATAGGAGGTTGTGTTCTTTGTAACACCTCGAAGCCATACAATAGGAAGTTAGGCTTGTATCTTCCACTTCCAGTACCAAACCATCCTTGGTAGAGCATCTCGATGGATTTTCTTGGTGGCTTACCTAAAACCAAGTGGGGGAATGATTACTTGATCGTAGTAGTGGATCATTTTAGCAAGATGGTAATACTCATTCCATGTAAGAAGACTATAACCGGAGAAGGTGCAGCTAAGTTATTTTTCCAACACGTTTGGAAACATTTTGGCCTTCCAACATCGATTATATCAGATAGAGACAGTCGATTCTTAGGCCATTTTTGGAGGTCTTTAGGGGGAATGATGGATACTAAGTTGAAGCGTAGTACTGTTTTTCACCCACAACCCAATGGACAAACAGAGGTCGTTAACCGTAATATGGTGCATTTACTACGGGGTTATAATTACAAGCATCCCAAAACACGGGATGAATGTCTCCCTTATTTACAGTTTGCTTTTAATCGAGCAATTCATGGCTCCACACTGAAATCTCCATTCGAGGTTTTTTTGGGTTATTTACCACAAATTCCTTTTAACATGGCATTGACTATAAGTGACAAGAAATTAAGTGAAAAACAAGAAGAAGAACATGTTCGAGCACAAAATTTTCTTGAACGAGTAAAAAATATCCATTCAGAAGTGAAAGCACAGCTACACCAATCTCAACAGAGATACAAAGCACACCATGACAAATATCGTGTGACATGCAACTTTCAAGAAGGTGACCTAGTGTGATTACACCTTGGGAAAGATCGATTAATTGGAGAAGGCAAGAAGCTCAAGCCTATCCGTTATGGACCCTTCAAGATAATCAAAAAATTTGGTGATTACACCTTTCAACTTGATCTTCCACCTTACATGCATATGTACTCTGTCATTAATGCCTGGAATTTGAAACTATTTGAACCATCTCTATTGGATGATGTTCTTGATGAGAAAGTATGTCTTCCTTCAGTCAATGACTTGAAGATGGATCGAGAAGATGCTTTAGAGGCGGATTGTATATTGGAGCAAAAGATTCTTGAAACACGACGTGGAAAGTATGAATATTTCCGCATTGGCAGAAAAGGACAACTTCCCAGGAAATCTAAGTGGTACCTATGGGACAAGGTGAATACAGCGTTTCCTCATCTCAAAATAACTTCCGCAGGAGCTCAAGGTTCCTAAATGGGGGGGGGGGGGGGGGGGGGCATGATCCAGGTGGATCCAATATAATAAATAGTATGATATTAATAATTATCATATGGAAATATTTAATTATTTCAAACCAGTGAAACTTTGAGGTTCAAACATTAATCATTTGAATCCATTCAAAGTTAACGGTTTGTTTTGATTAAAGAGTTTAAACCATTCATCATTTCTGGTTTATACTCATTAGCTATTTTTAGTTATCGATTCTAGGAAAACAATGTTGTATATAAAGTGCATTAGTTGTATGAATTAAGAATTCAATCGGAAAGCATTTTTTATTGTTTCATTCTTCTTCCTTTCTCCAATCATTCCTAAAATATTTCTCTTATTAAGTAGTCCACTTCCAAAGAGAAGTTGCGACACTTATTTCTACCAAAGTTCTATCTCCTAGAAGTTTTGGATCAAAGGGTGGGAATTTGATCGAAAGGAGGAGGAAAGGGCTGTGGATGTTCTCAAATTGGCGATTATCAGAGTAGTGAAACATTGGCTGAGTAAGTGTGAGTTTTTAGAGCATGAACGGTGGTATGTCAAGCAACGAAGAAGTGTGGGAGCGAGTAGAAGGTTCTGGACATTGTTTGAAGGGACGAGTTCACAAACCCCCAATTCAGTATCGTTTTTGGGCCTTATGCCAAATGTAAAGTAAGAGCCCCAAAGGATTCACCGAATTCTTAGGGCCCTGAAGGTAAGCGTTGAGCTAGCAACTAATGGACTAACATTTAAAACATAGTTGGGCTTAGGTCAACTTAGATTTGATTAAACCAATCTTGAGATTTTGTACCTCGGGTTTATGGGTGTGGGCCTCCAAACCAATAACTAACAAGGCCCATCCCACAATGGAAACATCCAACACGATCCCAAGTAAAAAATCTAAGTCGTACTTATAGGGGTAAAAGGGTAATTTTGCTATTCTAAGGTTTACATTCTAGGTACGAGTCTTATCAATTTACCTTTGGTCAGGGATGCACGAGTGTTGATGAATTATAGACCCACCCATTTTTATTTTCAGAAGATTTACGATCTTGTTGACCAAGAGTTGATCCCACTAGGTTGGGACATGAATCTCAGTACTCCGACCAGCGCGATGGCAGTTGTTAGTTCATTACTCCGTGAATGTTCGATTCAAGTAAATCATTTTGGCCATAAGGAAGATTCGATCCCCTTGAACATCTTTGATTGGACGTGATTCTAGGGATGAATTGGTGGAGTACCATTATGCCTTTGTTGAGTTTTTGAGGAACCATCATTCGTGGTGTCCTGACTTGCCACAGTTTGTCTTTTGTGGGGATCAAAGGATGCTTCCTTCGGAAGTTACAACTTGGAAGCTAGGAAGTTATTATTGAGTGGCTGTCGTGGATACTTGACATATGTTATGATGTCCCCGAATGCCTCAGTGAGCTTGGGGAAGATGTCGATAGTACGAGAAATTTTGGACCTTTTCCAGAGGATTTACGAGGTTGCCACCTTAGAGGGAGGTTGAGTTATGATTGAACTTCTTCCAAGTACTCAACCTATTCTACAACCACAGTATCAGATGGCACCGACAGAGTTGAGAGAATGAAGGGTTCAACTATAGGATTTCATATATTTGGGGTTCATTCGGCTAGTATGTCGTCTTGGGGGAGCCCCAGTTCTAATTATGCAAAGGATCGATGGAACCCTAAGACTTTGGATTGACTATCGGCTGCTAAAGGAGGCAATAGTGCTAAACAAGTAATCCTTATCATGGAAGTGCTTGGTGAAATTTCTTCATTTATTCATCCCTTCTGGGTTTCTTGGATGTATAAGCTTGTCTGAGGAGAACTCAGATCGTGTGAAATAGGATGGGTCACTACATTAGCTACTATTAAACATTATTAGTTGGTGAAGGAGATTTCTCCTTTTCAGCTTCTTTTGCGAGGACTTATGGCTATGCTTGCAACATGGTTGCAATTTCTCTCTATTTTGAAGGCTATTTAAGGGCCTAACACCCAAGCTGTGGGCCAAATTGGAAAGAGTTTAGGAATATAGGGTACTTGGTGTTATAGGACGTTGATGGGTGTAGTTTGGATTTATATTCACATCCGGATTGGATGAACATGGATGTCATCAGTTGAGGATCCAAGAATTGGATATTCCTGATAGGTCATAATTTGTGCATGTTTTATCCATAATTTAATGCCTTTTTACTTATATTTTGTTAATATTTCGTTCTATGAAATTGTAGAAAATAATATATTTTGTGAGAAATGTGTAGGTCAAATAGAGCTTGGAATTACGAGAATTTGGGCGAAATAATCACCTAAATCGGAGTTGAAACGAAAAAGTTATGAAGGAAAGAAAATGACATAGTAATTAGGTGGATACCCACCGAAATCACCATCAGGGAGTCCTTGAGCATGCGCTGTAGCGTGTCCTCAGCTTCGGTGCACGGCTCCTGATATCCTGAATGCTCTTTCCGCGCGTGTGTGCTGAAGAGGTGGATCCCAATTCGGTGGACTGCCACCGAAACTGTTCCAGCAGTTTTAATTCCCGATTTTCTTGTATTTTTAGGTTATTTTCATGTTCCTTCAACATTTATTCTCCATATTGTATAGGGATTTTAGTCCTATTTCCTTTTGTATTCTTATTTTTAATTCCTTTACTTGTAGGAAAGGTTTTAATTAGATTTCTTAATTAATTAGGAAGCCTTTTGCTTATAGAATTTAATTAAAACTCCTATTTTTAAGAGGATTACTCATTCTCTTATAAATAGGGGCATTGCGGTTTATTGTAGGGGAACCGAATTTACCTTTTGAAGGTCCCCAAAACTCTGTTAAAATTCATACTTTGTTTATATACATAGTTAGCCGCATTTTATAATTATTTTTTATGCTTTTGGATTCAAGCTTTTGCTAAGGAGGACATGAGGCTTGGGAGAAGAAGAGTGTTTGAGCCCCTTTTCTTACTCCTTGCTATTCTTTAGTAGTTGTGTTTATTTATTCTTTTATCGTTTTAAGTTTCTTATGCATTTAATTATGTTATTCATTAATTCAATAATGTTTGAGTAGTGTAATTAGGGCTAGAGGTACTTGAAGCCCTAGCCATGTTA
Organism: Prinsepia uniflora; assembly: GCA_032719365.1. Lineage (NCBI taxonomy): Eukaryota > Viridiplantae > Streptophyta > Magnoliopsida > Rosales > Rosaceae > Prinsepia > Prinsepia uniflora. The sequence continues at coordinate 45,743,594 of CM064865.1, read as the reverse complement.
GTTCGTGTTTGATTTCTGGCTCTTAATTATGATTTCTATGTATGCTTGGATTTGTTGGATTACTGCGCTTAATGAACTCAATTTATGCTTATAAGCTTAGCTACCATATTTGTGTATAATTGTCGATGTAATTGCTTGACAGATAACCTCAATGTTTGTGCTCACCCTGCAATTTGTAGCATCACGTTTAAGAGGGAGAATCTTATTCGTAATCTAAACTCATGACTTCCTAGGTCTTCACATTACTTTTCTAGGGATAGTGTAGTGTCATTAAATCTTCTTCATGTTTCATGCATTATCACACACCATTGGTAATAGTTGTTTAAGGGCGGGCACATCACGATTAAACATGCAATCTAAGAGAAGATAATATGTGTAGGGTGAACCTTTGCCGGACCCCTGCACGGGCACTTAATTCAGATACATTCATAGTAATCTAATCAAGGAAATCTAACAGAACTATAATTGGTAAAGGTGGATAGAAACCCTAGCTCGACTTAGTTAGTTAATTTTAGTTAATTTACATTCATTCAACGCGACAACCCCCTCATATTTGCATTTTAATTACTCCACTTAAGTCAATTGAGTTAAATGGAATTGGATATCATTGAGCAAGTCTTTGTGGGATCGACCTTTGCTTGCATCTATACTATCTACACGTCTTGTGCGCTTGCAAAGTTTATTACATGTAGAGTTTCTGCCTAGTACATCTTTTGAGCTTGATAAAATCTCTATCAATTCCTATAACCAGTTTTGGACTCGGCATGGGCATTATGAGTTTTGGACCGTGCCAATTGGGTTGACTAACGCCCCCAACGACATTGATATTAAAACACATGGAAGATTATTGAAATTCATCTAAAGTATAAAACTAGAGTTGTGTTCGAGATCGATTCATAAAAACAATATTAAATAACAAAAGACAACCACAGGGTAAAGAGGTCGAGTTACACTTCTTCTCTTCAGAAACTGCCATATGGATGCTAAGTGGTCGACATTCCTTGGTTAGACACTCAAGAATTGCCCTATATGTCACAGATGACGTTGCTTATGATGGAATATGGTGCAATTGGCTTTTTCGAAAGAACTCTTGTATTAATGAAAAAGGAAAATTGGTTAAGCAGAGCTTTGGTCTAAATAACGAGTGACCCCCAATTAATAATTAAAACTGAGTATTTATAGGCATACGACAAAACCCTAGTTCAATTCCTAATAAAATTAGCAATATAATCCTCATGAAAAAGGAAATCTAAATGCTAATTAAAAAGGAGGAATTCTTTTCCTTATTTTACTTGAAATTAACGAAGGGCGGTTGCTAGATTTTGAAATAGACAGCTGGGCCTTGCTGGAAATGCATGGGTCGATGGCTTGGGATAACTAGACTTTGCTGGAATGGTGATTAGAGACGTGCAGCCTACTGAAGTTGCAAAGTAGGCCACTGGTGCTTGGTGGGTGGCCACTGAGCCTTGGCGTTGGCGCTGAAAATAGCAGTAGAATATAAGCTGCGAAAGTCTACTGGACCGCCCTTGGACTTGGTTGATCTGGGCCACTAGTGGGACTTAGAAAAATGGAACGGTTCTGGGACTTAATGGGCCTTAAGCATGAGTAGAAAATTGGGCTGTGGACAGGGTAAAATGAGCCTATAAATTAATTAATTAATAACTTAGTATTAAATCATGTAATTAGTCCCAAATTATCAATTCTTATAATTATTACTCGCAAATCGTATAATGAGTTAGAATCAATATAATTAAGGTTCCAAAAAGTAAATATAAAGGAAATTTATATAAAAATATGATCAATTAGGTGCTTATCAAGGGGATGATGAAAATGCTGATATGGGGTTTTACAGCGTTAAGTGTGGTTAAGGTGTTTTATGCAGACCACAAGGTAGTGGTTAATAGGCCTTGAATTTAGCTTTATTTTATATTATTTTATACCCTTTATACTTATTTTTTAATGTTAAAATACCTAAAAATTGGAGAAAATAATATATTTTGTGTAAAATTTGCAGAAATAAATAAAACATGGAATTCTGAGCATTTTGGACAAAAAGAATCGTCCCAATCGGAGTTATAACGAAGAAATTATGGAAGAATGTGTTAGAACTTAAGAAACAGGTAGCTCCGGTTTGTTCCATATGCTCTCAAGGGCACCTTAATGCCGAATGCCCTTACACTACAAGGGAGGAAGACAATGGAACTGAGATGGCATGCGCCATTGGAGGCTTTCAAGGAGGACCAAGGAACCAAGGTTACAGTTGGAGAGGCCTGGACAATATCCTGAATCCTCAGCACATGTTTATAGGCCTAAACCATGCCCAGAACCATTTCCAATGACCCACATGGAAATCAAGGCCCTCGGTCCCATTTTCTAAATTTTCTCATAATCATGAAAATAATCATATCTCTTTATCCTCTGATCCTGATTATGATAAAATGTTGGCTGCTTTTTCCCAAGGGCAGCAAACACTAATGGCTTCGACTCAAGCTCCTGTCACGGGTCAACAGAATTAGAAAAATGACATTGCTATTCTCAAGGACCAAATGGTCAAGGTCGTTGACTTCATGGGTAAGATCCATGTCAGCGGGGTGCTTCTACCTCAACCTACGCCCAACCCGAATGTAAGACCTAAGGCCAAAGCAATTATCACTCGATGTGGCAAAGTGGTCTGTGACATAGAACCAGATCCAACCGTTTCAGAGGCTGAAAAGCACAAGGTGGAAACTAAGAACACTAGAGAAAAACCACCAGCAAAACCTACCCACACACAAGGTAATGACCCTATCCCTTCAACTTCAATTGTTACTAATTCTCTGTTTGTGCATGTACTATTTCCCAGTAGGCTCGGAAAGTCTAAGAGAGATGACTCCGACGAGGAAATCCTGGAAATCTTCAAGAGGGTGCAAACAAACATCCCCTTGATCGAGTGCATCAAGAAAGTGCCAAAATACGCAATGTTTTTGAAAGAGTTATGCACTCCAAGGCGCCAAACGAGGAAGAAGGAGGTTGTGATGGTGAGTGAAACACTTTCTGCTGTAATTCAACAACGACTACCCCCCCCCCCCCCCCCCCCCAAGGTTGAAGAATCCAGGGAATTTTTTTGTCCCTTGTGTGATTGGTAACAAGTCTTTTGATAAATTCATGCTAGACTTAGGTGTATCCATTAATGTTATGCCATATTCTTTATATGTTGCCCTAGGTTTAGATAAATTGAAACCTGACAATGTTATCATTCAATTAGCTGATCCTTTTAATATATATCCTAAGGGATACATTGAAGATGTTCTTGTGCAGATTAACCAGCTCATCTTCCTTGTAGATTTTTATGTTCTAGACATGGAGGATTCCCCTACGAATCAACCTCCATTGATGTTGTTGGGACGACCATTCATGAGAACTGCCAAAACAATGATTGATGTATCTAATCGCACACTAACTATGGAAGTAAATGGGGAGGAAATAGGAATCAACATTTACGATGCCATGAGGTACCCTAGTTCCACTACTCAAACTAACTTTTCTATTGATGTGGGCAGTTCTTTTGCAGAGAGTCAAGTCTAGAAGACACAATCAATGAATGGACCCATCCCGATTACGTATTGGTAATCGCACAGGTCCTGCTCCCGTATGACAAGTACACGATAATATACCAGACCAGGGATAAAGAAACATACATATACTGTAATTAAACCAGTCCAACCAGTTAACAGTAAATACAGAGCAGTTGTAACGCCCCGGAAATTCGGAGAATGTAATTTTGTAAAATAATGAATGAAATGAAGTTTTTACCCCTGTGAATAGTTTGGACAATTTGTTGACTTTTTGATTGGTAAGTCAAACGGACGTTGGCTGGTGACTGTAACGTAGTTCGGGACGTCACGAGTCCATAGACAAGTGGCACGTCCAATTCCGACGATCAGGGAAAAAGTTATGACATTCGGAAGGCCAAGGGCATTTCTGTAATTTGGACGAAAAGGGAAAAATGTTGACTTTTTGTTTGACAACTGATTTCCACACGATTCGAGGACCGTTGGGTAGGTCTCGATGCCCTGAGTCCGTGGACAGGCGAAACGCTGAAAACGGACATCGGACGGTTGAGTTACGGGTCTCCGAAGAAGAGGGGCATTTTGGTAATTTTGTGCAAAAGGGCAAATGGTAATTTTGCCAAGCCCAGTTTGAACAACCGTGGGTGGACTTTGTTTAACAGAGTAGTGGACTGACCAATGCAATTTTTTAAGCCTGGATTGTCTGATCAGAGAATTGTTTAACCAGGATAGCGACCTTGGGGAGAGTTAGTGGCATTGAGGCATGGTTTGGGCAGGTAACCAGAGTACGTGAGGGAATTTAAAACTGGTTTTGGGGTCTGTTTGCGGGAAACAATTCTCATAAATGCCAGAGGGATTCTCACGGGTATCCGTCCGCACAGTTCGATTATCAGAGTGTTGAGAGTTTCTGAGGTTCATTTTAAACAAGAGAGGGCTGAGAGCTAGAGAGAAAACAGACGAGAAAGGAAAAACCAGATTTTGGAGGGAAATTCAATTTTTAATTTGGGAGTCGAGTTGGACAAAACCAAGGATTGGTTTAGCCTTCTGGGACCATTTGGAACTCAACCACGTCGAGTTCGAAGGGAATCAAGCACATATTGGCCTAGGACTGAAGCCCCTGGTTCTGGGAATTTTCAGATTTGAGGACGACGACTTCCAGGTGAGTGATTGTTCAATTGATTGTGTTAGAATGTTCGTTTAGGTCCCCTAAATCTCCTATCTGAGTTAATTTGAAAATGGGGCTGAGTTGGGTGAGTTTCAGACGTCGACCCGTTCAACTGTTCAAGTTTAAATTAATCGATTTAGGGCAAATTGAAGCTAATTGAGGAGTGGGATCTTAAATTAAAATGATAAGGAATGATTAGGTGGAAGAAGGGAATGTTTCGAGTGTGAATTGATGGGTAATTGGCCGGGTCGAGTCGCGGGTTGAGGACCCGTTTAACAGGCCAGTCGGGTCAAGATGGTGACACTGTAGCAGTCACTGTAGCAGGCGCGTGGCTTTCACGCACAACCACTTTGGGCGGCGCGTGACGGTACGTGAGACCTTGTTTCCGATCACGGTCAACTTGAGATTTGATCCTTTCAGTTTATTGAACAGCTTTGATTTAAAGTTCGAGTCGATTGGGTGTCGTTCGGGATAGTTTTGAGGGTTCGGAAGTTTAAGGCCATAAGTTAATTTACATCGAAAATTCCCGAAAAATTAGGGAAATTAATACGAGCTTTTTGGGAATGTTTATAACCCCTATTGTACTCTTTGACATGCCCGAACATTCCCGACGCTACCGAGGAGCGCACGGGGCGCGATTGACGCGTCCGAAAACCGTGAGTGGACTTTTGATTTCTAACCGAGCATGCATAACTATTTTTTTTCATTTATCTTATGTTTTCATATATGATTTTATAGTGATGATTATGACATTTCGGTTTTACATGAATGCACATTTTTCGAGGAGATTATCATGTTTTATGTATTTCGAGGTTACGTTTTTCTCCTGTGCATGGATGATGATTTGATAAAGTGATTTGAGATGATTATGCATGTCGCGTTTTAATGATGATTTGATCATGATTTGTGAGTAAGATTTGGAATTGCATGTGGAATTCGGACATAGGTCCTATTATGATGAAATGTGATTTCGGAATGGTTTTGGAAAATGGATCATGATGAATCCTAGTTTATTATGATATTACACATGATTTTGGGTTTAAAACCCCGGTATGATTGTTGGATCTGGTTTTGGGTTTGAAGACTCGGTTAATTAATGACGGGGGCGGGCCCGAATTAGATTTAAAGACCCGAATTGAGTTTAAAGACTCGTGAGTTTAAAACTCGGTTATTGTGATACCCCCCGAGGCCTATTGATCAAGTTTTGAGTTTAAAGACTCGTTGATATCCCGGGAAGGCCTGATATTAAGTTTAAAGACTCGGGTGGATCCAACGGCTTGATTGTTGATGTTACTTTCAGTTTCACAAGATTTTTGTGACTATATACTATGACGGTTTCCATATGATGCATAAAATGTTTCGAGTATTAATTATATCGTTTTCATTAACTATGTTGTTTTCGAAGATTTAGTTATGCATGCTCGTTATAAAACTGGAGGGTGAACCCCGATTTCATTAAACTGTTTTCTGGAAACTTTTGTTTTAGTCCACTCACACTTTGTTGTTTTTAAATACCCTCCAGGTCGTGGTGCAAGTTCGGGGGCTAACGTCGAGGAAGAGGCACAGGCATAAAGCTTTCCGTTGCGGTGTAGTTTAGTTTACAGAATAGGATTTGATCTTTATCTTGTTTTGTAATTTATGCTCTGGGAAACTATGGACTTGAAGTCCAGTCGGTTGTACTATTTAATCTCCTTGGTCTGACAATGGGTGTGGTGTAATTTTGTTTGGTTATTTTGGTCTTTGTGTTCGATTGTCAGACGGGAGCAGGATGCTTCCCGATTATCGAGGCGATAATCGGGGTGGGTCCTGTCAATTGGTATCAGAGCTTAGGTTTACGGTTTATGTTTGGCACTTGGGTGTGCCTCGGTTATTGTACTAACTTATGCCTCATACAGAAAAAGGACGATCGGCCATGCCTCCACGACGTGAACCCCCTCCACGACTTGCAGAAGGCGTCGTTAGTGATGCCGAGAGTGCGACAATCGAGCGATTCCAGCGTCTTGGGGCTACGGTGTTTAGTGGTGGGGCAGACCCCGAGGATGCCCACCGTTGGATTTCTCGATTTGAGCAGATTTTTACTGTGATGCACTGTCCTCCTGAGGAGCGAGTTGTGTTGGCCACTTTTCTGCTAGATGGATCTGCTTATGAGTGGTGGTATACTCTGGAGTTATCGGGTTGGGATGCCCGTACAGTGACCTGGGAGACCATTCGTGAACGATTTCTGGATCAGTATTATCCCCGTTCATTCTGTGATGCGAGGGAGACAGAGTTTCTGCAGCTCCAACAGGGGAGCATGTCTGTAGTAGAGTATGAACAGAAGTTTCTGATGGTAGCCCATTTTGCTCCTACCTTTGTGTCTACTGAAGCTGAGAAATGTCGTAGGTTTGAGCTTAGCCTGCGAGGTGAGATACGGGCCATTGTGACAGCCGGAGCTTTTACTACCCTCAGAGAGTTGTCTGATGCCGCAGTACGGGTTGAGGCTAGTCTCCCGACACGTCCACAGTTCTCAGGTGGTGGACAACGTCGAGAGCGTTCATTTCCTGGATCGTTTGGTCAGAGAGCCCTGAAAAAGGGACGTTATGGTGGAGCTTCGTCATCATGCAATGATCGTTTTGGTAGGCCTGGTAACTTTCAGAGTCCCGGATTCAGAGTACCCAGAGCACATTCTTCTCCGCAGGTGAGTGCGACCTCAGTTGCTTCCACAGGACGACAAAGTGGTGGTTTTACTCGAGATGCTTCCAGTGTTATCTATTTCTTCTGTGGCGAGCGGGGCCACTATCGAAGAGAGTGTCCATCTTTGCCACAGGGTGGTGGCGCAGATCGGGGTGCAGCAGAGCAGGGACGGCACAGCTGCAGTTTCTGGGACTGGGAGTACTAGAGGAGGAGGTGTTGAGCGACTAGTGAAGTGAGGGGCAGGGGCCGTGGGCGAGCAGCCGGACCACATTCTTGAGTTTTTGCGGTTATGCACCAGGAGGCCTGGGCAGCACCTGGTGTTGTGACGGGTGCACTTACGATCTTTGGACATGATGTCTGTGCTTTAATTGATCCCGGAGCTACTCATTCGTTTATATCACAGGATTGTGGGTTGTTGGCAGATAGAGAGGTGTCCGCACTGGATTGTGACATGGGTGTGAGTATGCCCACATGAGAGGTATTTGTGGTAAACCAAATGTTGAGGGAGTGTCCCGTAATGGTAGGTGACGCTGGATTAGTAGCTGACCTGATACTCCTGGACTTGCATGATTTCGATGTCATTCTAGAAATGGACTGGTTAACGTTCCATCATGCTTCTATCGAATGTGTCGATAAGAAGGTCACTTTTTGGAGTCCAATTTTACCTGAAACCACCTTTCAGGGAATACAACGAGCAACTCCTGTTGGGGTGATTTCAGTCCTGAAGGGAAGTAAGTTGCTGAGGAAAGGTTGCCAGGGGTTACTTGGCTCACGTGGTGGACGCGTGTGCTGCACCGTTAGAGGTAGAGGATATACCGATAGTGCGGGAGTTCCCGGATGTCTTTCCGGAGGATCTACCGGGATTACCACCTCACCGAGATGTCGAGTTCACCATCGACCTGGTTCCAGGTACGCAACCTATATCTCAGACTCCGTACCATATGGCGCCAGCCGAGTTGAAAGAACTGAAGGCGCAGTTGCAGGAGTTGGTTGAGATGGGGTTTATTAGACGGAGTGTGTTCCTTTGGGGAGCTCCGGTGTTGTTTGTGCGGAAAAAGAATGGGAGCTTAAGGCTCTCCGTCGATTACAGGTAACTGAACAAAGTAACGATCAGGAACAAATACCCCTTGCCTCGAATCGATGACTTGTTCGATCAGCTGAGAGGAGTACAGTACTTCTCTAAAATCGATCTGCGTTCTGGGTATCATCAATTGTGGGTTAAGGAAGAGGATGTGCCCAAGACAGCCTTTAGAACCCGTTATGGTCACTATGAGTTCCTAGTGATGCCATTCGTTCTGACCAACGCACCCGCAACATTTATGGACTTGATGAATCGAGTGTTGCAGCCATACTTGGATCACTTCTTCATTGTGTTCATTAATGACATTCTGGCCTACTCGAAAAGTGCGGAAGCGCATGAAGAGCACTTAAGGATGGTGCTAGGTACTCTGAGGGAAAACCAGTTGTATGCAAAGCTCAGCAAGTGTCAGTTTTGGTTGACGAGCGTGAGTTTCTTAGGGTATGTGATCTCAACTGACGGAATCAGTGTGGATTCTCAGAAAATTGAAGCAGTGGCGAAGTGGGAACAGCCAAAGACCGTAACTGAAGTCAGAAGTTTCTTGGGTTTGGCTGGCTATTACAGGAGGTTTGTAGAGGGTTTTTCTACCATTACTGCTCCGTTGACACGGCTGACGAGGAAGGGGGTCAGATTTGTCTAGGATGATGACTATGAGCGTAGTTTTCGGGAGTTGAAGGAAAGGTTGACATCTGCTCCTATACTGACCCTTCCGGACGATAGTGGGGAGTTTGAGGTGTACAGCGATGCATCCTTACAAGGATTGGGATGTGTGCTGATGCAGCATGGGAAAGTGATTGTCTATGCTTCCCGCTAGTTGAAGCCGCATGAGCGCAATTATCCTACCCACGACTTGGAGCTAGCGGCTGTGGTACATGCGCTGAAAATTTGGAGACATCACTTGTATGGTACGACTTGCAGGCTATTCACGGATCATAAGAGCATGAAGTACTTGTTCACGCAGAAGGACTTGAATGTGAGGCAAAGACGATGGCAGTAGCTAATTAAGGATTATGATTGCACGATTGAGTACCACCCTGGAAAAGCTAATGTGGTAGCTGATGCTCTGAGCCGTAAGTCAACGCATTCTGTGGCGCACCTATGAATGGTCCATTTGCCTCTATTGGTTGAACTCCGCAAGACTAGCATTGATTTGGGACTGGATAGCCAAGGTGTCTTGCTGGCTAGTTTTCAGGGGAGACCACTCCTAATTGGTCGGATCATTGATGCTCAATCTCAAGATCTCGTCTCGTGTGTACTTCGGATTGAAGTGGAAGCCGGAGAACAGCAAGATTTTGCAGTCAGAGAGATTCTGGATGAGGCTCACTGTTCTGCCTACGCGATGCATCCTGGAGGGACCAAGATGTATCGTACATTGCGAGAACACTATTGGTGTCCGGGTATGAAACGGGAGATCGCTGAGTTTGTCAGCAAGTGTCTGATTTGTCAGCAAGTGAAAGCTGAGAGACAAAGACCTTATGGAGCCTTGCAAGCACTACCTATCCCCGAGTGGAAATGGGATCACATAACGATGGATTTTGTATTTGGACTTCCTAGGACACCTAGAGGCCACGATGGAGTTTGGGTGATTGTGGATAGGCTTACGAAGTTAGCTCACTTCTTGCTGGTGCGAGAGAACTTCAGGATGACACAGTTTGCTCAGTTGTTTATCTACGAGATCATCCGATTGTACGGTACTCCAGAATCAATAGTGTCCGACGGAGACCCGAGGTTTACCTCTTGGTTTTGGCAGAGTCTACAAGAGGCTTTTGGGACAAAACTACGTTTCAGTACTGCATTTCATCCTCAAACCGACGGACATTCTGAGCGGACCATCCAGATATTGGAGGGCATGATGCGAGCCTGCATTTTGAAATTTCAAGGCACTTAGGAGTCACATCTAGCCTTGATGGAATTTTCTTATAACAATAGTTATCAGGTAAGCATTGGGATGGCCCCTTACAAAGCTTTGTATGGACGGCAGTGCAGAACCCCGTTATGTTGGACGGACGTGGGTGAAAGGAAGCTAACTAAATCTAAATTGGTGGAATTGACAACAGAGAAGGTCAAACTCATCAGAGATAGGTTCAAGGCAGCCCAAGACAGACAAAAGAGCTGTGTGGACCATGGGATTAGAGATCTTGAGTTTGCGGTCGGAGATCAGGTATTTCTGAAGCTATCTCCTTGGAAAGGTATAGTGAGATTTGGCAGGCGAGGAAAGTTGAGCCCTCGTTTTATCGGACCATACGAGATTATTGTGAGGATTGGCTAGGTTTCTTATAGATTAGCACTACCTCCAGAACTTTCTAAAGTCCACTATGTTTTCCACGTGTCGATGCTACGGAAGTATGTGTTTGATGCATCTCATGTGCTGGAGGAGCAACCCATTGAACTCCGAGAAGACTTAAGCTTTGAAGAACAGACGATACAGATTCTGGATCGAAAAGATAAGGTGCTACGTCAGAAGACCATTCCCTTGGTAAAGGTTCTCTGGAGGAACCAGAATGTGGAGGAAGCCACCTAGAAACCCGAGGCGCAGATGCGAGAACAATTTCCATACTCGTTTCATTAAAATTTCGGGATGAAATTTCTTAAGGGGGGGAGATTGTAACGCCCCGGAAATTCGGAGAATGTAATTTTGTAAAACAATGAATGAAATGACGTTTTTAACCCTATGAATAGTATGGTCAATTTGTTGACTTTTTGATTGGTAGGTCAAACAGACGTTGGCTGGTGACTGTGACGTAGTTCGGGACGTCACGAGTTCGTAGACAGGTGGCACGACCAATTTCGACGATCGGGGAAAAAGTAATGACATTCGGAAGTCTAAGGGCATTTCCTTAATTTGGACGAAATAGGGGAAAATGTTGACTTTTTGTTTGGCAACTGATTTCCACACGATTCGAGGACCGTTGGGTAGGTCTCGATGCACTGAGTCCGTAGATAGGCGGCATGCTGAAAACGGATATCGGACGGTTGAGTTACGAGTCTCAGAAGATGAGGGGCATTTTGGTAATTTTGTGCAGAAGGGAAAAATGGTAATTTTGCCAAGCCCAGTTTGAACGGCCTTGGGTGGACTTTGTTTAACAGAGTAGTGAACAGATAAGTGCAATTTTTTAAGCCTGGATTGTCTGATCAGAGAATTGTTTAACCAGGATAGTGACCTTGGGGAGAGTTAGTGGCATTGAGGCATGGTTTGGGCAGGTAACCAGAGCACGGGAGGGAATTCAAAACTGGTTTTGGGGTCTGTTTACGGGAAACAATTCTCAGAAATGCCAAAGGGATTCCCACGGGTTGCCGTCCGCACAGTTCGATTATTAGAGTGTTGAGAGTTGCTGAGGTTCATTTTGAACAAGAGAGGGCTGAGAGCTAGAGAGAAAACAGACGAGAAAGGCAAAACCAGATTTTGGAGGGAAATTCAATTTTTAATTTGGGAGTCGAGTTGGACGAAACCAAGGATTGGTTTAGCCTTCTGGGACCATTTGGAACTCAACCACGTCGAGTTCGAAGGGAATCAAACACAGATTGGCCTAGGACTGAAGCCCCTGGTTCTGGGAATTTTCAGAGTTGAGGACGACAACTTCCAGGTGAGTGATTGTTCAATTGATTGTGTTAGAGTGTTCGTTTAGGTACCCTAAAGATCCTATCTGAGTTAATTTGAAAATGGGGCCGAGTTGGTGAGTTTCAGACATCGACCCGTTCAACTGTTCAAGTTTAAATTAATCGATTTAGGGCAAATTGAAGCCAATTAAGGAATGGGATCTTAAATTAAAATGATAAGGAATGATTAGGTGGAAGAAGGGAAGGTTTCGAGTGTGAATTGATGGGTAATTGGCCGGGTCGAGTAGCGGGTTGAGGACCCGTTTAACAGGCCAGTTGGGTGAAGATGGTGACACTGTAGCAGTCACTGTAGCAAGCGCCTGGCTTTCACGCGCAGCCACTTTGGGCGGCGCGTGATGGCACATGAGACCTTGTTTCCGATCACGGTCAACTTGAGATTTGATCCTTTCAGTTTATTGAACATTTTTTATTTAAAGTTTGACTCGATCGGGTGTCGTTGGGGATAGTTTTGAGGGTTCGGAAGTTTAAGGCCTTAAGTTAATTTACATCGAAAAATCCCGAAAAATTAGGGAAATTAATACAAGCTTTTTTGGAATGTTTGTAACCCCTATTGTACTCTTTGACAAGCCCGAACATTCCCGACGCTACCGAGGAGCCCACGGGGCGCGATTGCCGCGTCCGAAAACCTTGAGTGGACTTTTGATTTCTAACCGTGCATGCATAACTGTTTTTATTCATTTATCTTATGTTTTCGTATATGATTTTATAGTGATGATTATGATATTTCGGTTTTACATGAATGCACATTTTTCGAATAGATTATCATGTTTTACGTATTTCGAGGTTACGTTTTTCTCCTTGCATGGATGATGGTTTGATAAAGTGATTTGAGATGATTATGCATGTCTCATTTTAATGATGATTTGATCATGATTTGTGAGTAAGATTTGGAATTGCATGTGGAATTCGGACATAGGTCCTATTATGATGAAATGTGATTTCGGAATGGTTTTGGAAAATGGATCATGATGGATCCTAGTTTATTATGATTTTACGAATGATTTTGGGTTTAAACACCCGGTATGATTGTTGGATCTGGTTTTGGGTTTAAAGACCCGGTTAATTAATGACGGGGGCGGTCCCAAATTGGGTTTAAAGACCCGAATTGAGTTTAAAGACTCGTGAGTTTAAAGACTCGGTTATTGTGATACCCCCCGAGGCCTATTGATCAGGTTTTGAGTTTAAAGACTCGTTGATATCCCGTGAAGGCCTGATATTGAGTTTAAAGACTCGGATGGATCCAACGGCTTGATTGTTGTTGTTACTTTCGGTTTCATATGATTTTTGTGACTATATACTGTGATGGTTTCCATATGATGCATAAAATGTTTCGAGTATTAATTATGCCGTTTTCATTAACTATGTTGTTTTCGAAGATTTAGTTATGCATGCGTGTTATAAAACTGGAGGGTGAACCCCGATTTCATTTAACTGTTTTCTGGAAACTTTTGTTTTAGTCCACTCACACTTTGCAGTTTTTAAATATCCTCTAGGTCATGGTCTTTATCTTATTTTGTAATTTATGCTCTGGGAAACTATGGACTTGAAGTCCAGTCGGTTGTACTATTTAATCTCCCTGGTCTGACAATGGGTGTGGAGTAATTTTTTTTTGGTTATTTTGTTCTTTGTGTTCGATTGTCAGACGGGAGCAGGATGCTTCCCGATTATCGAGGCTATAATAAGGGTGGGTCCTGTCAGCAGTCATGACTATACAATATGTTACAACAACAAAAGGACCTAATGTGATAAAACAAGAGTAAATGGCAGCGGATATGATATGCCCCTCTTCGTAGACCAGCCCCGATGCCTATGATATGCCCCTCTTCATAGACCAGCCCCGACGCCTATGCAATCGACCTGGATGAGCAGTCATTTTCAGAAATCAATAGTCTACCCCTCTGTTTTGTAAACATGCATGCATCATCAGTAAAAATCAATAGTGTACCCCTCCAAATCTTTAGATTCAGTACTAATGCCGCCAGTTCTAAATCATGGGTAGGGTAGTGTGACTCATGTGGCTTTAACTGTTGAGAGGTATAGCCAATGACTCTCCCATGTTGCATTAACACACAACCCAATCCTTGCAACGATGCATCACTATATACGTCGTAATCCCCACTATCATCTGGAAGGGCTAAAACTGGCGTAGAAGTTAGCTGTCTCTTCAACTCCTGAAAACTCTGTTCACAGTTTTCATTCCAAACAAACTTAACCCCTTTCTTGATCAAACGGGTCAATGGAGCAACTATAACAGAGAAACCCTCTATAAAGCTTCTGTAGTACCCAGCTAACCCTATGCAAGTCTGGACCTCATAAATAGTCTTCAGTTGCACCCAATTAGTTATGGCTTTTTTCTTCTGGGGGTCCACCCTAATCCCCTCAACCAAAATCACATGTCCCAAGAAGCCTATACTGTTCAACCAGAATTGACATTTACTTAGCTTGGAATACCGTTGATTTTTCCTTAATCAGTTTAGTACCAACCTCAAATGTTTCTTATGTGCCTTGGCAGCACTCTTTGAATATACCAAGATGTCATCAATGAACACAATCACAAACGAATCCAGGTATGACCGAAATACCCGATTCATCAAGTCTGTGAATGCAGCTGGTGCATTTTTCAACCCTAATGGCATCAGCAGAAACTCATAATAGCCATATCTTGTTTGGAACGCAGTCTTTAGAACATCCCCCTCAGCTATGCTCAACTAATGGTACCCAGACCGAAGGTCAATCTCTGAAAAATACTTGGCCCCTCTCAATTGGTCGAACAAATCATCAATCTGGGGTAGAGGATACTTATTCCTCACTATTACTTTGTTGAGTTCCCAATAATCTATACACAGTCATAGGCTACCATTATTTTTCATTTTGAACCACACCGAAGTTCCCCAAGGAAATGCACTTGGTCAAATAAACCCCATATCTACCAAATCATGCATATGAACCTTCAGTTCCCTTAACTCAGTTGGTGTCATACGATTGGGTGTCTAAGATATGGGTCGCGTACCTAGAAGAAGCTCGATGGTGAACTCGATCTCTCCGTGCGGTGGTAGTCCTAGCAAGTCCTCTAGAATACATCTGGGAATTCCTGCACCATTGGTATGTCCTGCGCTCTCTCTGCTCTAGCCTGCCCATCCATTACTTGAGCCAAGTAGCCTTGACAGCCTTTCCTCAGTAATCTGTTTATTATACGGGCGGAAATCATTCCAGATGGCAACACTCTCTAATCTCCCTGGAATGTCACCTCAGGTAAACCCGGACTCTAGATTCTCACCCTTTTATTGAAACAATCGATAAAGTCATGATGTACCGACAACCAGTCCATCCCAAGTAGGACATCAAAATCATGCAATTCAAGAGTACTAGATATTCCGCTAAAACGACACCCTATCAATACTGGATTATCTCGAATTACGAGATTTACCACGTACACCTCCCTAACAGGTGTACTAACTCCCATATCACAATCGAACGAAGAAACCTCCCTATCCGCTTGACAGGGACATGCCACGATCCCCCGGGGACCACAAGGGGACGTGCCCTGCTCCCGTCTGACACCCGAACCAAAATTCCAATTTTAACCTTAAAAACTTAAATGCATAAATATCCGAAAATAAAGTTACACAGACAATCCGAATTCAAAAGATGTCAGACAAGGGATACAGTCCAAAATACAAAATCCGAGCACGACTCTAGAAAATCTTGCGGGTAATCCAACCCAACAGGGATTCAGGTGCGCAGTACGAATATATGCCTCAGCCTCGGGGTCCTCACCAACCTTAATAGCACGACCTGGAGGGGTTACCAAAACATTAAGGGTGAGTGGGCCGAAACTCAAGTTTATAAAACAGTTAAATAAGTAAAACATATAATTTTACCCTTCCGTTTTCCAAACATGCATGCATAGTATTGAAAACCATAAAATCATATAAGATATCACATGCAATATAACAACCATAAATATAAAGTAATCACAGCTACTGCACTATACACTCCGATCTCGACATCCCAGATGTCTGACGTCCCTGACGTCCAATATGGTCACAGTCCCAAGGCTACGCGTGCCACCCGGGGTCTCAAATCCCTAGTCCAACCCCCGAACCCAGTTCGGGTACGGCATCCCAGATGCCTAGCATCCCAGACTCTCGACGTTCCAGACGTCCAATCATAGCAATCCTGCTCCTGAGCCATCCTACGGTTCGGTACCTCCGTAGAATGACCCCTCGCAGGCAATGCGCCGTGACCACTCTGGGGTACCACATCCGGAGGAGACAGTATCACATGGTGGATCTATACAGTGCAGTACCTAAGATAATCATCGATTTCCACATGCATATAGATATATAATCCAAAACAGTGTTCAATTTCCACAAAACGGGTCTCAAGCCCAACATCGTAACACGTGTCATAACCGCAAATCGAGGTAATAAAAATCCTTCATTTGATTCACACACACACACACACACACACACACACACACACACACACACACACACACACACACACACACACACACACACACACACACACACACACACACACACACACACACACATATATGTATATATATATATATATATACGGAAATGAAAACAGTTATGTATGCAAGGGTTAATGAAATCGGGCCCACTCACAGTACGTTCCCGCTGCAAAACTGCGCGTACGAACTTGTTACGGGATTATCATACGATTACTGTCAGTCCAAATCACATGCAAGGGTCACTATAGGTCCTTAACATTCATCCAAAAAGTCTGAAACAGAAACCGGCTCGGGGAAGTTGTCCAAACACGCTTCCTGAGACAACCGGCCCTAATCTGATCCACTTAACTATGTCAGATCAACATGGTTATTTCACTAAAAATGTTCAGAATAATGAGAGGATAAAAAGTCATGTTGACCGTGATCGGAGTTAATCCTCAACGCGCCCTCACGCGCTTCCCAAAGTGGCTACGCGTGAAAGTCACGTGCCTGACACTGTAGCTGCTACAGTGTCATCCCCTTCACCCGTCTCTCTGCAATACGGGTCTGCCACCCGCGGCTTGACCCGGTTAATTAACCCTCAATTCTAACTCGACTCCCTTCGTTTTTGATCCTAACATGTTCATTAACCATCTAATTAGAGTTTTATGTCCTTAATTAACCTCAACAGTCCCATAATCTGACCTACGACCCGTAATCACACAAACGGGTCGATCACCACAACTCTCTGGTTGTTAAACCAAACTCGAATTAACTTCATAGGTAGCATAATGGTACCCAAACGAACCAACACATCTAACCAATTGAATGAACCGTTACCTGGAAGTAGTGATCCTCAACACTGCGATTTTCCAGAAACTAGAACTTGAGTTCCTGGACAACCCTTGATCAAACTCCTTCAATTCTTTCGTGGTTGAGTTCGTAGTGAATCCAGAAGACTAACACGATCCTTGTTTTTGTTCGAATGGCCTCACAAATTGATGTTCGAATTTCCCTCCATTTTCTGGTTTTTCTTCCCCGACAGTTTCTCTCAACTCTCAGTCCTCACTCTGGTTCGAAATGAACCCTCTCACTTCCCCTAACTCAGTTAATCGATCAAATGGACGGCAACTCGTGGGAAACCGTCTGATTCCTTTCTGGAAACTGTTTCCCGCAACACAGAAACCATAGCCAATTTAAAAACTCTCCCCGTGTTCTGCTTCTATCCAGGCCATGACTGAGTGCTTCCAACACCTCAAAACACTTAAACAATTCACTCCACACATCCACTACTCAATTAAAAAATTGCAACATTCAGGGCACTCACGACATGGCCGTGCAGACTCTGTTCCACGGTGGTGAACATAAACTACCGTGCAAAATGACCAAAATGCCCCCAGTTGACAAATTACCAAAATGCCCCTCATCATCCGTGACCCGTAACTTGGTCACCCGATGTCCGTTACACGCGTACCGCCTGTCGTTGTACTCGGGGCCTCGAGACCTACCTAACGGTCCTCGAGTCGTGTGAAAATCGATTGTAAAAATCGATTGTCAAACAAAAAGTCATCATTTTCCCCCTGATTGTCCAAATTACGGAAGTGCCCTTGAACTTCCGAACGTCAAAACTTTTTCTCTGATCGTCTGAATTGGACGTGCCACCTGTCTATGGACTCGTGACGTCCCGAACTACGTCACGGTCATCGGTTAAAGTCCGTTTGACCCACCAATCAAAAAGTCAACAATTTGACCTTACCATTCACAGGGGTAAAAATGTCATTTCATTCAATATTTTACAATATTACAATCCCCGGATTTCCGGGGTGTTACACCACTAATG
Organism: Prinsepia uniflora; assembly: GCA_032719365.1. Lineage (NCBI taxonomy): Eukaryota > Viridiplantae > Streptophyta > Magnoliopsida > Rosales > Rosaceae > Prinsepia > Prinsepia uniflora. The sequence continues at coordinate 45,725,210 of CM064865.1, read as the reverse complement.
AAGAAAAACCCTGAGAAATGAAAGAATGTGTAGCCCTGTGATCTATTAAGACACATGCATCATGACCAAAGATAGGGAGTGTATACTATCACCAAATCGCGAGCTACTCGGGCATTCTACTGAGTCACTATAAACACGTGGGCATGCGCTCCTGGTGCATCGCCCCGTCCTTTTTGTCCATTATAGCCATATACGGCGCCTCTCGGACCTGTCGTGATGAAGCTCTAGGCTGCCCTCGGCTCCTGCTCTGTAACACATCGTCCAACACCACTACTGGCTGGAAAATAGGGGAAACGTCTCTGAAAATGACCCCTCTTTCCGTAGAAATAGTACACCACCATTCCCATCTGACTGGGCCCACTACTCTATCAAGCACTGGAGTTGGATGATGTCCCTCTGAACCGAGCCAACTCAGTGTGTCTAACTGCCAGGCTCGGATCACCTCTACCAGCACTATACCCAAAATGGCTTCCTCCAGAAGACCCCGAACTAGAACCGCCCTTCCTCGAAACTCTCTGATCAACGACCTAGTGAATTGACGCTCTCTATGGAGTCCAAGACTTGTATAGTGTTGCTGTATTGAAAAATTTACCTCGACTTTAGTCGCAACATCTGCTAACTCTCAGAGGGTAGCATAGGATCCGAGCCGTCATTATGGTCCGCACCTTATTCCTTAAACCAAGCTAAGCATAGTAATCCAACAAATCCAGGCATACATAACAACCATAATCAATAGCCAGAAATCTAATTATAAACTAACATGGCTTGGGCTTCAAACAGCCCTAATCCTAAAGGAAACTACTCACAGATAACTAAGTTAACAAACATCATAATTGAATGCATATAAACTTAAAGAGATGAGGGATTGAGAAACACAAATACTAAGATGAATGATGTGTAAGAGAAGTGGCACAAACACTTCTTCTTCTCCCAAGCTTCACGTCACAAAGAAGATGCAAGATTTGAATCTAAAATCATGAGTAATAGGTAAATTGCGGCTACTTTGTGTACAAACTTTAAGTAGAAATTTTTGCAGAGTTTTGGGACCTTAGGAGGTAAATTGGATGTCCAAAAAAAATGAAAAAATAACTATTTATATCCCCTAACATCTGCCCTACCATCTCCCTAAAATAAAGGGGAAAACGAACCCAAATAAGGAAGGAAACCAATTATAGCCGTCAAACCTGTTTTTCCGCATTCTTGATCCTTCTTCAATAGGGAGTCTTCTTTTCTTTCTTGTTTCCACTTCTTGAATTTATCTTTTGACTAGGAATTCAATTAATTATATTCCAAATCAGATCATAAAGCCCTAAAATAAAGGAAAGGGGATATACAGCTAAGCGTAAATTAACCCTAGTCGTGTTCTTGATAGTTTTTTGGCCTCCAAGAAACTTCCTTTCCCTTGTTTCTTGCAATATTTAATTTCAGATCTGTTTAGGAAATATTTAGGTATAATTCCTCATTGAAAAGGGAAGACAAATTCATCCAAAGGACAGCTGCCCCAAATCCCTAAAAAGTAGGAACTTGATAAGGCAAGAAATCCTAGTTTCTTAGGTTCCAAAGAACAGATAAGAACACTTCTTTTAATGGACCTTTTGGCCAACTTTCCCAGCTGGATTCTAGGGCATAATGTCTAAAATATACCACTTAATCTAGGAGTGCAAGGCTGGCAAGGCTGATCCACAAAGTCATACACACACACACACACCTTGTAGGATTAGGAGTGCCTCTCCACCAAGAAAGGAAATAACCCCTTTTCTTGGTCAATCTTTATTGTCTTGACATGTGCTATCACCTCATTGGAACCCCTGGAGATTATATGAGCTGCTAATCACATCCAATACATTGAAAAATGCCAATTCAAAGACAAAACCCGAGAGGTCGTCAACTGGGATTTCAGCTAGGGACCTTAACTTCATTTTAGTGCAATTCCTTCATTTTGGCTCGGATTTCCTCCATTCTTTTTGCATTCTCTTCATAATTGACTTAACTTTCATAATCTAAACATGTCTCACAAAATGGATCATTTTTTCCTATTGTTTGTACAATTATAATCAAAAGACAAGTAAAAGGGATAAGAAATATCATTGAAATCATGCTTAATTCGTGACTTATCAAATACCCCCAAACCTATCTTTTGCTAGTCCCTTAGCAAAAAAACAAAAAAAAAAAAAAATTAAAAGACTCGATCTAGTTATGATAAGCATTTAAACTCTAGGTTCACCTAGTAGGAGGAGTTTTATCTCCTGAGGGTTATAGCAGCACGATACCCACAAATGTTTCACTTAACACAAAGGATGCTAGAAGTCATGCATCAACAAGTTAATAAGAATCAATAATAGAAAATAAACTCACACAAACCAAGAAACATGCCATAACCGTGAACTCAAGTGTTAAGTGTGACGACCCGTCCCAGAATTCGGGATTAGAATACTAACTAATCATGATTAGCGGGGTTAATCGGTGATTAGTTGGGCGAAATCGGACGAACGATGCAAAACGACCATTTTGCCCCTAGTCGTGGGTAAAACGTTGACTTCTAATTTGGGCGGTCAAATAGACTTCGATCGATGACCGTGACGTAGTTTGGGACGTCACGAGTTTATAGACAGGTGTCACGTTCGATTCCGACGTTTGCGGTGAAAGTTATGACGTTCGGAAGTCAAAGGGCATTTTCGTAATTTGGACGAAATAAGGGAAAATGTTGACTTTTTGATCGGCAGGTCTGATGGCTGAGGGCCAAGGACCGTTAGGAAGGTCTCGATGCCCTGAGTCCGTAGACAGGCGGCACGCATCCATCGGAGTCCGAATGACCGAGTTACGGGACTGAATGCGTGGGGGGGCATTTTGGTAATTTTCTGTACAAGGGCAGAATTGTACTTTCAGTGGGTACTGTTTGAACGGATTACTGTAGCAGCCATGTTGGGAAACATGACCAGTGCACGGGTGGATTGTTTATGGGGCAAATGGATGGGCTAAACTGTTGTTTAAGTGTTAATTGACTGTTTGGTCATGTAAGTGGGAAGCAATGGTGTGTGGGACGGTGAGAAGGTGCATTAAACAATGGCGGGTGCATTTGATCGCGGATGCAACTGGAGCGAAGACCGGGACATTGCATGGCTCCTCCATCGATCCTTGCGCACTCTGGGAGCCCGTTGGGGTAGTGGCTTGAGGTTATCCCTTATCTGACACTCCGTGTCAGACGGGGGCATGACACATCCCACGGTAATCCCGAGGGGATTGGGATGAGTCGTGTCGGCGTGGTATCAGAGCCAGGGTTGCTCTTTTTGTGCGCACAGGTCGAGGATGTGGTGTCCCTTGTAGGCTGCAGTTGGTAATCAACCTGTAGTTAGGGTAGCCGGATGGATAGTTGGTGGGATTAAACCATGAATAGTAGATAGAGTGTGATTGGCCTGATACGCCGTGCGTTAATACGATTCAACCCAAGTGGGGTTGTATGCGATGAACTAGTAATGTGGGACCGTCGGTTCGGTCATGCGGTATTGGATTGTTGTGCTGCTGGGCACAATTGGGTTCGAGAAACCCCATTTGAGTGGTGATTTTGGGAAATGCAAAACTCAGTTGAGTAATGCTCTAAAATGTGGACCCTGGTGGTGATGTCTAAGGTAAGAGTTGTTAGTGAATCGGAGTTAGCCGATGACCTTCGTGGTGGTACCCACGTTGAGTTGACGATTGGATTGGAATTGGCGTCTATACGATGTCAGGACCGCGGGGTCGGTCAGGTTGTGGATTTTACTGTAGAAGGCAGTTGGGTTCGGTGGAACCCTAGGGTGTGATTTTGGAACCCTGGTTTATGATGGTTTGGAAAGGTGAACCCTAGTTATGATAAATGGACTAGTATTGTGAGTCTGCAGTTCCTGAAGGTTGGATGATTTTCGGATGTCGGGTGGTTTACTGAGGCGAACCCCAGATTATGACGAGTGGATTGGAACTGGTGCTGCGACGAGTGGCTGAGGTCGTGGATGGCTATGTGGATGACTCTAGTGAGTCTAGCCGGAACGACAGAGACTGATTGTCAGATGTGAAGTGAATTGGTGGGATTCGATCCACGAGTACGGTCATGAGATAAGATAAGGAATTCCGAGTTGGACCGGATATTAGTGCGACGCGTGGATACGGATCTCGATAGCGATGATTATTGGTCGATAGTCGTGTGGAGGTGACTGGCTATCGAGGGTAATTAGTGTGGTTGTAGTAGATGAGAATCAGTGGACGTTCAGGGAACGTTCATTATCCTAATGCGGATGGTCAAATTGGAGGTTCCCATAGTCGTGGGGTACGAGTGGTGATACGGGATCGTCGTTCGGTATGAACGGAGATCCAGGGCATCAACTTTGCACACAGTGTGCTAGTGTGGATGTTCGTGTGCTAGTGTGGATGTATGGATGCTTGTGTGTTGAGGCAAGTGTCGGTGATACTAGCACTGGTGCTGGTGCTGGTGTCGGTGATTGAGATTGTGGTGAGCCACGAGTTGGGATGTGACTCTGTCATGATGGACATATGATCAGTATCTGCGACTCAGTGGTGGTTGAGTCATGGACTGGATAGTATCCAGTGGAGATTGTGAGGTGTTGGGATAGGGTCCCAACAGTGTCGGGATATGTGCATAAATGGTTATTAACGGACGTGAGGCTTGAGTAATGCATTGATTGCGGACACGTGGGTGTCCAAGTGAGTTTTGGATGTGAGAAGTGACACGACCCATCCCAATCCCCCCGGGATTACCATGGAATGTGTCATGCTCTCGTCCGACAAGAGGTGTCAGACAAGGGATAACCTGTTGCCACTGCCCAACCGGGCTTCCAGAGTGCGTAAGGATCGATGGAGGTGGTGTATGATGTCCCAGTCTCTACTGCAGTCGCATCCGGAATCAACCTGAAGGGCATTAAAAACAAAAGCTGTGAGTGGACGAAAAGAAACAAGTCTGTTAAAAACATTTATAAGACATTTATGCCCCTCAGTAAAATCATATGCATGCACCAAAAACCAATAATCCCATATTTATTTTGAAATAACCATTAGGGCCTTAGCCCGGAAACCAAAGCATAATTTCAAATTCCAAAAGTCAATCCAAGAGTTATTTCGTCAATCCAGTAATATTCATTTATTATTTTTCCAATGTCCACTCACAGACCATTTAACCGAGCGCCTCGATACGCGTGCCATAGGCCTTCCCGGGCCACACCACTAACACCGGGACTCTCAATCCTGTCCAAATCACATTAGAGGGTCACTAACCTCCACATTAACATCCCATTAAAGTCCCGTAATTTTCCCGAATTTTTAAGTATTTTTAAACTGGATTTAAAACCTTCGGACATCCCGAACAATGTCGAGACGGTGTCCGATCGACACGAAACCAATCCCAAAATGTTTGTTACATTGTAAAGGATAAAAGTCATGTTGACCTCACCTCGAGATTCGTGCCCACGCGCCGTCACGCGCCGCCGTGAGTGGCTGCGCGTGAAAGCCACGCGCCTGCCACAGTGACTGCTACAGTCACCATCTTCACCCGTTTGTCTGGTAAACGGGTTGGAAAGCCCGCGATAGGATCCGGTTCAATCACACCCAATTCGACATCAATTCAATCCGTTCTTGATCCTATAACAATCATCAACCAACCAATTTCAGTTCTGTGACATCGATTAACATCAACCAATCCATAATCGTGCCAACAACCCGTGATCACCCAAAACGGGTCGATCACCAAAACTCCACCAATCCTCAACCATTGCCAAATTAACTTCACATGAAGCTATTAAGGATTAATACGAACCAATTCACATGATTAATTGAACACGACGTTACCTCAATCACCACGACTCAAGCTTGAGTTTTCCGGCCGTCCACCTCGTCCGTTCACGGCCCTAGGAGCCCCAAAGCTTGCCCCATTTGATCTGGTTCGACACGTTGAAGTTCCAGGAAGCTCAATCCATCATCAATTAGGCTTGGGCTGGCCTAAAACTAGAAATTTTCATTTGAATTTCCCAGAAACCAGTTTCGGGTTTTCAGAGAAATCCAACCCCAAACTCACTCAATCCTTCCATTCTCAATCACAGAGGAACCCACACGACTTACACACCATTCCTTTAATCCAATTCAGCTGTTAAAGGCATCCAAAAGTTTCCAAAATCCACTGTGTAATGTTCCCCTGCACTGACCCGGAAACAATAGAAAACCCAGTTCCCACGTTCCTGTGATCGATGTCAACTCAACCCCATGTGCAATTCCACCTCAAACTGGCCCAAATCAATCATTTAATTGGTAAACAATCCATGGGATCGATCGCACCAACATTCCACCTCACGGCCAGTTCAATGAAACAGTGCCCCCGTGTGAAATTACAATTCTGCCCTTGTGCAGAAAATTACCAAAATGCCCCTCACGCATCCTGACCCGTAGCTCGGTCATACGGACTCCGATTGATGCGTGCCGCCTGTCCATGAACTCAGGGCATCAAGACCTTCCTAACGGTCCTCGGTCCTCGGCCATCGGACCCCCCCGATCAAAAAGTCAACATTTCCCCCTATAGCGTCCAAATTACGAAAATGCCCTTGCACTTCCGTACATCATAATTTTCACCACGAACGTCGGAATCGAACGTGCCACCTGTCTATGAACTCGTGACGTCCCGAACTACGTCACGGTCATTAGTCAAAGTCCGTTTGACCATCCGAATTAAAAGTCAACGTTTTGCCCACGCCCAGGGGCAAAACGGTCATTGTGCACAATTCGTCCGAAATCGCCCAACTAATCCCAGATTAGTAAATCACAATTAAATATTATTAAATCCCGATATTCGGGACGGGTCGTTACAACCTTCCCTCCTTAAAGAATTTCGTCCTCGAAATTACCAACAACCTTATTCCACAAACACCTCGTGGAAAACAATTCGATCACACATCTGTGTACACTTGTACACCCACATACTGGGACAACACCAGCCTCGTTTGTACCCAGACATCCCATCATAGTCATACGTCATAATCAACAACATCCGCGATAAAATCGCTCAACCATTAAGCTGACTCATTCAGCCAAACAGTTCCCTTCCATTGCCAATATATCCTTACATTTGCTCCCATTGGGAGTCACCAAATCTCATTTGTCAGTCCACGCTGACACCACCAGTCAAACTGTCACCGCAAAGCTTTACCACCCTAGTAAAGCCCCAACCATCTGTCCGTCAGTGACAATACCACGTACTACATCACTCTCGATGTAGCACAAGATCAACCACATGATCTCAATTCGCAGGGCAAGCCCATTCCTGCGACACAAATCAATCTCAATATCCATAACCGCCGACTCCGTCAGCGAACTAAGATGCTGGGAGATCACGGTGTGATCGAGTCACACAAGGCTACTCGTGGTTACTCTGGCCACCAATTCACTCATCCTGAGTGTATGTTTACCGTCAATTTACTCAATCAAGTGGTGTAACTGGAACACATTGATTACCTGCCCAGCAGTGAACACACATCACAACACTAGGGTTCCACTAGCCAACCTTGGCTAAGAGCACCTGCTCAAACAATCACTGAACCCGACAAAATCACTCTGCACAGCGCACAGTATCCAATGTCCAGTCCACAATCACAACCAAACAAATGATATTGGAACCAAGCCGATTACCAACACGTTTAGTTACACACCACTGGTACATCCCATGTACCGCCATTAGGCACCTACTCAGCCTAACCAGTCTCAATCCTCGTACAACGTACCCTGTACGTACATCAATCCATCAATCCGCCTACAACCACCTAGGTCGTAGCCAAACACGTTCCAATAATGGAGTACATTTGCCCAAACCATCATGAGACAAAACGAGCTCCACCCGTCATCTAGTTCCAATTCTGAATCTGAATTCGCAATTTCGTAAGAAATCCCGAACTCGAACCCAGACATCATATTTTTAATCCATTTCCAAATCCGAATCTGAAATCATTACTCCGTAAGCTAGCATTGGAATAATCATTCCGTACCCAAATCCAGTAATCCATTTTCGAGCTTCGCAATCGAATCCTGAATCGTCACCCAGAAATTCGATTCCAAAACCCAAAATCTCGTTTACGTCCACCCAGACGTAACATAACCGATCCTATCGGTTACCTGCTCAAAACACTCGATTGACTTCATAGGGAAGCCAATCCCAATATTCACACGTCGAAGGTTGACAAAATCCGACCACTTCGGAAACCTACTCAACCGAGTAACAACCATATGGACTTCACTCCGAAAAGAAGTTCAGTCCCGTCATTTACGACTCACATACCAAGGTAAGAGTGATAAACTCTCATCCAATCTGGATCATCACGATCACGACCCAGATCCATCACTACGTCATCGGATAAGTAACATCACGATCCTAGATCGTTACCATGCCCAAAGTCGACAACATCACAAATAAGATCCACCTAGGATCCACACATGCTCACATAGCAAGCAATCCATCTGAAAGCTGATCGTAGGGTCTTACACCCTCATTGAATCATTCGCCAAATTTCCCTTGGTGGAAAGATGACCTCGCATTTCACCACCAAATCCAAGATCATACACAACTGCTTGTGTCCAATGACCCCAAGCCAAACATGGGTCCACACACCAATACACGCTCAACGTACTGGTAGCAACAATCATCATCTGCCACGGCAGGAAATAAGAAGTCAACCCCCAAAGACTTCGGAATACCAAACACCGATGTGGAAACGAGCACTCCTCTCGTCTCCCAATAACAACTCTCCCCGAATCGGGAGTTCCAACCATGTTGGAAACAGACATGCTCCCAATGAGATGTCAAGTCCAACCACTGGACTGCCCATGTCCATACCTCACTTGGACCACCACGTGTCCAAAATCAATTCATTACTCGGACCTCACGTCCGCCAATAATCATGTACGCACACACCCCGATTCCGAACGGGATATCTACAATTTTGCCTGAATGTGCATACCATACTGCCTCCGTCTCACATCTCAACCTAAACAGGTTCAATCCTCAGGTTCCAAGTGATTCGCAATCACAAAATCACACGTCAATACCACAAATGGTTTCCCCGACTTTTCCAATTTCAACAATTTCCTTGTACCCTCTGGGGATATAAGCAGTACACAAACTTACCAATCTCGGAGTTGACAACAACTCCCCAAATCCACTGATTCTTATGACGTAAGGGACATCATCCCTAGATTCCTCATGTTTCAATCATACCATTTATCCGTTCATCACTTGTCATCATAAATCGGTTGGGACTTATCCCAACACGACACAACCTCCACTGGATCCCATCCAGTCCATGACTCAACCACCACTGAGTCACAGATACCAATCATATGTCCATCAGGACAGAGTCACACCCCAACTGGTGGCTCATCGTCATCACAATCACCGACACCGGTACCAGCACCAGTGCTAGTACCAGCACCACGCACTATCATCAACACTAGTATCCGCACACAGGCATCCATACTAGTATTGGCATAAAAGTACCAACATACCAACATCCATACATAGCACACGAACATCCACACTAGCACACGAACATCCATGCTAGCACACTGTGTGCAAAGTTGTTACCCTGGATCTCCGTTCATTCCGAACGACGATCCCGTAACACCACTCGTACCCCACGACTATGGGTACCTCCAATTTGACCATCCACACATCAGGATAATGAACGTTCCTTGAACATCCCCTGATCCCCAAGTGTCAAAACCACACTAAATATCCTCTATAGCCAGTTATCTCGACACAACTGTCGACCAACAGTCATCGTTGTCAAGATCCGTATCCACACATCACACTACCATTCGATCCCACACGGAAATCCACATCATATCTCGTAACCGCATCCGTGGATCGAATCCCATAATCCTGACTAGACTCACTTGATTCATCCACATGGTCATCCATGACCTCAGCCGCTCGCCGCAGCACAAGTTCTCATTTAAAGTTCACCTTCCGGTCCATCAATTATAAATTAGGGTTCCAAAATCACACCCTAGGGTTCCACCGAACCCAACTGCCTTCTGCAGTAAAATCCACAACCTGACCGACCTCGCGGTCCTGACATCGTATAGACGTCCAATCCAATCCAATCGTCAACTCAACGTGGGTTCCATCGTGGTTTCCACCACGAAGGTCATCGGCTAACTCCGATGCACCAACACCCCGTACACTAGCCAACACTACCAGGGTCCAAAACATAGACCAATACTCAACTGAGTTTCGTATTTCCATAAAATTATTCAAATGGGGTTCCCTGAACCCGGCTGTGCCCAGTAGAACAACCGTCCATCATCACGTGACCGAACTGACGGTCCCACATTACCAGTTAATCGAATACAACCCACTTGGGTTGAATCGCATCAATGCACGGCGTATCGGGCCACACACACCCAATCCACCAAAACTATCTATCAGGTTGAAAACGGAACTGCAGCCTAAAGAGACATCACACCCTCGTTCTTCGCGCACAAAAGAGCAAAACCTGCTCTGATAACACTTGACACGACCCATCCCAATCCCCCCGGGATTACCATGGAATGTGTCATGCTCCCGTCTGACAAGAGGTGTCAGGCAAGGGATAACCTGTTGCCACTGCCCAACCGGGCTTCCAGAGTGCGTAAGGATAGATGGAGGTGGTGTATGATGTCCCAGTCTCTACTGCAGTCGCATCCGGAATCAACCTGAAGGGCATTAAAAACAAAAGCTGTGAGTGGACGAAAATAAACAAGTCTGTTAAAAACATTTATAAGACATTTATGCCCCTCAGTAAAATCATATGCATGCACCAAAAACCAATAATCCCATATTTATTTTGAAATAACCATTAGGGCCATAGCCCGGAAACCAAAGCATAGTTTCAAATTCCAAAAGTCAATCCAAGAGTTATTTCGTCAATCCAGTAATATTCATTTATTATTTTTCCATCTCCGGCATCCCCGATGCCTAGCGTCCTAGACGCTTGACGTTCCAGACGTCATATCTCACGGTATTAAGCAACGCGTGCTGCCTGGGGTCTCACCGGGTCCATATCTCTGACATCCCCGATGTCTGACGTCCATGACGTCTAGCAATCCTGCTCCTGGATCACTATACGGTCCGGTAGCTCCGTACAATGAGCCCTCGCAGACAATGCACCGTGACTTCTCCAGTGTCCCCAACACTTGGAGGAGACCAGGATATAAATATCCTCATATCGAGATGGTTTTATGGAACACATTCTATTATTCATTTCCAAAATATCACAAGGGCCCTGCCCCGAATTTCCATAAAACCGTCACAAGTCCAAATAGTTGAATCAAATCCGAAATAGTTTATTCAATTCCATTTTAGGGTCCCCGACCCGAAATCACATATATAAGTTAACTGGGCCCCTGGCCCAATTTCATAAGTCAACTGGGCCCCTGGCCCGATTTCACAAGTTAACTGGACCCCTGACCCGATTTTACTTTATCAAATCTGTAACCGTTTCATGAAATCATATCCATCCATATTTATGGAAATCAGTGCAAATCCAAAAAACCTCGATTCACGTGCAAACACGTAAATCGCCTCGAAATGCGTGAAAACATATAAATTCACTGATATCCAAAATAAATCATATAATCACAATTATATCCATCATGAAACAGTTATGCATGCATCGAATTTATAAAACCAATGTCCACTCACAGACCGTTTAACCGAGCGCCTCGATACGCGTGCCATAGGCCTTCCCGGGCCACACCACTAACACCGGGACTCTCAATCCTGTCCAAATCACATTAGAGGGTCACTAATGTCAGGACCCACCCCGGTTTCACCCCGAAACCCGAGGTAAATCCCGCTCCCGTCTGACTCTCCGACACAACACCTAAGGAACACTTACTCGAACCCAGTCAAACGCAGGAGTAATTACAAAATATCCCAAAATCCTTATCGTTTACAGAGCATAGCACTACATTACAAGGAAAATAAAAACCGAGAAAGTACACGCACACAGAAGCCTTTAAACTCTTCTAGGATCCCTCACGTCGCTTCTATGCCTCAGACTCTGCCTCGACGTCAAGACCCCGCGCTAGCTCCACAACCTGGAGGGCAATTTAAAACAGAAGATGTGAGTGGACCAGAAGGTACAAAAGTTCAAAAACCATTTTATAAGAAAACCGAGTTAAACCCTCCATTTTGAAAACACATGCATAACCAGCAGTTATAAACACATTTATAAAAGAATCATTCTTAAACATCATAAGAAACAGAAACACTATAAAGTATCATAAGAAACCACAGCATGAGTATCAGAAACCGTATCAAAAACCATAAACATCAAATTATCATTTTCCCGATCAAACCTGCTGGACCTATCCGAGTCTTTAAACTCCCGAGTCTTTAAACTCAATCCAGGCCTTAATAATATCCGAGTCTTTAAACTCCCGAGTCTTTAAACTCAAGGCCTACGGGGGAAAATCAATATATATCTGAGTCTTTAAACTCCCGAGTCTTTAAACTCAATCCGGGTCTTTAAACCCAATCCGGCCGGTCCCCCGTCACATATATCCGGGTCTTTAAACCCAATATCCAGATCCAGCAAATCCAATCCAAAATCATTTGAAAACCATTTACCAAATCCTCATCCAAACCCGAATCCGAAATCACTGGTCCGATGCTCTCCCGGCATCCAGAACCGTCATTCCGAACCCAAATCCGGAAATTTACTTTCCAACTTTAAAACCAAAGTCAAATTGTCAAATTCCAATTTCAAACCGAAGCCTTGATTCTCAAAATCATATTCCAAAACCCACTTATAATCATCAGAAATCATTTAACGTTTTGAAACCCCCAAAACCATAACTTTATATTCAAAAGCACCCTTTTTCTCGTAAAACGTGCTAAAAACCACTTTCCTCGAAAAACGTATAATAATGCCAAACCAACCAAACATATTCGATAAACATAAAATCACGATTAACACCATAAGACAATTATTGAAAACAGTTATGCATGCTCGAGTTTAGAGAAGAGGTCCACTCACAGTACTGAGCCCTACTCGCGTCCCGAACGTCCAGCCCGTTCCTCGGCTTCCACGGGAAATCCCGATCCTGTCAAACACCGTCAAATTACGTCACTAATACGTCTACCAACACTCTCCTAAATTCCTCAAAAATCCCCAAACCAAAGACTTAGAACCCCGGGACCCTAAACATTCACCCTCGCGGAACTACACTCAAACGACTTCCAATTGACCCGAAACCAACTCCATTGAACTCACCATGACTCCTAGACCAAAAACTATGTTGACCGTTTCTCCCAGAACCGCCGCACGCGCCTCCACGCGCCGCCCAAAGTGGCTGCGCGTGGCCCCACGCGCCAGCTACAGTGCACCTTCAACCTCACGTCGACCCGGTTCAACACAGTAGGCTACAGCTTGAACCGGCGTCAACGGTTCTCCGCCGTGCCTGCACTAAAACACCTCCTTCCTTCTCCTATAGCTTCGTCCAACCTTACTCTAAGCATCCCCATCCTCCAATCACCTCGACACAGCCTCCTACCCGTCGTCTCAAGCTCGAACTCAAACCTCCCCAAAACTCTGTTTCACGATCCGGCCACCCAGGTAACCTCCCTTCACGGTGGCAAGACCAGACAGTTCCTAGAACCTCAAGGAACCTAACCCGACTCTCCTAGACCTTCGACTCAGTCTCTAGGATCACGACTCTTGGTTTGAACCAAAACGGGAAAACAGGGCACACAGAGTCCCTCCGTCGTGCCAACCTCCACCGTGCACCTCCCGTCACGGCAGCTCAACCAAATGACGCCCTGGACTCAACTAAACTCCCTAAACTCCCCTAGACTCTTCGATTCAACCTCTCATGCCACAACTTCCAATTTGAAGTTCACGGCCAAAACAGAGCATAAACACGGGGCAATAGAAATTACCTGCAACCTGTCGCCGTCGTGAGCTCTGCTAGTAGTGGCTGACTCCTCGCAACCCGCACGACACCACCACGGTCTCAATTGCCCCGTACACGGCCGCCACCGCCACAATCCTCACAACCTCCCTGCTATTTATCCCTGGTTTTCCCCGCAGCTCTTGACACCTTCACACACAACCACCACACCGTCAACCTCTCTCACTGCTTCCTTCTCACTCTCTGATCACCCTCACACACTCACAATTCATCAACACTCACACCACCACCCTCAATTTCCTTCACGATCTCCCTCTGTTTTCTGTTTCCTTCTACGCACAAACAGGAACACGGGCACGGGTACACCCCAAAAATAGAACCGTGCACACACCTTAGAATCCCCCAGAACCCACTACACACTTGCCACATGTCACCATCCCCCTCTCTCTCTCACCCATGTGGCCCAATCTCAGCCGTCCATTTTGCTTTCTCTGCACACATCCCCAGAAGCCAAAAAGACCAAAATACCCTCCTGTTTTACACATTTTTTACGGTTTTACCAAAACTTCCTAGACCCGTAACTTTCACCTCGTAAGTCCGATGAACACGTGCCGCCTGTCATCGAACTCAGGACGACAAGAACTATCTAACCATCCTAGGTCAACCTACCAAAACTCGATTATTCGAAAAGTCAACTTTTCCCCCCATTTTACCAAAATTCCGATAATACCCTCGACCTTCCGAACATCACAACTTCCTCCTCGGATGTCGGAATCAGGCGTGCCACCTGCCTATGGATTCGTGACGTCCTCAACTACGTCCTGGTCACTGGTCAACTCCCATTTGACCACCCGAAATAAAAGTCAACATTTCTGCCCGACCCAGGACAAAATCGTCATTCTAAGTTCCCGGACCCCTCGGGACCACCTAACCCTTGATTAACCTTACTAATCACACCTTAAACACTCTGCTAATCCCAATTCTCGGAACGGGTTGTTACAACTAACCTCCACATTAACATCCCATTAAAAGTCCCGTAATTTTCCCGAATTTTTAAGTATTTTTAAACTGGATTTAAAACCTTCAGACATCCCAAACAATGTCGAGACGGTGTCCGATCGACACGAAACCAATCCCAAAATGTTTGTTACATTGTATAGGATAAAAGTCATGTTGACCTCACCTCGAGATTCGTGCCCACGCGCCGTCACGCGCCGCCGTGAGTGGCTGCTCGTGAAAGCCACGCGCCTGCCACAGTGACTGCTACAGTCACCATCTTCACCCGTTTGTCTGGTAAACGGGTTGGAAAGCCCGCGATAGGATCCGGTTCAATCACACCCAATTCGACATCAATTCAATCCGTTCTTGATCCTATAACAATCATCAACCAACCAATTTCAGTTCTGTGACATCGATTAACATCAACCAATCCATAATCGTGCCAACAACCCGTGATCACCCAAAACGGGTCGATCACCAAAACTCCACCAATCCTCAACCATTGCCAAATTAACTTCACATGAAGCTATTAAGGATTAATACGAACCAATTCACATGATTAATTGAACACGACGTTACCTCAATCACCACGACTCAAGCTTGAGTTTTCCGGCCGTCCACCTCGTCCGTTCACGGCCCTAGGAGCCCCAAAGCTTGCCTCATTTGATCTGGTTCGACACGTTGAAGTTCTAGGAAGCTCAATCCATCATCAATTAGGCTTGGGCTGGCCTAAAACTAGAAATTTTCATTTGAATTTCCCAGAAACCAGTTTCGGGTTTTCAGAGAAATCCAACCCCAAACTCACTCAATCCTTCCATTCTCAATCACAGAGGAACCCACACGACTTACACACCATTCCTTTAATCCAATTCAGCTGTTAAAGGCATCCAAAAGTTTCCAAAATCCACTGTGTAATGTTCCCCTGCACTGACCCGGAAACAATAGAAAACCCAGTTCCCACGTTCCTGTGATCGATGTCAACTCAACCCCATGTGCAATTCCACCTCAAACTGGCCCAAATCAATCATTTAATTGGTAAACAATCCATGGGATCGATCGCACCAACATTCCACCTCACGGCCAGTTCAATGAAACAGTGCCCCCGTGTGAAATTACAATTCTGCCCTTGTGCAGAAAATTACCAAAATGCCCCTCACGCATCCTGACCCGTAGCTCGGTCATACGGACTCCGATTGATGCGTGCTGCCTGTCCATGAACTCAGGGCATCAAGACCTTCCTAACGGTCCTCGGTCCTCGGCCATCGGACCCCCCGATCAAAAAGTCAACATTTCCCCCTATAGCGTCCAAATTACGAAAATGCCCTTGCACTTCCGTACATCATAACTTTCACCACGAACGTCGGAATCGAACGTGCCACCTGTGTATGAACTCGTGACGTCCCGAAATACGTCACGGTCATCGGTCAAAGTCCGTTTGACCATCCGAATTAAAAGTCAACGTTTTGCCCACGCCTAGGGGCAAAACGGTCATTTTGCACAATTCGTCCGAAATCGCCCAACTAATCCCAGATTAGTAAATCACAATTAAATATTATTAAATCCCGATATTCGGAACGGGTCGTTACAAGAAGTCCAGTGGTTGGACTTGACACCTCATTGGGAGCATGTCTGTTCCCAACATGGTTGGAACTTGGGTTTCGAGAGGAGTTGTGTTTGCGGACGAGAGGGGTGCTCGTCTCCGCATTGGTAATCAGTATTCTGAAGTCAATTGGGTTGACTTCTTATTTTCTACCCGGGCATACATTGTTGTGGTTATCAGTACGTTGAGTGTGTATTGGTTGATGGACCCATGTGTTGTTGGGGTCATCAGGAGGAGCTGCGTATTTCGAAGTTGGGAAAATGAGATTTCTCATTTTCTGCCACCAGCAGACGATGTTGGATTACTTGGTATGGCGGGTGCAGTGAGTTATGTTTGCACTCACGTAGGATGGATGATGACCAGGATCGAGATGGGGTAATGACTAGGATCGAGATGGGGTAATTGGAAGTGACCCACAATGTTGATGTACTCCATTGTGAAAGAATGATTGGATGTGGAAATAATTGGAGGAGTGTTGTGTGGTTGATAAAGGACCCATGAGGGTGTAAGACCCTACGATTGGATTCCAGGTGGATTCCTAGCTACGTGAGCATGTGTGGATCCGAGGTGGATCGGGATTGTGATGTTGTAGACATTGGACACGGTGACGATCTGGGATCGTAATGGTACCCGTCGGGTGACGTGATGACGGATTTGGATTGTGACCATTTGGGTCAGGTTAGGTGAAGAGCTTATCGCTCTGTCACATGTTTGGATATGGGGGTAGTGGGACTAAACTTCTTTTCGAAGTTAATCAGTACGCGAGCGAGTCGGAATGCTTACGCATTGACTCGAGGATTTGACATGTGAATGAGTGGATATCCTATAGGACCTAGTTGGTCAGTTTTGGGACATGTGGATGCCAGGATTGGCTTCCCTATGAAGTCAATCGAATGTATTGAACAGGTAACCGATAGGTTCAGTTTCGGTGAGTCTGGGTAGACGTGAATTAGATGTCGAGTTTTGGAATCGGATCTCTAGGTGACGATTCAGGATTCGATTTCGGAACTTGAAAATGGATTTCTGGATTTGGGTACGAAATGATTATTCCAGATGCTAGCTTACGGAATAATGATTTCGGATTCGGATTCGGAAATGGGTTAAGGATATGATGTTTGGGTTTGGATCCGGGATTTCATATGAAGTTGTGGATTCGAATTTAGACTTGGATTTGGAACTAGGTAATGAGTTGGGATGAGCTATTTTTCTAGTCTGGGATTGGACATGAGAACCCCAGTATCAAATTCTGATTGACTGTGGGCCATGCAGTGGACTTATTGGAGAATGGACGTACGTATCCTGTACGGTGTACGAGGATCGGTATTGGACAGGCCGTGTGGTGCCTGGTGACGGTACATGAGTGGTACTAGTGGTGTATGGTTGTACGTGTTGGTGGTCGGCTTAGTTTCGACACCATTGGATTTGGTGGTGAGTGTGAACTGGACATTGAGTGCTATGCACTCGACAGAGTTATTTTGTTGGGTTCAGTGATTTTATGAGCAGACGCTCTTAGCCACGGATGGCTAGTGAAACCCTAGAGTGGAGATGTGTGGTCACTGATTGGCTAGTATTCAATGTGTGTCAGTTACACCACCCGACTGAGCATGATGACTGTATACGTACACTCAGGATGAGTGAGTTGGTGATTGCGTAACTACGAGTGGCCTTACGTGATGGTATCACGCCGAGATATTTCCAGCGTCATGGTTCGCTGACGGAGTCGGCTGTTATGGACTTTGAGATTGATATATGTCGCAGGATTGGGCTTGCCCTGCGAAATGAGATCATGTGGTTGATCTTACGCTACATTGAGCAAGTGGCAGTATGGGGTGACGTCACTGATTGGCAGATGGTTGGAGCTTTATCAGGGTGGTAAAGCTTAGTGGTGACAGTTTGACTGGTGGTGTCAACATGGACTGAAAAGTGAGATTTGGTGACTCCCAGGGGGAGCAGACGTCATGTGTATCAATGATTGGAAGAAACCGACAAGCTGAAGGAGTCAGCTAAATGGTGAAATTGACAAGCGATATTCACACGGATCAGGTGATTAATTTCACTCGCGGAGGTCGAGTATGGTCGGTACGGTGAGAGACCATGATGGGACGTCTGAGTACAGACAAGTTTGGAGGGTGTACAAGTGTACACAGGCGTGAGATCGAAATGTTTTTCCACGAGGTGGATAGGGAATAAGGATATTGCTAATTTCGAGGACGAAATTATTTAAGGGGGGAAGGTTGTGACGACCCATCCAGGAATTCGGGATTAGATTACTAACTAATCAAGATTAGCGGGGTTAATTGGTGATTAGTTGGGCGAAATCGAACGAACGATGCAAAATGACCGTTTTGCCCCTAGTCGTGGGTAAAACGTTGACTTTTAATTCGGGCGGTCAAATGGACTTTGACCGATGACTGTGACGTAGTTTGGGACGTCACGAGTCTATAGACAGGTGGCACGTTCGATTCCGACGTTCGCGGTGAAAGTTATGACGTTCGGAAGTCAAAGGGCATTTTCGTAATTTGGATGAAATAAGGGAAAATGTTGACTTTTTGATCGGGTGGTCCGATGGCCGAGGGCCAAGGACCGTTAGGAAGGTCTCGATGCCCTGAGTCCGTAGATAGGCAGCACGCATCAATCGGAGTCCGAATGACCGAGTGACGGGCTTGGATGCGTGAGGGGCATTTTGGTAATTTTCTGCAAAAGGGCAGAATTGTACATTCAGAGGGTACTGTTTGAACGGATTACTGTAGCAGCCGTGTTGGGAAACATGACCAGTGCACGGGTGGATTTTTTATGGGGCAAATGGATGGGCTAAACTGTTGTTTAAGTATTAATGGACTCTTTGGTCATGTAAGTGGGAAGCAATGGTGTGTGGGACGGTGAGGAGGTGCATTAAACAATGGCTGGTGTGTTTGATCGCGGATGCGACTGCAGCGAAGACCGGGACATTGCATGGCTCCTCCATCGATCCTTGCGCACTCTGGGAGCCCGTTGGGGCAGTGGCTTGAGGTTATCCCTTATCTGACACTCCGTGTCAGACGGGTGCATGACACATCCCGCGGTAATCCCGGGGGGATTGGGATGGGTCGTGTCATTAAGTGTTTATACCAACATCTCAAATGATCAAACTAGAAAACAACGTCATCTAAACACCCTAGAAAGATTTCGCCTCAACTCTAATCCTCACTAGGAATCACTCAATACGCTCAAGAATCTTAAGGATTTCACTCAGTAAGCATATGTGAAGAGTTTATGTAAAGAAAATCAAGTTAATCACATATGGACTTCAATGAAGAAAAGCACTTTATATGTAAGTAATGATCTCACGAAGGAATTGAAGTTTAAGAATAGAGATACGTACCTTAATCCTTTGCATAACCATTCACAAGATCAATAGGTCTTCATTCAAGGGTTGTAATGGGACTAGGTTCTTGGGTTTAGAAAGGAAAGTTGGAATTCAAAGAACCTAAATTGCATCAAGGCATGAGAAGTCATGACTTGGACCTTGAATTTAGATAAAACCGAGCTTAAGCTCACAAAAATGCTCTAACTGAGGTACTTAGCTCACTTGACTCAACTCAAAGTTCATTACCCTTTTGTTTTGTTTTCTTTTTTTTCACGGATTTTTTTTTCTTTTTTTTTGCATTCTATTCTTTTCTTTTCACTAATGAACTTGATATATTTTTGTTTATATGAGCTGAGCCAAGATCATGCAATAACTTCCTCACTTTACAAATAAACGAACGATCTCTTCCATTCAAACATACTTCCATCACATGAGTATGAGTAGCACAAAACATCAACATATATCCTCCTCACCATGAATCTCATTTGATGCAACCTTGACACAAGTTTAGATTATAGGGTGTAGCCATTATGAATGGTTCAAAACTTGGTTAGGTCATATTGTAGGTGAAGAACAAAACGGCTAAGTGTTTGGCTTCAATGGGGCTTAGGGAGCACGCAATTGGGACAGGGAAAAGAAGGGCCTTTAGGAGCTAAAACACACAAAGCATATATCACATCTCATAAAAAATTACACAATAAATCAAGAGCATCCAATAGATATGGTTCTTTAAACATCAATGCAAATAGACAGAGATCATGCAATTAAGAACAAAGTGATGAGTGTTTAAGAGTATAAACAAGTAGATCTCTCAGAAAGAAAGGCAATTAAGCTCAAAGATCTCACAATGGTAGTCTCCACTAATTTTCTAAGCATGCACAAATTCAATTGTTTTGGTTGCTTAATCACTTGATTATGGTATTGTGAAGTGCAAGTGTGGATTCAATGGCAATGGCAACGATTCTTAGTAAGTACAAGCAATTCTCATGTTCTATACATTCATATTAAATTTTCTAAGCATAAAAACTAGCATCACAAAACAAAAAATAGCAAAGAAAACAAAACAAAAAACAGCAAGGAATTCAGAACAGAAAAAAAAAACAGCAAGGAAATCAAAACAGAAACTGAGTTGTGTAACCCTAAACTTAAGTCTAATACCCCCAAACCTAAATGAAACATTGTCCAATGTTTTAAGCATAAAAGGAAGACAAATTCATTATTTATAAGGTGAAAAATGTCCATAAGAAAAAGGGAACAAACCAGGGCTAGGTTGCCTCCTAGGAGCGCTTGATTTAACGTCTAGACGAGACGAGGATAGCAGCGCATGAGAGAGCAGGTGCAGCGGCCTCGGGGGCCTCAAGGGGGATGGGAGACTTCCCATAGTAGTGCTTGAGTCTATGGCCATTCACCTTGAAGGGTTCTCGCTTAACCGGATGTTGAATTTTAATTGCACCATGAGGGAAAACATTAGTGATAATGAATGGACCAGACCAGCGAGAACGTAACTTACCGGGAAACAACTTGAGTTGGGAGTTGAAGAGCAGGACTTGTTGGGGCAACTTGAAGGACCTTCCTTTGAATGTTCTTATCATGAAAGGCCTTGGTCTTCTCCTTGTAAATTTGTGAGCTTTTATATGCCTCATTGCTAAGTTCATCGAGCTTATTCAATTACGACCTTCGGTGAATTCCAGCAGCGTCTAGGTCCATGTAATTGCGCTTAACCGCCCAAAAAGTCTTGTGTTCGAGCTCTATATGTAGATGAAAACCTTTACCAAAGACTAATAAAAAAGGGGACATACCTAAAGGTGTCTTGAAAGCCGTCCTATAAGCCCAAAGTACATCATTCAACCATAAGGACTAATCCTTGCGGCTAGGATGAACTGTCTTTTCAAGTATCGCTTTGATCTTCCTATTGGACACTTCGTGTAACGACCCATCTCGGAATTCGGGATTTGATTTGCAACTAATCATGATTATCGGGGTTAATTGGGGATCAGTTGGGCGAATTCGGACAAACGGTGCAAAATGACCGTTTTGCCCCTAGTTGTTGGCAAAATGTTGACTTTTAATTCGGGCGGTCAAACGGACTTTGACCAATGATCGTGACGTGGTTTGGGACGTCACGAGTTCATAGACAAGTGGCACGTTCGATTCCGACGTTCGAAGTGGAAGTTATGATGTTCGGAAGTTCAGGGGCGTTTTCGTGATTTGGTCAGAAAGGGG
This sequence comes from Prinsepia uniflora, assembly GCA_032719365.1. Lineage (NCBI taxonomy): Eukaryota > Viridiplantae > Streptophyta > Magnoliopsida > Rosales > Rosaceae > Prinsepia > Prinsepia uniflora. The sequence goes on along the minus strand of CM064865.1, from coordinate 45,703,128 downwards.
GAAATGTTGACTTTTTGACCGGGAGGTCCGATGGCCGAAGACCGAGGACCATTAGGATGGCCTCGATGCCCTGAGTCCATAGGCAGGTAGCACGCGTCAATCGGAGATAGGATGACCAAGTTGCGGGTCTGGATGCGTGAGGGGCATTTTGGTAATTTGGCTAGTGAGGGCAAAATGGTAATTTTTGCTGGGGAACTGTTTGATTATCGTGGAAACAGGGTCTGAGTGCCCATGCCATGAGTGACCTATTCCATTGATTTGTTTAAGCCTAATCTACAATTGTTTAATCAATTAGTGGTCTTGGGGGTAGAAGTTTAATCTGCAAAGGCCAAGGGAGAGTGTGTTGTTGGGGAAATGGGGGATTGAACGGTGTGGAAGTTGGTTTTTTTTAGGATGCACAGGCACCGTGCTGGTGAGTGTTCAGAGTATGTGCGAGTGTTGGGTGGAAATTGAAGCCACGGGTGAGTTGTTTAGTGCCTTGAGTGGAGCAGTGCACGGTGAGCAATGGTGAGGTTGGGGAGCAAGTGCTGCTCGTGCTTCTGAAAATGGGAAGAAAACAGAGGCTGCTTCCCACGCGTGATCGATCTCCCAAGACCAATTTGAGGGGGAATGCGCGCTGAAACGGAAGGTTGTGAGAGAACTGAGACAGTGGGAGAACCCGGGTCTGTTTCAGTGAGTGAGTATGGGTCAATTAGAACTGGAACTGGCTGCGGTCTTGAAATGGAAAACAAAGGACAGACCACCAGTCGAGAGTGATCGACCTCCCCAACGGTCTGTTGAGAGTTGGAAACCTTTCTGAAAGGATGAAGGGAGGATGGAGAGACTAAATGAGAGAGGAGAACCGGGGGCTGAGTGAATTCACACAGAGAAACCCGAAGCCTGTTTTCGTGTGAATTCAAATCCGAAATTGAATTTTAGACCAGCTCAAGCCAATTTGAGGCTCGAATGAACTTTCTGAGGCCTTAGCTAGCCAATCCAGATCGATTGTTGCAAGCTTTGAAGCTCCTGGAGCTGTGGACGGAAGTCACGGGTGGCCGGGAAATCGAGCCTTGTGTTCGTGCAATTAGGGGTAAGAGTTTGTGAAATTGGAACCCAAGTTATCCATACCACGAGGCCACGATGCTATGCTATCAATTAATTGAAGAATTGCTTGGTTATACGGTGAATTCAGACGAGAGTCTCGTTTGAGAAATTTAGTTTAAGTCGAGATAGTTAGAGGTAATGACGACTGGTTTGGATGTTACAGATCCCTAATTGGACAGGTTGCGAAGCTAATGGTGTGCTCAAATCGTTCAAATAATGTCGAATTGAAGGGCTGCTAATCGGGTCCTCACGCGGGTGGGACGGCCCGTATGTCAAAGAGTCGGGTGAAGATGGTGACCGTTGGGGTTACTGTAGCTGGAGCGTGAGTGTCACGCGCAGCCGCTTGCGGCGCCGCGTGACGGCGCGTGGGGCCGATTTTCAAGGTGAGTTCAACACGACTTTTATCCTATACAATGTAACGAACATTTTAACGTTGGTTTCGAACTTATCGGACACCGTTTCGATGTTGTTCCGAGGGTCCGAAGATTTCTATTACGTTTGTAATTAATGATTAATTCCCGAAAAATTATGGGAAATTAGTATGCTGTTATGTAAGCCCTTAGTAACACTAAAGTATGTTTTCGAACAGGATTGGGAATTTCTGGAAAATATCGGAAATTACGGAACCGCGTGCGGCGTGAAATCAAGCCCTATTGGACGGTGTGTGAGTGGACATTGCTTTCAAATTTAATGCATGCATAAATTATTTCTTCGATTTTTATGATTATGGTTATAAGTGGTGGTTGATTTCGATTCCCATATTTATACTGTAACGACCCGTCCCGAATTCCGGGATTAGTTTAGTGACTAATCTTGATTAGTGAGGTTGAACGGTGGTTAGTAGGGCGGAATCGGACAAATTGTGCGAAATGACCGTTTTGCCCCTGGTCGTGGGCAAAATGTTGACTTTTTGTTCGGGCGGTCAAATGGACTTTGACCGATGACCGTGACGTAGTTCGGGACGTCACGAGTTCATAGACAGGTGGCACGTTCGATTTCGACATTCGTAGAGAAAGTTATGGTGTTCGGAAGTTGAGGGGTATTTTGGTAATTTGGCATGTTAGGGGCCAAATGTTGACTTTTTGACCGGGAGGTCCGATGGACGAGGGCCAAGGACCGTTACGTAGGTATCGTCGATACGAATCCAACGACAGGCGACATGCCGAAATCGGAGATTCGACGACGAAGTTTTGGTCACGGAAGTAAACTCGATTAACCCAGACTCGGACTAAAATAATAATATAATAATAATATCTGATTACTTTAATCAAAACGAATCTGGACCCTTGGATATATGCCACGTGTCACCATCCCTTACATTCCCTAAATCAGGGGTTCTTGTTGGCCATTGGTGTAGGTAATCATTTCCTCTCATGGAATCCTCACCCTTCATTTTAAACTGAGATTGAATCTGGGCCGTTGATTCATTTCCTTCCCTTGTATTTGATCAGACAACTCACACACCCATTTTCATTCTCCCTCAAAACCGTGAGCACGGTTTCCTTCCTTGATCATGCACATCATCACCTCACAGCCCAGCCACACACACCAGACGGCACCAGGTAATCACCAGCCACCCCCAGACGCCGGCAACAACCACCACGGGCGGCGGCGCAGCCCACAAACCCCCCAGACCCGAGAGGAACCAAATCGGCCCAAAACATCCAAACGTCCAAACTACCTCACCAATCTCCTCTGTGTTGGTGTGTGTGAAAGATTAGCTGCACGGTGAGGCTTGAGAGATGACGGGAGATGACAGGAGACGACGGGAGACGGCGAGGCTGGCGGCGGAGAGGAAAAACAGGGGAGGTCCGAAACTCAGAAATTGGAAATCGTTGTGGGATGGTGTTTGATCGTTTTGGAGAGGTGAATGATGTTCTTGGAGTCGAACTAGGCGTGCTGGTGGCCACGGCGGGAGCCACGGCGGCGAGGTAAGCCTCGAACCCGTGAGTCTGTTTTCGGGTAAAAATGGCAGGTTGGGTTTTAACGTACTTCGATCGATCTAGTGACCAGGATGATGATCTAGGGGTTGAAACGAGTCTGTAGGGATCGTTTTCGAAGGGAATGGTGGTCGGAGCTGGGAGCAGTCGACGGTGGAGTTTTGGCCGTGAGCTTCGCGATCATGGAGGTACGATCTAGACGTGTTTTCTAGTTTTTAATCCCACAGAACCCTTAGTCTAACTTGGACGATCTTGTAGGAACAAACGGAACTGATAATGGTTGAGAATTGACTGAGGACCAGTCGGGTTGGGCCGCGGGTCACGGTGACCCGTTTATCAGAGAAACGGGTTTGAACGGTGACACTGTTCACGGCGCGTGAGTTTCACGCGCAGCCACTCACGGCGGCGCGTGACGGCGCGTGGGCACGAATCTCGAGGTGAGGTCAACATGACTTTTAATCTATTTAATGTAACGAACATTTTGGAATTGGTTTCGTGTCGATCGGACACCGTCTCGATAGTGTTCGGGATGTCCGAAGGTTTTAAATTAAGTTTAAAAATAAGTAAAAATTCGGGAAAATTACGGAACTTTGATAGGATGTTAATGATGAGGTTAGTGACCCTCTAATGTGATTTGGACAGGATTGGGAGTCTCGGTGATAGTGGTGTGGCCCGGGAGGGCCGGTGGCACGCGTATCGAGGCATACCGTTAAAACGGTCTGTGAGTGGACTTTGGTTTTATAAATCCTATGCATGCTTAAATGTGTTATATGGTTTATATACATGATTTCTATGATGGTATTTGTGAGTATTGATTTTGGGTATGTTGCACGTATTTCGAGGTGTTTTCCGTATTTCACGTGTATCGGGATTAACAGTTTATTTGTGGTTTTGCATGCTTGTGGTTAAATAAATATTATAATAAAATGGTTTTTATATTGGAAAGATGAACTCGGGCTTGAGGCCCACTTGTTTTGGAAATTTTGGACTTGGAGTCCATTTGAGAATCGGGTCGGGGGCCCAGTTGGTTAATGAAATCGGGCCAGGGGCCCAGTTGGTATAAAATCGGGCTGAGACCCATTTGAGTTATGTATCGGGCATGGGGCACAGTTGGATTAAAATGATGATTTCGGGTCAGGGGCCCTATATTTAATAAATGTGGTTTCGGGTCAGGGACCCTAAATGGAAATGTGTTGTTTTATGGAAAATTCGGGCAGGGCCCATTGTGATGTTGTGAAATGAGTTAATAAAACTATTTTTCCATATACCATCTGTACACATGGATATATGATGGTCTCCTCCAGATGTCTGGGACACTGGGGAAGTCACGGTGCATTGCCTGTGAAGGGTCACCATACGGAGCAGCCGGACCGTATGATGACTCAGGAGCAGGATTGCTATGATTGACGTCAGGGACGTCAGACATCAGGGATGTCAGATATATGGACCCGGAGAGACCCCGGGCAGCACGCGTAGCTTGTGAAACCGTGAGATATGACGTCAGGGACGTCTAGCATCAGGGATGCTGGTGATGGTAATGGTAAAATACGAATTAATGAAATGGCTTTCCAGGTGGATTTATGATTGTGTGATTTTAATGAATTGATGTTCATTTATGGTCGTGGGTGGTGACCCACATGGTTGTTTATGTATGGTGGTGGTATTCCACGGTTTTGGGCTAAGTTCCCACACTTGGTTTTTGGTTAACGGTTTTTGGGCTAAGGCCCTAATGGCTCGGTTGAGCAAACGTTTTGGTTACTGGTTTTGGTGGCATGCATACGTTTTTATTGGAGGGCATAAATGTCTTATAAATGTATTTGATGAACTTATTGGTTTTGTCCACTCACAGCTTTTGGTTTTAATGCCCTTCAGGTTGATCACGGATGCGATTGCAGCAGAGACTGGGACATTGCAAACCTCCTCCATCGATCCTTGCGCACTCTGGATACCCCGTTGGGCAGTGGCTCTTGGTTATCCCTTGTCTGACACCCCTTGTTGGACGGGAGCAGGGCACATTCCACGGTAATCCCGGGGGGATTGGGATGGGTCCTATCAACTTGGTATCAGAGCACGGTTGCTCTTTTGTGTGCGCAGGTCGAGGGTGTGATGTCTCTTGGGGCTGCAATTCGTTATCAACCTGATAGATAGTTTTTGGGTTTGGATAGTGGATGGAGTGTGATTGGCCCGATTCGCCGTGCATTTATGTGATTCGACCCAAGTGGGGTTGATTGTGGTGAGCTGGTATTGTGGGACCGTCGGTTCGGTCGTGTGATATTGGATTGTTGTGCTGCTAGGTGCAGCCAGGTTCGGGGAACCTCATTTGAGTAATGGTTTAAAAATGTGAACTCTCGTGGTGGTTTCTAGTGTGAGGGATGTTGGTTCATCGGAGTTGGCCGATGACCTAGTGGTGGAACCCACGTTGATGGGATGGTAGGATTGGATCTGACGTCTATTCGATGTCTAGACCGCGGGGTCGGTCAGGTTGTGGATTTTAGATTACGGAGAGCTGTTTGGTTCGGTTAAACCATAGGGTGTGATTGTGGAACCCTAATACTAAAAAGGTAAACCTTAATTGTGACTAGTGGATGAGAACTTGTGCTGCGACGAGCGGCTGAGGTCATGGATGACCATGTGGATGGCTCTGGTGAGTCTAGGCAGAACTATGGGATCCAATTTACGGATACGGTTCTGAGATAAATTATGGAATCCCGTGCTGGATCGGGTATTAGTGTGAGGTATGGATGCGGATCTCGATAGCAATGACAGTTAGTCGGTAGTCATACGGAGATGACTGGCTATCGAGGGTAATTGGTGTGGTTATAATACTTGGGGATCAGGGGATGTTCAGGGAACGTTCATTTTCCTGATGTGGATTGTCAGAATAGTGGTACCCATAGTCGTGAGGTACGGGATCGTCGTTCGGTATGAACGGAGATCCAAGGTTGTCGTATCTGCACACGGTGTGCAGGTATGGATGTTTGTGGGTTGGTACTTTTGTGCTGATGCTAGTATGGATGCCTGTGCGCTGATACTAGTGTTGTTGATAGTGTAATGGTGCTGGTACTAGCGCTGCTGCTAGTGTCGGTGATGGTGTTGACGATGAGCCACAAGTTGGGTTGTGACCCCGTCATGGTGAGCATATGTTCGGTCTTTAAGATTTGGTAATGGTTGAGTGATGGACTGGATGGGATCCAGTTAAGATTGTGATGTGTTGGGATAAGTCCCAATAGTGGTGAGATAACCAGTGGTGAGTGGATTAAAAAGGTATAATTGAGACTTGAATACGTGGAAAACCGAGTGTTGGACCTGTAAAGGTTGGGATGTTCGAACGGGATAATAACGGATCGATTGTGGACACGGGGTTGTCCAAGTGAATTGAGGAGGTAGGAAGTCTAGTGGTTAGACTTGACGTCTTATTGGGAGCATGTCTGTTTCCAACATGGTTGGAACCTTAGTGTCGAGGAGAGTTGTGATTGGGGAACGAGAGTGGTGTTCGTTCGTGGTGATTGGTATTCCGAAGTCATTGGGGTTGACTTCTTGCTTTCTGCCCTGGCAGACATTGACTGTAGCTACCAGTACGTTGAGCGTGTATTGGTTGGTGAGCCCATGTGTGTTGTGAGGTCATTAGGAGGAGCTACGTATTTGAAATTAGGTAAACGAGATTTTCATTTTCTGCTTGGTGGCAGACGATGTGGTGTCACATGGCGTGGTGAGTGTAGTGAGTTTTGTTGCATCCACGTAGGATGAGTTTTGACGTCATCATTTTGGATCATCCTTGGTTTTCCTAGGTGGAAAGACAAGGATCGATACAAACTGGGGTATGTGAGTCGTAAACGGCGGGGTTGAACTTCTTTTCGAAGTGAAGCCCGTATGGTATCTTACTCGAGTGAGTAGGTTTCCGACTGGTCGGACTTTGTCAACCTTAGACGTGTGGAAGTTGGATTGGCTTCCCTATGAAGTCAATTGGAGGTATTGAGCGGGTAACCGATAGGTTCGGTTTTGGTGTGTCTTGGTAAATGTGAACGAGATTTCGGGATTTGGAATCGAATTTCTGGGTGACGATTCAGGATTCGATTTTGGAACTTGAAAATATATTTCCGGATTTGGGTACGGAATGATTATTCCAAATGCTAGCCTACGGAATAATGATTTCGGATTCGGATTTGGAAATGAATTAAAAATGTGATATCTGGGTTTGGATCCGGGGTTTCTTACGAAATTGCGGATTCAGATTCGGAATTGGAACTAGATGTTGGGTGGAGTTTCGATTTGTCTCATGCTGGATTGGGCAAACGTACTCCATTATTGGAACGCGTTCGGCTATGACCTAGGTGGTTGTAGTCTGGTTATTAGATAGATGTGTGTACTTCGTACATGGTTCGAGGTACAATACCTTGTAGACTTGTGATGTCTAGTTACGGTATACGGGATATACCCGAGCTGTGTTGGTGAACGTGTTGGTAGTCGGATTAGTTCCGATACCATGGGATTGGTTGTGGACCGGACATTACAATGCAATGGGTCATGGTAATTCCGATGTGTTTAATTACACACAGGTCATGTGAAAGGTCGGTAATTGTTTACTAAGTTAAGTACGTTGGTGGCATGTGTAGCCACGAGTGAGTCTAGTGTCAGTTTTCGACTGACAACAACTGTGTGGTGACAGATTGTCAGGATGTGTCAACATAGATCGTTGAGTGGGGTCAGCTGACTCCTAGTGGGAGTGGTAAAGGAACCGTCGAGTTGTTGCGTCAACGAGAGGGTTGTTTTGACAAGTGGTGTCAAATTCGAAACAAGTAGTTTCAGTCATTCGACGGGGTCGAATGTAATCGTTGCGTTATGAGTACTAGTGGTACGTTTGGGTGTAGACAAGTTTTGTCTAAGTAGTTGGTGTACGGGTGTACACGTGTTGCGTGGTCGATTCCACTTTCCACGGGGTGTTTGTGGAATCAGGGTAATCGAGTTTCGAGAGCGAAACTTATTAAGGAGGGAAGTACGTTGAGATTAGAGCGGTTGGAATTTCGAAGACGAAATTTATTAAGGAGGGAAGATTGTAACGACCCGTCCCGAATTCCGGGATTAGTTTAGTGACTAATCTTGATTAGTGAGGTTGAACGGTGGTTAGTAGGGCGGAATCGGACAAATTGTGCGAAATGACCGTTTTGCCCCTAGTCGTGGGCAAAATGTTGACTTTTTGTTCGGGCGGTCAAATGGACTTTGACCGATGACCGTGACGTAGTTCGGGACGTCACGAGTTCATAGACAGGTGGCACGTTCGATTTCGACATTCGTAGAGAAAGTTATGGTGTTCGGAAGTTGAGGGGTATTTTGGTAATTTGGCATGTTAGGGGCCAAATGTTGACTTTTTGACCGGGAGGTCCGATGGACGAGGGCCAAGGACCGTTACGTAGGTATCGTCGATACGAATCCAACGACAGGCGGCATGCCGAAATCGGAGATTCGACGACGAAGTTTTGGTCACGGAAGTAAACTCGATTAACCCAGACTCGGACTAAAATAATAATATAATAATAATATCTGATTACTTTAATCAAAACGAATCTGGACCCTTGGATATATGCCACGTGTCACCATCCCTTACATTCCCTAAATCAGGGGTTCTTGTTGGCCATTGGTGTAGGTAATCATTTCCTCTCATGGAATCCTCACCCTTCATTTTAAACTGAGATTGAATCTGGGCCGTTGATTCATTTCCTTCCCTTGTATTTGATCAGACAACTCACACACTCATTTTCATTCTCCCTCAAAACCGTGAGCACGGTTTCCTTCCTTGATCATGCACATCATCACCTCACAGCCCAGCCACACACACCAGACGGCACCAGGTAATCACCAGCCACCCCCAGACGCCGGCAACAACCACCACGGGCGGCGGCGCAGCCCACAAACCCCCCAGACCCGAGAGAAACCAAATCGGCCCAAAACATCCAAACGTCCAAACTACCTCACCAATCTCCTCTGTGTTGGTGTGTGTGAAAGATTAGCTGCACGGTGAGGCTTGAGAGATGACGGGAGATGACAGGAGACGACGAGAGACGGCGAGGCTGGCGGCGGAGAGGAAAAACAGGGGAGGTCCGAAACTCAGAAATTGGAAATCGTTGTGGGATGGTGTTTGATCGTTTTGGAGAGGTTAATGATGTTCCTGGAGTCGAACTAGGCGTGCTGGTGGCCACGGCGGGAGCCACGGCGGCGAGGTAAGCCTCGAACCTGTGAGTCTGTTTTCGGGTAAAAATGGCAGGTTGGGTTTTAACGTACTTCGATCGATCTAGTGACCAGGATGATGATCTAGGGGTTGAAACGAGTCTGTAGGGATCGTTTTCGAAGGGAATGGTGGTCGGAGCTGGGAGCAGTCGACGGTGGAGTTTTGGCCGTGAGCTTCGCGATCATGGAGGTACGATCTAGACGTGTTTTCTAGTTTTTAATCCCACAGAACCCTTAGTCTAACTTGGACGATCTTGTAGGAACAAACGGAACTGATAATGGTTGAGAATTGACTGAGGACCAGTCGGGTTGGGCCGCGGGTCACGGTGACCCGTTTATCAGAGAAACGGGTTTGAACGGTGACACTGTTCACGGCGCGTGAGTTTCACGCGCAGCCACTCACGGCGGCGCGTGACGGTACGTGGGCACGAATCTCGAGGTGAGGTCAACATGACTTTTAATCTATTTAATGTAACGAACATTTTGGAATTGGTTTCGTGTCGATCGGACACCGTCTCGATAGTGTTCGGGATGTCCGAAGGTTTTAAATTAAATTTAAAAATAAGTAAAAATTCGGGAAAATTACGGGACTTTGATAGGATGTTAATGATGAGGTTAGTGACCCTCTAATGTGATTTGGACAGGATTGAGAGTCCCGGTGATAGTGGTGTGGCCCGGGAGGGCCGGTGGCACGCGTATCGAGGCATACCGTTAAAACGGTCTGTGAGTGGACTTTGGTTTTATAAATCCTATGCATGCTTAAATGTGTTATATGGTTTATATACATGATTTCTATGATGGTATTTGTGAGTATTGATTTTGGGTATGTTGCACGTATTTCGAGGTGTTTTCCGTATTTCACGTGTATCGGGATTAACGGTTTATTTGTGGTTTTGCATGCTTGTGGTTAAATAAATATTATGATAAAATGGTTTTTATATTGGAAAGATGAACTCGGGCTTGAGGCCCACTTGTTTTGGAAATTTCGGACTTGGAGTCCATTTGAGAATCGGGCCGGGGGCCCAGTTGGTTAATGAAATCGGGCCAGGGGCCCAGTTGGTATAAAATCGGGCTGAGACCCATTTGAGTTATGTATCGGGCATGGGGCCCAGTTGGATTAAAATGATGATTTCGGGTCAGGGGCCCTATATTTAATAAATGTGGTTTCGGGTCAGGGACCCTAAATGGAAATGTGTTGTTTTATTTAAAATTCGGGCAGGGCCCATTGTGATGTTGTGAAATGAGTTAATAAAACTATTTTTCCATATACCATCTGTACACATGGATATATGATGGTCTCCTCCAGATGTCTGGGACACTGGGGAAGTCACGGTGCATTGCCTGTGAAGGGTCACCATACGGAGCAGCCGGACCGTATGATGACTCAGGAGCAGGATTGCTATGATTGACGTCAGGGACGTCAGACATCAGGGATGTCAGATATATGGACCCGGAGAGACCCCGGGCAGCACGCGTAGCTTGTGAAACCGTGAGATATGACGTCAGGGACGTCTAGCATCAGGGATGCTGGTGATGGTAATGGTAAAATACGAATTAATGAAATGGCTTTCCAGGTGGATTTATGATTGTGTGATTTTAATGAATTGATGTTCATTTATGGTCGTGGGTGGTGACCCACATGGTTGTTTATGTATGGTGGTGGTATTCCACGGTTTTGGGCTGAGTTCCCACACTTGGTTTTTGGTTAACGGTTTTTGGGCTAAGGCCCTAATGGCTCGGTTGAGCAAACGTTTTGGTTACTGGTTTTGGTGGCATGCATACGTTTTTATTGGAGGGCATAAATGTCTTATAAATGTATTTGATGAACTTATTGGTTTTGTCCACTCACAGCTTTTGGTTTTAATGCCCTTCAGGTTGATCACGGATGCGATTGCAGCAGAGACTGGGACATTGCAAACCTCCTCCATCGATCCTTGCGCACTCTGGATGCCCCGTTGGGCAGTGGCTCTTGGTTATCCCTTGTCTGACACCCCTTGTTGGACGGGAGCAGGGCACATTCCACGGTAATCCCGGGGGGATTGGGATGGGTCCTGTCATATACGTATTTTTACTATACATGTGAAATTACACGTATTTCGAGACTATGGTCACTCTTATGCTTGATGATGGTTTAACGAAAGAATTTGCATAATTTGTGGATATAACGTTTTATGAATGTTGGTTATGATTTTGAGTGTGACTCACGGTGTTGACACGATTTTCGAGTTTTCTGCGAATTTGCACGTGTTACGGGATTTTGAGATTTCTGCGCTTTTCGAGATTTTGCGTATTGTGATTTGACCCAACATGAATTGTATGTGTCATGTTTTAATAATGTTTTGAATATGAATGGGAATATGATTTACGATGTTGACACGTATCTCGAGAATGTCACGATTTTGCACTTTTTACGAGATTTCGAGTTTGTCGTGATTTGATCGTGATTTTGGTGATTTGATCGTGATTTTGGTGATTTGATTGTGGTTTTGATGCTTTGACCTTGAGATTTGAAAAATGATGTAATTTCAATGATTTAAAATGGATTTTGAAAAAGGTGATGTCGGGTTTGATGCTCGAGGCATAAAAGTAATTTTGATGAACGAGATTTCAGTTTTCGGAAATTTGAAAAACCGAATTCTTGGTTTGGGTTCAGGATGATGCTTCCGGATGCCGGCTTACAGAATCATTATTGCGAATTCGAATTCGGGAATGAAAAAGGATTTAATAAAGTGATTTGGTATGATTGTACATGCCCCGTGTGTAATGATGATTTGAATATGATTGTGAAGTAAGACTTGGGGATTTGAATGTGGAAATTCGGACTATGAGTCCTGTTGTGAAAAAATGTGATTTCGGGATGGATCCCGCGTTGTTGCGATTGTCAAATGTTTTGGGGTTTAAAGACCCGTTGAAAACTGTTTGGGTTTAAAGACCCGGGTGCTATTGCTGGAGCACGTTTTGAGTTTAAAGACTCGGTTAATTGATGACGGGGGAGGGCCCTTAATGAGGTTAAAGACTCGTGAGTTTAAAGACTCGGTTACTGTGATACCCCCGAGGCCTATTGATTATGTTCCGAGTTTAAAGACTCGTTGATATCCCGGGAAGGCCTGATTATGCGCATGGTTTTGAGTTTAAAGACTCGAGCGCACTTGATATCCAGCAAACTGATTGATTGTGATTCATTGAGATTCTATGATGTTCGGATGTGTTGGGCAGTGGCCCGATTTATATGGTTGATGAATTTGGTGTATGATGTATACTTGGTCTTGATTTCGTGGTTTTGGGCTGAGGCCCTGTGTTTATGACTGCGGGCTATGACCCGAAGATTAAGGAAAGGAAAATGATTTTGATTGTCATATACTACTTTTCTTATGTTGGAAATGTAACGGATTGCAAAATGATTTTTGTATGCATGCACTGGTTTTTATTTGGAGGGTAAAAACGTCTTTCCGTAACTGTTTTACAAACTGAATTCTTTTTGTCCACTCACACCTTTTGGTTTTTATTGACCCTCCAGGTCATGGTGCGTTGTTCGAGACTGTACGAGGGGCGGAGGCATGAGTAAGTACGTGTGGCTATCCCTGGTTTGGCAAGTACTGAGGGTAACTTGGGGTTTTCAATCACCTTGCCAGACAGGAGCAGGACTGGGCACGGTTATCGATGCCCCTTTCGGGGGCGGTCCTGTCACTTCGGTTTGCCCACTTGTTTGAGGACGGTAGGGGGTGGATACTCTGTTATTTACACCATACCTCCTCATCAAAACCTCAAAAGAACGATTGCAAAAGTGGGAACCTCCATCGCTTATGATGGTCCTTGGTGCACCAAACCTAGCTAGCATATGGTTTTGAGTGAAACTCACAACAATCTTAGCATCATTAGTTTTAGTGGTAAGTGCCTCAACCCATTTAGATACGTAATCCACAGCAAGCAATATGTAAACATTACCAAAAGAATTAGGGAAAGGCCCCATGAAATCAATGCCCCAAATATCAAAGATCTCAACAACTAAAATCGGGTTCAAAGGCATTTGATTCCTAGGACCTATGTTACCTTGCCTTTGGCATCTATCACATGCGAGCACGAATTCATGTGCATTATTTAAGAGTGTGGGCCAATAGAAACCACTTTGAAGGACTTTATATGCTGTTTTTATGACCCCAAAGTGACATCCACACGCAAAAGAATGACAAAATTCAAGGATAGAACGTACCTCACAATCGGGAATGCATCGTAGAATGATTTGATCTGGGTAATGTTTCCATAGGTAGGGCTCGTCCCAAATGTAATACCTAGCTTGCTTAGCAAACTTATTCCATTGTTACCTGTTCAAAAAAGAAGGGAATTTCTTGGTTATAATAAAGTTAATCAAATTAGCGTAACATGGATTGATTGCTTCAATGCTGATAAGTTGTTCGTCAGGGAATGTCTCGTGCAAGGGCAAGTGATCCTCTTCTTCATTCGAGCCATGGATGAGACGACTCATATGATCAGCAACTACATTCTCACTCCTCTTCTTGTCCCAAATTTCCAAGTCAAACTCTTGAAGGAGAATCTAGGCTTTGCATCCTTTTTGCTTAACAAATATTTCAACGCTGCGTGATAGATGTAACCTTTGTTTGAATCAAGTAACTCCGAAATTTTTCCAGGGAAAACATGACAGCAAGAATCTCCTTTTCAGTTGTAGAATAGTTCAATTGGGCATCATTAAGGGTTCGGCTTACATAGTATATGACATGAAAAAATTTATCGCGTCACTGTCCCAAAATAGCACCTACCGCAAAATCTGAAGCATCGAACATAAGTTCGAATGGAAGGTCCCAATTGGGGGACATAATGATAGGGGAGCTCGTGAGCATATCCTTTAAAGTGTAAAAAGCCTCCATACATTCTTTATCAAAGTTAAATGTAGCATCCTTAGCAAGCAAAGGACACATAGGTCGAGATACCTTGCTAAAATCCTGAATGAACCTCCTGTAAAATCCAGCGTGTCCGAAGAAAGATCTAACCTCTTTGGCCGTGGTTGGGTATAGTAATCTCTCAACAAAATCCAACTTAGCCTTGTCCACCTCAATACCCTTGCTATAAATCACGTGACCCAAGACAATACCTTGTTGAACCATGAAGTGACACTTTTCTCAATTCAACACTAGGTTACTTTCTTCGCAGCGTTCAAGTACTCGGGAAAGATTAATAAAACACAACTCAAATGAACGCCAAAACACATAAAAATCATCCATAAATACCCCAATGATATCCTCAACCATATCCTAAAAGATACTCATCATACACCTATGAAAAGTGGTCGGTGCGTTGTATAGACCAAAGGGCATGCGCAGGTAAGCGAATGTTCCATAGGGGCAGGTGAATGTCGTTTTCTCTTGATCTTCTGGGGTAATTGGGATCTGGTTATACCTAGAATATCCATCTAGGAAACAATAATGAGAATACCCTGCCAATCGTTCCAACATTTGATCAATAAAAGGCAAAGGAAAGTGATCCTTAAGAGTGGTAGTGTTGAGCCTTCGGTAATCAATGCATACTCTCCAACCCGTGTGTATCCTTTGGGGTACAAGCTCATCCTTTTCATTCTTAACCATGATGATTCCACTCTTTTTAGGCACTACTTACACTGGACTTACCCACTTAGAATCACTTATTGGATAGATGATGCCCACATCCAAAAGTTTTAGCACCTCTTTTTTGACAACTTCCTTCATTGGTGGGTTCAACCTTCTTTGTGCCTCTCGGGAAGGCTTCGAATTTTCTTCAAGGAGAATCCTATGCATGCACTTGGCTGGACTAATGCCCTTAATGTCAGTAATAGTCCACCCAATGGTCTTTTGATGGGTGCGAAGGACGTGACAAAGCAAGTCTTCCTCGGATGGAGTAAGGTTCGCGACAATGATGACTGGGAGAGTTTGGTTGCTGCTTAAGTAAGCATACTTGAGATTTTCCGGAAGGGGTTTAAGCTCAAGGATAGGAGGAGAGACATGAGAGGGCAAGGTCTCTGTGGTGGTGAGGGGAAAGGCTTCATAGGGGGCCTTGGACAAGTGCATGTATGGCAAGGCATTTAGGGAGAGCAATTCGGCCATGGTGTTTGGGTCCGTTGTGGTTTTGGGTTTAGAGAAGGTGAGGGCTTTTTCTAGGTCATCTCCCACACATGATAGCTTAAGATTCTCATTAAGAACCATATCCATAATATTCAAAGGGAAATCATCAATAGGTTCCGCTGGATATTGCATGGTATCATGTATAGAGAAAGTACGAAGCTTGCCTAAAACCCGAATAGATACATGTCCATTCTTCACATCAATGAGGTATTCAGCTGTAGCCAACAAAGGACGTCCAAAGATCAATGGGGGCTCCCCATTCTTGTCAATTCTATCCATCTTCAAGACATAGAAATCAGCGGGAATGCACGTATCCCCAATCTGAACCACAACATCCTCCAGCACACCTACTAGGTTAGAAACCGACGCATTAGCCAATCGAACCAAAGATGAGTAGGTTTAAGATCTCCTAAGTTCAAAGACTTATAAATATGGAAAGGCATAATGTTAATTGAAGTGCTCGTATCACATAAACAATGTTCAAAAAGTTTAGATTGAATGACACAAAGAAGTGAAGGGGCCCCGGGATCATTGACTTTCGGGGGCATTGAAACAAGGGCTGCCTTGCAAGCTTGGGGAAGGTCCACGACATTTGGGGTTTGAAATCCTCTTTTTCCAGCAACTAGATCCTTGATAAGCTTGGCAAAGATGGGCAGTGCTCTAGGATTTCGGAAAAAGGAAGTGTGATTTGATGTTTCTGCAACATCTTGATGATCTCGTCCAGCATCTTGTGATTTGAATGCTTCCTTGTTTTTGTTTTGATTTGAAACCTGCGAGGGAATGGATATGAGACATTATTAGATAACTCAAAAGACACCTTCTTAGACATTTTATTGGAATTAGAAGGATTTTTAGGGTTAGAAAGTCCAACATGTTGTTGGGGTACTGCAGGGGTAGCCGAAATGGATGCATCATGTTCCAATGCTTTGTCTTTCGAGTTCAAGGGCTGCTGTTGGGTGCTTGGGCCTTGGGTTCCAGGGACCTTAACATGTGGTTCTTCATCTTGAAAGTGAGTTGGAGGTGGTTCCACGTGGGTGGGCTCATCCGAGGCCAAAAAGGGGGTAGATTGCACGCCATAGGGTGCTGGAATTTCCTGATGGTTCCAGCACTGAGTACTCGGGTAGCTTGCTAGATTTTGAGTGTATGGCTGTGAGTTTTTGACAGCAGGAACCTGGGGTCTTGAAGTATGATTCCTTGGGGTGTACTCTGGGCTAGGAAGTTCAGTGCCACTCTGGAGGGTGATGGAATTCGCTGTTGATGCATGGGGACCCTTCGGATTCACCATAACTTGACTAGGGAACTTACCGGGCTCTCTTTGGTTGAGTTGATTGGAAATTTTCCCAAGTTTACTCTCCAAGTTAGTAATGGCATGTTTATTCTCATTCATGAATGCATTGGTTGCTTCCTGTTGAGTCCGAGATTTATTCATGAAGGCATTAGTGTTGTGCCATAGTTGCAAGTGCATCCTCCTATGACTTACCGGTTGAACCTTGAGTTGAGGATGTACCTTGGGGCTACATAGAAGGGGCAGCAACGTGAGGTTTCTGGAATCCAGGGGGTAGCAAGGGGGTTAGGCACAGATTGTTTGTTGTTCCACCTGAAATTCGGATGGGTCTTCCATCCCGGATTGTAAGAGTTCGAAAAAGGATCATTCCGGGGCCTTGAAGCATTGTACCCGCCAACATAATTGGCTTTGCCCACGTGTGTGCACTCATCCAAAGAGTATCCTTGGACTGAACACAAATCACAAAACAAGGTATTCTTAACCTTATCTTTGCACAATTGCTATACCAAATCTAGCAATGGATCCATCTTTGTCCCTAGTCTCGGCCATGGACCTAGATGAGTGACCTCGGTAACTAAACTGTTTCTCTCTTTGAGCTATCTTCTCAAATGCAATTCGGGCCTCGTTTGCCTTTCCATCTAAGATACCTTGAGATAGGGAATTCACCATAGTACGATCCCCATAACTAAGACCTCCATAAAACCACATCATGAGGTGATGATCCTCAATTTTGTGATGGGGACAAGCACGAAGCATCTCATTAAACCTTTCCCAATACTCATAAAAGGGTTCATCTTGGAGTTGTCTAGGGTTCATAATCTTAGCCTTAAACTCATTAGAATTCTCAATGGGGTAGTATTGGGTGAGGAATAAAGTAGACAATTCTGTCCATGTATGAATAGAGGCGGGTGCAAGTGAATGAAATCAAGCTTTAGCCCTATCCTTAAGTGAAAAGTTAAAAAACCTCAACCTAATTTCATTCTCAGTCATCCCATTGGTACGAAGAGTAGAACAAAACTAGAGAAATTCTTGGATATGAAGGTGAGGGTCCGCTCCAAAGAGTACATCAAACGTAGGCAACATGTGAATGGTCCCAGACTTAGGCTCAAAGTTCTCAACAGTGCTTGCAGGAAAGACAATAGGGAAGAGATCTTCGGGCACATGAGGGACTGCGAACTCCCAAAGGAGCCTAGGGGTAGGAGGAGGGAAAAAGCACGTTCTTGTGGGTTGTCCATGGCATGAGGTCTTGGTGGGGGCCGCCATGAATTGAAGAGTTCTGGGAGGAAAAAGTAGGGTCGGGAGTTGTTCCCTCCACTGAGGAGCTGCGTGACATGAACTAATACCTGGAAAAAAAAATAAACCAACCAAGTTAAATAATTCCAAACTATATGGACACCATTGAGAGACAAGTCCCCGACAACGGTGCCGAAAACTTGATGGAAGATTTATCAACCAAGAAATTATGAATGATAACTCCTAATGTAATAATTTTTAAGTGCACAAAATCATATGACGAGTATAGTAGGTTTGCAAAGGTCGATCCCTCGAGGACTTGTTCAACGTAAATCCACTTAGTTTGGAATTAAAAAACTTGAGAAAAAGTACAACGTTGAGGGGTTTTTCAGTGATGATTAGAACGAAATTGAATGATGAAAACAAGTGCAAAATGATGAAAACTTGATTTGAGAGTTGATTGGATGATTAGGACGAATTAGGACATGTTATCCACCTTTACCAATTAAAGTTCTCCTTAGATTTCGTTGATTAGATTAATTATGCATGTAACTGAATTAAGTGCCCATGCAAGGATCTGGCTAAGGCTCACCCCACACATTTATCTTCTCTTAGATTGCATGTTTAAGCGTGATGTACCCGCCCTTAAACAACTATTATCGATGGTGTGTGATAATGCATGAACCATGAAGACGATTTAATGACACTACACTATCCCTAGTAAAGTGATGTGCAATCCTAAAGAGTCATGAGTTTAGATTATGAATAAGATTCCCCCTCTTAAACGTGATTCTACAAATTGTAGGGTGAACACAAACATCTAGGTGATCCGTCAAGCAATTACATCGACAATTATACGCAAATAAGGTGATCAAACTTACAAGCATAAATTGAGTTCATGAAGCATAGTAATCCAACAAATCCAGACATACATAACAACCATAATCAATAGCCAGAAATCTAATTATAAACTAACATGGCTAAGGCTTCAAACAACCCTAATCCTAAAGGAAACTACTCACGCATAACTAAGTTAACAAACATCATAATTGAATGCATATAAACTTAAAGAGATGAGGGATTGAGAAACACAAATACTAAGATGAATGATGCGTGAAAGAAGTGGAACAAACACTTCTTCTTCTCCCAAGCTTCACGTCACAAAGAAGATGCAAGATTTGAATCGAAAAGCATGAGCAATAGGTAAATTGCGGCTACTTTGTGTATAAACTTTAAGTAGAAATTTTTGCGGAGTTTTGGGACCTTATGACGTAAATTGGACTTCCAAAAACAATGAAAAAACAACTATTTATATCCCCTAACATCTGCCCTAGCATCTCCCTAAAAGAAAGGGAAAAACGAAACCCAAACATGGAAGGAAACCAATTGTAGCCGTCAAACCTCTTTTTCCGCATTCTTGATCCTCCTTCAATAAGGAGTCTTCTTTTCTTTCTTGTTTCCACTTCTTGACTTTATCTTTTGACTAGGAATTCAATTAATTATATTCCAAATCAAATCATAAAGCCCTAAAATAAAGGAAAGGGGATATGCAGCTAAGGGTAAATTAACCCTAGTCGTATTCTTGATAGTTTATTGGCCTCCAAGAAACTTCCTTTCCCTTGTTTCTTGTAATATTTAATTTCAGATCTTATTAGGAAATCTTTAGGTCTTCTTATCCAAGTCAATCCATGTAATTCCCCATTGAAAAGGGAAGGCAAATTCGTCCAAAGGATAGCTGCCCCAAATCCCTAAAAAGTAGGAACTTGATAAGGCAAGAAATACTAGTTTCTTGGGTTCCAAAGAACTGATAAGAACCCTTCTTTTAATGGATCTTTTGGTCAACTTTTGCAGATGGATTCCAGGACATAATTTCTGAAATAGCCCACTTAATCTAGGCTTGCAAGGCTAATTGTGACGACCCGGAAAGTCGAAAAAAGAAAAATTGGAAAAATTGGAAGGAAAGGGCAATTTTGCCCTTGGTTATGGGGGGCAAAAGTTGAATTTTTGATCGGGGACCTTTTTTGACTTTTACGGAAGGACCGTTAGATAGGTCTTGGGACGCTGAATCCGTAGACAGGCGGCATGCGTCGATCGGAGTTCGGACGCTTAAGTTATGGGTCTAGAATTGTGAGGGGTATTTTGGTAATTATGTGTGCAGGGGTAAAACGGTAATTTGACTAGTCCTGGTTGATTCAGCCATATTAATGATATGTAAACTGAGTTAAGACACCTGTGCCCGCTACATTGGATGAGAATTGGCCACCTGGTGACATCTGTCACCACACTTGTTGGATTGGTGGCATGAATTGAATCATCATGCCTAATAATCGTGTTTAAAACATCATTTAAACGGTTTTTTGAGCAGAGGGAAAAATATAGAACATATTAATGTCTGATTGATCTTCCCAGCAACCAAAACCAATTGAGAAACTGATGCAACTGAGAGTGAAATTGTGAGGAAATATAGAGAAGAAAAGGGGAAGGAAAACCCAGAGAAACTGAACCCAAAACCCATGAAAATTCGAATTGATTAAGTTCGAATTTGAAACCAAGGACCACGATTGCTGTAATTGACCTTGAATTCAGTTTTCTGGGATTGAGGCGAGTTGAACCCAATTAAACTAGAATGGAATTGGGGTCGTTTTGTGCTAGAACAAAGGGGATGAAGACGTTGAATTTTCGAGCTTGAGTCGAGTAATTGGAAACATGGAATGATGAAATTGGCCTTGGAAACAAGTTTAGTAGGATTCCACAAAGCTTCCTGATGCATCAATTGAAAGAAAACAATGATAATTTATGGAGATTGGAGGATGAACAGTACTCGGGCATTCATTGAAAAGTTGAGATCGAATGGAAGAATTGAGGTAAGTTCTCAAGTAATTGAGATTACAGAACTTTAATTGGATCAATAACGATGCTAATCGACAGTTCAATTGTAGGATTTGATGCAGAATTGATGGGGATCGAACCGGGTTGAATCGCGGGTTACCAGACCTGTTTGTAGGATAATCGGGTGAAGGAGACGAATGTGCAGGGTACTGTAGCACGCGCGTGAGTTTCACACACAGCCACTCACGGCGGTGAGTGAGGGCGCGTGGGTACGATTCTCGAGGTGATGTCAACATGACTTTTGTTCCATTTAATGTAACGAACATTTTAGCGTTGGTTTCGAGTCGATCAGACACCGTTTCGATATTATTTCGAAGGTCCGAAGGTTTATGTTACGTTTTTAATTCGTCATTAATCCCGGAAAATTATTGGAAATTAATACGATGTTAATTAAGCCATTAGTGACCCTGAATAATGATTTTGGACAGGATTCGAGATTCCTGGAAAGTACCAGAAATTACGGAAACGCGTGCAGCTCGGAAAGCGAGCGGTTAGGACGGTGTGTGAGTGGACGTTTGTTTTATAAATTGATGTGCATGCATTGTAACGCCCCGGAAATTTGGAAAATGTAATATTGTAAAATAATGAATAAAATGACGTTTTTACCCTTGTGATTCGTATGGCCAATCTGTTGACTTTTTGATTGGAGGGTCGAACGGACGTTGACCGATGACCGTGACATATTTCGGGACGTCACGAGTTCATATACAGGTGGCACGTCCGATTCGGACGAACAGGGTGAAAGTTATGACGTGCGGAAGTTCAGGGGGATTATTGTAATTTGGACGACTAGGGGGAAAAAGTTGACTTTTTGTTTGACAATTGATATCCATATGACTCCAAGACCGTTAGGTTCGTCTCGACACCCCGAGTACAACGACAGGCGGCACGCTTGAAACGGACATCGGGTGACCGAGTTACGGGTCACGGAAGTTGGAGGGCATTTTGGTAATTATTGCACATAGGGGTAATTTGGTCTTTTCACCATGGGTTACTGTAGCATTCGTGGGGAGGCAGTTGCTGCACTGCCGTGTGTGGTGGTTTTGCACGATCCAATTGTTTAAACCATAGTGGACTGAATGGTGGGAATTGTTTATGGGATTTGAGGTATTGGAAGCAGCCCATCGTGGCTTGAACAGAGCTCCAACGCACGGGTGGTTTTAAAAATGGTCACGGGCTCTGTGTGCGGGAAACAGTTTCCAGAGAGGTTCAGTTGATTCCCACGGGTTGTCTTCCATTCTGAGGGGTTTAGCTGAGTGTCACTGAGTCGGGGGGCTCATTTCGATCATTTGGGTAGTTTGAGAGAGAGTTGAGCGAGTGTTTTGAGACGGGGAAGAGAAAAACGCAGAAATGGAGGGAAATTCAAAGGTAGGGTTTTGAGGTGAGTTGAACCAAACTGAGGGTGGAATTAGTCTTCTAGGATCCTTGCTAACACGACCGTGCAAGAATTGAGGAGGAATGATCAAGGTTTGCTCAGGAACTCAAGTTCCAGTTTCTGGAAAAACACAGTGTTGAGGACGACGACTTCCAGGTAACGGCGGGTTCAATTGACGCGTCCTAAAACCGTGAGTGGACTTTTGATTTCTAAACCAGGCATGCATGACTATTTTACTTACTTATCTTATGGTTTTACATATGATTTTATGATGGTGATATGATATTTCGGTTTTACGTGTTTTCACGCTTTTCGAGATATTCATCGTATTTCACGCATTTCGAGGTTATGGTTTCCGCTTATGCATGAATGATATTTTGATGAAGTATCTGGATATGATTATGCATGTTACGGATTTATGATGTTTTATTATAATTGTGAAGTGATTTCGGGAATTGCATGTTTGGAATTTGCATGTGAATTCGGACATAAGTCCTATTATGACGAGATATGATTTCGGAATGATGTTGGAAAACGGTTTATGATGAGTCCTGGTTTATTGTGTTTAAAAAAACGGTTTTGGGTTTAAAGACCCGATTGATTGTTGGATCTGGTTTTGGGTTTAAAGACCCGGTTGATTGATAACGGGGGCGGGCCCGAAAATTGGGTTTAAAGACCCGGATTGAGTTTAAAGACTCGTGAGTTGAAAGACTCGGTTATTGTGATACCCCCGAGGCCTATTGATCATGTTTTGAGTTTAAAGACTCGTTAGTATCCCGGGAAAGCCTGATATTGAGTTTAAAGACTCGGATGGATCCAGCGGTTTAATTGCGAATATTGATTCACTTTTTACTTGGTTTGCGTAAATGATGTCGCAAATGACAAATTCTGGATTTTGGTAATATTATATTGTTTTACAAGAGTTGTGATGGTTTTTCTGTAACGTTTTACATGTGTTTCGGAAAAAGGGTTTTCAAATGTTAATACGCGGTTTTCTTGAACATCTGGTTATGCATGCGTGTTATAAAACTGGAGGGCGAACCCCGATTTCATTAATTTTTTTTTTCTGTAAACCTTTGTTTCGG
The DNA here is from genome assembly GCA_032719365.1 of Prinsepia uniflora. NCBI lineage: Eukaryota > Viridiplantae > Streptophyta > Magnoliopsida > Rosales > Rosaceae > Prinsepia > Prinsepia uniflora. The sequence continues at coordinate 45,679,906 of CM064865.1, read as the reverse complement.
TCCACTCACACCTTGTTGTTTTTAACTGCCCTCCAGGTCGTGGTACAAGTTCGGGGGCAAGCGCCGAGGCAGAGGCAGAGGCATAATGTTTTCCGTTGCGGAGTAGTTAGTTCACAGAGTAGGATTTGTTCTTTAACCTGTTTTGTAATATTATGCTCTGTGAGACTGTGGACTTGACGTCCAGTCGGATGTATTTGTTTAATCTCCCTGGTCTGACAATGGGTGTGATGTAATATTATTTAGTTTTCCGGTCTTTTGGATTCAATTGTCAGACGGGAGCAGGATGCTTCCCGATTATCGAGGCGATGATCGGGGTGGGTCCTGTCAATGCATAGTTCGATGTTTTACATGATTGATTGCATGATTTGAATTGCAATGATGTCATGGTGATTTGGCATGATTATTTGTGATTTAATGATTATTTTAATCGGCCTTTCTGGCACATTTTACGAGGAATGTGTAATTGATATTTTGGGCTAGGCCCGGAGTCAAAATGGTTTCAAAAAGGATATTTTGACTTCATTAGTGAGTTAAGGATTAATTCTGGATTATTTTAATGTTTTCAAACGATATTTTACGAATTTACGTGTAAATGGTATTTGAGCTTGAGATTCGGTCGGGAATAATTTTGACTTGGTTGAAGTCAAGGATTTGATTGAAATGTTTTGGGATGTAATCCCTGGTTGGTTTTCATTGTGATTGTGAGTGCCCAAATGGTCGAAGCTAGGGGATCACCCAGTCGACCGGAGCTTGGGGGGATATGATTGTGATTTGTTTTTACGGTAAGCCAGCTTCTCGGATGCGACTGAGCCTGAATGTACTACTCGGATGTGTCTGGGCCTGGGGATGTGTTCGCCTAGATGTGACTGATCCCAAGGGTTGAGCCCAGATGTATCTGATCCCCAGAATGTGGCTGGACGGTGGCCTACGCGTAGTGCGGATTGATTGATTGATTGTGCACTTATGAGTAGTGTTGTTTGATGTTGATTTTGATTGTGTACTGGTATTGAGTACGGGTTTTGGTCTTTGTGGCTAGGTTAGTGTTTTCATATGTTTGGCTTGAGAGCCGGGATTTGATACGTTTCATGTGATTTGGCTGGAAAGCCGGTGATTATTAGTCATATGTTTTACCTTATGCATGCATGGTTTGATAAACTGGAGGGTAAATGTTGTATTTTGAAATGTATTTTTAAATGATATTATTTTTTTCCACTCACACCTTTCCAATTTTGATGACCATCCATGTCGTGGCACAACGTTCGGGGCTGATCGAGAGACGGAGGCATGAGTGGAAATCAGTGCAGTCATCCCTTATCTAACAGGTGTTGAAGGGTAGTTTCGGGACTTCAGTTGACTTGTCAGATGGGAGCAGGACCGGGTACGGTTATCAAAGTCCAGTTGGGTTCGGTCCTGTCACTGATCCACAAAGTCACACACACACTCCTTGTAGGATTAGGAGTGCCTCTTGACCAAGAAAGACAAGAACCCCTTTTCTTGGCCAATCATGATTGTCTTGACATGTGCTATCACCTCATTGGAACCCCTAGAGATTATATGAGCTGCTAATCACATCCAATACATTGAAAAATGCCAATTCAAAGACAAAACCCGAGAGGCCCTCAACTGGGATTTCAGCTAGGGACCTTAACTTCATTTTAGTGTTATTCCTTCATTTTGGCTCGGATTTCCTCCATTCTTTTTGCATTCTCTACCTAATTGACTTAACTTTCATAATATACACATGTCTCACAAAATGGATCATTTTCTCCTATTGTTTGTACAATTATAATCAAAAGACAAGTAAAAGGGATAAGAAATATCATTGAAATCATGCTCAATTCGTGACTTATCATGCCACCGTATATCATGGTTTGTGTGAGAAGAAATAAAAAATCTTCGGAACCCTAGCTTTAGTGGAAAATAGCGCAACACCTTGTCGGAGTCTTATTCTTTCGAAACCTAGGCTCATTGCACATAGAAAATATTTTGAGTTGCTCGAATTCACCGTAAAACATTGCACAGTTTTTCTTCATGCATGAATCTTCACATACCCTAAATTGAGATCCTTCAAGAGTTTCTTCGAACTATAATGATATTTAGGGAGACTGTTATCATCAGGGAGCATTGGAATGATAATGTTCTTCATGTGATCAAAATGCTTGTTCGTTTGATTATACTCAACTTTCATGTACATCAATTCCACAACTGTCCCTAGAACCGAAATGGATTTATAACCAGGATATAATTCGTGCTGAGTTTCTTTCAACAATCTCTCGTAATGGATATCAGAATCTTTAGGGTGATCATCCATATCATCAGATGTAGGAGGAAAACCATCAGTTAATATCTCAACAAATTGATCATTATCACACCGATTATCTGAATCACTATCATCTTGATAGGTTCTATGAACTGACGATGTCAATGCAGTAATATTTTGTTCATTGTGAAAGATCCAATTAGTGTAGTTATGTATGATCTCGTTCAGTGTCAGATGCAAACGAACATCACGCAGCGACTTCCAACAACATTTGTTACATTTATGGCATGGACATAAGATGCACCTTTGATCACTACAATGATTATGTGCAAATGCGATGAAGCTGTCGATCCCATCCAAATACTGATCAAAAGATCTATCCAACATTTGCATCCAACCTCTGTCCATTATGCTTGCTTCCACAAAATAGAATCAATGTAAGTAAATAATTAAACATTGTTCTGTAGTTGGAAAAAATTAATATCAAAACTCGCTCGTCTCCTTATGCCTCCGATGATTTGGCCCTACCTCGATTCGAAAGTGCAAGTTCTGTGTTGTATAGTTTGGGACCTACGAGGCAAAGTTCGACCTCGAGAAATTTTGGCAGCATCACCCTACAGTTCTCTAAATGCATAACTTAGAATTTTAAACGAATATCTAGTATGCATTCGGAGAACATTGAGGGGATATAAACCGAATTTCCAACGATCAAAATGTAACCACAAAGACAGCAAACTACACAACACATAGTTGTGCGCTCCCAAACTGTCTCGATAAATGGTCAATTTAAGAGTCAGTCAATTAATCTTATTCACTGACTCTCAAACGGGTCTAAGTTTGTCCATCGAATTTCATTATACAAAGTTAATCAACCTGATTAACTTCGCATTAACAGATAAATCACAATTTCCTAGCACAATTATATCTAGAATTCTTAACAATTTCTACAAAATTTTCCATAATAAATCACAATTGTCTAACATAATTAAATCCAATTTTTTTACCAAAATTAAAATGAGAGGCAAACACACATACCTTTTATAAGTAATCCTTCAAATCAACAACAAATTACCTAAAACAAAAAACAATTTTAGCTTCTCATAACAAATAAAAATCTAAAATCTAAAACAAACAAACAAAATAAAATCATTAAACCTTAGATGAAGTGATGAAGAAATGATGAAATAATTATGAAATCATGTAAGACCCGTGTCCTGGAGGGAACAGTGAACGATTCCACATTCTTGCGAGGGGGGAATGGTCTGGGAAGGGAACGGTGGTGTGCCTTAAAGGTGTAGGCACACACCTATCTAGCACGAGGCCTTTTGAGAGCTCAGTGGCTTTGGGTTCGGTTGGAACTCCATAGTTAAGCGAGTTGAGGTTGGTGCAATTCCATGATGGGTGACCCCTTAGGAAGTTTCACCGTGAGCTCCCAAAAACAAAACCGTGAGGGCAGGGCAAGGAGGCCCAAAGCGGACAATATCGTGCTCAATGAGTCGGGTCCTGACAGAATGGTATTAGAGCCAGACCCCGACTAGGAAGTGTGCTAGCGAGGACGCTGGGACCTAAGGGGGGTGGATTGTAAGACCCATGTCCTGGCGGGAACGGTGAACGATCCCACATTCCTGCAAGGGGGGAATGGTCTGTGAAGGGAATGATGGTGTGCCTTAAAGGTGTAGGCACACACTTGTCTAGCATGAGGCCTTTTGGGAGCTTAGTGGCTTTGGGTTCGGTTGAAACTCCATAGTTAAGCAAGTTGAGGTTGGTGCAATTCCATGATGGGTCACACAAAACCATGAGAGCAAGGGCAAGGAGGCCCAAAGCGGACAATATCGTGCTAGATGAGTCGGGTCCTGACCGAGGAGGGTCAGGTCTTGACAAATCATGTGTGGAAGGTGAAAGTGAATGAGAGAGAGTAATGAGAAAGTTATGAGGAAGAAGATGAAGAAATGCATCTTTTGGTTGCATTTAATCAGTTCAGACCTTTATCCGGCGAAGGATTCGTTGGGCAAACTTTAATGAACCATCGATCAAGATTGTGCCAAAATTCTTTTGCGCCAAACTGTTTTCCCCCCATAGGTCTACATAAAGGGTTTTCCTAGCAAAGCTAATTCCTCGTTAAGTTCACTTTGCCCGACGGAGTTTGTCCACTCGTCGAGAAAACCTCTCCTTTTTTGCGCTCCAACGACCACAGCTTCTCGCACATGGTTTGCCCAACAAGCCTCCCTGCATTTTCCGGGCAAAGGCTAATTTACCGGAAAAATTCCCTTTGCCAGACATGTTTTGGACTAGCAAGGGAGGTTTTCTTGTAATGAATTAGGAAAGTCTTGTGAGAAGAAAATTACTGAATTGGATGCCTAATAGAAATAGATGTCGCACAGTAAGCAGTAACAATTAATATAGTTCAATTTGTGTCGTAATATATAGGAAAATTCATGAACCTACGTTTAAGTTAGCCCTCATTATTTGGCGCAGAAGCCCATGGGCTTATGGGTACCCGATAGGCCCGGTGGCAAAAAGCCCTACTCGGCCCGATATAGGCAGTGGGCCGGTCCGGCCCGCATGTTGACGGGCTGGACTTGGACTTAGGGTATTCAAGCCCGCTAGGCCCGATAGGCCCGAGCCCGATAAAGCCCGGTAAGCCTAACCCGACCAGTCCAGGTAAACCCGACCCATAAGCCCGAAAATATAAAATAATTATAAATTAAGAATTGATACCCAGTCCAATCTTGTTACTACTATCATAGCCAAAATCCAAAACTCCAACCAAATCTCAACCTAGTGTCATTTAAAAGCCCAATGCCCAAACCAAACCCTAACCCTAAACTCAAAAAAACTCACTAGGTCTCTGACTCTCTTAGCGACCTCCTTATCCTATCTCGGCTTTATGGTAAAAAAGTTAAGTCAATTCTCCAAATCCAATAGTACCCCTCCTTAGCTTATTTCAATATTCGATAATAATATTTAAGCTCAACTCACTTTTGTTTTTTTACAATTAGGTAGGTACAAATGGGCTTAGTAGGCACAGCCCAAGTGGGCTTAGTAGGCACAGCCCAAGTGGGCTTAGTAGGCACAGCCCAAGTGGGCTTAGTAGGCCCGACCCGTAAAGCCTAATAAAAGCCCGGCCCAAATCCGGCCCGACAAAGGGTATGGGCTTTCATATTTATGATCAACCCCGCCCGACCCGCCCCGGTATTTTTAAAATTATAAAATAGGCCCGGCCCGGCTCGACCCAAGCCCAAAAATTTTGGGCTAGGCTTGCCCGACCCGGCCCAATGACGAGACCTAGTTTAAGTGAGGCTCTGGGCTTACAGAAGGCAACTCTTATATATTCTAAACTATTGCTTATTGATAGTTAAATATTGGAGACAAGTGTAAGAAGGTTAACTTGATTGCTTGCACAGTGAAGTAATTGCTACTATTTATTAACTAGTTTGGTTTGATCATGACTGTCTTGCAAAGTTTATGCTAAAAAATAATTCATGTTTAAATTGACCTACTTTATACAAAAATCATGATGTAATAATAAGATCATATATGTATCAACCAGATAATTAGCATCCTAATACGATGCTAACAATTTATTGGGCCCATTTTAGGAAAATAATTTCAAAATCTAACTTCTGTTCATTCTTTAGGTTCTCACTTAAAGAGTATGCCTCTAAAATTTCACCAATATTATTCAATTTTTTAGCCACTCATTTAGGATTATCAAAGTCATTGTGATATCAAGGGCTCCGTGATCATCTTTACGTATATGGCTATATAGTGTGTTGAATTGTCCTATGATTACCAATTTCAATAAGCTTTTACAATGATAATCTGAATGGGATGCCCTACAAATTAAAAAAATTAGGATTAGCGCCCTCTTACAGTATTAATGATTGATACGAGTGCGCTCATGTATAAATAATATGTAAAATATTCAAAATATGTTATTACTTGCATTTCACCCTATTGACTCTACAAGAAAACTGGGTTTAGTATACTAATAATTATACGTGTTTTTTGATTCTATAGACACAATTATTGGTGTCCTATAACAATGGACACAGTGGAGCCACTAAACAAAATGCTTCGTGGCCAATTATTAAAGACCAAAGGATACTAATATTTTGTGTCTTTTTTCTAACAATGAACCCACATATTTTGTACACTCATGGGCACAATAATATTATTGTGTCTTCTATTCTAATTTTTAATTAATATTATAGAGACTAAAGTCTCTATTTAAATTTTAAATAATATTACACTAAATTTTTTTTTCTCTCTCTATATATATATAACACTACATTTAAATAAATATCTAATGTTTATTTGCTAAAAAAAAAAACTTGCTACAATAGAAAATTTTCATTATGTATATATTTTTTAAATGTACATCAATTTATAAAAAGACAAATATCCTCACTTGTATCAAGTAAGAACGCTTGCTGAAGTAAGGGTGGAGCTACAAACCAGCCCCTATCCAGAACCACATCCAAAGATCAAAAATTAAATAGTAAGGCAAAATGCATGAACAAAGCAGTGGAGTGAGATACGAATGGCTAAATGACCTTTAATCTTGTTGAATTTTTACAAATATAAAGTTGAAGTAATGATTTAGAAAATGAACGGTTTCAATTTTAAGAATGAACAATGTCGATTATGATATATGTACAAAACCAATTAAATAAATCGATAGGGTGGCATAAGGAATTGCTAGTAGAGTGAGATATAAGTGTTATGTTTTAAATGTTTGAGAGAGAGAGAGAGAGAGAGAGAGAGTCATCCTTTATTCATTAAGATAGAATTGGTTAGACATGCATGGTTTAGATTTGAAAACATATATATATATATATATTATGGCAATTGAACAAAACATATAAGTTAGGGGTGGGACAAGGTTGAAGCTACGAAGATCAAAGCCGTTTAAAGACGGCCATAACTAACAAACCTCTTATTCAGCCGGTGGCAGTCTGTGAAATATTGGCACGTACAGGTCATTACACCATCGATGTAATCCGGCCATCACATTCCCAAATTCCTTAATCTAATAGAAAGTTATAGCTGGTATCGTTTTATAATAATATTGCGGATCCATTTCACGTGTTATAATATACGTAAATATTTAGTAATATTATACCCTAAAAATTGGAAAAAAAAAACATTAAATTGTACCATCTTATGTGTTCATATAGATAACGCATATACAATTCACATATTTTAATACAAATGGACGACAAGATTCAAATTTTAAAGATATGATATTAATAACACTCACTGATATATATAATTAATAATATATATTCTTCATACATACATACGACACATGATCTTAAGACAATACCGCGATATGTTCATGAGCGGGTATAATCTAATAAATTTTCAAATTTTTAATTAATTAATTATGTATGTTGCTTTCTTTCCCTCTGCGTCCTTAATTATAGGCTGCTAGATAGCTTGCTCATTCACATAATCCATCCCTTTATAAGCCTCTCAGAATCCTTGGGAGGACGACGCGAGCTTGCTCGATCGTATATATAAATATACACGAACCATATATATATATATATATGATATTCTCAATAATTATATTAATTATTCTATCTCCCATCGATCTCTCTTTATTGAAAATTATTAGGTGGTACATAATTAATTTGATCGGTCATGGCCAAATTATCAAATCAAAACCAGCAAAAAAGCAGTGGAAATAATAATACCACTAATAATAATGTTGCAGCTAGTAATAACAGTACAGTGACAAAGGTGAAACGAACAAGGAGAAGTGTCCCAAGGGACTCCCCTCCTCAACGTAGCTCTATCTATCGAGGGGTTACCAGGTGATCAGTAGTCATCATATATATATATATATATATATATATATATATTAATTATTCATTTTCCTTTCTTTTTATTTTATATATATATATTTAATATTAATGGAACGTATTCAGGCACCAATGGACCGGGCGATACGAGGCTCATTTGTGGGATAAGAATTGCTGGAATGAATCACAGAACAAGAAGGGCCGCCAAGGTACCTAGCTAGTGTGAATATACATATATATCTAATTCAATTCAATTCATAATTCCATCATATATATATATATATATAAATAATCAATTCATTTATTCAAATTTTATTTTTGTTTCCAGCGATCATCCATCTATACCTGCTACCTGCTACCTGCTACGTATATATACTACTTGCTTTAATTCTTCACTTATTCATGCATTTCTTGTTTCGATCTTGGCCGGTTTTGTGCTGCTGCTACGCGTGCATATATTACTCAAATGCAGTCTAGTAGTCTACCTTGGTAAGTTCAAATAATTAATATTATTTTTACGTACCCTGAAGTTGGTTCGATCGATAATAATAAGGAATCAGCGACCACGTACACTCGATTGGATTCAATAATCATTAGGGCACTAATTAATAATATTACAATCCAACCCGGCCGGCCTCCTCTTCATCCTTCAAAGTTATCATTTCGCTGCAAAGATTCATCCGAATTGAAAATTGTGTAGCCATTTCATTATTGGTAAGAACATTTATTATTCGTTTATGCAATATATGTGAATATAGTGTTATATAGCCAAACAATTACCAATTTGGATCATATTTTGTAGACCTTGATATCTTTGAATGCTGATCACTATTAAATTGTAATATTAATTTATGTGGTGTAGTATGTCCATTCGAGTGAAAGTACGTGCTAACCGGTTGGTTGGTTTTTCTTATTATCAACCGTACTCAAATATATATATATATATATATATATATGTATATATCGATAGAATATTGTTGATGTGTTTTTTTGTTTTTTGGATGCTGGATATCAGGCGCATATGATGATGAGGAAGCTGCTGCACATGCTTATGACTTAGCAGCACTTAAATACTGGGGTCAAGATACCATTCTTAACTTTCCGGTAATTAATTAAACTTCAATTTTTAATTTCTCTTTTTTTTTCAAAGGTCGATATTTTTAAAAACTTGATTAATTAATAAATTAATTGTGTTATTTTTTCAAGTATCATGGAATAAGTATATATATGAAGGAAGAAATTAATGAATTACGTACTAATTAACTGTAGGTGTATATTAATTGTAGTTACCGACATATCCGAAAGAGCTGAAAGAAATGGAGGGTCAATCAAGAGAGGAATATATTGGATCATTGAGAAGGTATATATGTACGTACGTAGCGACGGAGTTTTGTTCATACATATAATATTAAGGCGGCCTAAAATTAACAGCATTTAGTCATCGATCCATTATATATTTGCAGGAAGAGCAGTGGTTTTTCTCGCGGAGTTTCTAAATATAGAGGTGTTGCAAGGTATATACCTATATATATATCATTTGTGTATAGGTAATAATAGTATACAAATATATTATATAATTATTCTTATTTGAATACGGAAGTTTTGTGTGCATATATGTACACCATTACATTATAGACCCTATACAGGCACGGGCCCAATGCAAAAGCTGAGGTGGGCTTAAGCCCATCCGAAAATTTTAAATTAATATGAAAACTTGTTAACTTAGTCCATCCAAGAATTTAACAATTAAGCCTATTTAAAAATTTAATAATCTCAGCTCATCTAAAAAATTTCTAACTTTAACCCACTACTTACAAATTTAAATACGTTACAAATTACATCAGCCTATTTTTTTCTGACCTCTTCCAAATTACATTAGCACGTCTTTTTCCTAATAGGTACATTAGCCCATTTTTAGAGAGGACCCATCTTAATCCCCCTGGATTATCGTGGGATGTGTCATACTTTCGTCTGACACCACGTGCAAGACAAGGAATAAAACCGTAACCTGCTCGGGGTTACCAGAGTACACAGTAACTTGTGGAGTTCGCAGCGGCATGTAGTGTCTCGGTCTCTGTTACAGCCTGCATCCGCGATCAACCTGAAGGGTATCAAAAACATAAAATCTATGAGTATACAAAAATAAATAGTTCGAAAACAATTTCCAAAAATGACATTTATACCCTTCGTTTTACAAATCATGCATGCATATCAATTTAAAAACCATTTCTTTTTCAGTAAAACAGTATGTGATAAAAACCGATGCAATCATCGTAAAACCATCACATGTTTAAAAACATCTGGACATAAATTAGTAAGTCAAAAACCTCGAGACCCATTCTCATGTCCAACATCCGTCTATCCATCCATTTTCGTCAAATCATCAATTGCCACGATATCAGAGCTATACGTGCGACTCGGGATTAGACACCCGAATATACACCAGGCTCGGAGCCCGTGGCTCGATGCCTAGGTGCTCTAACTCAGGATCACACATCACACATGATTCCCGACGTCTGAGCGATGACATCTACAGGCTCGGAACCCCTGCCTCGACGTCTGCAAAATGTCCATCTCTAACACTCCTACAGGCAGTGTCTTCATGACCTCTCCCGGATCACACATCACAAATGATGGTCGGCCTCTTGAGGCTACTATCACATCATAGGTTCCTCTTTGAGGAAACACATTCCAACCTGAGGCCCTCTCTGGGGAAACACATTCTTACCAGAGTCATATCCATCACCTCAAAGAATGGTCATAATAAAAACAATAGAAACACATTTTCAAATTGTCGTTTCTCAAATCAAAATAATTATTTCGCATAGGATCTCAACCCAAAATCAGTTTCCACAAATCTCATAAAAACGATGTCCAGTTCCCACTTTACAATCTCAAATCATTTCCAATCGGGTCATAAGCCCAAAATCATTAGCCAACTGGGTCACAAGCCCAAAATCATTTATCCAATTGGGTCACAAGCCCAAAATGCAATTTTCACGTAAATCCGTAAAAGCATTCGAAAACTGACATTCATGTTCACAAGGCATTTCATTTTCAAATCATGATCAAATCCACATAATATGCACACTAGGGTCTCAAGCCCGAAATACCGATTTCATGTATCTCCGTGAAATCATTCACGCCGATAATTAAAACATCATTCATGACACGACCCATCATAATCCCCCCGGGATTAACGCGGGATATGTCATGCTTCTGTCTGACACGAAGTGCCAGACAAGGGATATTTCATACCTCGGCCCATACGGGGCTCCAAGTGCGAGCCAGGATCGGTGCTGGAATGCGATGTCTCGGTCTCTACTACAGCCCGCATCCGTGAACAACCTAAAGGACATTAAAACTATTAAAAACTGTGAGTGGACGAAAATCAATAATTTAATAAAACCCATTTAACAAAAGATAGTTATGCCCTTCACTAAAAGTATGCATGCATCGAAAACCAGTAATCAAATCATTTACTTAAATAAACCATTAGGGTCTTAGCCCAAAAATCGTAAAACATCAAAATCCGTAAATCCAGAACCAAGTAGGCCACTGCCCAAATCCATAACAACCTAAATATCATTTCATAAATCCAATAATCCATATTTACCACATAACCATCCTCGGCATCCCAGATGCCTAGCGTCCTAGACGCTTGAAGTTCCAGACGTCATATCTCGCGGTAAAAACAACGTGTTCTGCCCGGGGTCTCTCCGGGTCCATATCTCTGACATCCCAGATGTGTGACGTCCCAGACGTCTAATCATAGCAATCTTGCTCCTGATTCACTATACGGTCTGGTCGCTCCGTATAATGACCCCTCGCAGGCAATGCACCGTGACTTCCCCAGTGTCCCAGACACCTGGAAGAGGCCATCCACAGATTGATAGTATATGGAAAACAGTTTTATAAAATCATTTCAAAACATCCCAAAGGGCCCTGCCCGGAATTTCCATAAAACCATCACAAATCCAGAATTCCAAAACCATGTAAGGTCCCCAACCCCAAATCACATTTATAAATCACAATTGGGCCTCATGCCCGATTTCATAAACCAACTGGGACCCTGACCAGATCATATAACTCAAATGGGTCTCAGGCCTATTTCGTAAACCAATTGGGCCCTCGGCCCGATAACATAATTCAAATGGGTCTCATACCCGAGTTCATCTTTCTAAAAACAAAACCATTTCATCAAACCATCACCAAAATCACAAGCACGTAAAACCACAGTATAAAATCGTAAACATCGAAATACAAGCAGGTACGGGATTACCTCGAAATATGTGCAACCATGTAAATCACCAATGCCACAATCATCACTATAGATATCACACATACAAAACATATAAAACAGTTTTCAATGCATCACAGTTTAGAAAACATTGTCCACTGATAGACCGTCCTAGCTGCTGCCTTGATATGCGTGTCATAAGTCTTCCCAGGCTAATCACTGTCACCGGGACTCCCAAACCGGTCCAAATTATGCTATAGGATTACTAACTACCTCATTAACCATTCATTAAAGCCCCATAATTTTCCCGAATTTTTAAATATTTTTAAAGTCAATCCTAAACCTTCGGACATCCCGAACCATATCGAAACGATGTCCAATCGACTTGAAACCAGTCCTAAAATGTTCGTTACATCGAATAGATGATTTCATATGTTGAACACATCCACAAAAATTCCTCCACGCGCCGCCCAAAGGCGCTGCGCGTGGACCTCACGGGGCCCCACATGCCGCCCAAAGGCGTTATGCGTGGGCCTCATGCGCCAACTGTTCACCTTCTCCTTCCTCAGGCAGATCGGACCAGATCGGCTCACTGGTCCAACTGGTCCAACTGAACCAGCGTGACCGGTCCAAGCCCATATTTTCTTTTTTTTTTCTTCCTTTTTCTTCCTTCTTTCCTCCAATCCTTCCTAATCTATCCTAGGGATTGTTCTATGTTATCAAATCGAAGAAAACAATCCTAAAACCGATTGGTTCAATAATCCATTTTAAGCCCAAAATTCTATTCCTAGTTTTAGGCACATCTAGGGACCAAAACTTCATCCTAATGATCCCATTTAGTTTCTAGGAACCTTAAAAATATGGTTGGAGGATCTATTCGAGCTTACATGGCTGGAAACTGAATTCGGTGGCTAGTCATCGAAATTTTCACGGTCGTCTATCGGGCTGCTCAGCCGTGCTCAGCCACCGTTCCCTTTCCCATACAACTCGTACAACCCCTACAACCATCATCCAATCATTAGAAGCAGCCCCTAACGTTCAAATCAAAAAATCTTGAATTTGAAATCAAATAGGGGTTCTCGGGTTTACCTGTTTCCCGTGGCTTCCTCCGCTGCCTACGATGGTCTAATAATCACCCAAGCCACCATCCACTCACTCACGACCTCAGTCTCAATTTCTCAAGGTCCTCAGTGGAACCAACATGGGAAGGGGCTGATAGGCGTGGTTTGGGTTTCGGGTTTGGTGCGATGGTCGAATGAAAATGGAAAAGGGATGGATATGCATGTATGTGGTAAGTGAACAATGGATGGGTGACACTTTTCACTCATCTATTGGGCCTGATACAAATATCTGGGCCCACTTAATGACAAAAGCCCATTCATCTCGTAAAATGTGCAATAGTGCCTCGAACCTTCCGTGAATCATACATTTTCCGTCGAATGTTCGATTTTGACATGCCGTTTGTCTAGGGACTCATGATGTCTCGATCTACGTCATGGTCATTGGTCCTCGTGCATCAGACCTCCCAGGTCAAAAAGTCAACATTTTACCCACCTCCAAGGGTAAAACGGTCATTTCGCACCGTCCATCCGTAATCACTCAACTAATCACCAATTAATCTCACTAATCCCTTATTAGTCACTAATCTAATCCCGGAATTAGGGACGTGTCGTTACAACCTTCCCCCATTAAATAATTTCGTCCTCGAAATTCCAACTATTCTGATCCAACGAGCACCTCGTGGAAAGCAAATTCTACCTCACATCATGTGTACACTTGTACACCCACTAACCAGAACAATACTTGTCTGCACCCAGACATTCCACCAATACTCACGTCGCATCGTCTACACTCGACCAATTCGAGTGAAATTGATCACACGCTCCGAAATAATACCACCCGAAAATTCTACCATTACGCTGACACATTTGGCCAACATATTCAGCTTGACGATTCTTCTCTATCACCATTACACCCTGACATCTGTGTCAGGACCCACCCCGGGTTCACCCCAAAACCCGAGGTAAATCCCGCTCCCGTCCGACCTCCGACGCAACACTCAAGCACAACTCACTCAAATCCAGTCAGACGCAGGAGTAATTAAACAAAATATTCCGACGTTATCGTTTACAGAACCTAGTATAAAATACAAAGAATTTAAAACCCGATAAAGTACACGCACACGGAAGATTGTACGCTATTCTGGGATCCCTCACGTCACTTCTATGCCTCGGACACTGCCTCGACGTCAAGACCCCGCGCTCGCTCCACAACCTGGAGGGCAAGTTAAAACAAAAGTGTGAGTGGACCATAATAAAAGAAAAGTTCTAAACAGTTATCAGAAAACCGATTTTAACCCTCCGTTTTGAAAACCACATAGGTGGTCCCGATAGGTCCTTGCGGGTAGAATGACGATTTTGCCCCTGGTCCGGACAAAATAGTTGACTTTTAGTTTGGGTGGTCAATTGGGGGTTGACCAGTGACCAGGACGTAGTTTAGGACGTCACGAATCCATAGGCAGGTGGCACGCTTGATTCCGACATCCGAGGAGGAAGTTGTGATGTACGGAAGGTTGAGGGCATGACCGTAATTTGGGTAAAGTAGGGGGAATGGTTGACTTTTTGTAGGGGGAATGGTTGACTTTTTGACTATTTTGCCCCTGCCACCTTGTTACATCTGCTTCCGCACTGAAAGTTATTAAGTCTCACAGTTCCTCCGTATTTCCTGAATTTTACCATGTCAACATCACACGTCGCCTAATGTCGCACTCAGCGGGTACTTATGGCTCCATGATTACAATTTAAGTCACCAACACAACTCTGACTCACTCAAGAGTCGCACTAAGGTATCTCGTACCAAATTTCCTCATAACTCCATGCTTCCATAAGTAAAAGTCACAGAGCAGTCACTCCACGCAAAGAAATCTGTGGTTACACTAACCAAAAACTCACTCAACCTGAGTATACGTATACTAACATCTCACTCCACATGTGCATAACTGGACCCACCAAATACCTACCCAGTAGTGATACACATCTCAACTCTAGGGTTCCACTAGCCATCCACGGCTCTGCGCACCTGCTCATACAATCACTAAACCCATTAGAATCACTTTGGCCCAGCACACAATATTCAATGTCCAGTTCACGTCCTTAACTAATCCAATGATATCGGAACTAAGCCGACTAGCAACATGTTCATCCACACACCACCGGTACATCTTGGATACCGTTACCAGGCACCACTCAGGCCTGTCCAGCATCGGTCCTCGCTCAACGTACCCAGTACGTACATCCATCCACCAACCAGCCTACTACACAGCTCATAACCAATCACGCTTCAATTCTGGAGTCCATCTGTCCAGTCCAGTACTAGACAGATCAAATACCCCAACTCATCATGTCAGGGCCCACCCCCTAATCCCCCGGGATTAAGGGATAAACCCTGCTCCCGTCTAACTTATGCAGGACACGAAGGTTAAACAGAAGTCCAACCTCCATGTGACACGTAAGTTGGACAAGGGATTGTCGATCCAACTATCCTCAAGGTATCCAGTCTTCCCAGAGTACGTCAAAACTACTGTGGATCTCAGGTGTGATGTCTCCGTCATCCTCGACCAACGGCCCGCTCCGCAACAACCTAGAGGGTATCGAAAACACGAAAAAGACTGTGAGTAGAAAAAAATAAAGTATAATTGTAACGACCCGTCCCAAATTCCATGATTAGATTAGTGACTAATCACGATTAGTGAGGCTAATCCGTGATTAGTAGAGCGAAATCGGACGAGCGGTGCGAAATGACCGTTTTGCCCCTGATGGTGGCAAAACGTTGACTTTTTAATCGGGCGGTCAAATGGACTTTGACCGATGACCGTGACGTAGTTCGTGACGTCACGAGTTCATAGACAGGTGGCACGTTCAATTCCGACGTTCGTAGACGAAGTTATGACGTTCGGAAGTTTAGGGGCATTTTGGTAATTTTGGATAAAAGGGGTCAAAAGTTGACTTTTTGACCGGGAGGTCCGATGGCCGAGGGCCGAAGACCGTTACGTAGATAAGGACGATACGAATCCATAGACAGGCGGCACACTGAAATCGGACTTCGAACGGGAGAGTTATGGGTCACGGAAGTTCGATTTCACTATGCACGAACTTCGAGACGGGGACGTTTCGGCGAAATCTAATTGGGTGGATATTTTGGTGGGCCCCATGGATGAGTGACAAGTGTCACTCATCCCATTGCTTTGATCCCCCAAAATGTGGATCTAAATAATTAAATATTATTATTTTAATTATTTTATATTTTAACCTAACAACTATTAATCCTAACCATCCATTTCAACCCTACCTTTTAATCCTCACCCTTCATCCCTCATTCTCCCATCTGATTTCATCCCCTTCATTCTTCACACACACCCGAAACCCCATAACCCAAAATCCTCCATTTTCTTCATTTTCTTCAAAAAACCCAAAACACACACACACCATCACCATTCATTGCTTGTGCGAGCTGGACATGACCGTGAGGTGGTGGAAAGGAGCTGAGGAAGGTAGGCCACGGCTAGCCACGGCGGAGGACACGGCGGGGAGAGAGAAACCGTGGGTGAGTTTTCTTTCAAAAAATTGAAAATTGATTTTTGTTGTGTTTTAATCGCATCTAGGGATTGGGAAATGTTCCTAGAGGTCTTAGGGTTCTTTTAGGATTGTTTTCGAAGGCTGAGGTGGCCTGTAACGGCCGTGAAGGGCGGAGGTAGTCACGGCCGCCATTGATGAACTTGGAAGGTATAGTTTTTGATGGTGTTCTTAGTTGTTAGGGCCATGGATCTTTAGGTTAGGTTGAGAGGAGTAGAATGGGACAAACGGGAGGAAAAATGGTGGCCGGAGCAGGGAGAACCGGTCGGGTCAAGCCGCGGGTCACGGCGACCCGGTTGCAGACGTTCGGGTCGACCCGCGGGAGGACAGAGATGACATGTGACGTCATCATGCTGACGTCATCATGTCAGCGATGACGTCAGCATTGTCAGATCTGACAATGTCAGCTGACATGTCAGAAAATGGGCCAATAGGAGTGCGACACGTGTCACATGTCAGTGCACAGTCAGCACTGACATGTCAGTGACATGGCCCAATCAGGGGCTGACACGTGGCACTTACGTGGACCAGTGCCGCGATGACACGTGGCACCTGTTAGACTGCCACGTGGCACTGAAAGCATAGTGACGTGGACCAATGGGAGCTTGACACGTGGCACCTGTCAGAGTCTGACATGTCAGACCTGACAGCTGTCAGATGATGTCATGCTGACGTCAGCGATGACGTCAGCAGGTACTGTAGCAGGCGCGTGAAGCCCACGCGCAGCCACTTTGGGTGGCGCGTGAGAGAGCGTGGCAGGGAATCTGGGGATGTGTTCAACATACGAAATCATCTATTCGATGTAACGAACATTTTGGGACTGGTTTCGTGTCGATCGGACACCGTCTCGATATGTTTCGGGGCATCGGAAGGTTTAGGTTCGGGATTAAAAATAGTTAAAAATACGGGAAAATTACGGGGCTTTGGTAGGAGGTTAATTAAGTAGTTAGTAACCTTCTATTACGATTTGGACAGGTTTGGGAGTCCCGGTGACGGTGATCGGCTCGGGGAGCCGTATGGCACGCAAATCGAGGCGGCAGCTCGGACGGTCTGTGAGTGGACCTTGTTTTCTAAATTGGTGCATGCATAAATGTTTATTATATGTTTTATTACTTGTTTGATGATGCCATGGGTGCATTTCTATGTGGTTACGTATAAGCACTATTTCGAGGTTTCGGCCTTATACGGTGTTTATACGGGTCTGTATTTCTTTATTGATTTAAATGATTTGATTTTGGATTTCTAAATGGATAAACTCGGGTATGAGACCCATTTGGTTTTGTCTCGGGCATATGACCTCAGATTCCGGGCACGGTGCCCAGTTGGTGTCCTATGTTCGGGTACGAGACCCAGTCACTTTATGGTTTTGATTTCAGGTCAGGGAACCTTAAATGGATTCCCAGGTTCATGACGGTTTATGGGAACCGGCATGAACCCTTGTTATGGTATCATGGTTCATGACGGTTTATGGGAACCGGCATGAACCCTTGTTGGTTATTACGGTACATGACGGTTTATGGGAACCGGCATGTTACCTGGTTATGTTATTACGGTACATGACGGTTTATGGGAACCGGCATGTTACCTGATTATGGATATTATGGATTCATGACGGTTCAGGGGAACCGGTCATGAATGTTTATGTTATGTATATATATGTTCGTCTACCTTCCTTTACATGTTCTACTATCTCCTCCGGGGAGGGTCGTTGGCCTGGGTGGACCCCGGAGTAGTCACGGAGCACCGACTGAGTGGAGTCACCCCCCAGTTGGGTTCCTTACTCTCAGGAAGGCTATGATTACTATTACCTCGGGTAGGGTCAGTGGTCTACGGACATTGATCTTGACTTTGAGATGACTCGGATTGAGACCCGGGTAGCGCGCGCGTAGCTTTGGATACCGTGACAGGATTGGTTGTGTGACTTATATATATATATGTATGTGATGGATATATGATATATGATATGTGGTGTGTACAGGTGTGCACAGGATTTGGGCAGTGGCCCGTATGGTCGTTTTTATTGTGGTCCTTTCGACCTTAGTTTATATCTGCTTTGGGCTTAGTCCCACATATGGTTGTTTTGGATAAATGGTTTTCGAATGCATGCATGCTTTTTAGTGGAGGGTACAAATGTCTTCTCGTTAAAATGTTTTTATAAACTCTTGTTTTGTCCACTCACAGTTTTTAATGTTTTGACTGCCCTTGAGGTTGACATCGGATGTGGACTGTAGCAGAGACCGAGATATCACATGCCTCCTCCGGATCCTGGCGTACTCTGATAGCCCGGGAGGGCAAAGGACGAAAATATCCCTTGTCTGACACTTCGTGTCAGACGGGAGCAGGGTCATCCCGCACTAATCCCGGGGGGATTGGGATGGGTCCTGTCAATAATTTAGAAAATATTTCAATAAAACAATATTTGTTACATCAAATACTTTAAAAGTCGTGTTGGAAACTTCCCCAGAAGGGGCCTCACAAGCCCTCACGCGCCGCCCAAAGGAGCTGCCCGTGGGAGCCACGCGCCCAGCACAGTGTCATCGTCTTCCTTGGGAAAACCCAACCCGATCGGTTCAGCGGCTCAACCGGTTCAAGTGAACCGGCGTTCACGGTTCCCATCTAATTTCAGTCCAAAATTAAGCCTATTGCTACCATTAAATTCGTCTCAATGTTTACTATCTATCTACCTATTCAAACAACGAAAATAAGGCCAGAATTCTACCTCTTGAATCGAAGGAAAAATCGAGAATCCCTGTTTTTTTTTGCTTCTGTGATTCCGGCCGCCCCTCCCCTCAGTTTGACTCGTGTTCGGTCCGTTAAGTCCTCCAAAACCAAACCCAATCAATAGTTTTGAGTAAAACCTTGTAAAACTGAGACTACCATTTTTTATTTCAAATTAAAAGCTACGGGAACTCACCTACTAGACCCGTTGGGCGCCACCGTGGCCTTCTCCTTTCTTATTCCCGTCATGTCTCTGATTTCCTCTCACAAGTTACAGGCTAGGATGGCAATTAGGGGGAACTATTTGGGTTGATCCTCACGGTCCCCTTTTTTCTATTGTTTCCTCACAGTTGAAGCCGCCGTTCACGGCCACCACGACGGTGGCGCCACCCTATCTCTCTATTTGTCTCAAACTCACCTATAAACCCAAATGAACCCGCACTACACACACACAATTCCCTTGTCTTTGTCTCTGTTTCGGGTCTGGGAGAAAATGAGGGAAATGGTTTACTCAATCACATTTAAACCCAATAGACGATGGGGCTGGAACCAACCAGACCCCTCCCATGTGTCCACATCCCTCTTGTCTTGCTCAAAATATCCATTCCCTCAAGGACATGTGTCCTCATCCCAAAGGTCAGCACCAAATACAAGTAAAAGACCAATTTACCCTTGTCTTACAAAATTACCATTTTGCCCTTCATATTTCTTAAACCGTAACTTAACCGTCCGGCCTCCTATCGATACCTGCCGCCTGTCGTTGTACTCAGGACGGCGAGACTTATCTATCGGGCCTAGGTTCGCGTGAAGAAATCTCATTGTGCAAAAAGTCAACAATTGCCCTTCTTTTAACCAAATTCCGAAAGTGCCCCCAACCTTCCGAACATCATAACTTCCTCCTCGGATGTCGGAATCGGGCGTGCCACCTGTCTACGGACTCGTGACGGGCCGAACTACGTCACAGTCATCGCTCAATGCCCACTTGACCGTCCAAACTAAAAGTCAACATTTTGCCCAAACTAGGGGCAAAATTGTCATTCTACGCCTAAAGTCCAACAGTAGCCAACTAAGCACCGATTAACCTCACTAATCCGACCACTTCCCTAATCCTGACCCACGGGATGGGTCGTTACACATCATCCATCACGAGTCCCATGGACACCCGACCAGCATCTCAACATCTACTCCTAATCACGTAATCCAACACTTACCTATCTGACTCACGCCTACCAAGGCGTACCCATTCATGCCAAAAGAGCATCCAATCTCACCCACGTGACAGGACCTGTCCCAACTGGACTTTGATAAACGTGTCGGTCATGCTCCCGTCTGATAAGTCAACCGAAGCCCTGAAATTGCCTCTTAGCACCTGTCAGACAAGGGATGACTGGATCGATTTCTGCTCATGCCTCCGC
This sequence comes from Prinsepia uniflora, assembly GCA_032719365.1. NCBI lineage: Eukaryota > Viridiplantae > Streptophyta > Magnoliopsida > Rosales > Rosaceae > Prinsepia > Prinsepia uniflora. The sequence continues at coordinate 45,658,832 of CM064865.1, read as the reverse complement.
CTCTCGATTTGCCCCAAGTCTCGTGCCACGGCCTGAAGGGTCATCAAAAACAGGAAAGGTATGAGTGGACAAAAATAATATCATTTTAAAAAAATTTATCAAAACACATCATTTACCCTCCAGTTTATAAAACCATGCATGCATAGAATCAACATATGAAAAACATCACCGGCTTTCTAGTCAAATCTCATGAAAACATCAAATCCCGGCTCTCAGGCCCAAATGCCATTTAAATCATTTCATAAAACCATTTTCTCATACAATAAATCATATAACTCGGGAATTACCCATCCGAGGATCCCATGGGAGTTACACATCCAGAGTCGTCATCCTACTGGGAATTACACATCCAGCCTCACCAGGAATTACACATCTGGTCCCTAGGGGAATTAAACATCTGGTCCCTCCGAGAATTACACATACGGAGTCCCTCCATGAATTACACATATGGAGTCACTTCGGGAATTACACATCCGAAGTCTACTCAGGAATTACACATCTGGGGGCATCAAACATCAATACACAATCAAAATCATCATTAAAACCATGTTAAAACCATTTATCACAGGACCACATGCCCAAATCTCATTTTTCATTTATCGTAAACCTGTAAAATCATTAAATAATTCAATGCGCGTAAATCCGTAAAATCATATCCGAAAATCATTCAATTCCATCATTTTATCATTAAAATCATTAACTCACAATACTGTTCAAAATATCCTTTTAACATCCCGTGCCTAGCCCAAAATCATCAATTCCACGCAAATTCGTACAACCGCAACCTCAGTTTCCCTTTTCACATAAATCCATAAAACATCTCAAAAAGCATTATAAATTCACCAAATCAATTTCCCAACTCAAAACCAATCTCAAATCCCGGGCTTTCGCCCAAAATAGTAATGTCGCAGTTTCTCGAAAAACGTGCCCAAAACACTGATTAAAATAATCATTAAATCCTGAAATAATCATATCAAATCATTGCAGTTCAAATCATGCCATAAAGCATGTAAAACATTTAACTATGCATGCATATCAATTTATAAAACAAACGTCCACTCACACACCGTCCAAACCGCTCACTTTCCGAGCTGCACGCGTTCCCGTAATTTCCGACAATTTCTAGAAATCTCGAATCCTGTCCAAAATCATTACTCAGGGTCACTAATGACTTAATAACATCATATCAATCCCCCGTAATTTTCCAGGAATTAAATATTAATTAAACACGTAACATAAACCTTCGGACTCTCGAAACAGTATCGAAACGGTGTCCGATTGACTCGAAACTAACGCCAAAATGTTCATTACATTGCATAGAACAAAAGTCATGTTGAACTCACCTCGGGAATCGGGCTCATGCGCCCTCACGCGCTACTACAGTACCTGCTATAGTGTTCTTCTTCACCCGACTTCCCTGCAAACGGGTTGTTCAACCCGCGACATAACCCGGTTAGATTTCCTTCAATTCAACCTTGTTTCTCTCAATTCCTTCCTTGGATCACGTATATTACATCTTAATTGAAGTTCTGTACAAGTTAATTAACACGATTCACACTAAAACTCATAATTCTCCATGTCTATCCCGTCCAATCCAGTTGTCCAATTCATCCAATTCGACCTTAATTGTCCTTTCCAATTAACTAGAAACTATCATTAGATTAACAAAAACATAAATCCAACATCAATTTGGGAATTCCTCACCTTCAATTACACGAATTGAATTTGACTATTTCAGCGATATCGCAAGGTCTGTTCTTGATGATTTCTTCGTCAATTTCCTTTGTTTTTGACGTGGTTCGACTCGAAATGGTCCCATAAGACTAATTCTGACCTTAATTCGACTTGGGTTAAGCTAGAACTTAGAAATTGAATCTCAATTTCTCCAATCACGAATTCGGGTTTTCCTCTCCGGTTTATGGTTTCCTTTCTGTTCTTTCTGATAGGACCCACCCCGATTATCGCCTCGATAATCGGGAAGCATCCTGCTCCCGTCTGACAATCGAATCCAAATGACCGGAAAACTAAATAATATTACAACACATCCATTGTCAGACCAGGGAGATTAAACAAATACATCCGACTGGACGTCAAGTCCACAGTTTCACAGAGCATAATATTACAAAACAGGTTAAAGAACAAATCCTACTCTGTGAACTAACTACTCCGCAACGGAAAACTTTATGCCTCTGACTCTGCCTCGGCGCTTGCCCCCGCACTTGTAGCACGACCTGGAGGGAATTTAAAACAACAAAGTGTGAGTGGACCGAAACATAAGTTTTACAGGAAAACAGTTTTCCAAAATTGGGTTCGCCCTCCAGTTTTGTAACACGCATGTATAACCAAATATTCAAAAATCGCGTAATAAACCTTTGAAAACTCTTTTTCCGAAACACATGAAAAACGTTACAGAGAATCGTCCTAACTCATGTAAAACAATTTAATATTACCAGCATCCAGAAACCGTCATTTTGAAACATCAATTGCACAAATCTAGTAAAAAGTGAATCAATAATCACAATTAAGCCGTTGGATCCATCCGAGTCTTTAAACTCAATATCAGGCCTTCCCGGGATATCAACGAGTCTTTAAACTCGAAACATGATCAATAGGCCTCGGGGGTATCACAATAATCGAGTCTTTAAACTCACGAGTCTTTAAACGCAATCCGGGTCTTTAAACCCAATTTTCGGGCCCGCCCCCGTCATCAATATACCAGGTCTTTAAACCCAAAACCAGATCCAACAATCAACCGGGTCTTTAAACCCAAAACCGTTTTTAAACACAATAAACCGTGATTCATCATAAACCGTTTTCCAACATCATTCCGAAATCATATCACGTCATAATTGGACTTATGTCCGAATTCACATGCAATTCCCAAAACATGCAATTTCCGAAATCACTTCACAATTATAATCAAAACATCATAAATCTGTAACATGCATAATCATATCCAGATACTTCATCAAAACATCACTCATGCATAAGCAAAAACCGTAACCTCGAAATGTGAGATACGATGAATATCTCAAAAAGCGTGAAATTACGTAAAATCGAAATATCATATCACCATCATAAAATCATATGTAAAACCATAAGATAAATAAGTAAAATAGTCATGCATGCCCAGTTTAGAAATCAAAAAGTCCACTCACAGTTTTAGGACGCGTCAATCGCGTCCCGCGCGCTCCTCCGTAGCTTCGGAAGTGTCTGGGCCTGTAAAAACGTACAAGAAGGGTTACAAACATCCTCAAATAGCTCGTATGATTTTCCCTAATTTTTCCGGATTTTTCGACGAAATAAACCTTAAGGACCTAAACTTCTGAGCTCCCGACATTATCCCAGACGACTCCCGAACAACTCGAATCCTAAAGGTAAAATGTTAATTAGACTGAAAGGAACAAATTCCATGTTGACCGTGATCGGAGATGACATCACACGCACCATCATGCGCCGCCCAAAGTGGCTGCGCGTGAAGGCCACGCGCCAAGCTACAGTGTCTTCTCCCTCACCCGAACAGCCTGCTAAACGGGTCTGATACCCGCGACTCAACCCGATCAGTTAGCCCTCAATTCTCAATCAATTCCTCTTGTTTTCAATCTTATTATCTTCTCTAATCCATTAATTTTAGGTCTGTATTGATGATTAACCTCGACTGTCCCTAAATCGACTCAACCCAGACTCGAACACACGAACGGGTCGTCACTCAGAACTCACCCAAACCAGTGTCATTATCAAATTAACTTCACCAGCAGCTTAAGGGAGCCTAGACGAACCAAAACATCCAACCAATTAACCCCAAACTAACCTGGAAGTCGTCGTCCTCAAGCTCGACAATACTTAGAACCAGGGAACTCAGTTCTTGGCCAATTCGTGAGTGATGTACTTCGAAATCGATGTGGTCAGTTCCCTTTTGCTCCCAGAAGAATAGAACGGAACTTGGTTTAGCTCGAATGTCCCCACGATTTGATCTTCGATTTTTCCCTCCAACTGGTTTTTCCTTCGAACTGGAACTTGGGTTCCTGGGCAAAACGGGCTCCAATCTCTACCACTCTAGCACCGTCGTGTTTCTGCCACTCCCAGAAGTCTCCCTATGTGTTTAGTTTTGCCTCAAAGCCCGTAGGAATTGAACTCTGAGTTTTCCCCCCAAAAACCCGAAAATGTTTTCTCACGATTTCTCTCAATCCCTCTCAGTCTCTCCACAGCAGAACGACTCCAAATGAGCTCCCAGACTCAAAGGCAATCAGATAATCGATCAAATGGCAAACAACCCGGGGGAAACCGTCTGATTCCTCTCTGAAAATTGTTTCCCGCACGCTGAAACCATGGCCATTTTCTAATCTCTCCCGTGCACTGAGCACTGATCGGTCGTCCATGTGTGCCTCCCACTGCCTCAATTCTCATAAACTAAACCCACTCACCAGTCCACTAAGCTATAAACAATTTGAACGCACAAAACACCACGGTACGGCCGTGTGCTCTGTTTTTCACGGTGGTGCTACAGTAAACGCCGTGAAATGACCAAAATGCCCCTCTGTGCAATAATTACCAAAATGCCCTCCAACTTCCGTGACCCGTAACTCGGTCACCCGATGTCCGTTTCACGCGTGCCGCGTGTCGTTGTACTCGGGACGTCGAGACGTACATAACGGTCTTCGAGTCATATGGATATCAATTGTCAAACAAAAAGTCAACTTTTCCCCCTAATTACGTCTAATTTACGATAATGCCCCTAGACTTCCGAACGTCATAACTTTCACCCTGTTCGTCCGAATCGGACGTGCCACCTGTCTATGAACTCGTGACGTCCCGAACTACGTCACGGTCATCACTCAACGTCCGTTCGACCCACCAATCAAAAAGTCAACAAATTGACCACACGAATCACACGGATAAAAATGTCATTTTATTCAATATTTTACAATATTACATTTTCAGAAAGTCCGGGGCGTTACAATCTCCCCCCCTTAAGAAATTTCGTCCCGAAATTTCAAGGAAACAAGTAGGGGAACTGTTCTCGCATCTGTGCCTCGGGTTCCCCTGTGGCTTCCTCCACATTCTGGTTCCTCCAAAGGACCTTTACCAGAGGAACGGTCTTCCGACGTAGCACCTCATCCTTCCTATCCAAAATCTGCACTGGTTGTTCCTCAAAGCTCAAATCTTCTCGGAGTTCAATGGGTTGTTCCTCCAGTACATGAGATGCGTCAAACACATATTTCCGCAACATCGACACATGAAAAACGTCGTGGACCCTCGAAAGTTCTGGCGGTAGTGCTAACCTGTAGGCCACCGGGCCAATCCTCTCAGTGATCTCATAAGGTCCGATGTAACGAGGGCTCAACTTCCCTCGCCTACCGAATCTCACCACACCCTTCCAAGGGGACAGTTTCAGAAATACCCGATCTCCGACCGCAAACTCAAGATCTCTAATCCGATGGTCCACATAGCTCTTTTGTCTGTCTTGGGCTGCCTTGAGCCGATCTCTGATGAGTTTGACCTTCTCGGTTGTCAGTTCCCCCAATTCGGATTTAGTCAGCTTCCTTTCACCCACATCCGTCCAACACAACGGGGTTCTACACTGCCGTCCGAACAGGGCTTCGTACGGAGCCTTCCCAATGCTCGCCTGATAGCTGTTATTGACAGGACCCATCCCAATCCCCCCGGGATTAGTGCGGGATGACCCTACTCCCGTCTGACACGAAGTGTCAGACAAGGGATATTTCCGACCTTTGCCCTCCCGGGCTATCAGAGTACGCCAGGATCCGGAGGAGGCATGAGATATCTCGGTCTCTGCTACAGTCCACATCCAAATGTCAACCTGAAGGGCAGTCAAAACATTAAAAACTGTGAGTGGACAAAACAAAAGTTTATAAAAACATTTCATAAGACATTTGTACCCTCCACTAAAAAGCATGCATGCATTCGAAAACCATTTATCCAAAACAAACCATATGTGGGACTAAGCCCAAAGCAGATATAAACCAAGGTCGAAAGGACCACAATGAAAACGACCGTACGGGCCACTGCCCTAATCCATAAGGAACTCGGCCCCAAACCATAAAGAAACCAAGTACACGAGCCACTGCTCAAATCCTGGGCACACCTGTGCACACCACATATTATATATCATATATACATATAAGTCACACAACCAATCCTGTCACGGTATCCAAAGCTAAGCGCGTGCTACCCGGGTCTCAATCCGAGTCTTCTCAAAGTCAAGGTCAATGTCCGCAAACCACTGATCCTACTCGAGGTAATAGTAACCATAGCCTTCCTGAGAGTAAGGAACCCAACTGGGGGGTGACTCCACTCAGTCGGTGCTCCGTGACTACTCCGGGGTCCACCCAGGCCAACGACCCTCCCCGGAGGAGATAAAAGAAGTAAAGGAAGGTAGATGAACATATATATATATACATAACATAAACATTCATGACCGGTTCCCCTGAACCGTCATGATCCATAATATCCATAATCAGGTAACATGCCGGTTCCCATAAACCGTCATGTACCGTAATAACATAACCAGGTAACATGCCGGTTCCCATAAACCGTCATGTACCGTAATAACCAACAAGGGTTCATGCCGGTTCCCATAAACCGTCATGAACCATAATACCATAACAAGGGTTCATGCCAGTTCCCATAAACCGTCATGAACCTGGGAATCCATTTAAGGTTCCCTGACCTGAAATCAAAACCGTAAAGTGACTGGGTCTCGTGCCCGAACATAGGACATCAACTGGGCACCGTGTCCGAAATCCGAGGTCATATGCCCGAGTCAAAACCAAATGGGTCTCATACCCGAGTTTATCCTTTTGAAATTCAAATCCAGTTCATTTAAATCAATACAGAAATACAGACCCGTATAAGCACCGTATAAGGCCGAAACCTAGAAATACGTGCGTATACGTAACCACATACAAATGCACCCATGGCATCATCAAACAAGTAATAAACCATATAATAAACATTTATGCATGCACCAATTTAGAAAACAAGGTCCACTCACAGACCGTCCGAGCTGCCGCCTCGATTTGCGTGCCATACGGCTCCCCGAGCCGATCACCATCACCGGGACTCCCAAACCTGTCCAAATCGTAATAGAAGGTTGCTAACTACTTAATTAACCTCCTACCAAAGCCCCGTAATTTTCCCGTATTTTTAACTATTTTTAAAACCGAACCTAAACCTTCAGGTGCCCCGAAACATATCGAGACGGTGTCCGATCGACTCGAAACCAGTCCCAAAATGTTCGTTACATCGAATTGATGATTTCGTATGTTGGAAACATCCCCAGATACCCCGTCACGCACCGTCACGCGCCTATGGAATGCACTGCGCGTGGGCCTCACGGGCCACCGCACAGTGCCTTCTTCAAGATGCCGCGAACCAGCCGGTCCGGTTTTTCCTGCAAATCCGGTCCGCCTGGACCGGCGTGACCGGTCCAAGGCTCTCCCATCTTCATTTCTCGTCCGTTTGGTCCCATTTCAATCCTAAAAATCATATTTTCTCATTTCCTATCAATCCTAATCAAGAAAACTAGGAAAAACCCCACAAAACCCGTCCGTCGAATCCTCCCCTAATCGGTCCAATTTTTCCGATTGCACCCAGGGCTGCTCAGCCCTTCACCGCCGTCCAAACCACCCTCTACGCCTTCCTACAACCTCAATAAACTCATCCTAATCATTAGAATTCAGCCCTAACACCTAAAACCCGAAAATGAAATTTGAAGGTAAAATTTTTACCTTCGCGGGTCCACGACCACCGTGCACGGCGGCCCCCCGATCTCGCCACCATCCAGTCCGTTCTGGCCTCCTCTCTCACTCTCTGTTCTCCCCAGGAGTATTTGGGATTAAGGGTTTGGTGTTTGGATCGAAAGAGGAGAGGAATGAGATCGGGTTTGGTTGGAGGGAAAAATGGAAAATGGATGCACGGTGAATGGTTTGGTGCATGAATGAATTATAGTGTCCATTGGATGGGTGACACTTGTCACTCATCCATTGGGCCTCCATTAAATATCTGGGAACACTAGAGACAAACTGCACTTTTTGTCTCGTAAAACGTGTCGCCGTGAATAGTAACTGGGAACTACGTCAAAAAGTCAACATTTGACTCCCAATTAACCAAAATTACCAAAATACCCCTAAACTTCCGAACGTCATAACTTTCTCCTCGAACGTCGGAATTGAACGTGCCACCTGTCTATGAACTCGTGACGTCACGAACTACGTCACGGTCATCGGTCAAAGTCCATTTGACTGCCCGATTGAAAAGTCAACGTTTTGCCACCACCAGGGGCAAAACGGTCATTTCGCATCGTTCGTCCGATTTCGCCCAACTAATCACGGATTAGCCTCACTAATCGTGATTAGTCACTAATCTAATCCTGGAATTTGGGACGGGTCGTTACAGTTATTGTAGGCAAATTCCATCAAGGCTAGATGTGATTCCCAAGTGTCTTGAAATTGCAAAACGCAGGCTCACATCATATCCTCCAATGTCTGGATGGTTCGCTCAGACTGGCCGTCAGTCTGAGGACGAAATGCAGTACTGAAACGGAGTTTCGTCCCAAAGGCCTCCTGTAGACTCTGCCAAAACCGAGAAGTAAACCTCGGGTCTCTGTCAGAAACTATCGATTCTGGAGTACCGGGCAAACGGATGATCTCATCGATAAACAACTGAGCCAACTGTGTCATTCTGAAGTTCTCTCGCACCTGCAAGAAATGAGCCAAAAACCATCGTTAGGTGATCCCATTTCCATTCCGGGATAGGTAGTGGTTGCAAGGCTCCATAAGGTCGTTGTCTCTCAGCCTTCACTTGCTGGCAAATCAGACACCTGCTGACAAACTCGGCAATCTCCCGTTTCATACCCGGCCACCAGTAGTGTTCCCGTAAGGTACGATACATCTTGGTCCCACCAGGATGCATCGCATAGGCCGAACTATGAGCCTCGTCCAAGATCTCCTTCTTCAGTGCCTCAACGTCGGGCACACACAACCGTCCTTCTTTTAGCAAAGCTCCATCCTCCCTGACTGTGAAATCTAGCCGTTCACCGGCTTCCACTTCAATCCAAAGTACACATGAGACAGGATCTTGAGATTGAGCCTCAACTATCCGATCGATCAAAAGTGGTCTCACATGAAAATTAGCCAGCAAGACACCTTGGCCATCCAAACCCAAATCAATGCTAGTCTTACGGAGTTCAACCAAAAGTGGTAAATGAACCGTCCGTAGATGTGCTACAGAATGCGTCGACTTCCGGCTTAGAGCATCAGCCACCACATTGGTTTTTCCCGGGTGGTATTCAATTGTGCAATCATAATCCTTAATTAGCTCTAGCCACCGTCGCTGCCTCACATTTAACTCCTTCTGAGTGAACAAGTACTTCAGGCTCTTGTGATCCGTGAACATTCTGCAAGTCGCACCATACAGGTGATGTCTCCAGATTTTCAACGCATGCACAACAGCAGCTAACTCCAAGTCGTGCGTCAGATAATTGCGCTCATGCGGTTTCAGCTGGCGCGAAGCATAGGCAATCACTTTCCTATGCTGCATTAGCACACATCCCAAACCCTGTAAGGATGCATCACTGTACACCTCGAATTCCCCACTGTCGTCTGGAAGGGTCAGTATAGGAGCAGATGTCAACCTTTCCTTTAGCTCCCGAAAAAAACGCTCACAATCGTCATCCCACTCAAACTTGACTCCCTTCCGCGTCAGTCGTGTCAACGGGGCAGCAATGGTGGAGAAACCCTCTACGAACCTCCTGTACTAACCAGCAAACCCAAGAAACTTCTGACTTCAGTGACGGTCCTTGGTTGTTCCCACTTCGCCACTGCCTCAATTTTCTGAGAATCCACACTGATCCCGTCAGTTGAGATCACATGCCCCAAGAAACTCACCCTCGTCAACCAAAACTGGCACTTGCTGAGCTTCGCATACAACTGGTTTTCCCTCAAGGTACCTAGCACCATCCTTAAGTGCTCCTCGTGCGCTTCCGTACTCCTCGAGTAGACTAGGATATCGTCAATGAACACGATGACAAAGCGATCCAAGTAAGGCTGCAACACTCGGTTCATCAAATCCATAAACGCTGCGGGTGCGTTGGTCAAACCAAATGGCATCACAAGGAACTCATAATGACCATAACGGGTCCTAAAGGCTGTCTTGGGTACATCCTCATCCTTAACCCGCAACTGATGATACCCAGAACGAAGATCAATTTTGGAGAATTTCTGCGCTCCTCGCAGCTGATCGAACAAATCATCGATCCGAGGCAACGGGTATTTGTTCCTGACTGTTACCTTATTCAGTTGCCTGTAATCAATGCAAAGTCTCAAACTCCCATCCTTTTTCCGCACAAACAATACCGGGGCTCCCTAGGGGGATACACTCGGTCGAATAAACCCCATCTCAAGTAATTCTTGTAACTGCGCCTTCAGTTCTTTCAACTCAGCTGGCGCCATACGATACGGAGTCTGAGAGATATGTTGCGTACCTGGAACCAGATCAATAGTGAACTCGACATCTCAATGCGGTGGCAATCCCCGTAGATCCTCTGGAAAGACGTCCGGGAACTCCCGTACTATCGGTATATCCTCCACCTTCAATGGTGCAGCTCGTGAGTCCATCACTTGAGCTAAGTATCCCTGGCACCCTTTCCTCAACAACTTACTTGCCTTCAGGGCTGAAATCACTCCGACAGGAGTTGCTCGTTGTATTCCCTGAAAGGTGGTTTCCGGTAACCCAGGGCGACGAAAAGTAACCTTCTTATCGACAAATTCGATTGAAGCATGATGGAGCGTCAACCAATCCATTCCCAAAATGACATCAAAGTCGTGCAAGTCCAAGAGTATCAAATCCGCTACCAGTCCAACGTCACCTACCATTACGGGACACTCCCGCAACACTTGGTTCACCACAAATACATCTCCTGTGGGTGTACTCACACCCAAGTCACAGTCCAAGGCGGATACCTCTCTACCCGCCAACAACTCATAGTCCTGTGAAATAAATGAATGAGTAGCTCCGGGATCAATTAAAGCACAAACATCATGCCCAAAGATCGTGAGTGTACCTGTCACAACACCAGGTGCTGCCCTTGCCTCCTGCTGCGTAACAGCAAAAACTCGGGCCTGTGGTCCAGCTGCTCGCCCACGGCCCCGGCCCCTCTGTCCATTAGCCGCTCAAGCACCACCTCCTCTAGTACTTCCAATTCCAGAAACTGCAGCTGTGCTACGTCCCTGCTCTGCTCCACCCCGACCTGCGCCACCACCCTGTGGCAAAGATGGACACTCCCTCCGATAGTGGCCCCGCTCGCCACAGAAGAAACAGATAACACTGGAAGCATCGCGAGAAAAACCACCACTCTGCCGTCCTGTGGAAGCAACCGAAGTCGCGCTCGCCTGCGGAGCAGTCTGCGCCCTAGGCGCTCGGAATCCGGGACTCTGATAGTTACCAGGCCTGCCATAACGATCATTGCCTGCAGATGAGGCTCCACCATAACGTCCTTTCTTCGGGGCTATCTGACCATACGATCCAGGATATGAACGCTCTCGACATTGTCCACCACCAGAGTACTATGGACGTGTCGGGAGACTGGCCTCAACCCGCACTGCGGCATCTGACAACTCCCTGAGAGTAGCAAAAGCTCCAGCCATCAAAATGGCCCGTATCTCACCCTGTAGGCCAAGCTCAAACCCACGACATTTCTCAGCCTCAGTAGACACAAAGGTAGGAGCAAAACGGGCTAGCATCTGAAACTTCTGCACATACTCAGCTACAAACACGCTCCCCTGCTGGAGCTGCAGAAACTCGGTCTCCCTAGCATCACGGAATGAACGGGGATAATACTAATCCAAAAACCATTCACGAAAGGTATCCCAAGTCACTGTACGGGCATCCCAACCCGACAACTCCAGAGTGTACCACTACTCATAAGCACATCCATCAAGCAAAAAGGTGGCCAATACAACACGCTCCTCAGGAGGACAGTGCATCACAGCAAAAATCCGCTCAAACCGAGAAATCCAACAGTGAGCATCCTCGGGATCCGCTCCACCACTAAACACCGTAGCCCCAAGACGCTGGGCTCGCTCGATCGAAGCACTCTCGGCATCACCATCAGGTCGTGGAGGGGGTTCGCATCGCGGAGGCATGGCCGATCGTCCTTCTTCTGAAAGAGGCATAAGTTAGTACAATATTCAAGGCACACCCGAGTGCCAGACTGGAATCGTAAACCTAGGCTCTGATACCAATTGACAGGACCCACCCCGATTATCTCCTCGATAATCAGGAAGCATCCTGCTCCCTCCCGTCTGACAATCGAATCCAAATGACCGAAAAACTAAATAATATTACAACACACCCATTGTCAGACTAGGGAGATTAAACAAATACATCCGACTGGACGTCAAGTCCACAGTTTCACAGAGCATAATATTACAAAACAGGTTAAAGAACAAATCCTACTCTGTGAACTAACTACTCCGCAACGGAAAACTTTATGCCTCCGCCTCTGCCTCGGCGCTTGCCCTCGCACTTGTACCACGACCTGGAGGGAATTTAAAACAACAAAGTGTGAGTGGACCGAAACATAAGTTTTACAGGAAAACAGTTTTCCGAAATCGGGCTCGCCCTCCAGTTTTGTAACACTCATGCATAACCAAATATTCAAAAATCGCGTAATAAACCTTTGAAAACTCTTTTTCCGAAACACATGAAAAACGTTACAGAGAATCGTCCTAACTCATGTAAAACAATTTAATATTACCAGCATCCAGAAACCGTCATTTTGAAACATCAATTGTACAAATCTAGTAAAAAGTGAATCAATAATCACAATTAAGCCTTTGGATCCATCCGAGTCTTTAAACTCAATATCAGGCCTTCCCGGGATATCAACGAGTCTTTAAACTCGAAACATGATCAATAGGCCTCGGGGGTATCAAAATAATCGAGTCTTTAAACTCACAAGTCTTTAAACTCAATCCGGGTCTTTAAACCCAATTTTCGGGCCCGCCCCCGTCATCAATATACCGGGTCTTTAAACCCAAAATCAGATCCAACAATCAACCGGGTCTTTAAACCCAAAACCTTTTTTAAACACAATAAACCAGGATTCATCATAAACCGTTTTCCAACATCATTCCAAAATCATATCACGTCATAATAGGACTTATGTCCGAATTCACATGCAATTCCCAAAACATGCAATTTCCGAAATCACATCACAATTATAATCAAAACATCATAAATCCGTAACATGCATAATCATATCCAGATACTTCATCAAAACATCACTCATGCATAAGCGAAAACCGTAACCGCGAAATGTGAGATACGATGAATATCTCAAAAAGCGTGAAATTACGTAAAATCGAAATATCATATCACCATCATAAAATCATATGTAAAACCATAAGATAAATAAGTAAAATAGTCATGCATGCCCAGTTTAGAAATCAAAAAGTCCACTCACAGTTTTAGGACGCGTCAATCGCGTCCCGCGCGCTCCTCTGTAGCTTCGGAAGTGTTCGGGCCTGTAAAAAGACACAAGAAGGGTTACAAACATCCTCAAATAGCTCGTATGATTTTCCCTAATTTTTCCGCATTTTTCGACGAAATAAACCTTAAGGACCTAAACTTCCGAGCTCCCGATATTATCCCGGACGACTCCCGAACAACTCGAATCCTAAAGGTAAAATGTTAATTAGACTGAAAGGAACAAATTCCATGTTGACCATGATCGGAGATGACATCACACGCGCCGTCACGCGCCACCCAAAGTGGTTGCGCGTGAAGGCCACGCGCCAAGCTACAGTGTCTTCTCCCTCACCCGAACAGCCTGCTAAACGGGTCTGATACCCGCGACTCAACCCGATCAGTTAGCCCTCAATTCTCAATCAATTCCTCTCGTTTTCAATCCTATTAGCTTATCTAATCCATTAATTTTAGGTCTGTATTGATGATTAACCTCGACTGTCCCTAAATCGACTCAACCCAGACTCGAACAGACGAACGGGTCGTCACTCAGAACTCACCCAAACCAGTGTCATTATCAAATTAACTTCACCAGCAGCTTAAGGGAGCCTAGACGAACCAAAACATCCAACCAATTAACCCCAAACTAACCTGGAAGTCGTCGTCCTCAAGCTCGACAATTCCCAGAACCAGGGAACTCAGTTCTTGGCCAATTCGTGAGTGATGTCCTTCGAAATCGATGTGGTCAGTTCCCTTTTGCTCCCAGAAGACTAGAACGGAACTTGGTTTAGCTCGAATGTCCCCACGATTTGATCTTCGATTTTTCCCTCCAACTGGTTTTTCCTTCGAACTGGAACTTGGGTTCTTGGGCAAAACGGGCTCCAATCTCTACAACTCTAGCGCCGTCGTGTTTCTGTCACTCCCAGAAATCTCCCTATGTGTTTAGTTTTGCCTCAAAGCCCGTAGGAATTGAACTCTGAGTTTTCCTCCCAAAAACCCGAAAATATGTTCTCATGGTTTCTCTCAATCCCTCTCAGTCTCTCCACAGCAGAACGACTCCAAATGAGCTCCCAGACTCAAAGGTAATCAGATAATCGATCAAATGGCAAACAACCCATGGGAAACCGTCTGATTCCTCTCTGAAAATTGTTTCCCGCACGCTGAAACCATGGCCATTTTCTAATCTCTCCCGTGCACTGAGCACTGATCGGTCGTCCACGTGTGCCTCCCACTGCCTCAATTCTCATAAACTAAACCCACTCACCAGTCCACTAAGCTATAAACAATTTGAATGCACAAAACACCACGGCACGGCCGTGTGCTCTGTTTTTCACGGTGGTGCTACAGTAACCGCCGTGAAATGACCAAAATGCCCCTCTGTGCAATAATTACCAAAATGCCCTCCAACTTCCGTGACCCGTAACTCGGTCACCCGATGTCCATTTCACGCGTGCCGCCTGTCATTGTACTCGGGACGTCGAGACGTACATAACGGTCTTCGAGTCATATGGATATCGATTGTCAAACAAAAAGTCAACTTTTCCCCCTAATTACGTCCAATTTACGATAATGCCCCTGGACTTCCGAACGTCATAACTTTCACCATGTTCGTCCGAATCGGACGTGCCACCTGTCTATGAACTCGTGACGTCCCGAACTACGTCACGGTCATCACTCAACGTCCGTTCGACCCACCAATCAAAAAGTCAACAAATTGACCACACGAATCACAGGGATAAAAACGTCATTTTATTCAATATTTTACAATATTACATTTTCAGAATGTCCAAGGCGTTCTCTGTTTCCCTCTCGTTTTTCACTCACAATTTCCCTCCTAATCTTCCTGTGTCTCTGGTTTTCGTTACTGATCACAAAGGATTGGAATTTCACACCATCTTTCACTCACCATTTGTAGCCTTTATGTTTGAATTTTCCTAATTTCAGGCGGCAAGGTTTGCCACTAAGTGCAATCTCCCAATGACAGATGTCACTCAAAAACCTCCCTGAGTCACTCACACCGCTGAATCAGCCATTCTGCCCACCAAATTACCTTTTTAACCTTTGCTTAACAAATGACCAAAATGCCCCTAATGTTCCATGGTTCGTAACTTTTCGACCCGAACTGCAATTGACGCATGCCGCCTGTCTACGGATTCAGTGTCCCGAGACCTATCCAACGATCCTCCTAGAAAGTCAAAACAAGGTTCCGATCAAAAAGCTAACTTTCGGCTTTTATAACCAAGGGAAAAATCGTCATTTCCTTCAATTTTCCAATTTTTCCTTTTTCAAATTTCTGGATCGTCACACACGTCTACCGAGATGCACCAACTCTGAACCTATCGATTCCCTGCTCATTCGATTACTATATCGCATTCGATTGACTTCATAGGGAAGCCAATCCCACTATTCACATACCCACGACTGACCAATCTTACCCCGTTCGGATACCCACTCGTTCTATTAATACATCATATAGGATTAACCTCGAAGGGAAGTTAGTTCCATCATCCTCACACTCAAATATCCAAGATAGATCGTAAACACCTCAATTCAATCAACTATCATTTCATACCGGATTAACTTCGAAAAGAAGTCCACCCAACATTCCCGTATCTAACTCATGTCTTATCATCTCACTAACTATTCCAAAAGGTTCTTCAACTGTCTCACAAAATGATTCTCCTCTGCTCCTAGCTTAGTAAAATCAGCAAGACGTAATCGGCTAGCACGGGCACGCCATCACGATCTTTGCCATCCTGATCCACCACCTAACTTGATCATCAAGATCAAAATCCAGATCCACACAACATCACCCGATCATAATATTAAGATCCTCGATTGTCACAACGCCCTATATCCTCAACATCACAACCCTGATCCACCTAGGATTCACACATGCACACTCCGCTAACAACCAAATTTCGGTCATAGGGTATTACACCCTCATTGAAACCGCATACTATCACATCGTTCCTCAACCAATTTCACATCTAAACTGATCAGTCAACGACGGAACACGTCTAGATTTTGGGTCCTCTCCAATTATCTCATATCGATCCTTGTCATCCCACCTAGGGAAAATCAAAGATGATTCAAGATGAGGACATCAAAATTCATCCTACGTGAGTGAAAACACAAACTCTCTGCACTCACCACACCAAGTAACCCAACATCGTCTGCCACCAAGCAGAAAACGAGAAATCTCATTCACCTAACTTCGAAATACCAAACTCCTCCTGATGACCCAAACAAATCATGGGTCCACCAACCAATACACGATCACCATACCGGTGACACTCAACATCATCTGTTACAGGGCAGAAAGATGACAAGTTCACCTTCACCAACCAATAATATATGTTGACAACTTCTCGACATCCATCCTCAATTCGGAATCAACACCCTTCTCATCGTCTCAATCACAACTTCTCTTAATTCCGAAGTTCCTACCATGTTGGAAATAAATATGCTTCCAACTAGATGTCAAGTCCAACCACTAGACTTCCCAAATCCTCAACTCACTCGGACAACCACGTGTCCGCAACCAATCTATCACTCAGACCGCCTGTCTGTTTATAACCGTTTATGCACATCCAAAAGGATGTAATTCGTTACTATCTTGTTCTCACATCTCAACCTTTATAGGCTCAACTCTCGAGTCTCCATGTTATTCACAATCACACAATCTCACATCAACACTACCATTAATTCTCTTCGGCTTCTTCCAATTTCAATAATTTCTTTGCACTTCCTAGTGAGACTAGAAACACTCAGCCACTCAAGTTTCGAAGTTGATGGCAACTCCCCAAATCCACTAATTTCCATGACGTCCTCTACGTCATCCAAAGCTCCTCGTGTCTCAATCGTACCTTTTCGTTCATTCATCACTTAGTCATCTCATACCTATTGGGACTTAACCCAACACATTACAATCCCTGCTGGATCCCATCCAGTCCATCACTCACCCACTGCCGAATCTCAGATGTCGAATGTCAAGACTGGCCCCGAATCCCCTGGGATTAACGTGGGACCTGCCTGATCCCGTCTGACTCGAAGTTTCAGACTATGGAAATTCCATCTCTAGCCCTCGTCGGGGCTGTCAGAGTGCGTCAGGATAGCAGGAGGAGAGGAGTGATGACTCGTCTCTGCTACAGCCCGCATCCGCGTTTAACCGGATAGGCATTAAAACACGAAAACTGTGAGTGGAAAAAATAATAATTTAATAAAAACATTTTCATACAAAGACATTTATGCCCTTCATAAAAACATAAGCATGCATTCCAAAAATCGTTCATTAAAACATTCATAAAATCATTCAATTTATCAAACATATTCTTGAAATCATTCAAGGGTTCATGCCCGGTTCCCATAAACCACCATGAACCGTAAATCCATTTGGGTCCTCGACCCGAAATCACAATCTAAAACATGGAATACAGAAATCAAAACAATAGGGACTCAGCCCAATTCACATCATGTGGGTCTCAACCCAAAACCATTCTCAAAACATCGAATACGGGGTTTCTGCCCCAAATCACTTTCTAAATCATAAAACACTTCCATAAAATCTCATACGTACTCGTACGTATAACCCATCCTAGGCACTTCCGAGAAGATGCCAACTCGGGGCACACAGCCCCTAGGGAACACATCCCCGAAATAGTCACGATGTCAAATCTATACTAGTGTGCACACTACTCGGGGTCTCACTCCGAGTCTTCTCCCAGGAATCTCCATCTGGGAGGCTCAATCACTGGATCTAGTCCGAGCTCTCTCTCTGGATCTAGTCCATACATCTCTCCGGAATCTGGTCCGGGACCACATCATATCTAGTAACCACCACTCCTAGAACGGGATCCCTATGGGGATACTCGTTCTAGTCTGTGGATCGTGACTCTCCAGGTCGACGCTGGATGAGACCATATAATCAATATGGAGGGTTTATTCATTTCAATTCTTTTCTTTCTTAATCAAATACTTTCTTTCTCAAAACTCATTTCACAACTGGTCTCATACCCGATTCATTTCAATAGGATTCCTCGAATCCGACCAAATCAGTTCACAGGCCTCGGCCCAAATCCTCAGTTCAACTGGGCCTCATGCCCGAATACTCATTTCACAAATCAAACTGGGACTCAAGCCCGATTTCACAATCAACAGGGCTCTAAGCCCGAACCATGACTCAACAGGACCTCACGTCCGATTCCACAACCAAGAGGGCCTTAAGCCCGATATCTCAACGAAATGGGTCTCAGGCCCGATATCATAGATCAACGGGGCATCAAGCCCGATAGTACTACTAACTGGGCCTCAAACCCGAATCGTAAACCAAATGGACCCTCGGTCCGATCGTATGACTCAAATGGACCCTAGGTTCGATTCCTCGTCAAATCAAATGGACTCCAAGTCCGAGAGTTGTAAATCAAATGGGTCTCGTGCCTGATTTCATATTTCTAAATCCGAAATCCATTTATTAAACCCTCGTTGAAAACCTAGAACGTATATGCATCGTATAAAACCGTAAATCTCGAAATACGTGCAAATACGTAAATCCTAGGCTACCACAAAAAAATACACTCATGGCAACACAAAGTATATTCTAAAACAATTATAAAACATTTATGCATGCATCAATTTCGAAAGAAAGGTCCACTCACAGACCGTCCGAAGCCGCACCTCGATACGCGTGCCATAATCGTCTCCCGGGTCAAACGTAGCCTCCGGGATTCCCGAACCTATCCAAATTAATTTAGAGGGTTAATAACTACCTAAATAACCCCTCACTAAAGTCCCGTAATTTTTCGGAATTTCTAACTATTTTTAAAACCGAACCTAAACCTTCGGACGTCCCGAACTATATCGAAACGATGTCTGATTGACACGAAACCAGTCCCAAAATGTTCGTTACATCGAATAGATGATTTCGTGCATCCCCAAAAACAGCCCTCATGCACTGTCACGCGCCCCTAGAAGTGGCCTGCGCGTGGGCCCACGCGCCGGCTACTGTAGATCATTTTCAACCTCTCGACGCCGGTCCGAGCCGGTCGGTCCGGTCCAACCCCTGCAACTGGACCGGCGTGACCGGTCCAGGCCCCTAAAACCCGTATTTTTCGCCCGTTTTCCTCCAATCCAATCCCTAAATTCCTATTTTTGTGTTTCCTATCTATTCCAATTAACGAAACACATCAAAACTCACAAAATCACACGGTTCAAGTTTGAACCTCACGGTTCAAACTTCTCCTTTTCTTCCCACGGCTTCCCATCCATCCACCACCACCAAAACCTCACTAACCACCCCCTAGCAACCTAAATAACCCATCCTAATCATCCAAAACAGTCCATAATGACAAAATCGAAAAAAATATGGAAAATGGGCAAACCGAGCTACCTCTCGGCTTTGTCTCCTCCAGCCACCGTCCACGGCGATTCTGGCCGTCCAGCCGCCTCCATCTGGTCCTCTTCTCCCTCTCTGCCTCTCAGTCATGGTCCTAGGGTCATGGGTTTGGATTTGGGGTGGATATGGTGATCGGGTTTTGGGTTGGAGGAAATGGGAATGCACGGTGTAAAATGGAAGGGATGATATGCATGTATGTGTGAGATTGACCAGTGGATGGGTGACACTTGTCACTCATCCATTGGCTGTCTAAAAAACTGGGCCCACTAGAGACAAAACTGCACTTTTTATCTCGTAAAACGTGTCGCCATGAATAGTAACCTGGAACTTCCGTGAATCGTAACTTCGCCGTCGAAAGTCCGAATTCGACGTGCCGCCTGTCTACAGATTCGTATCGTCGTGATCTACATAACAGTCTTCGGCCCTCGGCCATCGGACCTCCCGGTCAAAAAGTCAACTTTTGACCCCTTTTTCCCAAAATTACCAAAATGCCCCTAAACTTCCAAACGTCATAACTTCCTCCTCGGACGTCGGAATCGAGCGTGCCACTTGTCTATGAACTCATGACGTCACGAACTACGTCCCGGTCATCGGCCAAAGTCCATTTGACCACCTGAACAAAAAGTTAACGAT
Source organism: Prinsepia uniflora (assembly GCA_032719365.1). Classification (NCBI taxonomy): domain Eukaryota; kingdom Viridiplantae; phylum Streptophyta; class Magnoliopsida; order Rosales; family Rosaceae; genus Prinsepia; species Prinsepia uniflora. The sequence continues at coordinate 45,638,317 of CM064865.1, read as the reverse complement.
TCGCCCATTCCAACGGCAAAATCGTCATTTCGCCCTAATTCTCGTCTAATCTCTGATTAGTCTCGCTAGTCCGTAGTTAATCCTTAATTAATCCCGTTAATTCGGGACGGATCGTCACATCGAACGTATACCCATCACGACAGAGTCACATCCCAACTCGTGACTCATCGTCATCACAATCACCGACATACGGTCTGCGAATCAGATAACCCTGGAACTTTGCTCATACCAAGCAACGACCCCGTACCTCTGCTCAAGTTGGAGGGACTCTGCCTCCCTCGTACCCAACAACTCGGGGTACAATCACCCTGACCCCTCATACAAGAAAATGAACGTTCCCTGAGCGTCCCCCGATTCACAACAACCACGGACTCACAATTCTAGTTCATCAATTACAACTAAGGTTCTCCTTCCGGACCATCCCTCATAATTTAGAGTTCGACAATCACACCTGAACCCAACTGCCCTCTGTAGTATAATCCACAATCTGACTGACCCCGCAGTCCTGACATCGTATGGACGTCAATCCAATCCTACCATCAACTCAACTAGGGTTCTCCCAACCCAGCTGCTTCTAGCAGCACGACAATATAACATCACATGACCAAACCGTTGGACGGTCATCACACTACCAGTCCATCAAAAGTAACCCTACCTGGTCGAATCACACTAACGCATGGCGTATCAGGCTAATCACACTCTTTCTACAATCCATTCCCACTAACTATCAAACAGGCATCCTAACAATCAAGTTGATAAAGGGCTGACCACGTAGAGACATCACATTCTCGACCTGCGCGTACCACAATAACTACACGGTTTGCTTGAATAACGACAACCTTTCTCTGATACCACTTGACACGACCCACCCAATCACCCTGGGATTAACGGGGGATGTGACATGATCCCGTCTGACATGAAGTGCGAGACAAGGGATATTTCATACCTCGGCCCATACGGGGCTCCCAGAGCGCGCCAGGATCGGTAGAGGAGTGCGATATCTCGGTCTCTGCTACAGCCCATATCTGTGAACAACCTGAAGGGCACTAAAACCATTAAAAACTGTGAGTGGATGAAAATCAATAATTTAATAAAACTCATTTTACAAAAGACATTTATGCCCTTCACTAAAAGTATGCATGCATCGAAAACCAGTAATCAAATCATTTACTTAAATAAACCATTTGGGCCTTAGCCCAAAAACCGTAAAACACCAAAAATTTTAAATCTAAAACCAAGTGGGCCACTGCCCAAATCCATGACCACCAAAATATCATTTCATAAATCCAACAATCCATATTTACCACATAACCATCCTGGGCATCCCAGATGCCTAGCGTCCCAAACACTTAACGTCCTAGACGTCATATCTCACGGTAAAAGCAACGGGTGCTGCCCGAGGTCTCTCCAGGTCCATATCTCTGACATCCCAGATGTCTGACGTCCCAAATGTCTAATCATAGCAATCCTGCTCCTGAATCACTATACAGTGTGGTCGCTCCGTATAATGACCCCTCGCAGGCAATGCACCTTGACTTCTCCAGTGTCCCAGACACCTGGAGGAGACCATCCACATATCCTCGTATTAAGTTGGTATATGGAAAACAGTTTTATAAAGTCATTTCAATACATCACAAAGGGCCCTGCCCGGAATTTCCATAAAATCATCACAAATCCATAATTCCAAAAACATGTAGGGTCCCCAACCTGAAATCACATTTATATATCACAATTGGGCCTTATGCCCGATTTCATAAACCAACTGGGCCCCCGGCCCGATCATATAACTCAAATGGCTCTCAGCCCAATTTTTTAAATCAACTGGGCCCCGACCCAATCACATAATTCAAATGGGTCTCATGCCCGAGTTCATCTTTCCAAAACCAAAACCATTTCATCAAACGATCACCAAAACCACAAGCACGCAAAACCAAAGTATAAAATTGTAAACATCGAAATACATGCAAGTACGGGATTACCTTGAAATACGTGCAACCATGTAAATCACCAATGCCACAATCATCACTATAGATATCACACATATAAAACATATAAAACAGTTTTTCATGCATCATAGTTTAGAAGACATTGTCCACTCACAGACCGTCCTAGCTACCGCCTCGATATGTGTGCCATAAGCCTTCCCGGGCTAATCACCGTCACGGGGACTCCAAACCGGTCCAAATTATGCTATAGGATTACTAACTACCTCATTAACCTTTCATTAAAGCCCCGTAATTTTCCCGAATTTTTAATCATTTTTAAACTCGTACCTAAACCTTCAGACATCTCGAAGAATATAGAAACGATGTCCAATCAATTTGAAACCAGTCCCTAAATGTTTGTTTCATCGAATAGATGATTTCGTATGTTGAACACATCCCCAAAAAGTCATCCACGCTCCCCCACACACCGTCCAAAGACGCTGCGCGTGGGTGTAATGACCCGTCCCAAATTTCAGGATTAGATTAGTGAGGTTAATCGGTGATTAGTTAGGAAAAATCGGACGAACGATGCAAAATGACCATTTTGCCCCTAGGCGTGGGCAAAATGTTGACTTTTCATTTTGGCCGCCCAACGAACTTTGACCGATGACCATGACGTAGTTCGTGACGTCACGAGTTCATAGACAGGTGGCACATTCAATTCCGACGTTCGAGGAAGAAGTTATGACGTTCGGAAGCTTAAAGGCATTTTGGTAATTTTAATTAAAAGGGGCAAATAGTTGACTTTTGGACCGGGAGGTCCGATGGCCAAGGGCCAAGGACCGTTACGTAGATCGGGACAATACGAATCGGTAGACAGGTGGCACGTTGAATTCGGACGTTGGACAGTGAAGTTACGGTTCGCGGAAGTTTTGTGGCACTATTGCACGAAATACGAGACAAGTGACTTTTGGATTCTAGTGGGCCCCAGATATTTAGTTCCTGCCCAATGGATGAGTGACAAGTGGCACCCATCCACTGGCCACCCCATAGCATACATGCATCGATCATTCCATTCACCTTCATTTCAAATACAAACCCGATCTCACCTCTCTTGAACCAATCCAAAGCCTTGACCCAGAGGATCATGCCTGAGGGACCAGAGAGTGATGAGAGGACTGATGAAGGTGGTGACCGGCCAAGGACACGCCACCGTGGACGGTGGAGCCATGAAACCCGATGAGGTAACTCGGTTTGCCTAATTTTTATTTTTAATTCGATTTCCTCATTATGGTTGCTTTTGGTTGATTAGGAGTTGATTAGTAGACTGCTAGGGAGGTTTTAAGAGGCGTTTGAGGGTGGTTTAACGGCTGAGGAGTCGTGGAAGGAAAAATGAGAAAAATGGTCGTGTGGTTCAAATTGGAACCATGGATTTTAGTTGTTTTCTCCTAAGTTTATTGATTGGAATAGATATGAATAGATGAAATATGAATATTAGGATCGAATTGGGTTGAAAATGGACCAAAATGAGGGGTTTGGAGGGCCGGACCGGTCAAACCAGTCCAACTGGACCGGACTGCATAGTCGAACCGACCAGACTAGTCTGATTCAAGGAAGAAGATGTACAGTACCCGGCGCGTGGCTTTCACGCGCATAGACTATCTAGGACGCGTGGTGGCGCGTGTCCCACTGTTTGGGAAAGTGTTCAACACGTGAAATCTTCTATTCGATGTAACGAACATTTTGGCTCTGGTTTCGTGTCGATCGGACACCGTCTCAATAATGTTCGGGGCAACGGAAAGTTTCAGATCAGGATTAAAAATAGTTAAACATTCGGGAAAATTACGGGGATTTAGTGGGAGGTTAATTAATTAGTTAGTAACCTTCTATTACGATTTGGACAACTTTGGGAGTCCCGGTGATGACGATTTGCCGGTGAGGCATACGGCACGCAAACCGAGGCGGCAGCATAGGACAGTCTGTGAGTGGACCTTGATTTCTAAACTGTGATGCATGCATAAATGTTTTATATGGATTATGATTGTGATTAAATGATATTGATTTGGATATTGGTGAATTATATGGTTTCACGCATTACGAAGCGATTTACGTGCTTGCACGTAAATCGAGGTTTTCCAGTTTTACACTGATTTTCCATACATATGGTTTTGGATATGATTTCATGAAATGATTTTGGATTTGAAAAGGTAAACTCGGGTTCGAAACCCATTTGATCTACGGACTCTCGGACTTGAGGTCCATTTGATTTAACAAGACATCGGGCCGAAGGCCCAGTTTGTGTACGATATCGGGCACGAGGCCCATTTAGTTTACTAAATCGGGCACGGGGTCCATTTAGTTTACTAAATCGTACGAGCGATGCGAAATGACCGTTTTGCCCTTGAGGGTGGCAAAACGTTGACTTTTTAATCGGGCTGTCAAATGGACTTTGACCGATGACCGTGACGTAGTTCGTGACGTCACGAGTTCATAGACAGGTGGCACGTTCAATTCCGACGTTCGTAGAAGAAGTTATGACGTTCGGAAGCCCAAGGGCATTTTGGTAATTTGGGTGAATAGGAGGTCAAAAGTTGACTTTTTGATCGGAAGGTCCGATGGCCGAGGGCCGAAGACCGTTACGTAGATAAGGACGATACGAATCCGTAGACAGGCGGCACGTCGAATTCGGACGTTCGACGGCGAAGTTACGGTTCACGGAAGTTCCCGGTTACTATTCACGACGGCACGTTTTACGAGACAAAAAGTGCAGTTTGTCTTTAGTGGGACCAGTTGCTTTTTAGCAACCAATGGATGAGTGACAAGTGTCACTCATCCACTGGACAACACATTACATACATGCACTTCACCGTGCATTTTCATTTTCTTCGTTCAAACACAACCCACCCGATCTCACCATTTTCTCTCATTCCCGTGCAACCCAAACCCAGCCAACCATCACCCATGACCAGGCAGAGGACCAGGGAGATTGAGGGAGCCGAGGTGGCCAGTTGGAGGCCTGAACCGCCGCCCACGCCGGCGAGAGGAGGAGAAACCCGAACGGGTACCCGGTTAGCCCATTTTGATCCATTTTTCCATTTTCGTTGTTATGGTTAGTTTTTAATGGTTTTAATGAGTCCATTAGGTTGCTAGGGACATTTTAGGAAGGTTTTGGTGGTGGTTGACGGCCGAGAAGCCGTGTAGACTGATCGGGAAAAATTGAACCGTGAGGTTCAAATTGGACCGGTCGGATTTCGTAGGTTTTAGGTTGTTTAGTTAATTAGGATTGATAGGAAATGAAGAAATAGGAATTTAGGAATTGGAATGGATGAAATCGGACCGAAAATGAGGGAGAAGGACACCTGGACCGGTTACGCCGGTCCAAGTTGCAGGAAAAACCGGACCGGACCGGTTCAGACCGGTCTGACCGATGTAGGGGATGACTGATGATGTCATCCTGATGACGTCATCATGTCAGGGATGACGTCATCATGTCAGATCTGACAATGTCAGACTGACATGTCAGACAGTGGGCCAATGGGAGCGTGACACGTGTCACTGTCAGGGGCTGTCAGTGATGACGTCTTGCTGACGTCAGCAGGTACTGTAGCAGGCGCGTGAAGCCCACGCGCAGCCACTTCAGGCGGCGGGTGAGGGCGCGTGGCAGGGAATCTGGGGAAGGTTCCAACATACGAAATCTTCTATTCGATGTAACGAACATTTTGAGACTGGTTTCGTGTCAATCGGACACCGCCTCGATATGTTTCGGGGCATCGAAATGTTTAGGTTCGGGATTAAAAATAGTTAAAAATACGGGAAAATTACGGGGCTTTAGTGGGAGGTTAATTAAGTAGTTAGTAACCTTCTATTACGATTTGGACAGGTTTGGGAGTCCCGGTGACGGTGATCGGCTCGGGGAGTCGTATGGCACGCAAATCGAGGCGGCAGCTCGGACGGTCTGTGAGTGGACCTTGTTTTCTAAATTGGTGCATGCATAAATGTTTATTATATGTTTTATTACTTGTTTGATGATGCCATGGGTGCATTTGTATGTGGTTACGTATAAGCACGTATTTCGAGGTTTCGGCCTTATACGGTGCTTATACGGGTCTGTATTTCTTTATTGATTTAAATGAACTGAATTTGGATTTCAAAATGATAAACTCGGGTATGAGACCCATTTGGTTTTGTCTCGGGCATATGACCTCAGATTCCGGGCACGGTGCCCAGTTGGTGTCCTATGTTCGGGTACGAGACCTAGTCACTTTACGGTTTTGATTTCAGGTCAGGGAACCTTAAATGGATTCCCAGGTTCATGATGGTTTATGGGAACCGGCATGAACCCTTGTTGTGGTATCGTGGTTCATGACGGTTTATGGGAACCGGCATGAACCCTTGTTATGTTATTACGGTACATGACGGTTTATGGGAACCGGCATGTTACCTGATTATGGATATTATGGATCATGACGGTTCAGGGGAACCGGTCATGAATGTTTATGTTATGTATATATATGTTCGTCTACCTTCCTTTACTTCTATTATCTCCTCCGGGGAGGGTCGTTGGCCTGCGTGGACCCCGGAGTAGTCACGGAGCACCGACTGAGTGGAGTCACCCCCCAGTTGGGTTCCTTACTCTCAGGAAGACTATGATTACTATTACCTCGGGTAGGGTCAGTGGTCTACGGACATTGATCTTGACTTTGAGAAGACTCGGATTGAGACCTGGGTAGCATGCGCGTAGCTTTGGATACCGTGACAGGATTGGTTGTGTGACTTATATATATGTATGTGATGGATATATGATATATGATATGTGGTGTGTACAGGTGTGCACAGGATTTGGGCAGTGGCCCGTATGGTCGTTTTCATTGTGGTCCTTTCGACCTTGGTTTATATCTGCTTTGGGCTTAGTCCCACATATGGTTTGTTTTTGGATAAATGGTTTTCGAATGCATGCATGCTTTTTAGTGGAGGGTACAAATGTCTTATGAAATGTTTTATAAACTTTTGTTTTGTCCACTCACAGTTTTTAATGTTTTGACTGCCCTTCAGGTTGACATCGGATGTGGACTGTAGCAGAGACCGAGATATCACATGCCTCCTCCGGATCCTGGCGTACTCTGATAGCCCGGGAGGGCAAAGGACGAAAATATCCCTTGTCTGACACTTCGTGTCAGACGGGAGCAGGGTCATCCCGCACTAATCCCGGGGGGGATTGGGATGGGTCCTGTCAACGTGGTATCAGAGCGGGGTTGTCTCTATTCGAGCAACCGTGTAGCTCTTAGAGTATGTACACAGGTCGAGGATGTGATATCTCAAGGGGCTGCAGTCCGTGGTCAACCTGATTGCCGGGGTTGCCGTAGTTCTGTCGTGGATGACAGTGTGGGACCCTACAAAGGGATTAACGTGTTCGTATTCTGGAGTGTGATCGTGAGACGGTTAGTTGGGATCGTCTTTCACGATGTCGTAGGATTGGTTCCGACGACTAGTTGGGAATTGTGATCATCGGATGATCGGATTTGGTTGAGTTAGATAGATTTACTGTAGTTGGCAGTTAGCAACCGGATTCGAGGAATCCGAGTTGGATTGTTGGTAGGATTGGATTGACGTCTTTATGATGTCGGACCGCAGGGTCGGTCAGATTGTTGATTTTACTGCTTTTCGCAGGTGGGTTCAGGGGAGCTCTAGGTGTGATCGTGGAACCCTACCTTGGTAGGTATGGTTCGGAAAGGCGAGTTGACGAGTGGTTTGACTTGGATGACTATTCGGATTTGGGGTTCGTTAGTCGGCCTGGTCATATCAGCTTGTGTTGGGACTGCACTTCGCAGTCGAGGTTATATTTATCGGTTAGACCGAGTTGGTTGTCGTGCTACTTCAGTTGTGGGTTGGTGCAACTAAGGTCGCGGGTGACCTGGTAGACGACATTGGGATAGTCGAGTTGCGCCTGGTTAGAGTGTGGTTGGACAGGTTACCGGGGTTGGTACTTGTCGATGGAATCCCTGAGTGGGATACAGGGTAGTTGGTACGGGCTGTTGATTCCGTTGGATGCGAATCTCGATAGCGAGGTCTGGTAGTGAGGTCTGCACGAGTCTGTGGAAGGCGCTACTACCGAGAGTGGTTATAGTTACGATTGTTGGGGATCGGGGACGTTCGGGGAACGTTTTCCTTTTCTCGCATGAGTTGTCAGGGTGACTGTACCCAGAGTTGTCAGGTACGAGGGAGACAGAGTTTCTCCTATATGAGTTGAGGTACGGGATCATCGCTCGGTATGAGCGGAGATCCAGAGTTGTCTGATTGGCACACTTTGTGCTGATGCTGACAGGTGGTGTACTGGTACTAGTGCTGGTGCTGGTGCCGGTGATTGTGATGACGGTGAGTTACGAGTCAGGATGTGACTCCGACGTGATGGGCTTATGATTGGTATCTGTGGTTCGGGAGTGAATCACGGATAGTGACGGACTGGATAGGATCCAGCGGTAGTTGAGGAGTGAGGATCGAGTATTATCATGACGGATTAGTGACCGGTTGGTCAGACTCGTTCTGTCGCGGGGTTTAGCGACCAATTGGTCAGAATTGGTTAGATATGGTGGTTTGCAGAGATTTGACTGCAGATCACAGCAGGGGTCTGTTGTGACTTTTCAGTAGAGTGGTACATCAGGTTAGGATGAATTGACATCCTTTTGGATGTACATATACGGTCGTAAATGGGCATGTGTCCATAACCAGTCTAACGGGGACACGTGGTTGATGTCCGGGTATGTTGTTTCCAATCTGGTTGGAACTTCGAAATCGCGAGAGGTTGCGATTGAGGTGACGAGAGGAATGCGGGTTTTCCGCATTGGTAACGGGTATGGCGAAGTCGTTTTGGGTGACTTCTCAGGTTCTACCATAATTGATGGTGGTAGATGATATTGATATGTAGATGTTGTTGGTTGTCACTAGTACACTGATCGTGTATTAGGTGACTCAGATTTCTCATTTTCTGCTTGGTGGCAGACGATGTTGGATTACGTGGCGTGGTGAGTGCAACGGGGTTTTGGTTGCATTCACGTAGGATGGATTATTCGATCATTCTTGATTTTTCCTCGGTGGAATGACAAGGATCGATACGAGGTAATCAGTGGTAACCCACAGTCTCGGCGTGTCTCGTCGTTGACTAATCTGTTTAGTTGTGGGGAATGGTTGAGGACTTTGGACGTCGTGACGATCGGGGATCGTGACGTCTATGGTCGGTTGACATAGTGTTGGATCTGGATCGTGATTTGGGTATCCAGATAGGTGGAGAGTTTATTACTCTTACTTGGATGTTGAGTGAAGCATGATGGGACTGAACTTCTTTTCGAGGTAAATCCCATATGGCTTATTACTCGCCTGAGTAGTTGTCCGATGAGTAGGTGTCTGACGAGGTCGGATTTTGTCTGACCTAGTGTTGTGTTGATATTGGGATTGACTTCCCTATGAAGTCAATCGATCGTATGGTGGTAATCGGTTGAGTGGGTAACCGATAGGTTTGGTTTTGGTACGTCTAGGTAGACGTGAATGATATTTCAGGTTTTGGAATCAGATTTCTGGATGACGATTCAGGATTTGATTTTGGAACTTGAAAGAGGATTTTTGTATTTGGGTTTTGGAATCGGATTCTGGGTGACGATTGAGGATTTGATTCTAGAGCTTGACTATAGATTTTCATTTATGGATTTGGGTTCGGAATGGTTATTCCTAATACTAGTTTACGGAATGATGATTTCGGATTTGAATTTGGACATGATTATGGATATGATTTCTGGGTTTGGATTCGGGATTTCTTACGAAATTGCGGATTCGGATTCGGATTTGGAAATAAATAATGGGTAGGAGTTTCGATTTGTCTAGATCGGACAGATGGACTCCATAATTGAAACGTGATTGACTACAACCTAGGTGGTTGTAGGCTGATTGATGGGTAGATGTACGTACCTGGTTTGTTGTTCGAGGTACGACACCGGGCAGACTTGGGATGTCTGGTGACGGTATATAGGTTATACCGGTGGTGCGTTGGAGAGCGTATTGGTAGTCGGATTGGTTCTGATACCATCAGATTAGTTGAGGTCGTGGACTGGACATTGGATACTGTGCAGTGGGTCATGATATTTCTGATGGGTCTAGTTACACACAGGTCGAGTGTTTTGTTAGTATGCATATACTCCGGTTGAGTGAGTTGGTGGTTAGTATAACCACAAGGGAGTATAGTGTTAGTTTTCGACTGACGACTGTCAAGTGGTGACAATTTGTCGGAGGTGTCATCGTGGATCGGTTAGTGAGTTTTGGTGACTCCCAGTGGGAGTAGATGTCAGGATAGTTAGCGGTTGAGCACGGAACCGTCTAGTTGGTTGTGTCAACGAAACGGTAGATTTGACAAGTAGTGTCAATTCAGAACGCATGACTACTGTCATTCGACGTGGTCGAACGTAGTCGATACGATATGGATGTTAGCGGTACGTCTGGCTGCAGACGAGTAAGTATTGTTCTGGTTAGTGGGTGTACTAGCGTACACGCGTTGCGTGGTAGGTCGAATTATTTCCACGAGGTGGAGGTTGTGGAATCAGGATAGTGGAGTTTCGAGAACGAAACTAATTAAGGAGGGAAGAACGGTTAGATTAGGTCGGTTGGAATTTCGAGGACGAAATTAATTAAGGAGGGAAGGTTGTAACGACCCGTCCCAAATTCCATGATTAGATTAGTGACTAATCACGATTAGTGAGGCTAATCCGTGATTAGTAGAGCGAAATCGTACGAGCGATGCGAAATGACCGTTTTGCCCTTGAGGGTGGCAAAACGTTGACTTTTTAATCGGGCGGTCAAATGAACTTTGACCGATGACCGTGACATAGTTCGTGACGTCACGAGTTCATAGACAGGTGGCACGTTCAATTCCGACGTTCGTAGAAGAAGTTATGACGTTCGGAAGCCCAAGGGCATTTTGGTAATATGGGTGAATAAGAGGTCAAAAGTTGACTTTTTGATCGGGAGGTCCGATGGCCGAGGGCCGAAGACCGTTACGTAGATAAGGACGATACGAATCCGTAGACAGGCGGCACGTCGAATTCAGACGTTCGACGGCGAAGTTACGGTTCACGGAAGTTCCCGGTTACTATTCACGACGACACGTTTTACGAGACAAAAAGTGCAGTTTGTCTTTAGTGGGACCAGTTGCTTTTTAGCAACCAATGGATGAGTGACAAGTGTCACTCATCCACTGGACAACACATTACATACATGCACTTCACCGTGCATTTTAATTTTCTTCGTTCAAACACAACCCACCCGATCTCACCATTTTCTCTCATTCCCGTGCAACCCAAACCCAGCCAACCATCACCCATGACCAGGCAGAGGACCAGGGAGATCGAGGGAGCCGAGGTGGCCGGCTTGGAGGCCTGAATCGCCGCCCACGGCGGCGAGAGGAGGAGAAACCCGAACGGGTACCCGGTTAGCCCATTTTGATCCATTTTTCCATTTTCGTTGTTATGGTTAGTTTTTAATGGTTTTAATGAGTCCATTAGGTTGCTAGGGACATTTTAGGAAGGTTTTGGTGGTGGTTGACGGCCGAGAAGCGGTGTAGACTGATCGGGAAAAATTGAACCGTGAGGTTCAAATTGGACCGGTCGGATTACGTAGGTTTTAGGTTGTTTAGTTAATTAGGATTGATAGGAAATGAAGAAATAGGAATTTAGGAATTGGAATGGATGAAATCGGACCGAAAATGAGGGAGAAGGACACCTGGACCGGTTACGCCGGTCCAAGTTGCAGGAAAAACCGGACCAGACCGGTTCAGACCGGTCTGACCGATGTAGGGGATGACTGATGACGTCATCCTGATGACGTCATCATGTCAGGGATGACGTCATCATGTCAGATCTGACAATGTCAGACTGACATGTCAGACAGTGGGCCAATGGGAGCGTGACACGTGTCACTGTCAGGGGCTGTCAGTGATGACGTCATGTTGACGTCAGCGATGACGTCAGCAGGTACTGTAGCAGGCGCGTGAAGCCCACGCGCAGCCACTTCAGGCGGCGCGTGAGGGCGCGTGGCAGGGAATCTGTGGAAGGTTCCAACATACGAAATCTTCTATTCGATGTAACGAACATTTTGAGACTGGTTTCGTGTCGATCGGACACCGTCTCGATATGTTTCGGGGCATCGGAAGGTTTAGGTTCGGGATTAAAAATAGTTAAAAATACGGGAAAATTACGGGGCTTTAGTGGGAGGTTAATTAAGTAGTTAGTAACCTTCTATTACGATTTGGACAGGTTTGGGAGTCCCGGTGACGGTGATCGGCTCGGGGAGCCGTATGGCACGCAAATCGAGGCGGCAGCTCGGACGGTCTGTGAGTGGACCTTGTTTTCTAAATTGGTGCATGCATAAATGTTTATTATGTGTTTTATTACTTGTTTGATGATGCCATGGGTGCATTTGTATGTGGTTACGTATAAGCACGTATTTCGAGGTTTCGGCCTTATACGGTGCTTATACGGGTCTGTATTTCTTTATTGATTTAAATGAACTGAATTTGGATTTCAAAATGATAAACTCGGGTATGAGACCCATTTGGTTTTGTCTCGGGCATATGACCTCAGATTCCGGGCACGGTGCCCAGTTGGTGTCCTATGTTCGGGTACGAGACCCAGTCACTTTACGGTTTTGATTTCAGGTCAGGGAACCTTAAATGGATTCCCAGGTTCATGACGGTTTATGGGAACCGGCATGAACCCTTGTTGTGGTATCGTGGTTCATGACGGTTTATGGGAACCGGCATGAACCCTTGTTATGTTATTACGGTACATGACGGTTTATGGGAACCGGCATGTTACCTGATTATGGATATTATGGATCATGACGGTTCAGGGGAACCGGTCATGAATGTTTATGTTATGTATATATATGTTCGTCTACCTTCCTTTACTTCTATTATCTCCTCCGGGGAGGGTCGTTGGCCTGGGAGGACCCCGGAGTAGTCACGGAGCACCGACTGAGTGGAGTCACCCCCCAGTTGGGTTCCTTACTCTCAGGAAGGCTATGATTACTATTACCTCGGGTAGGGTCAGTGGTCTACGGACATTGATCTTGACTTTGAGAAGACTCGGATTGAGACCTGGGTAGCATGCGCGTAGCTTTGGATACCGTGACAGGATTGGTTGTGTGACTTATATATATGTATGTGATGGATATATGATATATGAATGTGGTGTGTACAGGTGTGCACAGGATTTGGGCAGTGGCCCGTATGGTCGTTTTCATTGTGGTCCTTTCGACCTTGGTTTATATCTGCTTTGGGCTTAGTCCCACATATGGTTTGTTTTTGGATAAATGGTTTTCGAATGCATGCATGCTTTTTAGTGGAGGGTACAAATGTCTTATGAAATGTTTTATAAACTTTTGTTTTGTCCACTCACAGTTTTTAATGTTTTGACTGCCCTTCAGGTTGACATCGGATGTGGACTGTAGCAGAGACCGAGATATCACATGCCTCCTCCGGATCCTGGCGTACTCTGATAGCCCGGGAGGGCAAAGGACGAAAATATCCCTTGTCTGACACTTCGTGTCAGACGGGAGCAGGGTCATCCCGCACTAATCCCGGGGGGGATTGGGATGGGTCCTGTCAGGTCCAGTTTGTATGCGGATACGGGCTTAGGGCCCAGCTATGTGTTACAAATGGTTTTTACGGGTCATGACGGTTTATGGGAACCGACATGAACCCTTGAAATGAATTTACGGGTCATGACGGTTTATGGGAACCGGCATGAACCCCTGGAAAGGTTTTATGGTTCATGATGGCTTATGGGGGCCGGGCATGAATCCTTGAAAGGTTTCAAGAATGATTTCAAAAGGTTTTTCATATGCCATCCTTTATATATGATTGTCTCCTCCGGGGAGGGTCGTTGGCCTGGGTCTACCCTGGAGTAGTCACGGAGCACTGACTGAGTGGAGTCGCCCCCCAGTTGGGTTCCTTACTCTCAGGATGGGCATGGTTCGTTACCTCTAGGGAGGGTCATTGATCTACGGACATTAACCTAGGTGGACCGTGGAGAGACTTGGGTTTGAGACCCCGGTTAGCACGCGCGTAGCTCTATTTTACCGTGACAGGTTCTTGGATATGAAATATAATGGATAAACATGATTTCAAGTAGTTTGGGAAATTGTGTTTTATGATGATAAATGGATTTGGGCTGAGATCCCACATATGTTTACTATGTTATGGTTTTCTGTAAATGGTTTTGGGCAGGAGCTCGTGTGACTTGTATTCACGAAACTTGGGGCTGTGACCCTAAATATGGTTGTTTAAACATATGTGATTGGATAAATGGTTTTACTATGCATGCATGCTTTTTAGTGAAGGGTATAAAGGTTTTTTATAAATGTGTTTTACGAATGCTGTGTAATTTAGTAGAGACCGAGATATCACATACCTCCTCCGGATCCTAGCATACTCTGATAGCCCGAGAGGGTAAAGGTCGGAAATTTCCCTTGTCTGACACTACGTGTCAGACGGGATCAGGGGTGTTCCTCGTTAATCCCAGGGGGATTGGGGACGGGTCCTGACAGTGGGCCTCACACGCCAACTGTTCACCTTCTCGTTCTTCGGATAGACTGGTCCAGACCGGTTCACTGGTCTGACTGGTCCAACTAAACTAGCGTGACCGGTCTACTAAGCCCATATTTTCCTATTTTTTCATCCTTTTTCTTCCTTCTTTCCACCAATCCTTCCTAATCTAACCTAGGGATTGTTCTATGTTATCAAATAGAAGAAAACAATCCTAAAACCTATTGGTTCAATAATCCATTTTAACCCCAAAATTTCATTCCAAGTTCTGGGCACATTTAGGGACCAAAACCTCATCCTAATGATCCCATTTAGTTTCAAGGAACCTTAAAACATGGTTGGAGGATCAATTCAAGCTTACCTGACTGAAAACTGAATTCGGTGACTGGTCACCGAAAATCTTCACGGCCTTCTATCAGGTTGCTCAGCTGGCCTCAGCCACTGTTTCCTTTCCCATACAACTCGTACAACCCCTACAACCATCATCCAATCACTAGAAGCAGCCCTTAACGTTCAAATCAAAAATCTTGAATTTGAAATCAAACAGGGGTTCTCGGGTTTACCTGTTTCCCATGGCTTCCTCCGCCGCCTACGGCGGTCCAATCGTCACCAAAGCCACCATCCTCTCACTCACGACAACAGTCTCAGTCTCTCAAGGTCCTCAGTCGAACCAACATGGGAAGGGGTGATAGGGGTGGTTTGGGTTTCGGGTTTTGTGGGATGGTCGAATAAAAATAGAAAAGGGATGGATATGCATGTATTAGGTAGGTGAACAATGGATGGGTGACACTTGTCACTCATCCATTGAGCATGATACAAACATCTAGGCCCACTTAATGACAAAAGTTCATCCGTCTCGTAAAATGTGCAATAGTGCCTCGAACCTTCCGTGAATCATAACTTTCCCGTCGAATGTCCGATTTCGACGTGCCGCCTGTCTACGGACTCGTAACGTCCCAATTTACGTCACGGTCATCGGTCCTTGTGCATCGGATGTAAGACCCGTGTCCTGTAGGGAACGGTGAACAATCCCACATTCCTGCGAGGGGGGAATGGTCTGGAAAGGGAATGGTGGTGTGCCTTAAAGGTATAGGCACACACCTATCTAGCATGAGGCCTTTTGGGAGCTCAGTGGCTTTGGGGGGGGATTGGAGCCCCAAAGTTAAGCGAGTTGAGGCTGGTGCAATTCCATGATGGGTGACCCCCTGGGAAGTTGCACCGTGAGCTCCCAAAAACAAAACCGTGAGGGCAAGGGCAAGGAGGCCCAAAGCGGACAATATCATGCTAGATGAGTCGGGACCTGACAAAGGAGGGTCGGGTCCTGACAATTTGGTATCAGAGCCAGACCCCGACCAGGAAGTGTGCCAGCGAGGACGCTGGGCCCTAAGGGGGGTGGATTGTAAGACCCGTGTCCTGTAGGGAACGGTGAACAATCCCACATTCCTGCGAGGGGGGAATGGTCTGGGAAGGGAATGGTGGTATGCCTTAAAGGTATAGGCACACACCTATCTAGCATTAGGCCTTTTGGGAGCTCAGTGGCTTTGGGGGGGATTGGAACCCCAAAGTTAAGCGAGTTGAGGCTGGTACAATTCCATGATGGGTGACCCCCTGGGAAGTTGCACCGTGAGCTCCCAAAAACAAAACCGTGAGGGCAAGGGCAAGGAGGCCCAAAGCGGACAATATCATGCTAGATGAGTCGGGACCTGACAGAGGAGGGTCGGGTCCTGACATCGAACCTCGCGGGTCAAAAGTCAACATTTTACCCACCTCCAAGGACAAAACGATCATTTCGCACTGTCCGTCCGAAATCACTCAACTAATCACCGATTAATCTCACTAATCCTTCATTAGTCACTAATCTAATCTCGGAAGTTGGGACGGGTCGTTACGATTCAAATCATATAAAACATGAATCGGGCATTTCAAACCATATTCATGAATCATTAAAACATAGATATGCATGCATTATTTAGAAATCAAAGTCCACTCACAGACCGTCCGTGCTACGCTCAAATCTCACACCGTAAGCTAGTGTGAAGCCAATCCACAGTCTCCGGGACGTCCGGGCCTGTCCAAACCATACACAAAGGTTACTATCAACCTATACAACTCCATATCAAAAAT
The DNA here is from genome assembly GCA_032719365.1 of Prinsepia uniflora. NCBI lineage: Eukaryota > Viridiplantae > Streptophyta > Magnoliopsida > Rosales > Rosaceae > Prinsepia > Prinsepia uniflora. The sequence continues at coordinate 45,621,685 of CM064865.1, read as the reverse complement.
CCCTAACTATCCCGGAACTAAGAACGCATCATGAACATGCTTCACGAGGATAAAAACCTCTGAAACACCAACTAGACGATCTCTGATCGACCTAAAACCACCACCATTGGATTCAGATCGTTGAAACTTTTTGAACAAAATCAATTTAACTTGGAAATTCGTGCCCACGCACCCACACGAGCCAATAAAAGTCTGATCAGCAACGGTCAACGCTGACGTCATACTAACGTCATCTACTGACCTCAGCCCTAGTTGACGTCATCTGCTAACTTTAGCCCTAGGTGACATCACCTGGATAGGTCTGTCAGCCTGCCATATGGCAGACCATGACTAGTGCCACATGTCACCCTTTAACACTACCACATGTCATTGACACGTTAGCTCTGACAACCTGACACTGCTACGTGGCACCATCTTATTGGTCCACGTGGTCTGACATGGCTGACATGGACCTGCCATATCAGCTACCATGTCATCTGACACGCTCTGACACACTCTGACAGCTCGCCACGTGGAACCATCTAACTGGTCCACGTGGACCTGCCACGTCATCTGCCATGTAGCCTGACACCTCTGACAACCTCTCCACGTGGCACCAACCATCCCTTACCACGTGGTTTGACATGATGATGTGAATTGCCACGTTATCATCGTCAACCTCTCGCAGGTCGACTCGGACTTCTCTAACGTGTTGTTTTGACCCGCGACTCGACTCAGTTCTAATTTATTCATTTCTCAACCAGTTTCCACCATTTTTCCACCAACCAACTCGTCTCTAACCCAGCAACTGACCCAAACGTTCAAAACCATGAAAATGCACCTAGAATTTGCTAGCCAAACTAAAACCTTCTCGGTCCAAGTTCAAAACTTCTTCCACAGCAGTTCCAACATCCTCTATGTCTAGTTCTTGGCCCATCTCGCTCACACAAGCCCAGAGAAGAGGCCCACAGTGTTAGTTACCAACCAATACGTCCAGAAAGTGAAAACTTGAAACTCTCTCACACACACACACGACTCATGCTTTACCTGGGTTGTTGGGCTTTCCGGCCACCGCCCAGGGCTCCAACCTCATCCTTCATCGTCTCTCAGTCTCTCTCTCTCTGGCCACTAGCAACAAATGAAAGTGATGAGGAAGGAAATGAGGTGGGCTTTAGGTGAATGAATGGAATAGGAAAGAAGGAACAGATGCATGTATGTGTGGGATGATGGGCCAATGGGATGAGTGACACTTGTCACTCATCCATTCGTACAGCTAGATATTTTGGGCCTACTAGCAAACAAACTGAAAGTCAACTATTCTCGGTTTTTGTGTAACCGTAAATAGTACATACAATCCTTCTTGACCCGTTAATTTCTCGTACAATATCCAATTTTGACGTGCCTCTTGTCTACGGACTTGTATCATCTCGATCTACATAATGGACCTAGTTCCACTTGCCAATAACCTCCCGGGTCAAGAGTCAACTTTTTACCCTTCCAAGGATAAAAATCGTCATTTCACCCTGACTATTCCTGATTAGTCTCGAGAATTTTCAATTAACTCTAGATAATTTCGTAAATTCGGAACAGGTCGTTAAAATTTTTGCTCTACTCATCAGCCCCACAATAAAATAATTTTTTTTTAAAAGGCAAAATGAATGGTAGTAGTAAGTGTATAACTCATTTTTCTTCTCAAAATACATAAATGTTTTTGCACTTTTGGGAAAGATGAGTAGAAGAGTTCTTTGGCTCTTTGAGGGGAAAGTGCCAAGAGCTAATTGGTTGTTTGAAGGCCAAGTAATTAAAAATTCTTTCATCCAATTATTTTCTTCTAATATTATTAGTAAATGTGTTTTTTTTTTCTTTTTCCTATTTTCTTGTTAATATTTTTTTATTTTACTTCTATATATTGGGATTTTCTATTTAGAGATTCGGATTTAGTATGTTGCTTGATAAGATTTTGATGAGCCAAAATAAATTACTTAAACTTTTATGTGAAGTTAATTAATCAAATAAATTACTTAAGGACCCTATTTTATTGTTAATATTTTTTATATTGATTATATATATTAAAGATTTGCTATTTAGGGATTTAGATTTAGCGAGTTGCTTGATAGGATTTTGATAAACTCAACAAAACTACTTAAACTTTATGTTAAGTTAATTAATGAAACAAATTACTTAAGCACCCAATTTCATTGTTAATATGATTTATTTCACTTGTATATATTAGAGATTTTCTATTTAGGAATTTTAGATTAGTGGGGTTATTGCTTGTTAGGATTTTGATGAACTCAAATAAGATCACTAGTAGAATCTATAGCTTTTGCGGAAAAACATTTCCCGGCGAAACTTAATTTTTTCGTGATAGATTATCTATTGCGACAAAATTTAAAATTCGTCGTGAAACTTGCGGCGGGAGATTTTGATTTTGGCGGGAAACTTTAGGCGACAAACATGGAATCTATAACGACAAATTGTTTCCTCGCGATTTTTTTTCCCAAAAAATAATTTCGATTGGAATTTATTCCCTCCAATCCTCTCAGGAAAAAAAAAATACAGGACGCGCGTGTTCCCGCTAATAAAAATTTTGGTCATTGGCTGGCAAAACTTGATTTGTCGACAAAGGTATTATGGAATTTTCGAACGACGTCGTTTAGGTTTCATTTGTTGAGGACAAAATTTGTCCTGCGCGACTTCATCTTCTTTCTTATGCATCTCACTCTTTAGTTTTACAGAAGATCCCCAATCTCACGAAGGCAAAACCCAATCTTGACGGCTGTACGTCTTTAGCTTTCTCGTCTCCATAACCTCCTCCCTCTTCGAGTCTGAGACGAAAAAACTCCCTGTTAATTTTCAGGTGCGTGGTCTTTGTGGTGGACTTATTGATACATTGTGAGTTTGTTCCAGGCTTTGGTTTTTAGATGGCTAATTGATGCAGAATGAGTTTGTTCCAGGCTTTGGTTTGATTATTGGATTTCTGTGATTGGTTGTTTGTTAGAGAACTTATCTTTATGCTTTATTTGATTGGTTGTTAGACAACTTATCTTTATGCTTTATTTGATTGGTTGTTTCCCAAATCTGGGGTCTTGTTCAATGATTTTATGTTTGATATTATTTTATCATTCAAGTTTTTGATTGTGAAGGATAATATGAATGGTAAAGTTATCATCAGACATTAAGGCAACATGTTTGTATCTTTTCTTAGTGTATCTTCGTGCGATATGGTAACATGTTTTTTATGTTGATTTCATTTGAAGGATGAAATGAGGGACAAAAAGAATAATTATCTCCAAGAGGTAGCGAAGGAATATCCCGAGGGTACTCCATTAGATGAGATACCTATATCTGATACTAATGTTGGCCTTAATATTTTGATGGATGTACTTGGAAAGAAGCCTGGAACACAGATACGTGGATTAGGATATGGACGTGTTTGTGATGCTGGAAGTTCTCGGTCTTCAACATCCACTCATTACTTACAAAAAGAGGTTGATAATTTGAAAGATGAGTTTACAGCAGCAAAGGCAGCTCAAGAGGTAGCTACCAAGGAAGTCGATCATTTGAGAGATGAGTTGACGATAGCAAAAAAGATATCTGACAAGAAAATTGAACATAGGCTGTTGTATCTCCAGCAAATAGTACAAAGTATGTCAAGAGTGTCTAGGTTTGAACTACCGCCGATTGAATTGGAAGTACCATCGACTAATGAAGCACACAATGAGGATGATGGTCAACTAGGGTGAAGCACACAATGAGGATGATGGTCAACTAGGGTAGTCTTTTTTCGGGTTTATGTATACATTATATATCTAACTTGCACTTGGAAACCTATAACTCTTTTGAATGTATATATTATATTATTATAATGAGTATTAAAATGTTCTACAATTGTTGTATTGTCACTATTCTACAAATATGGTGTATTGTGGCATTTGGAAGTTGAATCTTTATAATAATTATTATGTATATTTTTGTTGTGAAATAAACTTTAGACGGCAAAAATATTTGTCGGCATAGAGCAACATTGCGACAAAGATAATTTGTCGCGATAGAGAACCTATCGCGACAAAACGAGTATGCCACCATAGAACATCTATCTCGGCGCATGTATTTGTCGTCATAGGCCTTTTTTCGCGACAAATATATTTGCCAGCTAAACTTTTCTTTCCTGGAAAAAGTGTGTTTGACGGCACACGGCGACAAATGTTTTGTCTCGAAAGGACATCTGTGCCGACAAAAGTTTAAACTTTGTTGTCATAGATCTTTCGCGGCGAGGCTTTCCTGACGAATGTGGCGACAAATAATTTCGCCGTGATAGAGTTTAGGAGGCAAATTTGTACTTTTACCGACAAATCTTGTTTGCCGCCTAAGACAACTTTTTTACTCGTGGATGGAGGATGACTTTCTTGGAGATTGTATGAGTCTTAGCATATAAAATGAAGTTGTTGAAAATATCGATATAGATTTGACAATTGATGAATTTAATGCCTTAAAGACTCGTAGGATATAATTTAAGTAGTTTTTTTTATTGAATTACATTGCATTTTTATTTTTGAGTTCATTGTTTTTTCTTTAACTTTTTATATATAATATGCATTTTGAGGGATAAGACTCATTATGTTATCTTTAACTAACATGGTGTATCTTTTTTTCCTTCTTATTAATGAAATAACTTGCACCGTCGATTTTTGTTAAAATTTCACATTAAAATTTAGCGTACCTCGTATTCGAATCCTGGGTTCATGCCTAATTATATATATATATATATATATATATATACTAAGTTTTTTTTTCTCTTTTATTTGTGTGGATAATGAGCAGACATCGTCACAATGGAAGATGGGAAGCTCGAATTGGACGAGTCTTTGGTAACAAGTAATCTCTATCTCGGGACATATGGTATATACATATATATATATATATATATGTTCAACATTACGTACTGCATACCAAATATTCACCTCTTAATTATACACGTACACCTAAAAAACATATATATTATATTAAAATACATATATACATATACTGTGTTATTTAAATTAAAAGCTTACATTAGCCTAAATATTGACCTTATGCAGTAATATTTTCTGAATTAAAATGGTAATTTATCCAAATAAAAATAAGGCCATTTTAATATTTATATAATTGATAATACACATTTAAATAAATATTTTTTTATATTTTATGAATTATGTGTAATATCTTTGGAATAATTTGATGGCGTATTTGGATAAAGTCTAAAATCTAATAAGGTGTTTGTGACGAAAACACAAAAACCTCATAGCCGTGCTTGTATAAATTTAACTTATATATATGTATATGCACACATTGATATATATATATATATATATATTATCGGAATTACCTCTTTCTATTTGGTTAAAAAATCTATTAAATGTAATTCTGACTTACAATATATCAGAGAATCGTCGTTAACTAATTTTTTTTTACTCTATTAAAATTTTGGGGGTATAATCAATGACAAAAAATACAAGAAACTGCAAAAAATTAGAATACCAACTAAATATAATAAGTTTTATTTATTTTTTACAAATATAAAATGATTGTTAATAATTACTTTTCGCAGCTACCCAAGAAGAAGCCGCAACCGCATATGACATGGCGGCAATAGAGTACCGTGGGCTGAAGGCCGTCACAAACTTTGACCTCAGCCGTTACATAAAATGGCTAAAGCCTAACGGCCATAACAACCTGGACATTTCAGCCGTTACTACTAATAATAATAATAATCCTGTTAGTATTGCCAATGCTAAATTGCCCGCCGTAAGCCCTAATAACGCTGGTGGTGGGGGCTTCTTTCACAACCTTGCATACACTAATAACATTAATATTTCTGCTGCTGCTGCTGCTGGAGAAACCAACCCAGTACCGTCAGGTCAGCCCTAGGACAAACACTCAGCAGCCTAGACCAACCACTGCCACGTCAGCCCTAGGACTCTTGCTTCAGTCATCAAAGTTCAAAGAGATGATGGAGATGACAACAGCAACCGCCAACGATAACTCCATCCTGGCATCGCCGCTGCCGGAGTTGGACCTCCTGGCCGCCCCATGCACATTTCCCGACGATATTCAGACTTACTTTGACTGCCAAGACACTAGCAGCTATGGTGATGCAGATGACGTCATCTTCACTGACCTCAATTCATTCATGCCCATGCCACCCATGTTTCACTGACCCAGGCTTCCTAGTTTAACCTTCGATCATTACTTTCTCTTGCAATTTTATTGAATTTAATTAATTATATTCTTTTTTTCTATTTTTTTTTTCTTTTGACTGATGCACAAATTAAAAATAAAATTCTTTTGCAAACTGTTCATCATCATGTGGGAGAGACTAGGCTAATTAATATTTGGTTCATTCAACTTCTTGTAAGTGTAGAGAAGAATAAAATTATTTCAAAATTGTTATATCAATAAAAATGAATCATTCTTCCTCCCTTGTATGATCCTTTGTGATTTTATCAATAAAGTAGTCAATTTTGTTTTACTACCTATTGTAATCATTTTAAGTAGAACGAATTTTTCGGAAAAAGCTATCCGACATTTTAATATTTTTATTTGAAACAATCCAATTTATACGTTTTAATCGCATTTCGGGAAGGACAAACGAATTTTATGTATTTCTTTGTCTCTCCCAATCACTCCCACCCTCATTGTCATCTCACTCTCACATTTAATTCGATCTATCTCCCTGAAACCGAAACCCTTAATAATGAAACCACACATGCTGACCACCACCCTCGCATCCCAACTAGCCAACCACACCACCACCATCATGACTGCACTAACGAGATGAACCCAACCATATCATCCTCGTACTCCGATGACTGCCATAGAGGGGGAGTCGAAACTTGGATGCTCGGCCGATCTGAGGCTTTTCGACCAATTTTTGGCCAAATCAGGTAAGATCTAGAATGAAAAATTACAAAATTGGATTCCTAGTGAAAAATAATCGAAATTTGAATACTTGCATGTACCTATATATTGGTGGAGGAATGACTGCCAATGGCGGCTTGCGAACCTGGTGACTTCCGGACAGTTTTCCGACCATTCACGGCGATTCGACATCTTGAGGTACATTTTTGGACTCTTGGGGTTAATTTTGAGTCAGTTGGTTTTAGAGATGCGAAACCTTGTTTTGAAATCTATTTTCCAATGAAACACCTGGTTTATTTATGGCCGTTGATTGATGAGCTCGTGTGAAAACTGAATATACAACACGTACAATGGAGAAATATTCACTTACGAGCAGCTGATAATGTGCACTATTAATGATTTCCTGCTTATGGTATGTTTTCAGTAGCCCTGGGCATATCATCCCAAGATATCGAAATTGTCCCATCCGGTATTGTACTAAACGAAACAAAAAAAAATAAAATAGTAAAGCTGAATGGATGATCGGTACAATACTGATACCGAGTTAGTTCAAACCGATATGAGATCAGCTTCAGTGCTGGAAAAATATTGAAGGTAAAGCTGAATCAATTTTGTTGCTGTTTCTCATTTACGGAGGTAATGGTTTGAATAAATATTCAAGGGTATTTCTTAGGGAGTCGCATATACTTGTAATTGTTACATTGCTATTATTCTATTTTGGCTTGGGTTCACGAGGAATAGTACTATTTTTGTTCATGATGGACCGAATAAGCAACACAATAATGAGGCCTATTCTATTTAGTTATATTTTGTAAGTGTACAAATCGATTAAGATAGTAAAGCGACAAGTAAAGGTCGAATCCCAAAAAAACTTGTATCAATGTTAAATCTACTTTTTATTCAGATTGATTAATTCAATTATAAACTCAAAAACAAAAAAGAAAACACGGACGACAGACTAAAAACTAATTGATATATGCAAGACACCTAGATGACACACAAGGACACTAACAAGAACACTTAGAACTGACCTAGGTACAAATAGAAACACTAAGATGTTAACTCGGAGAATAGAAAACACAAAAAAAAATCTAAAAGAAAAAACCTACAGCAAAGAAGTAATTGGGGTTTTTTTTTTGTGTTTTGGAATTGAAAGTTGAAATAAGAACTAAACAAGCAAGAAAGGTAAATAAGCATCAACAAATGATGTTGTTGATGATTTGATTAACTAAAGTCGAATTAAAGTTAACTATCCACCACTAACTAGTTCAAGTTCCTAATAAGATTTACTTGATTCAATTACTATGAAATGTCTGAATATGATGCCCATGGTCCGATTAAGGCTCACCCCGCATATATTATTCTCTTTAATATTAATTAATTATGGATTTAGAATGACTAATCAGGGATTAGTAGAGACAAATCAGACGGACAGTGTAAAATGGCCGTTTTGCCCCTAGAATTGGGCAAATGTTGACTTTTGACTCAGGGAGTAAAACGTACGAGGACCGATTACCATGACGTAGATCGGGACGTCATGAGTATGTAGACAGGCGGCACGTTGAAATCGAAGGTTCGACGGAGAAGTTACTGGTCTAGAACGTTTTACGGTACTATTACACGAAAACTGAGAAAGAGGGGACATGTGGCAGATTTGGATTGGATTGAAAATCAGGGTGGACCAATCAGTAAGTGACATTTATCCCTTATTTGATTGGCCCATTCCCCCACACGATGGGAAAATTCTTTTTCCCATTGCGATCGATCATTTTGGTTTTTCCTCTCAAAACTCGTGAGTCGTGCAAACCCATCCCCTATGGCCTTCAATCCCCATTTTCTGTGTTTGAGGTGTGAATGAAAGTGAGAGAGTGAAGTGTGACGATGCTGATGGTGGCCACGGTTCAAGCCGTCGTGGATGGTGGCCGGTGTTGCCATGAACAGTATGTTTTGGTTTTCAAAATTGGAATTTGAGTTGTGGTGCTTGTTGAATGATTTAAATGGTTGGAACGTGATTGTGGCGGTGGTGCAAGCGTTTTAGGACAAAAAGGACGGACAGTGGTGGCTGGAATCTTGGAAAACCGACGGGGGAAGTTTGGCCGGTTCAAAAAATCGATTGGGAGGTTTGGAAGTCCTGGTGATAGTGATGTGGCTCGGAATGGGCGTATGGCATGCTTATCGAGGCGGCAGCGTAGGACGGTCTGTGAGTGGACAATTTTTTCTAAACTATGATGCATGCTCAACTGTTTTATATGTTTTATATATGTAATTGCTATAGTGATGATTGTGGCATTAGTGATTCACATGGTGGTATGTATTTTGAGCTAATCCGGTATTTTCATGTATTTTGATGTTATGATTTTATACTGTGGTTATACGTGATTATGGTTTTAATAATGGCTCAATGGTATGGTTTTGGTTTTGGAAAGATGAACTCGGACATGAGACCCATTTGAATTATGTAATCAGGCCGGGGGCCTAGTTGGTTTTCGAAATCGGGCTGAGACCCCTTTGAGTTATGTGATTGGGTAGGGGGCCCAGCTGGTTTACGAAATCATGCATGAGGCCTAGTTGGGTTTTATAAATATGATTTCGGGTCTGGGACCCTATGTTTCATAAACGTAATTTGTAACGACCCGTCCCGGGAGTCCAGGTTAGCGAAGTGATTAGTAACAGATTAGGGAAGTTAAATCGGTAGTTAGTTGGTTACTTTTGGACTTTGGTGCAGAATGACAATTTTGCCCCTAAACTGGGCAAAAAGTTGACTTTTAGTTCGGACGATCAATTGGGCATTGACCGATGACCGTGACGTAGTTCAGGACGTCACGAGTCCGTAGACAAGTGGTACGCCCGATTCCGACATCCGAGGAGGAAGTTATGATGTTCGGAAGGTTGAGGGCACTTTCGTAATTTGGTTAAAAGAAGGGAAAAAGTTGACTTTTTGTGTGACAAGGTTTCTACACATAGATCAAGGACTGTTAGGTAGATCTCGTCGTCCTGAGTATAACGACAGGCGGCATGCCTTTATCGGACGTCGGACGAGTGAGATACGGGTCTTGAACGGCGAAGGGTAAAATCGTAATTTGGACTCACCAGGGCATTTTGGTCTTTTTTTCACATTGGGAATTGTGCAAAGCAGATTGGGACAAGTGTACAGGGCCTATTGGATATTTGGGTTTGGGACCACTGGGTTTGGACACGTAGTCTGTGTCTAGTGGCTTCTAGCCACTTACACGGGCACAATTAAATTTGGATGAGTGTGTTTTGAGTCATGCTTAAGAGGGAAAACAGAGACTGAGATTGAGAGGAAAGATCGATCGACTGCAAGGAATGTGTGAGTTCTTGAGTGCGAGTGAGTGTGACCAGAGGTCACTGAGAGGAAGGGAGTGTCTGGGGGAGTCTGGAGAGTCGAGTGAGTGTGTGCGGTGAGTAGGAAAACCAGAAACACGGAGAAGAGTTGAGGTGGTGGTGTTGCCGTGTTTCGATCAAACCCTTCAAAATTGGAGTGTGGGAGTGGTCAGAAGGCAGAGGAGAGACGTTGGACGGGCTGGGCCACGGCGGCGTTCACGGCAGTGCATAGGACAGGTAAGCTTTCCCCTGTTGCCTCTGTTTTACAGTTTGGGTTCAAACTAAGAGTCGTGGATTTTGAGGCTGAATCGAAGTGTCCAATGAGTTCTAATAGGTTTAGTAGGTCCCTAGGATCCTTTAGGACTTGAAGCCGTGACGGGGGGAAGGATGGGTGGCCGGGAATTGAAACAGGGGTTTTTGGTTGATTTCTGGTTCGAGTTTGGGAGATGGGTTGGAGGCCGTGATGTCGAGATTTTAGGATTGGAATAAGTTGCTTAGAGTAGGACGAAGCTTCTGGTTTTGAAAGGAATGGAAATGGGCGGAGGAAGGCGAAGAACCGGTCACGCCGGTTCAGACCGGTCGGGTGATCGAAGAAGAAGATGAACAGTGCCACTGTGCAGGCGCGTGAAGCCCATGCGCAGCCCCTTTGGGCGGCGCATGAGGGCGCGTGGGGCAGTTTCTGGGGAAGTGTCCAACATAGCTTTTGGTCTAATCGTTGTAACGAATCTGTTGGGACAAGTTTCGGGACAATCAGACAACGTCTCGTATTAGTTCTAAGTGGTCGAAGGTTTAGGGTCCCGTTTAGTTACGTTTAGGATTCGGGAAAATTGGGGAAAATTAGGAGGAATTTGGTTGACGTGTTAGTGACTAGTTTTGGTGACTTGTGATAGGATCGGGAATCCCTGAGGCGACCGAGGAACGTACGAGACGTGAGTGACGTGCCCGAGAACTGTGAGTGGACTCCTTCTTCTAATCGAGCGTGCATAACTGCTTTTATTTACTTGTTTTATGGTTTTAATTATGATTTCATAATTATTGAGTATTTTATATCTGTTTTACATAATGATACGTTTTTTGAGATATTTACGTATTTCAGCACGTTTTATGAGACATGCTTTGATTATGATTTTGATGCTATGCTTTTGGGGTTTCAATCTATAATTGGTTTTCAATGATTATAAATGGATTTTGAGACATGATTCGATAAACAAGGTTTTCCGGCTTTAGAATCAGATTTCGGAAATCGAGATTTGGTTTTTAAAGTTGGAAAAAGGGGATTTCCGGATTTGGGTTCGGAATGACGGTTCTGAACGCCGGAAGGGCTTCAGAATAGTGATTTCGAATTCGGGTTTGGATATGGATTTAGAAATGGTTTCAAATGGTTTTGGATTGGATTTGCTGGATCTTGTTATTGGGTTTAAAGACCCGGATTATGATTGATGGAGGACAGGCCTGGATTGGGTTTAAAGACCCGGATTGAGTTTAAAGACTCGGGAGTTTAAAGGCTCAGATATTATATTTTCCCCCGTAGGCTTGTTGAGTTTAAAGACTCAGGAGTTTAAAGACTCGGATTATATTGAGGCCTGGATTGAGTTTAAAGACTCGGGAGTTTAAAGACTCGGATAGGTCCAGCAGGTTTGATCGGATGATGATTTTGGTATTTTCTGTTTTATGATACTGTTTTCGTGATGATTACTATGTGATATAAATGTTTTTCAGATATCGGGTTATGCATGCATGTTTTCAAAACGGAGGGTCAAACCCTAGTTTGTTATGAAATTATTTTTGAAAGTTTTATTCTTTTTGGTCCACTCACACTTTTCTGGTTTTTTTAAATGCCCTCTAGGTCGTAGAGCTAGCGCTGGGGTTGACGTTGAGGCAGCGTCGGAGGCATAGCGTACTATAGAGTTTATCCCGGAGTTATCTCGGAGTGTTTCCAGAGTTTCCGTTGTGCTTGTAGTCAAACTTTGAGTAGGATTTCTGTTTTTACTTTGCTTGTACTATACTCTGTATAATGGTTGACTTGTTAGATTTTGAATTCTCCCTTGTCTGGCAATGTAATTTGTGGGTTTTCGTGAGGTTGTTTCGGTCTTTTGTGTTGGGTTGTCAGACGGGAGCAAGGTTCACCTCGGTTATCGGGGTGATAATCGGGGTGGGTCCTGACATAATTACGGGTCGGGGACCCTAAATTGATTTGTGATGTTTTATGGAAATTCTGGGCAGGGGCCTTTGAGATGTTTTGAAATGGCTTTATAAAAATGTTTTCCATATACCATCTTGATGCAAGGATCTATGGATGGTCTCCTCCAGGTGTTTAGGGCACTGAGGAAGTCATGGTGCATTGCCTACGAGGGGTCATTATACGGAGCGACCGGGCCGTATAGTGACTCAGAAGCAGGATTGCTATGATTAGACGTCTGGGACGTCAGACATCTGGGTCGTCAGACATCTTGGATGTTAGAGATATGGACCCGGAGAGACCCCGGGCAGCACACATTGCTATTACCGTGAGATATGACATCTAGGACGGTAGGCAGCTGGGATGTCGAGGATGGTTATGTGGTAAATATGGATTATCTGATTTATGAAATGGTATTTCTGTGTTTATGGATTTGTGTTTATGGATATGGGCAGTGGCCCACTTAGTTCTAGATTTACAGATTTTGATATTCTATGGTTTTGGGTTGAATTCCCACATATGTTTGGATTTACAGTTTTTGGGCTAAAGCCTAATGGTTTATTTAAGTAAACGGTTTGATTACTGGTTTTCGATTGCATGCATACTTTTTAGTGAAGGGCATAAATGTCTTTTTAATAAATGTATTTTATGAACTTATTGACTTTCATCCATTCACAGTCTTTAATAGTTTTAATGCCCTTCAGGTTGATCACGGATGCGGGTTGTAGCAGAGACCGAGACATCGCACTCCTCCACCGATCCTAGCGCTCTCTGGGAGCCCTGTATGGGCTGAGGTATGAATTATCTCTTGCCTGACACTTCGTGTTAGACGGGAGCATGGCACATCCCCCGATAATCCGGGGGGGGGGGGGGGGGGGGGGGGGGTTTGGGATGGGTCGTGTCATGTGTCCCAGTTAAGATGGTGCATGAAATACGAAAGAGAATCTGAGTAATCACTCTAACCCTATAAAGTGATGTGCGATCCTAGGAATGTCATGAATTTAGATTACAAAGTTGTTTCGTAACCTCAACTTTTTGATGCCAAATGAATTACAAGATGATAAGGGTGGTCAACCAAACAATTCCATCATTAATTTATGGAAATAAGGTGATCAATCTCATAAACATAAAGGATTAGCCATTCAAGTAGTAATCTGATTTTATCCAACAATCATAGTAAAGGAAATCAAGGGCCAAAATCAAGTTAAACAATCAAAATGGTTAGGGCTTCAAGGAACCATAATTCTAAGAAAAAACTATTCAGACATATTATTGAAAAAAAAAGTATAATTGAATTCATTGTGTAAAAAAAATAAGGAAAAATAAATAAGAACACTGAATGGGATGATGGCTGAAAAAGATGTCTCAACATCCTCCAATCCTCTTTTGCATTCCAGCCCCCATGAAGAACTAGAAACTTTGCTCTCCTTCCTCTTTCAATGCCCAAAAACTATTCTAAGAGAAAAATAAAATGATGTTGCAGCTAGGGTTTTTCTACCCTTGAAATCAGAATCTAAAACTCCTTTAAATGTGAGTACAATCCCTAGAAGTTATGAGAAAAGAAGGAAACTAATTCTAAATTAAAAAGAGTCCTGATAAGGTTTTAAATAGGAGTGTACAATCCCTAGACATGCTTTACAAAACTAGAGGGAACGCCACACCATCAAGTATTATGTAAGATGTGTAAATGCAATATCTCAAGTAATCATGCTTAAAAAACAACTTTACAAAAGTGCTCCAGAAATATTTCTCCTTGACTCTAATCCTCACTTGGAAACTCTCAAACTACACCTGAATCTTAGGGTTACACTCTTATCAAGCATATGTGATGGAAGTTATGTAAAGGGATTCAAGTTTGATCACATATGATTTGCAATGAAAAATGCACTTTCTGGAATTAAGATCTCAAGAAAGGAATTGAACTTTAAGAGCATAGAAACATACCTCATTTCCAAGCATGAATGTCCATAAGGTCAGTTAGGTTTTTCAATTCAAGTTATAATGGGGCAAAGTTTAGGGGTATAGAAAGGAAGGGTCGGATTCAAAAACTTGTGTTGTGCCAAGGCATGAGATGCCACGATTCGAACTCGTAGTTTCTGACTTGAATCGTTGCTTAAGGCCCATGGCATTGGTTTCTTGAGTGCTCATCTTGTGTTTCTCTTGAGTTCATTAGCCCACTTGGATCATTTCACTTTTTCTATCACTTTTTTTTTTCTTTCTTTTCTGACTTTTTTCTTCTTCTTTTTTCAATGAATTGAACCAAGATCATGCAATGATTTTTACATGCCTTGTATAGCTTTTCGCTCAACTTTAACTTTCACACACTTATATTTGCTGTAAATACTCTTGAGTTAGGCAACAACATCTTTAATCCTCATTCTCACCATGAATATCATTTAATACATCCTTAGCACAACCTAGGTTATAAGGCATGGGCTAATTGAATGGTTGAGTGTTTTGGGCAGTTTATACTTATGGTGATGAAAGCAAAGGCTGAGTGTTTGGCTTCAAAATGGCTTAGGGAGCACACAAAATGGTAGAACAAAATATTTAGTGGATCAATCACACATAGCCTACATCATTTCTTATGGAAAACATGACAGGACCCGTCCCAAATCCCTCAGGATTAGCATGGGACGTACTTGCTCCTGTCTGACACGAAGTGTCAGACCAGGGATACTTCTGTCTTTTACCCAGTCGGGGCAGTCATAGTGCGTCAGGATCCGAAGGTGGAATGCGATGTCTCCTCTCTGCTATAGCCACATCCGGTATCAACCTGAAGGGCATTCAAAACAGAAAAGCTGTGAGTGGAAAAAACAAATATTTTATAAAAACATTTCACAAAAGACCTTTATGCCCTTCATTAAAAACATATGCATGCATTCGAAAACCAATTCTAAGGTCCATGGCCGGTTCCCACAAACCGTCATGAACCATCAAACCATTTGGGTCTTGGCCCAAAATCTATCAATCAAACCATGGGACTCCGCCCAAACCAAAAACACATGGGAACACGTCCCAAAACCAACTCGTAAGGGTCTCAGCCCAAAACTAATACGCTTGGGTCTCATTCCAACGCCATCTCAGTGAAAACTCATCCACATATACATATATACATATATAACCCATCCTATGAACTTTCGGAGAAGATGCCATCTCGGGGCACACAACCCCTAGAGAACACATCCCCGATATAGTCACGATGTCATCATATCAATCTAGTGTGCACACTACTCGGGGTCTCACTCCGAGTCTTCTCTCATGAATCTCCATCTGAGAGGCTCAACCTCTAGATCTAGTCCGAGCTCTCTCTGGATCTAGTCCACATATCGCTCCGGAATCTGGTCTGGGACCACAACATCATAAGTAACCTCCACTCCTGAAACGGGATCCCTATGGGGATACCCACTCTGGTCTGTGGATCGTGACTCTCCAGGTCGAAGCTGGAGGAGACCAATTGTAACACCCCGGAAACTCGAGGATTCCCCTATTGTAATTTATTGTGTGATTTGACGATTTTACCCTTGTGATTGGTATGGTCAAATGTTGACTTTTTGATTGATGAACTAAATGGACTTTGACCTATGACCGTGACGTAGTTCGGGTTGTCACGAGTTCATAGACAGGTGGCACGTCCAATTCGGACGATCAGGGTAAAATTTATGACTATCGGAAGTTCAGGGGCATTACCGTAATTTGGACTCTCGGGGGAAAATGTTGACTTTTCTTTTGACAACTAATTTTCAGTTGACTCAAGGACCGTTGGGTAGGCCTCGACGTCCTGAGTCCGTAGACAGGCGGCACGCCGAAATCGGACTTCGTACGAGGAAGTTATGGTCAGAAACGTGAATTCGGGAAGTTCGGGTCTCGGTTTTCGTGTCGAATATTATATTCAGAAATTCTGATTGAAGGACACTTGGGGAGTGACAAGTGTCACTCACCCATTGGCTAGATTGGATCAGATCCACTATTGGATTAATTAACATTTGAATCAGCTTTAAATTTCAGCCTTTGGATTGAAAACCCCAGATCTGATCTCAGCCCTTGATCTCATTTTGAGATTCAATCTGGGCCGTTCAATTCTTTGAGCAGCTTTCCCTCCATTTCTATATAATTCTCACCCGAACCCACACACACTGCCCATTTCATCCATCACACCCGCACTACTCCCTGTCCCTGTGTCTGTGTGTTGCTGGACTCACGGGGAAGGACTGAGGCACGGCGGTGGACGGCGGCAGACGGCGGCAAGGTGAGCTGTTTTTCAAAACCCGAAACCGTTTTAAAAACTCAGGATTTGGAAGCTTGTTTCCAGCATGTGTTGTCGAGTTCTAGTGTCCCTAATCGACTCTCTGGATTAGTAGGAAACTTTGGGACGTGTTTGTGTGACCGGAGGTGACCTGAACGGAGTTTGAACGGCGACGGGAACCGGCTCTGTTCTTCGAGGTAGGCCTTCGAACCTGTCCGTGTTTGTCAATTTTGATTAGCTAGAACCCTTTCTGGGATTAAGACGAGTAGTTAGGAACAAACCTGAACGAAAATGATTGAGAAATGGTGAAATGGTGACCTGGTCTTGATCGCGGGTCTGATCGACCCGAGTTGCAGAAATACGGGTCAACCCGTCTGAGGACAGAGGTGATGACGTGGCACCCTGTCAGCCTGTCAGATGACGTGGACCAACCGTGAGCCGACACGTGTCACATGTCAGTGCACAGTCAGCACTGACATGTCAGTGACGTGGCCCAATCAGGGACTGCCACGTGTCACTGACATGTCAGTGACGTGGACCAGTGCCGTGCTGACACGTGGCACATGTCAGATCTGACACGTGGCCTGACAGATCAGTGGGGTGGACCAATCAGATTGTTGACACGTGGCACCTGTCAGAGTCTGACATGTCAGACCTGACAGCTGTCAGATGACGTCAGCATGACGTCATGCTGACGTCAGCAGTGACGTCAGCGATGACGTCAGCAAGAACTGTTCCTGCGTTGACCGACGCGTTGACCGGCGCGTGGGGGCGCGTGTGAACAGTGTTTCTGGTGGGACCACCACCATTCTTTAGGTTTCGACGATCCGGATCCAATGGCGGTGGGTTTCGGGTCGATCGGAGATCTTTAAGTTGGTCAAAATAAGGTTTATTGCCTTGGAAAGCGCGTTCGGGCGGCTTTCCCGGGTCGGTTTCGACCTAGGGCTTTCATGGTTGAATGTTAGGGGTTTGTATTGATCTTTACGGTACTTGGACTTGACAGGGATTGTACATTTGTACCAGGACGAGGGTATACGTTCGGTTCTCTAGCAGGATTGTACTGTGAGTGGGCCATTTTCTTAAACCCTTGTGTGCATAAATTTTTTCTGGTTTTATTATACTTATTCACATGCTAAAACAATGATGGTTTTTGATGATATGGAAAATATGGTTATGGCACGTTTCACGGTACTTGGGCTTGAGGGACCCGTCCGATGAAACTGAATGATTGGTTCGGATTCTATCTATGTATATATATGTTTGCATGTGGATATCAATAAAATGTATTTGTTACTGCACTGTATAGATCCTTCCATATTGTATTGTCTCCTCCGGATGAGGTACCCCGGAGAGGTCACGGACGTCTAGAACGTCCAGCGTCTATGACGCTAAGCATCGGGGATGCTGTACCCCGAACGGGGTTCGGGGATTGAACTCGGAAATTGAGACCCGAGTGGCACGCGTAGCCTTGTGATTGTGACCTTATTGGACGTCAGGGACGTCAGACATCAGGGATGTCAGGTTTGGAGTGTATAGTGCAGCAACTAAAATTATACTTATGGTTCATATTATATGGTTTATGATTTTGAATTAGGATGCACGCATGTTTGGAAAATGGAGGGGTAAATTATATGTTTTACTTATCAAACGATTTCATAAACTTGAGTTTCGGTCCACTCACCCTTTAATGTTTTTGATAACCCCTCCAGGTCGGGAAACTGAGGTAGAGGAGGAACCAGAGGCTGAGGCATAGATCTACTTCTGCGTACCTGAACCCCTGCTGGGCGGTGTACCCGCAGGTTTACTTTAGAGTCGTGCTCGCAAATTTGTAATTTTGAATTATATCCCTTGTCTGACATTCGTTTAATTCGGATTTGATGTATGACTTTAATTTGGTTATTTATGCTTTTAAATGTTTGTAGGTTAAAATTGGTATGAATTATTGGGTGTCAGACGGGAGCAGGGCACGTCCCCTTGTGGTCCCTGTGGGATCGGGGCGGGTCCTGTCAGCTTGGTATCAGAGCACTAGGTTGTGGTCAGTACTAGGGTATTGGTCAGCATGCTAGACTAGCGATTAGTACTAGTTACTTTTCGACTTTTAAGAATATTGTTTTCTGATCTATGCCTCTTAACAGTTGGTTATGCCTCCTAGGAGAATTCCGCATACTCGAACGGACGAGGATCTAGAAAGAGAGATGGAATGCGCGAGCATCGAAAGGGCTCAACGTTTGGGAGCCACTCCTTTCTACGGGGGATCAAACCCCGAGGATGCTCACGACTGGATCACCAAGTGGGAGAGGATCTTCTCGGTGATGCACTGCCCTCCGGGCGAACGAGTGACTCTGGCGGCCTTCTTACTGGAGGGAGGAGCCTACCAGTGGTGGCACGGACTCGAAATGTCTGGGTGGTCTGTCCATACCACTACCTGGGAAGCTTTCCGTTCCAGGTTTTTGGACCAGTACTACCCGCGATCCTTTCGCGCTGGCGCGGGAGGCGGAATTCCTGCGGCTGGAGCAGGGTGACATGTCTGTTGCAGACTACGAGCAAACATTCGGGAAACTTTCCCGGTTCGCTGCCTCATTCGTAAGCACGGAGGAGGACAAATGCCAGCGGTTTGAGCTTGGACTCCGAGGGGAGATCCGGGCCAGTGTGACTGCTACCACTCATGCTTCTCTGAGGGGATATGGGTCGACGCAGCGGTGCGTGTCGAGGCCAGTCTGGCGGCACACCAATCACGACAACCTTCGGGGGAGGGGCGACGTCAGGATCGCCCACATCATGGGCCATCGGGCCGTAGGAACAACAGGGGAGGGAGCTACAGGGGAGCACCCTCATGCTTCAAGGGTCGTGGCTGGTCGGGTCGACGTGGAGGCTCTCAGGGCAGAGGATCTGGACACAACTCTGGGCAGCACTCATCTTGGAGCGGTGCATCTGGTGGGCATTCGGGCAGGCCAAGGCCAGTAACTTGTTTTGCTTGCGGAGAGGAAGGCCACTATGCCTGTGATTGTCCGCAGTTGTCCAAAAACAACGACGCTGGGGGGCTCGAGTGTGGTGCAGAGCACGGCTTCCCACACTAATGGAGGTCGCGGTCAAGGGAGGTGACCGTGGGTGTCTAAACGTGGCGCGCGCGGGCGCGGACGGAACGGAGGGCCGAGGGCCCAAGTGTTTGCAATGACCCAGCAGCAGGCGAGGACTGCTCCAGGCGTGGTCACAGGTGCACTACATATCTTTAATTTTCTTGTACGTGTATTAATGGATGCGGGGGGCTACACATTCTTTTATTTCGAAGAGTTGTGCTGGTTTGCTTGATTGTGTGATATCAGCCTTAGATTGCGAAATGGGTGTTGGCACCCCGATGGGTACCGTGTACCTTGTGAATCAGGTGATTCGGAGGTGCCCGGTAAGAATTGAGGATGTGGATTTACCAGCAGACTTAATTATTCTGGATATCCACGACTTCGATATAATCCTAGGGATGGATTGGCTGTCGGAGCACGGATCGCTCATCGACTGCTGTAGCAAGCAAGTGATTTTGCGGAGCCCGGGTTTGCCGGAAGTTATCTTTCAGGGGGAACGTGATGGTTCGCCTCCTGAAGTTGATTTCGTCACTTACTGCTACCAAACTTCTACGGAAGGGATGCCAGGGGTTATCTGGCGCATGTCGTGTCGAAACGGGTCGATATTCCGGTTATCGACGAAATACCCGGTGGTCTGTGAGTTTCGGATGTATTCCCGGAAGACTTACCTGGATTGCCACCATCGCGGGAGATTGAGTTTACTATTGAACTACTCCCAGGTACCCGACCTATATCCCAGGCACCATACCGGATGGCGTCCGGCCCGAGTTACGAGAACTCAAGACTCAATTGCAGGAGTTGGTAGATTTGGGATATGTTCCGACCGAGTACTTCACCGTGGGGAGCACCGGTGTTGTTCGTGAAGAAAAAGGAAGGAAGTCTCCGTTTATGTATTGATTATCGACAACTCAACAAGGTGACATTGAGGAACCAGTATCCTCTACCCAGGATCGATGACCTTTTCGACCAGTTGCGGGGAGCTCAGTGCTTCTCGAAAATTGATTTGCGGTCTGGGTATCACCAATTGAGGATTTCGGAGGAGGATATTCCAAAAACTGCTTTTCGAACCCGTTACGGGCACTACGAGTTCCTTGTTATGCCATTTGGCTTGACGAATGCTCCAGCAGCATTCATGGATCTGATGAACCGGGTCTTCCGACCCTACCTGGATAAGTTCGTGATTGTGTTCATCGATGATATTTTGGTATACTCGAGGAGTGCCCGTGCACATGAAGAACATCTACGGTTTGGTCTTGGAGAGACTGAGACAAGAACAATTGTATGCCAAGCTGAGCAAGTGTCAGTTTTGGCTAAGCAGTATTGGTTTTCTTGGGACACGTGATATCGACGGATGGGATTTGCGTGGATCCCCAGAAAATAGAAGCGGTGACCAACTGGGCTAAACCCGACAACAGTGACCGAGGGTGCGGAGTTTCGTCGGATTAGCAGGTTACTACCGGAGATTCGTGGAGGGTTTCTCCAAAATTGCTGCACCATTGACTCGTTTGACTCGGAAGGGAGTAAAGTTTATCTGGGACGAGCAGTGCGATCGGAGCTTTCAAGAGTTGAAGGATCGATTGACCACTGCACCTGTCCTTGCATTGCCGGACGACAGTGGAGAGTTTGTAGTTTTCAGTGATGCTTCACTGCAAGGGGTTGGGCTGCGTGTTGATGCAAACTGGCAAGGTTATCGCCTATGCATCCCGGCAGCTGAAGAATCATGAGTTGAACTACCCTACTCATGATTTGGAGTTGGCGGCGGTGGTTCATGGCTCTCAAGATCTGGAGACATTATCTGTTCGGCGCAACGTTTCGGATATACACCGACCACCAGAGTCTTAAATATTTTATTCACTCAGAAGGAGCTTAACATGAGACAACGGAGATGGTTGGAGCTGCTGAAGGACTATGACTGTACGATCGAGTACCATCCGGGTAAGGCAATGTGGTGGCGGATGCCACTCAGCAGGAAATTAGCGGGAACTATTGCACACCTAGGGATGGTGTATCTTCCCTTGTTAGTGGAACTCCGGAAGGCGGGAGTTATTTTGGGTACGGATGCGCATGGAGCTTTGTTGGCCAGCTTCCATGTGCGACCAGTACTGATTGATCGGATCATCGAAGCACAACTTCAGGATCCGATACTCTGTATTTACAGAATTGAGGTCGATGTGGATGGGAGACAGGATTTTTCCATCCGGGACGATGGAGCACTGGTGAAATTGGGCCGTTTGTGCGTACCTGCAGTGGCAGAGTTACGGGCCGAGATACTTGAGGAGGCCCACAGTTCGGCCTATGCTATGCATCCGGGAGGTACAAAGATGTACCGTACCCTCCGGGACCATTATTGGTGGCCAGGAATGAAGAAGGATATTGCTGAGTTCGTGAGCAAATGCTTAACATGTCAGCAGGTTAAGGCGGAACGGCAGAGACCGTATGGGGCTATGCAGCCACTTCCGATTCCTGAGTGGAAGTGGGACCACATCACCATGGACTTCGTCTTTAAGTTACCGAGGACTCAGAGTGGAGTGGACGGAGTATGGGTGATCGTGGATCGGTTCACCAAATCAGCCCATTTTCTGCCAGTTCAGGAAACCTATAAACCTAACCGACTGGCTCAGTTGTTTGTGAAGGAAATCATACGACTTCATGGTACGCCGGAATCGATTGTGTCCGATCGTGATCCGCGTTTCACTTCCAGGTTCTGGCGAAGTTTGCAAGCTACTTTGGGAACAACCTTACGTTTCAGTACTGCTTTCCATCCTCAGACCGATGGACAGTCTGAAGGAACCATTCAAACCCTGGAGGACATGATGAGGTCATGTGTACTACAGTTTCAAGACTCTTGGGATACTCATTTGCCATTGATGGAATTCGCTTACAACAACAGCTATCAGGCAAGCATCGGGATGGCACCTTATGAGGCACTGTATGGCCGACAGTGCAGGACACCTATCTGCTGGACGGAGGTAGGAGAGCGAACGGCTGTAGGGCCGGAGATGATGGACTTAACCATGGAAACTGTTCGCGTGATCAAGGAGAGATTGAAGGTGGCACAGGATCGCCAGAAGAGTTATGCCGACCGACGGATTCGAGACTTGGAGTTTGAAGTGGGAGATTTTGTCTTCCTGAAGTTGTCTCCGTGGAAAGGGATTATCCGTTTTGGCCGACGGGGGAAACTGAGTCCGCGTTTTATCGGACCTTATGAGATTGTGGAGAGAATTGGCAGAGTTGCTTACAGATTGGCACTACCCCCAGAACTATCAAGAGTTCACGATGTTTTCCACGTATCGATGTTGCGGATGTACGTACGTGATGCTTCTCATGTACTTAGGGAACAACCTGTTGAACTACGGGAGGATTTGAGCTTTGAAGAACAACCAGTACAGATCTTGGATCGGAAGGACAAGGTACTACGACGGAAGACGATCCCTCTCGTGAAAATTCTCTGGAGAAACCAGAACGTGGGAAGAAGCCACATGGGAGCCTGAGGCTCAGATGCGGAGAACAATTTCCTCATTTGTTTCTTTGAAATTCGGGATGAAATTTCTTAAGGGGGGAAGGTTGTAACACCCCGGAAACTCGAGGATTCCTCTATTGTAATTTATTGTGTGATTTGACGATTTTACCCCTTGTGATTGGTATGGTCAAATGTTGACTTTTTGATTGATGAACTAAATGGACTTTGACTCTATGACCATGACGTAGTTCGGGATGTCACGAGTTCATAGACAGGTGGCACGTCCAATTCGGACGATCAGGGTAAAAGTTATGACTATCGGAAGTTCAGGGGCATTACCGTAATTTGGACTCTTGGGGGAAAATGTTGACTTTTCTTTTGACAACTAATTTTCAGTTGACTCAAGGACCGTTGGGTAGGCCTCGACGTCCTGAGTCCGTAGACAGGCGGCACGCCGAAATCGGACTTCGTACGAGGAAGTTATGGTCAGAAACGTGAATTGCGGTCCTCGGTTTTCGTGTCGAATATTATATTCAGAAATTCTGATTGAAGGACACCTGGGGAGTGACAAGTGTCACTCACCCATTGGCTAGATTGGATCAGATCCACTATTGGATTAATTAACATTTGAATCAGCTTTAAATTTCAGCCTTTGGATTGAAAACCCCAGATCTGATCTCAGCCCTTGATCTCATTTTGAGATTCAATCTGGGCCGTTCAATTCTTTGAGCAGCTTTCCCTCCATTTCTATATAATTCTCACCCGAACCCACACACACTGCCCATTTCATCCATCACACCCGCACTACTCCCTGTCCCTGTGTCTGTGTGTTGCTGGGACTCACGGGGAAGGACTGAGGCACGGCGGTGGACGGCCGGCAGACGGCGGCAAGGTGAGCTGTTTTTCAAAACCCGAAACCGTTTTAAAAACTCAGGATTTGGAAGCTTGTTTCCAGCATGTGTTGTCGAGTTCTAGTGTCCCTAATCGACTCTCTGGATTAGTAGGAAACTTTGGGACGTGTTTGTGTGACCGGAGGGTGACCTGAACGGAGTTTGAACGGCGACGGGAACCGGCTCTGTTCTTCGAGGTAGGCCTTCGAACCTGTCCGTGTTTGTCAATTTTGATTAGCTAGAACCCTTTCTGGGATTAAGACGAGTAGTTAGGAACAAACCTGAATGAAAATGATTGAGAAATGGTGAAATGGTGACCGGGGTCTTGATCGCGGGTCTGATCGACCCGAGTTGCAGAAAATACGGGTCAACCCGTCTGAGGACAGAGGTGATGACGTGGCACCCTGTCAGCCTGTCAGACTGACGTGGACCAACCGTGAGCCGACACGTGTCACATGTCAGTGCACAGTCAGCACTGACATGTCAGTGACGTGGCCCAATCAGGGACTGCCACGTGTCACTGACATGTCAGTGACGTGGGACCAGTGCCGTGCTGACACGTGGCAACATGTCAGATCTGACACGTTGGCCTGACAGATCAGTGGGGTGGACCAATCAGATGTTGACACGTGGCACCTGTCAGAGTCTGACATGTCAGACCTGACAGCTGTCAGATGACGTCAGCATGACGTCATGCTGACGTCAGCAGTGACGTCAGCGATGACGTCAGCAGGAACTGTTCCTGCGTTGACCGACGCGTTTGACCGTGCGCGTGGGGGGCGCGTGTGAACAGTGTTTCTGGTGGGACCACCACCATTCTTTAGGTTTCGACGATCCGGATCCAATGGCGGTGGTTTCGGGTCGATCGGAGATCTTTAAGTTGGTCAAAATAAGGTTTATTGCCTTGGAAAGCGCGTTCTCGGGCGGCTTTCCCGGGGTCGGTTTTCGACCTAGGCTTTCATGGTTGAATGTTAGGGGTTTGTATTGATCTTTACGGTACTTGGACTTGACAGGGGATTGTACATTTGTACAGGACGAGGGTATACGTTCGGTTTCTAGCAGGATTGTACTGTGAGTGGGCCATTTTCTTAAACCCTTGTGTGCATAAATGTTTTCTGGTTTTATTATACTTATTCACATGCTAAAACAATGATGGTTTTGATGATATGGAAAATATGGTTATGGCACGTTTCACGGTACTTGGGCTTGAGACCCGTCCGATGAAACTGAATGATTGGTTCGGATTCTATCTATGTATATATATGTTTGCATGTGGATATCAATAAAATGTATTTGTTACTGCACTGTATAGATCCTTCCATATTGTATTGTCCTCCTCCGGATGAGGTACCCCCGGAGAGGTCACAGGGACGTCTAGAACGTCCAGCGTCTATGACGCTAAGCATCGGGGATGCTGTACCCGAACGGGGGTTCGGGGATTGAACTCGGAAATTGAGACCCGAGTGGCACGCGTAGCCTTGTGATTGTGACCTTATTGGACGTCAGGGACGTCAGACATCAGGGATGTCGGGTTTTGGAGTGTATAGTGCAGCAACTAAAATTATACTTATGGTTCATATTATATGGTTTATGATTTTGAATTAGGATGCACGCATGTTTGGAAAACGGAGGGGGTAAATTATATGTTTTACTTATCAAACGATTTCATAAACTTGAGTTTCGGTCCACTCACCCCTTTAATGTTTTTGATAACCCCTCCAGGTCGGGAAACTGAGGTAGAGGAGGAACCAGAGGCTGAGGCATAGATCTACTTCTGCGTACCTGAACCCCTGCTGGGCGGTGTACCCGCAGGTTTACTTTAGAGTCGTGCTCGCAAATTTGTAATTTTGAATTATATCCCTTGTCTGACATTCGTTTAATTCGGATTTGATGTATGACTTTAATTTGGTTATTTATGCTTTTAAATGTTTGGAGAGTTAAATTGGTATGAATTATTGGGTGTCAGACGGGAGCAGGGCACGTTCCCCTTGTGGTCCCTGTGGGATCGGGGCGGGTTCCTGTCACCAATCAATAATCTCGTAAGGCAGGTATATACATACTCGTATACAAAACCATAAAAAACGGGACTCACGCCCGATAACACGAATCAACTGGGCCTTCCGCTCCGAACGTAAGACTCAATAGGGCTTCTAGCCCCGATTTCACAATGAACTGGGCATCGAGCCCCGAACTCGAATCAACTAGGCATCAAGCCCGATATCTGAGGATCACTCACGATCCCGATCATAGCGATGCGTGCCACCATCAATCCAGGACCGCTCTCAATCCGGGCATGTCGCCGTGAACACATCACTGCCGCGACCATCTCGAGGCCATGGTGCACACGTCGCCGATCGATCCTCTAAACCGTCAGCACTCCGGAGTCGAGCCTCCATTCGCTGCTCGATAACGAGACGTGCATCATGACCTCTCCAGAAGGAACGTATCTCATTCCGGAGGGCGAGCGTCACGTCGTCCATCGCCGTGCACACATCACCCGTCGCGACCACGACTCAGACCTACGGGTCATCAAATAGGGTCTCATGCCTGAGTCAAACCAAATCTAAATGGGTCTCATGTTTGAATAATCAAGACCAAATGGGTCGTTTTACTTTTCCAAACCATTTCATGAAAACCGGAAGCGTAAGCGCGTATAAGCACGTATAAAACAAGAAAACCTCGAAGTACGTGCCCATACGTAAACACACGCCAAAATTCACTCAAGGCATCACCAAAAGTACAATAAACATATATAAAACATTTATGCATGAATCGATTTCAGAAATAAATTCCACTCACAGACCGTCCGCACTATTGCCTCGATATGCGCGCTGTATGCCTTCCCGGGTCAACCGTCGCCTTCGGGGTACCCAAACCTGTCCAAATCACTTTAGAGGGTTACTAACTAGTTCATTAACCCTCACTAAAGCCCTAATTTTCCGGGATTTTTAACTATTTTTAAACGCACACCGAAACCTTCGGACAGCCTGAACTATATCGAGACGATGTCCGATCGACTCGAATCCAGTCCCAAAATGTTCGTTACATCGAATAGATGATTTGAAATGTTGGAACGATCCTCAAATTCTCCCCCACATGCCACCTGAAGTGGCTGCGCGTGGAAGCCACGCGCTAGTGCTACAGTGTCACCGCTGTCCTCAGTTAGACCAGTCCGACTGGTCCAGTTAGGTTTTTCCTGCAACTTGGACCGGCGTGACCAGTCCAGGTCCATAACTGGTCCAATCTTCACCGTTTCTTCCTCTAATCGATCCTAATCTTCATTATTTAATCCTATGATCCTAACCTAATCGATTAGAACCCCTAAAACTTAGAAAATCCGAACAATCCAAGAAATCCCTCACGGTTCAAGTTTTCCAAAATCTCCCAGGGCTTCCTCGACGTCCAAAACCTCACAAAACCTTCCTAACAACGTACTAGCAACCTAATTAATTCAACCCAAACATCCAAATCGACCCATAACAAACAAAATCGAAAATGGAATCAAAATGGGTTAAACCGATCCCTGCACGGGTTTTTCACCTCCGCCGTGCACGGCAGTGCTGCCTGGGCCAGCCACCACGGCCAGCCCGTCCTCTTCATCTCTCTGTCCTCTCAGTTAAGCTCACATGTCAAGGGTTTGGGTTTTTGGGTTGAGAAATGGTGATCGGGTTATGGATGGCAAAAATGGAAAATGGATGCACGGGGGGGGGGGGGGGGGGGGGGGGGGGGGGGGGGGGGATGGATGTGCATGAGAGAAAAATGAGGGTGAATGGATGAATGACACCTGTCATTCATCCATTGGTTCTAAGAAAAATCTGGGGCCCCTTAAAGTCCAATTAAGTTCTCGTCTCGAAAAACGTGTAATAGTACATTCGAAGTTCCGTGAACCGTAACTTCGCCGTCAAACTTCCGAATTCGACGTGCCGCCTGTCTACAGATTCGTATCGTCGTGATCTACGTCACGGTACTCGGCCCTTGGTCATTGGACCTTCCGGATCAAAAGTCAACTATTAGCCCCTTTTCGCCAAAATTACCAAAATGCCCCTGATATTCCGATCGTCACAACTTCTTCCTCGAATGTCGGAATTGACCGTGCCACCTGTCTATGAACTCGTGACGTCCCGAACTACGTCACTGCCATTGGCCAAAGCCCATTTGACCGTCTGGACAAAAAGTCAACGTTTTGCCCATTCCAAGGGCAAAATCGTCATTTTGCCTTGAACGTCCGCTAATCCTCTACTAATCCCCGATTAGCCTAGCTAATTCGTCATTAATCCTTAATTAATCCTGCTAATTCGAGACGGGTCATTACAAAACACACTTCAAATCAAGAGTATCTATATGGGTTCTTTAAAATTTAATGCAAGTGTAATGAAATGAGATCAGTATTTAAGAACAAAATGAAAGTCTGTTTATGAGTAGAAACAATGCATATCACTCTAAAAGAATGGAAATAACGCTCAAAATCTCACAAGGTAGTCTCTACTAATTTTCCAGAGTTCACTCACATGCAGTTGTGTTGTACACTTCATCACTAGAAACATGGCATTGTGAAATGCAAGCTATGATACAAACTGGTTATAGCAAGGCACTCAGTAGAAAAAAGGTAGTTAACTTAGCAAGTACACTCTTATTAACAAGTTGAGCACCAATCCCCACCAAAAACTTAAATTACCAAAAAAAAAACTAAAACTGAAATTTCCAAAATCAGGTTGTGTATAACCCCCAAACCTACTTGTTTTGATGTTCTAATTGTTCAATCCACACCCTCAAACCTAAACTAAACATTATCCTCAATGTGATAAGAAATAGGTAATGAGAAGACGAAAGCAGATTTGAGGCATATATAAAGTGCATTAAGGTAGAAACAAGAGAATGAAAGAAAATACAAACAAAAGTTAGGTCGCCTTCTAGAAGCGCTTTATTTAACGTCTAGGCATAACGTGCATAACAGGTCAAGTGCTTGGTACGTGGTGGCAAAAGGTGATGCACAAGTGTGGGCTGCTCTACGAAAGCATCAAAGTAGGGTTTGAGACGAGGGCCATTCACCTTGAACTTGTTCATCCTAATTGGATGCTGAATATCGACTGCAACATAAGGTAAAAAATTTGTAACAATGAAAGGTCCAGACCATCTAGAACAAAGCTTACTTGGAAAGAGCTTGAGGCGTGAATTGAACAATAGGACTTTATGTCCAATCTAAAAGTTTTTCCTCAAGATGCAATTATCATGGTAAGCCTTGGTATTTTCTTTGTAGATCCAAGAGCTTTCATAGGCATCGTTCTGTATTTCTTCCAGTTCACTCGGTTGCAGCCTTTTATGGATTCCAGCGGCATCTAACTCCATATTAACCTTCTTGATAACCCAAAAAGCCTTGTGTTCTAACTCTACAGGGAGGTGACATCCTTTCCCAAAGACAAGTCTAAAATGAGACATGCCAATGGATGTTTTGTATGTTGTCCTATAAGCCCACAATGCATCATTGAGATGATTTGACTAATCTTTCCTAGATGGACCAACAGTTTTCCCTAGAATTTTTTCAACTTCCCGGTTTGAGACTTCAGCTTTCCCATTTGTTTGAGGATGATACGGTGTTGAAATTTGATGTGTAACACCATATTTCTCCATCAATACCTCAAATGATCGGTTGCAAAAATGTGAAATGTGATTTTGAATAAAACTAACAGCAACCTTAAAATCATTAGTCCTAGTGGGGATTGATTCCACTCACTTCGGCACATAATCCACAATAAGAAATATGTAAAGGAAGCCACAATAGTTAGGGAATGGACCCATGAAATCAATGCCCCAAACATCAAAGGTCTCAATAATAAGAATATGGTTTAGAGGCATTTGATTCCTAGGGCCTAAATTACCTTGCCTTTGGCATTAGTCGCAAGTGAGGACAAATGCATATGCATCTTTGAAAAGTGTAGGCCAATAGAATCCACATTGAAGTACCTTGAGGGCTATCTTCTTAGCATCAAAATGCCCTCTGCATGCCAAGTTGTGGCAGAAAGCAAGAACTGAACTCATTTCAGCTTCTGGAATGCATCTCTCAATGATGTGAGCTGTGCAATACTTCCATAGGTATGGCTCATCCCAAACATAGTACTTTTCTTGCTTAACAAGCTTGTCCTTCTGAAGTCTACTCAAATAAGTTTAAATCAGCGTACCAATGATCAATAACATTAAGATCAAAGAGTTTTTCATTTGGAAAGGTTTCAAAAAGGGGCAAGTGGTTTGTATCTTCATTGGATTCATGGTTTAATCTGCTCAAGTGGTCTGCCACCACATTTTCACTCCCCTTCTTGTCTCGGATTTTGAAGTCAAACTCTTGCAAAAAAAAAAACATCCATCATAGAAATCTGGGCTTAGCATCCTTCTTGGTGAGGATGTACTTCAAGGCTGCATGATCTATAAAAACAATTAATTTAGTTTGAATCAAATAAGATCGAAACTTCTCTAAAGCAAAAATAATAGCAAGTAGCTCATTTTCTATTGTGGAATAATTCAATTAGAGATCGTTCAGTGTTCTGCTAGCATAGTATATCACATGAGGTAGTTTGTCCAATCTCTGCCCCATAACAGCTCCAATTTCAAAGTATGAAGCATCACACATTAACTCGAATGGGAGGTCCCAATTTGGTGGCATAATGATGGGGATGTTGTGAGTTTTTCCTTGAGAGTGTCAAAGGAGCCATGACACTCCTTGCTAAATATGAAAGCAACATCTTTGGTAAGTAGGTTATACAATGGCCTTGTGATTTTTGAGAAGTCCTTGATGAATCTTTGGTAAAAACCAGCATGCCTCAAGAATGATATGACCTTTTTAACTGTTGTAGGGTAGGAAATCTATTCACAATGTCAGTCTTGGCCTTTCCCACCTCAATACCATGTCAAGAAATCACATGGCCTAGGAAAATGCCTTATTGTACCATGAAATGGCACTTCTCCCAATTCAAAACTAGGTTGCTTTCCCTGCATCTTTCCCACACTCTTTAGAGATTAGATAAACATAAGCTAAATGAATGGCTAAAAACAGAAAAAACATCCATGAAAACCTCAACGATGTCCTCCACCATATCTGAAAAGGTGCTCATCATGCAACGTTGGAAAATTGTTGGAACATTGCACAAGCCAAAAGGAATTCTCCTATAGGCAAAAGTGCCAAAAAGGCATGTGAAAGTGGCCTTCACTTGATCTTCAGGAGCTATTGCAATCTTGTTGTAACCTGAGTATACATCTAGAAAACAATAGTGAGAGTGCTCAATAAGTCATTCCAACATTTGATCAATAAAGGGTAAAGGAAAGTGATCTTTCTGTGTAGTTGAATTCAATTTCCTATAGTTTATACATACTCTCTACCATGTTTGAACTCTTTGGGGCACTAATTCATCATGCTCATTTTTCACAACTGTGATCCCACTTTTCTTTGGAACAACTTGGATAGGGCTCACCCATTTAGAATCTGAGATTGGGTATATGATTCCCACGTTCAAAAGCTTGAGCACCTCCTTCTTCACTAGCTCCTTCATTCGTGGGTTTAGCCTCCGTTTTACCTCCCTTGAGGGCTTTGCTTCCTCTTCAAGCAATACTTTGTGCATGCATTTAGAGGGGTTGATTCCCTTGATGTTTGCAGATGTCCACCAAATAGTGGTTTGGCGTTCCTTAAAAACCTACACCAACTCACTTTCTTCCAAAGCATTTAGGTTAGAAGCAATGATAACTGGAAGAGTGTGATTTGTACCTAAGTATGCATACTTTAAATGCTCATGCAATGGCTTCAATTCAAGTTTAGGAGCTTGAATGATGGATGATGATGATGACTTCTAGTCCATGAGGGGTAGGACTTCAAATGATGCCTGCCTAGTCCATGTATGAGCATGTACAACATTAAGGAACACGAGTTCCTCCATCACATTCTCATCGGGTGTCACATCATTGAGCATAGAACTTGTGATGACCTTTTCAAGATCATCTTTCATGCATGAATTATCTATAGTTTTCTCCAATAAGACATCCATTAAATTTAGAGGAAAATCAAGTATAGGTTCAGCAGGATATTGAATGGTATCGTGAATAGAAAATGTTCTTAGGTTATCCAAAACTTTAATTAAAACTTTGCCATTTTTAACATCAATTAAGCACTCATTAGTGGCATGGAGGGGTCTGCCAAAAATCAGTGGTGGTTCCTCGCTGCAATCTACCCTATCCATCTTTAAAATGTAAAATTATGCGGGAATACATGTATTACCTGTTTTCACAAGAACATCCTCAAGCACACCCATTAGATTAGTAACAGAGGTATTAGCTAATCTAACACACAAATACGTAGGCTTTAATTCCTCGATGTCGAGTGATTTATATCTATTTGAATGGCACTCACTGAAGCACTTGTATCGCATAAGCAATGATCAAATCTCTTTGATTGAATGACACAAGGGAGTAATGGAAGGCTGATGACATGATCCATCCCTAATCCCTTGGGATTTACGCGGGATGTTCTGCTCCTGTTTGACATCGCGTGTTAGACCAAGGATAAAACCTTAACCCGCTCGGGCTTATCTAGAGTGCGCTAAGATCTGTCGTGAACATATCACCGGCCGACAATCTCTATATCGCCGTGAAGATATCATCGATCAATCTCATATACCACACTCCTAAGTCAAGCCTCCCTCGGCTACTCGACAGCAGGTGCGTCGTGACCTCTCCGTACCTCAGAGGTGTGCATTATATCTAGGGTGTTTTACGGAGAAACATATTCACAACCGGACCCTCTTATAATCAGTACTCCCGAGTCTTTAAACTCAAAATCATAATCATCATTTTGAAAACAGTGGAAACATTTTCATAACTATTGTAACTCAAATCAAAACAGTTATTTCTCATATATCATCTCAACAGGGTCCACGCCCGGAATATAGTTTCAACTAATCCTTTTCCACAAAACCATCATTGAAACAGTGTCCATCAATACTTCATAAACCCAGGTTTCCTCGA
Organism: Prinsepia uniflora; assembly: GCA_032719365.1. NCBI lineage: Eukaryota > Viridiplantae > Streptophyta > Magnoliopsida > Rosales > Rosaceae > Prinsepia > Prinsepia uniflora. The sequence goes on along the minus strand of CM064865.1, from coordinate 45,588,606 downwards.
ATCCTCTCAAATCCACAACTGGGTCTCATGCTCGAAATATCTTTCAACAATCTCATAATTGGATCATAGCCGATATATTTCACGTTTGACTCTACTTTAAGTAAAACCATAAATCAACTCGGTCCTACGCCCAAAAGATATTTCTAAATTCAAAAACTATTTTATTATTCAAATCATTTTCCAAATCCTAATAGTCAAAGGGGATTTCCAACTAGGACTCAAGCCCGAACCTCGATTACACGCATCTCCATAAAATCCTTCAAAATTGTAAATCAAATCCTAGGTTTCAAACCTTTCCTTGAAATAGTCAAATCATATAGTCACATGCACGTAGTATACTTGGCCTAAGCCCAAATATCATATAAAACATAAATTTCAAACTACGTGCAATATCGTAGAAAATGTGATATAAAACATATTTAAATATTATGAACTCAAGGCATCTCAAATCATGTTTATAAGACATATAAAACAGTTATACATGCATCATATTTCATAACACAAAGTCCACTCACATACCGTCTATATTGTGTGCACTTAAACCTGTGTCGTAATCCACTCCGAGGCTAATATATATTCTCCGGGACATCCATACCTGTCCAAATCATACTCAAAGGTCATTATCAACCTATAAAATTCCATATCAAAGACCCTCACACATCCTAGAACAGTAAACGTGTCTCGAATACGCTTTCCAATGCTAAAAACCTCTAAATGACCAATCAAACAATCTTTGATTGACCTGAAACCACCACCATTGGATTCAGATCGTTGAAACCTTTCGAACAAGATCAGTTTGACCTCAAAATTTGTGCCCACGAGCCCCCATGCACTCGTCAAAGTTTGGTCAACCAAAAAGTCAACGGTCAACGCTGATGTCAGCAAAGTCAATGCTGACGTCATCAGTCAACGGTCAACGGGTCGGGTTAACGAGTTAGGTCAACGGGTGAACGAGTTGGGTCAACGTGTCAAGTCAACGTTCGCTGGAGAAGACGACTGGCGCCGCCGTGTGCTGCCGTCTGGTTCAGCCGTTAGTGACTAGATTTCCTCCATTTTTGTCCCATTTTTCAAACCTTCATAACTCTCTCATTTCTCAACCAAATCCTATGTTCTATATATGGAAATCATGCTACTCAAGCAAAGGAATCCAAATCTGAACCCAGAATTGAGAGAAATACCAAGTTTAGAAGATATGGCCTCCCAAAGTTTTGGCCAAACTTTGAATCGATGTTCCAACCACTCCCATTATCCAAAACCTTCCATTCTTGCACTTATAAGCCCGTATGAGCTCCAAGAGCATAACCATGGGCTTATAATTATGTAAAAACATCCAAAATTGAAAGCCCAAATTTGAAAACCCATGGCCTTACCTTTTTCCGTGTTTTCCAGCCGCCACCGCCTTCCCTACCATCTTTCAGCCTCTCCATCTCACTCCCTCACTCAGTGGGTCCAAAGAATGAAGATGGAAATGGTTTTGGGTGATGGATACGGTTTTTGGGTGAAGGAAGAAGATGAAGATGAACGAAATGAAGATGATGATGGTGCATGTATGTGTATGGGTGTGCATCAATGGATGAGTGACTATTTGTCCACAAAAGATATTTTGGGTCCCACTAAAGACAAACAACTTAAAAATCGTGCAATCTTGAACAGTTCCTGGAACCATTTTTAACCCATAACTTTCTCGTACGATGTCTTATTTTGACCTGCCGCCTTTTTACAGACTTGTATCATCTCAATCTATGTAACAGTCCTCGATCCATGTTCATTTGACCTCCCGGGTCAAAAGTCAACTTTTTGTCCTTTCTAAAGGAAAAATCATCATTTTATCCAAATCGTCCGATAATCCTTCACTAATCTCGATTAGTCATTAATTAGTTCTCGATAGTCTGTTATTAATCTTAATTAATCTCATAGATTTGGGACGTGTCCTTACAACTGAGATCATTAGCTTTGAGGGGAAGACTGAGTAGGGTAGTAGAACATGCCTTTGGGATGTCAATGATATCATTTGAGTGGAAACCATGTTTCCCTGCCCTCAAGTCCTTGATAAGCTTGGCAAAAACTAGCATGTGCTCAACTAGCTTGTGAAATGGCAACGTAATTTGAAGATTTTGCAACATACCTATGATTTGCGCTTCAAACTCCTCCTTCTTCTTATTCTTACATTAGAACCTGCGAGAGAAAGGTAAGGCCATATTAGTATCTAAATCAGAATTCACATCTATGTTCTTAGTATTAGAATTAGATTGTTGAGTTGCAGATTTGAGTTTGAAGGGCTCTTTGAGTTCTGAATCCATGCTCTTGTCCTTAGGAAGGAGGTGAGATATGATGTTGGATAGTAGCTTACGCAGGACTTTAGTCTCCATGTTTGGCATGATGGGGGCATCTGGATTAGGCACGACCTCTTGGAATTTGGCAAGTGGTAAAGGCATGTCCTCCTCATTATCATCTTCTATCATAATGAATTCCTCATTGGTAGCTTGCTTCGGTCCAGAAACTTGTCTTCCACTTCATAAAGTGAGGGCATTGGTAGTTGGATGCTGGAATCCCTTCGGATTTAGCATTACTTGGCTTGGGAGCTTTCCTTTTTCCCTTTATCTCAACTGATTTGCATGTTGTCCCAATTGTGTCTCAAAGTTTGCAAGAGCTCTATCATTCTTCACCGTGTAGTTTTTAGTCTTTGCCATAAAAGAATTAGTGTTCTTGCCTAGATTTGTTGTGGTTTGTATCATGTCTTCTAGTTTCTTATTGCCCATAGTGGAATTAGATTGGGATTGTTGAAGCTGATTAGAGCTCATGCTTTGATTCTGAAACCCAGGAGGTGGATTTGGGTTCTCAATATTTGCATTGTTGTTCCATTTGAAGTTAGGATGATTCCTCTACCCTGGATTGTATATGTTAGAATAAGGATCATTCATAGGTCATGATGCATCATTGAATCTTCCAATCATGTTTGCTTCCTCTACCATTGGACATTCTTGGGAACCATGTCCTTGAACTGAGCATACATCACAAATGAGAACCTTAGATTTTTCATTGCACAACTTCTTAACCATGGATGTGAGTTAAGCAATGGCATCATCCTTATCTTCCACAATGTGAGCACTATGGACTCGCCTAGATGAACGGTTTCTGAAGTTGAATTGCTTGGAACTTTGAGCAATCTCTTCTAGGGCAACCCTAGCATTCTCTGCTATTTTCTTCATTAGCCCACTAGATTGTGAATCAACCATCAACCCATCCGTTGCAAGTAACACCTCATAGAAATGGAACATCAAATTCCAGCCGTCTATGCTGTGGTTAGGAAAAGATTGAAATAAGGTCAAGTAATGCTCCCAATAATCATGGAATGGCTCACCATCCTCCTGAGTTATTTTCATCATCTCACGACGAATCTTGTTAGTTCCATGGGCAGGATAATATTGATTTAAGAAATGAGATTAAAAATCAGTCCATGAATCAATTGATGCAGGTGCTAGAGCATGGAACCAAGCTTTGGCCTCATCCTAAAGACCAAAGTAAAACAACCTCAATCTGACCTCATTATCATTCATGTCGTGTATCTTGATTGTGGAGCAGACCTCTACAAATTCTTTTATGTGGAGATGAGGATATTTACATGGCACTCCATGGAACTTAGGAAAGAGATGAATGGTACCAAACTTTAACTCAAAGTTGTCAACGGTTGAAGCTGGAAATCTGATGGGGTATTGATCTTCTAGAACATGCGAAGTAGCATACTGTCTGAGTGCTTTCGGGTAGGGAGATTGACAAGGTTATTGTTTGCTGCCATTTTTGGTGATGGTTGTAACGGTCCGGATCCCGAGAAAAAGTTAAAATGAGGCAAAATCGTCAAAAACGGAGAAGACTGTTGCCATTTTTTGTGATGCCATTTTTTTGAGAATTCCGAGAAGACCGTTGCAAAGGTCTCGACCTCTTGAATACATAAATAAGCGTCACGCCAAAAACGAAGCTTGGATGAGTAAGTTATGAAAGGACAAGGGTATTATGGTAATTTTATCATGAAGGGCAATTTGGTAATTTGACAAATTAACATGGGAAACATGTGTGTAAAAACTAGAGAATTCTGGAAGTGTTTCCCTTCCTATTTGCCACCGACTTAAGCCTCTTATAAATTTGTGTGTGTATGTGTTTAACAAAGAGTTCGGTGGGAGGTGGCCGAAGGAAGAAAATTAAAAGGAAATTAGCCACCACCGTGAGAGAAGGAGGCAAAGAGGAGACGAAAGAGAAAAAAGGAAGAAAGGAAGGAAAATAAGATAAAATCGGGAGGACTAAGGGTGGAGAAGGTATCTTGGCACTCATCCCGAGGAGACTTAGTGGCTGCTTTGACACTCGCTCCCAAGTCTTGGGATAAAGTTGACAATGATCGGGTACTTCAGCGAGTAAAGTGAAATGGTATGATCATCAAGTTAGTCCCCGCTCTATACTTTCGCTATTTTTGAAATGCGCTCGGTTTTGTTCAACTATGGTTCTCACGACAAGTAAAACGGCTTCTTCTTTATTCTTTTTTCTTCGCAATCGTCCAGATCTCGGCCAGCACGTCTTGACCTGCGTGGAGTAAATGGACTATCCGAGTCGGGGTGTGTCAGTCTGAGCACTTAAAACGTCTATCAACTCCCAGTTAAGATGATACAAGAAATACAAAATAGAATCTGCGTAATCACACTAATCCTAGAAAGTGATGTTCAATCCTAGAAATGTCATGAATTCATATTACAAAGTTGTTTCTTAGCCTCAACTTCTTGATGCTAAATGAATTACATGATTATAAGGGTGGTCAACCAAGAAATTCCATCATTAATTTATACAAATAAGGTGATCAATATCATAAATATAAAAGATTATCCATTCAAGTAGTAATCTGATTTTATCCAACAATCATAGTAAAGGAAATCAAGGGCCAAAATAAAATTAAACAATCAACATGGTTAAGGCTTCAAGCAGCCCTAATTCTAAGAAAAAACTACTCAGACATATTATTGATAAAAAGTATAATTGAATTCGTTGTGCAAACAAAATAAGGAAGAAGAAATAAGAACACTGAATGGGATGATGGCTGAAGAACCAAAAACTATGTTCTCCTTCCTCCTCCAATGCCCAAAAACTATTCTAAGAGAAAAATAAAATTAATGTTGCAGCTAAATGTTTTCTACACCTGAATCATAAGCTAAAACTCCATTAAACATAAGTGTACAATCCCTAGAAGTTAGGAGAAAAGATGGAAACTAATTCTGAATTAAAAAGATTCGTAATCAGGTTTTAAAAAGAGATAAATTCCTAAAAACGTTTTTCCTAATAGGGTTGAGACAAGGGTCCAAACAATCAGGGCCCTTGTCTTGTTCTTTAGCTAAAATCCTCTTGGGATGTGATGTAATGAAGGTTACAGATGTCTTGGACTTTCCGAGTGTAGTAAGGTGTACAATTGGCCTTCTTAAAACTTCCTTGGACGTCATTTTCCTCTTTGATGATCATAGGCTTTCCTCATGTGGAACATTCCCTTTTCGGCGTGCTCAGACCTTCCTTATATGGAAAGCATAATTTTGGTGTAAAAGACTTCATATTGAATGGCAAGATATATTCTTTCCTTCTCCTTTTTCTTTGAGTCTAAGAATGGTTCATTCTTGCTTCATTTTCTATACTCAAATGAACTCTTTCTACAATGGATGGCATTTGAAATGCACAAAAGACAAGTAAATGAGCATTAGATGACATCTAAAAGATGCATGAGTAATGACTCAACAGTTCATCTTTGAATAAAGGGCATTATTTCTAGTTTGAAATAACGGCAGAGATTAGAATAATTGTATATTTGCAATTAAGGCTACCTTTTTGTGTTGTTTTTTCCTTTTCATGGTAGTTCAATTTGAATTCTAACTATTTATTACATTTTTAGCGTTATATGTTTATCAAACGACTTGGACTGCTATAGGTTTCTCACTTAACCTCTATCTTTATGGCTACATTTGGTAGTCATATAATGACAGGACCCGTCCCGACTGGACTTTGATAACCGTGCCCGGTCCTGCTCCCGTCTGACAAGTCAACTGAAGTCTTGAAACTACCCTTCAGCACCTGTCAGACAAGGGATAACTGCACTAATTTCTGCTCATGCCTCCGCCTCTCGATCAGCCCCGAACGTCGTGCCACGGCCTGGAGGGTCATCAAAACAGGAAAGGTATGAGTGGAGAAAAATAATATCATTTAAAAACACATTTATCAAAATACATCATTTACCCTCCAGTTTATCAAACCATGCATGCATAGAATCAACATATGAAAAACATCACCGGCTTTCTCGCCAAATCTCATGAAAACATCAAATCCCGGCTTTCAAGCCCAAATGCCATTTAAATCATTTTATAAAACCATTTATTAGTGTAAAGTGGTGTTTGAATATTCAAAAAAGATAAAAACCAAATCGTTTTGTTGTTTGATCCCTATATATGTACGACTTGGATTAAAACCAGGAACAGAGAGATTGAATGGGAAATTTAGAGAGGAAAAGAAAGGAAATTAAACGGTGAGTTATGCACTTCGAACCCAGTTGAACTTAAACCCAGAAAACAAGAAAACCTTTGAGGGACCTTAGGATCGAATTTGAATTGTTAGACATTTGTGAGTGAAATTGATGTTGAATTTAGCTTCCTGGGATTGAGACGAGTCGAACCCAATTAAATTTGAAGGGAATTCGAGTCGTTTTGCCTTAGAACAGAAAGGGGGAGAACTTGGGATTTTTGAGCTTGAGTCGAATGGATTGGAGACATGGAACAATGAAATTGAAATTGGAAATGTGTTTATTACAATCCCACGATACTTCCTGATGCATCAATTGAAGGAAAACAATGAGAAATCTTGGAGATTGGACGATGAACAGTGTTCGATGTTCTTCGAATGAGTGACCTTTTCACATAAATCCATAAAACATCTTAAAAAGAATTAAAGGTTTCGACGATCCAGATCCAATGGTGGTGGTTTCGGGTCGAGCAGAGATCGTTATATTGGTTAAATTGAGGTTTTTAGCTTAGGGAAGCATGTCTGGGACATGTTGACTTTTCTAGGAGTCTTGGGGGTTTATGTTTAGGACATGTATAGATGGTTAGTGACCTTTGAGTGTGATTTGAACAGGTCCAGATGACCCGGAGAGGTTGAATTAGCCCGGAGAGGCTTATGGGACGGTCTGTGAATGGACATTGTTTTCTAAATATGATGCATGCATAACTCTTTTATATGTTTTGAATACATGATTTGAAATGCCTTGAGTGCATATGATTGTGGTATTTGGTAGTTACGTATTTGCACGTATTTCGAGGTTTATAGTTTTATAATGGATTTATACTTGCTTGTGTTTTCAATAGTGGATTAATGGAATGATTTCAAATTTGGAAATATGGAATCGGGCTTGAGACCTTTTTGACTTATGAACTATCGAACTTGAAGTCCATTTAATTTAATGAGGTATCAACCTGGAGTCCCAGTTGGATTATACTATCGAGCATAAGGCCCAGTTGGTTATGGTATTGGGCATAAGTCCCATTTGTGGTTTATAAAATGTGATTTCGGGCTTGAGACCCTAATGAGGTTTGGATTTGGATTTAGATTTTGAATTGGGCTGAGTCTCTAATTGGATTTGGAAATTATACCTCGGCATAAGGCCCTATTGAAATGCTTAAATTGGATTTGAGGTATAATTGATTATACGATGGTTTTCCACTGGTTGGATTTCAGTTTTTAAACATACCATCCTATATGTGGATTTTTTCTCCAGGTGTCAGGGACACTGGAGTATTCACAGAGCATTGCCTGAGAGGGGCCGCTCTATTTGAAATACGGTAGAGAGGCTCGGGATAAGGATTGCTAGAGGTTAAAACCTCCGCCCCCCAATGATGGTCATTGACCTGGATGGACCTTGAGGAGACTCAGACATGAGAAAGAGGTGCACGCGTAGCCTTAGACCGTGACATTATTAGGCATCTGAGATGTCAAGCATCTAGGATATCAGGCATTTGGGATGCCAAGGATTGGTAAATAGTATTTCACTGGATTGGTTATTTGGTATTAAAGGATTTGGGTTTTGACCCACATACTTGGTTTTGGGCTAAGTTCCCACATACTTTGGTTTTACGATTTCGGGCTAAGGCCCTTATGATTTGAGGAAGGAAATGGCTTTGCTTGAGAAGCATTTTTTCACTGAGTTTGGGGTTTGGATTTGAAGGGTATAAATATCTTTTCTGAAATGTGTTTTATTAAACTATTTACTTTTGTCCACTCGCAATTTTAATGGTTTTATAACCTTCAGGTTGATCGTGGATGCTTTATGTAGGAGAGACAGACACATCACACTCCTCCACTGATCCTGGGGCGCTCTGGTAGCCCCGAGAAGACCAAGGTTTGGGTTATCCCTTGTCTTGCACATGGTGGGAGTCGGGAGCATGGTACATCCTGCGTTAATCCCGGGGGGATTGCGATGGGTTGTGTAAAAGTGGAATCATAGCGGGGTGTCGGCTTGGAATCAGAGCACGGTTTGCTCTTAGTGTGTCGCACATGTGCAAGATGTGATGTCTCTACGAGGAAACAACACGTCATCAACCTGAGACCTAGGGTAAAGAGTAGGTGAGTTACGAGGGTGGCGGAGTTCCTCCGACATAAGTAAGGGATTGATTATAAACTCGTACTAAGCTAACGAGCAGAGGATGTGACTCAGTCGTGGTGTGCTCGTGTTTGGTATTGACCAGACGATGAGGATTCTTCATTTTGTGTTGAGTCTTGGGAGTGTGACCCGAGTGACATTTGTAGAATCTCAGGTAGAGATGAGACGGATGGAAACCCAACCGCGTTCGAGTGGTTCTCAATGATGCAAAGACGTCATGGGAATTCGTGGATTTCGGGCGCTTCGACGAGAGTTATCATTAACTCTGAGCCTAAGGTGACAGACACGTGAGTTACAGTGGTTGTGGAGCAGGATAATGAGGGTCCCGGGTGGCTCAGCAAAATGGAGTTGGCTTGAGTTAGTTAGAGGTACGTGATACCTTGTTTGGTGACAGGTTCTCTAGTGGTTGTGAGACTTGAGGCACGAGGGTGTGATCCAGAGTTGAACCTATAAGTGTCAGAACGTGAGAATCCGGTAGTCCATTACTACTTTTTGGATGTGCATAAACGGTATAAAACAGTCAGGCAAGGTTTGACTATTGGGTTGGATCGTTTTCTAGGACACAAGGATTGATGTCTGAATAAGTAACGACTTGGGGACTGAAAAGGTTACGACATAGTGGAGGACTCGAGAGTCCAATGGTAGGATGTGATGCTCAGTTGACTATCATTACTAGTAAGAGACTAGTATTCTTTTCGAAGAAACTTCGGAAGTTGGTTTCGATCAGATTAATTGCACGTCATCTTCTGCTAATAAATATACTTCCTTCTCCAGTGAACTTCTAATCAATCTTGTAAGTATAAGTTGGCCAAGGTCGGGCCAAAGGGAGAATTATTTGGACTTGAGAAGATCACTACAGTAGTTATCAACATATATTATTGGTTGGTGAAAGAGACTTCTCGTTTTCTACTTTTTTGCGAGTGGCATGGTTGCAATTTCTCTTGGTGTAGGAATGTCAGGACATGCAGTGGGTTAAATTTGAATGAGTTGAGGAGCTGAGGATGCTTGGTGTTATATGAAGTGGGTGAGTGTATTAGGATTGGTGTTTACACTCACGTAGGATGAATTTTGATATCATCATCTTGAATTCTTTTAAAGTGGACATTATCATGGGTTAAGTAAAGGAATCTGCAACCCATGAAGTAATTTCACAAGACCCATCCCAACTAGACTTTGATAACCATGCCCGATCCTGCTCCTGTCTGACAAGTCAAATTAAGTCCCGAAACTACCCCTAGGAACCTGTCAGACAAGGAATAACTACATTGATTTCCGCTCATGCCTCCACCTCTCGATCAGCCCCGAACGTCGTACCACGGCCTGGAAGGTCATCAAAACAGAAAAGGTGTGAGTGGACAAAAATAATAGTCTTTGAAAATACATTTCAAATAGACCTTTTTCCCTCCAGTTTATCAAACCATGCATGCATAGGGTAAAACATATGAATAACAATCACTGACTTTCCATCCAAATCACATAAAAAGTATCAAATCCCGGCTCTCAAGCCAAACATATGAAAACACTAACCTGGCCACAAAGACCAAAACTCGTACTCAATACTAGTACGCAAAGAATGACCATCAACATCAAACAGCACTACTCATAAGTGTACAATCAATCAATCAATCAATCAATTCGCACTACTCACAAGTGCACAAACAATCACACAGTCACATCCGCACTACGCGTAGGCCACCTCGGGAACTGTACTCAGGCACCATCCGAGTCATGTCTGGGAACTACACACACACACACACCATCTAGACGTATCACATACTCGGGGACTACACTCACACAACATTCGAGTCACGTCTAGGAACTGCACTCGCATAATCTAGACATGTACCAATATCGACAAGCACAAACACAATTCATACCACAAACACATATCAATCATATCCTTGACTTCAAACCAAGTCAAAATCATTCCCGATAGGGTCTCAAGCCCAAATACCATTTACACATAAATCGGTAAAATCTCATTTGAAAACATTAAAATAATCCAAAAATCATCCTTAACTCACCAACTACGTCAAAATATCCTTTTGAAACCTTTTTGACTCTGGGCCTAGCTCAATGAATATCATATTAATTTCCCATAATTTTTCGGGAATTAATTAGGAATTAAAAACATAACATAATCCTTCGGACCCTCGAAATAATATTGAAAAGGTGTCTAATTGACTCGAAACCAACGTTAAAATGTTTGTTACATTGCATAGAACAAAAGTCGTGTTGACATCACCTTGGGAATCGTGCCCACGCACCCTCATGCGCCGCCATGAGTGGCTGAGCGTGAAGCCCACGTGTCGTGTACAATACCTGCTACAATGTCGTCTCTTCTACCCGTTTCCCCTGCAAACGGGTCTACAACCCGCGAGCCAACCAGTCTGAATCTCCCTCAATTCTGCGTTGATTTCTACAATTGAACAGTCCATTAGCATCGTTATGGATCCAATTAAGGTTTTCTAATCTCAATTACTTGAGAACTTACCTCCATTCCTCAATTCGATATCAATTTCTCGATGAACAATCGAGTTCTGTTCATCCATCGTAGTCCACCAATTCAACCTGTTCCCTTTCAATTGATCCAGCCAACAACTTCGTAGGACTCTTCTAAGTATATTTCCAACCTCAATTTCATCCTTCAATCCCTCCAATTGCTCGACTCAAGTTCGAAAATCCAAAGTCCTCATCCTCTCTGTTCTAGCCCAAAACTACCTCAATTCCCTACACGTTTAATTGGGATCGACTCGGTTTAAGCTCAATAACCTTAATTCAAGGTCAATTTCACTCATGGATGTCCACAAATTCAAATTCGAACTTAAGTTTCTTTGAGGGTTTTCGGGTTTTTGAGTTTGGGTCCAGCTGGGTTCGAAGTTCAGCACTCACCATTCAATTCCCTTTCTTTTCCTCTCTGGATATCCCATTCAATCTCTCTATCCCTGGTGTTATTTCAATTCGTTCATATATGGTGATCATCCCTCAAACAACAAACAATTGTGTTGTTATCTTTGTTAATATTCAAACGAAAATTTGCCACTAATTCATCCATTATGGTGACAAATGTCACCAGGTGACAATTCCATATCCAAATCAACGAGGGCAGGTGTCAATCCCTCTGATGAGTCATCAAATAAGCAAAAAGACCAATTTTCCCTTCCTTGCATAATTACCAAAATGCCCCTAGCCTTCGCAGACCCGCAACTTTCACATCCGATCTCCGATTGACGCATGCCGCATGTCTACGGATTCAACATCCCGAGACCTACTCAATAGTCTCTTCGGAAAGTCCAAACAAGGTCCCGAATGAAAATTCAAATTTTGGCCCTCCATAACCAAGGGCAAAATCGTCATTTCCTTCTAAATTTTTCCAATTTTTCCTTTTTTTGAATTTCCGGGTCGTCACATAAGTGGTGACATGTTCTATACCTTACGAACTTGGATCGCGGTAATCAAGGAGATCGAGGTGTTGTGGGTGAGTTGTTGGTCGAGTTAGTTAGAGCTCAAGTAGTTGAGGGCAAAGAGAGAGTTGGGATTGACGGTGGCTAATTAGTACGATAGGGTTTGGTTTGGAGTTATAGTCAAAACACTTATCCATTTCGACTATTGGGTAGAGGTTATTTTTTTGAAAATGAGGTAGTACTTGGAGTATCAATCAGGAAAAGATGAATAGCCAATGCCTCGGGTAGGATGTTGGTAGGTAACCGACATGTTCAGGATTGGTACAACCCCCAACACGTGATTGGGATTGGACACTCTTCAGGTGTTGGTCAGGTGACCAGGAGACCTAAGATGGACGCTGAGTTAGAGTGTATGATCTGTCTAGAACATGATTGGATAGACAGGCTCCAGAATTGAACCATGATTGGCTGGGAGTCATGTAGTGGACGTTCTAGATACGAGGGTGTTGCGATTGCGTGGGGTATGCACCAGTGGTATTTTGGTGGCTATGATGGTAATCGGATAGGTTCCGATATTGTCAAATTTTTTGAGAATGTGGACTGGACATTGAATACTGTGCACCAAACTAGAGTGATTCGATGGCCAGTGGAACTCTAGAGTGAATGGTGTTATCACTGCTGGAGCAAATATTCGATGGGTTCCACGTTGTACAACCTGAGTTTATCCACAGGTTGAGTGAGGTGTCGGTTTGTGTATCCGCAGGTTGGGTGAGTTGGTAGTTAGTGTGACCACAGGACGAGTGAGGTGACAGTTTGAGACTGCTCTTGAGTCAGGATTATAGCGTTGGACGTTGAGTAAGACGAGATTTGATACGAGGTACCCTAGTAGGACTCCGGAGTGCGTCACGGTTGGTATTAGTGACTCAAGTAGTGATATTGGAGCTGTGAGTACCGGCTACGTATGACGTTAAGGGAACTGTCGGGAATAAGTGAGAGTAGGATGTCAGCTTGATGTCAACTTGGATTGAGACCGAGAAGAATCGTCAGGCTGAAAAGATGAATGACATTGGATTGGTGATTGAGAAGGGTGGTCAGGCTGAAAAGACGAAGGATATTAGTCTGATTTATGGAATTGTCAGCATGGTGGCAGGCTTGTCAGTTTGTATTCAGGTACATCTGCGTGGGTGACCGATGGCAAGTGACCGGTGATGGATGAGAACTACAGAGGTGTTGAATGTACAACAGAGTGGGTGTGTATCGATGTCTCAATTCACGGTCAATGCTGTTTTGGGATGGCCATTGGATATTAGTGGGACATTTAAGTACAGACGAGTATTGTGGTAAGATGTTCGACGTGGTTGAGTACACACAAGTATCGTGGATATGGGTGTGACGTTGGGTACAAGAAAGTGCTATGGTTGGTTAGTGGACTTGTACGTGTACACTTGTAACGACCCGTCCTGGAATTCGGGAGTAGATTAGTAACTATCCATGATTAATGAGGGTTAATCGGTGGTTAGTTGGGTGGAATCGGACGAACGTGGGAAAATGACCGTTTTGCCCTAGTCGTGGGTGAAACGTTAACTTTTTATTCGGGCGGTCAAATGGACCTTTCCCGATGACCGTGACGTAGTTTGGGTCGTCACGAGTTCATAGACGGGTGGCACGTTTGATTCCGACGTTCGTGGTGGAAGTTACGACGTTCGGAAGTTCTGGGGCATTTCCGTAATTTGGACGAAATAAAGGAAAATGTTGACTTTTAGATCGGGGGGTCCGATGGCCGAGGGCCAAGGACTGTTAGGTTCGTCTCGAAACCCCGAGTACAACGGCAGGCGGCACGCTTGAAACGGATGTCGGGTGACCAAGTTATGGGTCACGGAAGGTGAGGGGCATTTTGGTAATTTTCCAAGTGAGGGCAAAATGGTAAATTGGCCACTGTTGTTGGGACAGCCGTGTGCGGCGTGGTTTCCCTTTCAGAAACAGAGCATGGGCTGAGGAAGTGTTCAATTTTTCTTCCCAATGAATTGTTTAAACGGTTAGTGTCATTGGGGAGATTTATTTAGTGACATTGAGGATTGTGTGTGTGCTGGGCGTGCACGGGTGGTGTGTGTGTGGGAAACAAGTGATGGTGTTAGGAATTGAAAATCAGAGCTTCAACTTGAGCGTGCATGGGTTGGGTTTGTTTATACCCTTGAGTGGAGGATCACAGAGCACTGAGGGAGATTTGTCTGTGCTGGTGAGTGACATTCAGACAGTGGGACTGGAGAATTGCGGGCACGGGCAACCATTTTCTTCTTCATTTCCGAGACAGAGTGGGGGACGATTCGCAGAGGAGCCTGAACGAGTTCCCACGGGTGTTGGGGGCTTGTTCGATTATCAGAGTGCGGAGAGTGTTGCACTGATTCATTTTGGAACCAGGAAGTGAGCTGGGAGTTGGGAGAACCAGCTTTGGGAAAAAACTCAAAAAATGGAGGGAAATTCCAAATTTAATCTGTGAGCTGAGTTGAGCCAAACGGAGGTAGATATTAGTCTTCTGAGTTCATTTCGAACTCGACCATACAGAGATTGAGGGGAAATGATCACCGTGTGGCCATGATCGGAGGCCCCTGGTTTCAGAGATTGTCGAGCTTGGAGTCGTGGTCATGGAGGTAAGTTCTCGTGAAATTGATTTCACAATCATCCTTAGAATGAGTCTCTGATGCTTCCTAACAAATCAATTGAAGGAAACAGTGACAGTGTGATGAACTGGGACGATGAACTCCGAGTTCGACTCGAGTTCAATTAGGTGGGTTTGAGGCCGTGTCGAGTGGATTAATTGATACATACCTTTAATTGAGTCCCTTGCGAGTCTACTTGATGGATCGATTGAGGTAATTAGGTTGTGCTTGACAGGAATTGGAACGGGTCCAGTCGCGGGTCGCATACCCGTTTGACAGTGAAATCGGGTGAGGAAGGTGAACTGTGCAGGGGTACTGTAGCAGGCGCGTGGGCTCATGCGCAGCCACTCACGGAGGCGCGTGAGGGCGCGTGGACCCGAATTTCAAGGTGAGTTCAAAATGACTTTTGTCCTACACATTGTAATGAACATTTTAACGTTGGTATCGAATTTATCGGACACCGTTTCGATGTTATTCCGAGGGTCCGAAGATTTATGTTACGTTTGTAATTAACGATTAATTTCCAGAAAATTATGGGAAATTAGTATGTTGCTATCTAAGCCCTTGGTGACACTAAAGTATGTTTTCGGACAGGATTTGGAATTTCTGGAAAATATCGGAAATTGCGTGAGATGCGAAACCGAGCCTTAAGAATGGTGTGTGAGTGGACTTGCTTTTAAAATTTAATGCATGCATAAAATATTTCTATGATTTTATGATTATGATTATAAGTTGTGATTGATTTTGATTTCCGTATTTATACGTATTCGATTCTCGTATTTATACGTATTTTTACTATACATGTGAAATTACGCGTATTTTGAGACTATGATCCCTCGTGGGCTTAATGATGGTTTAATGAAAGAAGTTATACGAAATGGGTGTAAAATGATTTAAAAAGGTTGTTTATGATTTGCGAGTGTGACTTACGATTTTGACACGTTTTTCGAGAAAGTTCCGGATTTGCACGTTTACGAGATTTTGAGTTATGGTGAATTGATCACTGTTGATGTTTGAATTGCGGAATTTAAATGAGACGTGTGATCTTGAGGATTTTTAAATGAGGGTTTTGAGTATGTTTTGCTTGGATCGTGATTTTGGTAATTATGATTGTGGTTCGGATGTTTTGATAATGAGATTTGAGAAATGAAGTGATTTCAAGGAATTAAAATGGATTTTGGAAAATACAATTTCGGGCTTGATGCTCGGGGCATAAAAGTAATTTTAACGAACGAGATTACGGTTTTCGGAAATTTTAAGTGGATTCTTGGTTTGGGTTCGGGATGATGCTTCCGGATGCCGGCTTACGGAATCATTATTGCGAATTCGAATTCGGGAATGAAAAAGGATTTAATAAAGTGATTTGGTCTGGTTTTGCATGCCCCGTGTTTCGTGATAATTTGATTATGTTGGCAAAGTCTGATTTGGGGAAAAAGAATGTGGAAATTCGGACCATGGGTCCTGTTGTGAAAAATATGATTTTGGGGATGGATCCCACGTTGTCGTGATTGCTAAACTGTTTTGGGGTTTAAAGACCCGTTGAAATCTGCTTTGGGTTTAAAGACCCGTTGTTGTGTTTGAAAACTATTTTGGGTTTAAAAACCCGGTGCTATTGCTGGAGCACGTTTAGAGTTTAATGACTCGGTTAATTGATGACGGGGGAGGGCCCTTAATGAGTTTAAAGACTCGTGAGTTTAAAGACTCGGTTACTATAATACCCTCGAGGCCTATTGATTATGTTCTGAGTTTAAAGACTCGTTGATATCCCGGGAAGGCCTGTCTATGCGCATGGTTTTGAGTTTAAAGACTCGGGCGCACTTGTTATCCAGCAAAATGATTGACTTGTGATTTATTGATGATTTCTGATGTTTCGGTTGAGTTGGGCAGTGGCCCGGTATATGGTTGTTGGTTTGGATCATGTTGTACATTTGGCTTTTGATTCCTGGTTTTGGGCTGAGGCCCGGTGATTATGATTGCGGGCTAAGACCTGATGGTTGAGAAAGGAAAAATGATTTTGTGGTTCATACGAGTTTTTTTTCTTATGTGGAAAATCTTAACCGATTGCGAAATGGTTTTTGTATGCATGCATTGGTTTTTACGCGGAGGGTAAAAACGTTTGTTGTAACCGTTTTGCTAAACTGATTCATTTTTGTCCACTCACACCTTTGGTTTTCTATTGACCCTCCAGGTCGTGGCGCGTTGTTCGAGGCTGTACGAGAGGCGGAGGCATGAGTAAGCACATGTGGCTATCCCTGGTCTGGCACGTACTGAGGGTAACTTGGGTATTTCAGTCGACTTGCCAGACAGGAGCAGGACCGGGCACGGGTATCGATGCCCCTTCCGGGGGCGGTCCTGTCAACACTAGTGGACACTGAATTTGGGGACTAAATCTGAGGTCTGAACTTGAGGCAGGTTTGGATTTCCACAATTTGGATCTGGACTTGGGTTAGTTTGAATTTGAGGGATGAAATTATTTAAGGGGGGAAGATTGTAACAACCCGTCCCAAATTCACGGGATTAATTAAGGGTAATTAAGATTAATTAAGGATTTATTGTGACTAAACGGGGATTAGTCGAGGAATTTCAGACGGATGTTGCAAAATGACGATTTTGCCCCTAAGAATGGGCAAAAAGTTGACTTTTGATTCGAGTGGTCAAATGCACAAGGATTGAGTACAGTTACGCAGATCTGGACGTTACGAGTCTGTAGACAAGCGACACATCGAATTCAGACATTCGACGGGATAGTTACGGGTCACAAAATGATAACAGTACTATTCACGCAAACCAAAAAAAGTACACAAATGGTATTTTTGGATTGGGTTGAAAATCTGGGCGGACCAATCAGTGAGTGACACCTGTCCCCCATCTGATTGGCCCAAAACCCAAACACTTGGGATATTATTTTCATCTCTCATTGTTCTCTGTTACCCGAAGAACATAAACACACCACACCACCCAAACCCACCCAAACATCCTTCAATCCTCCTTCATTACTTCTGGACTATGAAGGGAAGTGAGAAAGTGAACTGAGATGATCACGACAGTGGTAACGGCGAAGATAAGCGTGGATGGTGGCCTGAAAACTCGAAATAGTAAGGTTTTGAATTCAAATTCGAAGTTTGAATTTTAGGAATTGTGGTACTGTTTGGTTGGTCAAATAATTTTCCCCGGGTTTGTACGAGTGTCTGAGGATCAATTTCGAGGATTAAGAGGGCTGGAATCGATGGCAAAACACGGTTGCAGAGGTCGTGACACGACCCACCCCCAATCCCCCGGGATTAAGGGCTAAGTCATGATCTCGTCTAACTCGCGTGCGACATGAAGGCTAAACACCTGTTCAACTCCTATGGAACACGCAAGCCAGACAAGGGATACCCATGTCAACATACAAAAAACCAACTTGAGTTAACCAGAGTTCGCAGCCTTACTGTGGATCGCGTGTGTGATGTCTCCATCTCACTAACAACAGCCCGCACCGCATCAAACCTGGAGGGTATCAAAAAACAAAAGACTACGAGTGGACAAAAATAAAGCATACGTTCAGAAAACAGTTTATAAGAAATTACATTTATACCCTCCACGAAAAACTAATGCATGCATTCAAAAACCATTTCATATTCTAGATAAGAAAACCATCAATGAAAACCGAAAATCAAAATCAAGTACGGGCATTCAGCCCAAAATCCATAAAATCCAAATCATCCGGGCCACATCCCAAAACATTTGAAAACCAGTGAAAACCCAACTGAAAATCACAATAGTCAATCTGCTGGATCTCAAGCACCGAGTCTTTAAACTCAAAACACATGTGCATCAGGCCTGCCTAGGATATCAACGAGTCTTTAAACTCAAAACCGCATATCCGGCCTTCCAACGAGTCTTTAAACTCACAACAACATATTAGGCCACGGGGGATATTATTAATTTAGGGCTCTCCCCCGTCATCAATCAACCGGGTCTTTAAACCCAAAACCAGATCCAGCAATAACAATCGGCTCTTTAAACCCAAAACCAATAACAACGGGTCTTTAAACCCAAAACCAACCAAAATCAATAGCAACGGGTCTTTAAACCCAAAAGCAAGTGAAAATCATAGGAAATCTGGAAATCCATCGAAAACCAAATTCCAAAACCACACCGATATCATCATTCGAAATCTCGGTTCAAATCCAGGAAGCACATGAAAACCGAAATCCGATAGCATTAGAAACGGGGCCCCATGCCTGAAAGCACTGTCCGAAATTCAAATCCCAAAATGAAACCATCAAAATCATATCAAATCACAACTTAGGACAGAATATCGTAAAACGTGTGAATGCGTCATATATATCCAAATACGTGCAAAATCGTAAATCATAGATATCATAATCATAATTATAGAATCACGTACAGAAAACATATAAAAATATTTATGTATGCATCATAAGTTAGAAAGAAGAGTCCACTCACAAACCATCCTCGCTCCTGCCTCGATACGCGTGTAATTACGCTTTCCCAGCTAATCCACTATCACCGGCTTTCCTATAACGACTAGAAATCCAAGTACCATTTTGAAACCAAAAACAGGACAGTCACGGGTTTTAGACAGTACCTTCGCCGTTGTGTCCCGCCGTGGGTACCAAAATCATCATCTCACCTTCGCTTCACCTTTCCATTCACACACCATGGTTAGAAGATGAGAATCGAGGGACTTAGAGTTCACGGTCAAAGCACGCCCTGCACTCTGTTCCTCACGACTTCAAAACCAGCGCCCAAGGCAGTCGTGATGGTCAAGCCACCATAATCCTTTCACCATATTCTCCTTTTTTTCATCGCAGAGTACGGGCATTTAATAAGATTTCAGGGAGGCTTAGGGTTCACGATCACACTCTGTTTCTCAGTTTTTCACTTTGTTTTTGCCCACAATCATGCAAAACCATTTTTAAAATCTGATGAGAGACGGTGAAGAGGCTTCCACAGCCTTCCAGCAAGGGACAAGTGTCCCAAAACCATTGGGCACAACTCCCAAGGCAAGCCAAGTGTCATATGACCACTGGGCATAATTCCCAATGCAACAAATGACCAAAATGCCCCTAAATGACAAATTACCATTTTTCCCCTAACCTGTTTAGACTAATATCTGAGTTGTCCAAAGTCCGATGATAGCATGTCGCCTATTGTTGTACTTAGGGAATCGAGACCTACCTAATGGTCCTCGTAATACATGAAAAACGCATTCCGTATAGAAAGCCAACAATTGCCCAATTTCAACCAAATTACCAAAATACCCCCGAACTTCCAAACATTATAACTTCTTCCACGAGTGTCGGAATCAGACGTCCCACCTATCTACGGACTCGTGACGCCCCGAACTATGTCACAGTCACTACCTAAAGTCTGTTTGACTGCCCGAGCCAAAAGTCAACCGTTCGCCCAATTCTAGGGGAAAAACCGTCATTTCATATCGTCCGTCCGAAATCACCTAACTAATCACTAATTAACTTTACTAATCTGTCATTAATCACTAATCTCATCCTGGTTTCCGAGACGGGTCGTTACATGCCGCCACTGTTCGAGCATGGGATCGTTATATTGGTCAAATTGAGGTTTTTAGCTTAGGGAAGCATGTCTGGGACATGTTGACTTTTCTGGGAGTCTTGGGAGTTTATGTTTAGGACTTGTATAGATGGTTAGTGACCTTTGAGTGTGATTTGAACAGGTCCAGAGAGGTTGAATTAGCCCGGAGAGGCCTATGGGACGGTCTGTGAGTGGACATTGCTTTCTAAATATGATGCATGCATAACTCTTGTATATGGTTTGAATACATGATTTGAAATGCCTTGAGTGCATATGATTGTGGTATTTGGTATTTACGTATTTGCACATATTTCGAGGTTTATGGTTTTATAATGGATTTATACTTGCTTGTGTTTTCAATAATGGATTAATGGAATGATTTTAGATTTGGAAATATGGAATCAGCTTGAGACCCATGAACTATCAGACTTGAAGTGCATTTGATTTAATGAGGTATCGGGCTGGAGACCCAGTTGGATTATACTATCAGGCATAAGGCCCAATTGTTTATGATATTGGGCATGAGTCCCATTTGTGGTTTATAAAATGTGATTTCGGGGTTGAGACCCTAATGAGGTTTGGATTTGGATTTGGAAATGGGATGACTCCCTAATTGGATTTGGAAATTATACCTTGGGCTGAGACCTTGTTGAAATGCTTAAACTGGATTTGAGGTATAAATGATTTTACGATGGTTTTCCACTAGTTGGATTTCAGTTTTTAAACATACCATCCTATGTGTGGATTTTCTCTCCAGATGTCAGGGACACTAGAGTATTCACAGAGCATTGCCTGAGAAGGGCCACTCTATGTGAAATACCGTAGAGAGGCTCGGGATCAGGATTACTAGAGGTTAAAACCTCCGCCCCCCAATGAGGGTCATTGACCTAGGCGGACCTGGGGAGACTCGAACTTGAGTTCAAGGGGCGCGCGTAGCCTTAGACCGTGACATTATTAGACATATGTGATGTCAGGCATCTGGGGTACCAAGGATTGGTAAATAGTATTTCACTGGATTGGTTGTTTGGTATTACAGGATTTGGGCTATGACCCACATACTTGGTTTTGGGCTGAGTTCCCATGTGATTGGTTTTGGGCTGAGTTCCCACACACTTTGGTTTTATGGTTACTGGCTAAGGCATTAATGATTTAAAGAAGGAAATGGCTTTGCTTGAGAAGAATTTTTCACTGAGTTTGGGATTTGGAAAAACCTAAGATTAGATTTAAGTAAAAGGTTGAGTTAATTGGTTTTCGAATGCATGCATGCTTTTTAGTGAAGGGTATAAATATCTTTTCTTAAATGTATTTTATTAAACTATTTACTTTCGTCCACTCACAACTTTTAATGGTTTTAATACCCTTCAGGTTGATCGCGGATGCGAGCTGTAGCAGAGATTGAGACATCACACTCCTCCACTGATCCTGGTGTGCTCTGGAAGCCCCGAGAGGGACAAGGTCTGGGTTATCCCTTGTCTGTCACGTAGTGTCAGACGTTAGCATGGCACATCGCGCGTTAATCCCATGCGGATTGGGATGGGTCGTGTCAGTTTGCATTTTATAAAATTAGAAATTAAATCGTTTCGATCCAAACTGTTACTAATGATTTGGTTTGGATCAAAATGGTTTGAAACCATTTAGGCATAAAAAAGTAAGGATATAAAAAAAAAATTCAATAAATAATGTAATGATACAAAAAAATAGCAGAATAATCAATACTCAAAATTTTTCTATATTAAGCATGCAGAAGATTGGATTACAAACATTACCACTATATTAAGATTTATCGAACAAACATTACCAATTAATAATTTTTTTTATTATACTCTTATCTGGGTATACAGATATTTAATTGGGTATATCTGAGTATCCATTTATCTTTATTATTTTTAATTTATATTAATAATAGATTTAAAAATTAATATATTCTTTAATGGTTCGATTTGGATTTAACGGATTTCCAAAATGAAAATCTAAATCCAGACTGTTATTAACAGAGCGGTTTGAATTCTCAAACCGTCTGAATTTTATCTGGTCAAACCTAAACCGTTGTATAAATAACTGTTTGAGAAACAGATCAGTTAACGGTTTTAACGGATACGTGCCCACTCCTAGTTAGAGATGATCATGAAGAGACCACAATTGTAGAGCACATTTGAAAACTAGATTTTAATATGGGTAGAAGCCACCAATATAAATAAGGCCCACTTATATTAATATTTGGTTTAAAAATATAGTCTGCAAATATAGTCGCTGTAGCATTTTCGAGAATAAATTCAAGATATTTATCACTACTCAAAAAAGACCACGTGTTCATCCAAAACTAAACTAAAAAATAAAGAATTATTACTCAAAATGCTCTTCTAACCGGACATTGAATCTCACTTTGCCCCGCGAATCGGATTTCGTTGTAATCTACTGTTAGAACTACACTTTCCTTTTCTCTGTTGCTCCATTTTGTTAGCCAAGTTAATAACAACATTAATAATGGTTACGTGTCAACAAGGAATTGGTTGTTTAAGTATTTATAAAAAATTATTAAAACTAAATATAAAAGTATAAAATTGAAAAGGAAGATGAATAATGCACAGTGAATTTATGAATCTGAGTTTCGTCTTCTTCATTCTTCACCTAATTGAAATCGCAATGTGGGTTTGTGAGAGAGAATATGTGGTAACTAAATCCTTTCATCTCCATGGAAAGAGAATGATTACCCAAATTCCAATCGAAACCCCATAATAAAAAAAAAACCCAGAAAACCCAAAAAATAACCCTAAAAGAAAAACTCAAATTCCAATCGCCTCTTTCTCCTTCACGTGTTCAACATCTAGACCTCTCAGAGGTTACGTTATCACCTACAATACTGTCTACATTGCGAACTAGATTTCCATTTCAATTAGTTCAATTCAATTCTAATTGTTCGTCATCTTCTTCCTCAACGTCGTCGTTTTTCTCTTCAGTTTCTGAGCCCTCAACGACCTCCTCTTCCTTCTCTGCTTCTTGTTATTCTTTCCCCATGTGGGTCTCTAGGTAAATGTCAATTTGGTCTCGTATAAACTTTTTTGGGTCCATCTTTCGCCATTTGGGTTATGAAAAAATCTAGTAAAAGGAAATGCACAAATCCATTTAGTGGATGCGGGGAATAGTGTTGACAGGACCCAACCCACAAAATCGGGCTAAGGCCCGGGTTTTACCATGTAATCTGAATTTCTGAATTTGGTGTTGGTTTATGATTTGATCGGGAGTGTCTTATGCGGGTTATAAAGTATGTTTTTTCGATATGCATGATTGTTGGACGATTTTATAGTAAGTGTTTGAGACACATGTTTCAAGGAACTTGTATATGTGGTATATTTGATATTTTGGTCTTTGAACTTGATTTCATAATTAATGTGGGTTACGAGATTATCTGCCCTTGGTAATTGAGACGAGATTCTGGATATACATATATGTGATATGATTCTGTTGTGAATAGCCCTCCTCGGGATGCCATATTGACTAGCAAGTCTCGGGCGTCGAGGTAAAGCTTTTTTTCTTGAGACTAGGGATGACTTGCAGATGACGAGGTGAAGCTCCTTTGCTTGGGTCGGCCCCCACTCGGACATCGAGGTAAAAACTCCTTTCCCCGAGTGCACATCCTACCAGTCGCGCAGATGCGATGTGATATGATGCGATGATATGGCTTGTGATCCTCGAGGATGGGTTGATTGTGAGGTTATGGTTATGGTACTTGATTATGGTTTTTATTACTGCTTTGATTTATAATGTCACTGGGTATTACTACTATTACACGTATTTTTAGGTTATGTGTTTTACTATTGTTAGCGGGAGTTTTATAATTTTCCTTATGTGTGCATAAGTTTTATGAAACATAGGGTAAATAATGTCTTCAAATAGTATGTTTTAAATAATTTATTTTATCCACTTACAATTTTTGAAACCCTCCAGGGCCGCTGCACGGGAATCGAGGCTGATTACGAAGCAGAGGGATGAACTCACAGGCGTACAAGTATCCCTTATCTGACAAGGTTCAAGGGCATACTTGTTGCTTGTCTGCCTATCAGACGAGAGTAGGACCCGAATTCGGTATATTAGGTGTTCTCTGGTTTTGGTCCTGTCAACTTGGTATCAGAGTTTGGGTTCTGATATGCACTTGAAATTGTCATTCCTCCACGATGTGAACCACGTGCACAGCCTGATAGTTGGACGATTTTTTTCATGGTTTCAACCTATGGCCTCCGAAACCTTCACAAAACACACCCACACGTCTATTTGTAGAGGGATAAGTCGGTGGAGGGGAGAGCTTTCCAGAAGCTTTTAAAGGTGGACACTTTTCCAATTCCAATTGGTCCCCATTTCCCAAATGACCATTTTACCCTTAATACTTAAATTACAAAAATGCCCATGAGGGTTCTTGGCCCGTAACAACCTCAAACGACCTCTAATTTTGGCGTGCCACCTGTCTACGGTCTCAGGATTCTGAGACCTTCGCAACGGTCTTCTCAGAATTCATAAAGGAGGTCCATAGAAAAAAGTCAACATTTTGAATTTTCCATGGGTAAAATCATCTTTTCGCCTTAAATTTCCCAATTTTGACTTTTCTCCAAATTCGGGTCGTTACAAGTGTCATCGCGAATCGAGAAATCCAAAATCATAGAAGTCAAAGAGTCAACCTCAACCTCAGAGTTGAGTTTATGCGGGCCCTTCATTAGTTTAATCAAATCAAGTTTTGATTTTTATATTTTTCTTCGGCAATATACTGATATTTAAGAAAAAATCCCAATAATTTCGCGAGGATGAATGATGGTGGACCAGACTGCATCAATAAAGCTATGGCGACGCACTCACGCTCTAGGAGAGTACCTGTTAGGACCCGACCCTGCTCGGTCAGGACCCAACTCATCTAGCACCATATTGTCCGCTTTGGGCCTCGCCCTCACAGTTTTGTTTTCGGGAGCTCATGGTGCAACTTCCCAGGGGGTCACCCATCATGGAATTGCACCAGCCTCAACTCGATTAACTTTGGGGTTCCAATCCCCCCCAAAGCCGCTTGAGCTCCCAAAAGGCCTCGCTTTGATCAGAGTTGTACAGAGGCCCACTCTATCTAACACGATATTGTCCCCTCTAGGTAGGGCGCACCATCACACCCGCAGGGTTTTGTTTCTGGGAACTCACGGTGCAACTTCCCAGTGGGTTACCCATCATGGGATTGCACCAGCCTTCACTCGCTAAATTTTGGAGTTCCCCCGGAATCCAAAGCCGGTGAGCTCCTAGAAGGCCTCGTGTGTAATGCCCCGAAAATTCAAATAATGTAAAATATTAAACTAATATGTAAAATGACGTTTTGACCCTTGGAAGGGTGTGGTTAAATGTTTACTTTTTGTTCAGAATACTTTTTATACTTTTTTCGAGGACCATTGTGTAGGTCTCAGGACGCTGAATCTGTAGACAGGTGGCACGTTTGAAAACGGAGCTCGGATGAAAAAGTTACAGGTCTGGGAAGTAAAGGGGCAAAATGGTCATTTGTTACTTAAAGGGTAAAATGGTAATTTTGGGCAGTCAAAGTTATTTAGCGGTGCAATTGGCTAAATCAGCCATGGGGTGACTCAGGTGCATCTGCCAGTGTCACTGGCTAATTAGGATGAGTGGCAAATTGTTGCCGTTTGAAATAAGATAAAATCAACACAAAAAAATCAACCTTTAAATTAATATATGGTTTGAGAACTGAGTTGTCTTCGACAGAACAGAAAACCTAACCCACCACTTTGATCGAATCTCAGCAACACAAGGAAACAACAGTAAATTGAGTGAAAGATTAAGTGCAATTAGGAGTGAAAAACCGAGAAGGGAAACAGAGAAAACCCCAATTGAAACCATATTGAGAAACCCGAAAACCCACCCAAGAACATAAATGTCGAATTTGATTTTTTAGAGGGTTCTGAGTGAAATTGACTTGACATTTAGTCTTTTGGGAGCTAAACGAATCGAACCAAATCAACTGGGAAGGAAATTGATGGGGATTTGACGAAGAACAGACCCTGTGACATCCGTGAATCTTGGAGGTTAAGTTCGAGTACTTGGAGGTGAGCAATCTTGAAATTGGTTTTGAATTCATGTTTAGAATGGACAGAGGATGCTTCCTATGTGATTAATTGATTGAAACAACTTGATTTTGGGTAGAATCCGATTGAGAACCCGTCGAGTATCCACTTTGAGTCGAGGAATTTTAAGCTCCCTTTCATGAAATTGAAGTTATAGATCCCTAATAAACATGGAGTATATGAAAATGAGCGAAAGAATGAACAAAATCGAGGTCGAATTGAGGGAGATTTCACCGGGTCTGATCGCGGGTTCACGACCCGTTTACCAGGTAATCGGGTGAGGGAAACGTACTGTAGCACGGCGCGTGGCTTTCACACGCAGCCGCTTCCAGCGGGGCGTGAGGGCTCGTGGCTGGGAAATTGACTTTGGGTCCAACATACTTTTCGATGTTCTCGATGATACGGACCTATTGGCGTTGGTTTCGGGTCAATCGTATGTGAATTTAGAATAGTTTTGAGTACCCGAAGCGTATAGGTTACGTTTAAATAATATTATTAAATTCCGACGATTAGGGAATTCGTACATGGGGTTATGTGATAACCTAGTGACCTTATCTTACTTTGTTTGACAGGCCGGAAGATTTCCACGACGTCAGAAGAGAACGAACAGCTCGAAACTGAACAATCTGGACGGTGTGTGAGTGGACTTTTGTTTTCTACCCTCAATGCATGCATATATGTTTTAAATGCTTTATGATATGATTTGACATGATTGATGTTTCGAGTTATTGTCAGACGAGAGTAGGATTTTTCACGATTATGGAGGGATAATCGGGATGGGTCTTGTCAAATTGGTATCAGAGAATTAGGTTGCGGTCTAAGTCTTGCACATGGTGTGCATGTGTTGTTATACTGATCTGTTTTCCTTACAGCATACCTAAATATGCCTCTGAGACGCGAGCCTCGTGCACAACCTGGCGATGAGATGAAGGGTCCACACGTATAGAGAGCTCAACGTTTGGGGGCCACTAGTTTTACGGGCCAGACCAACCCAGACGAGCCCTATGAGTGGATTACGCAATTGGAGAGGATTTATAAGATCATGCAATGCCCACCAGGAGACATGGTTCCATTAGCCACGTTCATGCTGGCTAGTCAGGCGTATAGATGGTGGCGCAGATTACAGCTGACGGGGTTGGATGCTCGCACCCTGAGTTGGGAGGATTTCAGGCACCGTTTCCTAGACCAGTTTTATCCTCGTTTCCTTTGCAATGCCAAGGAAGTGGAGTTCCTTCAACTGCAACAAGGAAACCTGTCAGTGGATGACTACGAGCAGAAATTTTTGAACCTATCTAGTTTCGCTCCTCTGTACGTGGCAAACGAGGAGAACAAGTGTAGAAGATTTGAGCAGGGATTGAGAAATGAGATCCGTGGTGCCGTGACAGTAGGCTCTTATGCTACCCTGAGGGATTTGTTTGATGCTGCCGCTAGAGTTGAGGTGACCTTGCCAGTACGACAGCAGTTTTCAGGCCATTGGTGATATCTATGTGGTAAACGAGGTGATACGAGGTTATCCTGTATTGGTAGGGGGTGTGCACCTAGTGGCTGATCTAATACTATTAGATTTGTATGATTTTGATGTTATCCTTGGGATGTATTGGTTGACAATCCATCATGCCTCTATCGAGTGTTTCGATAAGAGGGTGATATTCCGGAGCCCAAGGTTACCAGAGGTGATATTTCAGGGAGAGCGGAGAGTGTTACCCTCCAGAGTCATATCTGCCCTCACGGCAGAGAGATTATTGTGGAGAGGTTTCCAGGGCTATTTGGCACATGTGATTGATATACAGGATACCCTAGCTAGGGCCGAGGATATCCCAATAGTATGTGAGTTCCCAGATGTGTTTCTTGAGGATTTACCAGGGTTACCACCGCATAGGGAGATGGAGTTCACTATTGATTTGATCCCTGGTACACGACCTATTTCCTTGACTCCTTATCGTATGGCACCAGCTGAGTTGAGGGAACTGAAGGTGCAGTTACAAGATCTAGTTGACATGGGGTTCATTTGGTCGAGCGTGTCACCGTGGGGAGCCCCCGTACTATTTGTAAGAAAGAAGGAGGGCAGCTTGAGATTATGCATGGATTATAGGCAACTAAACAAGGTGACAATAAAGAATAAGTATCCTTTGCCCCGAATCGATGATTTGTTTGACCAATTAAGGGGAGCTAAGTATTTTTAGAAGATTGATCTCCATTCTGGTTACCATCAGTTGAGGATTCGAGAAGAGGATATTCCAAAAACAGCCTTCCGGACTCGGTATGGTCATTATGAGTTTGTAGTAATGCCATTTGGGTTAACCAATGCACCGGCGACATTTATGGATCTGATAAACCGAGTGTTTGGGAAATATCTTGATCAGTTTTTCATTGTGTTTATCGATGATATTTTGGTGTATTCAAACAGTAAGAAGGCGCATGAGAAGCACCTGAGACTTGTGCTTGAGACTCTAAGAGAGAATCAGCTTTTTGCCAAATTGAGTAAGTGCCAATTTTGGCTAACCAGTGTGGGGTTTCTAGGACATGTGATTTCTGCGGAAGGAATTTGTGTTGATCCCCAGAAGATTGAGGCAGTGGCAAACTGGGAGCAGCCGACAACAGTGACCGAAGTGAGGAGCTTTTTAGGGTTGGCCGGTTACTACAGACGTTTTGTAGAAGGATTTTCTACGATTGCTGCCCCATTGACTCATTTTACCAGGAAGGGAGTTAAGTTCATTTGGGATGAGACTTGTGAGCGGAGTTTTCAGGAATTGAAGAAAGGATTGACATCCGCTCTGGTATTGACCCTTCAGATGATAGTGAAGAATTCAAAGTATATACTGATGCATCCTTACACGGGTTGGGGTGTGTGTTAATGCAGCATGGGAAGGTGATTGCTTATGCCTCTCGACAGTTAAAACCGCATGAACACAACTACCCTACCCATGATCTAGAATTGGCTGCAGTGGTACATGCGCTGAAGATCTGGAGACATTACTTATACGGTGAAACATGCAGACTGTTTACGGATCATAAAAGTTTGAAATACTTTTTCACACAGAAGGAGCTGAATGTGAGGCAAAGAAGATGGTTGGAATTGATTAAGGATTATGACTGCACAATTGAATACCATCAGGGAAAAGCAAATGTAGTAGCGGATGCATTGAGTCGAAAATCCGCACATTCTATAGCCCATCTGCGGATGATACATTTGCCCTTATTAGTTGAACTTCGTAGGACTGGTGTTATGTTGGAACTTGATAGCCAACTTTCAGGTGTGACCAATCCTACTTGATCAGATCATTGATGCGCAGTTTCAAGACCCTGTCTTATGTATTCTCCGAATTGAAGTGGAAGCAGGGGAACGACGGGATTATGCAGTTAGCGCAGATGGAGCTTTAACGAAGGAATGAAGATTCTGTGTACCTAAGGATGTAGTGTTAAAGAAGGAGATTCTGGACGAAGCCCATATTTCAGCATACGCTATGCATCCAGGAGGGACTAAAATGTATCGTACGCTTCGAGAACACTATTGGTGGCCGGGTATGAAACGAGAAATTTCTGAGTATGTGAGTAAGTGTTTGATATGTCAGCAGGTAAAAGTTGAAAGACAGAGAGCCTATGAAGCATTGCAACCGCTTCCTATCCCAGAGTGGAAATGGGACCATATAACCATGCACTTTGTGTTTAAACTTCCTAAGACGCCCAGAGGCCACGATGGAGTTTGGGTAATTGGGGACAGACTCACCAAGTCAGCACATTTATTACCTGTGAAGGAAGACTTTCAGATGACCCAGTATTAATGAGATTATCCGGTTACACGGCACTGCTGCCTCCATCGTCTCGGATCGAGATCCACGATTTACATCCCGATTTTGGCAGAGTTTACAGGAAGCTTTTGGGACAAGATTACATTTTAGTACGGCGTTCCACCCTCAAACAGACGAACAGTCGGAACGGACCGTCCAGACCTTGGAAGATATGATGAGAGCATGTGTTTTGCAATTCCAGGGTACTTGGAGTCACATTTGCCATTGATGGAATTTGCCTACAACAATAGTTACCAAGCGAGTATTGGAATGTCACCTTATGAAGCCTTATATGGATGACAATGCAGAACTCCTTTGTGTTGGACAGAAGTGGACGAAAGAAAATTGTCTAGATCCGAATTGATAGATTTGATGACGGAGAAAGTTAAGCTCATCAGGGATAGACTCAAGGCAGCCCAGGATAGACAAAAGAGCTACGTGGACCGTCGGATCAGAGATCTTGAATTTGCAGTTGGAAATTGAGTCTTTATGAAGTTATCACCTTGGAAAGTCATAGTACGATTTGGAAAGCGCGGGAAATTGAGCCCCGTTTCATCGGGGCATATGAGATTGTTGAGAGAATTGGCCGGGTTGTTTACAGATTAGCATTACCTTCGGAGCTTTCCAGAGTTCATAATGTATTCCATGTGTCAATGCTGCGGAAGTATGTATATGATGAGTCCCATGTGTTAGAAGAACAACCCATTGAGTTGAGGGAAGACTTGAGCTTTGAGGAACAACCTGTGCAGATCTTGGATCGAAAGGATAAGGTGCTTCGCCGAAAGACAATTCCCCTAGTGAATGTTCTTTGGAGAAATAAGAATGTGGAAGAGGCCACGTGGAAACCTGAGACACAGATGCGAGAACAGTATCCGTATTCGTTTTCTAGAAATTTCGGGGACGAAATTTCCTAAGGGGGGGAAGGTTGTAACGCCCCGAAAATTCAAATAATGTAAAATATTAAACTAATATGTAAAATGACGTTTTTACCCTTGGAAAGGTGTGGTTAAATGTTGAATTTTTGTTCGGAATACTATACTTTTTTCGAGGACCATTGTGTAGGTCTCGGGACGCTGAATCCGTAGACAGGTGGCACGTTGAAAATGGAGCTCGGATGAAAAAGTTACAGGTCTGGGAAGTTAATGGGCAAAATGGTCATTTGTTACTTAAAGGGTAAAATGGTCATTTGTTACTTAAAGGGTAAAATGGTAATTTTGGGCAGTCAAAGTTATTTAGCGGTACAATTGGCTGAATCAGCCATGGGGTGACTCGGGTGCATCTGCTAGTGATATTTGTCACTAGCTAATTAGGATGAGTGGAAAATTGTTGCCGTTTGAAATAGGATAAAATCAAAACATAAAAATCAACCTTTAAATTAATATATGGTTTGAGAACTGAGTTGTCTTCGACAGAACAGAGAACCTAACCCACCACTTTGATCGATTGTCAGCAACACAAGGAAACAAGAGTAAATTGAGTGAAAGATTAAGTGCAATTAGGAGTGAAAACCCGAGAGGGAAACAGAGAAAACCCCAATTGAAAACATACTGAGAAACCCGAAAAACCACCCAAGAACATAAATGTCGAATTTGATTTTTTAGACGGTTCTGAGTGAAATTGACTTGACATTTAGTCTTTTGGGAGCTAAACGAATCGAACCAAATCAACTGGGAAGGAAATTGATGGGGATTTGACGAAGAACAGACCCTGTGACATCCGTGAATCTTGGAGGTTGAGTTCGAGTACTTGGAGGTGAGTAATCTTGAAATTGGTTTCGAATTCATGTTTAGAATGGACAGGAGATGCTTCCTATGTGATTAATTGATTGAAACAACTTGATTTTGGGTAGAACTCGATTGAGAACCAGTCGAGTATCCACTTTGAGTCGAGGGATTTTAAGCTCCCTTTCATGAATTTATACTTGAATCGAGGTTTATGGTTTTATAATGGATTTCTTGCTTGTGTTTTCAATAATGGATTAATGGAATGGTTTCAGATTTGGAAATATGGAATCAACTTGAGACCCTTTTGACTTATGAACTATCAGACTTGAAGTGCATTTGATTTAATGAGGTATCGGGCTGGAGACCCAGTTGGATTATACTATCAGGCATAAGGCCCAATTGGTTATAATATTGGGCATGAGTCCCATTTGTGGTTTATAAAATGTGATTTCGGGGTTGAGACCCTAATGAGGTTTGGATTTGGATTTGGAATTGGGATGACTCCCTAATTGGATTTGGTAATTATACCTTGGGCTGAGACCTTGTTGAAATGCTTAAACTGGATTTGAGGTATAAATGATTTTACGATGGTTTTCCACTAGTTGGATTTCAGTTTTTAAACATACCATCCTATGTGTGGATTTTCTCTCCAGATGTCAGGGACACTAGAGTATTCACAGAGCATTGCCTGAGAAGGGCCACTCTATGTGAAATACCATAGAGAGGCTCGGGATCAGGATTACTAGAGGTTAAAACCTCCGCTCCCCAATGAGGGTCATTGACCTAGGCGGACCTAGGGAGACTTGAACTTGAGTTCGAGGGGCGTGCGTAGCCTTAGACCGTGACATTATTAGACATATGTGATGTCAGGCATCTGGGGTACCAAGGATTGGTAAATAGTATTTCACTGGATTGGTTGTTTGGTATTAAAGGATTTGGGCTATGATCCACATACTTGGTTTTGGGCTGAGTTCCCATGTGATTGGTTTTGGGCTGAGTTCCCACACACTTTGGTTTTATGGTTTCTGGCTAAGGCATTAATGATTTAAAGAAGGAAATGGCTTTGCTTGAGAAGAATTTTTCACTGAGTTTGGGATTTGGAAAAACCTAAGATTAGATTTAAGTAAAAGGTTGAGTTAATTGGTTTTCGAATGCATGCATGCTTTTTAGTGAAGGGTATAAATATATTTTCTTAAATGTATTTTATTAAACTATTTACTTTCGTCCACTCACAACTTTTAATGGTTTTAATACCCTTCAGGTTGATCGCGGATGCGAGTTGTAGCAGAGATGTAGACATCACACTCCTCCACTGATCCTGGTGTGCTCTGGAAGCCCCGAGAGGGACAAGGTCTGGGTTATCCCTTGTCTGTCACGTAGTGTTAGACGCCAGCATGGCACATCGCCCGTTAATCCCATGCGGATTGGGATGGGTCGTGTCAGTTTGAATTTTATAAAATTAGAAATTAAATCATTTCGATCCAAACTGTTACTAATGATTTGGTTTGGATCAAAATGGTTTGAAACCATTTAGGCATAAAAAAGTAAGGATAAAAAAAAATTCAATAAATAATGTAATGATACAAAAAAATAGCAGAATTATCAATACTCAAAATTTTTCTATATTAAGCATGCAGAAGATTGGATTACAAACATTACCACTATATTAAGATTTATCGAACAAACATTACCAATTAATAATTTTTTTTATTATACTCTTATCTGGGTATACAGATATTTAATTGGGTATATCTGAGTATCCATTTATCTTTATTATTTTTAATTTATATTAATAATAGATTTAAAAATTAATATATTCTTTAACGGTTCGATTTGGATTTAACGAATTTCCAAAATGAAAATCTAAATCCAGACTGTTATTAACAGAGCGGTTTGAATTCTCAAACCGTTTGAATTTTATCTGGTCAAACCTAAACCGTTGTATAAATAACTGTTTAAAACATATCAGTTAACGGTTTTAATGGATACGTGCCCACTCCTAATTAGAGATGATCATGAAGAGACCACAATTGTAGAGCACATTTGAAAACTAGATTTTAATATGGGTAGAAGCCACCAATATAAATAAGGCCCACTTATATTAATATTTGGTTTTAAAATATAGTCTACAAATATAGTTGCTGTAGCATTTTCGAGATAAATTCATGATATTTATCACTACTCAAAAAAGTCCACGTGTTCATCCAAAACTAAACTAAAAATTAAAGAATTATTACTCAAAATGCTCTTCTAACCGGACATTGAATCTCACTTTGCCCCCCGAATCAGATTTCGTTGTAATCTACTGTTAGAACTACACTTTCCTTTTCTCTGTTGCTCCATTTTGTTAGCCAAGTTAATAACAACATTAATAATGGTTACGTGTCAACAAGGAATTGGTTGTTTAAGTATTTATAAAAAATTATTAAAACTAAATATAAAAGTATAAAATTGAAAAGGAAGATGAATAATGCACAGTGAATTTATGAATCTGAGTTTCATCTTCTTCATTCTTCACCTAATTGAAATGGCAATGTGGGTTTGTGAGAGAGAATATGTGGTGACTAAATCCTTTCATCTCCATGGAAAGAGAATGATTACCCAAATTCCAATCGAAACCCCATAATAAAAAAAAAAAGAACCCAGAAAACCCAAAAAATAACCCTAAACGAAAAACTCAAATTCCAATCGCCTCTTTCTCCTTCACGTGTTCAACATCTAGACCTCTCAGAGGTTGCGTTATCACCTACAATCCTGTCTACATTTCGAATGAACTAGGACGCTCGAACTAGTTTTCCATTTCAATTAGTTCAATTCAATTCTAATTGTTCGTCATCTTCTTCCTCAACATCGTCGTTTTTCTGTTCAGTTTATGAGCCCTCAACGACCTCCTCTTCCTTCTCTGCTTCTTGTTATTCTTTCCCCATGTGGGTCTCTAGGTAAATGTCAATTTGGTCTCCTATAAACTTTTTTAGGTCCATCTTTTGCCATTTGCGTTATGAAAAAATCTAGTAAAAGGAAATGCACAAATCCATTTGGTGGATGCGGGAATAGTGTTGACAGGACCCAACCCACAAAATCGGGCTAAGGCCCGGGTTTTACCATGTAATCTGAATTTCTGAATTTGGTGTTGGTTTATGATTTGATCGGGAATGTCTTATGCGGGTTATAAAGTATGTTTTTCGATATGCATGATTGTTGGAAGATTTTATAGTAAGTGTTTGAGACACATGTTTCAAGGAACTTGTATATGTGGTATATTTGATATTTTGGTCTTTGAACTTGATTTCATAATTAATGTGGGTTACGAGATTATCTGCACTTGGTAATTGAGACGAGATTCTGGATATACATATATGTGATATGATTCTGTTGTGAATAGCCCTCCTCGGGATGCCATATTGACTAGCAAGTCTCTGGCGTCGAGGTAAAGCTTTTTTTCTTGAGACTAGGGATGACTTGCAGATGATGAGGTGAAGCTCCTTTGCTTGGGTCGGCCCCCACTCGGACATCGAGGTAAAAACTCCTTTCCCCGAGTGCACATCCTACCAGTAGCGCATATGTGATCTGATATGATGCGATGATATGGCTTGTGGTCCTCGAGGTTGGATTGATTGTGAGGTTATGGTTATGGTACTTGATTATGGTTTTTATTACTGCTTTGATTTAAGATGTCACTAGGTATTACTACTATTACACGTATTTTTAGGTTATTTGTTTTACTATTGTTAGCGAGAGTTTTATAATTTTCCTTATGTGTGCATAAATTTTATGAAACATAGGGTAAATAATGTCTTCAAATAGTATGTTCTAAATAATTTATTTTATCCACTCACAGTTTTTGAAACCCTCCAGGGTTGCTGCACGGGAATCGAGGCTGATTACGAAGCAGAGGCATGAACTCACATGCGTACAAGTATCCCTTATCTGACAAGGTTCGAGGGCATACTTTTTGCCTGTCTGCCTATCAGACGAGAGCAGGACCCGAATTCGGTATATTAGGTGTTCTCTGGTTTTGGTCCTGTCAACTTGGTATCAGAGTTTGGGTTCTGATATGCACTTGAAATTGTCATGCCTCCACGATGTGAACCACGTGCACAGCCTGATAGTGGGACGATTTTTTTCATGGTTTCAACCTATGGCCTCCGAAACCTTCACAGAACACACCCACACGTCTGTTTGTAGAGGGATAAGTCGGTGGAGGGGAGAGCATGCCAGAAGCTTTTAAAGTTGGACACTTTTCCAATTCCAATTGGTCCTCATTTCCCAAATGACCATTTTACCCTTAATACTTAAAATTACAAAAATGCCCATGAGGTTTCTTGGCCCGTAACAACCTCAAACGACCTCTGATTTTGGCGTGCCACCTGTCTCCGGTCTCAGGATTCTGAGACCTTCGCAACGGTCTTCCCAGAATTCATAAAGGAGGTCCATAGAAAAAAGTCAAAATTTTGAATTTTCCATGGGTAAAATCATCTTTTCGCCTTAAATTTCCCAATTTTGACTTTTCTCCAAATTCGGGTCGTTACAAGTGTCATCGTGAATCGAGAAATCCAAAATCATAGAAGTCAAAGAGTCAACCTCAACCTCAGAGTTGAGTTTATGCGGGCCCTTCATTAGTTTAATCAAATCAAGTTTTGATTTTTATGTTTTTCTTCGGCAATATACTGATATTTAAGAAATAATCCCAATAATTTCGCGAGGATGAATGATGGTGGACCAGACTGCATCAATGAAGATATGGCGACGCACTCACACTTTAGGAGAGTACCTGTTAGGACCCGACCCTGCTCGGTCAGGACCCGACTCATCTAGCACCATATTGTCCGCTTTGGGCCTCGCCCTCACGGTTTTGTTTTCGGGAGCCCATGGTGCAACTTCCCAGGGGGTCACCCATCATGGA
Source organism: Prinsepia uniflora (assembly GCA_032719365.1). Taxonomy (NCBI): domain Eukaryota; kingdom Viridiplantae; phylum Streptophyta; class Magnoliopsida; order Rosales; family Rosaceae; genus Prinsepia; species Prinsepia uniflora. The sequence continues at coordinate 45,551,802 of CM064865.1, read as the reverse complement.
ATTTCACCAACCTCAACTCGCTTAACTTTGAGGTTCCAATCCCCCCCCCCCTCCCCCCAACCACCCCCCCAAAGCCACTTGAGTTCCCAAAAGGCCTCGCTTAGATCATAGTTGCACAAAGGCCCACTCTATCTAACACGATATTGTCCCCTCTGAGCAGGGTGCACCATCACACACGCATGGTTTTGTTCTTGGGAACTCACGGTGCAACTTCCCAGTGGGTCACCCATTATGGGATTGCACCAGCCTTCACTCGCTTAACTTTGGAGTTCCCCCTAAATCGAAAGCCAGTGAGCTCCCAGAAGGCCTAGTGCTAGATAGGTGTGTGCCAACACCTTTGAGGCACACCACCATCCTCTCCCGGACCATTCCCCCTCGTAGGAATGTGGGATTATTAACCGTTTCCTCCAGGACACGGGTCTTACAATCCAACCCCCTTAGGTCCCAGCGTCCTCGCTGACACACTTCCCGGTCGGGGTCGGGGTCTGGCTGTGATACCAAATTGTCGGGACCCGACTCATTTAGCACCATATTGTGCACTTTGGGCTTCGCCCTCACGGTTTTGTTTTCGGGAGCTCATGGTGCAACATTCTAGGGGGTCACCCATCATGGAATTATACCAGCCTCAACTCGATTAAGTTTGGGGTTCCAATCCCCCCCAAAGCCGCTTGAGCTCCCAAAAGGCCTCGCTTAGATCAGAGTTGCACAGAGGCCCACTCTATCTAACACGATATTGTCCCCTCTAGGTAGGGCGCACCATCATTTCTGGGAACTCACGGTGCAACTTCCCAGTGAGTTACCCATCATGGGATTGCACCAACCTTCACTCGCTTAACTTTGGAGTTCCCCCGGAATCCAAAGCCAGTGAGCTCCTAGAAGGCCTAGTGTGTAACGCCCCAATAATTCAAATAATGTAAAATATTAAACTAATATGTAAAATGACGTTTTTACCCTTGAAAGGGTATGGTTAAATGTTGACTTTTTTTTTCGGAAAACTTTTTGTACTTTTTTCGAGGAGCATTGTGTAGGTCTCGGGACGCTGAATCTGTAGACAGGTGGCACGTTGAAAACGGAGCTCGGATGAAAAAGTTACAGGTCTGGGAATTTAAGGGGCAAAATGGTCATTTGTTACTTAAAGGGTAAAATGGTAATTTTGGGCAGTCAAAGTTATTTAGCGGTGCAATTGGCTAAATCAGCCATGGAGTGACTCAGGTGCATCTGCCAGTGACAAAGACATTTATCACTGGCTAATTAGGATGAGTGGCAAATTGTTGCCGTTTGAAATAAGATAAAATCAACACATAAAAATCAACCTTTAAATTAATAAATGGTTTGAGAACTGAGTTGTCTTCGACAGAACAAAGAACCTAACCCACCACTTTGATCGATTCTCATCAACATAAGGAAACAAGAGTAAATTGAGTGAAAGATTAAGTGCAATTAGGAGTGAAAACCCGAGAGGGAAACAAAGAAAACCCCAATTGAAACCATACTGAGAAACCCGAAAAACCACCCAAGAACATAAATGTCGAATTTGATTTTTTAGACGGTTCTGAGTGAAATTGACTTGACATTTAGTCTTTTGGGAGCTAAACGAATCGAACCAAATCAACTGGGAAGGAAATTGATGGGGATTTGACGAAGAACAGACCCTATGACATCCGTGAATCTTGGAGGTTGAGTTCGAGTACTTGGAGGTGAGTAATCTTGAAATTGGTTTCGAATTCATGTTTAGAATGGACAGGGGATGCTTCATGTGTGATTAATTGATTGAAACAACTTGATTTTGGGTAGAACCCGATTGAGAACCCGTCGAGTATCCACTTTGAGTCGAGGGATTTTAAGCTCCCTTTCATGAAATTGAAGTTATATATCCCTAATAAACATGGAATAGATGAAAATGAGTGAAAGAATGAACAAAATCGAGGTCGAATTGAGGGAGATTTCACCGGGTGAGGGAGACGTATTGTAGCACGGCGCGTGGCTTTCATGCGCAGCCGCTTGCGACGGCGCGTGAGGGCTCGTGGCTGGGAATTTGACATGGGATTATGTGATAACCTAGTGACCTTAGCTTACTTTGTTTGACAGGCCAGAATATTCCCAGGACGTCGGAAGAGAACAAACAGCTCAACACTGAACAATCTGGACGGTGTGTGAATGGACTTTCATTTTCTACCCTGAATGCATGCATATATGTTTTAAATGCTTTATGATATGATTTGACATGATTGATGTTTCGATATGATGATTATCTATTTTCTGGATTATTATATTGTTTTAGGCACGATTTTTGAGAAAACTGTGAAATTGCTGTTTCGGGCGAAGGCCCGGGATTTGAACTTGATTTTGACTCGGATTTCGAGTTGGGAAAATGATTTGATGGATTTTTATTATGACTTTATGTGAAAATGGCAACTCAGGTGGCGATTGCGCGGATTTGCGTGAAACTGGTTTACGGATTTTGAGGAAACCTTTATAGAAAATGGTTTTGATTTCAAATGCAACTGCTTTTCACTGGCTTTTATGCTACGGATATGTTGTGGATATTAGGGCTTTCGGGTAGGAATATGTTTCCCCCCGAAGTGCACCCTGGAGATAACGCTCGCCTCCGGGATTGATGTGTGTACCCCGAAGAGGTCACGTAGCACCGTCTATTGTTGTGCAGCCGAGGGAGGCTCGACTCAGATCAGATGTGCTGGATGATATGGAGATCGGTCGGTGATATGTTCACGACGATCTGGATTGTCGGCTGGTGATGTGTTCACAGCGGCGGATGCTCGAATTTTGAGTGGTCCTTGAGGCTATTGATTTGCACGCGTTGTAGGGATAACGTGACTATATGAGATTGGATCCGAACCTGGATCCCGCGGTTTTATTGATGTTTGAGATTTATATTTGTTCCTTGATTATTTGACTTATGATTTATGATATGCATGCATGTTTACGAAACTGGAGGGTAAGACGGTATTTTGATAAATGTATTTCTAAACTTTTCTTTTTGTCCACTCACACATTTTCTGTTTTATGTACCCTCTAGGCCAGTGCACAGGTACTGAGGCTAGTATCGTGGCAGCGGAATAAACAGACCGTTGCGTACTCAGACACTTTACAGCGTAGGATTTTGATCCTTACTTGTAATCTTACCTATGCTCTGTAAACCGGTTGACTAGTTAGACTTATGAAGTCAAAGGTCCTGGAAGACTTAACTATCCCTTGTCTGACGATGTTTGTCGTTTATTATGTTGTATGTATATATATATATATATATATATATAAATATATGCAAGGCTGCTTTTGGTACTTTAGAGTTATTGTCAAACGGGAGCAGGATCTTTCACGATTATCGAGGGATAATCGGGATGGGTCTTGTCATAGTGCTAGATAGGTGTGTGCCAACACCTTTAAGGCACACCACCATCCTCTCCCCGACCATTCCCCCTCGTAGGAATGTGGGATTGTTCACCGTTTTTCAGGACCGGTCCCAACTCCACCGTGATTAACGTGGGACCCGCCTGATTCCGTCTGACACGAAGTGTCAGGCCAGGGAAAATTCCATCTTTAGCCCTCGTCGGGGCTATCAGAGTGCATCAGGATCGTAGGAGGAGGGGAGTGATGTCTCGTCTCTGCTACAGCCCGCATCCGCGATCAACCTGAAGGGCATTAAAACATTAAAAGTCGTGAGTGGACAAAAATAATAATTTAATAAAAACATTTTCGTATAAAGACATTTATGCCCTTCATAAATACATACGCATGCATTCAAAATCATTTATTAAATATTCATAAAAACCACTTGAAAACATTCACAAAACCTTTCAAGGGATCATGCCCGGCCCCATAAACCATCATGCCCCGTAAATCCATTTGGGTCCCTGACCCGAAATCACACTTAAAAATCATAACTCAAAACATGGGAACTCAGCCCCAAATCATGTCACGTGGGTCTCCGGTCCAAATCACTTTCTAAATCATAAAACACAGGGTCTCCGCCCTAAAATCACTTTCCCATAAAACCTCATACGTATCAGCATACGTATAACCCATCTGCGGCACTTCCGAGAAGATGCCAACTCGGGGCACACAGCCCCTAGGGAACACATCCCCGATATAAGTCACGATATCGAATCTATACTAGTGTGCACACCACCCGGGGTCTCACTCTGAGTCTTCTCCCAGGAATCTCCATCTGGGAGGCTCAATCTCTGGATCTAGTCCGAGCTCTCTCTCTAGATCTAGTCCACATATCTCTCCGGAATCTGGTCCGGGACCACATCATAAGTAACTTCCACTCCTGGAACGGGATCCCTATGGGGATACCCACTCTGGTATGTGGCTCGTGACTCTCCAGGTCGACGTTGGAGGAGACCATATAATCAATATGGAGGGTTTCATATACATTTTCAAATACTTTTTTCTTTCTTTCTCATTTCACTTTTCAATTGGGTCTCATACCCGAATCATCTCAATAGGATTCCGCGAATCCAATTCAAATCCATTTCACAGGCCTCGGTCCAAATCCTCAGTTCAACAGGGCCTTATGCCCGAATACTCATTTCACAAATCGAACTGGGACTCAAGCCCGATAACACGAATAACTGGGCCCTAAGCCCGAACCACAACTCAACAGGACCTCATGTCCGATTTCACAACCAACGGGACCTTAAGCCCGATATCTCAACCAAATGGGTCTCAGGCCCGATATCATAAATCAACGGGGCATCAAGCTCGATAGTATTACTAACTGGGCCTCAAACTCGAATCGTAAACCAACTGGACCCTCGGTCCGATCGTATTGGTCAAATGGACCCTAGGTCCGATTCCTCGTTAAATCAAATGGACTCCAAGTCCCGGAGTTCGTAAATCAAATGGGTCTCGTGACCGATTTCATATTTTCAAATCCGAAACCATTTATTAAACTCTTATCGAAAACACGGTACGCGAAGGTACGACATAAGGCCGAAAACCTCGAAAAACGTGCAATTATGTCGATCCTAAGCTACCACAATCAAATGCACTCATGGCATCACAAAACATATAATAAAACACTTATAAAACATTTATGCATGCATCAAGTTCGAACGAAGGGTCCACTCACAGACCGTCCGAAGTTGCGCCTCGATACGCGTGCCATATGCGTCTCCCGGGCCAATCGTCGCCTCCGGGATTCCCGAACATGTCCAAATTAATTTAGAGGGTTACTAACTACTTATATAACCCCTCACTAAAGCCCCGTAAATTTTCAGAATTTCTAACTACGTTTAAACGCGAACCTAAACCTTCGGACATTCCAAACTATATCAAAACGATGTCTGATTGACACCAAACCAGTCCCAAAATGTTTGTTACATCGAATAGATGAATTTACATGTTGGAACCACCCCCAAATTCCCGGCCACGCGCCCGCACACGCCATGGGAGTGCACTGCGCGTGGGCCTCACGCTCCACTGCACAGTGCGTCTCCTTCTTCTCGACGGCCGGTTTAGACAGGCTGGTCCGGGTGGTTCCTGCAACTGGACCGGCGTGACCGGTCCAGGCCTCCTTCTCCCTTAATATTTGTCCATTCTTCTCCTAATTAATCCTAAAATTCTTATTTAATAAATTCCTATCAATTCTAATCAAAAACCCTAGAGGAAAACAACTAAATCCCAAGGTTTGATTTTGAACCTCACGGTCCAAAATTTCAACCACCTCCCCACGGCTTCTCAACCCACGACATCTTACAACCTTCCTTACATCCTAATAAGCACCTCCTAGTCACCTAATACCGCCCATAATGTATAAATCGAATTATATGGGGAAAAATGGATAAACTGTGTACCTATCGGTTTTGTGCCTCCACCGTGCACGGCAGCGCCGTCCTGGCCGGCCACCACCACCACCACTCATCTCCTCACTCTCTGGTCCTCACTGGTCATGGCACAGGGGTTAGGGTTGGGTTTTTGGGGAGATTGGTTTGATCGGTTTCATTTGGGAACAAAGAAAATGAATGATCGATGCAATGGGGAGGATGCATGAATGTAAGTGAATGGCCAGTGGATGGGTGACACTTGTCACTCATCCATTGGTCCACTGAAAAGAAACTGGGCCCAAAAAAGACAAAACTTCACTTTTTGTCTCGTAAAACGTGTCACTGTAAATAGTTCTCCAGAATTTCCGTGAATCGTAACTTCGTCGTCGAACTTCCGAATTCGACGTGCCGCCTGTCTACGGATTCGTATCATCCCGATATACGTAACGGTCTTTGGCCCTCGGCCACCGAACCTCTCGGGTCAAAAGTCAACTTTTGGCCCAAATTACCAAATTGCCCTCGAACTTCCGAACGTCATAACTTCCTCCTCGAACATCGGAATCGAGCGTGCCACCTGTATATGAACTCGTGATGTCACGAACTACGTTACGGTCATCAACCAAAGTCCATTTGACCGCCTGAACGAAAAGTCAACGATTCGCTCATTCCAGTGGCAAAATCGTCATTTTTCCGGAACGTCTGCTAATCCTCGTCTAATCACCGATTAGTCTCCAATTAGCGAGGCTAATCTGTCATTAATTCTTAATAAATCCCGTTAATTCAGGATGGGTCGTCACACCGTTCCCTCCAGGACACGGGTCTTACAGTAGCTGTACATGCAAAATAAGGTCAGTCCACTTAGTACCAACCACTATGAGGACAAAAATACACAGAAAAAGTACAACTGTCACATGGACCGACCCTCAAGGCTCAAATCTTGGAACGCCGAGAGGATGCTAAGTGGTCGACACTCCTTGGTGAGACACTCGGAAACTGCCCTATATGTCGCGAATGATGGTGTTTATGATGGAATATGGTGTAACTCGCTATATCAAAAGAAATCATGAATTATTGAAAAGGAAAATTTGGTTAAGTAGAGCTTTGGTACCAAAATGGGTGACCCCCTACAAGTAACCTAAGCCTCTCTATTTATAGGAGAAAATTAATCTCCATATAAATAGGAGTTTATAATTTAATTCTAAAAGGAAAAGGATTAAACTAATTAATAATTCAAGTCCTAAAAGAATAAGGTTATAAAAATCCTAATTAAAAAGGTAATATAAAACACAATTAACAAAAAGGTTTCCTTGAAACAAAGGAAAACAAATCCAATCTTGATTTGGAAAAGTTTTTCTCATGAAAAAAGAAGAAATGTTGTTGGAATAGTAACAGGAGACGGCTCGATGGAACGCGGCTGAAGTTTGCAAGGAGAATCGGCAGGCGTGCGCTGAAAATGGATGAGGAATTCGGTGGTCAACAGCTAGTCAACGGTAGAGGATTGCTGAACACGCGCTGAAGTAGAGGCAGAGAAGTTTGGTGCATGCGCACCGAACTAGGGCAAAAGAAGTCAAGACGGGCGCACCAAACCCATGGCCATCCGTTCAGCAGGCGTGCACCGAATAGAGTTTGGGGCTGTCACTTTGGGTTCGGTAGGCTTCTATCGAATACTGTTGTACTTTTTGATGGCTTCCTTTCATTCGATCATAACTTCTTCGTTATAGCACCGATTGAGGTAAATCTTTCACCTAAATTCTCGAAATTCTGAGCTCTATCCAATTCCGCACATTTCTCACAAAATATGTTATTTTCTCTAATTTTTTGGTATTTAAATAGTAAAAGATTAGTATAAAAGGAACAAAATGATACTTAATTCAAGGCTTATCAAATACCCCTACACTTAGACTTTGCTAGTCCCTACTAAATACCAAAACAAACTAAGAATTTGAAACTCAATTTTTTTTCTTTTTCTTTTTCTAAAAATCAAACACTACTAAGGCCTTAACCATTTGTCTCAAATTGTATTAACATAAGTACAACATCAAAGATTTACACTTAGATGCTATATGGCGTAGGGAATTCAAAAGTTAATACATCATAACAAAATGCCTTGACAAGTAAGACAAGGAGTAAACTTGGTGAAATATATCTCAACATGAATAAAACAAGTATGAATTAACTCACAAGGATATGCACTCATAATTTCCGCTCAATGTGTATATGGTTTGTGTTTGCACTCAAGGTATGTAAGAAAGATGCTCACATAAAAGAAAGTAAGTAACTTCATAAAAATTTCAAACATAAACCATAAGATAGTAAACATACTCGCACAAATGACCCAAAACGATAAGCTTACTCAAGGTGATAGACTCAACTAATCAAAATTTACTCATCTCAAGGATCATAAGGTCTTAATTTGAAGGTTTTAATGGGGCTAGGTGTAGAGGCAAGGAATATTTAGGATAGTGGTGTTAAATTTTGTTCCAGGACTCACCAAAGCCTCAATCACAAAGGCAAAGTATTTTCCCATCATCATAGGCCAAGTATCAACTTGTTGGGCGTAGTTTCATTATCAACATCTTTGAACTTGTAACTGGGACAAGAGGCCGAAATTCCCATGTAGGCCTCCAATCTTCATTGTTTCAAATCACAAGTATAGGGGACTTAGCTCAAAACTCAAATTTTTGTACCTCATAGAACTTTTGTTCTTTATTGTATTTTCTTTTCATCATTGTTTTTTTTCTTTTGAGAGGTAATGCAATGAATATCAACATAATTTGAGCAAGTCATTCCCTTCATTTACATATAAGTCTTCATTCATCAAATCACTTACTTGTATCTCATGCCATCTTTTAAATCTTCAACCAAGTCCAAGGAACAAGGGTAAAGGATGTCTTATACTAGGCTAATATGAATAGATGTTTAGGTGGATGAAAGAAAGGCTTAATGTAGGCTCAAAGTGAGTAAACTAGGGGGATCACACTTGTGTGATCAAGTAGGGCATGGCTATTTGGATAAGTGGTGCTAACCCTATTGCCTTAATCATGTCCAAAATCAGAGAGTTTATTGACTAAATGCTTTGAAAATCACATAGAATAAGTTCTAGTACTCTAGAGTTCATTAAAAACTATGGCAAGCAGTTATGAGGCATATGTATATCAATTCAAACAAAGAACTCATATGAATCATTCAACAAAGAAGTATATAAGGTTATAAAGCTCACATAGGGTTCATATGATTCATACAAATCTTAACATGCTTGTTATGTACCAGTTTATCATGCATCATCTACTACAAGTCATAAACATTTAATCATAAAGCATTAACAAATGAATTCAAGTTGTAGTGATCATATTTTAGCCATGTTGTCTTCATTTATCCGTCATTTGTATTATTGACAAGTTAAAGGACATCTTAAAATGCATTAAAACACTACGTTTAAACAAAAAGATGCAAGACTAAAGACTAAAACATAGAAAATCTTTTTGGGTTTTTGTTGTTTTTGTTTGAATTTTTGTTTTTGTTTTTGAAATAAGACTCAATATAGTTGTAAACCCCTCCCCCACACTTAAATCTAACATTGTCCTCAATGTATGAAAGTGAAAGTGTAGAATCTAAGTAAGGAGGAATTATTCACGAAAATAAATCAATAAGACAAAAAGCAACTAAAGTAAAGATAGTGAAGGGTTAAAGAAAGCAAATCTCTGTTTGATGGCTCTTCCACTTCTCCGTCATTGGGTTGCCTGTAAGACCTGTGTCCTGGAAGGAACGGTGAACGATCCCACATTCCTGCGAGGGGGGAATGGTCTGGGAGGGGAATGGTGGTCTGACTTAAAGGTGTAGGTACACACCTATCTAGCACGAGACCTTTTGGGAGCTCAGTGGCTTTGGATTCGGTTGGAACTCCAAAGTTAAGCGAGTTGAGGCTGGTGCAATTCCATGAGGGGTGACCCCCTAGGAAGTTGCACCGTGAGCTCCCGAAAACAAAACCGTGAGGGCAAGGGCAAGGAGGCCCAAAGCGGACGATATCGTGCTAGATGAGTCGGGTCCTGACCGAGGAGGGTCAGGTCCTGACATTGCCTCCCAAGAATTGCTTGAAGTTTAATGTCTATTTAGCCTAGACTGGATGCTTCATTTACTCATTCTAAATAGCCAGATCTTGGAGTCACATCTCCTTCTCATTGTACTCCTTGAAACCCTCGAAGTAAGACTTCAGACGATGGACATTGACTTTGAATTCTCTTCTAGTATTGATGGATTGAATCTGTACAGCGTCATGAGGAAAAACATTAGTGACAACATAAGGGCCAACCCATCTTGAATGAAGTTTACCTGTGAATAGTTTGAGTTTTGAACAGAATAGTAGCACTTTTTGATCAACTTGGAATGCCTTTCCACGGATCATCCTATCATGTAAGGCTTTGGTTCTCTCCTTGTAAATCCAAGCATTATCAAATGCATCATTCCTAATCTCTTCAAGTTCACAAATCTATAACTTTCGATGAATCCACACATCATCATGTTCCATGTTAGACTGCTTGACAGCCCACCATGCTTTGTGTTCTAATTCCACGGGAAGATGGCATGCTTTGCCATAGACTAAAAGAAATAGGGACATGCCTATGGGGGTTTTGTAAGATGTTATATAGGCCCACAAAGCATCGTCTAGCCTTGCACTCCAATCTTTCTGTGAAGGGCCAACGGTTCTCTCAAATATCTTCTTGATTTCCCAGTTGCTAACTTCCGCTAAACTATTGGTTTGAGGGTGATATGGAGTTGATACCTTGTGAGTGATTCCATACTTCTTCAGTAATGCTCCAACCGTCTTATTGAAAAAATGGCTTCCCCCATCACTGATCAATGCTTGGGGCATACCAAATCTAGAAAAGATGTTAGTGCGAAGGAAAGCTACAATAACTTTAGAGTCATTAGTACGGGTGGCTTTAGCTTCCACACATTTCGATACATAATCCACAGCAAGAAGTATATACTCAAAACCAAAAGAAGACGGAAAAGGGCCCATGAAGTCTATTCCTCATTAGTCAAAGATTTCGACATCAAGAATATAAGTTTGTGGAATTTGGTCTCTAGGTCCAAGATTACCAGATTTTTGACATCGATCACATGTAGCACAAAATGCATGAGCATCACGAAATAAAGAAGGCCAAAAGAAACCCGAGTCTAACACCTTTAGGACAGTTTTCTTGGAACGAAAATGTCCCCCATATGCTTCAGTATGACAAAATGCAAGTATAGAATTATGTTCATTATTTGGGAGACATCTCCTAATTACTAAATCAGAACATTGTTTCCACAAGTAAGGTTCATCCCATAAGTAAGTTCTAGAATTGTGTTTAAGCATATCACGTTGATATCTGGGCATGATATTCGGGAATTTTTGAGTCACTAAGTAGTTCACAATATCAGCATACCGAGGGGTGGCAAAAGTACTTACCTGAATTTTGAAGAGTTGTTCATCTGGAAAGGTCTCAAGTATGATGCCATCCTTCTAATTCTTCACGATCTTGGATAGGTGGTCGGCAACAACATTCTCTACTCTCTTCTTATCCCTTACCTCAATGTCAAATTCTTGGAACAAGAGGATCCATCGAATAAGTCTTGGTTTGGCATCCTTCTTGGTCATCGAGTACTTCAAAACAGCATGATTTGTAAACACAATAACTTTGGATTGAAGTAAGTAAGAACGAAACTTATCAAGAGCAAAGATTACCGCAAGTAGTTCCTTTTGAGTGGTTGTGTAGTTTTGTTTAGCTTCATCCAATGTCCTAGAGGCATAGTAAATGGCGTAGGGCTTCTTGTCCTTTCTTTGTCCTAAGACAGTTCCTACAACATAGTTGGAGGCATCACACATAAGCTCGAATGGTAAAGACCAATCTGGGGCACATAAGATAGGGGCACTGTTGAGCAACTCTTTTAGCTGGTCAAAGGCCTCTTGGCACTCGGCATTGAACACAAAGGTGGTTTCCTTTTGGAGTAAACGACATAGGGGTCTAGAAATTGATGAGAAGTCTTTGATGAATCGCCGGTAAAAACTTGCATGTCCAAGGAACGAATGGATCTCTCTCACCGAAGTGGGAGAGGGTAAGTACCGCACAAGATCTACTTTAGCTCTATCAACCTCTATGCCTTTAGCCGAAAAACTATTACCTAAAACTATCCCTTGAGTTACCATGAAGTGGCATTTCTCCCAGTTAAGTAATTGCCTAGAATCGACACATCTTTGCAATATAAGTTCAATGTTTTCTAAGAATGCATCAAAACTATCTCCGAATACACTAAAGTCATCCATGAATACTTCAATAATCTTTTCTACATAATCAGAGAATATGGAAATCATACAACGTTGAAAAGTACCTAGTGCATTGCACAAACCGAATGACATCCTCATGTAAGCAAATGTACAAAAGGGCATATGAAGGTGGTCTTCTCTTGATCTTCCTGAGCTATACTTATTTGGTTATATCCTGAGTATCCATCAAGGAAGCAATAGTGGGAGTGTTCTGCAAGCCTCTCAAGCATTTGGTCAATAAAGGGCAAAGGAAAATGGTATTTCCTTGTGGTGGCATTGAGTTTCCGATAATCAATGTAAACTCTATGTTCGGTGATGGTTTGTTGAGGCACTAATTCATTCTCAGCATTCTTTACTACAGTGATTCTAGATTTCATTGGAACAACCTGCATAGGGGATACCCAACGACTATCTGAAATAGGGTAAATAACACCACAATCATAAAGTTTGATTACCTCATTTTTAACTACTTCCATCATAGGTGGATGGAGTCTTCTTTGTGCTTCCCGAATGGGTTTGGCATCATCTTCAAGAAGGATACGATGAACACAAGTGGCAAGGTTGATTCCTTTTATGTCTGCAAGTGTCCATCCAATTGTGGTCTTATACTTCTTGAGTTCAGTTAGAAGTTTTGTCTCTTGATTAGGTTTCAGAGTTGAAGAAATAATGACGGATAAGGTGTCATTATCTCCAAGGAATACATACTTCAAATGTTCCGGAAGTACCTTAAGTTCTAGTTCAGGGGCTTGGACAACAGAGGGAAGCATTTTATTTGTACCAAAAGTAATTGGAATTGGAGGAGGAGGACTTACATATCTCAGAATTTCATTTAGGGCCATGACTGATTCAAGAATTTGGGTTCAAAGACCTCAATTAGTGCATTGAAGAGGGCTTCAGTCCCGAATTGGGTCAGTCCTGCTCCTTCTAGAATGGTTATTTCGAGTTCAGCATCCTGTATATGATTCAAGTGTTCTTGCGACATAGATTCAACAATGTCAATAGTAAAGCAAGCATTAACACTAGTTATAGGATACCTCATAGTTTCTAAGATGTTGAACTCAATCATCTCCCCCATCGAATTCCATGGATAGAAGACCATTGTGGACATCTATCTTTGTTCTTGCAGTGCTCATGAATGGACGTCCCAAAAGCAATGGTGTTGTCCAAAGGACTCTCATTCATCTCAAGTATATAAAAGTCAGCAGGAAAGATAAGCTGATTTACTTGCACAAGAACATCTTCTACATATCCCCTTGGATATGCGTGAGAACAATCTGCTAATTGAATAATCGCATTGTCGTTCTTTAATTCTCTTAGATTCATTTATGCATATATATGGTACGTCATAACATTGATTGATGCACCTATTACGTAGGAAACTGAAAGCTCCCGGGATCTTTCAATTTTGGTCGAAGTTTTCGTTGGATAACTGCAGAAATAGTTTCGTTTACCTTAACAACCTCTTTTTCCCTTGTTTGTCATCTTTGAGTGCATAACTCCTTGAGGAACTTGGCATAAGCTGGTACTTGTTTGATGCATTCAATCAATGGTAAGTTAACTTGTACCTTTCGGAATATGTCAAGGATCTCATCATACTTCTCATCTTTCTTAGTTTTTGAAAATCTGCTTGGAAAGGGTGCACGAGACAACAACGTGTCAGTAGGAATAGAATTTGAAGAGATAAGATTTTTACCTTTGTCGTGGCTAGATGGTGTTGGCGTTGGTGCCACTTCCTTGTTCGGAATGGTGATGTTATTATATTCATCGTGAACCAATTTGTCACTTTCCTTCCTAGCCTCCATAGAACTTGATTTCGGGTCTTCCTTGGGCAAAGGGTTGTGCAAAACCTTCCCACTTTGAGTTGTAAAATAACTAGCATGCTCAAAACCATTGTTCTTTTGGTTGGGAACGATTTGTGAAGGCAACTTCCCCGTATCTTTGACTTGGTCCATGAAATCGACAATTTGACCAATTTGTTTCTTCATTTAAGAATTTTCACAGCCATGAGTGTTCAATGTCTCTTTTGTTTGCTTTTGGTTGTCTAGAAGGACTTGATTTGAAGTGGATAATTGTGCGAACATCTTATCATAATCCGGGTTAGAGAATTGATGAACCGGAGGAGCTTGTTGCATACTCATAGGTTGATGAGGCATTAGTGGTGTTGGCATGAATTGTGGTTGTGAGTACCCTTGTTGGTGTTGAGCTAGAGGGTTCAAACATCCTTCATTGCTGCTCCACTTGAATCCCGGATGATCACGGTTGCCTTGTCCATAGTTGGTAAAGTTATTAAATCGTTGGTTCCCTTGATATCCGCGTAAGGCATTGGCTTGTTACATTCCCTCATTAGGATTCATGATTTGAGGACAATGATCAGTAGGGTGTCCGTTCAATTGGCATATGCCATATAGAGGTCCTTTAGGTTGCATAGCCCTTTTAGCTTCTAATTCCAAACTTGTTCGAGCATAGATTGGAGCTTTTCAATCTTTGCATCTGAGGCATCCTTAGAATTAAGGGCACTAACCCCTTCTTGTGAGACATGCCATAGTGGGCATCCTTGGTGGCCCTACTCTCGAGTAACTATCTTGCTTCGGGCTCATCCAAGTCCATAAATGCCCCATGTGAAGCTGCTTCAAAAAGGACTCGGTCCATGGGTTTGAGACCATCATATAAGTAATTCATTAGGTTAGCCTTCGAGAAACCATGTGAAGGATAAGTAGAACAAAAGACCTTAAAACAATTGTAGTATGAACCAAAGGTTTCGTCTGATGCTTGGGTAATAGATGTGATCTCTCGCCTTTTTGAAGTGATCATAGAAGTGGGAAAGTACTTGGCTAAAAACAAATCCGCAAGTTGTTGCCAAGTAGTGATATGATTGACGGGCAAGTCCATGAGCCAATATTGGGCCCTATCCGCCAAAGAGAAGGGAAAGGACTTAAGTTGCATAAGTTCGTCAACAACATCACTTGGTTTAATGCTATTGCACACAAATTGGAAAGTTCTAAGGTGTTTATTTGGATCCTCTTCGGGTAACCCATAATAGGTTGAGAGTCGATGAAGGAAACAACTCTTAAGCTCAATGTCCGTTTTGTTTTCCTTGGGTAGAGGAAAAACAATGCAGGAGGGTCCTATGCTCCACTCAGTTGAGCAAGTACGTTGACGAAGAGACTTACGTTCGTTGTTGGCCATCTCAATTTTGGTTTCACTTTCAAGTGGGTGTTTAGGGGAAGAAGTGGACTCAAATTCGTAGCCTTCGTCAAAAGTAGGTTCCAAGATGGGTTCTAAGGTCAAATTCTCAAACTTTGTTTCCCTTAACTCACCTTCCAGTGTAGGCTGACTAGCTTTAGCCTTGTCATGCATAGGAACCTGAGATGCAACAAACATACAATGTGAGAGTCATATCCTAATCACGACAATATATAAGAGAAATGGGCAAGCGAGATAGATAGTCATGAAATGTAGAGAACAGAAAATACGCAAACAACATTGTATGTATGAAGAACAAGTTATAGGAAAGTAAGTAAAGAAGTTAAAGAGCATAACCAAGAATATGCAAGGTAGATCATGACAATAATATGCAAAAACACAAGTTCAAAAACGTCCAAATCAATGCAACACATAAAAGTATACATAAAGAATAGTGTGAATGCATAAGAGGGAAATCGTTAGAACCTACATAAAACATAAGAGTTACGTGACATTGCATGAAATGAATGGCCTGGACCTTTGATCTCACTTCCCTGGATTCACTTAGTCATAGGGGGTGGTGATGAAATCGGTGCAACATGAAACCGCATGGAGGGTATGCAATCTACCAATGCAATAGATAGAGTCTTAGAGTGACATGAATAAGTTTCCCACTTCGCTTCTCATAATACTTTCTTGGGAGTACGGCATGCGCGTACTGATAAACATATTTCAATCCCCTCCACCATTCAATGTGAATCATGGCCAGTTGGGATAGATGTAATGCGAGAAGCAAGGACTAATTTCGAGAACACCCGAGGCTAACCTAGCCAGGGTATGTATTCCATCGGAGTCCTCTTTCTTAGTGCCCCACTTGTCACCAGTCATAACCCTCCTAGACACCATAACCAACCGATGGAATTTTTCAAAATAGAGGCTTACCAAACCCAAGTGTTTACAACTTCCGCCCCACCTCATGTCCATAGATTCGAGTCTACAGTGTGTGGTGATGAAATCCACACATCACGAAGGGTTAAGGAGAAAGTAAACAAAAAGGGCGCTACCTGTTCCCGAAAGTAAGATTTTGAAGAAAAAGGGTTTGGAATTCATGCAACTCTAAAACATTTAATAGGAAACAATTTTTTTAAAAAAAATAATTTTTTTCTTTTCTTTCTTTTAATTTTAATTTTGGAATTTGTTTTTAAATTGTTTTTTTAAGAAATTTACAAAGAAAACGTTTTTATCCCCAATTATTACAATTTATAAACAAGTATGAAAATTATGTACGAATATAATATTTACATTATGAACATATATACATAAACGAAATCATACAGGAGATTATTTCAATCCCCAGCAATGGCGCCAAAAATTGATACGCTAAAACTAAGTATTAAAGTAAATACAAAGTCACACTCAACAATTAATAAAAACATATGCAAATTAAAACCCTTTTGTGTAGATGTAGCATTGATAAGTAGAGATCGTTCTTAACCGGGGATTGAGGATACCTAAGCATGATTATCGTTTGATTAATTAATTAGGGGGTAGTTGATTGTTTCTATTATCATACGTGATTAACTAATCTAAACTAACCTAATCTATTATTTACATGGTCAACTCATGTAACGACCCGAACCGAGAATAATAATATTTTAATGTAAAAAGACTATTTTGCCCCTGAAGGGGGGGAAACTTTGACTTTTGGCCCGGGAAACAATTTGGACTTTGACCCATGACTATGACGTAGGTCGGGACGTCACGAATCCGTAGACAGGCGGCACGCCGAAATCGGAGTTCGTATGACGAAGTTATGGTCAAGGAAGCGTTTTAGCGGAATTTACGAACCGAGAACAACGGAATAAAATATTAATTTATTACGGAAATCCGTACCAACCTAATATTTAAATCAAACCGATGGATTGGTGACAAGTGTCACCCATCCAAGCCTACACTATTCCCATAAAGCAACTAATACTATTTAACCCATTGTTTATATTATTTATTTTCCCTCCATTTGATTTCAGCCATTGGATTTCTGGCCAGATTGAATCCTGGCCCTTCATCCTCCTCTGCTCCCTTGTTCATGCACGATCTATCTCTGCTTTTTCTTACAAACACACATACAGCCCCCCTCCACAAACCCGTGCATTTCTCCCATTTTCTCTCCATCCAAACACACGAACCAGCCATCCCCTTCGTACCAAACGACCACCCACAGCACCACCATCATCTGGTCTTCACAACCCGTGCAACCACCAGCCACCACCAGCCCATTTTCCCGTCCGAAATCCCGTCCAAAAACTCAGACCCGAAACACGACGGAAACGGGTCCAAGAAGCAAACCTCGACAACCACACCATCTCGACGCAGGGGAAGCTCCAGTCTACACCGTGAGGACCCCAGGAGCTTAACTGGACGACGGCACGGCCTGCGGCGGCGTCACAGCGGCGGTAAGGTCGAAAACCCGAAAACCCGTTTTACTCCCCTGTTTCGGACCAACCTGTTTTAGTGCTAGGAACTCAGTTGTTTGGTGTTAGACATGTTCTAGGGTGAGAGACGAGTCGACCACGACTGGTTTGGACGACGGAGACGGCGTGGATCACCGGAGAAGGCGATCGGACTTTGGCCGTGAGTTTCAGAGGAGAACTGGTGAGTTTTCTCCCATTTTCTTTCCATTTTGAGGTTGTAGAACCATAGAACAGACCTAGACGACCCTATAGGGATGAACCCCGTCGAAAATGGTGGCCGGAATCGTACGGTTGAATCGGGTCAAGCCGTGGGTCAACGGCGACCCGGTTCCAGTCAAACGGGTCTGACCCGATACTGTAGCATGATGACGTCATCATGCTGACGTCACTTCTGACGTCATGATGACGTCATCCTGTCAGATATTGTCAGACCAGGGACCAATCAGAACATGCCACGTGTCACCTGACAAGTGTCAGTGATGACGTCATGCTGACGTCAGCATGACGGCACTGCTGACGTCAGCGGTACTGTAGCAGCGTTGACCCACGCGTTGACCAGGCGCGTGGGGGCGCGTGTGAACAGTGATTTTGGTGGGGCCGGTACCATTTTCAAGGTTTCGACGATACGGATCCAATGGAGGTGGTTTCGTGTCGATCGGAGATCGTTATGTTGGTCAAAATGGGGTTTGAAGCACCGGGAATAGTGCCCGGGATGCGTTTTTGAGGCGGATCTGTTCTAGGGTCTTGGTATTGATATTATAGGGTCCTTAAGTAACCCTCAAGAATAATAATACAGGTTTATAGAGATCGTTGAGCAGCAAGGACCGAGTGTGAGTGGGCTGTTTGATTTATAAAAGGCTTGCATGCATAAACTGTTTTACTATTTCCACTTATGAGTCTTATGAACTGTTTCTATATGTTATTACAATGTTTTGGGCATGAGACCCGTCTGGATTATATGTGGATTTTGTTTGGGATGTCCGGGGGACATAGGGTAAACTATACTGTTATTGTACTGTACTTTCCTACCTGTGTATATTGTCTCCTCCAGGGAGGGTCGTTGGCCTGGGTGGACCCTGGAGTAGTCACGGGGCTCTGACTGAGTGGAGTTGACCCCCGTTGGGCTGCTTACTCTCAGGAAGGCATGTTCATATACCTCGGGCAGTGACCGGGATACCGGGAGCTGATGTACCTAGAGAGTCTCGGGTGTGAGACCCTGAGTGGCAACGCGTAGCCTTAGAACCGTGACATCATTTGGGTTGGGTTTTACAGTGCACTGATATGTTAGTTTCACCTTACGATTATTATTGTGGTTCATTTGTTATGATTTCATTATAATATTATGTTTTCATTGCATGCAAGATTTGGAAAACGGAGGGGTAAAACCTTATGATTATTTTATTATTATATTGATTTCTAAACTGTTATTTTTGGCCCACTCACCCTTGTTTTACTGACCCCTCCAGACCCTGACACGGCAATAGAGGAGGAGGATCCGGAGGAGGAGGCAGAGGTTTAGTTTGCCTAGCTGTGCACCTGTACACCCACTTGTGGGTAGGTTGAGCACCGAATAAATGTACTCTGACTAGTGTGCTCGCATGTTGTATTTTACTTTCCCTTGTCTGACAGTATCACTTTAAACACTATGTTTGTACGTTATCTATCTATTTACGTCTTCGGTTTTTATTTAAGGGTAATTTTGGTATGTTTAGAGTCATTGTCAGACGGGAGCGGGTCACGTCCCCGGGTGGTCCCAGTGGGATTGGGACGGGTCCTGTCAACTCATCTTTAAACCTAACTCATTCATAAATTATGCCAATTCCAAAACCTACGAAATTCCATAACCTTAGTTCTACGAAATACAAGCATATTATCTCAAGTACGTGCTCGAGAACTGCCTTATACACTTTCAATGATCTAGACTCGGGAACTGCCCTATATCTAATCAAGCATTAAGCACAACATACAAGTATAACAAAAATCAAGATATTGAAACACATGGAAGATTATTGAAATTCATATAAGATATAAAACCATAGTTATATTAAAGATCAATCCAAAAAAACGATAATTCAATAACAAAAGACATTCACAGGGTAAAGAGGTCGTGTTACACTTTTTCTCTTCGGGAACTGCCCTATGGAAGCTAAGTGGTCGACACTCCTTGGTGAGACACTCGGGAACTACCCTATATGTCGCGGATGACGGTGTTTATGATGGAATATGGTGTAATTAGCTATTGCAAAAGAAATCTCAGTAGAGCCTTGGTACCAAAATGGGTGACCCCTTACAAATAACATAAGCCTCTCTATCGATAGAAGAAAATTAATCGCCAAATAAATAGGAGTTTACCATTTAATTATAAAAGTAAAATGATTAAACTAATTAATAATTTAAATCCTAAAAGAATAAGACTATAAAAATCTTAATTAAAAAGGTAATATAAAACCCAATTAACAAAAAGGTTTCCTTGAAACAAAAGAAAACAAATCCAATCTTTATTTGGAGAAGTTTTCCTCATGAAAAATGGAGAAATGTTGCTTGAATAGTAGTAGGAGACGGTTCGGTGGAACGCGGCTGAAGTTTGTAAGGAGAATCGGCAGACATGCGCTGAAAATGGAAGAGGAATTCAGCTGTCAACGGCTAGACAACGGTAGAGGATCGTTGGACGTGCGCTGAAGTAGATGCAGAGAAGTTCGGTGCACCCGCAACGAACTAGGGAAAAATAAGTGAGGACGCGCCCGTCAAAGGCATGCCCATCCGTTCAGCAAGCATGCACCGAATAGAGTTTGGGGCTGTCACTTTGGGTTCGGTAGGCTTCTGCCGAATATTGTTGTTCTTTTTGGTGGCTTCCTTTCATTCGATCATAACTTCTTCATTATAGCTCCGATTAAGGTGATTATTTCGCCTAAATTCTCGTAATTTCGAGTTCTATCCAATTCTGCACATTTCTCACAAAATACGTTATTTTCTCCAATTGTTTGGTATTTTAAACATTAAAAGATAACTATAAAAATGTATAAAATGATGCTTGATTCAAGGCTTATGAACCCCATAGGTGAATAGCTCGGTGTAGAAGAGGGCAAACCCCTCTCGAGGATTTCTTGGAAACTCGTGGGCCTCCACCACCCTTAGTTTCACGCTTGACGACACTTTCCAGGCCAACTGGAACTTCTTGACGTTGGCTTTTGTCTCTTTGATCCTAAGCCCGTCCATGGTAAACTTGGTCGTCTGAATGACCAAAGCAGTAAGAACTTCTTCCTCTTCCTACTCCTCCTCGGTCGGGTCACCTATAAATGTGACTGATTCCAATTCCCAGCCACCAATCGACCAGACAGCTCTGGCGCCCCCAGACGGTTTCTTACCCGCCTGAGCAACCTCTTCATTTCCGACGATCGATCTTCTACTCGTTTGAACAACCTCTTCATTACCGACTGTCGATCTCCTGCCCGCCTGAGCAACCTATTTGTTGCTTCTAATCGGTCTTTTGCCCACCTGGGCAACCTATTCATTGCTAACAACTAGTCTTTTGCCCACTTGTGTAACCTCTTAATTGCTGACAACCAACCTTCCGCCCACCTAGGCAACCTCCTCAGTGCTACCAACCAATATTTTTCCTGTCTGAGCAACCTTTTCGTTGCTGCCAATCATTTTTTTACGTGTCTGAGGAGCCTCTTCATTTCTGTCAACTCTTAGTTGGACATCGGAACGATCTACGGAAAAGAGGACAAACACAATTCTTGGTCACCGACCACCATTTTCCTAGGTTCAAACCAATGTCCGACCCCGCAGTTCATCCCAAAAATACAGATTTAATCGGAAAAAGCAAGGAAAATAAGGCCATACCTTGTTATCACACGGCAGTCGCCCTCACCAAAAATCGCCCCACCACAAGCTTCGCCATAGAATGTTCGCTAGAAATCATCTGGTGCATAGAGAAGCAACAATTCGCCAAAGTAACAGCGTAAAAGTGAAAAGTGAAGTTTTTTTCTCACTTTTTACCCCCGTATTTTATAGAGGTGGGTGGGCAGGGGAAAGACCACCTTGGTACATGCAACATTTATTACCACGCCAGCTGTCCAATCCACACTAGTCACACGCACCCCCACGCGGACCGTTAGGAACCCATAAGTTACTGGAAACCTAAACGGCGCTGATCGGGTACGCACCTCTGGCGAATCCTGACCTCCCACTACAACACCGACCGGATGGAACCACCCGATCTGTCCACACCCTCCCATCCCACCAGGGCATATTGGTCAGTGTTTCCCTAGCTCACCGATCGGTCCACCCATAAACATCCCGACAACACATTACGCTCAGTGCATTCCCTCACTTGGGGGACTTGGGGGACTTAGGGGACTTAGGGGAATGGAGGCAGACACCAACATCAAGTTTGGGTCATTTTTTACAAGTCCCCAACCGAGAAATTCCACCTCAGCAAAGAACTTGGGGACTTCTATTGATACCATATCAGTCGAGACCAATCTGTGGCGCAATACCTCTAGCCCAACACACATCTACAAGCTCTGGAGCCCAGGCCCACTCTCACAACCAAGCCCTAGAAAGGTTTGAACAAACACTACACGTGGACAGACACTAGTCTTCCACATGTCGGTCTCACAATGTGTAGAGGAAACATTTGCTTCCCAACATAATCTCACCACCATGCCTAATTGATAACGGCTTTATTATTTTTTTTATGGTACGACCTATCCAAGGCAAATGTGCCTCTTAATTACATACTCTTGTTACCGAGCAAAACCTTTTGATTATACTTCCAAACTAAATTAAATATGAGAGTAAAGTGTTTATTTGATTTGTTTGGAGCTGCACCTAAGTCGGACCTTAGATTGCCTACATATCCGTCATCGGAATTAAGCCACTTGTAGTTCTAGAATTTTTAATGAGTGAATGACTCATTAAAAATAAGAATTGTATTTAGAAAATGTGTTTAGAAATGTTTTTGGAAATGTGTTTGGGAGAATTTAGTTAGAAATAACTAGTGATTCAAAAATGTTTGCGGTTGCATCTAGTGGGTATACTAAATTGCCTACGTAGTATCCCTTCACAGGAATCAACCCGAGGTAGTTCGAAATTTTTTAATGAGTGAATGACCCATTAAAATATGTGTTTGGCTAATTTAAAAATAGAATTAACTTCAAAGAAATAAGAATTTATTTAAGGAGGGCGGTTGCATCTAGAATAATCTAGATTTCCTACGTACCCTTAGCGGGATCAAACCGACGTAGTTCTGAGAATTTTTAATGAGTGAGTGACCCATTAAAATATGTTTTTAGCTATTTTGAAAATAGAATCAACTTCAAAGTAGTACGTATTTATTTAAAAAGGGCGGTTTCATCTAGAATAATCTAGCTTGCCTACATATACTTAGCGGGATCAAACCGGTGTAGTTCTGCAGTTGTAAATGAGCTTGGGCTTTGATAATAGAATTTTTGGGCCCGGGAATTTTTAGAAGTGATTTTAGGCCTTTATGATGCCTTGGGCTTAATTAACGAGTATTTTGATGACTCATTAATTATTATTTTTTTTATCCCAATTGTATCACAAATCTGAGGTCGACTTCAAATATATGCTAAACTGAATGAAACCATCTTCCAATAGAACTCTCATCCCAATTTGTTGATGAGATTAGCTCTGTACATGCCATCTTGATTGACTTCTCTGTTTTCTTTTGCAGTTAACAATTAGGTAAAGACTCCCATCTCCTTTTTTTTCTGTAGCTTGTGGTGATGGTGAATTCATCCTTTTATCCATGTATGTGAGCATTCATCTTTTATCCATGTGATGTATGAACATCATAGTTATCTTTCCCCTTTTTTTTTTGTCTGTAGCTTAAACAAAAGGAGGTGAATGATTGCATGAGCTCCATTCTGTCAAGGTGATGCGTGAGCATCACAAACATCTTCTTTTTTTTTTACAAACTTTTTAGTTGTTCCCTTGCGTCCAAATTCACTATTTTTCACAAGACTTTCTCTTCATGCTAATTGAACAGTGGAACCCTCATCACCTCCAACCGCTCAATCTTCACCACATCTTGCATTTAATTGTTTCTTTTATAAATATCTCTTCACAACCGCAAACTCCATCTCACAACTCAGCATTTGATCAACTCCCTAGCTCCACGTACAGATAATAGACGCATATTTCTTGAAGGTAATTCTTAATGTCATGCCATTTGAATGCTTTGGACTTCAAAATCACTTCTTTGTTTTTGTATGGATGGATATTCATTGAACATTGGCCAATGATCGACTAAATTTTTTTTATGTTCATGAACAATTTTTTTTTCCTCAGATCAACCATGATGCTGCATGACAACCCCTGTCCTGAAGGGACTTTGATAACCGTGCTTGGTCCTGCTCCCGTCTGACAAGTCAACTGAAGTTTCGAAAACACTCTCAGCACCTGTCAGAGAAGGGATGACTGTACTGATTTCCGCTCATGCCCCTGCCTCTCAATAAGCCTCGATTTGCGTGCCACATCTTGGAAGCTCATCAAAACAACAAAAGTGTGAGTGGACAAAAATGACTTCGTCTGAAAATACATTTCAAAATCGAATCTTTTTCCCCTCCAATTATAAAACATGCATGCATAGAGTAGAATATGAACAATTAGATTTCAAATCACATTGCATAAAAAATTGTGGGACCCACAATTCATCAAAAGTCTGTGACCCACCTTTCCCTAAATCCATTTTATCAAATCATATAAAACATATGGACACAACCATCATAATCAAACCAATCACAATGACCGTCAACAACAGTACTAGTCACCAGTACTCAAATATCAATCATAATGATTAAACAACACTACTCACAAGTGCATAGACATCAGTCACAAGATCACAATATCTGCACTACTCACAAGTACATAGACACCAATCACAATAGCACAATATCAGCACTACACAATCATCACATAATCACATGTCACATCAACCCTATGCGTAGGCAACCAACAAGCCACATTCTCAGGATCAGAAACATCTGGGCTCAACCCCCGGGATCAGTCACATCTGGGCGAACACATCTCCAGGATCAGACGCATCCGAGTGGTACATCCAATCTCAGTCGCATATAAGAAGATAGCATACCATGTTAACAACTCATAAAGCCAACCACTAAGTTTTCACAAGGTTCTTGACTTAAAACCAAGTCAAACCATTTCCAAACAGGGTCTCAAGCCCCAAATATGCTTTTTCACAGGGTCTCAACCCAAAATACCATTTTCAAGAAAACCTATAAAATCACATCCAAAAATCATTAAGTAAATCCATATAATCATTCTTGACTCACATTCCAAGTTAAAATACCATTTTCAAAGCCGGGCCCAACCCAAAACATCATTTTCACCATTTTCATAAATCATGTCCATAAATAGATTATTAATTCCATAAAATCACCAAATAATCATATCAGATCATCATCCAATTATTGCAACTCAAATCATGCAATAAATTACGGAAACCTTTTACTATGCATGCATAACGATTTATAAAACAAACGTCCACTCACACACCGTCCATGCGGTTTGTTTCCAAGTTGTACGCTCCTTCGTAATTCCAGGAATCCCCACTCCTCGAGAATAGTTCCCACGCGCCGCTGCAAGCAGCTTCACCTGAAAGCCACGCGCCTGCTATAGTGCCAAGCACTGTTCATCGTTCTTGTCCGTTTCTGCAAAATAGGTCGTTCGACCCTGTTTCATGACCCGTTTGAAATTCCTTCATTTTTCAAATTAGTTTAATTTCGTTTCGAAATTTCGAAAGGGTCGTAGGCGCAGTTCTAGGTTATTCTTCATCAATTCTTCTCATTTTTGTGATGGTTTAGTTCGTAGATGTCAGGACCTGTCTCAAATCC
Organism: Prinsepia uniflora; assembly: GCA_032719365.1. Taxonomy (NCBI): domain Eukaryota; kingdom Viridiplantae; phylum Streptophyta; class Magnoliopsida; order Rosales; family Rosaceae; genus Prinsepia; species Prinsepia uniflora. Next base: position 45,526,169 of record CM064865.1, on the reverse strand, counting down.
CCCAGGAATAACGTGGGATGCGCTTGATCTCTGTCTGACACAAAGTGTCAGACCAGGGTAAATTCAGTCTCTAGCTCTCACTGGGGCTTCCAGAGTACGCCAGGATCGTAGGAGGAGGAGTGTGATGTCTCGTCTCTTCTACAGCCCGCATCCGCGATCAACCTGAAGGGCATTAAAACCACGAAAACTGTGAGTGGACAAAATAAACATTTCATTAAAAACATTTTCACAAAAAGAAATTTATGCCCTTCACTAAAAGCATATGCATGCATTTGAAAACCGTGTATCAAAACATTCATAAACCATTTGAAAACATTTTCAAAACCTTTCAAGGGTTCATGCCCGGTCACCACAAACCGTCATGAACCATAAATCCATTTATGGGTCCCCAACCCGAAATCACAAAACCCGTAAATCCATACATGTGGGAACTTAGCCCAAATCAACATAAGTGGGTCTTAGCCCAAACCCATTCTCAGTGAAATACCAAAACATACAATACGGAGTCTCCACCCCAAACCATTTCCAAAACATCGAAAATGGGGTCGCTGCTCCAAATCACTTTCTAAAACATGGAACACAGGGTCTCCGTCCCCAAATCACTTTCATAAAATCTCATACGTATCAACATACGTATAACCCATTCGCGGCACTTCCGAGAAGATGCCAAATTGGGGCACACAGCCCCTAGGGAACACATCTCTGATATATGTCACGATTCATCTATATATACTAGTGTGCACACTACTCGGGGTCTCACTCCGAGTCTTCTCCCAGGAATTCACCATCTGGAGGCTCAATCTCTGGATCTAGTCCGAGCTCTATCTCTAGATCTAGTCTAATCATCTCTCCGGAATCTGGTCCGGAACCACATCATAACTTCCATTCCTGGAACGGGATCCCTATGGGGATACCCATTCTGGTATGTGGATCGTGACTCTTCAGGTCGACGTTTGGAGGAGACCATATAATCCTATGGAGGGTTTCATATACATTTTCAAATACTTTCTTTCTTTCTTTCTCAAAACATATTTCAACTGGGCCTCATACCCGATTCATCTTAATAAAATTCCTCGAATCCGATTCAAATTCACTTTCACAGGCCTCGGCCTAAATCCTCAGTTCAACAGGGTCTCATGCCTGAATTCTCGTTTCACAAATCGAACTGGGACTCAAGCCCGATGTTATAATCAACTGGGTCTCTAGCCCGATATCACGACCAACTGGGCCTCAAGCCCGGATCCGTAAACCAACGGGACCCTCGGTCCGATCGTATAACTCAAATGGACCCTCGGTTAGATTCCTCATCAAATCAAATGGACTCCAAGTCCGAGAGTTCGTAAATCAAATGGGTCTCATGCCCGATTTCATATTTTGAATTCCAAAACCAATTCATTAAACCCTCATTGAAAACCTAGCACGTATAAGCATCGTATAAAACAGGAAATCTCGAAATACGTGCAAATACGTAAATTCTAGGCTACCAAAAATAAATGCACTCATGGAATCAGAAAACATATTCTAAAACAATTATAAAACATTTATGCATGCATCAAATTCATAAAACAAGTCCACTAACAGACTGTCCGAAGCCGCGCCTCGATATGCGTGCCATATGTCCTCTCCCTAGCCAATCGTCGCCTCCGAGATTCCCGAACCTATCCAAATTAATTTATAGAGTTACTAACTACTTATATAACCCCTCACTAAAGCCCCGTAATTTTCCGGAATTTCTAACTATTTTTAAACGTGATCCTAAACCTTCAGACAGCCCGAACTATATCGAAACGATGTCAGATTGACACGAAACCAGTCCCAAAATGTTTGTTACATCGAATAGATGATTTCACCTGTTGGAAACTTCCCCAGATTCCCTTCCACGCGTCGTCATGCGCCCAAGGACTGCCATGCGCATGGGCCTCACGTGTCGGGCTACAGTTCTCTTCAAGCTTAGTCGAACCGGGTCCGGCCGGTTCATTGGTTCGCCTGGACCGGCTTGACCAGTCCGGCCTGGTTTCTCCCCTAATTTTTGTCCAATCTTCTCCTTTTCGATCCCAATCTTCCTATTTCATGATTTCCTACCATTTCCAATCATCAAACCTAAGAAAAACCATGTAAAACCTGCCTAACCAAAACCCATTCTCACGGTCCAAACTCTCCGACCCCCCCCCCCCTAGGCTTTCCCAGCCATGAACCACCATCAATATCATCTTAAAACCTTCCTAGCAGCCTACTAATCCTTATCCAAACATCCAAAACAAACCATAATGCCTAAATCGAAATATGGGATTCAAAAATCAAAACCGAGCTTCTTACCTCTCTCCACCGTGCACGGCGGCCCAACTGCCTCCTGCCACTGTCCTCAGCTTCATCAGCCTCCTCTCACTCTCTTGGTTCCTCAGACATGATCATATGGGGTAAGGGTTTGGATTTGGGGTGAAGGTTTGATCGGGTTTGGGTTTGGTGGATGGAAAATGATCGATGAAGAGGAATGAGATATGCATGAATGAAAAGGGGTGGCCAGTGGATGGGTGACACTTGTCACTCATCCATTGGGCTAGTGACAAATATCTTGGCCCCATTGAGGACAAAAGTCCATTACGTCTCGAACTTCGTGCAATAGTTTTCTCGAACTTCCTGCAATAGTTTTCTCGAACTTCAGTGAACCGTAAATTCTCGGTCGACCGTCCGAATTCGACGTGCCACCTGTCTATGGATTCGTATCGTCCCGATCTATGTAACGGTCCTCGGCCCTCGACCATCGGACCTCCCGAGACAAAAGTTAACTATTTGCTCCTATTCACTCAAAGTACCAAAACGCCCCCAAACTTCTGAAAATCATAACTTCTTCCTCAAATGTCGGAATTCGGCGTGCCACCTGTCGTCTATGAACTCGTGACATCCCGAACTATGTCAAAGTCATCGGCCAAAGTCCATTTGACCGCCTGAACGAAAAGACAACGATTTGCCCATTCTAGGGGCAAAATCGTCATTTCGCCCTACTCGTCCGCTAATCTTCGTCTAATCCCCGATTAGTCTCGCTAATCCATCATTAATTCTTAATTAATCCTGCTAATTCGGGATGGGTCGTCACAGTAGAAATCTCACAAAGCTAAGCAAGGCTCAATTTCCACAATCGAAGCCTAGAAATCTGAATTCGAAATTCCAAGATTTTGAATTCCTTGGGTTTCGGGTTTTCATACTCGTTTCCTTTCTTCTCTACCTCGTTTTCTTTCTTAGTTCCTCTCAATTTCTCTGTTTTCTGGGTCCTCACAAAAGTTGGGTTAATTATCAAATTGGACTGGAATGATTGATGTTTTCTTTGGTTTTGTTTTTATGTTCTAAGCGTTTTCCTAGTTCCTTTTCTGCCCCAAATTCGAACAAACAGATTAATCCACAGCACACACACACGACCATCTTTGCTAGCAATCCAATTCTCATAGTAACAGATGTCACAAATCCTGCCAACACAGTGACCAAGCAAATTTCATCCAAATTACCATTATGCCCCTTCCTCGCAAAATTACCAAAATACCCCTAGACCTTTCCGGGACCGTAACTAATCCATGTGAACTCCATTTTCGTCATGCCGCCTGTCTATGGACTCAACATCTCGAAACCTACACAATGGGCCTCAAAAAATGTGCAAAAAGTCAACTTTGACCACATAAACCAACGGTAAAATCGTCATTTCCCTTTCAAATTCTCGAATTTTCCTTTTCCGAATTTTTGGGTCGTCACACTACATACTTCTTGGACAATCATGATCGTCCATTTTCTTTGAGGTCCATGAACATTGCTTTCTTCCTTGTCATGAACGATCAAGATCGTTCACTTTCTTTGATATTCATAAATTTCTCAGACGATCATGATCGTCTATTTTTATGAATATTGAAATTTCTTTCCCTTGATATTTGTGGCATTGGACTTGCAATGTTAATTTTCCCGAAACATATATACATACAATTATTTTTCTATACATATAAATATTTCTCTTCTTTTTTCACAAGGAATTTCATATTTACGTCATTTTAGAGAATAAGACAACATAAGATCATTTTATACCTTTGATTTTTTGGGTTTCGGTTCAATGTGGGAGAACTCTTTTTCCAACTGAAAACTCCTGCTGCTCAAGGTTTGGATTCTGAAGATTAAACTTTCTCCTTTTTTATGCGGCTTCCTCTGCTGTTCTTCCTTTCTTTTTTCTCCAAATGACTTTTCTTCTATTCCCTTTTTAACTCTTCTTTTGCACTATGACTTCCACACTTTTTTTCCTGATCTCTCTTCCTCCTCCCCGTTTGTTTCTTCTCTTCTATCTCCCTTTTCTCTCTGACTCAATTTCTGCTTTTTCTAACTTTTTTTTTCTTTCTTTTCCTTTTCTAACTCACTCTTGGATTTCCTCCAACTTTTTTCTTTTTGTTTCTTTTTTTCTTCTTCTCTCTGACTCACTCTGCTTTTTTTTCTTTTTTTCACTCCTCCTCTTTTCCTCTGTCGTCTTCCCTATGTCTTTATATATAGGTAGTGAGGGAGAGATAGGATGTGATAAAACTTGATAGTTTGAATCGAAAAAAATAACTGATGATCTTTTAATTCAAATTTAAACAGCTGGGATTTTTTTGAATTAAAAATTCTTTCTGATTTTTTTTATTTTCTTTATGTTGAAAATATCCAAAGGATAAATACCCTAAAACTTATTTGAAAACGAGTTCTCTTTTTTACAAACTCGTTTAAATATTTTCAGCCACATATTTTGTTAGGGATTTTAGTTCCTTAATTATTTTTTGTTTCAACACAATGAATGCTCATTGTCCCATAACGGAAGAATAAATTCATTATACACATCACACTCATACAAAGGGGTTCACTTTTCCCCATAAAGATAACTAAGAATTAATTATTCACATCTACCTTACAAATTGATATTCACCATTCACTCTCTACACACAGACCTATCACTAATTTGGGCGTCAGAGTACGCTTAGGCTGGTACCACACCGGTGCCTACCCAAGGACACGTGACTGACTGGTATTTGTCCCCTAAGTTGGAACATTTTGTGTAACGCCTCGGACTTTCAAAAGAATAGAAATGACCATTTTGCCCCTAGGAAGTCAAATGTTGACTTTTTTTTATCAGGACATCTCTTGGGAATTCCACGAAGACCATTACGAAGGTCTTAACCTCCTGATGCCATTCACAGATGGCACGTCGAAATCAGAGTTCGGGAGCTAAAGTTATGAGTAAACAATGATGAAGGGAAAATGGTAATTTTGCCACTAAGGGCAATTTGGAAATTTTACAAGGGTAAGCCTAGATTAATCTAGAAGTCCCTAGATCTCTCCCAACTTTTCCTTCCCAACCTCTCTCACCGACATAGCAAAGTTATATTTATATTGTAGTTGTGAGGAGGAGTAGAGGGGTTCGGTGTGACATGGCCGAACCCATGATCCTTGTCCACCCGAAAACCCAAAACGAACCAAAGAAAGAAAAATGGGGCAGCGAGAGACGACTAGTAAGGAGAGAGAGAGAGAGAGAGAGAGAGAGAGAGAGAGAGAGAGAGAGAGTGAGAGAGCGTGTGTGTGTGTGTGTGTGTGTCAGGATCCGACCCTCCTCAGTCAAGACCCAACTCTAGCACGATATTATCCGTTTTGGGCCTCCTCGCCCTCACGGTATTGTTTTCGGGAGCTCACGGTGCAACTTCCCAGGGGGTCACCCATCATGGAATTACACCAGCCTCAACTCGCTTAACTTTGGAGTTCCAACCGAAGCCAAAGCCACTGAGCTCCCAAAAGACGTCGTGCTAGATAGGGTCACCCATCAATTTTTATTTTTTTGCTCAAATGTTTTACGAATGACACAATATCGAGAATTTTGACGTACAATTTGTAAAAATGCTGCTAGCATTTCTTCAACACAAATATATCTTGTGTCCTTTAAGAGTGTTTTTTCTCGAAGGGTAGTGCATAACTTTTGGAACACATCAGGATACATCCTGTATACCTGTCAAAAAATTGTGGGATCATCGTTCAGTGCCTAATGTATATAATCATATCTAACTATAGTAATTCATTGTCGAGTTAGCAAACGCTCAATATGTCCTTCACACACCCCCCCCCCCCCCTCCCTCCCTCCCCCCCGATGTAGCACATGTATTTGTGTTTGAGTTTCCATAAGTAAAATCTTAATGCCTTCATCAAATTCTTCATCCAAATCTTCATATATTTCTTATTCACCAATTTCTTCATTATTGGTTTATTCTTCCTCTCTGTCATGATCTTCATATATGCTCGGGTATGAAATTGTATGTAGATGTTAAAATATATGCTGTGAAAAAAAATATATCAAAATTAACCAACAAATTAGGAATTGCAGAAAGTGACATTGTTTGTAGAATTGAAATGTAATTCACATGCTAATAAAAAAAATATTTGCACACAAGTTAATTAGAAAATCAATTTTAATGAAATGAGGGCTATTATTTCTAGTGATCAATGGACAATGAAAAGTACAAGATATACTATCTAGGACCTCATATTTCTTTGTATAGATGATAGTTTTAGTTGGTCATATTACTTTATCGTTTCTAGTGATTTTCATACATATTATTTTAGTTGGTCACCACTTTTTGTTCTTGGTGTGAAAAAAATAGAATATTCATGGAAAGTAAAATACAATAAATTAAATCAAATACATAGTTCAACCAAAATAACACAACCAAAATACATAGTTCAACAAAAAAAGGAAAAAGTCAAATCAAAACACAACAAATTAAACCAAATACATTGTTCAACCAAAATGACACAACCAAAATACATAGTTCAACAAAAATACCAAAAATTACACAACCATAGTTCAACAATTCAAAGTAAACAATTCTCAACCAAAAACCAAGGTGATCCCAATAACAATTCATTCTAATTTGAAGGATAACCAAGATGAGCGCTCTTTAGTGACATCTTCAAGAACGTCTTGTTTTACTTTAGTATTAAGCAATTCAACCGTCTTGAATCGATCATTGTCATCCAAGTTTGGTACATCCTTCATAGCATCCCAAATACTACTCTCTTTATTTATTTCTCTTTTCTCCATTAGAGCATAGATTTTCTCAAAATAGGTGTATATATAGTTTCAAGAACTTTGACTTTATTGGTGGAACCAATTGAGTTAGAACTCCCTTCATACTCGGATCTACTTCGCTTCTTTTGACTTGTTTTTCCTTGAGGTCAAAACCTAAAGGGGACTCAAAGGGTGGTGTAGATTGGTAGGGTGATGAAGGTTGGAAGGATGGTTGATAGTGACTTGATGCTACAAATGTCTCATTGGCAGCATCATATGTAAAGTCTTTCATCCCAAAATTTAGGGTTTCCTCATCCCTAAAAGTTGTTGCATTAGTATCATCGACACCTAATGTAAGTGAACCATTCCCAGTAGCAGTTACACCCCCAACCACAATTTTTTAATCATCATAATTAGTAACACTTTCTATCTGAAGGCTCTTGTGACTTGGGTGGGACTAGCAAAGAAAAAAAAATTGATGATTGTTAATACATTATAAATAAAATATTAGAGCAATCTAGTAAGTGACATAGCATATAATATGAAGCTCACCTTCAAGAATTTTCTCATACTTCATCACTAGCCGTGAACTTCTTTCCAATTGGGTCCCACCCAAATCCAAAGTTGTTATGCATAAGAGTAGTCATTTTGTCAAGATACTTCTTATACCATCTCATTCGGCTCACATAATTGTTATATGTTTTAGGAGACAGTGTTTTCTCATTTAGGCGAGGAAGTACACTTTTTTCTATTGTTTGCTTACTTATTAACCCATTAGTATCACATCATCATCGACTGATACCATCAACCAATAGTTCTAACAAGAAATCGCTTTCTTCTGTGGTCCAAAGTTCATAATTATCGGAACTTGTTCCTTTTCCTCTGTCATTTCCTTGTTGTGTCCTTCATTTTACTACATTATACATGTAAGAGAAACTTCTTTTACTTTTATATCGTATATCGCACATAATTTTCACAACTTTACCTCAAACAACAATGATAGAGCCAAATAAGCACACGAGAAAAGAAAATTAGGATAAATTCAAACTGGCAAAAAAAGAAAGTCCCAAATTTTAGTGATGTGTAGTTACCGGGATACTCTGGAGCAAATAAAATATGTTTCAATCTTCTTATAATGATACACCAATCTGAGCAAAGATTAGACTTTTATTAAATATCATTGCATATATAACTTGATAAACTTTCATATATAACTTTACATTGCATAAATTTTAGTATGTAATATCATTCCATAAATTTTAGCATGTAATAAATATCATTGCATATATAACTTGGTAAACTTTCATTAATTGATTGGTATGCTAACACAAGGAAATAAAAAAAAAAATCGTAGCAGAGTGGTCATTTTCTCCCAAGTGGGACTAGAAGACCCAAATACTGTGCATTCAAACCAAGAAATAAAGCATCCTAACACAAGGAAATTTCCTATTGATGGACTTGTTCTAGTCAAAACAAATATCTATAGTTATTTGAATCGTTATCCTCCAGATTTTACAAAAGTAAAAAAAAAATTATTTTATGAAATAATCAGGGGGTGTATTCAATTAGGATCATGAGCAACTAATTCACAAATTTGAATATTCTTCATCCAATCCATTTCAGCCAGTTTCTCACTTGTTGCAGAATTGACAAGCTCAGTGGCCATCTTTTGGTTAGTTCTGGGCTTAAAAAAAAATGAGCAGAAAGTAAGAATATACAAAAGATGCATCCAATTACTGTAGTATAAGTTGAGGGAAAATGAACTTCTGCATCCCCTGTAATTGATCCTGTGTAACCCTATAAAGTTTGAATATTTGTAACACTTGCACCGCTAGTGGTTTTCTAAAGTGTCTATTTAACATATATTGTGGATAAACCTGGAAGTAACTATCCTACTTAATATCCATTATCTTTCCATATTGATCATCTGCCATTTCAAACCATCCATTTACTCGTCATCCTATTTACACATAAAACCATAAACCAAGAATGTAGAGAACTTGACCTTAAAAAATTAAAAATAAACAACAACCTCATAAGTGAAAAACCATAAATAATCTTTACCTAACTAGCCTTTGATGTCTTAATCGTAAACAATTTGAAACTGAAGCCCATAAATAATCGGCTAGCACAGATAATACAAATAGACAAAAAAATTGTATGATAGCATATATGAGAACAAGTATGTGAAGAGATAAGACATGAAAATGATGAGAACCTTCTTCACTTCTCAAGTTTGTTCATCTTCTCCCAAAACAAATCAACATGAGAAACATGTGTAATATGGTGTGATTTTTTATGAGGGTTGGTATTTATATTACCCATTGAAAAATCTTACAGAATATATTATTTAATAAAATACTTCAAAATCGGTAAGTTTTTTAATACCAACATACTTTACGAATCTTTTGAAAGTCCTAATTGAATATCACCAGACTTGCATTGATGATTTTAAAATCCTAATTGAATACTATCAGATTTTTATTGATTACTTAAAAATTATAATTGAATACCACTAGAATTTGAAGTTTCGAAAAAATCTATTAAAATTCTAATTGAATACACTCTCTAACTTGATTAACGAAATGGAGCAATATAGGTAACGGAAGTGCAATTCTGACGGTATATTACAACGAAATCAGTTTGGAGAGTAAAGTGAAATGGAGCAATATAGGTAACAGAAATGCAATTCTGATTGTACATTACAACGAAATCAGTTTGGAGAGTAGAGTGAAATTCAATGTCTAATTAAGGGAGCCTTTTGAATAATAAGTAAAAAATAAATAAACCTAGCAGCAGAGTAGTATCATAAATTTCCACCATAAGAGCAGGTTACCGGGATCTTAGTTGAACAACTATTTTCACAAATCTGAGATTTCCCGCCCAAAACTCCCGCTTCCTTTCTGTCTCTAAATTATCTTTACTTTTTGGATACTCATTAAATTATATATACATACTTTACAATTTTCTAATTTTTATTCGTTCTTTCTCCTCTACATACAAATTGTACAATGCCGGACCTCGGAAACCTCTCCCTCTCAGCTTCTCTAACCCTCACTACCCACCCTGACTTCAAATCGCAAATTGGCTCACCGGATCAGACCTTGGTCAAAGCCCTCGCCGTTGACTGCGATTCAGACCAAAGCTTGGGGCTCTCTACACAGCACAATGCCCAGGACACCAATGCTGCTGCAATCAGAGTTTTCCGTCGGAGCAGATCCTTGGTGACCCGGTCCAGAAAAACCTCCACCGGCAAGACTTTGGAGGACCATGTGAGAGACTGGGTTAGCAGTAGGGTGGAATTGGGCATTCCTGAATCACGGTCCTCATTGCCGTTTCTTTATGGCGCAAAGAAATTGGTATTGGTACACTTTCATTTTATTTTTATGTTCTGTTTGGTTGCTGAGTATGAGTCTTTGTAGAATATTTGCAGGGTTTGTGATACCGTTTAGGTTCGATAAAAAAATTCCCATACTAAGTACAAACTGCCTAAATCAGTCTTATTCCCTACGAAATGATTTATTTTAAACGGTTGAGTAACCTTTTTACTTTGAAACTTGTTCTCTGTTGATGTCTTTCACTACTTTGAAGAATGGTTGAACGTTTCCAGGTCTTGAATTCTGATATAGTGGACATGCTTTGCTGTTCAAATGTCGTACTGTTTTATAGGATTTCTATTTTTGGCTTATTGGCTTAAGAATAAAGATTGAATAGTAGGACGAAGAAAAGTAGTGGTTGTCTTCCAAATATTTTTCGGTTGAGACGTGCTAAGTTTACACAAGGAGTTAGTGCTGGAAAGAGTATGTTTATGGGAAGACATGAGCTGCTTTAATGGGTCTGTAAAAGAATAAAAGAGAGCTCACTAGTTGAATTATGTCACTTTCCTTATATTTAATGTCCTTTTCATTTGATTTAGAGGTGCAGTTGCGGTGGATATCTTAGTGGAGTAAGGTGGTCTACAACATTTTAAGATTTTTTTTTTTACAATGCGAATTAATGAATAAGTTTTCCTTTTCCTATATGCATGGAAAGCCTGAATAAATTCAGGGAATTGATGGCTCGTTGGCTTATGATTTGGTACCATGAATGCAAAACGAATTTGTTTCAGAAGATATTTGTTCCAATTTTCATAGACTGAATCAATTTGAGATTCCGATCATGATGCTTTTCATGTATTTTTGCTACTTTATGTTTCACTCACAACGTGTACTTTTTTTTCTTCCTTGTTCTTCTTTACTTTTCAATTTTTTTCAGGTTGATTGCCTTGGTTGCAATTATCATGTCTACCCCGAGGAGGAGGTCTTATGCTCTGTTCGTGGTTGTCAACGAGTCTATCATAGTAAATGCGTGAAGGAAAGACTTGGGATCTCTAATATGAAAAAGTTCAAGTGTCAGCAACATGTAAGATCCTATTAGAACAACCATGACCATGTTTTTTATTTTTTATATTTTTTATTTTTCGATTTGTGACAGTTTATTCTACTTTTGCGTGTTAAAAGTGCAAAAAGAAACTCTATAATAAATCATAATTCTGTCGCTGTTTAGAAAGAGATGTTTTATCTTATATTGTTCCGAGTGAGTACTGTGGGCAGTCTCTGCTTCACTGATTCTGATGCAAGACTTACAATGGCTACACTGACTTGTGGAGTCTGTCATTCTCCTACTGGTTAATGATCTCTTTTTCTTTGTCAAATTAGTGGAAGCTCTCATTCATTTATAAATTTTAGTGTCTAGTTGTGCAACAGAACATTAGCATATCCATATGCTACAAGTTATCTTGGAATTGAGTAGTAGTTGGTAAAAAAAATTTAGGTAGCAAAAATTTAGAGGGCAAACTTTTGCACTCTTCCCACATATTTTAAGGAGATCTCAAAGAAAATTCTGAATGGGCCTAATGTTTTATATTTCTTCTATCGTTCATAAATCGTGAACTGACATTTACAGCACAAAATGTCATGTTCTTATTATCCGTTGATGGACATGTGTTGTTTCTGTACACAAAAAATTGAACTTGCACAATTGCTTATGCGAGTTCCATCCTCAATGAGCAGGCATGCTTCCTTTGCAGACAAAGGATAGATTGGCGGTGTGTCAGATGCATTATAGCGTCACATGATAAATGCGCTGCGTGGCCAGATGAAGTGATCCACTTGAAAGACTGGCCAGGGAAAGCTGTTTGTTGGAGGCATCCTACAGATTGGCAGCTAGATAGGAAGGTCAATTTCTTCCTTCCTCCAGGAGTTTCTGTTCTTATCTAGTTTTCTGTACATCTGCACCAGTCATTGTCTTTCACTTTATTGAGAATGCCTTGTACAAGAAGATGATTCTTCACCATGAATGACATATATAAAGTATCTTCTGATTCTCACGTGTTTCTAAAATGATGGGGTTTCCATATGGGCATTTTTTATGTTTCCCTTATGACATGTATCCTCATGCAACTGAGTCAGGGACACAGGATTATACTTCATGTTTGCATGTTTGTATTTCGATCCTATAAAATTAGGTTGCTTTCATTTTAAGAAAATAATTGGTAATGTATATTTGATGAAAACTGGATCTAAGAAAACTGTAACCATAAAGGCCACTGGTATTTCCCTTGAAATTTTGCGTGATATTTTATTTATGCATTAAGGGATTAGTTTAAAGTAGGCTAATATACTTGATGGCTTTGATCTCTATGATTCCCTGATTTGAATGTACTGACTTTGTGGTTTGCTATGTGCTGTTTTAGATTTTGACTGGGATTACATATCTAGTTTCAGTTCTACTTATATGTCCTTAAAAGAAGAATACTTATCGTTTCTACGTAGTAGTAAAATGGAAAAAGAATTTCCGGCAGTTCCATTGCATATATTATATCCTTTTCTTGTTGCATTCAAGGGGAATGTAAAAATTCTTCCTGGGAAACTATGGCCCGATGTTTTTGTGTTGGCACAAAATGGAAAGAGAACTTCCAGTGGTTCCTTTGCTTTTACCATTTTTCTTATGCATACTGTCAGAATGAAAAAGTTCAACCAGTAAGGAATCGGGAACTAAAGATGTATGATGTGGGTGAGTGGATGAGTGAAATAACACATCATATTGTTTGTTTTTTTAAAATTCCTTATGGTTCATATCAAAATACTAGCTTGAGATCTTAGGACTTTTTCAGTAAAATGTGCTGCAAGAGTCACCACGGACCTTTTATGGTTCAGGTGTTTTCCATCTGGCCTGAGGACTGTAATACTGTATCTGTTGGAGCAATTTCAGAAAAACCAATGCAGTACATCAGATGTGGGAAATATCTTCTTTATTTTAAATTTCAAATCTTCTTTCGGGGAATATCTTCCACTCTCTTTCTTTATTTCTCCTCCTTTGTCAGCTATCCAGTTGCAGATAATGTACCCTCTAAGTCTCTGTCCCTGTAAGCTTTCTTCTTGAGAAGTTGGTTATTATACAGCGCCTTATTCTGATGTATGCAATGTTTATTTTCGATGGAATGTAATTCATTGATGTATGGACCGATTGAGTTGTTATTTAGTATATGAGTTTGCAGTTTTTCGGATGGAAACAAATGGTTTTGAGGCTGAATAATACAGTTTGATTATATTTATTTGACAAAAGAAGAGTTTGTTTAAATGAGTTAGAATATATTATGTTTGTGAAGTTTTATTTCGTCATTTTTATTTTTCATTGATTAGGCTGGTTGGCAGGACTGATGTATTTGTTGAATGAGCAGCATGCGGTTTCAACAAGCAGCATAGAGGTCAGTTCTACAAAGAATTTGTTAATTTTGGATTTGTTGAACGATCAGATCAACATGCGACTTTGGCATTCTCTTGAAAATTTAGGAGGTATTCTGTCGCTTGCCTCTGCCTTACACTAGTGAGGAGTTCAAGATTGACCTAACTTGGAAAGACACAGATATTAAAATAGAGCCACCTCCATATGTGCACATCAGGCGTAGTATCCTTATACGCTATCTTGACATTCAAGCAATTAGTTGAGGTTGTTAAAGTTCGCTGGTATGAATGCAATTGTTTAAGAAACTTTTGATGAGTACTCAGTATTTTCTTATTTATGAAAAGTAGTTACTTTTCTTTTTGGCTGTTATTTTTTTATTTTAAGTATTTACCGATCTATATAATGACTATAATGGCACAAATCTTGACTGGAGTTAGATATTTACCTAGTCAAGAAGAAGCGCGATAATGTAGATGATGATGTTGGATGCACTTGTTGCACTTCAATATGCTCTGAGGATTGCGTTTGCAGGTATTTTGAATCATCCTTCATATTGCCTGATGAAATTTGACTGTTGATGTGTTATAGCTGTTGGGGCGTATGGTTGGCCAACATCATATCCTATGTTCCAATTTATTATGCATCAAGACTTAAACCATACTTAAAAGGGCTGCGTATTTGATGCTTCACTCGTTTTCAGTGTTCAATTTAAAGTTGTACAGGTGTAAGTTGAAAATTTCATGGATACCCTCAGCCGTATTTGTAACATGAAAAATAATGTTACAGGGGTCAATGCATAAGCTGCTCAAAGGCTTGCCATTGCTCAGAAAAATGCACCAACCGACCATTTCGCAAGGAGAAGAAGATCAAAATCGTCAAGGTAACCTCATAAGAGCATCAAGTGAACCTTGTATTTTCTTCAATTAGAACTTTTTTATTTATGGTTACATTTTGCATATAATGTGGTTTTGTGCATTGCGCTTGAGTAAATAATGGTTGATTTCATGTCTCAGACTGAACACTGTGGGTGGGGAGCAGAGGCAGCCGAAGCTGTTAAGAAAGGCGACTTTATAATCGAGTATATTGGGGAAGGTAGTCTTATTTTTGCCTTTAGTTAGGTCAATATGTCATGAATCCATAAAAAACCGCAGTGTATGTTGTGTTCTTCTTGATACATTTTGAGGAAGGGAAAACAGAAAATCTCTTAAATTTGTTTGGTAGCTTGATTTTTGTGTGAACATATATCGTGTTGGATTTAGTGTAAATTAGAGAAGTTGAGTAGCCCTATTTTTGTGTGTTTCAGTTATTGATGATGCTTTGTGCGAAAAAAGGCTTTGGGACATGAAGTACAAAAAGGTGAGGAATTTCTATATGTGTGAAATTGGAAAAGACTTGACTATTGATGCAACTTTTAAAGGAAATCCATCACGGTTTCTAAACCACAGCTGTGATCCCAACTGTGTCCTCGAAAAGTGGTTAGTGATGTTCTTGTTTATATTTTTTTGGATTTTCCATATTCCATTTTCCATTTTCCTTTTAACATTTTCCATTTTCCTTTTTCCATTTTCCATTTCCTTTTTCCATTTTCCATTTTCCATTTTCCTTTTTCTATTTTCCATTTCCCATTTTATATTTCTCAAGTCCTTAAGTGGTAAATGAAATTGCTCCGGTGCAGGCAAGTTGAGGGTGAGACACGTGTGGGTGTGTTTGCTGCACGATCAATACAAGTCGGAGAGCCTTTAACCTATGATTACAGGTAATGTCTGTCTGATCTTATAAGATATTGCAGGGTTTTATTTTTCATTTTTTTTTATATATACACTAGTTTCCTCAGCTTAAAATTTGAATATGGAATAACTAAATAAGGTCACGTTTTTCGAACGGGATTGAATTAGATTGGATAACTATTCAAACTAAATGCATTTTGAATGTAACCTAAAAATAGATGTTATTAGTTTAAATGTATTTTGAATGTAACCTAAAAATAGATGTTATTTCGTTGGAAGAGGATTATATATGTTTAAACACAAAATGCATAAAATTTAATGAGTTAGTTCAATTCAGTCTAATCTATATGCTTACAAAATGTGTCATAATGGAATAATGGTTCTAATTCTGCTTACCAAAAGAGCCCTAATGGAATAATGGTTTGTGTTTGTAGATTTGTGCAATTCGGACCTGAGGTGAAGTGTCGTTGTGGTGCTTCAAATTGTCAAGGTTACCTTGGGAGTGGGAGTAATAATAAGAGAAAGATTAGTAAAGTGGTGTCCTTTTGCTGGGGTTCAAAACGGAAGAGGACCTCCACTGCGTGCATAGCTATTATCACTACTACTGCTGCTGCATGAGTGTCTCCCTCCGACGACCACCACCATCTCAACCATCATCACCACCACCACCACCACATAGCCAGCCATATCAAGAAATTTGGGCAAATAGAAAAAAAGAAAAAGAAAAAAGGAGAATAAATCAGTCACCTTATTTTTGTTTGGAGACAAATGACAATTACATTAGTCCCTCAAACTCAAAAGACCAACATGAATCATCCTTGATTCTTCTCACCTACTACATTGCGATCTCAATCTCAATTTCAGATTCCCAATCTCAATCTCAAATTAAGTAGCTTTTGAAATTTTATTTCATATTATGTGTAACAACACTAAATAAATAATTATTTATATTCTTATTGTAAAAATAAGAGTTGTCAATTTATTACTTGACTTTGTATATCTTTGTTAGTTTTCCCACTAATTTTTTTATCTCAGTCAATTTTTTCTCTAAATTATTATTATTAGTTTCAATTTACCCATTTTGATGACATTTATTCACATTGTAATCAATTATTTGTCCAAAAATTCACATTTAGGGAATGAAACATGTTGCATTGTAATGCCTCGGAAATTTGAGAAAAGTCCAAATGACAATTTTGCCCTTTTAACCCAGGGTTAAAAGGTTGACTTTTTGTTTAAGGATTTTTTTGGACATTCTATAAGGATCTTTACGAAGGTTTTAGACTCCTGAGTTCGTGGATAGGCATTATGCTAAAATTGGAGTTTGAATGGTTTCGATATGGGTAAAAAACAATCAAGGGCATTTTGGTAATTGTTACTTGAAGGGTATTTTGGTCTTTTTACTTGGAAGATATTTTGAGGACTAACACTTGTCCAGAAAACTCTGGACACTTCCCTCCCCAAAACTTCACCGACTTACCCCTTGTTTAAAAATGTGTATGTGTGTTATTGAGTTATGGTTACGTTGAAGAGAGGCCGAGAATGAGAAACAAGAAAAACTCATCACCTGTGAGGAAAATGAGAGAGGAAATGGGAGACTCAGGGAGAGAAGAAGAGCAAGAAAAAAAAAGGAAGAAACTGATGTTAAAACAGTGAGGAGAGGTAGAGGAACAAATGAATGAAAACGCCATGAACATGTGGGGTTAAAAACGGATTTTTGGTTTTGCATATAAAATGAGTGTCCCCGTGTCTTTTTGGACTTCCTAAGGTTGCCCTAAGCCCAAAACCAGGGAGATTGAGAAGCTGGATCATGGTGGAAAAGGGGTTGTCATCCATGGCCGAGAGTCGAAGGTATGAACCTTAGTCTCTGGCTCGTTTTACTTTATTTGGATGTCATAATAATGTTTTTGAGGTTAAGGAGAGCTAGTGTGACGAAGGAAGCATATGAAATGGACATGAAATGAAGGAATTATAGTCGGGTTTCTGTCGCGAGTTAGACGATCTGGTTGCAGGAAAACGGGCCAATGACCCAAGGTTAAAGATGACCCATGTGACGCACGTGAAGCCCACGCACAGAGGCCTCTCGGTGGTGCATGGGCGCACGTGCGGCATATTCTAGGAACAATCGGCATTATAAATGGTGATAATCCTTAGTAAAAATAAGATCTAAAGACGGGCAATTCATAGGTTCCACTAATTGACGGGGTTAGTCGGTTGGACGTGGTCGGTAACTCGGCAAGGGTTGAATTAATTTGGTTAAGTTAATAAATATTGGAACTGGGTTAAAATTTGTAAGATCCCTTATCTGATAAGAGTTTGTCATATGGGAGCAGGACCGGTCCGGTTTTCAAGGAATTTAGGGACGGTTCCTGTCATACATTGAATAATATCTTTATTTATTAATATTATATGATACGTTTACTTAAAATGTGACAAATTTAGTGACACTTAAAGACAAACTGTGACTGCAGGAGGGAAATTAGTCATTAATAAGAGTTAATGGGGCAAATTGATTAAAATAATTATTCTAGAAAGAAAATTAGCAAGGCGGTAAAAATTCAAAGGGCTTGAAAACAAATGAACATTACGTATAATAGAACACCGGTATAAATCTAGTTGAAAAGAACAAGTTCTATATGTTCATGGATGGTACATTATTATGATACACATCAATTTAGCCTCTTGTCATCCCTATTAATATAATGTTCATGAATGGAACATTATCATGATACACATCAATTTAGCTTCTTGTCTCTATTATTATAAAGTTCAGGGATGGTATATCATTATGATACACATCAATAGCTTCTTGATCTCTATTATTATAAAACTTAGAGCATCAAAAGGCTTCACCAAATTTTTCTGACAAAGATGCCTATCGATTTATAACTTTTATATTTAGTACATAAGGCTATAACGATAGAATTAAATATTTATAAATAAACATTTTAGTGGAAGAGTAGATAGTCACTCCAACATTCACTCTTTGAATTTATTTTAATTTCTCCTTATTACTTAAAATCATAAACCATAAATTGAAAAATAAAAGCAATTAACATAAACACGCATAATGTCTAGTTCATTTTAACTTAAAACTGATGCAAAACAGCCTCCAAGGACAAAATTTGAGTCATCTGCCATTATGTTCACCAAATAATTCATTCATTCGTGATCATGCCAAGTTCGTAGCAGCTTCCATAATTTAGTGAAAGCCAGTAGGGTTTGATGATTTCGGACCTCACAAATTCGATTTTTTCATGAGTTTAGTAAGAAACGGTGGATCAGAGCTCCTCCAGGGTACCAAATTCCTAATTGTCTTCAGGCTTCAGGCTTCTGCATTCTGTTAACATAATCCAGGTACCCCTAGCAATTGCGAAAACGTACATAAATCCAGGTACCCCTAGCAATTGCGAAAACCCAAATGCTTCATTTACTTTTAATTCTTCTGATATATTTTTTTTGACTGAACCCAACCAACAAAACAGAGCCATAATTGCTACTGAAGAGATGGAACAATGAGATAGAAGTCACTTAAGATTAATTTACTAGTGTTTTTTTCTTATCAAACAGGGGAATTTAATAGCCCAACAACATTGATGACGATACGTTGCTTCCCAATGACGATGCTCTTTTTTTCACCCATTTCGCTCAAGGACTCAACCAAGTCCAACCCCATCTCAATAGAGAAGTTCGATGACGGAAGGCACCTCCTAACAGGACCCGTCCCAATTCCCCTGGATTATCATGGGACGTGCATGTTTCGAGTGAAGGCCGAGCTTGAGGCCAAGGAGAAAGACCGGCTAAGGCACTGGAAAGAACTGTGTCGAGTGAAGGCGGCTAGGAAGGCCGACCTGGAAGAGGCAAGGAAGACGGCGGTGGCCGAGTTCAACGCGTCCGATGAGCAGGACAAGATGAAGAATGAGTACGCCGCTAACTACGAGTAGGAGTTCTTCCGCAACCTCTTCTTGCACAACCCTGGGCTGACTGTGAAGACCCCCTAGCTCGGCCAAGATATCACGGCCGACATGTTTGGGGACGAGTCGGGGAAGGAGGAAGATGAGGTTGTGCAACCGAGTTCCCAGCCAGAGGCCGACCCAAGAAGTCCTCCCAAAGAGCCGGAACCACAGATGGAGGTAGCACCACAGGCCGAGGAGCAGCAGATGGAAGAGCTAGTTTAGGACAGGTCTCCGTGCCTTAAAAAAACAAATTGTTGGTAGTAGTTGGTAGGACGACCGAGAGGTTTTATTTTTTTAATGCTTTTGCAGACTGGGCATAATAGGTCTGCATATTAAATGAAATCGGATTTGCCCCAAAGAACGAAATTTGTAGACCGAGTAAGCCTAACTTTGATTTTCCTCTTTGTTTGAGTATTGGTGTAAGCCGAGTAAGGCTGTACACCGACTCCAATGTTCGAGTTAAAAATAGCAAGTGTTGGGGTGTATGCCGAGTAAGACCGAACCCCGACTCGTTTGTTTGAGTCTAAGTGTTAGTGTAAGCCGAGTAAGGCTGTACACCGACTCCAATGTTTGAGTCGAAAATAGCAAGTGTTGGGGTGTAGGCCGATTAAGACCGAACCCCGACTCGTTTGTTTGAGTCTAAGTGTTGGTGTAAGCCGAGTAAGGCTATACACCAACTCCAATATTTGAGTCTAAAATAGCAAGTGTTCGGGTGTAGGTCGAGTAAGACTGAACCCCGACTCGTTTGTTTGAGTCTAAGTGTTGGTGTAAGCCCAGTAAGGCTGTACACCTACTCGAAGGTTTGAGTCAAATAGCAAGTGTTGGGGTGTAGGCCGAGTAAGACCAAACCCCAACTCTTATGTCTGAGTCAATGTTGGTGTAAGCCAAGTAAGACTGTACACAGACTTCAATGTTTGAGTCTAAAATAGCAAGTGTTGGGGTGTAGGCTAATTAAGTTCGAACCCCGACTCGTTTGTTTGAGTCTAAGTGTTGGTGTAAGCCGAGTAAGGCTGTACACCGACTCCAGTGTTTCAGTCTAAAATAGCAAGTGTTGGGGTGTAGGCCGAGTAAGACCGAACCCCGACTCGTTTGTTTGAGTCTAAGTCTTGGTGTAAGCCGAGTAAGGTTGTACATCGACTCGAAGGTTTGAGTCAAATAGCAAGTGTTGGGGTGTAGGCCGAGTAAGACCAAACCCCGACTCGTATGTTTGAGTCAGTGTTGGTGTAAGCCGAGTAAGGCTATACACCAACTCCAATGTTTGAGTCTAAAATAGCAAGTGTTGAGGTGTAGGCCGAGTAAGACCGAAGCCCGACTCATTTGTTTGAGTATAACTGTTGGTGTAAGCCGAGTAAGGCTGTACACCGACTACAATGTTTGAGTCTAAAATAGCAAGTGTTGGGGTGTAGGCCGAGTAAGACCGAACTCCGACACGTTTGTTTGAGTCTAAGTGTTGGTGTAAGCCGATTAAGGTTGTACACCGACTCGAAGGTTTGAGTCAAATAGCCAGTGTTGGGGTGTAGGCCGAGTAAACCGAACCCCGATTCTTATGTTTGAGTCAGTGTTGGTGTAAGTCAAGTAAGGCTGTACACAGACTCCAATGTTTGAGTCTAAAATAGCAAGTGATGGGGTGTAGGCCGAGTAAGACTGAACCCCGACTCATTTGTTTGAGTCTAAGTGTTAGTGTAAGCCGAGTAAGGCTGTACACCGACTCGAAGGTTTGAGTCAAATAGCAAGTGTTGGGGTGTAGGCCGAGTAAGACCGAACCCTGAATTGTATGTTTGAGTCAGTGTTGGTGTAAGCTGAGTAAGGGTGTACACCGACTCGAAGGTTTGAGTCAAAATAGCAAGTTTTGGGGTGTAGGTCAAGTAAGACCGAACCCCGACTTGTATATTTGAGTCAGTGTTAGCGTTAGGTGACATGTATGGTATAAATGGAAAAGTTCATAAATAAGGGGCGCCAAGGTCAGCAAATTACAGCAAGTTATAAGATGAAGAAAAATAAACAGTTTAAATGAAGTATTTCTTTAAGTGGTCGGCATTCCATGGGTGGCCGAGGTGTCCCCCACTTGAATCTTACAATTCATAGGTGCTAGGCCGGCAGATCCTTGTCACCCAGTAGGGGCCCTCCCAGTTTGGGCTGAGAGTTCCGGCTGAGCTATCCTTAGTGGCGAGGCTGACCTTCCGAAGGACCCAGTCTCCCTCCTTAAAATGCATGTGTTTGACTCTGGCATTGTGATAATTGCAGAGCCGCTGCTTGAAGGCAATGTTTCTGAGGTTAGCATGTTCCCTCTGTTCTTCAATGAGGTCCAAACTGAGTGCAAGCTGATGGTTATTTTGTTCGGGCTCGTAGGTCGACACCCGGTAAGAAGTTTCATTCAGTTCAGCAGGGATGATCGCTTCTGTTCCGAAGGTCAGTGAAAAGAGGGTTTCATTTGTCGATGTTTGGTAGGAAGTCTGATATGACCAGAGTGCGTTTGGGAGGATTTCAGACCACTTGCCCTTGGCCTCGTCTAGCTGTGTTTTTAGCATGTGCTTGATGATTTTGTTGATGGCCTCTACCTGTCTGTTGGATTGGGGGTGAGCTGGTGAAGCGAAGTAGAGACGGATGTTGTGTCTGTCACAAAAAGCCAGGAAGCGCACGTTGTCGAATTGTTTCCCATTGTTCGTGACAATGGTGTGTGGGAGACTGAAACAAAAAATAATGTTCTAGAAGACGAACATTTCAATCTGGGTTGTGGTGATGGAGGCCAAAGCCTTTGCCTCTACCCATTTTGTGAAGTAGTCCACTGCCACCACTGCATACTCTGTCTTGCCCTTCCTGCTGGCATTTTTCCGATTAAATCAAGTCCTCACTGTGAAAAGGGCCAGGGGCTAAGCATGGGTGTGAGGTTTTCTGGAGGTAAATGGAGGAAAGGGGCGAATCGTTGGCACTTATCACATCGCTTGGTCAGCTCTGTCGCATCCCCGTGCATGGTTGGCCAATAAAAATCTTACCATAAGGCTTTATGGGCCAGCGATCGTGGACCAGAGTGATTTCCGCAAATACCGGCATGTATCTCCTCCAGAATGGCTCTGCCCGTCTCCGGGACGAGACATTTTAGGAGGGGTAGAATAAAGCCCCACTTGTAGAGTTGGCCGTTGACGAGTGTATACTGTGTTGCCTGTCGCTGGACCTTCTTTTCCTCGATCTTGTTGGAAGGGAGAGTTCCGTTCATGAGGAATCCCAGCAGCAGGGTCATCCACGTCCAGTCAGTGTCGATTGCGTAGATCGCCAAGCACTGGGTGCTAGGTTGATCAAGTATTTCAACAAGGACATTGCGACTTTGTCGCTCATCGAGGGAGCATGCAAGTCGGGCTAGAGCATCGGCGTGACTATTTTCGGAGCACGGAATCCGTGTGATAGCATAACTATGGAAACCACATAGGAGAGACTTTTCCAATGCTCTGTATGCCGCCATGGAAGAGTCTTTGGCCTCTTACTCGTCGTTGATCTGGTTGACGATGAGCTGTAAATCGCTAAATATTTTGATTTGTTTTGCATCCATGGTTTTGGCGAGGCGGAGTCCTGCAAGGAGGGCCTCATACTCAGCGGAATTGTTGGAGGCCTTGAACAGAAAACGAAGGGCGTATTCCATTCGAACCTTGTCTGGTGTGGTGAGGACAAGTCCGGCCCCGGACCCGTTGTGGTAGGCTGATCCGTCGACATAGAGGAGCCAAGTCGACCGAGAAGGGTCGAACTGGAGGTTCTCCTCATCCAAAGTATGTGTTATGGACGGAGGAGGAGTGGATGGGATGATCTCATGTGCGGCTGCTGCTGGAACGTATGAGAATTCAGAAATAAAATCTGCGACGACCTGCCCTTTCTCAACTGTGCAGGGAGCGAAGGTGATGTCAAATTCGCTGAGTTCGATCGCCCATTTGAGTAACCGTTCGGATGTTTCGGGCTTCTGGAGCACCTGCCGGAGTGGTCTATCGGTCATGATAATGATGGAATGAGCTTAGAAGGTAAGGCCTGAGCTTTCAGGAAGACATGATGAGGGCGAAGACGAGCTTCTCTAGGTCAGAGTAGCTTGTCTCGGTATCCTGCAAGGCCTTGCTGACGTAGTATACTGGGTGCTCAGCGCCGTCCTTACGCTTAATAAGCACCGAACTGGTGGCAGAAGCGGAGACAGATAGGTACATGTAGAGGGTTTCTCCGGTGTCGGGTCTCGCCAACAGCGGTGCTCTGCCCATGTATTCCTTGAGTTCGGTGAAAGCCTTAGAGCATTCCTCAGTCTAGGTAATGTGTTTGGATTTACTCTTAAGTGCTTTGAAGAAAGGCACGCACTTGTCGTTAGCTTTGGAGATGAAGCATGTAAGAGCTGCGACTCGACCTGTTAAGCTTTGTACTTCCTTTTGGGTTCGTGGGGACTCCATATCGACTAGGCCCTTAATTTTTTCCAGGTTGGCCTTGATACCTCTTTGACTAATCATGAAACCTAGGAATTTCCCAGAGTCGACTCCGAAGATGCACTTGGCTGGGTTCAACCTCATCCGATATCGTTTGAGGACGTCGAACATTCGCTAGAGATTGGGGATGTGCAGGTCAGCCGATTTAATCTTAACGAGCATGTCATCAACGTAGACCTCTATTGTTTTCCCTATCTGGTCTGCAAACATGAAGTTCACTAGGCGCTGGTAAGTGGCTCCTGCGTTCTTGAGTCCGAAAGGCATGACGTTGTAGTAGTATAATCCTTGGTCTGTCCGGAAGGTTGTGTGTATCTGGTCTGCCAGATGCATAAAAATTTGGTTGTAGCCCGAGTATGCATCCATGAAGCTTAGGAGCTCGTGCCCCGCCGTGGCGTCTACTAGTTGGTCTATCTTTGGTAGAGGGAAACTGTCCTTGGGGCAAGTCTTTTTGAGGTCGGTGAAATCAATGCACATTCGCCATGCCCCTGAGGTTTTTTTGACAAGGACAACGTTGGCTACCCAGGCGGCATAGACGGCCTTGCGGACAAAATGAATGGTGCTGAGTTTGACTATTTCTGCCTTCATAGCCTCGGTTCTTTTTGCGTCGTAGAGGCGACGTTTTTGTTTGACAGGCTTGTAAGAAGGATCGATATTGAGCTGGTGGCAGATAACATCGGTGGAGATGTTGGGCATGTCGGAGTAGGACCAGACGAATACCTCAGAGTTGTCCCTTAAAAAACAGATTAGCTGCGAGTGTAGATCGGGTGAGAGGGTGGTTCCGATCTTTACCTTTCAGCCTGTAAAGTTGTGGGAGAGTATGATCTCTTCGACTTCCTCAATGGGCTGTGGGTGTGGTGTTTCTGAATCGTCCCAAGGGTCTTCTATCGGCCCATCTTGTACTTTCTGTGCATCTTGAGGGTTGACGGGGTCAGCCTCAAATGCGGATTCTGTCACTGCCATAGTTTCTTTCGGTGGCTGGATCGGGGTGACAGAGTTGCACGCTCTTGCAACCATTTGGTCTCCTCGGATTTGGCCAACCCCCACGGGTGTTGGAAATTTTACCAGAAATAGGTGGGTGGAAATGACTGATTTCATTTTGTTAAGTATTCCCCGCCCAAGAATGGCGTTGTAAGCCGCGGGGCAGTCCACCACTAGGAAAGGTGCAAGCACGGTTGCCCGCCACAGATGAGATCCGAGGGAGAGTGTGAGGGTAACCGTTCCGTGCGGGATGATGGAGTCCCTAGTGAAATCAAAGAGTGGCATGGGGGAACGGTCCAGGCTAGATTCTGACATGCCCAACTGCTTGAATGCTTTCATGAAGAGGACATTGATAGAGCTTCTGGTGTCGACCATCACCCGCTGTACGTAGAAGTTGGATATTTCTGCCATAACGACGATGAGGTCGTCATGAGGATAGACGATCCCCCTTTCTTCTTCCATTGAAAACGTGATGGGCGCCCACCCATGTCGGTTTGTTTTCTTGGCTCTGCCATCCTCAATGCTGAAGAGCTGGTGATTTTTTTTTGTGGCCCTTAGGAAGTTCTTCTTTGCTCGGTTGGAGGTGAGCGGGCAAGAGATGGATGGCCCTCCTGAGATTGTATTATCTGTGGGTTGCAAGTTGGAGGCGGTGCATGCTGGAGAAATTGGTTGATCTTCCCATCTCGGGCCAGAGCCTCCACAAGGCCCCGGAATGCCACACACTGGTCGATGCTATGGACATTGTACTTGTGGTATTGATAGTAAGTTCCTGTGTCTTCGCCAAGCTTGCCCTTGGCAGGCGCCCAAGTAGACTTTGGGATCATGTGTTCCACTTTGAGACGGACGTTCTCATAGGGAGTATTGAGGATGGTGTAGGTCTCGTACTTGGAGCGAGGAACCCGCTTCTCCTTGTTGTTTGACCGCTCCCCCTACTCTTGAGGACGCTGTCCTGAGCCTTGCTGGTCCGGGACGCTTGGTATGTAAGTTTTTACCGAGTCGGCCCGGGGAGGTTGGTAAGCATTGGCTGTGTTGGACTTTTGGCTCAGTGTTTCAGCCATGGCATGCACCGCCGCCTATTTCATTATCTCATTATATTTTGTCCAGCCTCGGCGCATCAGGAGTATTCGTAACTGAACCTTGATGTGTACCGCTACAGTGACTCGTGTTCACCCTACTTTAGCTGGAAAAGGTCTTCGGTCGAGGATAGACGGTCAGTCTGGATCATGAACTGGTTCATGAAGATGGATGTGAGCTATTCAAAAGAGTCGATGGACCCGGACTCCAGCTTGTAGAACCAATTTATTGTTTCCTCGGTCATGGTGGAACTGAAGATGAGGCATTGTTCCTCGTTTACGAGGTTCTTTAGGGCAACGGCTGAGTAGAAGTTATTCAGGTGATTCCACGGGTCGTCCTTCCCGGTGTAAAAAGGGATCTTCAGGGGTTTTATTTTGTGATCGATCCTGAACTGATTGATCCTTTCTGTGAAAGGGCCCTGGCTGGTTTTCGACCAAGCTGGTCTTGCTACTAGGGCTGTATCAGCTTCGAGTGTCCAGACTCGGTCCATGAGATGCTGGACGAGAAAGTCGATTCTGGATGGCTCTGGGGCCCCTCGGTCTTTGTGTGCGATCCTCTCGTTATCCCTGGGTACTTGGTCACGGCCGATTCTCCATGACCGCTCATCGTCCCTCCTATTGGGTAGATCCTAGGAGCCATTGCCCCTATGGCCGACCTGCCATGACCACTCAGTGTCCCTCTGACGGGGTGGTTCCTGAGAGTCACGGCTCCGTCGGCCGACCTGTCCTAATCACTCGGTACTCCTTCTATAGGGCAGGTCCTAGGAGCCATTTCCCCGGTGGCCGACCTGCCTTGACCGCTCGGTTTCCCGTCAGTGGGGTGGTTCTTGGGTACATTTGTGCTTGCGACTGAGATGGGTTGACCGCTCGGTGTCTCCGCGGGGGGACCTTGATGACTGCCTGCCTCGTTGCTAGTGGTCGGCCACGTGTTGTAGCTGCCGAGCCAACTTGACGGTACTCTCGGCCTCCTGAGATGAGTCGGTGATGGGGATGGGATCTTCTGATGAAAAGTTCAGTCACTGTTGCCTGGGCAGGACCATTGAGCAGTTATGTTTGCTCGGTGGTGATGGTTTTTTCCCTCCTCGGGACGAGGGTCAGGTCGGCGAGATTGGTGGTCATTGACCGATCGATTTCGTCCTCCTCCCTCACTGAGGACGTCGCGGGCGTCTCAGTAGATCCTGGTGTCGTCGGGTTGGTTGCCAGGGATGATCAGCATCCGAGCGTGTTTCTTGCTCGGTTTAACATCTACTTGACGATTTTTATTCGGCTCGGCGACCGTATATACCTTATCTTTACTCACCACTCGACGATTTCTTTCAGCACGCTCGGTGCACTCGTCCACCACTTTGTCGGCCTTCTCTTTACTGACGCGGGCTTGGTGGGCAGCGAGTTCTGCCTGCGCGACCCGTAGCTGCTCGGCCACCATAGTGTACCGATCATCGAGTGCCTGACATCTCGACTCGGCCTGGGTACCTTTAGTTTTGACCTAGGCTATGTCGCTCTGGAGTCTCTCGATTATCTGTAAAAAGTTTGGAGAGGGGTCTTTCATTGTTCTAGGGCCTTGCCCAGGTGTGATCTCACCGAGATCGTGTTCGCCTTGCATGTTCAGTGGCGGCGAGTTCGTTCTCGGCGTAATAGGTGGACGAGTGTTAACTTGGTCTGGTTAAGTGTAGGTAAACTTAGTCAGTTTCCCACAGACGGCGCCAAACTTTTGAAGGGTTAAATGTTCCAACTGTCGATTACTCGTGGTCCAATCACCAAATGACGCGTGTCCTTCTTCGTAACCTGTCAACTTAAGCGAATAATGGGTTTCCTGTTAGTATGGGCACCGGTGTGGTGCCGGCATAAGAGGAAATAGTAAATGGTAAATTGGGCAGAGTTGTAGTAAATAGTAGATATTAGTTCCCTTTATTGGGAAATGTGTACCTCTTATGTATGGGTAGGTAGGATATTCAATTCCTATAGTTTCGATGTGGGACAAATACTCCTCGATTTGTGTGCTGACACGTGCTACGTAGATCGAGGGTGGATAGACTTCCACGTGGTATCCCGCATTGGGCCCGGTAATGGGGCTGTGTAAGTACGGTGGTTTTGGGCCTTGAACAGAGTCTGGGCTTTAAGTATACTGCCCAGTAGGTCTGGTCAGATATGGTGTCAACACTTCCCAAAACAAAATACATTGAAAAATTCTTCTCAACCGAAGCCATCATCTTAGTAGGGTCTCAGCCCAAAACCAGGTCATTGAAAACAAGTACAGGACTTAGCCCAAACAGAAAACACGCAAGAACCTCAGCCCAAATCATAGAACATGTGGGAACTCATCCCAATATCAGTCATGATTCTAATCCTAGCACATGTGCATATAGCTCAAGACCGCTCACAATCCTAGCATGTCGCCGTGAACACATCACTCAACGTGACTATCTCTAGATCATTGCAAACACATCGTCGATCAATCTCAGAGTATCTCAACAGCACTTCCCAAGTCGAGCCTCCCTCGGTCATTGCTTCCCACGGCTGCTCGACAACAGGTAGTACGTCGTGACCACTCCGGAAAGAATACATCTGCAGTCTGGAGGCGAGCCCGTAACACCCAGGATGAAATCGAATGTTATCATCCTACATAGGGCCTCAAACATGGAACATCATCAAATAGGTCACAGCCCAAAAATCCAATGTCCAACGACACTTCATATCCCAGGATTCCTCGAATCCTATCAAATCCACAACTAGATCTCATGCCCGAAGTATCTTTCATAAAACTAATAACTGGGTCACGGCTCAACTTATCTCACGTCTGACTATACTCTAAGTCAAACCTCAAATTAACTGGGTCATACGCCCGAAAGATATTTCTAAACCTGAAAACCAGTTCTCATTTTCAAAGCACTTTCAAATCATAGTTCAATTGGGACTCGTGCCCGAATCTTAATTTCACGCATCCCTGTGAAATCCTCCAAAACCATAAACCAGTTCCTCAGTTTCACGCCTCTCCGTGAAACCTTCGAAATCACATAAAATACAAGCACTTAGTACACTCGGCTGATGCCCAAACATCATATAAAACAGAAATTTTGAACTACGTGCAATAATGCATTTTCCTTCGAAAATGCCAAACAATTCATATTCAAATCACATGCACCCATGGCATCTCAAAACATGTTCATAAACACATATAAAATATTTATGCATGCATCATATTCATAAAAAAATGTTTACTTACCGACCATCCAAGCTACGCCTCAATACGCGTGTCATAAACCTCTATGGGCTAATCCAACCTTTCCGGGTCATCCAGACCTGTCCAAAACATACTCAAAGGTTACTACCAACCTAGACAAGTCCTAATCAAGAACCCTCAACATTCCCAAAAAAGTCAACGAGTCCCGAACACGCTCCCCTAGGTTTTAAACCACAATTTAACCAACCTAACGATCTCTGATCGACTCGAAACCACTATCATTGCATTCGTAAAGTCGAAACCTTTAAAATGGTCCTGGTCCCACCATGAAATGTGTGACCACGCGCCCCCACGTGTGGGTCAAAGAGATGGTCAACATTGACCCAAAAGTCAACATTGACATCAGCAAGGTCAACGCTGACGTATACAGTGAACAGTAAAGTCAACGGCTGACGTCAAAAATGACGTCATCGGACATCTGACACGTGTCAGTCTGATAGGATGATGTCATCGACGACATCATCATCGTCACTGTCCTCTATTCGAGTCGACCCGGTTCACTATTCCAGGTCGTGCAGACCCGTGGACCCGACTTGGATTTTTCCTCTAGCTCCGACCACCTTAATCGATCCCGTTGTTACCAGTGTGATCGTCCAAAAAATCCTAATCGATCTATAGCTTCAAAAACTAGAAAAACGGCCTAGGAACTCACCTATAACTCGACGAATAATCACCCAGATTTTCGGCCCTCTATCTGGGCTGCTCAGCCGTCATCCTCCGTCCAAAATCATTCCCACACGATCGTACAAGCCCAACCAACACACTCCAAACATTAGAAACTGTCCCCAACGTTTAAAACTGAAAATCGAAAATCAAATTGAAAAGGGGCTCTCGAGTTTACCTTCCTCCGCCGTCTACGAAGGCTCAGCCATCCTCACCGTCACCGTCACAGCCTCCCTTGCACTCTCAGTCACTGAGTTAAAACGTTAGGGAATGAGATGGGGTGGTGGTGTTTTGGGTTGCACGGGTTTGGGGGGTTTTGGGTCTGAATGAAAACGGATGAGGATGAAGGAGGGTGGGTGCATGTATATGTGTTAGGTGAGTAATGGATGAGTGACACTTGTCACTCATCCATTGGGCTTGTTCGGGCCCATTTGATGACAAATGGTACTCGTCTCGTAAAACATGCAATAATACCTCAGAACTTCCTTGAACTGTAACTTTCCCGTTGAAAGTCCGATTTTGACGTGTCGCCTGTCTACAGACTCGTATCAACTCGATCTACGTAACGATCCTCGGTCCTCGTGCATTGGACCTCCCAGGTGAAAAATCAACTTTTTACCCTCGTCTAAGGGCAAAATCGTAATTTCTCCCTGAACGTCCGATGATCCTCGACTAATCCTTGATTAGCCTCGCTAATCCATAATTTAATCTTAATTAATCCTAAAAATTTGGAACGGGTCGTTACACCTCCAATCGATCATAGTTTCTCTGGTCAGATCTGCTGCCTACCTCATTAAGGCAGGTAACGTTGTCTGCACCTCCCTCATTTTTTTGCTCAAGCTCTGAAAGCCCCCTGCCCTTTGCCTTTCTCTGGTTTCTTCTTTTCCTCTTCTCCTCACGCTCCTTCCTTAGCCAGGTTACCACCATCCTCTATAAACCGAAACTCCAATACAGTCCAATCTTAGTAAATTTGATCAAATCAAACAATTAGCTACATCCATAAAATCAATTTCATCACCACCAACATCCCATTGTTGAGTCAAAACGTATCCAAAATGTATCTAAATCTAAAACATATGTTTCCAAACCGTATCCAAAAATCGATACCGTATCGCTGCGTATCAGGGCATATCCTATGCGTACCATACCAGTATCGGTATCCGAAACAAGATACAGGGCCCTCAAGGCGTTTCGATGCTTCTTAGAATTATAACTATGAGTAGGTAATGAAGATGGATCAAAGGAAATCCATGTGGACATTTTTTTAGGCGGCCCCAATTGGAAAATTTTGAAAATGCAGTACAACTAACAATGGCTTCCTTCATTCTCTCGTATCTTCAATCATATATGGCAAGAGATGCAAAGCCAACTAAACAAGGTTCATAAATGCTAACTGTAATATGTCAACACTGTGTACAACCAATATTCATTTTCAATCCCTTCGTAATCTTGAATATCCCATAAATAAAATTAAAAGACCAACAATTGTTTGAGGTCCAATATATTTTGATTTTGATTCTTTCAAGTTCCTTCAGTTTAACATAATTAAAAAGAGTATGAAGAAATGAAACTCACCAAAATCTGAAAATCAGAGGCCATCAAACTAGTTTTTTCTTTCAACCTAAGCAGAACACTGCAAAGCAATAAATAATGAATATTAATACACACACATTCAGTTGTAAAATGAAAAATTTGAAGATCCAGTAGAAGCGAAAAAGGAATTTAATTGAATACCTTAAAGATAAAGCAATCTTGTTATGAAGGTCGGAAACTGTGACGCCAACGTACTTGCCACCGAAGTCTAGACCGAGAAACTTGCCACGCTGGAGAGCATTTGTAACGGCCCAGACTTTCAGTAAGGATGGAAAATGAACATTTTACCACTGAAAGTCAAAATGTTGAATTTTTGGTAGGGATGGCGTTTGCATTTTCCTTAAAATTCTTTGTAAAGGTCTCGGTCTCCCAAGTACGTCGGCAGGGGGTACACGGAAATCAGAGATCGAATGAGATTATTATAGGTCTAGGACGATCAAGGGCATTTTGGTAATTTTGGATCTAGGGATAAATCAGTAATTTTTCAATGAGATGTTATTGGATATTGGCAAGTGTCAAGTTCTAGAATGGCCTGATATTTTCTCCCCTAATTTTCCTTTCGACTTAGTTGTTACGTCTTAAATGTATGAGATGTATTTTTGGTGGAATGGTGTCGATAGGGGAAAACTTACAACTGTGAGGGAGAAGGCCAGGGAGTGAGTGAGAAAAGGAAAAGAGGGGGAGAAGTGAATGAGAGAGGGAAAGGAGAACCAAGAAGAAGTCATGGGGAGATGGTGACACCCTAAGGTCTGTAGCCAAGAACGAACCCAAAAAGAAAGTATTGCACCGTGAGCGTTAAAACAGTTTGAGGGGTTCAACTTCGAGTATGAAAGTTCTACTAGCCTATGCAAGTTCCCAGGAACTCAAGGGATGAAAATGAACTAAGCTCTACACGTATAAAGGTTGAGAAACATCAAAGGAGAACTGGGCCGAGAAATTGGGTGACACGACCCATCTGAATCCCCCCAGGATTAATGCGGGATGTGCCATGCTCCCTCGAATGAGGATTGAAGGATGTTTGTGTGGGATTGGGTAGTGGGGTGTGTGTGTGAAGGGAAGTGAGAGAGTACGCTGGGATGAGCACGACGGTGCTGATGGATTGGATGACGGTGCACGGTGGCCGGAAACCCGACATGGGAATGAGACGAACCTAGGGGACTCAATTTTGAAGGCAACGGTGGCCAGAATCGACGGCACGACGAGGTTACAGATCACGATTACTATTCCCGTTTGAACAAGTTCGGTTGTTCCGGTGATGGTGAATTAGCCCCGATGAGGCTTATAACATGCGTATCGAGATGCAACTAGGACGGTTTGTGAGTGTACATTTACTTTCTAAATACGATGCATGCATAACTGTTTTATATGTTTTACATATATTATTTGGAATGCCTTGAGTGCATACGGTTTATTTATATGATTATGCTTTAGCACGTATTTCCGGTTTATGGTATGTTGGACTTGAGACCCGTCTGGATATTGTGTTGACTAGTTGTGGAATTAATAATGGTTTTAAATGAACAAATTTCGGATTTTGACATATTACTCCAAGCTTGAGTCCCCTTTGATTTATGTGGAATTGGGCCTAGGGCCCATGTGGTTTACGATTTCGGGCTAGAAGCCCTGTTGGTTTATGATATCAGGCATGAGTTTCATTTGTGGTTTATGAAATGTGATTTCAGGTTCGGAGAACCTAAATGGATTTAGAATTGTGGAAATGGTTTATGGAAATTATACTTTGGGTTGAGACCTTATTAAAATGGATTTGGTTTTGGTTTTCAAACCATACCATCCTATATAGGGATTACACTCTAGGTGTCAGGGACACTGGAGTCAGAGCATTGCCTGAGAGGGGCCGCTATACGTGAAAGACCGTAGAGAGGTCCAGGATCAAGATTGCTAGAGGTTAAAACCTCCGCCCCCCCCCCCCCCCCCAAGGAGGGTTAGGGACGTAGGTGGACCTCGGGGAGACTCGCACTTGAGATTTGAGGGACACGTGTAGTCTTATGATAGTGACATCTGGGATGTCAGGCATCAGGGATGCCAAGGATGGATTACAGGCATCTAGGATGCCAAGGATGGTTTAAATATATTTTACTAGATTTTGTATTTCTGCATTATTGGATTTGGGTTGTGACCCACATACTTGGTGTTTAGGCTGAGTTCCCATATGACTAGTTTTGGGCTGAGTTCCCACATGGTCAATTTTAAGGTGTTGGGCTAAGGCCCTAATGATTTGAGGAAGGAAATGGCTTTGCTTGAGAATCATTTTTCACTGAGTTTGGAATTTGGAAACCTATGATTTCGATTTAAAGTAAATGTTTGAAATAACGGGTTTTAAATGCATGCATATTTTTAGTGAAGGGTATAAATGTCTTTTTTGAAATGTGTGTTTATTAAATTATTTATTTTCGTCCACTCATAGTTTTTAATGATTTTAATACCTTTCAGGGTGATCGCGGATGCGGGCTGTAGTAAAGACTGAGACATCATACTCCTCCACTAATCCTAGCGCGCTCTGGAAGCCCTGCGAGAGTAAAGGTTTGGGTTATCCCTTGTCTGGCACGTGGTGTCAGACGGGAGCATGGCACATCCCGCGTTAATCCTGGGGGGATTAGGATGGGTCGTGTCACTGGGATTCCAGGATTCAAGTTGAGGTATGTTTTTGTGGTTTTCAAATTGTAGAACTAATTATACGATTCATGAGATGAATATGGGTGGCTGAACTGAAGAAAACGGTGGAGAATATGGTGTTTTTAGGTAAGGTTGGATTTTTCGGGTTAAAAGACTCGGATTGCAGAAAATCGGGTCGTGCTGGAGGTCAGTGATGGGTGAACAGTAATGTGTGTGGCCACCACGCGCAGCTACTTCTGGAAGCATATGGGGGCGCGTACCACCCCGCCTGAAAAGTTGACCAACGTGAAAGTTTGAGTGTTTAATGTTATGTGTCAAATTGTACGATTTTCTAGGTGATCGGGTATCGTTTTAGGGCAGTTTTAACTATCCGAATATTTAGGGATGATTTTAAATTCGTTTAAAAATACCAAAAAATTGTTGGATTAAAATATGAGTTTATGGATATGGTTAGTGACCCTTATAAGTGATTTTTGGCAAGTTTTGAGATTCTCAAAAATTACGAAAATGCGTGCAAGCGGAGTTTGACTACATGGACGGTGTGTGAGTGGACTTTCTTTTCCCTAAACTATTATGCATTATGTGATTTTGGGTATATTTTATTGATTGGGATTTTTCTATGATTTTTTCAGGTTTTACGAAAGTTATTCCACTGCACGTTTTATGAGGTTCGTGAGATTATGATTTCGGATTCCTTTTATATTGTGGATTTGGGTTGAATATATTTTGAGACATGAGATATTGTGATGTCAGTTTATTTGAGAATTTTATATGATTTTTGGTGATTTTATATTTAATTATTGTTTTATAGTACATTTTAAAAGGTTTAAGTATATATTGTGTTTAGGGCGTAGGCACGAGTTTTGAATGATGGAATCAATTTGTGATGTTGATATGTGATACAAGTATGTGATTTCTCGGTATTCGCGAGTTGTGACGTGTTGTGATGTGTGATATGTTGTGATGATTATGGATAACCCTCCTTGAGATAATTGGGGATATGGCTTGATTGTGTGTTATTGGTGCGATGATTCGTGATGTATGATGTATGTTGTGGAAACCCTTTTATTGGTTGATTAGTTTCAGACGTTGAGCTGAGCTCCTTTCTTGATACTAAGGCGACTTAGACGTCGAGCTGGACTCCTTTCTTGAGTCGGGTCCCCACTAGGACGTCGATCTTGGATCCTTTCCTGAGTGGTGTGCCTATTAGTAGTACGGTGATTTAATGATTGATATTGTGTATCGATGATGGTTGACTGTGCATGATTTCCGTTAGTGTGGTCTATAATGGTGACTTGTGTGATGTTTATATTCGGTTATTAGTGTTTTTTACGATTAAATTTTGCTTTTGACATGAGAATTCTTTTCACGTATTTTGAGGACACGAGTTATGTTTTGCTTTAGTCAAATTGAAATGGTTTTTTTGTATGCATGCATAGTTTTAGAAAATGGAGGGTAAATGCTGGTTGCTTTTAAACTATGTTTTTGAAAATATTTATTTTTATCCACTCACACGTTTTCTTAGGTTTGCAACCTTCTAGGGTCGTGACACGAATTTCATGGCTAAACAAGAGGGGTGGCATGAATGTTGAGTACAAATATCCCTTATCTGGTAAGTTCAGGGTAACTTCGATATTCCGGGTTACTTTCCCGACGGGAGTAAGACCTGGATGTACTTTTCTAGTGTTTCTCGAAAGGGGTCTTGTCAGCATTAATTTCACCAAATCCTGAAACAAGCTCAAAGGCTTTGCGTACTTCTTCATGTATTAATATACGATGTTGCCTCTTTCAAACTGTATTACACACTCAGTGAGGCAATTCGTCGAACAAGGAGTGAGTCGGCGGATTCTAGTAATCTAGGTTTCTTAAATCAACTCACACATATAAGAATAAGAGAAAATGGGTCCAGGCTAAATTATAAGTAGGTAGTTTATTCTTATGAAGGAAAAAGTAAATTATACTTTAATATCCTGAGATTTATATCAACTTTTTTAAATGTTACATTCTAATTCCACAATTAAGTTTTCCATTAGAGGTCCACTAGAAGGTCCTCTCTTTCTTTTTTTTGGTTGTTGCAGCCAAGCTTATATGGTTAGAAAAATCCTAATTTCATTCAGAAAAAAAAAAACACTGGCTCAGTACAACTCATTCATCTTTTCCATTAATAGTATTATATATCACCCAATAACATGGAAGAATCATAACAAATGGATTCTATAATGGAACATTTAAAAAAAATTATAGGATAGGGGTTAATTACAACTGTGGATGTTAATCTACTTATTGTGGTACTATAATTTTTTTTTTTTTCAAAATTTTTTCCATTTTATGATCCATTTACCATGATTTTTCACTGTTGTGTGATGAGATTTAATACAGGAGAGGGTTTAACCACAACTGTGGATATTAATCTACTTACTGTGGTCTTGTAATTTTGTTTTTTTGAAAAGTTGGTCAATTTTAGGATCCACGTACTATTTTTTTTTTCCAAATATGATCCATTTACTATGATTCTTTCGTGTTGTGGGATGATATATAATACTGTTACTTCAACAGATGAATGAATTATGGCCAATGTTTTCTTTTAATAGATGAAATTAGAATTTTGCTAACAAGATTGGATTGGTTGTT
This sequence comes from Prinsepia uniflora, assembly GCA_032719365.1. Classification (NCBI taxonomy): domain Eukaryota; kingdom Viridiplantae; phylum Streptophyta; class Magnoliopsida; order Rosales; family Rosaceae; genus Prinsepia; species Prinsepia uniflora. The sequence goes on along the minus strand of CM064865.1, from coordinate 45,489,445 downwards.
TAAAAAGAAAAAGGAAAAGATTAAAAAAAGCTTCTAAATTAGTCATGGGCATATCATCCCGGAATACCGAAACCGTCTCATCCCGTATCGTATAAACCGAAAAAAAAAACTGAATAGTAGTAAAATTAAATGAATGATCGGTACGGTACCGGTTCAAATCGGTACGGGATCGATTTCGATGTTAAAGAATACTGTCCCGTACCGAAACCGAACCGGTTTTTAATTTTTTTTTAATTAATTAAAAAATTAAACTAAATCCAAAATAAAATAAAAATAATACTACCCTAATACCTTAATAGCTAATGATTCCTCACTTCGGCCTTTTGTTTGCTTTGAGAGAAACTAAGAATTATAAACATTTGCAGGTTTGTGTATTGTATAACAAGGCTAAGAGAAATACAAAAATCTTTAAAAGAAAAGAATTACAAAAAGTTCTCGAGCTTCATTTTTGTGAGATCCTCCCCGCCCACCTTGTTCTCCAATGGCCCAACACAATTGTAATGCCAACTGCCTATGGAAACAGCAAGCTTAAAAGTCAAAGTTACAACACTCAAGCTTCAACAAACAGTGAGATAAATAAATTAGTGTCCTTTTTAGGGCTGTCATAAGCTTCCCCATGCCTGTCCATTATAGGTTTCTGCAAAGATTAAAGTCAAAATGTAAATTCTTTCAATGAATGGTAGAAAGTATCTTGCAAAAATCTACTAATACAATCAACCACGAATCTTCTACAAGATATATCCACTATATTGCAGTCGGTTACTATTCACTTTAAATCACCAAAGGTTTGAACCAAAATCCAAAAGCAGTGAAATCCATTCCATCAAAATGCGATCTAGTTAAACTTGTGCACACCTCTCATCTTCTACTCACAAGTTCAATTACATCCCTTCAGAGCCTTTTCCAGAATTGGTTGCTAATATTTTGAGTGGATTCATAACACTAATAAATTAAATTTAATTCCTACTAAATACCATCATAATTATCAGAAATGAAATTATGAATTTGGGCTCAAAATCGAAACAGTTCCAAACATAATTGGTACGGTACAATATCAATTTCATATTTTGAAATACCGTACTGTATCAAACCAATTAAAATTATTTAGTACGGTTCCGATATCACCTTCATATCGAACCGTGCCAAATCATGTCGAGGGCTACTTCTAGTGGACCTCTAACGAAAAACTTAACTATTGGACCATGGCGTAACATTTTAAAAAAGTCAGGAAAGTAAAATGAAATTTTTTAAAAATTATGTATAACTCTAAAATTTGATGTAAAGTTGAGGTACTAAAGTGTAATTTGCTCTAAAAGAAACTATGACAAGATCCGTTTCTAAACTACCTTGATAATGATGCCCGATCCTGCTCCTGTCTGACAAGCAACCCAAATTATCGAATTTACCCTCGACACTTATCAGATAAGGGATACTCGTACCTCTTTCTGTTCATGCCTTCGTCTCTCAAGTAGCCTCGAATTTCGTGCAACGACCCTAGAGGGTTATAAAAACCCACGAAAACGTGTGAGTGGACAAAATAACATTTTAAAATACATTTTGAAAATGTAATTCGTTTACCCTCTGTTTTCTTAAACTATGCATGCATATGAAAATCGTGAAAAACAAACGACCAAACTTCAGTCTAAAACAATATTTCCTTGAAAATTCAATTAGAAAGTTGCATAAGCCCAATTAACCGTAAAGCAACCAATTATAAAGAAATCAAAGCAATACGAAAAGATATCAAATCACCAAAATAAAAACACACATAACTAACCCATCCTTGATTCCCAAATGTCAACCATCATATCATATAACCACTCGGGGATACAGAATCCGATTGTCCGCTCATGGATATAGCATTTGAGTTTTAGACACATATCATATCAACCGCACTACCGATAGGCAAACCACTCGGTATATAGATCCCGACTCAATGTCTGAGTGGAAACCGACTCAGGATATAGAGCCCAGCTCGATGTCTGAGTCGCCATCATAATACTAGTCTCAGAATACAGAGCCCAGCTCGACGTCTGAGACTAACCAATAACAAGAAAACCGAGAAGGGTTGTTCAAATCACAAAAGGTCACAATATTGAGAAAACATACACTTATAACATATATCAAATCCTTATAACCAAATCCATGTTTCAAAATGAAAGAACACAACCCAAAAACACAAGAACAGTACACTCAGGTCCTGCTCCCGTCTGACAGAAACATTGTCAGACAAGGGATAAACACAATTTCTGCTAAATCATGCCTCCGCGCCTCTTGAGTCTCAATCTTTGTGCAGCGACCCTGGAGGGTTACAAAATTAGAAAACGTGTGAGTGGAAAAAAGGAACAGTTTAAAATCATAATTTGAAAACAACTGATATTTACCCTCCGTTTTACAAACCATGCATGCATACGAAACCATTTCCCTTCGATTAAAACAAAACGCATTTTATTATTCTCAAAATATGTGAAAACATCTGCAAAGCCATTAACCACTGACACACAAAGTCACACATACCACAGTCAGCCATTCATAGACTCATAATATGAAACATCAACCACTGCCTCATTGGCAGACACATCAATAACTCACTCGGGAATCGGAGCCCATCTCGATGTCCAAGATTACCAAAGTCATCAACACGAATCTTAAGGAAAGAACTCATCACAAAGCACAACAGTAACACACCATCCATTCACAACCAACATTACCACAGAATGCACAAATAATCAAATCATCACCAATGCTCATGCACAACATCAATCATGCCAATAACACATACGCATATCACATCTCACATCACAATATAAAAACCACAATCAGAAACTCGAGTTTAAGCCCCAAAAACAATTTAAACACCAATTCTCGTAAAACGTGTCGTTAACGTTATTTTCTATAAAAACATTCAGAAAGTACATATAAAAACCATAAATATTCCAAATCACGTTATTTCATGTCATATTCCCCATCAAACTCAAAACTACGTTCGAAACAGAACTTACGAAAACTTCGTAAAATGCGTAATAATATAATATTTAAATATATAATTACCAAAAATCATAAAAAAATTTCCAAACATCCAAATATCATCACAAACGCACCTAAAACACATAAATATGTATGTATAAAATTTTAATAAATAAAAGTCCACTCACACGTACCTCCGAATCGCTTAATTTAACTTTTCACGTTTTTCTGTAATTTCCAGGAATGTCACTTCCTGCCACAAACCACATCTTAAGGCCATTAATCATCTCAAATATCTTCAATTTTAATCCCATAATCTTTCGGGATTTTTAAACGGAATTAAAACGAACCCCAAACCTTCGGACACCCAAAAATACCTCGAAATGGTGTCTGATCGACTCGAAACTTGCGCAAAAATGTTCAAAACATCGAAACGATAAAAATTCATGTTGGCCTATTTTGAAAATCGGCCTCACGTGCCCCCACGCGCCGCCCAAAGTGGCTTTGTATAGGAGCCACACGCTGCTACAGTACAATAGCTAGAATGTCATCCTTTCCACCCGTTTTCTCAGTACAGAGGTCGCCCGACCCGACGACCCAACCCAGTTCTAAAACCCTATATTCTCAACCGTTTTCTTCCCTGTTTTGACCATCCCACTCTCAATCGACTTAGGAAGAGATCCATGCTATCCAAATACTGAGAACAGGGAAACTTACCAAAAACTGTGGCTCGAACCTCTCCTTCACGGCCATGGTGTGTTCTTCACCCCTGGACAGTTTCAACGTCCAAAACTTTAACCCAAAAGCTTGGTTAGGACCGCAGGGACTTCAAGGTTTCGTCTGAGGTCTTGGGTTCGAGCTTACACGTTAAAAATGGGTTGGACAGCTCCAAACCCGAAATTCCTTCTCGGGTTACTAAAGCTCTCGTTCTTCACGAACTGAACCTAACACCCTTTTCTTTATTTTTCTTCTCCCCCTCACTCTCCTCTCTTCTCTCCTCTATTCTTCTTCTCTTATTCTGGTTTTCACCCTTCCATTTCCTCTTCTTTCCCTCTTTCTCGTGCCCACAAAACACTTAAAATACACACACACGCACATAACCCAAGTCGCTGCACAAGGATTTAAGGGATAAGGGACACTTGTCCCTATCCCAATGGGCCGTTAGAAAAATTTCAAAACAAATTACTAAAATACTCTTCGAACCAATTTACCAAAACACCCTTATGTATCTTAGACTAAGAAAAAATCCAACCGAACTCCGTTTTTGGCATGCCACTTGTTGTCGTACTCGGGAGTCTGAGACCTACGTATCGGTCCTCTCGAATCACATATACGAGGTATCAGTAAAAAATTCAACACTTTGACTTTGACCAAGAAAAGTCAACTATTTGACTTAGGGGCAAAACGGTCAATTTTGTCTGATCTTTGCCTAATTTTTTTTGGCGTGTCGTCTGTCTACGGATTTAGGATCTCGAGACCATCGTAATGATCTTTTTGAAACCCCTAAATGGCATTCCAATTCAAAAGTCAACATTTTAACTTTTTTCTCCTTAAATTTTCCAATTCACGTTTCCTTGAGATCCGGGTCGTTACAATCTACCCTCCTTAAAGAAATTTCATCCTCGAAATTTTTGAACTGATGTCATAATCCAACATTTACTCACAACCATACGACTCAACCAATTATATACGCAACATACTCTTGCGCTATATCTCGGGAACCATAGCATTTAAAGTCTCGACTATCACAACGACCCATCTCTTATTTACATCATACCATCTTAAGTCTTTTTCCGAGCTCGAAATCCATATTCAGGACTAAAACTCAAACCACATCCATAACCACGCTCAATCAATTTACAACTCAAGTAGCAATTTCATCACGTGACAACACCAACCGGTATCCAACAAAAATCACAAGATTTCCAAATCCAATCATACGTTTCGTCTTCTTCTCGAACCTTAACCCTTACACTAGACTCCTTCCAAGTCCTAATCCACAATCTTGATCCATGGCGGAGTCCTCATACAACAAGACCATGTCTGTAACCAACACATACATGAATATACCGATATAAATAGCTCTTAGTTCACCTCACAACGCACGAGTATCGAGGAGTCATGCACAATAACTCATATAATTTCCATCAATAACATTCAACATAAATAAAAACATCCGGATACATGGAAATCAATAATCAATCACACTAAATCATTCCATCTAAACATACAATCAACAATCACTCGGAGCTCCAAAACCACTACTAGACCAATAACTATCATGGGCTCGTCGACTCGTCTTATCACTAGGTCGTGCATGGGGCTCGCATCTCAGAGGCATGAAATCAACAAAACAATTCAGGTAATGGCAGGACTGAACCCAAAAATATAGGACTGAACCCAAGTTGACAAGACTGAACCCAAAAATACAACAGTAGTACACTCGGGTCATGGCTCCCATCTGACAGAAACGTTGTCAGACAAGGGATATACGCAATTTCTGCTAATCCATGCCTCTGCCTATCGAGCCTTAATCTTCGTCCAGTGGCCCTAGAGGGTTACAAAAAGAGTGGACAAAGGGAACAGTTTAAAATCATAATTTCAAAACAACCGATATTTACCCTTCGTTTTACAAACCATGCAAGCATACGAAACCATTTCCCTTCCATTAAAACAAAACACATTTTATCATCCTCAAAATGCGTGAAAACATCTGCAAAGCCATTAAGCACAACCAATGGTTAATCACTAACCAATTTAACCACAAAAAAGCCCCACGACCGAATCATACCCACTGTCACACATATCACAGTCAGCCCTTCCTCGACTCACAATATCAAACATCAACCACTGCCTCATTGACAGGCATATCACAAACTCACTCGGGAACCGGAATCCTGCTCGATGTCCGAGATTACCAAAGTCATCAACATGCATCTCGAGGAAAGTACTCATCACAATGCACAACAATAACACACCATCCATTCATGACCAACATTACCACAGAATGCACACATAATCAACTCATCACAAACGCACCTAAAACACATAACTATGTATATATAATAATTTAATAAATAAAAGTCCACTCACACGTACCTCCGTATAGCCGAATTTCATTTTCCACATTTTTCTGTAATTTCGGGTAATGTCACTTTCTACAATAAACCACATCTTAAGGTCACAAACCATCTCAAATATCTTCTATTTTAATCTCATAATCTTTTGGGATTTTTAAACGGAATTAAAATGAATCATAAACTGTCGAACACCCAAAAATACCCCAAAACAGTGTCCGATCGACTCGAAACGTGAGCCAAAATATTCATAACATAGAAACGATGAAAGCTCATGTTGGCCGTACTTCAAAAATTGGCCTCACATGCCCCCACACGCTGCCCAAAGTGTAACGACCCATCCCGGAAATTAGGATTAATACGGTGATTAGTGAAGGATTAGTGAGCTTAATCGGTGGTTAGTCGGTTATGATAGGTTCGTTAGCGTAGAATGACGATTTTCCCCTAGTTCGGGTAAATAGTTGACTTTTAGTTAGGGCGGTCAATTGGGTATTGACCGGTGACCGTGACGTAGTTTGGGACGTCACGAATCCATAGACAGGTGGCACGCCCGATTCCAACATCCGAGGAGGAAGTTATGATGGTCGGAAGGTTGAGGGCATTACCGTAATTTGGTTAAACTAGGGGGAAAAGTTAGACTTTTCGTACGATCGGGTTTTGACACGTTGACCTAGGACCATTAGGTAGATCTCGTCATCCTGAGTTCAACGACAGGCGGCACGCATTCATCGGAGTTAGGATGTGAGAGTTACGGGTCTAGAAAGGTAGGGGCATTATCGTAATTTTGGATTAAAAAGAGGGGCATTTTGGTCTTTTCGTGTCTTGGGATTTGGGCCAATCAGATAAGGCCACTTGTACAGTGATATTGGGATATTTTGTGAGAGAGCTGATGGGATGGTGACACGTGCAGTGTGTGTAGTGGCTTCTAGGGAGTGCACGGTGTGTGTTCAAATTGTGCAGCCGTGTGTAGTCGTGTTGGAATAAGAAAACAGAGAGTGAGATTGGGAGAGGGATTGAGCGATTGAAGAGGGTGTTGTGACTTCTAATGATCAAGAGAGTGACAGAGAGAAGGGAGGAAAGTGGTGAGTGATTTGTGAGTGAGGATTGTGAAAGAAATCAGGGGAGTGGGAGGTTTGAGTTCGCAGGGAAACAGAGAGGTGGCGAGGGAGTGTGGAGGTAGAGCTGCCGTACTTGTGTCAATCCTTACTGCTGCTGGTGTTCAGAGACGAGAGTGGAGCCTTAGGAACCCAGTGGACACGGCGGAGCTCACGGTGGAGAGCAGGACGCAGGTAATTTCTCTACTTTCCTCTGTGTGCTCTGTTTTACCGTCTGGGTCCAAACGTAAAGTTGTGGCTTTTGGGGTTGAGTCGAGGTGTCTAGTGAGGTCTAGGGGACTCAGTAGGGTCCTAGGAAGTTGCTGGTTGTGCAGCCGTGACGAGGGGTTGCACGGCGGAGTCCAGAACGACGGTAAGTACCCGGTGTTCTCTGTTTTTCAGTTTAGGTTCAAACTCAAAGTCGTGAGTTTTGAGTACGAGTCGAGGGGCCTGGTAGGTGTTAAATGATTCCTTAGGTCCTTAGGAACCTTTTGGTGTTGAAGCCGTGAAGGGGAAGTGTGCGGGTGACCGGATTGAAAAATAGGGGTGCGGGTGGTTTTGGTTTCGAGCTTGAGACGATGGTTGAGAGGTCGTGTTGAAGTGATTGGAGTGGTGGACTGAATTACTGGGTAGTGGACGAAGCTAGGGGAGGAAAAAGGAAGGGAAATGGTGGCGGGACGGCGGAGAACCGGCCACGCCGGTCCGAAATAGTGACGGGTCGAGAGGTTGAAGACGATGAACAGTGGTGTTGGCGCGTGAGGCCCACGCGCAGCCACTTTGGGCGGCACGTGGGGGAGCGTGCGGCAGTGTTTGGGAAAACGGTCAACATCATTTTTGGTCTAGGTGTTATAACGGATCCATTGGGATTAGTTTCGGGTTGTTCGGACGTCGTTTGAGGTTAGTTCCGAAGGTGAAGGTTTAAGGTTCTGGTTCGATATGTTTAGGACCCGGGGATTTTTGGGGAAGCTTAGGTGGACCTTCGTAGACATGTTAGTGACGTACTTTGGTGACTTGTGACAGGATCGGGACTTCTCAAGGAAGCTGAGGAACGTACGGGACGCTATTGAGGGCTTGGTACTATGAGTGGACCCTTTCTCTTAACTTGAGCATGCATAACTGCTTTTAATTACTTGTTTTATGGTTTTATATGTGATTTCATGATTATTGAATATGCTATGTTGGTTTTACATAATTGCACGTTTTTCGAGGAAGTACGGTATTTGGTACGTTTTACGAGAAAAGATTTGATTCTGGATTTTGATGTTATAGTTTCGGGATTTCAAATGATAAATGATTTCTAATGATTCTAAGGGGATTTTGGAACATAATTTTGAGGATCAAGGTTTTCGGTTTTAAAATCGGATTTCGGAAAGCGAGATTTGGTTTTAAAGTTGAAAAGTGGATTTCCGGATTTGGATTCAGAATGACGGTTCTGGACGCCGGAAGGGCTTCAGACTGGTGATTTCGGATTCGGGTTTGGATGTGGATTTAGAAATGGTTTTCAACTGGTTTTGGATTGGATTTGCTGGATTTGGATATTGGGTTTAAAGACCCGGATTGTGATTAACGGGGGACGGGCCCGGATTGGATTTAAAGACCCGGATTGAGTTTAAAGACTCGGAGTTTAAAGACTCGGATATATTGATATTTCCCCTGTAGGCCTGTTGAGTTTAAAGACTCGGGAGTTTAAAGACTCGGATATTATTGAGGCCTGGATTGAGTTTAAAGACTCGGGAGTTTAAAGACTCGGATAGGTCCAGCAGGTTTAATCGGATAATGATTGGTTGAAACTTATGTTTTATGACGTGGTTTTTATGATGCTTATGACATGATTTCTATAATTGTTTTTATGATGTTTCTGCAAATGTTTTTATGACAATCTTTATGTGATTTATAACGGATTTCAGTAATGGGTTATGCATGTGTGTTTTCAAAACGGAGGGCTAAAACCCTGGTTTTATTATGAAATGGTTTTTGGAAATTCTTTCTTATTTATGGTCTACTCACACCTTCTGTTTTAAATTGCCCTCCAGGTCGTGGAGCTAGCGCGGGGTTGTGACGTCGAGGCAGCGTCGGAGGCATAGAATTTTCCGAGAGTGACCCCGGAGTGCTTAAACTTTTCCGTTATGCATATACCTTGTTTATCGGATTTCTTTCCTTTGTATTTGGTACTACGCTCTGTAAAATTTGACTTCGGGATGTTTAAAGTTCCTCATGCGTCTGACTGTGTATTTTGGTGGTTTTTCTTGAGTTTACTTCGTTTTATTGTCGGGGTGTCAGACGGGAGCAGGATTTACCTCGGTTTTCGGGATGAAACCAGGGTGGGTCCTGACACAAAGTGGATGCGTGTGGGAGCCACGCGCTGCTACATTACAATAGCTACAATGTCATCCTTTCCACCCGTTTTCCTGGTTCGTGGGCTGCCCAACCCAGTGACCCCACCCCGTTCTAAAACAATATATTCTCAACCGTTTTCTTCCCTATTTCGACCAACCCACTTGAAATCAACTTAGGAAGATATCCATGCCATCCAAATACTGAGAAACTTACCCAAAATCGTGGCTTGAACCTCTCATTCATAGCCGTGGCGTGTTCTTCAAACCTGGACAATTTCAACGTCCAAACCTTCAACCCAAAAGCTTGGTTAGGACCGCAGGGACTTTAAGATTTCGTCTGAGGTCTTGGGTTCGAGCTTACACATCGAAAATGGACTGGACAGCTCCAAACTCAAAATTCCTTCTTGGGTTACTAACTCTCTCGTTCTCACGAACCGAACCCAGCACCCTTTTCTTTCTGTTTCTTCTCCCCCTCACTCTCCTCTCTTCTCTCATCTACTCATCTTCTCTTATTCTGGTTTTCTCCCTTCCATTTTATCTTCTATCCCACTCGGATGTGCCCAAAAAACAATTAAAACACACACACACACACATAACCCAAGTCAGTTCACAAGGATTTAAGGGTAAGAGACACTTATCCCTATCTCATTAGGCAACTAGAAAAATCTCAAAACAAATTACTAAAATACCCTTCGAACCAATTTACCAAAACGCCGATATGTATCTTAGACTAAGAATTAATCCAACCGAACTTCGTTTTCAGAATGCCACCTATCGACGTACTCGGGAGTCCGAGACCTTCGTAACAGTCCTCTCGAATCACATATACAAGGTATCAGTCAAAAAGTCAACACTTTGACTTTGACCAAGAATGTCACGACTCGACGTTCTCCAACAGGATATTGTCCACTTTGGGCCCAACCCTCATGATTTTGTTTTCGAGAGCTCACGTGCAACTTCTCAGTGGGTCACCCATCCAAGGATTGCACCAGCCCCTACTCGCTTAACTTTTGAGTTCCATAGGAATCCAAAGCCAATAAGCTCCCAAAAGGCCTCACGCTAGAGAGATACGTGTCCACACATATTAGGCACTTCACCTTTCCCTCCCCGAACGATGTGAAATTGTACATCGTTCTTCCCAAGACACGGGTCTTACAATCCACCCCCCTTGGGGCCCAGTGTCCTCGCTGGCACACTTCCAATCGGGGTCCAGCTCTAGTACCATTAAGTCACGATGTCAATGCTATGCTTCCAACTAGGGAATCTCACATCTGAGTACATCCCTAGGATCGACGACATTCGAGTGATGACATTCCCACGATCTACGACGTCCGGGTAATGTCCATATTTGGCACTCATGAGCTTGAGCCTCCCCTCGAAGCTACTCATCTCTAGGCAGTGTAATCGTGACCTCTCTAGGATCTACGACGTCTGGAGGATACCACTCCGGGATCTACAACGTCCGAAGGGAACAATCACATCATAGAGGATGGTAGTGTGGAAAATAGTTCACAAACGTTTGTATCTCAAATCTTCTCAAGGTATCTCAATAGGGCCTATGTAATGACCCGTCCCGAATTATCAGGATTAATTAAGGCTTAATGATGGATTAGCGAGGCTAATTAGGGGTTAGTCGAGGATTAACGGACGTTCAGGGCGAAAAGTTGACTTTTGACCCGGGAGGTCCGATGGCCTAGGATCATTACGTAGATCGAGTAGATACGAATCCGTAGATAGGCGGTACGTCGAATTCGGATGTTCGACGGAAAAGTTATAGTTCACGGAAGTTCCGAGGAACTATTTATGGCGGCACATTTTACGAGGTAAAAGGGAATTTTGTCCTGAGTGGGCCCCAGATATTTTGAATTGGCCCAGTGGATGAGTGACAAGTATCACTCATCCATTGCCCACAAACACATATACATGCACCAAACCCCCTCCCCTGTTTCATCCTCCCTAACCGGAAAACCTTCCCATTTTGTACACACCCATACCCATCCCCATATTATCACCCTTCTGGGGACTTGACAGAAAAGGATGGAGGATTGAGTTGACAAGGGGACTTCACAGCTGAGGGACGGCAGAGACCACGACGGAGAAGGTAACCCGAGAACCCCTTTTTCATTATTCGAATTCAAAAATTGGGTTGGGACGTTGGGAGCTGTCTTTGTGGCTTGGTAAGTGTCTGTTGAGTTGGTAGGGAGACCTAGAGGAAGTTTTGAATGATGGGGAAGGGTTGAACAACCCTGAGTGCAATCGGCAAATTTGGATCGTGATGGGGTGGTTTGGATTGGTTAGGTTGTAGGTAGTTTTCATGGTTTTAAATCGATGGAATGATAGGAAATGAAGAAACATAGAGAATGGAATCGAAAGGGGAAGAAACAGACCGAAAATGAGGGAGGAATGGACTGGACCGGTTTCGTCGGTCTGGTCGGACCGGAATTACAGGTGGACCGGTTGGACCCAGTCTGCCGAAGGACATGGGTGACTACTGTGCAGGGCGCGAAAGCCACACGCGCAGACCCTTTGGGTGACGCGTAGGGGCACGTGAAGCATTTCCTGTGGGTATTTTCAACATGTAATTTCATCTATTTGATGTAACAAACATTTTGGGACTGGTTTCGAGTCGATCGGACATCGTTTAGATATAGTTCGGGACGTCCGAAAGTTTAGGATCGACTTTAAAAAAAGTTAAAAAATTCCTGAAAAATAACGTGGCTTTAATGAGGGGTTAATTAAGTAGTTAATAACTCTCTAAATTAATTTGGACAGGTTCGGGAGCCCTGGAGACAGTAATTAGCCTGAGAGAGGCTTATGGTGCGGGTATCGAGGCGCGGCTTCGGACAGTCTGTGAGTGGACTTTTTTTATGAATTCGATGCATGCATAAATGTTTATAAATGATTTAAATACATGTTTTGTGATTCCATGAGTGCATTTGTTTGCGGTAGCTTAGGATTGACATAATTGCACGTTTTTCGAGGTTTTTCGGCTTTATGTCGTACCTATGTGTACCGTGTTTTCAATGATGGTTTGTTGAACTGGTTTTGGATTTAGAAACATGGAATTGGCCATGAGACCCATTTGATTGGAAACTCTCAGACTTGGAGTCCATTTGATTTGACGAGAAATCGGGTCAAGGGTCTATTTGTGTTATACGATCGGGCCAAGGGCCCCGTTGGTTTACGAACTTGGACTTGAGGCCCAATTGAATTATGAAATCGGGCTCGAGGCCCCGTTCACTTTGGTATCGGGCTTGAGGCCCCGTTGATTGTGAAACCGGGCTTAATGCCCCGTTGATTTAGGGTATCGGGCATGAGGCCTCGTTGGTTGTGATATCGGGCTTGAGGCCCTGTTGATGGTGAAATCGAGCTTGAGATCCTGTTGGATTGTGAACTCGAGCTTAAGTCCCAGTTTGGTTTATGAAATGAGAATTCGGGTTTGAGACCTTATTGAATTGAGGAATTAGGGTGAGGCCTGTGAAAATGGATTTGAATCAGATTCGAGGAATCCCGTTGAGATTGGGGTATGAGACCGAGTTGAAATATGTTTTGAGAAATAAATTATTTTAAAAGTGTATATACCCTCCCACGTGATTTGATTGGTCTCCTCTAGATATCGACCTGAAGAGTCACGATCCATTACCCGGAATGAGTATCCCTATAGGGAGCACATTCCAGGAGTGGGAGTTATGATGTGGCCCCGGACCAGGTTTCGCAGAGATGCTCGGACTAGATCCGAAGATAGAGCCTCCCATACGGAGAATTCCTAGGGGTAGACTCGGAGTTAGACCCCAAGTAGTGTGCACACTTATATAGAGATGAATAGTGACATATATCGGGGATGTGTTCCCTAGGGGTTGTGTGCCCCAAGTTGGCATCTCACCTGAGATGCCGAGGATGGGTTGTCTATGAGATTTCATGGAAAGTGGTTTGGGGGCGGAGACCCCGAGGATGGGTTGTCTCACTTGTGTTTGATTCGGGATGGGTTCCCATATGGTTAGATTTACGGTTTTGGGCCATGCCCCTAACGGTTTTGTGAATGTTTTGATAAACAGTTTTCGAATGCATGCATGTTTCTAGTGAAGGGCACAAATGTCTTCTTGTGAAAATGTTTTCATAAATTATTTGTTTTGTCCACTCACGACTTTTGATATTTTGAATGCCCTTCAGTTTGATCGCGGATGCGGGCTGTAGCAGAGATTGAGACATCACACTCCTCCTCCGGATCTTGGAGCTCTCTAGTAGTCCAGGTTGGGCTAAGGACGGAATCATCCTTGGTCTGACACTTCGTGTCAGATGGGAGCAGGGATGTCCCACGTTAATCCCGGGGGATTTGGGACGGGTCCTGTCAAGTGGCATTAGAGCGGGTTTTGCTCTCATAGTGCACGTATATCGAGGATGTGATGTCTCTGCAGTCGTAACAGCCCATCATCAACCTAATAGTTAGGGTAAGAATAGGTGGAGTCAGTGGAATCGAACCCTAAACCCTAGTTAGATTACGTTTCGCACGAGGTACGATGGTTTAAGGATTCGATTTGCATTGGATTCCGCTTGTTTCGAAGAAGTAGATCCTGAATGGGATAAAGGTTTGTGCGAATCTAACGGCTAAGAGTCGTAGTGGTGTTGGAAATAGGATCCAGTGGACCAGTAGACACGGTAGTGACGACCAGAGAGTCGGGACCATCGAGTAGTCATGCCGGACATGGAATAAAGCAAAGTGGGACCAGTAAAGGTCGAACGTTAGGATCGTCCACGATAGAAGTGTCCAGATAAAAACTTTTGCAGCTAGGAGCAATCAGGGGCACGATGACCCTAGTTGAGACTAGTTGGAATAGGGACGTTGACCCTATGTGGCATGAGATGCCATGTTTCAGTGTGTCGAATCCCGGATGGATGTCGACTGGCAGGAATGCCCTAGAGTGGTTGTCGTGTGGCACAGTGGGATGCGTTAGCGACATGTGGTGCTTGTACACCATTAGGCACGGAGTATGGCCAAGTCCTTATGGAGGCCAGCGGCTAGGAGCCGTAGAGTTACGAGGGGATGAGATCCTCACAGTGTAGTTACTGGTTGACTGGACGCTAGCAGCGGAGTACGACGACTTTTGGAGTCGAGAGCGTTGGATCGGTCAGGATGGACATGCTGCAGGGAGCAGCCCAGTTACGATAACCCTAGTTGGCGAGTGATTGGACAAGCTACCAGGAGAGTGGTACTTGTTGATCGGATTCCGAGGCAGACCGATCAGTGGATACGATGTGTTGAGCGGTTGGTGCTGGCGGTGAGTTGACCGCATAGGTTCGGAGTCTCGATAGTAATGTATGTGGGTTGTGTAGGTACGAGTTCGTGGTAGCCACCACCATCGAGGCTGGATTTGATTTCGGTTGTTGAGAATCGGGGGACGTTCAGGGAATGTCTATTTTCCCGTTTGGATTGGCATAATGGTTATACCCGGAGTTGTGGGGTACGAGGGAGGTAGAGCCCCTCCGACCCGAGCAGAGATAAGTGGTGATTGCTCGGTTTGAGCAAGATTTAGGATTGGTTTGTTTCGCACTTCGCGTGGCAGTAGTGTGATGACGATAACGAGGAGAGACGAAGAGCCACGAGCTGAGGGTAGCTCATTCGTGATGTGCTCATGGGTGGTTTATACCCCTATACGACGAGAGGTTTTGTGTCAAGATGACAGATTTGATGAAGGTGAATTGGGTGGAACCCAGCAGTGATTGGACTGGATGGGTACTCTGTTCCATTAGTGATGGAGATGACTAATAATGGACAGCACGAGTACTGTCATGGATAATAATGACCGGTTGGTTAGATGGTGAGGTGCAAGAATGCGACCGAAGAGTCGAGTGGTACATCGAGTTAGGATGAATTGACATCATTTTGGACGTACATAACCGGTCGTAAACAGATAGGTGAGGTGGATTGCTTACGGACATGTGAATGATGTCCGAGTGAGTTGAGGGTGTTGTTTGCGACCGAGTTGGCAGACGTGCCCTACAAGGGTAAACATGTGAATTCGATGAGCATTGAGTGGGACAGAGAGGATCCCGAGTGGACTGGTGTGAGGTACGGGGTATACTTGGTTTGGTGGACTGCGGTTGACCATACCCCCTGAGTTGAAGACTTGGCACTAGTTTGCCTATAAGACGTGAATACTCGTGTAGAGAGTAAGCTCAGTAATCAGAAAATGAGCATGTTTTCCAATGTGATCAGAATTTCGGAATCAAGAAAGGCTGTGATTGAGACCGAGAGAAGGATACTTGATTTCGAAGTTAGTTGGAGATGGGTATTCCGATGTGATAGTTAAAGGGTTCAACAGGGCGTAAGGGGAAGAAACATCACATAAATATTTTAATTTTTCTAGGGGAAAAATTGTGATTTTCTCCTTAAATTTTACAATTCACGTTTCCTCGAGATCTGAGTTGTTACACAAAATCCAAGACTATGGCCAAATCACAGATTGTGCAAAACTTCATAAAATGTGCACTTTAAGTAATTTTCGTAAAAGCACCAAAATCCATGTAAAAGTTATAATCAATCCAACATAACATAAATAACATAATAAAGCATTTAAAATACTTAAATATGTATTCATACTAATTTTCAAAAAATAAAAGTCCACTCAAACATACTATCCACACTGTCGAATTCTGATTTGTACGCTCTTCCGTAATTTTTAAGACCTTTATCACCTGTCATAAATCATTTCTAAGGTCACTAACGTCCTAAATAAACTTATATTTTAATCCCTTAATTTTTCGGGATTTTAAACGAATTTAAAATAACGTATAAATCTTCGGACATTTAAAACTACCCCGAGACGATATTCAATCGTCTCGAAAACTGTACCAATAGATTCGTAACATCGAGAACACAACGTCTCAAAAAGTACCAATGGATTCATAACATCGAGAACATGAAAAATTATGTTGACCAAAAATTGACACTGTGGCATGTGCCTCCACGCACCGCAACAGTCCCCTGTGCATGGTGGCTACATGGATGTTCACTGTTCATCGTCTTCCTCAGTTTCCCGACTTGGTTTCTGTAATATGGGTCACCCTACCCGGTGACCTAATCCGATTGGAAATCAACCATTTCTCAACTTTTTCTCTTGATTTAAATGTTCAGATTCTTTTAATCGATCTCAGGAGAAGTTCTATGGCTTCAAAAGGAAGAAATACAAACCTCAAAGCTCGACCTGATTACACCATTGTCGGCTATGGTTCATCCTTCGTCCTAGGTTGTTCCTCTACGTCCATACCCTTTGATTTCATACTTAAATTGATCGCAGGACCTCCAGAAAGGTATTAGAGTACCAGTTTTCCAAGTTCCCACGCCCTAACTGAAAACCCGAAAACAAGAACATGAAAACCATGGTTTCGGGTTTGAGGTTTGAGTGTTTCTTCCTTACTTCCCCTTATTTCCTCATTTTCTCTTCTCTTTCCTTCTTTCCCTTCTTTTCTTCTTTCTCCTTCTCTTCCCCTCCCTTAACCTGGTTTTCTCTCTCAGGTTATCCCTTTCCATAAGGGGAACTTAAAAATTCTAATTATATGTCTTACACCTAATGATTTGCACATTTTTTAGAATTTTGAAATCCCTCATTTTTTATTGCTATTTTCTAAATTCTATGGAATTTAAAGTTGCTCATCCAAACATACTCACAAGGGAAAAGGAAAGGAGAAAACAAATTGTTTTGTTTAGGGCTGGCTAATCTGCACCTACTTCAAGGCTCTATTGTCTTGTCTCAATCAGCTCTGTTTGTTTATTAGGTCCAATACTATTAAATATGACAAAGATATATGACTTGAATCTCATCATGATGGCATCTTCTTGTTTTACTTTTATACATATATAACAATCAAAACTATTCATTCTCTCAACCATCATTTAAATATCATATCCATAAAATATAAATATGATTAGAGGTCGTTTAGCCTTTGCATATATCAAATAAATATCAATTACGACTATCATGGAAAACTGTTCATTTACTTGATATATATATATATATATATATATATGAATGGACAAATGATTTAGGAGTTGAATTGTTTCGATTATGATATACGTATCAAGAATATTAGATGAATGAAAAGAGTGGTGTGAGGAAATACCAATCGGAGTAGGATTTACATATTATCCATATAACAATGTGGTGGTGTGGTTGTTTATGCCAAAGCCAATACAATGTTCACCTAGATTTCTCTAGTAAAATTACCGAAATGCCCATAGTCTCTTTTGACCCATATCAAACTCATTTGATCTACAATTCTGGCATACCACTTGTCTATAAACTCAGGATGTCGATGCCTACGTAACGGCCCTCATGAAATGTCCAAAATATTTCTAGGTAAAAAAAGTTAACCTTTGACTCTCTAAAGGCAAAATTGTCATTTTCACTTTAAAGGTTTTCCAATTTTTATTTTTCTCGAATTTTCGGGCCGTTACAAATTAAAAATTAAGTAAGTAGATAGTTAAGCAAGTAATAAGGAAGCACATGCATCACATGCGCATAACAAACTACTAAATAAGGGATTTCCAAAGTAACACATCTATAAGAGGAACTTACAAATTCCAATTATATGTCTTATATCTAATGATTTGCACATTTTTTAGAATTTTGAAATCCCTCATTTTTTATTTATCTTGCCTAAATTCTATGAAAGTTAAAGTTGCTCATCCAAACATACTCACAAGGGAAAAATAAAGGAGAAACAAGTTGTTTTGTTTAGGGCTGGCTAATCTGTACCTACTTATGGGCTCTATTGTCTTGTCTCGATCTGCTCCGTTTGTTTATTAGGTCCAATACTATCAAATATGACAAAGATATATGACTTGAATCTCACCATGATGGCATCTTCTTGTTTTACTTTTGTACATATATAACAATCAAAACTATTCATTCTCTCAACCATTATTTTAATATCATACCCATAAAATATAAATATGATTGGAGGTCGTTTAGCCTTTGCATATATCAAATAAATATAAATTACGACTATCATGGCAAACTGTTCATTTAGTTGATATATATGAATGAACAAATGATCTTCAAATAATGATTTAGGAGTTGAATTGTTTCGATTATGATATATGTATGAAGAATATTAGATGAATTGAAAGAGTGGTGTGACGAAATACCAATCAAAGTGGGATGTACATATTATCCATATAACAATGTGGTGTTGTGGTTGTTTATGCCAAGGCCAATACAATGTTCACCTAAAACTAAAATCATGACGATGATTGAATAAATTATCATAAAAAAAGTAATCAATGTGGTTAAATAAGTAAAGACTCTTTAGTTAATTTATAGAGTAAATCATTGTTACACCCTTAACAACTTTTACTTTTATTTAAAACCTTTAATACTTGTATATTAAACAAAATAAGACTTTATCTCAAACTTTTTTTATTCAAAAGTCCCTACATATAATTTGTAAGCAATAAATTTCATATCTATCATTTTATATCTCAATAAAGAGGATGAATGAATTATTGAAAATTCCTTTAAATAATTATTTTTGTCCTCTTTGCCCCATGCGCCCCTTAGTGTTTGATTTCTTTGGCCTCTTGAACCCATTATTATATTATGCATAAAATAAATATTATATATGTATACTATATATATATATATATTGTATATAGTTACAATTGAATTTTTTCTATAAAATAAAAAAAAAATCCGTATTATCTAGGGTTCAACAGAAGGGTATAAAAAAAATTCGGGAGGGGGTTGAGATAGTGGTGAAAAATCATACGATGTAAGGTTTATACGAAATTAACCAAATTATTTAATAAAGTTAGATTAGAAATCCATGTTACTTTTAAAATGAGCAAGTGAAAAAAAAATATAAATAGAAGTAATGTTTTCATAGTCCTCGATATAATCTTATAATAAAAAAATAAAAAATAATGTTGAAATTATGATAGATTTTGGTAAATACTTTTTAGATTGTTACTAAATTAGTTTAGAATTGGATGACATTAGTTGTAATTTATATAAAAATTATGGTCTATTTTAAATTATATAGTCTTTTGACTAGTCAAAGGACCTATGAGTTTAATTTTTCTGTATGCAAGATTTTAAATAAATATATATATTAGTAAGGACCTATGAATTAATTGCCCTAATTTATATCCCGTATTTGCATCCATTGTTAATTTATTTCTCAATTTTATCATAACCAATTTCTTCAATAAATTTTTATTATTGCCAATTTCCCTGTGTCCACATTTTGTATAAGTTTTTCTTAAATTTTTTGTATTTCATGTGAGGAAGTAGGAACGTAATATGTAACTGAATGCGCTGGTAAAAAAAAGGTTGACGGAAGGAAGGCTCAAGGGTCATCAACACGTTTGCTCCCCTTGGAGATTCTAACCATGTTGGAAGTATATCCCCATTTTCCAACCATGGAACTCAATCCGAAACACAAATATCACCATTGGACCAACCGTCTAAACGTCAACCCTGCTACACTTAGGCGATCCACGACTCCTATGGATCACAACCACGTGTCCGTAACTAAACCAACTCACCGACCATATCATGATCTCGAGTGGGCCATAGGAACTAGTTCGTGGGGTGGAAGAAAGTGGTCGCATTCACAGCACAGGCCGAGTGTGTCAAGCGCCTGAAACTAGAGTCTGCCAGCAAAAAAAAGTGCAAATGTGTGCAGGCCAAGCTCATTGAATTGGGTCTTTATTTGGAAATAATCATGGACACATTGGAGTCTTTTCTATCCCTAGTGGAGTCCACTGTGGGCACTCACACTTTCATCCCTCCACATCGTTCGAATTCTTAGGAGTTCTGTGGGAAGATGAAGGTTCAAGTAAGATTAAGTGCAACGAAGGTGATCAAAATGTCAATTCGGAGAGAGGAAGATCGACTAGCCAACCAAAGTAGAGGACCTTCGGGAGATAGTTTGACGACTTATAGGAATGTTGTTAATAAAGGAAAACTATTCTTATCGAATTATATTTAAGGTAATTTTATCATCACCTTCTAATTTATAAAACCACCAACCTTAAATAAATAAATAAATAAAAAAATAAACATAAATTGCCAATTCTACCCTCTTTCAAAATAGATAAGAAAATTAATTCAACGATAAATAGATAAAAAAAAATTAAAATATATATTGATAAAACAAAACAAAAAAGAAAATACATTTTTATTCAATTAAAATGCCATAGCTGTTGGTGTCCGAGAGGTGACAGATGAAAATAGCTGATTTAGGTAGATGTTTGCCGGAGTTAGGTGGCTGGGGAAGTTACGGCTGTAGAATTTTAGAACGACTTATGATGATGATTGAATGAATTAGTAGAAGTTAAATCTATTTTCAAATGAGATTAAAAAGTGGCATTTTAAGATTACTTTGTGAATAGAGGGTGGTTTTAGTATATTGGGAGGTGGCAATAGTGAATAGACCATAGCCAAAAGAAAATCCTTAATTTCTGAAGAAATGCTCATTATTGCAGTTATAATAATTAGTACATAGGAGAATGAATTTCACACAAGCTAACTCCGAACCACAAGGAGAAAAAGGAAAAAAAGAAAAAAACAGAAATTGTCCCTCATTATAGCTTAAGGAATTATAACTATCTAATTCATGTAACTAAAACGCTGTAGGTATGAATTGAATAAATTAAATGACGGCTAATTTCTTTTTGGGTTTTCATTGTTGGAAATGAGAAAATAATGAGAGACTTCCAAGCTCCGAGCGTCTTTTAGCCGCCCTTCTGAAAGGTTTTCGATTCCGCCACCATAATTGTTCCATCACACCAGAACCCCTGCCGGGATCTGTAATTGCAAGGATCTTTTGTGTTACATGAGACTCCGCCGCTTTCTTTGGGTTCCTCGTCCTGCACTTAGCGTGCGAAGGAGACGGCGTTTTTGGCTCTACGAATTTTTTATCACATCTGTCAAAGCATTTTGGAAAACCAGTTACTCGGAGCTCATAACGTATTCAAATGGGAATGAAAAATGAAATGAATTTTATAGGGACGACACTGACCTTTCATCCTCTTCCGTGCCTTCTCCTCCAGGCTTGCATGCAGGACAGATGTAAACCTTCGGAGCAGAACGTAATTTAATGCAATCAAAGTGATACCATTCATCACATTGATCACAGGCAATCATTGCTCGTTGATCATACGGATTTCTACAAATGCAATAAAGCATACTTCGAGTTTTCAATAACTGCACACGTGAAGAATTTGTTTTTCTTGGGGGGGTCAGACAGACCAAAACACAGTTGGTTAACGAGGCACGAAACTAAAACAAAGACCTATGTTGTTACCTTAAGTTCCGTCTCTACACGAACAGGTAAGTTTTCACCCACAAAAACAAGTTCAAAAACTTTATCCAAGGGTAGGGCCCCAGAATCTGCAGCTACCTGCGCACAGAAAAGTGATGCCAAGTAAGATAAAGGAAGTCACTTGTACTAGTCTAGTGATATTCAATCTCCACTGTGTAAGGGGAGGGGAGATCACGGGTTTAATTTTCATAAAGGATGAGAACAGTACCCAATGTGTGATCCTCCTCTCCTAATATAGTTTATTAAAAATAAAAAATAAACTGATATAAAGGGACGGGAAAAAAAGAGTAATCATTTTATCAATTCTCCTAACCTTCTTAGCATTATCTGCCCACTGCAAGCCAAGACACTTCACTTCTTTAAGTTTCTGCGTATAGTAATCTTCAGGTGGAATGTTCAAGGCAGCTCCCTACGGAATGTAAACCATATACAATGTCTTGAAAAGGCATTAAAGAACAAAAAACGAGGGTATTCTTTCCCACTACAGTTCCATCTGTGATAAAGGCCAGTTTTACAAGTTAATAATGAACGGACTCAAACTGGAACCTTCTTTTTTTTTATCTTTAAAAATGGAAGCCTGATGTATTACGTGCTTTTTATTTGTTTCTTTTGTTTATAAAAGCAAACAAAACTGTATCCCATATTGTTGGTACCGTACTTAATACAGTAAACCTTTTCATACCTTATACACAAGACCAAGCACAGAAACCCTCAGTCTAATAATCAATTGGTTACTACAAGCAGCACATACCTCTTTTAATTGCTGCTGAATCTGTTGGATTGTGGGCTTTGGGGAACCCTGTAGCAACCTATGGACTCTGACTTTCCATGAGTATCTTGATACAGCCAACATAAGGTAGCAATCACCTTCATAATCATGTAAACCTTCCATTTCTCTGGCCTGCGTAACCCCCCCAAAAAAAAATTTGATCAGAATTTCTTCCGACATTGTAGTTGTTCTCATCATGAGATTATACAAAGACTGCCTGCTTTCTTATCCCTTTTTAGAAAAAGTACTTAAACCCCATAGGGGAAAGTAGCGTAGGTCCATTAAATTATACCAAGAAAATACTTCAACATTACAAAAAATTGCTTCATATGATACCTTTAAAGCTGTGGTTAGTTTTTCAGAGATGATACAGAGATCTTTCTCAGAATAAGCTAATGCAAAATCCACTGTTTCTTTCAAGTGAGATTTGCATGCCAGAGCTTTCTTCATAACTTCTTTCAGTAACTCTCTTTCTTCAATACTGTAAACACACAATCATAATAAATCCCCAAAATTTGGAAGATCAATGCATCACTCAACAAGTAGGAGTCAGTTCAAGAAGAGCATCAATAGTATACTTAATACTTAATTACCGAACACAGAAATCTTCTTCACTGGATAGATGTTCACTAATTTTTTGCAGTTCTGGAAGCAACCCTCCAAATCCCTATAACATGTAAGAAGAATCATATACTAGAGAATATAATGGAATAGAAAATTTCATAGGGAAAAAAAAAAACTAATACATACCAGACGGCTGCCTCCATTTTGAGAAGTCCGGCATT
Source organism: Prinsepia uniflora (assembly GCA_032719365.1). Classification (NCBI taxonomy): domain Eukaryota; kingdom Viridiplantae; phylum Streptophyta; class Magnoliopsida; order Rosales; family Rosaceae; genus Prinsepia; species Prinsepia uniflora. Next base: position 45,466,093 of record CM064865.1, on the reverse strand, counting down.
CCAGATATCGACAACAATGGCACAAATACTTTGCATGTTTTCCATCTACTATGGATGATCCTAGACACCGCAAATGGTAGCTGTTCATATGACATATTTGGGAGTTATAAATATTTAACAAGGGAAAAATATGCTGGAATTGTGTTCCTAGCTCACAATTCTTCACAGGAAGAACTGACCGATGCAGAAAATTGAGATTGAGGTATCAACCGCCTTTGAAAACAACAAAGTACTGATATTAACATTTAAAGGAAAATGATACTGATATAAATATCCTGATAAACTTTAAAATATCAATAAATACCTTACCAGTCCTTGCACGAAGAACAAGTAAGAAATTCCTGATCCAGAGAACCACTGGAGCAGCATGCATAATAACCACTCACTTTCAAGCTAGGCCGCTTATCATATACTTGAATAGATCTATCTAGGGTCTGTCTAATCTGTGATTCAATGGAAAAGCTTAAAAAGTATCTGGGATAGAACTCCATGGCAAACATAGAAATCAGATGTAATGAATTAGAACAAGAAAAATTAGTTTGAAACCTTTTCTAGAGCACCAAGCAATGAACTCTCATCTCCAACGAGACTCTTGACGAGATCAATGCACCGTCGCTTCCAATTCTCAACCCTTTCAACTTCAGATATGATCAAATCTAGTTCTGTGCAACTGAAAGCAACAGAAACTCCAAGCTCCTGAATGACAGCCAGAAATTAATGTTAATTACATAATTCAATATAATGAAAATCAACACCATCACAAGAAAAGGGGGCCAAACAAGGTTTTCCAAACCAAAGTGTTGTACATTTCAACAATCATAGAAGTCATCGCTCATAATCAACCACCCTATAAAGAATTGAATTTTCTGGTATTATTTCAATAATCTTAGTTGTACAGTAGTGGCAGATTTATACAGTTCTAGGAGAGTCCTAACTAGGTAAGATTCTAGTAGAGTCCTAACTAGGTAAAATATAAACAAGGGCCTAACTAGGTAAGATACAACTTAGGTATTAAGGAGGAGATTGATCTGCAATCTCCTCTGATTCTACAGGATCTGTAACAGGATCCTTAACACGCCCCCGCAAGAAGGTGGAGCCATCTGCGACACCAATCTTGTCACGTAGGAGCTGAAACCAGGGTCTGGATAAGGGCTTGGTGAGGGCATCAGCAAGCTGATCATCAGTGGCAACATGGGAGACAGTGAGTAGGCCACGGGAGACATGATCACGGACAAACTGAAAGTCAATGTCCACGTGTTTCATACGAGAGTGTAGGGCTGGATTGGCACAGTAGAAGGTGGTGCCAATGTTGTCACATGAGATATTGGGGCAGGCCGAGATGGAGAGGCCCAGTTCTGTGAGGAGGGACTGCACCCACGTGAGTTCTGCTGCAGTTGCTGCAACTGCGCGATATTCAGCCTCTGTAGATGATCTGGAGACGGACTTTTGTTTCCGGGAGCTCCAGGAAATGAGGTTCCCACCCAGGTAAACTAGGTAAGCTGTGGTGGATTTGCGATCATCTCGATCAGCAGCCCAATCAGCATCAGAGAAGGCAGCTAATGTGTTGAATGCATGAGTGACAGCACGAAGTTGATGGGTGGACTGCTTGTGGAGGTGAAGTCCGTAGAGAATGGTGCCCCGTAGGTAACGTAGGACCCGTTTAAGTGCTTGTCAGTGTAGATCTGTAGGGGCATGCATGAACTGGGAGAGCTTGTTGACAGCATAGGAAACATCAGGGCGAGTAAGGCTGAGATATTGAAGGCTGCCAATGATGCGGCGGAATCTGGTAGGATCAGCCGGGGGGGAGCCATCCTGAAGAGCCAATGTAGGGCTCACGGCCAGGGGGGTTGAGACTGGTTTGGCTCCCTCCATACCCGCCATGTGAAGTAGATCGTTGATGTAGCGATGCTGGAAGAGAAACAGACCCGTGGGGGTGTTGGTTACTTCCACACCAAGGAAATAATGAAGGGGTCCAAGATCCTTGACAGAGAACCGGGCAGCCAAGTTGTGGATGAAGGAGTTGAGGAGTGGGGGGTCATTACCCGTAAGGATCAGGTCATCCACATAGGCCAGAAAGTAAAGAACATGAGGTCCCTGCTTAAGAACAAAAAGAGATGCATCAGAGTGAATAGTAACAAACCCCTGTTGAAGGAGGAAACGATTAAGTTCCTGATACCAGGCCCGTGGGGCTTGTTTTAGACCATAGAGGGCCTTTTTGAGCTTGCACACATAGGTGGGAGTTTGTTTGTCCACAAACCCCTAGGGCTGTTCCATGTAGACATCTTCATGGAGGGTGCCCTGTAGGAAAGCATTGTTTACATCCAACTGCCGAATGGGCCAGCCATGAGTCACAGCAAGATGGAGCACAATTCGTATAGTAGTGGGCTTTACTACAGGGCTGTAGGTCTCTGTGAAGTCTAGGCCTGGGCGCTGGTGGTAGCCCTTTGCTACTAGCCGGGCTTTGTAGCGGTCAACAGTGCCATCCGGGTGTCTTTTGATCTTGAATACCCATTTATTGCCAACCAGATTCTGGTGTGGGTGAGAAGGTACCAACTCCCAGGTACCATTTTGGATCAGGGCATTGAATTCTGCGGACATAGCGGTGCGCCAAAGAGGATCCTTGATGGCCTGGGATACACAAGTGGGCTCGGCCAAGGTGAGGAGTGTAGAGGTGGTTGCAGTGAGGGCATAGGTGGGTACAGGGGGAATAGTGCCTGTTTTGGTGCGAGTGAGCATAGGGTGAGTGTTTGGGGGTGGGGGCGGTGGTGGTGGGGGGGAGGGGTTAGGAGGAGAGGGAAGGCGGGGTTGACGCCGGGTGTAGGTGCGGATTGGGTGTGCAGGGGGTGGTGGGGAGGGGCTAACAACAGCGGGAGCAGGTGAGGCAGCAGAGGAGGAAGCAGGGAGGTTGCTGATGGCGGGTTGGTGCTGGGGCAGGGAGGGATCTGGGGCTGGAGACGGTGCAACGCCAAGACCAGGCAGGGGCAGTGTGTCAGTGTGGTCCAGTAATGCTGCAGGCGCCGGTGGTGGTGCTGGTGTGGTGGCAGGGGATGGGGGAAGAGCAGTTACGAAAGGAAGGGTGGACATCCACTGGTCAAAATGATCAGAATTGACTTGAGGGGCAGTAGAGTGAGAAGGGATACCCGGGAAGGAAAACTCATCAAACTGAACATGCCTAGACACATAAAGACGACTAGAGGAGGGGTCAAAACAGAGGTAGGCACTCTGATTGAGGGAGTAGCCGAGGAAGACACATGGGGTGGATTTTGGTTGCATTTTGTTGGTGGTGTAGGGACGCAGCCAGGGAAAACAGAGGCAACCAAAGACTTTGAGACGTGAGTAATTTGGGGGCTGGTGAAAGAGGGTAGAGTAGGGAGTAGAGTTCTGGAGAGTGGGGGTGGGTAAGCGATTGATGAGATAGACAGCAGCCTTAAAGGCATACGGCCAGTAGGAGAGAGGGAGATGAGCTTGATGAAGAAGAGTAAGACCCGTGTCCACTACATGGCGGTGACGCCGTTCTGCCACCCCATTATGTTGAGGTGTGTGAGGGGGGGTGAGAAGGCGGTGACGCCGTTCTGCCACCCCGTTCTGCCACCCCGTGCTGAGATCCTTCACCTGGAAAAATTCAGGATAAAATTCAATTGAAGTGTGGTTAGTGACATTAAATTGGGAGATAGAGAGCAGGTTTCTGGTCATGGTAGGAGCACAGAGAACATGTTTAAGGAGAAAAGGACGAGAGGAAGGAGAGGAGAGTGTGAGGGTACCAGTGTGGGTTATGGGTAACCCCTTACCATTGCCAAGGATGATTTCATCGGGTCCATTGTAGTTGTGGACCTCCGTGAGGTGATGAGGAGTGGAGGTGACATGATGGGAGGCACCGGAGTCCAGGAGCCAAGGAGAAGAGTGAGTCTGGATAGTGGAATTTGCCACGGGGGGCTGGGAGGATTGTTGCTGAAGCTGGGGGCAGCGCTTAGCACTGTGGCCTTGGGTGCCACACCACTGGCAAAACCCGCGGTAGCCACTTCCTTGGGTGCTGTTGGACCTGCGCTGGTTGCTGGAGGGCAGACCAGAGCGCTGGTAAGAGGAACTACGGCTGTCAAAAGCCTGGTTGGAGGATCGTTGGTCAGAGGGGCCACGGTTGTGGCGGTTGTAGTTGGGACCACGTGCTGTCTGGGTTACATGAGCAGTGATGGGAGATGGAGGGGGGTTGGGGGCAGCTCGATTGGCTGCATTTTCATGCTGAACCAGCATGTCATGCAAGTTCTCAAAAGGGACAGATGTGTCTCTGGACCTGACAGCAGCAGCTAGGTCTTTGAAGTCAGGGCCAATGCCATTGAGGACATGGAGAAGCAGGTCATCGTTAGACAGGGGTGTATCAATGGCTGCGAGTTCATCAGCAATGATGCGTACCTCCTGGAGGTAGTCAGAGACTGGCCGTGAGTCCTGGCGGAGGAGGGTCAAACGCTCCTTGAGTCCTAGTACCCGAGCTCTGGCTTTGCTCGCGTAGAGGCGGGTGAGACGGGTCCAGGCGGCAGCTGATGTTGGGGCTGCAGCAATTAGGGTGATGACCTGGGGGGAGACAGATGCCAAAATGGCATGGAGAAGCAACTGGTCCTGGCGGATCCAGAGGGCCCGAAGGGCTGTTTCTTCTGCAGGTGGGCAGGGATGCGTGCCATCCACGTAACCCATGAGTTCATACCCACGGAGGAGTGCGTTGAACTGGGCGCGCCAAGGGAAGAAGGTGGTGGAGGTGAGTTTGACAGGGAGCTGGGCGGCGGCGTTGATGGTGATGAGGGCGGGAAGGGTAGAGGTGGTGTCGTTTGGTGGTGGGAGAGTAGGGTTGACAGGGGCGGCTGTGGATTGAGCAGCGGCGGCTGTAGGTTGGGCGGCCATGGATTAGGGTTAGGGTTTTTTTTTTAGGGTTTGCTCGATGGAGCTTTTAGGGCTCTGATACCATATAAAGAATTGAATTTTCTGGTATTATTTCAATAATCTTAGTTGTACAGTAGTGGCAGATTTATACAGTTCTAGGAGAGTCCTAACTAGGTAAGATTCTAGTAGAGTCCTAACTAGGTAAAATATAAACAAGGGCCTAACTAGGTAAGATACAACTTAGGTATTAAGGAGGAGATTGATCTGCAATCTCCTCTGATTCTACAGGATCTGTAACAGGATCCTTACCACACCCAACATGTCGAGATTAACATCATACATACAAACTAAGACATTTATCCAAAGTTGAAGAGTAAACAAAACAAAAAGTGTTGGGATGTGAGGATAAAAGTCCCACATCGGAAAAGATGAAAAAGAATGTGCTTTAAATAGGCTTGGGAAACTCCCCCTATCACCAATTGGTTTTAGGGCCGAAATCCCTAGTCTATTGTGGGCGGAACCTCGGATCTCTAATATGGGATCAGAGCGGGTTAACCCACGTGGATGGCTTAACCGCCACACGTCGCCCATTCACTCACCGTAGTGATGAGGAAAAAAAAATTGAGAGAGGTGTAAGAAAAGGGCTTACACGAAAAAAGAAAAGAGAAGTATGAGACAATGCGCTCACATCATCACGTGTTGGCTGGAAGAGCCGCCACACGTGAGGGGGTGGTTGGGATGTGAGGATAAAAGTCTGATGTGGCTTACACGAAAAAAGAAAAGAGAAGTATGAGACAATGGGCTCATACGGATGTGGGACAATGGGCTCACATCATCACGTGTTGGCTGGAAGAGCCGCCACACGTGAGGGGGTGTGTTGAGATGTGCGGATAAAAGTCCCACATCGGAAAAGATGAAAAAGAGTGTGCCTTAGCTTGGGAAACTCCCCCTATCACCAATTGGTTTTAGGGCCGAAATCCCAAATCCATTGTGGGCGGAACCTCGGATCTCTAACAAAAAGGACAAATATATCCAAAACGGAAAGATCCAACTGTTGAAGAATTGGCTCGGCAAATACCAAGAATTAGTGTTTGACCAGGAATACTAGTTTAACTAGGATTCCAAGTTAATCTAGTGTTTCCATATAGGATTAGGAAAAGTATTCCATAGCCCTCTAGAGATTAGGAAATAAGTTATCTTTCCATCTCTAATTCTTGTAAGGGTTTGGGGATTAGGTCAGGATTCTACATAAATTCTTGTGTTCGTGAGCAAGGGTTTGGGGATTAGGTCAGGATTCTACATAAATTCTTGTAATCTTGTTATCTTCATAGTGCTAGTGATTTCTCAAGGAGGTCACACGAGGACGTAGGCAAAGATTAGCCGAACCTCGCTAAATTCTTGTGTTCGTGTGTGTGGCGTGTTTACTTTATTGTTCATTTATATTCCACATTATCTTAGCATCATCCTAATGTTTGCATAGTCACCTAAGTCTATCAAGAAACAAGATCAGTAAAGGGACAAAATTTACAACAATTGGTATCAGAGCTCCCGGGAAAGTGTTTTTTTGAGATGGCGGGTGTCAAGGCAAACACGAGCAACGACGTGAAGACTGTGATCAAGCCGTTTGACGGGAAAGAGAACTTCACGTTATGGCAGAGGAAGGTGAAAAACGTCCTGATCCAACAAGATCTGCAGGAGGCTCTTCTCGGTACAGAGAAAAGGCCAACTGGCATAACAGATGCGCAGTGGCAGAAGATGGACAGGAAGGCGAAGAGTTTTATAGAGCAGCACCTAGCGGATAATGTATTGCTTCATATCGACAAGGACATGAATTCTAAGGAAACATGGGATAAGCTGGAGAAGCTCTTTAGGGGTAAAACTTTATCCAACAAACTCTTCTTAAAAGATGAACTATTCAGCCTTCGGATGGAAGAAGGGGGAGACTTGCAAGAACATCTAAGCAAGTTTCAGAATTGTGTTGCGAATTTATCCAAGGTGGATGTAAAATAGGAGGACGATGACAAGGCACTCTTAATGCTAAGATCTCTACCGCCTTCGTTCAAGCACCTCAGAACCACATTGATGTTCGGTAAGGATACTCTGAAGTTAGATGAGGTTATCGAAGCCATTCAGTCCTATGTCAAGATGGACAAGAACACTGAAAGCTCTCAAGCACAAGGCCTTTATGTTAAAGGCACAGAGAGAGGCAGATCAGAGAAAAGACCGGATAAACCAGGCAACAGAGGTAGGTCAAAATCCAAAGGAAAAGATAAAAAGGGTTGTTTCGTATGTGGTGCTTCAGATCATTGGAAGAAGAACTGCAACATATGGAAAGAAAAGGAAAGCAAAGGCGATGGCAGGGAACTCAAACACAGCAAGTGTTGTAACTTCTGAGGATTACAACGGAGAGCTCCTTGCAGTATCATCCAGCTCCAGTGTTTTCGAATTTTGGATTTTGGATACGGGATGTTCATTCCACATGTGTTCTATCAAAGAATGGTTTGATACATATGAGGAAACTAGCATCGGAGAAGTGTTAATGGGAGATGACTCACCACTTATGATCCAAGGTATTGGATCAATTAAAATCAGAATGCACGACGGGGTTGTTAGGACATTGGACAAGGTCAGACACATTCCAAAATTGAAGAAGAACCTTATATCTCTCGGTACCTTTGACAAGGCAGGGCTAAGATACTCAGCTGAAGGAGGGATACTCAAGGTTGTCAAAGGATCCCTTGTCGTAATGAAAGGAGAAATCCAACCTAATCAACTATATAAGCTTCGAGGAAATACAGTAGTAGGTGGAGCAGCAGTATCCACGAAAGGTGATACTAACGACAAGACTGAGCTTTGGCACTTTAGGCTCGGGCACATGAGTCAGAACGGTTTGCAAGAGTTACACAAGAAGAATAAGCTAGAAGGTGTCAATTATTGCAAACTAGATTTATGCAAATACTGTATCCTTGGGAAACAAACAAAGACGTCGTTCAAGCTTGCGAATATTGAGGAAAGAAGCAAAAATCTGTTGGAGTATATTCACACAGACGTTTGGGGCCCTGCACCAACCAGATCCATGGCAGGTTCCAGGTATTTTATCACATTCTTAGATGATTTTTCGAGGAAGATTTGGGTCTATTTCATGAGGGAGAAATCTGAAGCTTTCACTAAGTTTAAAGAGTGGAAAGCTGCTGTAGAAAATCAGACTGGACGAAAAATCAAATACCTAAGAAGTGACAACGGAGGTGAATATAAGGACAACAGCTTCCTAGAGTTTTGCAAAGAACAAGGCATTACAAGACATTTTACGGTGAAGAAAACTCCCCAACAAAATGGTGCTGCCGAGAGGATGAACAGAACTCTCATGGAAAGAGAGAGAAGCATGAGATTTTATGCTGGATTACCAGATATGTTCTGGGCAGAAGCAGTCAACCATGCTTGCTACTTGGTTAATCGATCACCATCAAGGGTTCTCAATTCTAAGTGTGCAGAAGAGATATGGACCGGAAAACCCGTTAACTACTCAAAATTAAGAGTTTTCGGTTGCAGTGCTTATGCCTATATTCCAAGTGATGAGAGAACCAAGTTAAAGCCTAAGTCACTCGAGTGCATATTCATTGGTTTCAGTGAAGGAGTGAAGGGCTACAAGCTATGGGATTTTGTAAACAAGAAGGTAGTCTTAAGTAGGGATGTAATATTCAACGAGAAGACTATGCCCTTGAACCAGAATAAGAAAACTGAAAGGAATAATGCTGAAGAAGAAACAACCGAAGTTCCTCAACCCCAACCAGTCATGGAAGAAAATCCAGCTCAGGTGGAGCATGAGCAAGTGGATTACGACGCGGAGTTTGATGAGGAAGAAGTAGAGCAACAGCAACAGTCACCAGTACAGACGCAGGTGGAGCCACACGTGCAGAACCAAGACTCCCTGGTTCGCACAACACCTGTAGAACAGTTTCAGAGGATCATAGCATTGGACAAACCTGTTCGAAATCGTAAGAAACCAGAAAAGTATGGTTTTGAACACGATGAAGTGAATTATGCTCTAACAATCAGTCAAGGAGATCCAACCACGTATCAAGAAGCTATAGCAAGTAATGAACGGGAAAGTTGGATGATTGCTATGTTAGAAGAGATGGAATCTCTTGAGAAGAACTCTGTTTGGGAGTTAGTTTCTAAACCAAAGGATAGAAAAACAATTGGCTGTAAATGGGTGTTTAGAAAGAAAGAAGGAACACATGAAGGAGACGCAATGAGGTACAAAGCCAGGTTAGTGGCTAAGGGATACTCGCAAAAGGAGAGAGTTGACTATGATGAGATATTCTCACCAGTAGTTAAGCATACTTCAATTAGATTGCTATTATCTATAGCAGCTCAGCAAGACATGGAGATAGAACAAATGGACGTGAAGACAGCGTTTCTACATGGTGATTTAGAAGAAGTCATCTACATGGTTCAACCAGAGGGGCATGTCGAAATAGGAAAGGAAAGTATGGTTTGCAGATTGAATAAGTCACTTTACGGGCTAAAGCAATCTCCAAGACAGTGGTACAAACGTTTTGATTCCTATATGCTGAAAATTGAGTTTCGAAGATGCTTATATGATTGCTGCGTTTACTATCATATGTTCGAAGATAGTAAGATTATACTATTGCTACTTTATGTAGATGACATGTTGATTGCATGTCAAGATATGTCTAGAATTCGAAAGTTGAAGATGCAACTAAGTAAGGAATTCGACATGAAGGATCTAGGACCCGCACAAAAGATCCTTGGAATGCAAATACGGAGGGACAGAACAGCGGGAAAGATTTGGCTATCACAACCAAAGTATATTCAAAGTATTTTGGAGCGCTTCAACATGAATGAAGCAAAGCCAGTGTCCACTCCATTAGCAACACACTATCAATTGAGTGCACTGCAAAGTCCAACTACAGAACAAGAGTTGAAGGAGATGAAGAAAGTACCATATGCAAGTGCAGTAGGGTGTCTTATGTATGCAATGGTTTGCACCAGACCTGACTTAGCTCAAGCAATGAGTGTTGTCTCGAGGTATATGGCAAATCCAGGAAAGGAGCATTGGTCTGCAGTTAAGTGGATCCTTCGTTATTTGAAGGGAACAAAAAATCTGGGCATTTTGTTTGAAAAACAGCAAGGAGAAACATATGTGTTGGGTTATGTGGATGCAGACTACGCAGGGAATCTAGACAGAAAAAGGTCCACGACAGGTTACGTGTTCACGTGTGGTGGTGGCCCTATTTGTTGGAGGTCTACTCTACAGTCTATTTCAGCATTGTCTACAACAGAGGCAGAGTACATTGCACTAGCAGAAGCTGGAAAAGAAGCAGTTTGGCTAAGTGGTTTAGCGAGGGAGTTCGGAATCATTCAGAAATCTGTGGTGATTAGGTGTGACAGTGAAAGTGCTATCTTCTTAGCAAAGAATCAAGTGTTTCATGGGAGATCAAAACATATTGATGTCCGTTATCACAGGATAAGGGATTGGGTCGACTCTAAGGAGGTGATAGTCGAAAAGGTCCATACAAAGGAAAATGCTTCTGACTATCTTACTAAAACAGTTATACCAGAGAAGTTCAAGTATTGCTTGAACTTACTCAACCTTATCTCGTGCTAAAGGGTTGGGTGGAGCACCACCTCATATGAGGTGCAGTAGGGTAAAAGGGAGTTTTTTTTGCCAAGGTGAAAGGTTCTTGAAGTTTTTTCAGGGTTGCTTCAGGAAGGTTCGAAGACATTCTGGGTTTTCAACGGTCATTTCTTGGTTTTGACTCACCAAGGTGGAGATTGTTGAAGAATTGGCTCGGCAAATACCAAGAATTAGTGTTTGACCAGGAATACTAGTTTAACTAGGATTCCAAGTTAATCTAGTGTTTCCATATAGGATTAGGAAAAGTATTCCATAGCCCTCTAGAGATTAGGAAATAAGTTATCTTTCCATCTCCAAAGAGGAATAGGAATTGTAATATGCTAAGGAGTGTAACCTAAGTCCTATACATTATAAATAGGCCTCTTAGGAGTCCTTACATACACACAGAAAAATAAGACAGCAGTAAACTAAGAAGTCATACACGGGTATAAGAGCAAAAGAGTGATTTGAGAGATCGTGAGCAAGGGTTTGGGGATTAGGTCAGGATTCTACATAAATTCTTGTAATCTTGTTATCTTCATAGTGCTAGTGATTTCTCAAGGAGGTCACACGAGGACGTAGGCAAAGATTAGCCGAACCTCGCTAAATTCTTGTGTTCGTGTGTGTGGCGTGTTTACTTTATTGTTCATCTATATTCCGCATTATCTTAGCATCATCCTATTGTTTGCATAGTCACCTAAGTCTATCAAGAAACAAGATCAGTAAAGGGACAAAATTTACAACACCAACTGCCTACCCAGTGACTAGTAAGAGTTTAACCACCCATCAGCTAATTCTAAATTACCTAAAAGTTAAGGGCAATCTGTGCACATTTGGGAGGGGCCGAGGGCTAATCATAAAGAGAACAAACTCAAGAAAAAGAATAGGATCATACCATCAGCTCTAATATTAGCGACCAAGATCGTTCCCCTGGCGATAGGCTGAAATGTTGCTGCACTTGCTCAAGCCAAGACCTAAAACACAGTGAAAACGAGTTCCAATAAATCATACTGTTAATAAATAGAAAGGTCAAAATTGGAAAGTGTCTATTTGAACAGCACCCCTTCCCCTCACACCCACGCCTACCCCTACCCAAAAGCACCCTCACAAAAATGAAACTTCAATTTATTTATTTTTGTTTCCGTCATCCTGATCAAAGGACTAAAAGTAAAACAATCACTTCTCCTAAGGAAGTCACCACACCATATGAGAAGAAAACAGCTACTGAGTGAAGTAGCACTCCTGAAGTTCTAGAATACAAGTATGGAGGACCAATTAATCCCAAATGTCCTCTTTCCCTCAACTGACAATTACACAACACAGTAACACTAAAGCATAAGATCAACGAATCAACTACATATCTAACCACTACAATCAAGACTGAACTAGTTCTTTCAGTCAGTCTTTAATAGACCCAAGTGATCCACGTCAGTTTAAAATTGTGAGGGAAAAAGAGTGAATATTTGATACAATTATACCAAGAAACTGCAGGCTCACTTGTGTTTCTGGATGGCGCTTTCAAGGTGACCAACCACCAAAGGGAAGGAAACAGTAAGACTCTGCAACAAAAGATGATATATATTTTAGTAAGCTAAGTACCAAAATTCCATGTCTTGAGTCGCACTGAATATGTGAGGACATCTCTATTATTATAAAGCCAAGAGGGGGGACTTGGTCTTACAAGCTTCACCACAAATTTTTGGACAAAAATGCCCTTTTATTAATGAAATTTTTTGACAAGTAAAACCTATAAATGGGGAAAAAATAGTAAAAACGTATATTTTAAATTTAAATTAAAGATAAAAGAATATTTAGTGGAGGTATTGGGTAGTTATTATTGAAAAGAAAATTGATACACGTGTTGAAGGGTGTCAAGAGGCTAGTAAATATTAAAGACAACAAAAAGGGAGAAGATAGCACCTGAGAATTAGAAAGAACAGCTTCAGCTTCACTCAATTTGCATCTTTTAGAATTGCCTGATGTAGAAATAACCACTGTGGCATGCTTGAGCCACTTCACACCTTCCACCAACGAGCTCCACAGTGCACTGGAGGCATATATACCACATGAATTTTTGGCACCACCAATCAAACTCTCAACATCCTACAAGAAAAGTGATGAGTCTACGTATAATCTAATTCAGTATAATTGAGCACTTGATTGTATGGTGGCTTGGGACTTCTTGTGCAATCTAATTCAGGGGCAATTTGGTGTTCTCCTGTTTGTTAGAACAACTAGAAAGAGATGAGAAAAGCAGAGAGAAAGGGGAAAAATACATAAAAAGCCTTTTTAGAAAACGCAAGTGTGAAATTGTTTAGATTTTAATTCAAACACCATTGTACCTGTTCTTCTTTTACTCTCTCCCTCTCAGCTCTCTAAAATATGTTCACTCCCTCACCCCACCCCTTCTTGTTAATTTAAAGAAACAAGAAAAAACAGAAATTCTATAAGGTGCTCTTAGTTGTAATGAAAATTTAGTGTTGGATTTGTTGGACAACCTTTGATTATTATAATTCTAATGAATTTTTTAGCTTTGCTCTTGTTTATACGCATCTCCTCGTGTCTTTAACAATATATTTCTCTAACATATTCAAACTACATTAATTGGTACCAAAGTTTGCAGCTACTCTGCTGCTAATTCCATTTATCAGGACTAGGCGGAAAGAGGAGGCAGGAGAAGATTTGGATACTCTATACACTGCAAAAAATTTGAGATATCAAAGATTTGTGATTTTCATGCACTTCAAAGAAGGCAAACTTTAGTGGTGAGCATGAATGATCAGGTTATGAGAATAAAAGTAGCCTGCTGAAAACATTTTAAGCAGTCCTAAATTGGGTTTGGTAAGAAATGCAAGGGAAAAGTGGTTTTATATGCCACAACTAAAAGTTAAGCATCATAGTAACTATCCTCTACCAGATAAGATATAAAAAATGCATGCAAATTTGGCACAATTATGGCATAAAAACGTGAACACTACTGGAATAATATGTATCACCTCAAGAGCTGGAGCAGCAGAACAGAAAGAAAGTGCCTTCTTACACCATTGCAGCATAGAACAAGCATCATTAAGTTTTGCAAGTTCAACAAAGTCAAAACCTAGAGATAAACCAGTTTTTTTCATGGTTTCTAATCTCGTAAGCAAATGCTCAATCTTGGAAATAAGACTATCTCTTCTTCCATAGCTACCAACCGTCATATCATATAGGCACCTTGTATCCTGCAGAAGAGAACAAGCTTCACGCTCCCATTCCTCACAGTTCATCAAAACCGTCTCAAGCATCCTTTTTTCTTTAAAAGATACCTTCAGGCACTTTGACTCGGTAACTAATTCCTGCAACATTAAAGCATATTGTCATACTCTAAATCTATCAATCTTTACCAAAGAAAGTATACAGGAGACAATGAGAACCTTCAAGGTGTCAACATTCCGCAAAGAACTTGAAGCAGGTAACAGAGGAGAACAAGTCATCAAGAATGGCTTTGAGCTCCTCAACCATGCCATGGCCTTTGACAGTGTATCCTTAACATCAAGGAGAGAAGGTAAATCCACAGACATGTCCTCCGAACTCCTAAAACATTCAAATTAAATCATTAGAACCCGCAAATGAACTTATCCACAAACCCCAATATGCTGACAAATTTGTAAAGCTACCTAACAGCATCCTCAAAGTCCAATATGTCAGCCTCATGTGCAAGGATATACTTTCCTCTTCCCTCCCATTGCATGGCAGCATCAACTACTTTGGACATATCAACAAATAATTTCTCTCCCTCAATATGCAACCTAAACAAGACAAATTGAACAAAGGTAAATGCAAATACGATCAAGTGAAATCAGCATCCAGCTTGAAACAGGCATCAAGATAAGGAAGCATACACTGCTGCCTCCATCATCGTTTCTTGAATGAAGTCCAGAGAAAATTTTGTATCTTGCATCTGCATATGTAAATTATATAAATTTTAGTGTCTAATTTGAAGTTCAAGCACAAGGAGGTGTGAAAAAAGATCAGGAGGGAAAATATAAAAAGACGAAAGACATAATAATAGTAACTTACCCTCAGTGCCTTTTCCCTGCACCGAGCCTTTTTCAACTCACACTCTACCAAAGACAACTGATCAACTGAACAAAATAAAACAAAATGTAAGAAATAATACAGATCTATTCCTTATATGACTTCCAAAAAAATAGTAACATATCCCACAACCTTTAATTCTCAAAGATGCACCATCTTTTAGGATAAGCATTAACTCATCAACTGCATTGTTTGGTTCCTCCCTTTCAAGAACAGCATTAAAACGAGAAATCCATGAAACTGTATCGGTATGGTACTGCCTCAGAAGCTTTAGCTCTGGTATGTTAACAGTAAAACCATCCCATTCTTGAAGAAGCGCCTCAACATCCTGCAGAACCAGCTTCATGAATATGGACACTTGAAATCATACAAATGATTGGTGTAACTGTTAACCATATGGCTAACCTTAAGGTTAATAGAAACTTTCAAAAGTTCACCACATCGAGCACGACAAGATTCCACATTCCTTAATAGATCTGAAAACCTTTCCATATCTGGGAGTTGAACTTGAAGCTCTGAACTCTGTTTATTATGTGCAAATTTATTATACCAACCATAAAAAACAATACAAGATCACAATCTAAAAGAAATACAGAACAAAAACGTCATAATTGATATAAGAAATGGAACTGGAACAAAATACGAAATCGACAACATGAAAGCATGTAACAGTCATCATTACCTCCGATTTCAACTTGTAAACATCATTGACCTCAACTGCAGCAGGACGTTTTTCTGAGATGCAATTTCTTATGCCTTCCATCAAGACCTGCCCAAATAATGAAGCCAAACTATAAATAACATTTTTCCATATAGCTTAGAAACTCTACCAAGAGTGTTATAGAAGCTATATTATTGTGAACTCCTGAAATAAACTTTTGGCACTACTACAATTAGAGAAAGAATAAGTAAACCACCTTCGCTTTTGAAATTTTTTGCCGTAAATTTTCACTTTCTTTCACATATATTGGAAGCTCACAAGCTCTGGAGTACAACAATTCCAACTCATATATCTGGAGTGACGATTGTTTAAAAAAAAAAAAAAAAAAAACTTTAATCCGTTAATAGATAAGTAAATGAGATATGATAATATAACTGAATAGTCCTATAATTGGACATAAGACACCAGACTCCTGCATGTTCAAATAGAGAAACAAAGTGAACCTTTAAAATAAGGTAAAACATTCATAGAATATAGTAAGAGATAGATATACCTTTGGTAATGATGACATAGCAGATTCAATTTCCTCTATTAAGGTCCTTGACTTCTCAGCAAAATCCTGCATATAATAATCAAACCATGGCAAATGTCTTAGTCGGCAAGTCAAGAATAAGCACAAATAACAACTATAACCATTCACAAAACAATAACCTTCAATTTAAGATGACCAGTCTCGTAACAGGGCACCACATCAAAACCCAGCAGCTCGTTAATATATTCCAAATGAGGTTTCTCTATCTCATTGCCACGGTCAGATGACCAAGTTTCAAATTTATATAGGCAATTTCTTACACCTTCAGCCCATTTCTGAAATCTACTCAAACTTTCTGCCATTTCCCGCACCTATATTCCAAAGTGAAAGAAGATTATCACCATTCTGTTAGGTAAAATTTGAAAAAGTAACAGAAGAGAAAAACAGATAAACTCACAGGATTCATCTCAGAACCTGCCCAAAGAAATTGTTCAGCATCCCTTAATGCAGAAACATACTCTTCTCTTGAAAACGGATTCTGAGAAATCTTACATGAGCTCAAAAGCCATTTTTCTGCCAGTTGAGCGAAAGTAGCATGCCCCCCTTTGACCTACATACATTACATGGTCTCAGAAGACAAACTGCAGTCTAAATAAATGCACTGTTTGTAGGTAGACCTCAACTTTTACTAATAAAAAAATAGGAAATATGAGTTTGCATAGGAAAAAAACATACATAAAGATTAAAGCATACCGTAACTTGTTAGCAGAACATTATAGGTGCGGAGATAAAAAAAATTAATGACAATAATGATAATAAAATCAACCTTTTTTTTCAAAGCAGTTGGTTCATCAGCGCATGGGATTTGCCTTCTTATAGTCTTACTTTCTGTAGCCTCTTCAAAATAATGTTTATCCATTACAAACATCAAGTCATGCAACTCAGCCAGTGTATGACGATATAGAAGACGAAGTCTTCTGGATTTGCATTCACAAAGGTGTTCTGA
The DNA here is from genome assembly GCA_032719365.1 of Prinsepia uniflora. NCBI lineage: Eukaryota > Viridiplantae > Streptophyta > Magnoliopsida > Rosales > Rosaceae > Prinsepia > Prinsepia uniflora. The sequence goes on along the minus strand of CM064865.1, from coordinate 45,449,310 downwards.
GTGCTGCATAATAAAAGACATTTTCCGTCAATTGAGAAAGCACATATATAGCAACAAATTTAGGAAAAATGATAGCACGTTTTTTGACGAACTTTAGATAGACTTCCAGCCACATTCATAACTTGGCATTTTTTAATAATCATGATAATTTAAGAATAAGCAGGTAAGAATAGGAACAACAAAAAAAAGATAAAGCAGGTTCTAGAATTAGATCATGGATACCAACTGTAATACATATAATAGGGACAGAAATTTATCAATAATACTAAAAGTTTCCAATCAAGCAATCCACGTCGTGAGGAACTTGTTACAGGCATCATCCATATCTTTGCTAGGAATAGTAAGAATAAAGGGCCCCAAGAATCTACATTATTTCATATACTCTCAAGTAATAAAATCTACAAGAAAAAAAAATAACCCTTTGCAAAAAGCCTAGTGAGGAAAAGAGGCAAAGGTAAAAGGAGGGATGAATCAGCCATCCAGAACCACTGAACTTCAGCAGTCAGAAAAAACTTCTGATTTTACATTTTCGTTTAAGCCCACTATTTAAATAATGGTATATATATATAGATATATATATATATATAGATATAGATATATATATATATATAGATATAGATATATATATATATATATATATATATATGCAAATTATACTTTTAATCTTTCCTTCCTCTCATACTTCATTTTTGCTAAACAAAAGAAGAAAAGAAACTTTTGTATCTTTGCTTTCTTTTCCTCTGTACCTTCCTCATAATGTATCCTCTATGGTCTTCTTTGTTCTTACCAAATACAATGTAACTGAAAATAGGAGTAATATATTGGTGCTCTGTCATTGCATCATCCCAATCAGCTTAAAACTATTTTACACACATGGGCTTTACTTTTACCCACTCCAACTTTCGTTAAAGTAAGATCCCATGCAGGGTATATGCATGCATTAGAAACAAAATTTGCATCCAAGTAGAATTTGCATAAATTAGGTCCAAACAGAATATTTGAATCACATACCTCTAGGCATACAAATGAGGATGGTCTACAACGACAAACAACAGCAGAAAGATACAGATATTGTTGGCATATAATGCATGTAGGATCCTACAAAAAACAGCATGAAATATCATTATCATCTCAAGGTAACAAAAATTACACCGGCATAATGCCAAAAAGAGATTTTGAATCCATTATGGCAAGTACCTCTTCTGTACCAACATATTCTGGGCATTTCCGAGAGGACATACATGATGATTTGATGAGTCCTTTTCTCCAAAGGCGCTCCCTCCAGATTTTTTCCTTGCTGTAAATTCTTGTCAATTCTTGCTTTAAATAAGGTGTTACTCTGCTCTCACATTCACTCTGCACAAACCAAACCAAGAATAAGCGCATGAAATCTACGATGTACTTAGGTAATTGGAGCATAGAACTGAAAAGGGAGGGAACAAACAACTAATAGAAAATTTATAAGGTGTTACTCTGCTCTCACATTCACTCTGCACAAACCAAACCAAGAATAAGCGCATGAAATCTACGATGTACTTAGGTAATTGGAGCATAGTACTGAAAAGGGAGGGAACAAACAACTAATAGAAAATTTATACAATGATGACACAAAACAACTTTGCAGCATTTCTATGACTGAAAGCCACTTTGGAATAGAATTTCAAGCAGCTAACAAAATCATTTGAGGATCAAACATGAATATGTTTTCCGATAAACATGCATATGTTTTCCAACAAAGTACATTGATGAGAATGTAGGCTATGTAGCCCAAGGGCTATTTAATGAACATTATAATGCATGCAAAACAGATTATATGGCATCACACCCAAGGGCCTCTCTAATATATTACAGCTTTATAACAGCAAAAGGTCTAAATATTTTTATATGAGTTCTCTCTGAAGATTACAAAAAACATCAACCTACAAAATATTGTTTGCACCACTAGGACTAAAATAAAGGTCTCTCAATAGGAACAATAGTTAGCAAGCAAATAGACATTCCATTTATCTTGTAACATTCATTACCATCTTATATAATACAGGGTTAAAAGTATACAGCTCAGCATGAAAACGCATACATATAAATTGACACAGATCTGAGAACATCGCAACTGAATCACAGACAGCACGCCCAAGGGTGGTTCTTCCAGAAAAAGCAAAAAAAGTCAAGGAAATATTTTTCGTACTAATTAAACAATGGACTTTGACAAGTTAGTTTGAGGAGTTTGTTGTTATGGAAATACTTTTCATATTAATCAAACCATGGACTTAGACAAGCTGGTTTGAGGCGTTTGTTGTTTGCATAGGTGCAAAGAAACATCAGATTTTCCATTACAACAAATAACCTTTTACAATCAAGAAGTATGATTTGAATTCTACATCCACCTAAAAACATATTTTTCATGTCAGATAACTAATAACCTTGGCTAGCACACAAACAAGCTCCTCATGAGACAGAACAGCAGTTTTGTGATAGAGCTGATACAGCCCTGCTCCAAAACCACCATGAGGTAGCCAGTCTGCAGGAGCAAAATTGACAGCCTCTGCACAATTCAAGCCTGAAAATCGAAAGCCAAATTAGCATCCCATGCATAGGTCAATTAACTGCACCATCCACAGAACGCCAACTGATCATATCTTAACATACCAAGATTAAAACCTCCATGGTAGGATCTGGGGAAGGTGATGACAAAATTTCCAGGCTCCTAGCAGGGAGCAGAGACCAAAAGAATAATATCAGAATAGAAAAAAATAATGTCTCAGCAGTTGCTAAAAATAAGAGATGAACAATTCAAAATAAAAATTTATATCAACGCTAAAAGGAAGCCCATAAATACTGCTTGAACACACTTAAAGATTGCCATATTGGACGAGGTATTATGTTTCGGTTCATGCAACCTGAAGAAGGAAGCCTATTTCTGTGCATCAAGAACCTTACAGATTCTAAGTTCAACAACTTATATAGGACCTCAACACTTTACCTCCAAAAGAAAAGGAGAAGGGGTGTAATAATTGAATTTTCTATCAACATCATTGATTTTCCCTTCATCCTTCTCTATTAACAATTTGTTAGATTTCTGTAGTATTTTCTGTCAATTAATGATAAAGGGATCCATTAACACAGGAAATATGCTCAGACCTGCAATACACTATAAACAGGTACTCCATTGTCTTGCAAAACTGATGGATTTAACATGGTGACAAGCTGAAAGAGTAAATCAGGTTGTGCATCAAAAAGATCCGGAAGACTGTTACGCATGACCTGCAGAAAGTAAGTCAAAATGTGTTTATAATTCAGTATCAGAAAGAAAAAGGTTGGCACGCAAAGAAACACCAGAAACAATGGTCAACATATACGATATTACAGTAAGTAGAAGAGAACTACAGAAGGTAATCACAGGTAGTGACAAAGAAAATCAAATTTAGTCCCTCGACACAACAAGCTCTGGAAAATCAGCAGAATACAAAATAAAATAAATGGGAACAAGCATAAACATAAAAGATACCATAATTACAACGAAATGATATTCTAAGAACTAATATCAAACCCCAAATAATTGAAAGAAAGACTTGTCTACCTTCTCAAAGGCACTGGCTTCACTGCCAGGGATGCTGTACCAGCATTTTGGCTCTCCCCTGAATACACAATAGAAGAAATTAATTAGAATCTAAGACATTGAATGTTTAAATTATCTACCATAAGTAAAAGTAACGGGAAAAAATAACAGATAGCTACAAGTGAAATGTCAATTTGAAAGACCACACGCCAGAAATCTTTTTGATAGAAGCATCAATAGATTATCATGAAGAAAAGGAAAAAACTATTCCATTACAAAGAGACACTAATCATATTTTCTCTCACTGTTTGTGTTAATGTTTTATTAAGAAAAAAGTTGTGAGATATGAGAAAGCCTTAGGGTATTCAAGCAGCTCAAAGCCACATAATTTGAACATATATAGAGAATTTCAACACTCACATAATTTTCGTTTACTTAATATGTGAAACTACCAATAAAAATGACGATAGTGTCATCATCACCATGAGACAACTATAATGGGATAATAGGACATAGCCAAGGCTAGATGATTGTTTTCTTTTTTGGTATATAGATGCTTTTCCATTATTCATATACCTTCAAAAAAGAAGCTTAACTACAAGAAAGCAAAGGTGCATGATTGGTAAAAGCTATTGATAAACAGATTTCTGTTTATGTTTGATTGATTAACTTGGTTTACAGTAGTGCCCTATTTATACAGAGAATTAACAGAGTCCTAACTAGGTATATACAAGTAGAGTCCTAACTAGGTATGTAGTGGTAGAGACTAACTAGGAAAGAAATACAGTAGGAAGGAATTGAATACAATAGGAAGGAATCAAGATTGATTCCTGTAGAGATTGGAACAGCCGAATCAGGAAGGAGGTTTCTCAATCTCCTGTGATTCGGCAAGGTCCTTAATACGCCCCCGCAAGATGGTGGAGCCATCAGCGACACCAATCTTGGAGCGGAGTAGCTGGAAACGCGGACGTGGCAGCGGCTTTGTGAGAGCGTCAGCGAGTTGGTCATCAGTGGTGACATGAGAGACTTGGAGGAGACCGCGGGAGACATGATCACGGACGAACGGAAGTCAATATTGACATGCTTCATGCGCGAGTGAAGGACGGGATTGGCACAGTAGAAAGTGGTGCCAATGTTGTCACAGGAAATGGTTGGTCGACCAGCAATGTTTAGGCCGAGCTCCCGTAGGAGGGATTGGACCCAAATCAGCTCAGCAGTGGTGGAGGCCACTGCACAGTATTCGGCCTCGGTGGAGCTTAGATGCTCTGATACCATAAAAGGTATTGATAAACAGATTTCTGTTTATGTTTGATTGATTAACTTGGTTTACAGTAGTGCCCTATTTATACAGAGAATTAACAGAGTCCTAACTAGGTATATACAAGTAGAGTCCTAACTAGGTATGTAGTGGTAGAGACTAACTAGGAAAGAAATACAGTAGGAAGGAATTGAATACAATAGGAAGGAATCAAGATTGATTCCTGTAGAGATTGGAACAGCCGAATCAGGAAGGAGGTTTCTCAATCTCCTGTGATTCGGCAGGGTCCTTAATAATTGGAACAGTAATCTATAATCAAATTTGAGAACAACAGGTATTTTTAGCCAGAAATACTTCAATGCTACAGCTTTTCACTAATGAATCTACACTAACGTTCACCTGAATATAGTTATAGCTAAGAATTTACTTTATCGGAAGTAGAAAAAATGCAAGTGCAGATGATCTATTTCCCAAAAACGTCCCATGTCCTCTCTGGTTATATCATACAATATTGTTAACATCTCATCTTCCTCCACAGAATATGGGTATTTCTACAACTAAAAGCCACTAACAAGCATCGTGATTGGATAATTTATAATGCATCTGAAGCTCACTTATCTCAAACAAACGTCAACTCTTAATTGTGTACTCAACAGGAATAAAACAATTGAAGTGCATGAGATACAAAGACATGCATACCAGTGATGATAATTCATTGAGTAAAAGCAATGATCTTCAAAATGCCAGCAAAAAGATGAGAACAGCATCCCAACATACAGCCAAGGTACCATAACACCAGCAATGTTATGGTGAACAGCTCGAAGCACTGACCCTTTCAACTTGGGTAAGTTATTGAGATTCCATGGGCTACCACAATATTCATCCCATATCTTTGCCTCAACTGCGTCTGGTCTCTGGTCAATTGGACGTGGAAAACCACTCCCATAAATGGAAGTATCCAAATCGCTACCATACAGAACTTCAACCTCACCAATGGAACCCTCCACAATTTCCCAAAACTTATTTTCTATTTGCACCCGTGATGCAGATCCTGACCCAACCCATTTCCTCTTTGCCCGATTAGCCATCCGCCTAAAAACTTCCAGTGAGAAAGGCTTACCAGGTACAAAACCAAAACTATCTTTGTCAGAATTTAAACAATCCAAGCAATACCAATTCCCCAGAGGGATCTGTTTCAATGGTGGAGAGAGACAATAAATGTGCCACCCCTTATTGCACCTATCACACAAAAGCATCACTTCTCCGTGCAGCCCACTTCTGCACTGTTCACATATCTGATCATGGTCCTCTTCCTCCTCCTCTTTCTTACATATCTTGACTTTTTCATCCTCATTATTGGTTCGCCTCCTTTTGGAACTAGAACAATCAACATTTTGTCCACATCTCTTTTCCATATGCATACCCCTCTTATGGCTCCTAGCCGCATTTTGGTTAAGCTTATTATAATATTTTTCATAATCATACAAATAGTCTCGATACAATTGACACAATACATGCTTTGAACACTCAGAAATCTTCCTCGCTGACGTCACAAAACGAGCAACCTCTCCCCACTTCTTCTCCTTTGCAACCTTACTGTACCCTCCATACCGCTTTGCAGCATTAAACAATTTACACAAATCCAAATCCTCCCCTTCGAAAACCACCTTCTTCCTGAACTTTTTCCCACAATGGTCCTCCAAAAACCTATCGTACTCCAACTCAAAAGTCTTGGAATCACAAGACGCAGGCCGCACCTGCAACTGATGAATGGCTTGTGTTTTCGTGGGGAATGTAAATGCATCCAAATCCAATGCAAATGGGGGTTTCCAACTCTTGGGAGGAACTATCCTACAAATCCCAAATGGCTCAGCCTCAGGCCTGATCTTATAAATATACTCCAAAGGGTCTCTAAATTCATCCTCAGTAGGGTAATACACAGGAGCAGGTGGTATGTTTAATGATCCAGATGATGGAACACTCAAATTTGGACCCACCACCCCCTTCTCCACAGCCCTAGGTCTTCCTTTCCCCATCAACACCACCACACATACACAAAAAAAGGATATATGCACTAGGCATATAACTACCTACATAAAATTAAATTCGAATGTGGTTCTAGGGTTTTGCAGAACGTACCTTTGAAGATAAACAGAGACTTCAGTGTGTGCGAGAGAAAAAGGGTGTGGCTTCGAAATTTCTCTTTTTTAAGTGTCTTGGTCGCGGAAACAAAATGAGGGTCAGGTAAAGGCAAAAGGTTGATTACTGTGTCAGGTAAAGGTAAAGGTAAAGGCAAAATAAGCGTCTTGGTCCGCTAATTGGTACAAATTACGGGAATGTTAAGTCTGGTTTTCTTTTAAGTGGCCGTATTTTTCGTTGTTACTGTGTTTGTCTCGTTTGGTCTTTTCCGCCGTTTGCACCAGGAGGATTCTTGGGAATCTTCACTCATGCCGGGATCGGGTGGCTGTGCTTGGGGTTGAATCGATAATTCGGATTTAGTCGTTTTGGTTTGCTCTGTATCTTTTCTGGTGACTAGAAATAAATAAAACAGCTAGGAAACGCAACTTGACCACCGCCCTAGCGAGGTTCAAATCATGAACATCATCCTCATAACAAAAACAGCAATAACATACGACTATTTATTTCTATACTTATTCATAATCCAGCCAAAAAAATTAGTAACTCTATTACCTTTCATATAAACGTACTTCGCTTGACATTTTCTACTCATTAAATTCTGACAAGCAACCAACAAATTGTTTAAAGGATGAGTTTCTAGCACAGGATGACTGATAAGGTGAATAGTAACCTCCAAATCAGACTCAAGCAAAATCTCTCCTTCCCTCATCTCCCAAGAAAACTACGACCGTTGGAAATTACCCCACACCTCTGCATCAAGAATCTTACCAATGCCAATGTTCACAAAGAACCCATGAATCCAAGATCCCTCAGAATTTCAAAACACACATCATGCTGCAATGCAGCCATCCGCGGCCCTACGGCTCCCATTGGTGTTAATCTTAATGACTCCCAGAGGGGGTTTTGTCCAAGCAATCTCAACCAACTATCTTGCTAGTTTACTTGAACTATGGATATTGACAAGGTGTCATTCCTCAGCTGTCCTCAAAATCATTAATTTAGGATGCATATGAAATTGAAAATCAGCCTCAAAAATTCGTTTATTTCTCTACTTCCATAAAAACCAGCAGCAAAAGCTGAAGACAGCAGACCACTTAACCGCAAGGCTACCACCAGCGACAGTAGACCACTTAACCGCAAGGCTACCACCAGCTTCATCCTTCATATTTCTAATAAGCGAATGCCGAATGTCCCCATCCCAACTAGCAAGCACCTGCTCAGGAACTCTTATCACACTCCACACACACTTCGCAACACTACAGTCCCTAAGAACATGAATAGAAGTCAGAGACATTTTCCCACAAGTAAAGCACAAATCAAAATCAGTAAGGTGCATTTGCAATCTGTTATCATTTGTAAATAACCTATCTTGGATAGCAAGCCAAAAGAAAAACTTAATTTTAGAAGGGCATGCAAACTTCCAAAAAATCAACCCAAAAAACAGTAGGCTAAGCAAACCTATCAACGAGACGCTCATAGGCAGATTTGACAGAAAAGCCTCCTTGAGTTGTGTGCTTCAAAATGATGTGATCCTCCCCACACCCATGCAGCTCCACGGGGATAGTAATGATACGAGCAATCAGATTCTCAATTAGCACCAATTTGAGCTTGCTCAAATTCTGGTAACGCTCAAATTATGCATTAATTAAACACGTAATTTAAGTATTATGCAATTTAAACCTTTTTTGTATAGATGTAGTATTGATAAATAGGGATCGTTCTTAACCAAGGAAATTAGGGAATATTAATAATTTGTTAGTGACAAAAAATAATGAATAAATAATCAAAGAAAAATTAATAAATTAATAAATGAATTAATGAATGAAAGAATCAAACAATTAATGAATAAATGAATAAAATAATTACAGAATTAAAGAATTAAAAAATTAAAAAATAAAGAATTAATGAATAAAAGAATGAAATGGGGGTTTTGAAAGATTGTAATCATAAAATAAAAAAAATAAGTAAAAAAAACAACTATGAACTTAATTTTACCCCTACTTTAACCTTTGTATAAGTGGACTTTCTTCAAACACAATTTTTTACAAGCACTCTAATATTTTGTTCATATTGAATCAATCACGAAATTCTACCTTCATCATCTCAGTTACATACATACATTTTTCATATTATAAATGCACCGAATAACGGTCAAACATTAAATTTCTTCAATTCTATTTTAAATGCCCCGAACTACGGATCAACATTTAGTGTTGAATTGAAATTTAAGCACTAAAATATATGAAGTAAAAGAAATTCAAAAAGTAAAACACATGGAGATTGCATTCTTACTTACGAATGTTAGAAAGAAAAATACCAACACATTTATTGAATTATAAGTAAAATCAATAACAATAATAAGAATTTAAGTAGAAAAATATGGTTTTTCACAAGAATCACCGAACATCGGCAGGAAACTTGTGAAGATGGAAGAAGAAATACGAGGAATTGTCTTAAAAACTCTTGAATTGTCTTAGAATTACTCGGCCTAGGTATATTTCTTAAGGAAAGCACAAAATTATGTCTAAGAGCTCTTCAAAAAAAGTCACAAGAATAAAGTAAAGAAGAAATGAAATTAAAAAATAAAATAAAAAGAACATAAATTAAAAACAAAATTAAAAACAAAACTTAAAAGAAATTTAAGAAAAACAATCTACAAGAAGCTAAAATGGTCCCAAAAAATGTCTCTCAAAATAGAGAAAAAAGAACTAAACTAAAATGAATTAAGAAAAGAGAAAAATGGGGACTAAAATTTGGACCCTAAACAAATGAAATGGACTCCCTATTTATAGAGGAAGTGCCAAAATTGTAAGACCCGTGTCTTGTAGGGAACAGTGAACAATCTCACATTCCTGCGAGGGGAATGGTCTGAGAAGGGAATGGTGGTGTGCCTTAAAGGTGTAGGCACACACCTATCTAACACTAGGCATTTTGGGAGCTCAAGTGGCTTTGGGGGGATTGAAACCCCAAAGTTAAGCGAGTTGAGGCTGGTGCAATTCCATGATGGGTGACCCCCTGGGAAGTTGCACCATGAGCTCCCCGAAAACAAAACCGTGAGGGCGAGGCCCAAAGCGGATAATATGGTGCTAGATCAGTCGGGTCCTGGCCGAGGAGGGTCGGGTCCTGACAATTTGGTATCAGAGTCAGACCCCAACCAGGAAGTGTGCCAAGAGGACGCTGGGCCCTAAGGGGGGTGGATTGTAAGACCCGTGTCTTGTAAGGAACGGTGAACAATCCCACATTCCTGCGAGAGGAATTATCTGGGAGGGGAATGGTGGTGTGCCTTAAAGGTGTCGTCACACACCTATCTAAAACTAGGCCTTTTGGGAGCTCAAGTGGCTTTGGGGGGATTAGAACCCCAAAATTAAGCGAGTTGAGGCTGGTGCAATTTCATGATGGGTGACCCCCTGGGAAGTTGCACCATGAGCTCCCGAAAACAAAACCGTGAGGGCGAGGCCCAAAGCGGACAATATGGTGCTAGATGAGTCGGATCCTGACCGAAGAGGGTCGGGTCCTGACAATTTGGTATCAGAGCCAGACCCCGACCAGGAAGTGTGCCAGCGAGGACGCTTGGCCCTAAGAGGGTGGATTGTAAGACCCGTGTCTTGTAGGAAACGGTGAACAATCCCACATTCATGCGAGCGGAATGGTCTGGGAGGGGAATGGTGGTGTGCCTTAAAGTTGTAGGCACACACCTATCTAACACTAAGCCTTTTGGAAGCTCAAGTGGCTTTGGGGGGATTGCAACCCCAAAGTTAAGCGAGTTGAGGCTGGTGCAATTCCATGATGGGTGACCCCCTGGGAAGTTGTACCATGAGTTCCCGAAAACAAAACTGTGAGGGCGAGGCCCAAAGCGAACAATATGGTGCTAGATGAGTCGGATCCTGACAAAAATTCAAATAATAAAATCCAAAAATAAAATATAAAAATACAATGATGATTAATGATGACTTTGGGGCTGATTGTAGGGAAAAAGAGGGCTGGAAAATGGCTGAAATGTGCAGAAAAATCTGCAAAAGGGGAGTAGGTGGAGCAATTTGGTAGTTAGGGTTCGGTAGGAAGCTTCAGGCCAGTCAGAGCATGCTTCGGCAAAGAATAGTTGAAAAGGGAGCAAGAAAATCGGCAGCAGTGCGCAGGATGGAGCACGCAACTTCCACACTTGATCCGCTGGTGGGGTACGAACTTTCGGCAGGCGCTCACTAACAGAAGCATGTGGTGTTCGGTGGATTGATGTAGGCAGAACGTGGGATGTGAGACACTGGGCTGAAGGCTGCGATTTTGGGCTCGGTTTCTTGGGCAGACTTTGGGTTGGACTTCAAAATAATGGACCTGGGTTGTTTTTGAGATGGTTTCTTTGGGCTGATTTTCTAGGCTTTCAAACGAATTTTCAATTTAAAAATTAATTGATATAATTCCACCGAATTTCGTTGATAATTTCTTCGTTTGAACTCCGATCGGGACGATTCTTTCGCCAAAACGCTCCAAAATCCACGTTTTATTTATTTCTACAAAAATTCCACAAAATATATTATTTTTTCCAATTGTTTATTATTTTAATATTAAAAATCAAGTATAAATGGTATAAAATAATATAAAATAATACTTAATTATCGACCTATCAAATACCCCCACAATTAAATTTTGCTAGTCCCTAGCAAATACTAAAATTAAACTACAAATTCAAAACAAGTAAACTCTTAACCATTTGTCTCAAAATTTCATTATTATCATGGCATAAAAGATTTCCACTAGAAGACATTTAAGCATATGGAATTCAAGAGTTAATGCATGGTAACAAAATGTTTCAACAAGTGAAATAATGAGTAAACATGGTAAAATGGATCTCAACTTGAATAAAACAAGTATGAATCAACTCACAAGGATATGCACTCATAAATTCACTCAATTTGTAAGGGTTTGTGTTTGCACTCAAAGTATGTAAGAAAAATGGTCACATAATAGAAATAAAGTATTTTTTTCAAAGTTTCAAACAAACGCCTCATGATAAAAATAAAACATACTTGCACAAATACTCAAGTGATTGACTCAACTAATTAAAGTTTACCATCTTAAGGATCATAAGGTCTTTATGAAGATTGTAATTGGGCTCAGTTTGGAGACAAGAAATATGTAGAATAAGTGGTGCTCAAATTCGTTCCAAGACTCAATAAACTCTCAAAACGTAACATAACTTCCCAACCTTAGTGCAATGATGTTAATAATCCATCATTTCGAACATAGGCCTAATTTCATCATGTTGGGCCTCAAATTTATTTTTTGTGTCAGATTTACAAATGTATAGGACTTAACTCAAACTTTACATAATCAAATCTTATTACCTTGATAGAGGCTCAAAACATTGTGTTATTTTTTTTCTTTTTTTTTCCAATTTTTTCTTTTTTTTTTCGTTTTTTTATATCAAGGTAATAACATGTGCCAATAAAACAACAAAATTTGAGTAAATCCATAGAATACACATAAAAGTCTTCAAAACATCATCAATTTCTCTTCACACCATTTTCATGTCTTTGATCGAGTCCTTGAAACAAGGGTAAAAGATGTATATACTAAGCTTAAGTGTTTAGATAATCATGGTGATGAAAGAAAGACTTAATGTGGGCTCAAAAGGGTTAAAACTAAGGGGTCGCAACTTGTGCGCACAAAATCAGGAACATGGATGTTTGAATTTAGGGTGTTAACCCTAATGCCTTAACCATATCTAAAATCAGAGAGTTTATTGACTTAAAAGCTGTGAAAATCACATATAATAAGTTCTAGTACTCTAGAATTCATTAAAAGCTATGACAAGTAGTTATGGGACATATGTATATCAATTTAAACAAAGAACTTATAAATCACTCATCAAAGATATATATAAAGTTCTAAAACTCACATAAGGTTCAAATAATTCATATTTATCTTATCATACTCGTTTATGTACCAATTTACATGCATCTACGAGTTATAACACTTAGTCACAAAGTATTAACAAACAAATTCAAGTTGTAGTGATCATCTTTATAATTATAACTTATTCATTTCCATTCATTTATATCATTGACAAGTTAAAGGGTAACTTAATACTCGTAAAAAGAGTAAGTTAAAACAAAAAAAGACTCAGGAAAGTAATAAACAAGTTTTTTTTTGTTAATAAATTTTATAAAATAATTTTATTGGACAATTAAAATTGTAAACCATTCCCCCACACTTAAATTCTACATTTTCCTCAATGTAAACAAGTAAAAAGTAATCAAACAAAGAATCAAAGTAAGGAAGAGGATTTTCGAAAATAAAGCAAGAAAACAATAAATAAACAAAATAAATGAGAGTGAAGGGTAGAACAATAGTAAATCTGAGTTGATGACTCCTTCACATCCCGGGAACACATTGGGTTGCCTCCCAACAAGCGCTTGAAGTTTAACGTCCATCCAGCCTAGACAAAGATGCAAGTTAGTTAGTCAGATATGTACGTTTGTCAAGAATGCAAGTTAGATATGCAAATTAAACTAAGGATGCAAGTTAAGGTTAAAAATGCAAGTTTAAGTTAAAAATGCAATGCAAGTTAAACTAAATATGCAAATTAAAGTTGTCATGACACGTAATGTAAGTTAAGATATAAACAAGTATGAACTAACATATGTACAAGTAAGGAAGAATAAAGTATAAACAAGTTTAGAGAGGTTATGCAATTTACAAATGCAAAAGATATAAACAATATTTACATGTCGGGGGAAAGTCAAGGATATATATGGTTCACATAACTTCAAAGTTTAGATGGAGACTTCTACATCCGTGCATCCCAAGTAAATATCTTAGATTTATTAAACTGTTTGGGTAAGTTCAAAGGTGACCAGGTTAGAAAAAATAAACATAAGAGGTAGGGCTAATTTCAATACATTCCGAGGCTTAAACTTCATTTATGTCCCTTTGTTAGGCTCAAAACCCGTTATGAGTACCGTCTCTTGAAAATTTCTTATTCCAGAGGAAATAAGATAACTCAAGTGTAAACAATCACCGTAGGTGAGAGTTAACAAACGAGACTTCACTTATTCCATTAAAGATCAAAATCTAAATTTTGAAGTACAAGTGATCTACAAATAGCCGAGACTAATGCAAGAATTATTTACAAGTATGTTTTTATGCACAATTTACAAGTATACCATGACAATTTACATATGAACAAGTTATACAAGTATGGACAATTTATTCACAAGTACGGTTTTATGCACAAGTAATGATATTCACAAGTAAGGATATTCACACTAACATATTGATTATGCACAAGATTTATTTACAAGGATATATGTACACTATCACAAAGTTAAGACTAGAAAAATTTGAAATTAATTTTTTTAATTAAAAAGGTAATGAAAACGTTTTCTTTATTTTAAAACAAAATTTTTCTTTGATATATATTTTTTTTAGATTTTTTTTTATTTTTATAAATAAATACAGAAAAAGAAAAACTTAATTTAAAAAGAATTTTTTTTTATATTTACAAAAATCAATTCAAAAGAATTAAAAAAAGAAAAAAAAGGAAAAAAAAGTGAACCAGTATAATATACAATTTATGAACAAGTATAACAAAAATGTACAATCATAAACAATTAAAATATGAACAAGTATAAAATGAACAAGTATGTACAATCATAAAAAAAGTATAAAATGAACAAGTATAATAAGAATTTAAATTTACATAAACAATTATAATATGAACAAGTATATAAAAAAAATTATGAACATTTATGAACAAGTATAAAAAAAGAAATTATGAACAAGTAAAATATAAACATTATGAACAATTTACAATCTATGAACAAGTATAAACAACTAAGTATGAACAAATATGAACAAGTATAAAAATAAATATTAAGAACAAGTAAGTACAAGTATAATATGAACAAGTGTAATTATGAATAAGTATGAACAAATATATTAAAAACAAGTATAAAAGAATTATGAATAAGTATAAAAAAATTATAAACAAGTATAATATGAACATGTATAAAAATAAACATTATGAACAAGTATAATATGTACATGTATAAAAATAAAAATAAACAAATATAATATAAACAAGTATGCAGATTATAAACAAGTACATTATGAAAATTAAGAACAAATATAATATGAACAAAAATTGAAATTATAAACAAGTATAATATGCATAATTTATATACATACACTAACATATTAAAAATGATTTTCAATTTCCCCGGCACAGGTGCCAAAAATTGGTAACGCTCAAATTACGCATTAATTAAACACGTAATTTAAGTATTATGCAATTTAAACTTTTTTTGTGTAGATATTGTATTGGTAAATATGGATCGTTCTTAATTGGTAAAATTAGGGAACATTAATAATTTGTTAGTGAGAAAGAATAATGAATAAATAATCAAAGAATAATGAATAAAAGAATAATTAATAAATTAATAAATGAATTAATGAATGAAAGAATCAAAGCATTAATGAATAAATGAATAAAATAATTAAGAAATAAAGAATTCAAAATTAAAAAATAAAAGAATTAATGAATAAAAGAATAAAAGAATGAAATAAGGGGGTTTTGAAATATTGTAATCATAAAATAAAGAAAACAAGTAAAAAAAATTATGAACTTAATTCTACTCCTACGTTAACCTTTGTACAAGTGGATTTTCTTCAAACACAAATTTTTACCAGCACTCTAATATTTTGCTCATATTGAACCAATCACGAAATTCTACATTCATCAGGTCAGTTACAAGCATACATTTTTCATATTATAAATGCACCGAACGACGGATTATTACTTACAATATGATCCACCTTAAGTTTGTGATTTAATGCGCCGAACATCGATCAAACATTAAATTTCTTCAATTCTATTCTAAATGCCCCGAACAACGGATCAACATTTAGCGTTGAATTGAAATTTAAGCATTAAAACATATGAAGTAAAAGAAATTCAAAAAATAAAACACATGTAGATTGCATTCTTACTTATAAATGTTAGAAAGAAAATACCAACACATATATTGAATTATAAGTAAAACCAATAACAATAACAAGAATTTAAGTAGAAAAAGATGGTTTTCACAAGAATCATCGAACAACGACAGGAAACTTGTGAAGATGGAAGAAGAAATACAAGGAATTCGATCTTAAAAACTCTTAAATTACCTAAGAATTATTCGGTCTAGGTATTTCTTAAGAAAAACACAAAATTATGTCTAAGAGCTCTCAAAGAAAAGTCACAAGAACAAAATAAATAAGAAATAAAATTAAGAAATACAATAAAAAGAACATAAATTAAGAACAAAATTAAAAACAAAACTTAAAAGAAGAACAATTTACAAGAAGCTAAAATGGTCCCAAAAAATGTCTCTCAAAAGAGAGAAAAAAGAACTAAATTAAAATGAACTAAGAAAAGGGAAGAAAAAAGAAAAATGGGGACTAAAATTGGGAACCTAAACAAAAGAAATGGCCTCCCTATTTATAGAGGGAGTGTCAAAATTCAAATAATAAAATTCAAAAATAAAATCTAAAAATACAATGATGAACAATGATGATTAATGATGATTTTGGGGCTGATTTTAGGGGAAAAGATGGCTGGAAAATGACTAAAATGTGCCAAAAAATTTGCAAAAGAGGAGCAGGTGGAGCAAATGGGTAGGTAGGGTTCGGTAGGAAGCTTCAAGCCAATTAGATCGGCAGAGAACAGCTGAAAAGGGAGCAGGTAAGTCGGCAACAATGTGTATGATGGAGCAGGTGGCTTCAGAGCCTGATCCGCTGGTGGGATACGGACTTTCGGCAAGCACTTACTAACAAAAGCATGTGGTGTTCGGTGGATTGCTGCAGGGAGAACATGGGTTGCGAGACGCTGGGCTGAAGGTTGCGATTTTGGGCTCGGTTTCTTGGGCAGACTTTGGTCTGGACTTCAAAATAATGGACCTGGGCTGTTTTTGGGTTGGTTTCTTTAGGCTGATTTTCTGGGCTTTCAAATGAATTTTCAATTTAAAAATTAATTGATATAATTTCACCGAATTTCGTCCATAATTTCTTCGTTCGAACTCCGAGCGGGACGATTATTTTGCCAAAACGCTCAAAAATCCAAGTTTTATTTATTTCTACAAAAATTTCACAAAAGACGTTATCTTTCAAATTGTTTATTATTTTAATATTAAAAGTCAAGTATAAAGGGTATAAAACAATGCGTAATTCACGACCTATCAAATTCCAGCTATGGCTATCAATATAGTCCCCAACAATCTCGCTACTATTAAGAGGCACAAGACCCTCCTCATGACTAACAAGCGGGCCATCCTCACTCCAAAAATCATGCTAAATGTCAGTCGTCCGCCCATTACCAGTATGCCATCTCTCTCCTTTATGAACAAGATGCAACCCATAACTAACAGCCGTCCAAACTGCTGACGACATACTCAAACGTGGGAGAGACTCTCCAAGCATAGCAGTCACATATCCTTGAAGATATCGCGAAGCCAAGGCATTAACCCACGAGCTCCTCGGATTTTGAAGCATACGCCACCCAATCTTAATAAGTAATGCCTGATTCATAACAGTAGATTGCTTGGTACCAACCCACCTTTCTCTTTTGGCCTCACCAACTTATCTCACCCAACAAGATGAACTTTCTTCTTTTCCTCACTACTACCCTCACAAAAATTCCTATTAATTGGTCCAACTCAGCACAAACACTTGTTGGGAGCTTTAATGTTTGCATAGTGTAAATAGGGAGAGTAGTTATAAGACCCGGTCTTGGAAGCAAGACCCATGAGCTTGAGAAACAAGAACGGTGAGCAAGACCCGTGAGCTTGGAAAGGTAAGATCGGTGAACGATCCCACATCGCTCAGGGAGAGAAAGGTGAAGTACCTTATATGTGTGGGCACGTATCTATCTAACACAAGGCCTTTTGGGAGCTCAGTGGCTTTGGGGGGATTGGAACCCCAAAGTTAAACGAGTTGAGGCTGGTGCAATCCTATGATGGGTGACCTACTGGGAAGTTGCACGTGAGCTCCCGAAAACAAAACCGTAAGGGCTGGCCCAAAGCAGACAATATTGTGTTAGATGGGCCGGATCGTGATAGAATGGTATCAGAGCCGGACCCTGACCGGAAGTGTGCCAGTGAGGATGCTGGGCCCCAAGGGGGGGTGGATTGTAAGACCTGGTCTTGGAAGCAAGAACGGTGAGCAAGACCCGTGCGCTTGAGAAGCAAGAACGGTGAGCAAGACCCGTGAGCTTGGAAAGGTAAGATCGGTGAACGATCCCACATCGCTCAGGGAGGGAAAGGTGAAGTACCTTATATGTGTGGACACGTATCTATCTAACACAAGGCCTTTTGGGAGCTCAGTGGCTTTGGGGGGAGATTGGAACCCCAAAGTTAAGCGAGTTGAGGCTGGTGCAATCCCATGATGGGTGTCCACACATATTGTGTTAGATGGGACCTCTCCCGAAAACAAAACCGTGAGGGCTGGTCCCAAAGCGGACAATATTGTGTTAGATGGGCCAGGTCGTGACAGTAGTCGTGACTAATTGGATAAGCGTGGTCTTTCCCACCATGTTAAGAAGCTTCTTCTTCCATGTAGCCAACCATGGTTGTGTCTTATCAACTAAGCTCCAATAAGTATCTCTTGTAACCCATTTATGAATTAACAGAACATCTAAGTACCGCCGAAGGTCCCCAGTTAAAGGAGACCCATAAATATTACGTATATGGCCGACAAGTTGCCGACCAACTTTAGGGGGGTAGAAGATGCAAGACTTGTCATAACTAATCTCCTACCCAGAACCTTGGTAGAAATTATCTAAGCATTCTTTGAGAACCCTCGCTTGATAGGTACTAGTTTCAACAAATCAAATCGAATCATCAGAAAAACACAAATGAGAAACTTTCGGCTCATTTTGAGAAATACTCAATGACTTCCACTTTTTCTCATTCACCGCATTGCTAATAAGATGAGACAGCTTCTCCAAGCACAAAACGAAAAGATATGGGGAGAGGGGATCCCCCTACCACAATCCCCCTTTTAGAGGTGAAAACTTTAGTAAGCTCACCATTCACCAGAATCTGCGAGGTGGCTGAGGACATGCATTGTAACGACCCATCCCAAATTTCGGGATTTGAGTAGTGATTAATCATGATTAGTGGGATTGATCGGTGATTAGTTGGTCGAAATCGGACAAAATGTGCAAAATGACCGTTTTGCCCCTGGTTCGTGGGCAAAATGTTGACTTTTTGATCGGGCGGTCAAACGAACTTTGACCGATGACCGTGACGTAGTTCGGGACGTCACGAGTTCATAGGCAGGCGGCACGTTCGATTCCGACATTCGAGGAGAAAGTTATGACTATCGGAAGTTCAGGGGTATTACCGTAATTTGGACATTTGGGGGAGAAAATGTTGACTTTTCGTCTAATAACTAATTTTCAGTTGACTCAAGGACCGTTAGGTAGGTCTCGACGTCCTGAGTCCGTAGACAGGCGGCACGTCGAAATCGGACTCCGTACGAGAACGTTATGGCCAGAAACGTGAAATCGGGAGGTTCGTGTCTCGATTTTCGTGTCGAATATTTTATTCTTAAATTTCTGATTGGAGGACACCTGGGGAGTAACAAGTGTCACTCACCCATTGGCTAGATTGGATCAGATCCACTATGGGTTTAAATACCATTAAAACCAACTTTTAATTCCAGCCATTGATCTGAAACCTCCAGATCTGATCTTAGCCCTTGATCTCATTCATGAGATTCAATCTGGGCCGTCCATCCATTTCCCTCCAATTCTATATATTTCCTAACCCGACACACTCACGTACTGCCCATTCCAAACCATCACACCACATTGCATCTAACCCTTGCTCTGAGTAACACTGGACTGGACGGGTGAGGCGGCAGACGGCAGGGATCACGGCGGAGGACGGCGGTGAGGTAGGAAACCGGGAAACCCGAAACGGTTTTAAAACTCTGATTTTGGTAACTTGAATTCCAACGTTTATCTTCGGTTTCTATTTACCCTAATCGATTCTAAGGACTACCAGGAACCTATTGGGCTTGAGTTCGTGACCGGAGGTGATCAGGACGGTGGCTAAACGGCGACAGGAAACCAGCTCTGTTCATCGAGGTAGGCCTTCGATCCCATCTGTATTTGTCGATTTTGATTCCATAGAACCCTTTCTGGGATTGAGACGATCATGTAGGAACAAACCAGAGTGAAAATGGTTGAGTGTGGAAGAAATGGTGACCGGGTCATGATCGCGGGTCTGATCGACCCGAGTTGCAGAAATACGGGTCAACCCGTCTGAGGACAGAGGTGATGACGTGGCACCCTGTCAGTTTGTCAGGTGACGTGGACCAACCGTGAGCCGACACGTGTCACATGTCAGTGCACAGTCAGCACTGACATGTCAGTGACGTGGACTAGTCAGGGACTGCCACGTGTCACTGACATGTCAGTGACGTGGACCAGTGCCGTGCTGACACGTGGCACATGTCAGATCTGACACGTGGTCTGACAGATCAGCTCGGTGGACCAATCGGATGTTGACATGTGGCACCTGTCAGAGTCTGACACGTCAGACCTGACAGCTGTCAGATGACGTCATGCTGACGTCAGCAGTGACGTCAGCGATGACGTCAGCAGGTGACTACGCCCAAACTACGCATTAAATTAAACACGTAATTTGAGTGTTGTGCAATTTAAACCCTTTTTGTGTAGATGTAGTATTGGTAAATAGGGATCGTTCTTAACCGGGGAAATTAGGGAACATTAATAATGTGTTAGTGGGAAAGAGTAATGAATAAATGAATAATGAATAAATTAATGAATTAAATAATTAAATAATTAACAAATTAATGAATTAATGAATTAAAGAATAAAAGAATTGAGAATTAAAGAATAAATGAATTAAAGAATTAACTAATCAAAGAATAATAAACTAAAAGTATTAAAGAATAAAAGAATAAAGAGATGAAAGAATCAAAGAATAATAAACTAAAAGTAGACAAGAAGAATAAAAGAATAAAAGAATAAAAGAATAAAAGAATAAAGAATAAAGAATTGAAAAGGGGGGTTTTGAAAAGAGTTGTAAATATAAAATAAATAAAACAAGTAAAAATAATTAAATACTTAATTTTACTTCTACTTTAACCTTTGTACTAGTGAATTTTCTTCAAACACATATTTTTACCAACACTCTAACATCATGCTCATATTGAACCAATCACGAAATCATACCTTAATCATCTCAAATACATGCATACATTTTTCATATTATAAATGCACCGAACAGCGGATTATTACTTACAATATGATTCACCTTAAGTAAGTGATTTAATGCGCCGAACAGCGATCAAACATTAAATCTCTTCAACTCTATCCTAAATGCCCCGAACAGCGGATCAACATTTAGTTTCGAATTGAAGTTTAAGTACTAAAACATATGAAGTAAAAGAAACTCAAAAAGTAAAACACATGGAGATTGCATTCTTACTTACAAATGTTAGAAAGAAAATACCAACACATATATTGAATTATAAGTAAAACCAATAACAATAACAAGAATTTAAGTAGAGAAGTATGGATTTTCACAAGAATCACCGAACAGCGGCAGGAAACTTGTGAAGATGGAAGAAGAAATACGAGGAATTCGGTCTTAAAACTCTTGAATTGCCTTAGAATTACTTGGCCTAGGTATTTCTTAAGGGAAGCATAAAAATGTGTTTAAGAGATCTCAAAGAAATATCACAAGAACAAAGTAAAGAGGAAATGAAATTAAGAAAAATAAGAATAACATAAATTAAGAACAAGAATTAAAAGAAAGCTAATTAATAAGAAAATCTACAAGAAGTTAAAATGGTCCCCAAAAATGTCTCTCAAAAGAGAGAAGCAAAAGAACTAAAAGAAGAAAACTAAAAACTAAGCAAAATGGAAGAAATGGAGCTAATGGGGGACTCCCAAATACATGAAATGACCTCCCTATTTATAGAGGGAGTGCCACAATTGTTTAATTAAAAGTACAAAATTAAAATATAAAAATAGCAATAAAATAGTACATGAAGAAGTGATGGAAATGATGAGATTGAGTGGGAAAAGATGCTGATTTTGGGGCAAATATGCTGATTTTGGGAACTATTGGGGGGTTGCTGGATTTTTGGCTTGGGCTGCTGGATTTCAGCAGCTTCCCACCGAATTTCCTTGCGATTTTCAGTGGTTTCTCATATTTCGTCCATAATTTCTTCGTTATAATTCCGATCGGGACGATTCTTTCACCAAAATGCTCCAAATTCCAAGCTTTATTTATTTCTACAAAAATATCACAAAATAAATTAATTTGTCTAATTATTTATTATTTTAATATTAAAAGTCAAGTATAAAGGGTATAAAATAATATAAAATAACGCTTATTTGAGGACCTATCAAATACCCCCACACTTAAACTTTGCTAGTCCCTAGCAAATACTAAAATTAAACTACGAATTCAAAACAAGTAACCTTTAACCATTTGTCTCAATATTTCATAATTATAATCATGACATAAAAGATTTTCACTTAAAATATTTAAGCATATGGAATTCGAGAGTTAATACATGGTAACAAAATGTTTCAACAAGTAAGATAATGAGTAAATATGGTGAATGGATCTCTGCATGAATAAGACAAGTATGAATCAACTCACAAGGATATGCACTCATAAATTCACTCAATTTTGTAAGGGTTTGTGTTTGCACTCAAAATATGTGAGAAAAATGCTCACATAATAGAATTGAAGTACTTTTGTAAAATCTCAAACAAACACCTCAAGATAAAAACAACACATACTTGCGCAAATGAACCAAAACCATAAGCTTACTCAAGTGATGAACTCAACTAATCAAAATTTACCATCTTAAGGATCATAAGGTCTTTACGAAGGTTGTAATGGGGCTAAGTTTAGAGGCAAGGAAAATATAGGACAAGTGGTGCTCAATTCGTTCCAAGACTCAATAGACTCCCAAAACGTATCATAGCTTCCCAACCTTAGTGCAATGATGTTGGTAATCCATCCCTTCGAACATAGGCCTAATTCCATCATGTTGGGCCTCACAATCATTCTTCGTGTCGGATTTACAAATGTAAGGGACTTAACTCAAACATTACATAACCAAACCTTATTACCTTGATCGAGACTCAACTTTTTTTTTTTTTTTTTTGATTTTTTTTTGACTTTTTTCTTTTTTTTATATCAAGGTAATAACATGTGTCAACGATACAACAAAGCATGAGTCGGTAAATCCAAATAATTCACATAAAAGTCTTTCCAACATCATTATTTTCTCTTTACACAATCATTATGTCTTTAACCGAGTTCTTGGAACAAGGGTAAAGGATGTCTATACTAAGCTCAAGTGTTTAGATAATCATGGTGATGAAAGAAAGGCTTAATGTGGGCTCAAAAGGGTTAAAACTAAGGGGGTCGCAACTTGTGCGCACAAAATAGGGAACATGGATGTTTGAATTTGTGGTGTTAACCCTAATGCCTTAATCATTTCCAAAATCAGAGAGTTTATTGACTCAAAAGCTTTGAAAATCACATAAAATAAGTTCTAGTACTCTATAGTTCATTAAAAGCTATGGCAAGCAGTTATGAGGCATATGTATATCAATTTAAACAAAAAACTTATGAATCACTCATCAAAGATGTATATAAAGTTCTAAAGCTCACATAAGGTTCATATGATTCATACTTATCTTATCATGCTCGTTTATGTGCCAATTTACATGCATTATCTTCAAGTTATAACACTTAATCACAAAATATTAACAAACAAATTCAAGTTGTAGTGATTATCTTTATGGCCATAACATATTCCTTTCTGTTCATTTATGTCATTGACAAGTTGACAAGTTAAAGGGCAACTTAAGACTCATAAAAACACTAAGTTAAAAAAAAGATTCAAAAAAAACAATAATATTTTTTTTCATTTTTTTTCACCCTTTTTTTTATAATTTTTTTCAATTTTTTTTGTTTTTTTTTTTGAACAATTAAAATTGTAAACCATTCCCCCACACTTAAATTCTACATTGTCCTCAATGTAGGAAAATACGAAGTAATTAAACATAGAATCAAAGTAAGGAAGATGATTTACGAAAATAATAAGAAAACATTAAATAAACAAAATAAAAGAGAGTGAAGGGTAGAGGATAGCAAATCTGTATTGATGACTCCTTCACATCCCGGGAACACATTAGGTTGCCTCCCAACAAGCGCTTGAAGTTTAACGTCCATCCAGCCTAGACAGAGATGCAAGTTAGTTAGTCAGAGATGTACGTTAATTAAGAATGCACGTTAGATATGCAAATTAAAGTTAATGATGCAATGTGAGTTAAAGATGTAAGTTAGAGGAAGAGTGCAATGCAAGTTAAACTAAATATGCAAGTGAAGTTAAAAATGCAAGTTAAATGAAATATGAAATGCAAGTTAGAATGAAAGATGCAAGTTAATTAAACGAAAGAAGCAAGTTAACTTTGTCATGACAAATAATGTAAATTAAGATATAAACAATATTTACATGTCGGGGGAAGTCAAAGATATATATGGTTCACATAGCCTCAAAGTTTAAATGGAGACTTATACGTCCATGCGGCCCAAGTAAATATCTTGGATTAATTCAACTGTTTGGGCAACTTCAAAAGTGACCAGGTTAGAAAGAATACACATAAGAGGCAGGGCTATTTTCTTAGACCCAAAACCCGTTATGAGTACCGTCTCTTGTCCTAGACATCACCCTCGAAAATTTCTTACTCCAGAGGAATTAAGATGACTCAAGTGTTAACAATTACCGTGGGTGAGAGTTAACAAAAGAGTCATCGCCGATAAAGATCAAAATCTAAACTTCGAAGCACAAGTGATCTACATATAGCTGAGACTAATGCATGAATGCAATAACTATTTACAAGTATGTTTTTTTTATGCACAATTTACAAATATAACATGACAATTTACGTATGAACAATTTATACAAGTATGAACAATTTATTTACAAGTATGGTTTTATTCACAAGTAATGATATTTACAAAACAATTTCTCATTAACAAACTAACATAAGTATAAGATTTATTTAACAATTTAGATTTATACTAACACAAAGTGAAGATAAATGAATATTTTTACGAATAAATGAAGAAAAAGAAATTTTTTATTTTTTATTAATTAATTTTTTTTTCTGAATTTAAAAATTAAATAAATGAAGAAAAAGAAATTTTTTTAATTTTTAATTTTTTTTTACGAATTTTATGTTTTTTTTAATTACAAATAAAAATAAAAATAAGGAAAAGTGAATATTTACCATAAGCATTTATGAACAATTAAAAAGAATGAACATTATGTACAAGTATGAACAAGAATAATATAAACAAGTAAGAGAATTATAAACAAATATAAATGAAAATCTATTATGAACAAGTATGCATGTATACTATGAAATATAAAAGTTATGAACAAGTATAAAAGGTAACAAGTAACATATATACAACATTTATTTACAAGTATGAATTAACACTAACATAAAGTTAAGATAAGATTTTTTTTTTTATTTTCAAATTTTTTATTTATTTCGAATTTTTTTTTTAAATTTAAATTTAAATTTTATCAAGACATAACCAAATAAATAATTACATAAGAATAAAATAAGTGTAATCAAAAAGTTAATGGAATAAAAAGCTAATGAAATAAAGTTAATGGAATAAAAAGTTAGTGGAATAAAAAGTTAATGGAATAAAATTAATGGAATAAAAGTTAATGGAATAAAAAGTTAGTGGAATAAAAAGTTAATGAATAAAATTAATGGAATAAAAGTTAATGGAATAAAAAGTTAGTGGAATAAAAAGTTAATGAATAAAATTAATGGAATAAAAGTTAATGGAATAAAAAGTTAGTGGAATAAAAAGTTAATGAAATAAATTTAAAGTTAAAGGAATAAAGAAAAAGTTTATGGAATAAAATTAAAGTTAATGGATTAAAGAAAAAGTTAGAAAGTGTAAAGAAAAATAAAATAAATTAAAAGTAAGGAAAAATGAATATGTACAATATGCATTTATAACAAGTACAAATTAAATTAAATTATGAACAAGTATGATAGAATTTTAAATTTACATAAACAATTTGAATATGAACAAATATATAAAAAAAAAATTATGAACATTTATGAACAAGTATAAATTAGAAACTATGAATAAGTAAAGTATGAACATTATAAACAAAAATAATAAGAACAAAAATAAGATGGATAAATAAAATATAAACAAGTAAGTAAGGGTTATAAACAAATATAATATTAACAAAAGTAAAATTTATAAACAAGTATAATATGCACAATTTATATACATACACTAACAAATTAAAAATGATTTTCAATTTCCCCGGCAACGGCGCCAAAAATTGACTACGCCCAAACTACGCATTAAATTAAACACGTAATTTGAGTGTTGTGCAATTTAAACCCTTTTTGTGTAGATGTAGTATTGGTAAATAGGGATCGTTCTTAACCGGGGAAATTAGGGAACATTAATAATGTGTTAGTGGGAAAGAGTAATGAATAAATGAATAATGAATAAATTAATGAATTAAATAATTAAATAATTAACAAATTAATGAATTAATGAATTAAAGAATAAAAGAATTGAGAATTAAAGAATAAATGAATTAAAGAATTAACTAATCAAAGAATAATAAACTAAAAGTATTAAAGAATAAAAGAATAAAGAGATGAAAGAATCAAAGAATAATAAACTAAAAGTAGACAAGAAGAATAAAAGAATAAAAGAATAAAAGAATAAAAGAATAAAGAATAAAGAATTGAAAAGGGGGGTTTTGAAAAGAGTTGTAAATATAAAATAAATAAAACAAGTAAAAATAATTAAATACTTAATTTTACTTCTACTTTAACCTTTGTACTAGTGAATTTTCTTCAAACACATATTTTTACCAACACTCTAACATCATGCTCATATTGAACCAATCACGAAATCATACCTTAATCATCTCAAATACATGCATACATTTTTCATATTATAAATGCACCGAACAGCGGATTATTACTTACAATATGATTCACCTTAAGTAAGTGATTTAATGCGCCGAACAGCGATCAAACATTAAATCTCTTCAACTCTATCCTAAATGCCCCGAACAGCGGATCAACATTTAGTTTCGAATTGAAGTTTAAGTACTAAAACATATGAAGTAAAAGAAACTCAAAAAGTAAAACACATGGAGATTGCATTCTTACTTACAAATGTTAGAAAGAAAATACCAACACATATATTGAATTATAAGTAAAACCAATAACAATAACAAGAATTTAAGTAGAGAAGTATGGATTTTCACAAGAATCACCGAACAGCGGCAGGAAACTTGTGAAGATGGAAGAAGAAATACGAGGAATTCGGTCTTAAAACTCTTGAATTGCCTTAGAATTACTTGGCCTAGGTATTTCTTAAGGGAAGCATAAAAATGTGTTTAAGAGATCTCAAAGAAATATCACAAGAACAAAGTAAAGAGGAAATGAAATTAAGAAAAATAAGAATAACATAAATTAAGAACAAGAATTAAAAGAAAGCTAATTAATAAGAAAATCTACAAGAAGTTAAAATGGTCCCCAAAAATGTCTCTCAAAAGAGAGAAGCAAAAGAACTAAAAGAAGAAAACTAAAAACTAAGCAAAATGGAAGAAATGGAGCTAATGGGGGACTCCCAAATACATGAAATGACCTCCCTATTTATAGAGGGAGTGCCACAATTGTTTAATTAAAAGTACAAAATTAAAATATAAAAATAGCAATAAAATAGTACATGAAGAAGTGATGGAAATGATGAGATTGAGTGGGAAAAGATGCTGATTTTGGGGCAAATATGCTGATTTTGGGAACTATTGGGGGGTTGCTGGATTTTTGGCTTGGGCTGCTGGATTTCAGCAGCTTCCCACCGAATTTCCTTGCGATTTTCAGTGGTTTCTCATATTTCGTCCATAATTTCTTCGTTATAATTCCGATCGGGACGATTCTTTCACCAAAATGCTCCAAATTCCAAGCTTTATTTATTTCTACAAAAATATCACAAAATAAATTAATTTGTCTAATTATTTATTATTTTAATATTAAAAGTCAAGTATAAAGGGTATAAAATAATATAAAATAACGCTTATTTGAGGACCTATCAAATACCCCCACACTTAAACTTTGCTAGTCCCTAGCAAATACTAAAATTAAACTACGAATTCAAAACAAGTAACCTTTAACCATTTGTCTCAATATTTCATAATTATAATCATGACATAAAAGATTTTCACTTAAAATATTTAAGCATATGGAATTCGAGAGTTAATACATGGTAACAAAATGTTTCAACAAGTAAGATAATGAGTAAATATGGTGAATGGATCTCTGCATGAATAAGACAAGTATGAATCAACTCACAAGGATATGCACTCATAAATTCACTCAATTTTGTAAGGGTTTGTGTTTGCACTCAAAATATGTGAGAAAAATGCTCACATAATAGAATTGAAGTACTTTTGTAAAATCTCAAACAAACACCTCAAGATAAAAACAACACATACTTGCGCAAATGAACCAAAACCATAAGCTTACTCAAGTGATGAACTCAACTAATCAAAATTTACCATCTTAAGGATCATAAGGTCTTTACGAAGGTTGTAATGGGGCTAAGTTTAGAGGCAAGGAAAATATAGGACAAGTGGTGCTCAATTCGTTCCAAGACTCAATAGACTCCCAAAACGTATCATAGCTTCCCAACCTTAGTGCAATGATGTTGGTAATCCATCCCTTCGAACATAGGCCTAATTCCATCATGTTGGGCCTCACAATCATTCTTCGTGTCGGATTTACAAATGTAAGGGACTTAACTCAAACATTACATAACCAAACCTTATTACCTTGATCGAGACTCAACTTTTTTTTTTTTTTTTTTGATTTTTTTTTGACTTTTTTCTTTTTTTTATATCAAGGTAATAACATGTGTCAACGATACAACAAAGCATGAGTCGGTAAATCCAAATAATTCACATAAAAGTCTTTCCAACATCATTATTTTCTCTTTACACAATCATTATGTCTTTAACCGAGTTCTTGGAACAAGGGTAAAGGATGTCTATACTAAGCTCAAGTGTTTAGATAATCATGGTGATGAAAGAAAGGCTTAATGTGGGCTCAAAAGGGTTAAAACTAAGGGGGTCGCAACTTGTGCGCACAAAATAGGGAACATGGATGTTTGAATTTGTGGTGTTAACCCTAATGCCTTAATCATTTCCAAAATCAGAGAGTTTATTGACTCAAAAGCTTTGAAAATCACATAAAATAAGTTCTAGTACTCTATAGTTCATTAAAAGCTATGGCAAGCAGTTATGAGGCATATGTATATCAATTTAAACAAAAAACTTATGAATCACTCATCAAAGATGTATATAAAGTTCTAAAGCTCACATAAGGTTCATATGATTCATACTTATCTTATCATGCTCGTTTATGTGCCAATTTACATGCATTATCTTCAAGTTATAACACTTAATCACAAAATATTAACAAACAAATTCAAGTTGTAGTGATTATCTTTATGGCCATAACATATTCCTTTCTGTTCATTTATGTCATTGACAAGTTGACAAGTTAAAGGGCAACTTAAGACTCATAAAAACACTAAGTTAAAAAAAAGATTCAAAAAAAACAATAATATTTTTTTTCATTTTTTTTTTCACCCTTTTTTTTATAATTTTTTTCAATTTTTTTTGTTTTTTTTTTTGAACAATTAAAATTGTAAACCATTCCCCCACACTTAAATTCTACATTGTCCTCAATGTAGGAAAATACGAAGTAATTAAACATAGAATCAAAGTAAGGAAGATGATTTACGAAAATAATAAGAAAACATTAAATAAACAAAATAAAAGAGAGTGAAGGGTAGAGGATAGCAAATCTGTATTGATGACTCCTTCACATCCCGGGAACACATTAGGTTGCCTCCCAACAAGCGCTTGAAGTTTAACGTCCATCCAGCCTAGACAGAGATGCAAGTTAGTTAGTCAGAGATGTACGTTAATTAAGAATGCACGTTAGATATGCAAATTAAAGTTAATGATGCAATGTGAGTTAAAGATGTAAGTTAGAGGAAGAGTGCAATGCAAGTTAAACTAAATATGCAAGTGAAGTTAAAAATGCAAGTTAAATGAAATATGAAATGCAAGTTAGAATGAAAGATGCAAGTTAATTAAACGAAAGAAGCAAGTTAACTTTGTCATGACAAATAATGTAAATTAAGATATAAACAATATTTACATGTCGGGGGAAGTCAAAGATATATATGGTTCACATAGCCTCAAAGTTTAAATGGAGACTTATACGTCCATGCGGCCCAAGTAAATATCTTGGATTAATTCAACTGTTTGGGCAACTTCAAAAGTGACCAGGTTAGAAAGAATACACATAAGAGGCAGGGCTATTTTCTTAGACCCAAAACCCGTTATGAGTACCGTCTCTTGTCCTAGACATCACCCTCGAAAATTTCTTACTCCAGAGGAATTAAGATGACTCAAGTGTTAACAATTACCGTGGGTGAGAGTTAACAAAAGAGTCATCGCCGATAAAGATCAAAATCTAAACTTCGAAGCACAAGTGATCTACATATAGCTGAGACTAATGCATGAATGCAATAACTATTTACAAGTATGTTTTTTTTATGCACAATTTACAAATATAACATGACAATTTACGTATGAACAATTTATACAAGTATGAACAATTTATTTACAAGTATGGTTTTATTCACAAGTAATGATATTTACAAAACAATTTCTCATTAACAAACTAACATAAGTATAAGATTTATTTAACAATTTAGATTTATACTAACACAAAGTGAAGATAAATGAATATTTTTACGAATAAATGAAGAAAAAGAAATTTTTTATTTTTTATTAATTAATTTTTTTTTCTGAATTTAAAAATTAAATAAATGAAGAAAAAGAAATTTTTTTAATTTTTAATTTTTTTTTACGAATTTTATGTTTTTTTTAATTACAAATAAAAATAAAAATAAGGAAAAGTGAATATTTACCATAAGCATTTATGAACAATTAAAAAGAATGAACATTATGTACAAGTATGAACAAGAATAATATAAACAAGTAAGAGAATTATAAACAAATATAAATGAAAATCTATTATGAACAAGTATGCATGTATACTATGAAATATAAAAGTTATGAACAAGTATAAAAGGTAACAAGTAACATATATACAACATTTATTTACAAGTATGAATTAACACTAACATAAAGTTAAGATAAGATTTTTTTTTTTATTTTCAAATTTTTTATTTATTTCGAATTTTTTTTTTAAATTTAAATTTAAATTTTATCAAGACATAACCAAATAAATAATTACATAAGAATAAAATAAGTGTAATCAAAAAGTTAATGGAATAAAAAGCTAATGAAATAAAGTTAATGGAATAAAAAGTTAGTGGAATAAAAAGTTAATGGAATAAAATTAATGGAATAAAAGTTAATGGAATAAAAAGTTAGTGGAATAAAAAGTTAATGAATAAAATTAATGGAATAAAAGTTAATGGAATAAAAAGTTAGTGGAATAAAAAGTTAATGAATAAAATTAATGGAATAAAAGTTAATGGAATAAAAAGTTAGTGGAATAAAAAGTTAATGAAATAAATTTAAAGTTAAAGGAATAAAGAAAAAGTTTATGGAATAAAATTAAAGTTAATGGATTAAAGAAAAAGTTAGAAAGTGTAAAGAAAAATAAAATAAATTAAAAGTAAGGAAAAATGAATATGTACAATATGCATTTATAACAAGTACAAATTAAATTAAATTATGAACAAGTATGATAGAATTTTAAATTTACATAAACAATTTGAATATGAACAAATATATAAAAAAAAAATTATGAACATTTATGAACAAGTATAAATTAGAAACTATGAATAAGTAAAGTATGAACATTATAAACAAAAATAATAAGAACAAAAATAAGATGGATAAATAAAATATAAACAAGTAAGTAAGGGTTATAAACAAATATAATATTAACAAAAGTAAAATTTATAAACAAGTATAATATGCACAATTTATATACATACACTAACAAATTAAAAATGATTTTCAATTTCCCCGGCAACGGCGCCAAAAATTGACTACGCCCAAACTACGCATTAAATTAAACACGTAATTTGAGTGTTGTGCAATTTAAACCCTTTTTGTGTAGATGTAGTATTGGTAAATAGGGATCGTTCTTAACCGGGGAAATTAGGGAACATTAATAATGTGTTAGTGGGAAAGAGTAATGAATAAATGAATAATGAATAAATTAATGAATTAAATAATTAAATAATTAACAAATTAATGAATTAATGAATTAAAGAATAAAAGAATTGAGAATTAAAGAATAAATGAATTAAAGAATTAACTAATCAAAGAATAATAAACTAAAAGTATTAAAGAATAAAAGAATAAAGAGATGAAAGAATCAAAGAATAATAAACTAAAAGTAGACAAGAAGAATAAAAGAATAAAAGAATAAAAGAATAAAAGAATAAAGAATAAAGAATTGAAAAGGGGGGTTTTGAAAAGAGTTGTAAATATAAAATAAATAAAACAAGTAAAAATAATTAAATACTTAATTTTACTTCTACTTTAACCTTTGTACTAGTGAATTTTCTTCAAACACATATTTTTACCAACACTCTAACATCATGCTCATATTGAACCAATCACGAAATCATACCTTAATCATCTCAAATACATGCATACATTTTTCATATTATAAATGCACCGAACAGCGGATTATTACTTACAATATGATTCACCTTAAGTAAGTGATTTAATGCGCCGAACAGCGATCAAACATTAAATCTCTTCAACTCTATCCTAAATGCCCCGAACAGCGGATCAACATTTAGTTTCGAATTGAAGTTTAAGTACTAAAACATATGAAGTAAAAGAAACTCAAAAAGTAAAACACATGGAGATTGCATTCTTACTTACAAATGTTAGAAAGAAAATACCAACACATATATTGAATTATAAGTAAAACCAATAACAATAACAAGAATTTAAGTAGAGAAGTATGGATTTTCACAAGAATCACCGAACAGCGGCAGGAAACTTGTGAAGATGGAAGAAGAAATACGAGGAATTCGGTCTTAAAACTCTTGAATTGCCTTAGAATTACTTGGCCTAGGTATTTCTTAAGGGAAGCATAAAAATGTGTTTAAGAGATCTCAAAGAAATATCACAAGAACAAAGTAAAGAGGAAATGAAATTAAGAAAAATAAGAATAACATAAATTAAGAACAAGAATTAAAAGAAAGCTAATTAATAAGAAAATCTACAAGAAGTTAAAATGGTCCCCAAAAATGTCTCTCAAAAGAGAGAAGCAAAAGAACTAAAAGAAGAAAACTAAAAACTAAGCAAAATGGAAGAAATGGAGCTAATGGGGGACTCCCAAATACATGAAATGACCTCCCTATTTATAGAGGGAGTGCCACAATTGTTTAATTAAAAGTACAAAATTAAAATATAAAAATAGCAATAAAATAGTACATGAAGAAGTGATGGAAATGATGAGATTGAGTGGGAAAAGATGCTGATTTTGGGGCAAATATGCTGATTTTGGGAACTATTGGGGGGTTGCTGGATTTTTGGCTTGGGCTGCTGGATTTCAGCAGCTTCCCACCGAATTTCCTTGCGATTTTCAGTGGTTTCTCATATTTCGTCCATAATTTCTTCGTTATAATTCCGATCGGGACGATTCTTTCACCAAAATGCTCCAAATTCCAAGCTTTATTTATTTCTACAAAAATATCACAAAATAAATTAATTTGTCTAATTATTTATTATTTTAATATTAAAAGTCAAGTATAAAGGGTATAAAATAATATAAAATAACGCTTATTTGAGGACCTATCAGCAGGAACTGTTCCTGCGTTGACCGACGCGTGGACCGGCGCGTGGGGGCGCGTGTGAACAGTAATTTTGGTGGGACCACCACCATTCTTTAGGTTTCGACGATCCGGATCGAATGGCGGTGGTTTCGGGTCGATCGGAGATCATTAAGTTGGTCAAAATGAGGTTTATTGCCTTGGGAAGCGCGTTCGGGCGACTTTTCCGGACCAGTTTCGGTCTAGGGTTTCATGGTTAAATGTTAGGGGTTTAAATTGACCTTTACGAATACTATGGATATGACAGGGATTGTATAAGCGTACTAGAACGAGGGTATACGTTCGGTTTTCAGCAGGATTTTACTGTGAGTGGGCCATTTTCTTAAACCCTTGCGTGCATAAATGTTTTCTGGTTTATTATACTTATTCACATGCTAAAACAATAATGGTTTTGATGATATGGAAAATATGGTTATGGCACGTTTCACGGTATTTGGGCTTGAGACCCGTTGGATGAAACTTAATGATTGGTTCAGATTTTATCTATGTATATATATATGCTTCGCATGTGGATATCAATAAAATGTATTTGGTACTGCACTGTATAGATCCTTCCATATTATATTGTCTCCTCCGGCGAGGTACCCCGGAGAGGTCACGGACGTCTAGTACGTCCAGCGTCTATGACGCTAAGCATCAGGTGATGCTGCATCAGGTGATGCTGTACCCGAACAGGATTCGGGGATTTAGCTCGGAAATTGAGACCCGAGTGGCACGCGTAGCCTTATTATTATTGTGACCTTATTAGGCGTCAAGAACGTCAAACATCAGGTGATGTCAGGATTGGAGTGTATAGTGCAGCAACTAAAATTATACTTATGGTTTTATTACATGCCTTATGGTTCATATTATATGGTTTATGATTTTAAATAATGATGCATGCATGTTTGGAAAACGGAGGGGTAAATTATATGTTTTACTTATCAAATGATTTTATAAACTTGAGTTTCGGTCCACTCACCCTTATTGTTTTTGGTAACCCCTCCAGGTCGTGATACTGAGGTAGAGGAGGAAACTGAGGCTGAGGCATAGATCTACTTCTGCGTACCTGAACCCCTGTTGGGTGGTTTGCCCGCAGGTTTTATTTTAGAGTCGTGCTCGCAACTTGTAATTTTGGATTTCATCCCTTGTCTGACATCTGTTAATTCGGATTTGATGTATGACTTTAATTTGGTTATTTATGCATTTGATGTTTGAGGTTAAAATTGGTATGAATTATTGGGTATCAGACGGGAGCAGGGCACGTCCCCTTGTGGTCCTTGTGGGATCGGGGCGGGTCCTGTCATGCATTGCATAGTCAACCTATTTATAGTATCCGGGAAACTTGCTTCGCTTAACACACACTTCAAAAAATCTCAACTGATTCGATTATAAGCCTTAGAAAGGTCAATCTTCCAAGAAATGAAGCCTTTCTTTCCCTTAGAACGTCGAAACCTGTGTAATAATTCTTATGCCAAAATAATTTTGTCTCTAACATGCTTACCTAGGATAAAACTGACCTGATTCAGAGAGATAAGGTATTGGAGGGCATGGTGAAGCTTACTAATGAAAATTTAGAAATGACCTTATACACTGTATTGTAAAGACTAATTGGTCGTAGCTACATAACTGAAGTAGGATTAGACATCTTAGAATAAACAAGATGGTCGTCCTATTACAGTCAGCGTTTATACCACTCACGAAAGTATCCCTCACCATTTTACAGACATCTGCCCCCACACACCTCCTAACACTGCTGGTAGAAACAAGCATAATACCCATCTGGCCCAGGAGCTTTATGAGGTCCTATAGCAAACATCATGTCCTTAACTTCTTGAACCCGCACAACCAAATTCAGACCATTACAAATTTCACCCGGTAGGTGCAGAAACAAGCATGGAAGGGAGCCATAGTCCACCCCTTGAGGGCCAATAGTGAACAGACCCTTAAAATAATTCACAATCATGCCCTTTAGTCTGCTTAAGTTGTGATCCACTCACTATCCTTATTTTCAATTCCCTGTAGTTTATTTCTCCGTCTTCTAATCACGATTGACATGTGAAAAATTCTAGTATTAGCATCACCTTCCATAACATCTCCTCCTGTTCCAGAATTAAGGCGTATTCATCCCGGAGCTCACCATCTAATTGCTCTAGAGTATTATTAGGCCTCCAAAACTGGGCTGGCTGAATACCAACTAGCTAAGTTCCTTAATTAACCAAACACCTCCGTGTTCCATTATTTCAGTCTAATCTCAAACGATCACGACCCGAATCCCCTAACACGATATTGTCTACTTTAGGCGCAGTCCTCACAGTTTTGTTCCTAGAAACTCATGCGCAACTTCCTAGTGGGTCGCCCATCTTGGGATTGCTGCAGTCCAATCTCGCTTAACTTTGGAGTTCCAACCAAACCCAAAGCCATTGAGCTCCCATAAGGCCTTGTTGCTAGGAAGGTACGTACCCACGTATATAAGGCACTTCACTTTTCCCTCCCCTAGCGATATGGGCTTATTCATCGTTTTTTCCCCAAAACATGAGTCTTATAATCCACCCCCTCAATATTCATATGTTTTTCCACCCAATTCATTTAGCAGCTGCCTCACATGCGAAACTAGTAAAATGTGGATCGGCCCACACCAAATGGTCTTTACCGTGGAATGGAAATGATTGAATGAGATTTATTTTAACCAAAAAAAAGACCAATTTTATGGTTCATATTCAATCCACCCATCACACATTCAAAATATCAACAAAATTTAATTTTTTTCTCTCCATCTACACTAAATTGAATTCTAACTAAATAATTCTTCCCAAATTCTCTATCAAATCACAAAATGCTGTAACCGATCACGGCCATGCCTCTAACTGTAATATTCCATCTTCTTCCCTGATAGGTTGTTAATCATGCATCATTTTCAAGAGTTTCTTAACCTCTTTACCTATCTTTTATTATTAACTATATGATAAAATAGGAGAAAGTAACTTATCTTGTGAGCCTTGAGCAGACTATTATTATAGGGACAATTTCGGTGCCTTTGCAAAAGCAAGGACCTCAATCTGTGCTAAAATGAAGAAATGGGGCTAAATCCCATTTCTAGGTCCTAACTGAGGTCCTAGGTTTTCCTAATCACAGCTCTAGGCCTATCCAATGTCTAGGGCTATGTAAGACCCAGTCTTGGAAGCAAGAACGGTGAGCAAGACCCGTGAGCTTGAGAAGCAAGCATGGTGAGCAAGACCCGTGAGCTTGGAAAGGTTAGATCGGTGAACGATCCAACATCGCTCGGGGAGGGAAAGGTGAAGTACCTTATAGGTGTGGACACGTATCTATCTAACACAAGGCTTTTTGGGGGCTCAGTGGCTTTGAGGGGGATTGGAACCCCAAAGCTAAGCGAGTTGAGGCTGGTGCAATCCCATGATGGGCGACCTACTGGGAAGTTGCACGTGAGCTCCCGAAAACAAAACCGTGAGGGCTGGGCCCAAAGCGGACTATATTGTGTTAGAAGGGTCGGGTCGTGACAGAATGGTATCAGAGCCGGACCCTGAACGGAAGTGTGCCAACTAGGACGCTAGGCCCCAAGAGGGGTGGATTGTAAGACCCGGTCTTGGAAGCAAGAAAGGTGAGCAAGACCGGTGAGCTTGAGAAGCAAGAACGGTGAGCAAGACCCGTGAGCTTGGAAAGGTAAGATCGGTGAACGATCCCACATCCCTCGGGGAGGAAAAGGTGAAGTACTTTATATGTGTGGGCACGTATCTATCTAACACAAGTCCTTTTCGGAGCTTAGTGGCTTTGGGGGGGGGGGGGGGATTGGAACCCCGAAGTTAAGTGAGTTGAGGCTGGTGCAATCTCATGATGGGTGACCTACTAGGAAGTTGCACGTGAGCACTTGAAAACAAAACCGTGAGGGCTGGGCCCAAAGCGGACAATATTGTGTTAGATGAGCCAGGTCGTGACAGGCTACCCCTGGACAGGTCCTACAAGCCTTGAAGATCCCCACGTATGTATCGAGAACCAGACTCATTAATGTCCCAAGAGCCAGTTCTGGAGCCCGTTGGGCCTATGTTGGATTTGCACGTGACGATGACTTAGCAATCATATCTAAAGGCACCTTATATGATTTGGACAGGTCCGGACATTCCGGAGACTTTGGATTTTCCTCGGAGTAGTTTACGATGTAGTTTTGGAGTGCGTAACGTGGACTGTCTATGAGTGGAATTTGGTTTATAAATGATGCATGCATACATGTTTTAATGTTTTATGGATATGGTTTGAAATGCAATGTTTGCATGTGGTTGGATTGATGAAATTCATAAATATTTTATATGCTGGTTGATTATCAGTTTTGAAAGATCTTATGGATTTTAGTGAAAATGGCTTTTTGGGCTTGAAACCTAGTTGGATTATGATTTGACTTTGTTTATAGTCAAACGTGAAATTGAACAATGTTTTGATTGATAAATGATTTCGAGTGTTGTGAAATGAGGACTGGACACTGATTTTATAAGTTTTGTGGAAACCATATTTCGGGCTGAGACCCTATGCAAACAACTTTTTGAATTTGAGATACAACAGTTTATGAAAATGCTTCCACCGTTTCAAATTGACCATTCACCGTAATTATGAGAAGGCCTCTGGTTGTGAATATGTTTCCCCCGGAGAGGACCCTATGGTATAATGATTGAGATGACTTCGGTAGGAATGTGTTTCCCTGGAGAGGGCCTCCGATTGTGAATATGTTTCCCTGGAGAGGACCCTATGATATGATGTTCGCCTCTGGTATGCGATGTGTAACAACTCGTCTCGAATCAACGCGATTAATTAAGGATTAATTGCAGATTATTGAGGATTAATCGGGGATTAATCAAGGATTATGGGATGATCAGGGTAAAATGAAGATTTTTCCCCTAAACAGGTGAAAATGTTGACTTTTGACTTCGGAAATCAAATGCACGTGGACAGCGACCCATTACGTA
The DNA here is from genome assembly GCA_032719365.1 of Prinsepia uniflora. Taxonomy (NCBI): domain Eukaryota; kingdom Viridiplantae; phylum Streptophyta; class Magnoliopsida; order Rosales; family Rosaceae; genus Prinsepia; species Prinsepia uniflora. The sequence continues at coordinate 45,410,394 of CM064865.1, read as the reverse complement.
GATCGAGATGATACGAGTCCGTAGATATACGGCATGTCAAAATTGGATATCGTACGGGAAAGTTACGGGTCAATGACGGTTTTGGGAACTATTCATAGTTGCACAAAAATCGAGGCTATTAACTTTTGGGTTTGTTTGTTAGTGGATCCAAAATATCTTGTGGGGACTAATAGATGAGTGAAAAGTGACAAGTGTCACTCATCCATTGATCCTCACCTACATACATGAATCTCATCATCTCTCATTTCCTTCATTTCTTCATCCAACTTGAAAACCCACCCCATTCCCTTTTCTCATCATCTTCATTTGTTGCTAGTGGCCTGAGAGAGAGATAGAGAGTGAGAAAGAGGGTTGGAGAGACTATGTTGTGGATGACAGAGTAGGTTGGTTGTGAAACCCAAGTAAACCCATAAGCTCATTTGGATTGGATTTTGTTTTTTATTTTCTGGACGTTTGGGAACCATTCTGAGGCCTGGGTTATGTTTTCTGAGTTTGGACAAGTTCATAGGATCAAAAATCGAAGAGAATGGATGCAGGGAGGAGCTATGGTGGAGGTTTCAAACAGGACCCGTGAAGATCGAGTTTGACAGGTAATCCCATGGCCATGTTTCTTGTTTTTGAAGTTGTAGATAGGTTTTTGGCCTCAAGGCGAGTCTAATGGAAGAAAAACGGTGAAGATTGGTGGACAGACGGTGCAGATACGACTGGTCAAGGTCGCACGTCAAAATGACCCGTTATAGTGGTTCAGGCGACCCGACTAGAGCTTGATGACGAAGTCATGGCAAGCCACGTCATCTTGTTAGGCCACGTGGCCAACTAGGGGGTGCCACATGGCGATCTGTCAGAGGATGTCAGGGTTACGTGGTAGCTTACGTGGTAATGCCACGTAAGACTTGTCAAACCATGTGGACTAGTGAGATGGTGCCACGTGGCATGTCCACATCAGCGATGTCAAACCACGTGGACCAGTGGGGTGGTGCCACGTGGCACTGTATCTGAGAGGTGTCAGACTTGTTAGTGACATGTGGCAGGACACGTGACACCAATCAGGGTGTGGAACGTGGCAGGCTGTCAGATGTCAAAATTGTCAAGCTGACGTCAGTAGTTGACGTCAGTAATAACCGACGTTGACCAAGCACGTGAGGGCATATGGGAACGAATTTCAAGGTTAAACTGGTCTTGTTCGAAACATTTTGACAATCTGAATCTAGTGGTGGTGGTTTCAGTTCGATCAGAGATAGTTTGATAGGTCATTTAGAGGTTTTTAGCCTCGGGAAGCATGTTCGAGACACGTTTACTGTTTCGGGAGTTTTGAGGCTTTATGGTATAAACTTGTATAGATGGTTAGTGACCCTTGGATATGATTTGGACAAGTCTGAACGTTCCGGAGATTGTGGATTAGCTTCAGAGTGACTTATGGCACAAATTGTGAGCGCGCAACACATACGATCTGTGAGTGGACAATTGCTTTATAAATATGATGCATGCATAACTGTTTTATATGTTTTATGAACATAATTTTAGATGCATTGATTGCATATGATTTAAATATGATTGGGCATTTTTGTAGAAATGTTAGTATGCACGTATTTCAAGATTTATGTTTTATATGATACTTGAGCTTCGGCCGAGTGTCTACGTGCATGTGATTTGAATGATTTCACGGAGAGGCGTGAAATCAAGGATTTGAATGATTTCACGGAGAAGTGTGAAATGCTATTTCGGGCATGAGTCCCAGTTGGAAATTGACTTTGACTTGTATTATAGTCAAATGTGATTTGGTAAAATGATTTGAATTGTGAAATGGTTTTTGGATTTGGAAATAATACTTCGAGCTTATGTCCCAGTTGATTTATGGTTTAACTTAGAGTATAGTCAAACGTGGAATATATGGAGCTTGTGACCTAGTTATGATTTTTGATATGAGATTTCTGGTTTGTGACCCTGTTGTGGATTTACGAGTTTGGATTTGATAGGATTCGAGGAATCCTGGATTTGTGAAATTTTTTGGACATCATTTTTATGATGGTTTTGTGGAAACTGATTTGCTAAAACTATATTCCGGGCATGGGCCCCATTGAGATCTTTTGAGATTATTTGTGAAATGTTTTCCACATTACCATCCTCTATGATGTGATTGGTCCCGTCAGACGTCGTAAATCCTGGTGTGGTAGCCTCCAGACGTCGTAGATCCTAGAGAGGTCACGATGACACTACCTGCATGAGTGTCAGAGATGGACATTTTTTAGACATCGAGCCAGGGGTTCCGAACCTGAGTTAGAACATCTAGACGTTGAGCCACAGACTCCGAGCCTGGTGTATACCCAGATGTGTAATCCCAAGTTGCAAGCGTAGCACTGATATTGTGACTATTGATATGATTTGCTGGATACTGGATAAAGAGGATTGGTTGATCATGTTTTCATACGACTTCAGATGTGAGTCGATGTTTCGGGCAGAGGCCCTATTGAGACGTTTTATGAGATTTGGTTTTGGGCTGAGACCCTACTAAGGAAATGCCTTGATTGACAAATGTTTTCACTGTGTATTGATTTGAAAAGCCATATGATTTGCTTTTAAGAAAGTATTTAAGATACTGTTTTATGATGCAAGCATGCTTTTAAGTGAAGGATATTAATATCTTTTCGTTAAATGGTTTTATAAACTGTTTATTTTTGTCCATTCACATCTTTTAATGTTTTTTATACCTTTCAAGTTGATCGCGGATGTGGGTTGTAGCAGAGACTGAGACATCACATGCCGCTACATACTCCACAAGTCACTGCGCACTCTGGTAAGCTCCGAGCAGGTTACGGTTTATCCCTGGTCGGGCACGTGGTGTCAGACGAGAGCAGGGCACATCCCACGATAATCTAGGGGGATTGAGATGGGTCCTGTCACGCTGTGTCCCCCTCGAAAAGGTCACGATGCACTGTCTGTTTTCGAGCAGCCGTGGGAGGCTTGACCCAGAAGTGCTTATGATATATGAGATCATTCAATGATATGTTCACGACGATATGTTGGATGTTAGCCGGTGATGTGTTCACGGCGACGTGTTCGAACTTGAGCAGTCTTGGAGTTATGTGCACGCATTGCTTGGATATCGTGGCTGATGATGATGATACTATGATATGATAGCCAAATGTGGGATATGAGAATGGGTCCCGAGGTTTTTGATTTATTGATTTGTGTCCAGAGGTTTTCATATGTATTGTTTTACTGGAAAGAAATGGTTTTAAATTGATATGCATGGATGCTTTGTAAAACAGAGAGTTAAATATTGATTTCGGAAATTTATTTTTCCTAAACTGCTTATTTTTGTCCACTTACACGTTTTATTGTTTTTGACACCCTTCAGATTGATCGTGGATGTGGGCTGTAACAGAGATAGAGGCATCATATGAAGCTGTGTACTCTGGAACCCTATTTGGGTCACTGTATTATCCCTGGTCTGACACGTGGTGTCAGACGGGAGCAGAACATCACACGCTAATCCTGAAGGATTAGGAATGGGTCATGTCATTATAATGGTCCGTCTTCATTGCACTGAGCCCAGAAAGAGATCTATCGTATTTGATGGAAGTAAAACTTACCTAAAATAATAGTGCAAGCTTACCAACTTTTGGACATGGCTTCCACTATCCAGCCTGCAGCTTCCTCAAGTTCCAAACCGTAAAGGTTTGACTCTTCAAGATCGTCTGAGATCAAAGAGAATGATAATGAGTTATTTTTCAAGATTGGATGTCCCAAAATGAACTTATCACCTCACGAATCACATTTCAAGATTCTCAGGTTTAGGTACAGGGTGGTTCACAAACCTCCCCTCTTCTATTCTTTCTTCCTTTTCTCATCAACTCTCCCTTTCCCTTTCTGTTTCCTGGTGGTTTTTCCTTCTCTTCTCCTTTTTTTCTTTCTTGTTTCCTAATTCGGATCTCCTCCACTGAATTGTTTTTAAACACCCAAACACATATATTTATAGTAGAAGTAAGTCTATGGGGAGAATGAGAGGGAAAATAGGGAAAAGTCCAAAGTATTCTATGTCCCTCTTATAAAATTACCAAAATGCCCTTGGTAGAAAAATGACCATATTGCCCCTGGTCACCGTTTGACCCATATCGAACCTATTCAAGCTCTGATTTCAGCGTACCGCCTGTCTATGGATCTAAAAAAATATCTAGGTTAAAAAGTCAATTTTGTACTTTCAGGCGCAAAATCATCATTTTTCATTTAATTTTTCCAACTTTTAATTTTTTCGAATTTCTGGGCCTTTGCAACCTACCTCCCTTAAAAAATATTCGTCCTCAAAATTTTAGAACAAACCAACCTTGTTTTCATCCTCAAATTGGACAACTGAGTTGTTCAGAACTTAATCAACCTTCTAATTTCTTCTTCTCACTGAATCGTGGTTCCATTTAGGCATAAGTAATTCCGAAATTCGTATAATCTTAATTGATTCACATAAGCAACCTTACACTAGGTACCCTTGAAGTCATATTCGAGAAGATAATCACGACAGCAACAATCATAGCTCATGAGTTTAATCATGCAAGTTTCATAACCAAGCTTAACCTATTATCATCTCAAGTACAAATCCAACAACGGCACTACGCGTAGGCCAATGCGCCAATATTTTCTAAGTTAAGTCTAGAACCAACCAGAAAATAATAATATTTCATGGGGTTATATTTGTACAACCGGTAGGAAAACCAATCGTTAACCGGAGCCCAGCTCGATGTCCGAGTCACTAGTCTCTGGAAAGGAGATTTGCCTCGATGTCTAAGACTGACCACTGCTTAATAAAACAACAACTGTCCATAAAAAAAATAATACACAAATATCGAGAGACATATATTTATAATATACATATACATTCCTCAAAATTAGATTCACGTTTAAACCATAAATTCATTTCGTAAAGGCCAAATCATCATTTTCGAGTCTAAACCCAACACATTTTTCATAAAACCTCATAAAATGTATACTCTAAATCCATTTAAAAATCTCAAAAATCATCAATAATCAGTTGAAAACCAAATTCAAATCACTATCACATAAATTAGACCAAATTTCGAATCGAATTTTAGCCAATTAACTGTTTATGAAAAATCTCGCAAAACGTGAACTTTAAATAGTTCCATAAAATTATTAAAATCAATTTAAAATCTGCAACAAACCATCATCATGCAAATCACATAATAAAATAATTAAAATATGCTAGACACATAACTCATATCTCATAAATAAAATATTCAGCACTTATACTCTGATACCAAGTTGGTAAGACCTGCCCCTGAATTTACTCTGAAAATCGAGCAAGTCCTGCTACTATCTGACAACTCTAGTCAGACAAGGGATTTTTTTCTTATTCTTATTTCAAATTTAACCAAATAGTATATATCTCTTGCGGGCTACGTGTCACGACCCGACCCATCTAGCACGATATTGTCCACTTTGGGGCAAGCCCTCATGGTTTTGTTCTGGCAAGCTCACGTGCAACTTCCCAGTAGGTCACCCATCCTGGTATTGCACCAGCCTCAACTCGCTTAACTTTGGAGTTCAAACCAAACTCAAAGCTAGTGAGCTGCCAAAAGGCCTCACATTAGATAGATACGTGCCCACACATATAATGCACTTCACCTTTCCCTCCCCGAGCGATTTGGGATTGTTCACTGTTCTTCTCAAGACACGGGTCTTACAATCTACCCCTCCCCCTTGGGGCCCAGCGTCCTCGCTGGCACACTTCAGGTTGGGGTCTAACTCTGATATCATTCTGTCATGACCCGACCCATCTAGCACGATATTGTCCACTTTGGGCTAAGCCTTCACGGTTTTGTTATGGCGAGCTCATATGCAACTTCCTAGTAGGTTACCCATCCTAGGATTACACTAGTTCCAACCAAACTCAAAGCTAGTGAGCTCTTAAAAGGCCTCACGCTAGATAGATACGTGCCCACACATATAAGACACTTCACCTTTCCCTCCCCGAGCGATGTGGGATTGTTCACCGTTCTTCTCCAAACACGAGTCTTACATTACTGCCTACACCCAACCCATTAACCCACTCAAGAAGTGGAAACTTATGAGTTTATTTAATCCACACCTTATCGTTAATAAATACTATGTTTAGTTATGTCCACGAACAATTAACAATGAGATAATTTACATATTCACTTAAGAAACACCACTCATAACAAAATTGACAGGATCTGTCCCAACTGGACTTTGATAATCGTGTCCGGTCCTACTCCCGTCTGAAAAGTCAACTGAAGTCCTGAAACTACCCCTCAGTACCTGTCAGACAAGAGATAACTGCACTGATTTCCACTCATGCCTCCGCCTCTCGATCAGCCCCGAACGTCATGCTTCGGCCTGGAGGGTCATAAAAACATAAAAGGTGTGAGTGGACAAAAATAATTTCCTTTGAAAATACATTTCAAATAGACCATTTCCCCTCCAGTTTATCAAACCATGCATGCATAGGGTAAAACACATATGGATAACCATCACCGGCTTTCCAGCCAAATCACATGAAAACACTAACCTGGCCACAAAGACCAAAACCCGTACTCATTACTAGTAAACAAAGAATCAAAATCCAACAACATCAAATAACACTAATCACAAGTGCACAATCAATCACACAATCTCATCCACACTACGCATAGGCAATATCCCGTGTCTCAGTCGTATGGGAAGCCACCCCTAGCTCCGATTGTCCAGGCACGCATAACCCCTAGCATCAGTCGTCTGGGAATCACCCCGAGCTCCGACTGCCTGGGCGCCATGTAACGACCCGTCCCAAATTCCTAGATTAGATTAGTGACTAATCACGATTAGTGAGGTTAATCCGTGATTAGTTAGGCGAAATCGGACGAACGATGCAAAATGACCGTTTTGCCCCTAGGCGTGGAAAAACATTGACTTTTCAATCGGGCGGTCAAATGGACTTTGACCGATGACCGTGACGTAGTTCGTGACGTCACGAGTTCATAGACAGGTGGCACGTTCAAATCTGACATTCGAGGAAGAAGTTATGACATTCGGAAGTTTAGGGGCATTTTGGTAATTACGGTTAAAAATGGGCAAATGTTGACTTTTTGACCGGGAGGTCCGATGGCCGAGGGCCAAGGACCATTACGTAGATCGGGACGATACGAATCCATAGATAGGCGGCACGCTGAAATCGGACTTCGAACGGGAGAGTTATAGGTCACGGAAGTTCGATTTCACTATGCACATACTTCGATGCGGGGCTGAGTTGGAAAATTCTGATTGGCCAGATATTTTGAGTGGGTCCCATGGATGAGTGACAAGTGTCACTCATTCCATTGGCTAGTCCCTAAAAAGGTGGATCTATGCTAATTAAATAGTATTATTTGGATTATTTTATAATTAATCTATCCTACAACTAATCCTATCCATCCATTTCAATTCCATCTTTAAATCCTCACCCTCCATCTCTTATTCTCTCATCTGATCATCACTTCATCCTCTTCATTTACTTTCCCTCAAACCCGAAACCCACCCCCCATATCCATTTCATTTTCTTCTTTTTCCTTCACAAACCCGAAACACCCACATACACACACCATCACCATTCCTCTTGTGACCCTTGAGTGAGTGTGAGGAATGAGGAAGGGCTGGATGATGAAGGACTAGGACTGAGGGTGGTGGCTCACGGTGGTGGACGGCTGAGCCGTGAGGTAAGAAAATATTTAAAATTTCGAAGTTTGGGTTTAAGGGTTTTTAATCGATTTCATTAATTGGAAATGCTATCTGGAGGTCCTAGGAGTCGATTGGGATAGGTTTTGAGGTTGGGGATGGTCGGGAAGGGCCGTGGACGGCGGAGGAAAATACCTCCGCCATGGCCGAATTGAAGGGCATGGGTTTGAAGGTTTTTAATGTCGTTTTAACGTATAAAATGATTAGAATGGAGAGTAGGATGAGTTTAGGATCAAAATGGATTGAAATGGGGTTGAAAATGGACGGATTGAGGGTTGAACCGGTCAGCCGATCCAGACCGGTTCAGTTGTAGGTGGACCGGGTTCGACTGGAGGTTGGGGGTGATGAACAGTAGGCGCGTGGTCTCACGTGCATGAGCCTTCTTGGGGCACGTGAGGGCCCATGGCCCATATTTTGAGGAAGTGTTCAACATGTGAAACACTCTATTCGATGTAAAGAACATTTTGGGACTAGTTTCGTGTCGATCGGACACCGTCTCGATATGTTTCGGGGCATCAGAAGGTTTAGGATCGGTTTTAAAAATAGTTAGAAAATCGGGAAAATTATGGGACTTCAATGGGAGGTTAATAAGGTAGTTAGTAACCTTCTATTACGGTTTGGACAGGTTCGGGAGTCCTGGTGATAGGGATCGGCTCGGGAGAGCCTTTGGGACGCAAATCGAGGCAGCAGCTCGGACGGTCTGTGAGTGGACCTTGTTTTCTAAATTGGTGCATGCATAAATGTTTATTATATGTTTTATTACATGTTTAATGATGCCATGGGTGCATTTGTATGTGGTTACGTATAAGCACGTATTTCTAGGTTTCAGCCTTATACGGTGCTTATACGGGTCCGTTTTTCCTTATTTGTTTTTAATGGACTGGTTTTAGATTTCTAAAAGGATAAACTCGGGTATGAGACCCATTTGGTTTTGTCTCGGGCATATGACCTCAGATATTGGGCACGGTGCCCAGCTGATGTCCTATGTTCGGGCACGAGACCTAGGTTACTTTACGGTTTTGATTTCAGGGTCAGGGAGCCTTAAATGGATTTCTCGGTTCATGACAGTTTATGGGAACCAGCATGAACCCTTGTGATGGTATCGTGGTTCATGACGGATTATGGGGACCGGCATGAACCCTGGTTATGTTATTACGGCACATGACGGTTTATGGGAACCGGCATGTTACCTCGGTTATGTTATTATGGTACATGATGGTTTATGGGAACCGGCATGTTACCCTGGTTATGTTATTACGGTACATGACGGTTTATGGGAACCGGCATGTTACCTCGGTTATGTTATTATGGTACATGACGGTTTATGGGAACCGACATGTTACCCTGATTATGTTATTACGGTACATGACGGTTTATGGGAACCGGCATGTTATTTTGGTTATGGATATTATGGATCATGACGGTTCAGGGGAACCGAGCATGGATATTTTTATTATGTATATATATATGTGCATATACCTTCCTTTACTTCTGTTATCTCCTCCAGGGAGGGTCGTTGGGCTGGGTGGACCCCGGAGTAGTCTCGGAGCACCGACTGAGTGGAGTCACCCCCCAGTTGGGTTCCTTACTCTCAGGAAGGCTATGGTTACTATACCTCGAGTAGGATCAGTGGTCTGCGGACATTGACCTTGACTTTGAGAAGACTCGGATTGAGACCAGGGTAGCACGCGCGTAGCTTTGGATACCGTGACAGGATTGGTTGTGTGACTTATATATATATATATATATATATGGATATATGATATGTGATATGTGGTGTGCACATGTGTGCACAGGATTTGAGCAGTGGCTCGTGTATTTGGTTTCAGTCTGGTTATGGTTTTAGGCTGGGTCCCTTATTGGTTTCTTTTATGGATTTGGGCGGTGGCCGTATGGTCGATTTTATGGTGGTCATTTCGACCTTGGTTTATATTCTGTTTTGGGCTTAGTTCCCACATATGGTTTCCATTTGGTTAAATGGTTTTCGAATGCATGCATGCTTTTTAGTGAAGGGTACAAATGTCTTCTTATGAAATGTTTTTATAAACTTTTGTTTTGTCCACTCACAGCTTTTAATGTTTTGACTGCCTTCAGGTTGACATCGGATGTGGACTGTAGCAGAGACCAAGATATCACATGCCTCCTCCGGATCCTGGCGTACTCTGATAGCCCGAGAGGGCAAAGGTAGGAAATATCCTTTGTCTGACACTTCATGTCAGACGGGAGCAGGGTCATCCCGTGTTAATCCCGGGGGGATTGGGATGGGTCCTGTCAACGTGGTATCAGAGCATGGTTGCTCGTGTTACTCTGAATTCCAAAGCGTGTTTTGCGTACTACTCCTTACGCAGGTCAAGAATGTGATATCTCAATGGTCTACAGTTCGTTATCAACTTGATAGTTGGGATGCCGATACGATAGTTAGTAGGATTGAATCGTGGAACGTCTTGGTTCGGCACTAGATGCCGGGGTTGCCATAGTTCTGTCGTGGATGATAGTGTGGGACCCTACGGAAGGATTAACATATTCGTACTTTCGAGTTTTGGATCGTGAGGCGGTTAGTTGGGGTCATCTTTCACGATGTCGTGGGATCGGTTCCGACGACTGGTTGGATGTTGTGACCATCCGATGATCGGATATTGGTGACTTAGATGGATTTACTGCAATTGGCAGCCGGATTCGAGGAATCCTGGTTAGACTTACGATAGGATTGGATTGACGTCCTTACGATGTCGGGACCGCGGAGTCGGTCAGATTGTCGATTTTACTGCTTTTCGCAGTTGGGTTCAGAGTGACTCTAGGTATGATCGTGGAACCCTACCTTGGTGTTTATGGTTCAGAACGGTGAGTTGGCGAGTGGTTTGACTTGGACGACTATTCGAATTTGGATTCGTTAGTCGGTCTAGTCATGTCAGCTTGTGTTGGGACTGCACTTCGCAGTCGGGGTTGTACATATCGATTAGACCGAGTTGGTCGTCGTGCTATCATAGTTGTGATGGAGTGTTGGTGCAACTAAGGTGTAACACCCCGGAAATTCAAGGATTTTAATATTGTAAATTAATGAATGAATTAACGTTTTACCCCTGTGAATTGTATTGCCAAAATGTTGACTTTTTGATCGGTGACGTCACGAGTCCATAGACAGGTGGCACGTCCAATTCGGACGATCAGGGAAAAAGTTATGACTATCGGGAGTTCAGGGGCATTACCGTAATTTGGACGATAGGGGCGAAGTGTTGACTTTTCGTTTGACAACTGATTTTCACACGACTCGAGGACCGTTAGGTAGGTCTCGATGCCCTGAGTCCGTAGACGGGCGGCACGCTAAAATCGGACATCGGATGACTGAGTTACGGGTCTGGAAAGCGAGGGGCATGATGGTAATTTTTGAACTAAGGGCATTTTGGTCATTTTGTCCCCTGGTCACTGTAGCAGCCGTGGAAAAACAGGGACCACGACCATACTTCGTGGTTCTGAGCAGCCCAATTGCTTAACCTGAATGAACTGTAAAGGAAGGGATTGTTTAAGCATTGTGGGCTGTTGAACGTGGGTTGATTCATCTTTGTGTAAAGGCAACATTTTAAATGGAAATTGGACCTTTACGGGAGACATTTTCTCAGTGGCCAGGATGGACTACCACGAGCTGTTGGGTGGCACAGATAGTTTAAACTGGGTAGAATTTGAGTGAGCTTCACTCTGCTGTTGAAGGAACTGAGAATTGGAGAGGAAATCAGAGAGAAACCATTTCGGGAAAATTTGGAGGGAAATCGGGTTTTTAATTTCTGGTGCTCGTTGGGCCAAACCAAGGCCTGGTTTAGCTTTCTGGGAGCGATTGGAACTCAGCCATATCGAATTCGAGAGGAACCAGCCACTGTTGGATTGGAACGGACGTTCCTGTTTCAGTGGAGTTGCAGAGACTTGGACGATCACTTCCAGGTAATTCCTTGTTAAATTGATCGTTTGTTTCAGTTCGTATTAGCCTTAGGAAGCATACTGGGAGGTTAATTTGATTATGGTTTGGAAACCAGTGAGTTGTGGCGATCAACCCGTTTGGGTGATCACGGGTTGAAGGGCCATTTAAGGATCTGTTTTGGCTGATTATTGACTCAGAACCTAAATTTGATGATTAAGGAAGATTGTAGGATAAAAAACGATTGAAATCGAGTAGGATTTGATGGGTAATTAACCGGGTCGAGCCGCGGGTGGCAGGCCCGTATCACAGGCAAACGGGTGAAGGAGATGACACTGTAGCAGCTACAGTGTCAGGCGCGTGACTTTCACGCACAGCCATTTTGGGCGGCGCGTGAGGGCGCGTTGGGCGGCACGCAACCACTGTTCATCCACCGCAGTCCATCAATTCGACCCGTTTTCTTTCAATTAATCCATCAAAGAGCTTCGTGGGATTCTTCTAAACTGGTTTCCAATTCCAATTGCACCCTTCAACCCCTCCAATTACACGACTCAACCTCTAATTTCCCAGTTATCCTTCAGGTCTGTTCTAGGCCAAAACGATGTCAATTCTCTTCGTTCTTGAGGAGTTCCTGATCAAAACAATCCCAGAAGACTTAATCAAGGTTCAATATCACTCATCATAGCCTACAAATTAAATTTCGAATTGTTGAAGCCTTAAACTTCCACGGTTTGGGCTTTCGGGTTTGAGGGTTATTTCTTTCCTTTCTTCCTTGTTTCTCACTCTAGTTCATCCTCTCAATTGATTTAATCCAATTCATTCGGATGATGGTGTGGGTATTAGTTAATCAAACTGCTCTCCTCCTCTGTTTGTCCCATGTGTACATTCAAATAGTCATCAGTTCATTCACGTGGCTACACAAGACCACTAAGCCTTCAATTATAAGTGTAATGACCCGTTCCGAGTGTTGGGACTAAATAATAATTAATTATGGTTTGGAGTGACTAATCTGGGATTAGTTGAGTGAAATCGGACGAATTGTGCAAAATGACCGTTTTGCCCCTAGCGTGGGCAAAATGTTGACTTTTAGTTTGGGCAGTCAAACGGACTTTAACCGATGACTGTGACGTAGTTCGGGACGTCACGAGTTCATAGTCAGGTGGCACGTTCGATTCCGACATTCGAGGAGGAAGTTATGATGTTCGGATGTTGAGGGGCATTTTGGTAATTTTGGTTAATTGGGGTCAAATGTTGACTTTTTGACCGGGAGGTCCGATGGACGAGGGCCAAGGACCGTTACGTAGGTCTCGTCGATACGAATCTAACGACAGGCGGCATGCCGAAATCGGAGATTCGACGACGAAGTTAGGGTCACGGAAACGGACTCGATTAACCGAACGAACCAGGATTAAAATATTATTTTAATATGAACAGTGCCCGATGATTCAACACATCCGGATGAGTGACAAGTGTCACCCATCCCTTGATTTAAGGCCATAAATCAGATCCATGTTTTGGGGAAAACACCATCATATTGTTTTATTATCCTTTAATCATTCAATCATCTTTAATTATGTTCAATCATCATCATTAGCCATCACTCAAATATTTTATTCTTTGTTCTGTCATTTGAGCCGTGAACAAACACAAATATGGGGAGAGTTTTCTTCCCATCATCATTTCCTTTCCACAACTGATCATGAGAGAAAATTGAGAGAATTAAGGATGGAATTAGCTAGGGGCAAAATGGTAATTTGTCGAACGGAGGGTAAAATGGTCTTTTGACCTTGATTCTTGCTAACAGATTGTGACATCTGTCACTTTTTCACCTTCCATGCCCCTGCTAACATAGAAACGGGAATCAAAGGAAACATAATCATACACCTTTAGACATTAACCCCTAAATTATGAATTTCCTCATCATTGTCCAAATTGCAATCTGTTAAGTAGATTGTTCGGCTTCATTTGTGTAATTAGTGTAATTGGGAGATTGAGGGAGCCGAATTGAGAGAGAAATTCGTGAGGCAGAGAGGCCACTGGGGGAATTCAGTTCGAAAATCAGAAAAATTAGAGGGAAATTCGAAATGGTAATTATGAACGGTGAGGATCGAAATTGATGATTCAATTCGAGTTCTGGGATCCATACGAACTTTTCTGCAACAAAACCGAAGTGAAACGGTGTCGAATTGAGGAAGAACTGAGCTTCCATGGCAGCTCAAAATCGAGCTTGGGTTCGACGGGTTAGAGGTATGAATTCATCGAATTGATCTTGTAGAAACGTTCAATACACTCTCACGATGCTTACTATATGAATTAATTTGAAAATCAGGGACGGAATCGGTGAACCCGAATTGGAAACCCGTCGAGGATCGATCGAGAGTCGTGAGGATTTAGACCATGATTCGAGTAATTGAACTTGCAGAACTCAATTAGAGTTAGATTAGAAGGGATCAGTTGAAAGAACGGATTAAATTGGTGTCGAATTGGGTGAGTTTGAACCGGGTCTGTTCGCGGGTTTTTCAACCCGTTTTACAGACAAACGGGTGAAGAGGGAGCACTGTAGCAGTACTGTAGCCGGCGCGCGGCTTCCACGCGCAGCCGCTTACGGCGGCGCGTGGGGGCTCGTGAGCCGGAATCTCGAGGGGCGATCAACATGACTTTTGATCCTCTCAATGTAACGAACATTTTGACGCTGGTTTCGAGGAAATTGGATATCGTTTCGGTAATATTCCGCGTATCCAAAGTTTTGTATTCCGTTAAAAGTACGTATTTAAATCCCGGAAAAATTGGGGAAAATTATATGAAGTATTTTGAGATGTTAGTAACCCTCTATAATGATTTTGGGCAGGAGATGTGATTTTCAGAATTTACGGAAAAACATGCAGCCCGAAAACGAACCGTTCTGAACGGTGTGTGTGAGTGGACTTTTGGTTTTCTAACTGTGATGCATGCATATATGGTTTAAAATGCTTATTTATATGATTTTCTATGATTTGACATGATTGATGCTTTGATTCGGTGATTTCTCGATTTTCTCGGTTTTATGATTATTATATTATTATATTCTGGCACGATTTTCGAGAAATCATGAAATTGGTTAAAAATGATATTGTGGGCGTGAGAACCCAAGTAAATAATGATTTTGACTCGGATTTGGAGTTACATGTGAATTTGATGAATTTGATGATTTTTGGTATTCTCGTGATTTTGTGATTATTTTAATCAGTCTTTCGGGCACGTTTTACGAGGAACGTGCAAATGATGTTTTGGGCTAGGCCCGGATTGAAAATGATGTTTTGACTTGGGTTATGAGTCAGGAAATTGAAAATGATATTTGGACTCGGATTATGAGTCAGTGATTGATTTTATGGATTTACGTGTTCGTGGCAACTCGGGTTTACGGTTGCACGGATTTACGTGAAATTGATATTTTGGGGTTGGGACCCAATGGAATTGTGTTTCTGATTGGATTTGTATTTCCATGTGATTATATGATGATATTGATGTTTTCGGATTTATAAAGTAAATCGGGACTTTGGTTAATTTGGGGCTGAGACCCTGTGTCGATATGTGATTAGATTTTTATGCAACTGTTTTTCACTGGTTTTTGTGATGATAATATGTTGCGGATATTTAGGGCTTTCGAGAGAAAATATGTTTTTCCCCGGAGTGCACCCTAGAGATAACGCTCGCCTTCGGGATGGAAGTGTTTACCCCGAAGAGGTCACGTAGCACGGTCTTTGTCGAGCAGCTGAGGGAGGCTTGACTCAGATCAGATGTGCTGGATATACATAGATCGGTAAGTGATGTGTTCACTAGATCTGGATTGCCGGCTGGTGATGTGTTCACAGCGGCGGATGCTCGGATTTTGAGCGGTCCTTGAGCCTATTGATATGCACGCGTTGCAGGGATAAAACGTGACTCTAAGCAACAAGATATGGAAATAAGTCCCGTGGTTTTGTGGAAATTGTTTTGATTGATCCACTGAATATATTTAATTGATTTCTTATTATTACTCGTGTTTTATGATATGCATGCATGTTTCTGAAAACTGGAGGGTAAGAAATGTGTTTTGGTAAATGTATTTATCAAACTTTATTTTGTCCACTCACACCTTTTCTGTTTTATTGACCCTTCAGGTCGTGGCGCGATGATCGAGGCTATTCGAGAGGTGGAGGTATGTGTGGGCACAGGCGCAAATATCCCTTGTCTGGCAGGTGCTGAAGGGTAGTTTTGAGTTTTCAGTTGACTTGTTAGACGGGAGCAGGACCGGGCACGGTTATCTATGTCCTTCAGGGACGGGTCCTGTCAATAAGTGACAGATGTCACAATTTGAAATCCTCAGCCAAATCGGTGAGGGATAGGTGTCCAATTGCCGCTAATCCCTCTGATGAGTCATCAAACATGAAAAAAGACCAATTTGCCCTTCCGTGCATAATTACCAAAATGCCCCTTGCCTTCGCAGACCCGTAACGTTCACATCGACCTCCGATTGACGCATTCCACCTGTCTACGGATTCAGCGTTCTGAGACCTACCCAACAATCTCTTCGGAAAGTCTGAAAAAATGTCACGATTGAAAAGTCAACTCTTGCCCCTCCATAACCAAGGGAAAAATCGTCATTTCCTTCCAATTTTTTCTTTTTCGAATTTCCGGGTCGTCACAAAAATCTTCTCTTATCATTTTCATAAAGTTTCCTATTATCATATATTTATTAATACTCAAATATAAATATAGTCAAGTTTTTGAATTCATAATATACGTAAAAATATAATCACAAACTGTATCTAGAATATCGAGAAACATATATACATATTTATAGGTAAATTAGAAAACCAATTTATTACTTCTCAAATATTGTCCATATTTCAAATAAGTTTTTTTAAAATAATAGTGAAATTACATAATAATCATGCAATAATTCTTTGTAAATTCCCTTCATGAAGATACTTAAATTCCTTTTATTAGTTGTTAATCTAAATATAAACATATTATATTGAAAATTCGAAAATATATTCCAACGATGTCCAATTAACTCAAACTTTTTACCAATGAACTCAGAACTTCAAAACGAAGAACTTTCATGTTGACAGCAACCCGAGGTGCCGCAACATGCGCCTTCACGCGTCGGAAAAACCCTCTACGCGTGGTGGCC
This sequence comes from Prinsepia uniflora, assembly GCA_032719365.1. NCBI lineage: Eukaryota > Viridiplantae > Streptophyta > Magnoliopsida > Rosales > Rosaceae > Prinsepia > Prinsepia uniflora. The sequence goes on along the minus strand of CM064865.1, from coordinate 45,393,610 downwards.
ACGCGCCTGCATTGTCATCGTCTTCCTTAGTCCAGATCCGTTTGTCTGGTTTTCCGGTTGCTTGACCTGCTAGCATGACTCGGACGTTTCCTAGTCTTTTCTCGTCCACAGTCGACGTTCTAATGGTCTTTCTTCTTTGTATTGAGCCCAAATAGAGATATATCGTATAAAAAAGGAAGCAAAACTTACCTAAACTCATAGTACGAGCTTACCAAATTTCGCCTATGGCTTCCACTATCCAGCCTGCAGTGTCCTCACGTTCCAAACCGTGAAGGTTTGGTCGTTTATGATTGCCTGAGCACAAAGAGGAGGATAATGAGTTTTGTTTCGAGCTTGGATGTCCCAAAATGGACTTATCGCCTCATGGATCACATTTTAAGGTTCCTAGGTTTAGGTACAGGTGGCTTCCCATACCTCCCCTCTTATAATCCATCTTCCTTTCCCTTTTTGTTCCCTGGTGGTTTTTCCCTCTCTTCTCCTTTTTTTCTTTCTTGTTTCCTAATTCAGCTCCCCTCTACTGAACTGTTTTTAAACACCCACACACAAATATTTATAGTATGGGTAAGTCGGTGGAGAGAATATAAGGGAAAAATAGAGAAAAGTCTAGAGTATTCTAGGTCCCCTTTGTAGAACTACCAAAATTCCCTTGGTAGAAAAATGACCATATTGCCCCTATTCACCTTTTGACCCATCATACATCCCTATCAAAATTCAGGGACCAAAAATGTGAAATTACTATTTTACCCTTTAAGTGCCTTTGGGCCTTGACTACCTTTCCTTGAGGTAACGTATTACTATGGTGTTTTTCGTGTGTGTATCTTGAAAACCCGAAACAATTAGTGGGCCGAGGTTATTTCCTGCCCAATCCGAAATCCAAGCCCATAACCCTTTTATTAGGAATTCTTTAGTGGCTCCTAGTTGAAACCCAAGCCCAAACAAAATAACTTTCGACTCATTCTGGAATTGTGACTATTTGGGCCTAATCTTGGTAGGCCTAATATTGCCACAAAACCCAATGTATGCCGCTGACCGGCGAAGCCCAGAACCTAACTACTACCCTCATCGTCCAGAGACTCTCGTCCTTCCCAAAAAACTCGAAAGGGTTCGAAACTCTCTCTCGCGAATGCCCAGACCTCACACACACACACACACCCATGCCAAACCCATATGAAGAGACTTAAACCACCATTGCCATTCCACTTTTGTGATGAACAAGATACTGCGGCCACCGTGAACATCACTGAACGTGGCTAAGAACCCACAATGGCCACTCCTTCAAATTCAATCATCTACGAACTAGGGGAACCCCCAGGCACCACGGTTAGGCCCATGAACACCTTGCGAACATTGTGAGCCCATCAATGATGCCCAACCCCCATAGGGACACACATGAACAAGGCTAGTGACGATAACTCGAGAAAGAGACCGGGCCTAATCCCTTTCTTAGAAGCTGAGGTACTTTGGGGTAAGAATGATCTTATTAAGCTGAGGCACTTAGAATGACTCCTTGATTCACCTGCATGTGTGTTCGTGGCGAGGAGTGAAGACGAAGTTCACGACCCGAGTTCGACCCGATGAGGTTTGAAGGGATTCTAAGTAATCTCGACCTCAATAACCTAATCCATTGTAGTCCTCATCTTGAGAGCTTCCTAACCACCTAATTGCATGTTGAAACTGAAGTGGTGATGAGGGTGACCCAAAATCGCTGAGGTCACTGGAATGTAGAGAAAATAGGTAACATCTGGACTGTTTTTACCTCTTTGAAGTCTCTTTTTTACGATAATTGTAAGGACCCGTCCCGGAAATTAGGGTTAAGACAGTGATTAATATGGGATTAGTGAGCTTAATCGGTGGTGAGTTGGTTACGATAGGTCTGTTAGCGTCGAATGACGATTTTGCCCCTAGGTTGGGCAAATAGTTGACTTTTAGTTCCGGCGGTCAATTGGGTATTGACCGGTGACTGTGACGTAGTTCGGGACATCACGAATCCGTAGACAGGTGGCACGCCCGATTCTGACATCCGAGGAGGAAGTTATGATGTTCGGAAGGTTGAGGGCATTACCGTAATTTGGCTACGTAAGGGGGAAAAATAGATTTTTAGTACGATCGGGTTTTGACACGTTGACCTAGGACCGTTAGGTAGATCTCGTCGTCTTGAATTCAACGACAGGTGGCACGTGTTCATCGGACCTAGGGTGAGTAAGATACGGGTCTAAAACGATAAGGGCATAATTGTAATTTTAACTCAAAAGAGGGGCATTTTGGTCTTTTGCACATTGGTAATTGTGCAATCGGATTGGGACAAGTGTACAAGAGAGAATTGGGATATTTGTGAGAGGGCTGAGGGGAATGTGACATGTGGCAAGTGTGTAGTGGTTTCTAGGGTGCACGGTGTGCGTGTTCAAATCGTCCAGGTGTGTGTGTGTGTGTAACCGTGTTCAAACAAGAGAGAAACAGAGGGTGAGATTGAGAAGAATTGAGTGTGGGTTGTGTGTGTTGGTGTATCCTAGTGACTGAGGAAGTAAATAGAGATCGAGTGAGACAGTGAGTGAGTTGTGAGGGCAACTCGTGTGAGGAAACCTTGCGAGTGTGAAGGGTTGAGTTTCAGGAAAACAGAGAGGGTGTTGGGTGGTGGTGCTTCCGTGTTCGACCAATCGAGGCTGGTGGTGGTGTCCAGAGGACGGAGGTGGACTGGAGGAGTCGTGTACTCACGGCTGAGCTCACGGCGGCGGGCTGAGCTCACGGCGGCGGCCTGAGCAGAGGTAATTTCTCGTTCCCTTTCAATTGCTCTGTTTTTCCATTTATGTTCAAACCAATAGTCATGGGTTTTGAGTACAAGTCGAGGTTTTTGGTGAGTTTTGTGAGACTTAGTGAGGTCCTAGGAGTTGTTTAGTGTAGCCACCGTGACAGGGGAGGACTTGGGTGGCCGGATTGTGAAACAGGGGTATGAACGGATTACGGTTTCGAGTTAGGGACGATGGGTTAGAAGCTGTGTCAAAGTGTTTGGAGTAGGGGAATAGGTTGCTTAGGAAGGGACGAAGAGACTGGTGAAGAGAGGAGTCGAAACGGTGAAGGAACGGCGGAGAACCGCTCTCGCCGGTTCGGACCGGTCGAGCTGAGGAAGACGATGAACAGTGTACTGGGTGCAGGCGCGTGAGGCCCACGCACAGCCACTTTGGGCGGCACGTGGGGGCGCATGCGGCGGCTTTTGGGGAAACTTCCAACTAGGTTTTTGGTCTAGATGTTGTAACGAGTCTATTGGAATAAGTTTCGGGTTAATCGGATGTCGAGTTGAGCTAGTTCGGCGAGGTAGAAGGTTTAGGGTTCCGGTTCGTTACGTTTAGGACCCGGGGATTTTCGGGGAAAATTAGGAGAGTCTTGGTAGACGTGTTAATGACGTTCTTTGGTGACTGTTGACAGGATCGGGACTACCCGAGGAAGCTGAGGAACGTACGGGACGCGAGTGACGTGCCCGGTATCTGTGAGTGGACCCTTTCTCTAAACTCAAGTATGCTTAACTGTTTTTCTATAATTATTTTATGGTTTTACATGTGATTTCATGATTGTTGAATATGTGATGATGGTTTTACATAATTGCACGTTTTTCGAGAAAGTACGTATTTGGCACGTTTTATGAGGAAATGTTGAATTTCTGATTTCGATGCCATGATTAAGGTTTTCAAACGATAAGTGATTTTCAATGATTATAAAGGGATTTTGGAACGTGATGGCAATGATCAGGGTTTTCGATTTTAGAATCGGATTTCGGAAAGCGGAATTTGGTTTTAAAGTTGAAAAGTGGATTTCCGGATTTGGGTTCGGAATGACGGTTCTGGACGCCGGAAGGGCTTCGGACAGGTGATTTCGGATTCAGGTTTGGATGTGGATTTAGAAATGGTTTTCAAATGGTTTTGGATTGGATTTGCTGGATCTGGTTACTGGGTTTAAAGACCCGGATATTATGTTTGACGGGGGACGGGCCCAGATTGGGTTTAAAGACCCGGATTAAGTTTAAAGACTCGGGAGTTTAAAGACTCGGATATACTAACATTTCCCCCATAGGCCTGTTGAGTTTAAAGACTCGGGAGTTTAAAGACTCGGATAGGTCCAGCAGGTTTGATCGGATAATGATTTGCTTGGTATTTATGATGGTTTTCTGATGTTTATGACGTGATTTCTGTAACTGCTTTCAATTCTGTTTTTATGACGATCTTTATGTGTTTTATAACTGGTTTCAGAAATGGGTTATGCATGTATGATTTCAAAACGGAGGGCCAAATCCCTGGTTTTCTTATAAAATGGTTTTGGAAACTCTTCTTTTATTTATGGTCCACTCACACTTTCTGTTTTTAAATTGCCCTCCAGGTCGTGGAGCTAGCGCGGGGTTTCGACATCGAGGCAGTGTCGGAGGCATAGAGTACCCCGAGAGTTTTCCCGGAGTGGTTTAATTTTCCGTTGTGCGTGTACCTTCTGTATCAGTTTTCTTTTCCTTTGTTTGGTACTATGCTCTGTAAAACTTTGACTTCGGAATGTTTAAAAATTTCTCCTGCGTCTGGCATGTAATTTGGTGGTTTATCGTGAGGTTACTTTGGTCTTTGTGTCGGGGAGTCAGACGGGAGCAGGATTTACCTCGGATATCGGGGTGGAACCGAGGTGGGTCCTGACAATTGGTATCAGAGCATTGGTGTGTCGGGTTTGTCGGTTTGTGTTTATTGCGAGGTTGTGTTTAGGTTGTCTGACTGATTCTATGCCTCTTTCAGCGTGCGGTTGACTATGCCTCCGAGACGTGGACCCCCTCCACGACCTGAAGTTGAAGCGGCGAGAGGGACAGAGAGTGCTACGATTGAGCGAGCCCAGCGGCTTGGGGCTACGACTTTTAGTGGTGGGGCAGATCTGAGGAAGCCCAGAGGTGGATCAGGAGACTTGAGCGGATCTTTGTAGTAATGGATTGCCCACCAGAGGATCGAGTGTTACTGGCTACCTTCTTACTGGATGGTGCAGCGTACAAGTGGTGGTATACCCTCGAGTTGTTAGGCTGGGATGCCCACACAGTGACCTGGGAGACGTTTTGGGAGAGGTTCCTAAATCAGTATTACCCTCGTTCTTTCCATGATGCCAAGGAGGCTGAGTTTCTATAGCTCCAACAAGGGAATCTGCGTGTGGCTGAGTATGAACAGAAATTTCAGATGTTGTCTCGGTTTGCTCCTGCGTTTGTGGCCACTGAAACAGAGAAGTGCCATAGGTTTGAGTTGGGCCTGCGAGTTGAGATTCGAGCCATAGTGATGGCTGGATCGTTTGCTACCCTTCGAGAGTTGTCGGATGCTACGGTGAGGGTTGAGGCTAGCCTACCGGTACGACGTCGGGAGCCACCTTTTTCTGGAGCTTCGAGTCAGAGGACACCGAGAAGGGGTAACTACAGTGGAGCATCGCCGGCGGGCGATGATCGTTTTGGTAGACCTAGTAGTTTCCAGAGTTCAGTGTTCCGTGGTTACCGAGCACAGCCGACTCCGCAAGCCAGTGCGACTTCTGTTGCGTCTACAGGAAGATCGAGTGGTGGACCTGGTAGGGATGCTTGTTTCTACTGTGGGGAGCGAGGTCATTTCCAACGTGAGTGTCCATTGGTACCACAGGAAGGTGGTGTAGGCCGAGGATCGGCGGAGCCCGGACGAAGTACAGCATCAGTGTCAGGGACAGCCGGCACCAGAGGAGGTGGTGGTGCCACTAGTGGTGTGGGAGGACGTGGTAGAGTTTCAGGACCCCAGGCCCGAGTGTTTGCAATGACTCAGCAGGAGGCTCTGTTAGGACCGGGGGCCGTGATAGGTACTTTTACTTTTTTTGGTTGGTTGTGTTGTACACCGTTTTGTTGGATCCCGGGATAGAGTCTAGGATTTTTCTCCTAGGTGACCTGGAGCGACGAGGTTATAGCTTACAGTGAGTTCCGTTGAAGAATGACGGAAGAAACGGGAAATGAGTGACTATAATTGATCGATATGAGGTTATTGGAGAGAACCCACAATCTAGGATTTGCCTTTAGGACTTTGTAGATGTATTCCGACAAGGTGATCGAAGCAGCAACCGAGGGACATGACAACGAGGGAGTGAGCCAGTAGGTAGGATTTCCTTTTGGACTAGATTGCTTCTGGGTTAGGATTCGAGTTGGTTTCGGAAAGGTGTAGGTGGTGGTACGTGAGGATGTACTCTATGAACTCTGTTGAGCTATTCTAAAATACCTTTGTTGCTTTACGTTCCTAGAGTTTTCCCTTGCGTACATCTTGAAGTTCTAGTCGTACTATGAATGGGTTAGGAGTGGTGAACTAGTAGTTGGGGATGGTGTGAAATACCCAAGGTGGAGATGATAGATCGAAAACCCAGGAGTAGTTGATGTTGCACCAGTGTTGATCACCGGGTAGGAGACCCAGGTGTTGGGAACGAGCTGTGGAATTTCGGGGATGAAATTATTTTAAGGAGGGTAGGTTGTAAGGACCCGTCCCAGAAATTAGGGTTAAGACAGTGATTAAGATGGGATTAGTGAGCTTAATCGGTGGTGAGTTGGTTACGATAGGTCCGTTAGCGTCGAATGACGATTTTGCCCCTAGGTTGGGCAAATAGTTGACTTTTAGTTCCGGCGGTCAATTGGGTATTGACCTGTGACCGTGACGTAGTTCAGGACGTCACGAATCCGTAGACAGGTGGCACGCCCGATTCCGACATCCGAGGAGGAAGTTTTGATGTTCAGAAGGTTGAGGGCATTACCGTAATTTGGCTAAATAAGGGGGAAAAGTAGACTTTTCTTACGATCGGGTTTTGACACGTTGACCTAGGACCGTTAGGTAGATCTCGCCGTCCTGAATTCAACGATAGGCGTCACGTGTTCATCGGACCTAGGGTGAGTAAGATACAGGTCTAAAACGGTAAGGGCATAATTGTAATTTTGACTCAAAAGAGGGGCATTTTGGTCTTTTGCACATTGCGAATTGTGCAACCGGATTGGGACAAGTGTACAGGAGAGAATTGGGATATTTGGGAGAGGGCTGAGGGGATTGTGACATGTGGCAAGTGTGTAGTGGTTTCTAGGGTGCACGGTGTGCGTGTTCAAATCGTACAGGTGTGTGTGTGTGTGTGCAACCGTGTTCGAACAAGAGAGAAACAGAGGGTGAGATTGAGAAGAATTGAGTGTGGGTTTTGTGTGTTGGTGTATCCTAGTGACTGAGGAAGTAAATAGAGATCGAGAGAGAGACAGTGAGTGAGTTGTGAGGGCAACGTGTGTGAGGAAACCTTGCGAGTGTGAAGGGTAGAGTTTCAGGAAAACAGAGAGTGTAACGACCCGTCCCGGAAATTAGGGTTAAGACGGTGATTAGTCAAGGATTAGTGAGCTTAATCGGTGGTTAGTTGGTCTCGATAAGGTCGGTAGTGTAGAATGACGATTTTGCCCCTAGTTTGGGAAAAAAGTTGACTTTTAGTTCGGGCGGTCAAGTGGGTATTGCCCGGTGACCGTGACGTAGTTTAGGACGTCACGAATCCGTAGACAGGTGGCACGCCCGATTCCGACATCCGAGGAGGAAGTTATGATGTTCGGAAGGTTGAGGGTATTACCGTAATTTGGTTAAATTAGGGGAAAAAGTTGACTTTTCCTACGATTGGATTTTGACACGTTGACCTGGGACCGTTAGATAGATCTTGTTGTCCTGAGTTCAATGACAGGCGGCACGTGGTCATTGGACCTAGGATGTGTTCGTTACGGGTCTAGAAAGGTAGTGGCAAAATGGTAATTTTGACTTAAAAAGAAGGGCAGTTTGGTCTTTTGTACTTTGGGCTTGGTGCAGCCGGATTGGGACAAATGTCCTGGGCAGAGAGGAGATTTTTGTGTGAGGCTTGAGGGGATGGTGACACGTGGGGTTTGGCTAGAGGGTTCTAGGTAGTGCACGGGTGTGTTCAAGTCGTGCAGGTGTGCCCGTGTGTGTGTATTCGAACCAGCAAGAAACAGAGAGGGAGATTGAGGGAAAATTCGACGGTGGCCGTGGGTGTTTTTGTGTCCTAGTGAGGGAGTGAGTGACCAGAGATTGTGAGAGAGATAGTGAGTGAGGTGAGGAGGTTAGGAGGTGTCGTGTTTGTGTGTGAGGAGTGTGAGAGTTCACGGGGAAGACCGGGAAAAATAGAGAAAAGGGGAGAGATCGTGGTGGTGGTGTGGCCGTGTGTTGGTTCAATTGGACTTGAAGGGAAGCTGTGGAGGCTCTGTGGACTTCAGTGAGTGCGGCGGCGAGCACGGCGGCGATCGACTGCAGGTAATTTCGAAGACCTGTGTAAGTAACCTGTTTTTCCGTGAATTTCAAACGGCGAGTCGTGGGTTTTGAGTGAGAGTCGAGGGTTTCTGTGTGTTGGGTGAGACTTAGGAAGGTCCTAGGAAGAGTTTAAGATAGCCACTGTGACGGGGGAGGACTTGGGTGGCCGAAATGGAAAACAGAGGTTGTACGGGTTCTGTTTTCGAGTTTAGGGACGATGATCTAAGGGTTGTATCGAGGTGTTTGAGTGAGAGGAATGAATTGCTTAGAATTGGACGGTGAAGATGGTGAAGAAAGGGAGGAAAACGGTGGAGGGTTGGTGGAAAACCGGTCACGCCGGTTCGGGTTGGCTGGACTGGTCTAGACCGTTGAGACTGAGGTTGACGATGATACTGTAGCAGGCGCGTGAGGCCCACGCGCAGCCACTTTGGGCGGTGCGTGCAGCGGCGGTTGGGAAAACGGTCAACATAGTTTTTGTTCTAAATGCATAACGGATCCATTGGAATTAGTTTCGGGTTAATCAGATGTCGTTTGAAGTTAGTTCCGCGAGGGTAAAGGTTTAGGGTTCCGGTTCGATACGTTTAGGACCCGGGGATTTTTGGGGAAAATTAGGTAGACCTTCGTAGATGTGTTAGTAACGTACTTTGATACTTGTTGACAGGATCGGGATTTCCCGAGGAAGCTGAGGAACGTACGGGGCGCGAGTGACGTGCCGGTGACTGGGAGTGGACCCTTTCTCTTAACTTGAACATGTATAACTGCTTTTAATTACTTGTTTTATGGTTTTACATGTGATTCCATGATTGTTGAATATGTGGTGTTGGTTTTACATCATTGAACGTTTTTCGAGAAAGTACGGTTTTCCGCACGTTTTTCGAGAAATACTCTGTTTACGATTTTGATGCCATGACTTGGGGTTTTCAAATGATAGGCGATTTTCAATGATTATAAAGGGATTTTGGAACATGATTTTGATGATCAAGGTTTTCGGTTTTGAAATCGGATTTCGAGAATCGAGATTTGGTTTAAAAGTTGAAAAGTGGAATTCTAGATTTGGGTTCGGAATGACGGTTTTGGATGCCGGAAAAGCTTCAGACCAGTGATTTCGGATTCGGGTTTGGATATGGATTTAGAAATGGTTTTCAAATGGTTTTGGATTAGATTTGCTGGATCTAGTTATTGGGTTTAAAGACCCGGATTATATTTGACGGGGGACGGGCCCAGATTGAGTTTAAAGACTCGGGAGTTTAAAGACTCGGATATATTGATATTTCCCCCGTAGGCCTATTGAGTTTAAAGACTCGGGAGTGTAAAGACTCGGATATTATTGAGGCCTGGATTGAGTTTAAAGACTCGGGAGTTTAAAGACTCGGATAGGTCCAGCAGGTTTGATCGGATATTAATTGCCTGAGATTTATACTTTAAGATCTTGTTTTATGATGTGTACGACGTGATTTCTATAAATGGTTTTAATTCTGTTTTTATGATGATCTTTATGTGATTTATAACTGATTTCAGTACATGGGTTATGCATGTGTGTTTTCAAAACGGAGGGCTAAAACCCTGGTTTTATTTTGAAATGGTTTTCGGAAATTATTTTTTTATTTATGGTCCACTCACACCTTCTGTTTTTAAACTGCCCTCCAAGTCGTGGAGCTAGAACGGGGTTTCGGCGTCGAGGCAGCGTCTGAGGCATAGCGTACTCGAGAGCGACCCCGGAGTGTTTTAAGTTTTCCATAGTGCATGTACCTAGTTTATCAGTTTTCTTTCCTTTGTATTTTGGAACTATGCTCTGTAAAACTTTGACTTTGAGATGTTTAAATTTCCTCCTGCGTCTGACTGTGTAGTTTAGTGGTTTACTTTGGTGTTGTGTCGGGGTGTCAGACGGGAGCAGGATTTACCTCGGTTTTCGGGGTGAAACCGGGGTGGGTCCTGACAGAGAGGGTGTTGGGTGGTGGTGCTTCCGTGTTCGACCAATCGAGGCTGGTGGTGGTGTCCAGAGGACGGAGGTGGACTGGAGGAGTCGTGTACTCACGGCTGAGCTCACGGCGGCGACCTGAGCATAGGTAATTTCTCGTTCCCTTTCAATTGCTCTGTTTTGCCGTTTAGGTTCAAACCAATAGTCGTGGGTTTTGAGTACGAGTCGAGGTTTTTGGTGAGTTGTGTGAGACTCGGTGAGGTCCTAGGAGTTGTTTAGTGTAGCCACCGTGACGGGGGAGGACTTGGGTGGCCGGATTGTGAAACAGGGGTATGAACAGGTTACGGTTTCGAGTTAGGGACGATGGGTTAGAAGTTGTGTCAAAGTGTTTGGAGTAGGGGAATAGGTTTCTTAGGACTGGACGAAGAGACTGGTGAAGAGAGGAGTCGAAACGGTGAAGGAACGGCGGAGAACCGCTCTCGCCGGTTCAGACCAGTCGAGCTGAGGAAGACGATGAACAGTGTAATGGGTGCAGGCGCGTGAGGCCCACGCGCAGCCACTTTGGGCAGCACATGGGGGCGCGTGCGGCGGCTTTTGGGGAAACTTCCAACTAGGTTTTTGGTCTAGATGTTGTAACGAGTTTATTGGAATAAGTTTCGGGTTAATCGGATGTCGAGTCGAGTTAGTTCGGCGAGGTAGAAGGTTTAGGGTTCCGGTTCGTTACGTTTAGGACTCGGGGATTTTTGGGAAAAATTAGGATTGTCTTGGTAGACGTGTTAGTGACGTTCTTTGGTGACTGTTGACAGGATCGGGACTTCCCGAGGAGGCTGAGGAACGTACGGGGCGTACGAGACGCTATTGACATGCCCGGTATCTGTGAGTGGACCCCTTCTCTAAACTCAAGCATGCATAACTGTTTTTCTATAATTATTTTATGGTTTTACTGATTTCATGATTGTTGAATATGTGATGATGGTTTTACATAATTGCACGTTTTTCGAGAAAGTAAGTATTTAGCACGGTTTACGAGGAAAGGTTGAATTTCTGATTTCGATGTCATGATTTGGGGTTTTCAAACGATAAGTGATTTTCAATGATTATAAAGGGATTTTGGAATGTGATGGCAATGATCAGGGTTTTCGGTTTTAGAATCGGATTTCGGAAAGCGGAATTTGGTTTTAAAGTTGAAAATTGCATTTCCGGATTTGGGTTCGGAATGACGGTTCTTGACGCCGGAAGGGCTTCGGATCGGTGATTTCGGATTCGGGTTTGGATGTGGATTTAGAAATGGTTTTCAAATGGTTTTGGATTGGATTTGATGGATCTGGTTATTGGGTTTAAAGACCCGGATATTATGTTTGACGGGGGACGGGCCCGGATTGGGTTTAAAGGCCCGGATTGAGTTTAAAGACTCGGGAGTTTAAAGACTCGGATATACTGATATTTCCCCCGTAGGCCTGTTGAGTTTAAAGACTCGGAAGTTTAAAGACTCGGATATTATTGAGGCCTGGATTGAGTTTAAAGACTCGGGAGTTTAAAGACTCGGATATTATTGAGGTCTGGATTGAGTTTAAAGACTCGGGAGTTTAAAGACTCGGATAGGTCCAGCAGGTTTGATGGGATAATGATTTGCTTGGTATTTATGATGGTTTTATCGTGTTTATGACGTGATTTCTGTAACTGCTTTCAATTCTGTTTTTATGGCGATCTTTATGTGTTTTATAACTGGTTTCAGTAAATGGGTTATGCATGTATGATTTCAAAACGGAAGGCCAAATCCCTGGTTTTCTTATAAAATGGTTTTGGAAACTCTTCTTTTATTTATGGTCCACTCATACTTTCTGTTTTTAAATTGCCCTCCAGGTCGTGGAGCTAGCGCGGGGTTTTGACGTCGAGGTAGTGTCGGAGGCATAGAGTACCCGAGAGTTTTCCAGGAGTGGTTTAATTTTCCGTTGTGCGTGTACCTTCTGTATCGGTTTTCTTTTCCTTTGTTTGGTACTATGCTCTGTAAAACTTTGACTTCGGAATGTTTAAAAATTTCTCCTGCGTCTGGCATGTAATTTGGTGGTTTATCGTGAGGTTACTTTGGTCTTTGTGTCGGGGTGTAAGAAGGGAGCAGGATTTACCTCGTATATCGGGGTGGAACCGAGGTGGGTCCTGACAATAATACTAACCCAACCTTGCATGCGATTTTCCAGCTCATTTGACCCTAGATCAGAGCTACGACAGTTTCTAGAAACTCGAGAGAGTTCGACCCACTTTTAGGTAGTTAATATAGTGTTTCGACCCTAAAAGTTAGATATTTGGAACCTTGGGATGTTTTCGAGTCTGTGGTTGGAATTTGGGCGAAAAATGGACTATTTTTTAGTTTCAAGCCGCCATGAACGGTGGTGACGGCGACGGTCCGGTCATCGTCACCATCGTGTTTTTGACGACTGGACTAGCCGTTATGTATAACGATCGCCATTATTTTATGACGAAATATGCTAACGGTTCTAGCATATTCCGTTAGAAACTAACATAGTTAAGACGACATTTAGAAGGGAATATTCCCTTGAATATGCCAAACGTGTGGCACTGTACGACGCGTGCGATGCGTGTGGCACTGTGATGCATATGCGACCCTATAGTACACATGCATAAAGTTTGATGTAGGCGTGGGAGTGTGTGGCCGGCGCATGAGGCCCCCTGCCAGCGTGTAGAGGCGAGGGGGAAGGCTTTCTTACCCTTCGATGGAGACCTATCTCGGCCCACGGTGGCACGTGGGCATACTTTCAGATCATTTAGGATAGTTTTAAGTGGTGTTCCAGCCCCTAAACGGCTCGTGGAGCTATTTTTGACTCCCAACAACGTATAGGCGATGTTTTTCCATTTATGATACATGGCAACATATTAAATCTATTTGGTTTTTTCTTGTAGTTTTGGGAACAATACCTTTTAGTTGTAATTGATTGGAAGCAAGATGAAACTTATGCATGTTTCCACTTAGCAAGAAAATTTAAAATGAGCATCTTTGTTAGGATGTCTATTATTGATTATGTTTAAGTACGTCAATGAAATTAATGATTGTTTATCATCATCCATAGCTTCTAATTATGAATCAATACAACATTATTTCAACTATCACATGTATGAATCTTTTGTAGGATTATTTTCATTGAAAAGTAAGATTGAAGATATAGTTCTTCATGCTGAGATTCTAACTTCAATGGCATTGGAACTTGAAGAAGCAAGAAGAATAAAGTGGGAACAACCAATACAAGAGTATAACCTTTGGGATGACATAGCTAATTCCAATGATATTCTTGCAAAATTAGCTGACATGTGGTAAAGTGGTTGACTCTCTTAAAGACCTGTTTTATAAGTGACATTTTACGCAGAATAATATATTTGTGGCTATATCATGTTACCAATTGGTTTTCCTTTAATCATATTGAGATGTGCATATATAGACATATGGATAAATTACATTTCATGCCTTGCTTATTTTGATTTTGTCCAGCAGATTTAGAATAGTGAGAGGAAAATTAGGTTTGATAAAGTTTCATATTTTCTCAGATGAGCATGAGGATCGAGCTAGCTTATCTCTGCAGGTTGAAAAAAGCAAAGCTAATAACGCAGTTAACAGAGATCGACGCTATAGAATATAGGATTTTTGAGCAAGCATATGATGCTTCTTTAGATGCAACAAGCTCTTTGGCTTAGTATGAAATGTCCAAGCTTCTCAAAGGAATTTATTATATGAATATATGATATTGAGGGAGCATGCTTAGTTATCAAAACTAGAGGTGAAAGCTATTCCCTAATTTGACTGTCTACTTTTGCTTATGGTACTATGGACTTGCATATCATGAATAAAATAGTTTGTGTTACTGTAAATTTTTCTTTTTACTTAGAATGTAGTAAGAAGAATGAAACTGAAGCTTTGTACATGACAGGACTCTACCCAAAAACACTAAAGAGGTACCTCTGGGTCTTGTTTCTGTCTGACAAGAATCTAGATATATGTTAGAAACCTTGTTAGATAAGGGATACACAAAAAAGTCTCTAATTCATGCCCTCGCCTTGCGAGACTCGATTCCCGTGCAACGATCCTGGAAGGTCACAAAACCAAGAAAACGTGTGAGTGAAAAAAAAACAGTTTAAAAACATGATTTGAAAACATCCGTCTTTTACCCTCCGTTTTTCCAAAACCATGCATGCATACAAGTGATAAACCTTAGTGGAACACAAGATAATCACAACCACGAAATATGTGAAACATTCGTAAGTATTTAAACTGAAAACCCCCATTAATCATCAAATCAACTCAAACCTGAAGTACCGACATGTCACAGACACAATAGACACTCACATTAACGCCACATAACCCAAACCATATCCATTGTCACGCCGCCACAACGAAATAAAAAATAGTCATTTCATCACCAATGCACAACACCAATCATCAATACCACTCCACTACTAGCAAACACATCACTCACTCAGGATACAGAGCCCAAATCGATGTCCGAGTCGCAATCGCACACTAGTCTCAGGATACAAAGCCCTGCTCGACGTCTGAGACTACTCATCACAATATCAAAGACATATAAACATGAAGTCACATCAAGCATCATAACCACACATACACCATACATCACAAAGCATCATCAATAACACACACTCAATCCTCGAAGCACAAGCACAATCTCAATCATAACATCATAAGGCACTACTAGTAGGCCATCATACACTCACTTGGGATTCGGAGCCCGACTTGAAGTCCGAGTGATATCCGACTCAGGATTCGGAGTCCCCGACTCGACGTTTGAGTTGCCATCACAATATCTGTCTTAGGATTCAGAGCTTTGGGCTCGACGTCTGAGACTCACATTCAAACCACACAATCACCACTCATCATCACAACTTTACACATCATAAATATCGAGAAACACATGTTCACATCACAACTCAATATCACACTTCATCACAACATATCACATCATAACTCAAAACCATTGTCTTAACCTTGGGCCTAAGCCCAGATCACACGCCCAATCCAACTTTGTAAAGCGAGCCAATAATATTCCTGTAACATCATATAAAAGTCATATAAACAAGACATTAAAAAATATAGATCGTTGTCCAAAACATGCTATTAAAGCCTTTTCCGAAAAACCTTCCGAAAACACAAAAATTCCGACATTTTCACCTTTAAAATCATATTTCATACCAAAACCCGAAACTACATTTGAATCAGGAGTAAAAATAGAAGTTACAAAAATCCTCGAAAAACGCGTAGTAAAATATTAATAAATCACCAAAAATCAGATAAAATTCTCAATCACTTCAATATCATCAAAATCACATAAAAACACATTTAATTGATGTAAGTATGCATGCATAAAAGTTTAGGGAAAGAAAGTCCACTCACACACCTTCGTACAACCGAGTTCTGCCTTGCACGTTTTTCCGTAATTTTTGGAAGCGTCACTTCCTGCCAAAATCCACATCTAAGGGTCACAAATCATCTCAAATAACTTCTATTTTAATCCCATAAAATTACCAAAAATGCCCCTCGTTGCCAAATTACCATATTGCCCCTTACTTTTTTAGACCCGTAATCAATTCATCCGATCTCCGATTTAGGCGTGCCACCTGTCTAAAAATTCAGTATTCTGAGACAATCAAGGCGGTGTTCTCGGTTTACCTAATCGAAGTTCCGATAAAAAGTCAACATTTGATTTTGACCAAAAAAGTCAACTTTTGACTTTCATGAGCAAAATTGTCAATTTCATCAATTTTTTTTTTCGATTTTACCCTAATTGAAAGTCCGGGTCGTTATAATATACCTCACTGTTATGATATGTTACAATATATCTACTTCTTCATGGAAATTTAGAATTAAGCAAAACATTTTTTAGTATAAAAAATTATCTCACATTTCAATAAAGTTTAGTCACTAGAGGGTAGCTACCTCATCATTATTGTTATGGTCTCCATCTCACTCAATCTAGAAACTACTACTCTTCCATTCTTTCCTCACCAATACTTTGCAATGTTCGAACGAAGCTCAGAGCACAAACTAAAAGGAAGTTGCAACACACACATCGCATAATGTTGACACCATATTGATACGCTTAGAATAAACATTAAAATAAATCCGTAATTCAAGTATATACATATTTTAAACCATTTTTGTGTCATTTTAGTATTGGTAAATATGGATCATTCTTATCCGGAGAAATTAGAGAATATTAATAATATGTTAGTGAAAAAGAATAATGAATAATCAAAGAATAAAATAATGAATGAATTAATGAATAAAGGAATAAATAATGAATAAAGGAATAAATAATGAATAAATTAAAGAATAAATGATTAAAAGAATACATTAATAAAAGAATAAAGAATTAAATAATAAAAGAATAAAGAATTAAATAGGGGTTTTGAGGGATTGTAATCATAATATAGACAATAAAACAAGTAAAACAAATATGAAATTAATTCTACTCATACTTTAACATTTGTACAAATGGACTTTCTTCAAACACAAATTCTACCAACACTCTAACATTTGCATAATTTGAACATATTACAAAATTCTACTTTCACCATCTTACACATGCATACATTTTTCAATATTATAAATGCATCGAACAACGGTCATAAACACTTATAAAATGATTAACCTAATGTTTATGATTTGAATGTGTGTCAAACATTTAAATCTTTTCAATTTTCTACTAAGTGCACCAAACAGCGGTCATAAACACTTAGCATCGAATTGAAGCTTAAGCACTCAAATGTATGAAGTAAATGAAGTTCGTAAAGTAAAACACATGATAATTATATTCATGTCTACAAAAGTTAGAAAGAAAATACCAACATAATTATTGAATTAAAAAAATAAAACCGAAACAATAATGAGAGTTTAAGCAAGGGAGAAACAGTTTACACTTTCGGAACCCAAGAACAGCTTGTGATTCTGAAAATGAATGGAAACAATGAAATGTTATTCACAAGATTTTCTGACAGCAGAAGAAACCTTATGAAGATGGAAGAATAAACACGAGGATGCGAACTTAAACTCTAGAATTGCAACGGAAAAACTAAGCCTTGGTATTTCTAAAGGAAACATACAACTTGTGCTTAGGAGCTCTCTAGGGAAAAAGTCACCTAGCAAGGAAAATGACCCCTATTTATAGGGAAGAAAGGCTCTTTACACTTTAAATAAAACCACTAAAATAAAATATACAAAAGAAAAATTAAAATAAAAAAAATGATGACAACGTGCTGATTTTTGGGGCCATCATTGTTGAAAAATCAGCATTTATGCAATTTTGTGACTCGGCAGGTGGGAGCTGCTGGTGTAACGACCCGTCCCAGAAACCGGGATTAGATTAATGATTAATGACAGATTAGAAAAGTTAATCGGTGATTAGTTGGGTGATTTCGGACGGACGGTGCAAAATGATGATTTTGCCCCTAAAATGGGCGAAACGTTGACTTTTCCTTCGGGCAGTTAAATGAACTTTGACTAATGACTGTGATGTAGTTCGTGTCGTCATGAGTTCATAGACAGGTGGCACGTTCGATTCCGACATTCGAAGACGAAGTTATGACGTTCGGAGGTTTTGGGGTATTTTAGTCAATTGGTTGAAAAAGGGCAAATGGTTGACTTTTTAGACGACAAGTTAATTTCACGCATTTCAAGGACCGTTAGGCAGGTCTCGATTCCCTGAGTACAACGACAGGTGGCACGCCGTCATCGGACGTCGGACGATTTAGTTAGGGGTCTAATTATGTAAGGGGTAAAATGGTAATTTGGACATTCAAGGGCAAAATGGTCTTTTGGAAACTTTGAATTATGTGAGCAATTAGATGAGGACACCCAGGCTGGAGGGATTGGATATTTTGCTGAGAACCATAGAGATGAGGACATATGTCCATCATTCAGTGGCTTCTAGCCAAATCTCACGGTTTATCATTTTTTTAAATGGTTTGATCGATTACATAAAGAGAAAACAGAGACAATGGGCTATCGTTCAGTTGGTTCAATTGTGATTCGTGTGAGAGCTCAGTGTTAGTGAGTGAGAGATCAGAGGCTTGCTTGTGACCTTGTGAGTGTGTCTTGGTGAAGAACTGGGTGTAGCGTGGGTGTGAGAAGTGAGAAAACACAGAAAACAGAGAAGGAAAACCGTGAACAGCCGTGAGTGCAATCTATCAAAACCAACCTAAATCTTACATGTGGTGGTGATTAGTGAGCTGAGAATCTACTCTTGGACGTTGAGAGAGCACGGTGGAGGCCACAACGGAGGATAGAAAGCAGGTAAGTTATCTCGGTTGCCCTATTTTCCTAAAATAGTTCAAAGTGAAAATCGATAGTTTTGGGGAGTTTTTGAGTGACTCTGATGACCTTTATCGTCTTGGAAGGTTGCTACTGCACTTAGGTACTCATACCCGTGACCGGAGAGGCTCGTGGTGGTAGAGAATAGAGAGTTGAAATTCTGGTTTTTCTGTTTCGAATTTGAGAGGTATGAAATAGGATTTCTTTATGCGTTTTAGTTAGTTAAATCATGTTTAAACTTAAGGACGAAGCTAATGGTGAAGAAAGGATCAAGATTGGACTGGAATTAGATGAAAACTGGCCTCGCCGACTCAGTTGGACTGGGCTCGTCTGAACCAGTCTGAACCGGGCTGGTTGGAGGTTGACGATGATGAACAGTGCTGGGCGCATGGCTCCCATGCGCAGCCCCTTTGGGCGGCACGTGAGGGCGCGTGGAGCCCCTTTTGGGGAAGTTTTCAACATGACTTTTAAATTATTCGATGTAACGAACCTTTTGGGACTGGTTTTGAGTCGATCGGAGATCGTCTCGATATGTTTCTGGAAGTTCGAAGGTTTTAGGGCTCGGTTAAAAATAATTAAAAATTTGGAAAAATTACGGGGTATTATTAGGAGCATTATGAAGTAGTTAGTGACCTTATTATGGAATTTGGACAGGTTCGGGAAAGCCAGTGATAGTGGATTTGCCCGGAAAGCGAAATTTCACGCGTATCGAGGCGGCGACGCTAATGGTCTATGAGTGGACTTTGCTTTCTAACTTATGATGCATGCATAAATGTTTTTATATGTTTCCTATATTTGATTTCTATGGTTATGATATGATCTTGAGGATTTACAGTTTTGCACATATTTCGAGATAAGTACGTATTTGCACGTTTTACGAGCTTACGATTTATGTTGCGATTTGATCATGGTTTTGATGATTTGAATTTGGGATTTGAAATATGAATTGATTTCAATGATTTATAATGGATTTTGGAAAAGTGATTTCGGGCTCGAAGCCCTGTTCATGTGATTTCGGTAAACATGATTAAGATTCAGTTTTGGTTTTGAAAGTGAAATTCTGGATTTGGTTTCGGGATGATGGTTCCGGATGCCGTCTTACGGAATCATGATTGCGAATTTGAATATGTATTTTCTATGGTTTTCACTTGGTTTTGGGTTTAAAGACCCGTTAAAAACTTGTTTTGGGTTTAAAGACCCGAAAAATGGCTGGATCTGGTTTTGAGTTTAAAGACTCAGTTGATTGACGGGGGAGGGCCCTGGATTGATATGTTTTGAGTTTAAAGACTCGGTTATTGTGATATCCCTCGAGGCCTGTTGATTGTGTTTTGAGTTTAAAGACTCGTTGATATATCGGGAAGGCATGATTTTGCACATGTGTTTTGAGTTTAAAGACTCGGGCGCATTTGAGATCCAGAAACTTGATTGATTGATGTTTTTCACTAGTTTTCCGACATTTTGGCAGTGGCCCGGATGATTTGGATTTTGTGTATTTTGGGCTGAGGCCCTGGATTTGAATTATGGATTTGAGAAAAGGAAATTGTTCTGGTTTTCAATAATGGTTTTCTTATCTTGGATATGAATGGTTTTATGAAAAGGTTTCCATATGCATGCATTGGCTTTTGCGTGGAGGGTATAAATGTAATTTCTTATACACTGTTTTCTGAACGTATTGATTATTTTTGTCCACTTATAGTTTTTATGTTTTTGATACCCTCCAAGTTGTTGCGGTACGGGCTGTTGGTAAAGAGAGACGGAGACATCACACACGCGATCCACAGTAGATTTTGCGTGCTCTGGAAAGTCCGGAACTTGTGGATGGTTCGTTTGGAGATCTCTTGTCCGGCTTACGTGTCACATGGAGGTTGGACGTCGGTTTAACCTTCGTGTCACGCGTAAGTTAGACGGGAGCATGACTTAGCCCTTAATCCCGGGGGATTAGGGGTGGGTCGTGTCAGCTGGGGCTGGTGAGATTTGGTAGCCAGCTGTTGAAAGTGGGTGGCTAAATCGGCGAGCAGCGACTAATAGAGGCATGTAGGAGTTGGTGGCTGCGCGTTGACAGGAATCATGACGTTTGGTAACTTGCCATTGACAGGGCAGGTAAACTCGATGCACGTGAGCTGATTGAAGCAAGAGGAATTCGGTAGGCGCGCTTCGACATAGACTGGTAACATCGGCCAGTGCTTATTGACAGATCCTAGGGCCTGTCAGGTGCTGCAAATGGGTCTGGGCGCGGGTTTTGGGCCGATGATTTGGGCTTGAAGGAATTTTCAGTGGATTGGGCTCGCTGGGCTGCTGGATTTGGGCTCCTGGGCTGGAATTTAGTGGCTTCCCACCGAAATTCCATGAGATGTTCGGTGGCCTCCCTTATTTCAATCATATCTTTTTCGTTAAAACACCGATTGGGATGATTCTTTCGCCAAAATGCTCAGAATTCCATGCTTTATTTATTTCTGCAAAAATCATAAAATATATTATTTTCTCTAATTATTTAATATTTTAATATTAAAAGTTAGGTATAAAGGGTATAAAATAATATAAAATAATGTTTAATTAACGACCTATCACATATCATACTAATCTCACTAGACCGTATACTTAAAGCCCAAACACCCAACATGGACTAAGCTCGCGTCACTTACATAGCTTTAGCAATGGGCCAGAGACAGGATGACACGTGGAAGCATCTATACCTTTGATCTGCGTACTACATGTTAGCACGCAAACCAAGAAGCATTTGTCCCACATCGAAACTATGAAAAATGAATAGTCCACTCACCCATACATATGTGTGCACATTTCCCAATAAACGTAACTAATATCGAGTATTCACTATTACTCTACCAAACTTATTGTTTACTGCTTCCTCTTATAAAAAAGTTACTGACTTAACCGTTGGTGACCCTTAGGCTAGCACCACGTCGGTGCCCATACTAACAGAAGACCCACGATTCTTCCTATTTCGCAGGTTACAATGAGGGACATGTGTTGCCACGACCCGACCTCCTCTAACAGGATATTGTCCGCTTTGGGCCTAGCCCTCACGGTTTTGTTCCTGGGAGATCACGTGTAACTTCCTAGTGGATCACCCATCTTGGGATTGCACTAGCCCATACTCCTTTAACTTTGGAGTTCCCAAGGATTCCAAAGCTAGTGACCTCCCAAAAGGCCTCATGTTAGATAGATATGCGCCCACACATATAAGACGCATCGTCCCGATCCCCCGGGCGATGTGCGATTGCTAACCATACCCCAAAGGCACAGGTCCTTACAATTCAACCCCCTTGGGCGCCAGTGTCCTCACTTGCACACTCAATTACGATCGGGGTTGGGCTCTGATTATAAGACCCGTGTCTTGGGAAGAACGGTGAACAATCCCACATCGCTCGGGGAAGGAAAGGTGAAGTGCCTTATATGTGTGGGCACATATCTATCTAGCATGAGGCCTTTTGGGAGCTTACTTGCTTTGAATTCCTTGAGAACTCCAAAGTTAAGCAAGCAGGGCTGGTGCAATCCTAGAATGGGTGACCCACTGAGAGGTTGCATATGAGCTCCCGAGAACAAAACCATGAGGGTTGGGCCCAAAACGGACAATATCCAGTTGGAGAATGTCGATATGACACGTGTTACATAGTGATTAAATGACGAGTAATTTACCATTAGAATATTTCTTAATTCAATAGTTTGGCACCGTCTGTGGGAAACTGACTAAGTTTGCCCACCCTCTACCAAGTCGATCAGTCACTCGTCTAGACTACGAACATGCTAGGCGACTAAGACCTCGGTGAGATTACACTAGAAAAAGGTTTATAGCACCAGGAGATAACTCTCCCAACTTCCTATAAATTGTTGAGAAACTCCAAAGCGACATAGCTGAGGTGAAGTCTAAGGGCACACATGCCGAGTAGAGATGCTATGCTCTTGACGAATGGTACACCGAAGTGGCAAAAAAACTCCAAGTTGCCCAGGCCGAGCTCACTGCCTAACTAGTTAAGGCCACTATTGAGGAAGCTGAGCGAGTGGTGGGTGAGTGCACTGAGCGTGCTGAGAGGAACCGCTAAGAGGCTGGGAAAGAAAAACATAAAACACCAACTAAACCAACCAAGAAACTCACTCAGATGCTCATCATCCCCAGAAACGGACAGGGCGAAACCAGAATATTTTGAGACGCTCGTGATGCCCTGAGTGAGGGCTTTAAAAGACATCTATCACCCCTAGGCCAACAAGACATGGGTAATCGCTCTCAACATATGGAGAAGAAGATAGCTCGGCACTGAGAGAACCATACCCCTCGGAAAAGTCCTTTGAGTACCAACCAAAAGGGTTAGCCCATTAAATATGCAACGACCCGTCCCAGAAAACGGGAATAGATTAGTGGTTAATGACGGATTAGTAAAGATAATTGGTGATTAGTTGGACACTTTCGGATGGACGGTGCAAAATGACGGTTTTGCCCCTAGAATGGGCAAAAAATGTTGACTTTTCGCTTGGGTGGTCAAATGGACTTTTACTGGTGACCGTGACGTAGTTTGGGAAGTCACGAGTTCATAGACAAGTGGCACGTCCAATTCCGACATCCGAAGAAAACGTTATGACGTTCAGAAGTTCGAGGGCATTTTCGTAATTAAGGTAAAAGAGCGAATTTGTTGATTTTTTACATGACAACTACTTTTCACGCAACTCAAGGACCATTAGGTAGGTCTCGATGTCCTGAGTACAACGACAAGCGGCATATGTCGATTGGAGTTCGGACGAGGTCATAGGAACTTGAAGGGCAAAATGGTAAAATGGTATTTAAGGGCATTTTGGTCATTGAGGAGCCTTGGGATTTGTGCCCATCTACAATTGGCCATGTGGCTACCTTGGGATGGTTGCCTCATCAGATAAGGACACTTGTCCCAGCTCTAGAGGGCTGTAGACCTTTCCCAGCCGCTTTGATCGATTTAAAATTGAGTGGTTTGTTTGCACCCGGGTAGGCCGTGAGAGAAAACAGAGCAGGGGACCGTGAAAACAACCTAGATTAACCCTGTGAGTTTCATCAGTTGTAAGAATGGTGTGAACCAAAATGAGAGAAGGGATGTTAAGGAACGAGACGGTGCCACTGTGGAGGGCTACCGTGTACGGTGGCAGGAACTGGAAGGTAAGACGTGTTCTCTATTTTTTTTTTTGGAATTCAAAGATAGTAAACTAGGTTCTACTACGTGTTGATGGTTTTTGTGGTTTGGATGAAGCTATGGAGGGTGAGGCAAGCTCAAATACTCAATTTAGAGGCTTGGAAGAGACGATGGCTATGAAACCCGAGTAAGGTGAAATAAAATTCAACAATGGTGTTTTTGATTCTAGCTAATGTTGATCAATTTTATTGGGTAGACTGTGTTCTGGAGGTCTTGTGAGTTGCATAGGTTGAGTTTTGAGGACTGAAATGACCTGTGGTGGCCGGAGATTGGGATCAAAGAAAGGCCGGTCGTTCTGCACATAGGGAAGGTATACTTTCATGCTTAGATCGATGTTTTAAGGTCGTAGATTAATAGGAAAAACTTAGAGGAAGTGTTAGGGTTGAACAGATTTGAAAACGGAAGAAAATTGGACAATTTACTAGGTAAAACCGTCCTCGCCGGTTCGAACCGATTTAGACCCGGTCTGACCAAGGTTGAAGGAGATGAACAGTAGGCGCGTGAGGCCCACGCGCAGCCCCTTTTGTGACGACCCGTCCCAAATTAACGGGATTAATTACGGATTAGCGAGGCTAATCGGAGATTAGACGAGGATTAGCGGACGTTCGGGCGAAATGATGATTTTACCCTAGTTGGGCAAATCGTTGACTTTTTGTCCAGGCGGTCAAATGGACTTTGGCCAATGACTGTGACGTAGTTCGTGACGTCGCGAGGTCATAGACAGGTGGCACGCTCGATTCCGACGTTCGAGGAGGAAGTTACGACGTTCGGAAGTCCAAGGGCATTTTGGTAATTTGGATGAAAATTTGACTTTTGACCCAGGAGATCCGATAACCGAGGGCCAAAGACCGTTACGTAGATGAGGACGATACGAATCCGTAGACAGGCGGAACATCGAATTCGGACGTTCAACGGCGAAGTTACGGTTCACGGAAGTCTAAAGGTACTATTCACATCGACACGTTTTACGAGGGCCTTTTTGGACTTTAGTGGGCCCAGCTGCTTTTCAGTGGACCAATGGATGAGTGACAGGTGTCACTCATCCACTGGCCATTCATTTTCATTCATGCACCTTCCTTCATCGATCATCTTCATTTCTTCTTCCAAAAACCCACCCGAAACCCATTTTGTGCAACCCAATCCTCACAAACACTCCCCCAAACCCATTGGATGATCAGGAGCTGTGAAGGAAAGAGGAAGAGGAGACCAGAACTGGCTAGACGGTGGCAGGATCGGGGGCCACCGTGCAGGTTGGCCGTGGACCCGCGAAGGTATAGTTTTTACCTTCAAAATTCCATTTCGGGTTTTAGGTGTTAGGGTTGAATTATAGTGTTTAGATGGAGTTTATTGAGGATGTAGGATGGTGGAGAGGGCGGTTTGGACGGCGGTGAAGGGCTATTCAGCCTAGGAGGCGATCGGAAAAATTGAACCGTAGGATTCAATGTGAACGGGTCCGATTTTGGATGTTTTTCTTGATTTTAATCGCACCATTAGACTCCTAGGATTAAAATAGGAATTATAGGATTGAAATGGGACAAAACGGACCGAAAAACAGGGAGAAAAATGGTTGGACCGGTCACGCCGGTCTAGTTGCAGGCGGACCGGCCGGTCTGAACCGGTGCTGGAACTCAGGGACGATGAACAGTGCACCGTCCCTTCTAGTGTAACGCCCCGGAAAATGCGAAAAACGAAAAATTTAAAAAATTTGAGGAAAATGACGATTTTGCCCCTGGAATTGGGAAAACGGTTGACTTTTTATTCGAGCTGTCAAACGAGCTTTGACCGATGACTGTGACGTAGTTCGGGACGTCATGAGTTCATAGACAGGTGGCACGCCCGATTCCGACATTCGAGGAAAAAGTTATGACGTGCGGAAGTTTGAGGGTAATTTGGTAAATTGGTCAAACAGGGCCATTTGTTGACTTTTTGATCGGGACATTGTTTGGACTTTCCGAGAAGACCGTTAGATAGGTCTCGGGACGCTGAATCCGTAGACAGGCGGCATGCGTCAATCAGAGTCTGAACGAGGTAGTTATGGGTCTAGAACGAAGAGGGGCATTTTGGTAATTTGTTATGATAAGGGTAAAACAGTAATTTGTCTTTAACGGTGAAATTAATTGATAAACTACATCTTAATTTGGCTGATTCAGCCTATTTGGATTGGGATTAATTATTAAGTGACATTTGTCACTTGCTTATGTCAATTAGTGGCATTTGGTTATTTGTTTTATAATTAACTAAGTAATGAAAACGATGATGAATTAACATATGGTATTCATATGTAACAAAAACAGAGAACAACAAACCGTCCACCTTGTGTAGTGAAATTCGTCCAAATTGATTGATCACGATTCCATTGTACAACTGAGATTGAACAGAGAGATTTATGCGAGGGAATTGAGTGAAAATCGAAAGGAAATGGACCTAGAACCCTACTGAGAAACCCGAAAAACTACCTAAACATATCAATCTCGATTTTGATTTTGTAAACGGTTTCGAGGGAAATTGAGTAGATATTCAGCTTCCTGGGAGCTAGACGACTCGAACCAAATCAATTGGGAAGCCAATTGATGGTGAATTGATGGTGAACAGCCCCTGCGACTGTGTCGGATTTTGGAGCTTGAGTTCTCCCATTTGAAGGATTCGAGATTCCTGGCACGTATCAGAAATTACGGAAACGCGTGCAGCTCGGAAAGCGAGCGGGTTGGACGGTGTGTGAGTGGACGTTTGTTTTATAAACTATGATGCATGCATAATTAAATGTTTTCCATGATTGATTGCATAAATTGACTTGCAATGATGTCCTGATGATGTGGCATGATTATATGTGATTTAATGAATATTTTAATCGGTCTTCGGACACGTTTTTCGAGGAATTGTGCAAATGGTATTTTGGGCTAGGCCCGGAGTCAAAAAGGTTTTAAAAGAATGTTTTGACTTATTGGGTGAATCAATGATGATTTCTGGATTATTTTACTATGTTCAATGTGATTTCACGGATTTACGTGATATTGATGTTTTGGGCTTGAGACCTAACTGGATAGTGTTTTTGACTTGATTTGAGGTCATGGATATAATTGATATATGTTGTGATATGGATTGTGATTGTGATTGTGGATATTGGATACTGGATCATTCTGGATGATGCGAGTGCAGTGCCTAGACGTGACTCGGATGATGCAAAAGTGCAGTTCCCGGGTATGGTACGTCTAGAGGATGCGTGTGCAGTCCCCAGACATGATGGATATGACTCGGATGTTGCGAGAGTGCAGTTCCCGAGGGACTCGGATGTTGTGAGAGTGCAGTTCCCGAGGGACTCGGATGTTGCGAGAGTGCAGTTCCCGAGGTTGGCCTACGCGTAGTGCCGGTGTCACAGTGTGATGGTTGGTGCACTTGTGAATAGTGCAGATTGATTGATTGATTGAGTAATTGATTGTTGACTTTGTGCATAGTACTATTTGATGTTGATTGTGGTTACGTACTGGTATTGAGTACGAGTTCTGGTTTGTGTGGCCAGGTGACTAGGTTTTACATGTTTTGGCCTGAGAGCCGGGATTTTGACTTGTTATGTGGTTTGGCTGGAAAGCCGGTGATTATTGTTCATGTGTTTTTTCCCTATGCATGCATGGTTTGATAAACTGGAGGGTAAATGATGTGTTTCAAATGTATTTGCAATGATATTATTTTTGTCCACTCACACTTTTCTGTTTTGTTAACCCTCCAGGCCGTGGCACAACGTTCGGGGCTGATCTCGAGGCGGAGGCATGAGCGGCAATTATCCCTTGTCTGATAGGTTCTGAAGGATCGTTTCGGGACTTCGGTTGACTTGTCAGACGGGAGCAGGACCGGGCACGGTTATCGAGGTCCAATTGGGACGGGTTCTGTCAAAGTGGTATCAGAGCATTTGGTTACTGGTCTGTTATGCCTCCACGACGTGAGCCCTGTGCACGGCCTGACGATGAGTTAGAGAGTCCAGATGTTGAGAGAGCTCAGCGTCTGGGAGCCCCGTTGATTTATGATATCAGGCCTGAGACCCATTTAGTTGAGATTTTGGGCTTAAGGCCCCATTGGTTGTGAAATCGGACGTGAGGTCCTGTTGAGTAATGGTTTCGGGCCTAGGGCCTAGTTGATTGTAACATCGGGCTTGAGTCCCAGTTCGATTGTGAAATGAGAATTCGGGCATGAGGCCCAGTTGAACTGAGGATTTAGGCCGAGGCCTGTGAAAGTGATTTGAATCGGATCCGAGGAATCCTATTGAGATGAATCGAGTATGAGACCCAATTGAGAAATGTGGTTTGAGAAAGAAAGAAAAGAGTATTTGAAAAAGTGAATGAATCCTCCATTTGTTTATATGGTCTTCTCCAGCGTCGACCTGGAGAGTCATGATCCACAGACCAGAGTGGGTATCCCCATAGGGATCCCGTTCCAGGAGTGGTGGTTACTTATGTTGTGGTCCCGGACCAGATTCCGGTGAGATGTGTGGACTAGATCCAGAGAGAGAACTCGGACTAGATCTAGTGATTGAGCCTCCCAGATGGAGATTCCTGGGAGAAGACTCGGAGTGAGACCCCGAGTAGTGTGCACACTAGATAGATATGATGATATCGTGACTATTTCGGGGATGTGTTCCCTAGGGGCTGTGTGCCCCGAGTTGGCATCTTCTCGGAAGAGCCGAGGATGGGTTATACATATGACGGTACGTATGAGATTTTATGGAAAAGTGAATTGAGGGCGGAGACCCTGTGTTTTGTGACTTAGAAAGTTATTTGGGGCGGAGACCCCGTATTCGATGTTTCAGAAATGATTTGGGGGCAGAGACACCGTATTGTACGTTTTGGTATTTCACTGAGAATGATTTGGGCTGAGTTCCCACATATATGACTTTACGAGTGATTGTGATTTCGGGTCGGGGACCCAAATGAATTTTACGGTTCATGACGATTTATGGGAACCAGCATGAACCCTTGAAAGGTTTTGAGAATTTGTTTGATGAATGAAATGGTTTTGTGAACGTTTTGTTAAACGGTTTTTGAATGCATGCATATGCTTTTAGTGAAGGGCATAAATGTCTTTGTTTGAAAATGTTTATTAAAATATTATTTTTGTCCACTCACGACTTTTGATGTTTTAATGCCCTTCAGGTTGATCGTGGATGCGGGCTGTAGCAGAGACGAGACATCAGTCCCCTCCGTCTACGATCCTGGCGCACTCTGGAAGCCCCGGCGAGGGCTATAGATGGAATTTTCCCTAGTCTGACACTTCGTGTCAGACGGGATCAAGCGGGTCCCACGTTAATCCCAGGGGATTCGGGGCCCTTCCTGACACCTTTAGGAGGCGCGTGGGGGCGCGTGGCACCGTTTTTTAGGATAGTTCCAAAATGACTTTAAAATTATTCGATGTAACGAACATTTTGGCCCTGGTTTCGAGTCAATCGGATATCGTCTCGATATGTTTCGGGATGTCCGAAGATTTTAGGGCTCGGTTAAAAATAGTTTAAAATTCGGGAAAATTACTAGGCTTTAGTATGAGTTTTATGAGGTAGTTAGTGACCTTATTATGGGATTTGGACAGATTCGGGAAATCCGAGGATAGTAGACTAGCTGAGAACGGTGTAAGTGCACGCGTATCGAGGCAGCGGCGAAACGGTCTTGATGATTTACGATTTTGCACGTATTTAGAAAAATTGACGTATTTGCACGTTTTACGAGATTTTGATTAATCTTGTGATTTGATCATGGTTTTAATGATTTGATTTCGAGATTTGGAATATGATTTGATTTCAAGGATTTGAAATGGATTTTGGAAAGGTGATTTCGGGCTTGGAGCCCTGTTTATGATATTTCAGAAATGAGCTTTCGGTTTTGAGATTTGGAAAGGAAATCTGGATTTGGGTTCGGGACAGTGGTTCCGGATGTCGGCATACGAAATCATTGTTGCGAATTCGGATAAGGATTTTCTGTGTTTTTCTCTGTTGATTAAAAAAATGGTTTTGGGTTTAAAGACCCGGAAAAGAAAAGAAAAACCCGCTAGATCTGGTTCTGAGTTTAAAGACTCGAATTGATTGACGGGGGGAGGGCCCTAGATTGATATGTTTTGAGTTTAAAGACTCGGTGATTGTGATACCCCCCGAGGCCTGTGATTGTGTTTTGAGTTTAAAGACTCGTTGATATCCTAGGAAGGCCTGATTATTGCGTATGGTTTTGAGTTTAAAGACTCGGGCGCACTTGAGATCTAGAAAACTCGCATACTTGATGTTTTTCACTGGTTTTCGGAATGTTTTGGGTAGTGGCCCGGATGAATTGATTTGATGAGTTTTGGGGCTGAGTTCCCGTATTTGAGATTGATTTGAGATTTGAGGCTAAGGCTTGGATTTGAATAGTGGATTTGATTCGAGTTTTCAAATGGTTTTCATTGATGGTTTTGATATGAATGGTTCCATAACATGACTTGATATGCATGCATTGGTTTTTGCGCGGAGGGTATAAATGTACTTGTTTTATTAAACTGTTTCTGAACTTATACTTATTTTTGTCCACTCACAGTCTTTTCATGTTTTTCGATACCCTCCAGGTTGTTGCGGTGTGGGTTGTTGGTCGAGAATGACGGAGACATCACACCCGCTTTCCACAGTATATTCGGCGCACTCTAGGAAGTTCGGTTACGTTTAAGACGGTTGGATCGAGAATCCCTTGTCCTACTTACGTGTCACATGGAGGTTGGACGTCGGTTTAGCCTTCGTGTCATGCGTAAGTTAGACGGGAGCAGGATTAGCCCTTAATCCCGGGGGATTGGGGGTGGGTCCTGTCAATTGGTATCAGAGCGAGGTTTTGTGTGTTATGCGCGAGGTTTGATTCCCAGAGTCGTTGGTTTGTCGACTTGGGTGGTGTAATGCTACTATGGATGTGATGTCTCAACACGAACAGCCCGACAGCAACCTGGATACGATAGTGATAGTACGTTCGTTGTGGTTAGTTAACAGCGGTTGTTAGTGTCAGGATGATAGTCGCTCGATATGCGGTACGAGGTATGACGCACGTCGGTTTAGGGCCGGAACGGTTAGTATGTTGGCGCTAGTTATGCTTGATGATTGGACCATAGGGTAAGAGATATGCCAGTGAGATTAACCTGGATGGTAGCCAGTGAGCTACGATTGAGTAGGAGGGTCGGCCTTTAGGGCCCGATGGTAACCTGTTAAGCTGATGGTATATGTGGGCCGAGGAGGCCGGTTGACGGTGGTCTGTTGGGCCGGATGGTGTTTGGATGATGGAAGTATGGACTTGTGATCATTGGTTAGTTGAGTTGAGCTTGGATTGGTACGATTACGAGTAGCCGGATGCCTCGAGTGGCAAGGTACAGGAAACTACTTTGTGGATTTGAGGGAATTTCCATAGTGAAGGATACTGGTTGATGTTGGTGAGTAGAGTTACGATAAGGAATGGTCTTAGTCGGGTGACGACCCGAGTGGTAAGGTTGTAGTGAACCAGTGACAGTTGCGGGTTTGGATAACCCGGACGAAGGGGATGATTGGAGAAACCCCGTGGGAGGACTAGGGCTAGATTGTGAGTTCCTTGGAGAGGAACCCAAAGGAAGTGCATAGTTTCGGACACCTGAGTTGGCGGTTGTGGCTTTTGTCGATTTACGGCCGGACTGGAGATGGTACTGCTAGGTGCAGCTGAGGTAGGGAATGGTTGATGAACGACTCTAGACGAGTCCAATGTTGGGTACTGAGCAGGAATATGTGATGACCATTGGTAGGTCATGTTTCGGGACAAACGGTCAGGATGCAGTTAGTTGATCAGAGTGGCGCAACGGTGGACCTAGGCCTCGGGCTAGGTTTGTATGGTCAGGGTTGACCGTTCGTGAGGTTTGTTCTAGTAGACTCCCCATATGTCGGTCGGTGCTGAGGTTGGCACTTGGTAAGTGGCAACTTCGAGGGTGGTACTTGGGGAGTCTGAGGTCAGTGATTGAGGGTTTCGGGAGTTGGTGACTTGTGTTCTAGCAGGTGCCCGGAGTTACACCTCGGAAAAGGTTGAAATGCGATCATCAAAATGAGTGAGGAGTGATACCCGTTTGGATGTGCATAAACAAGGATAACTGATAAGCTAGTGGTCAGTGAGTTGATTTGATTTTGGATACATGGGTATGATCCGTAGGAATTGTGGACTGTGTCAATGTAGTAAGTAAAATGACGTTTGGACAGGTAGTCCGGAGGTAGTATATTTGAGGATGAAGAATCGTGGTTGGGATCTCGAAATCGGGAGATGTTGAGCTTGAAACGATGAGGTACAGTGTTTGGTTCCGAGTTGGTAATAAGGTTGTGAGGTAGATACTCTGGAGTTGAGTTGGGAGACTCACTGCTGGGATGTCAGGATTTGTGACCCCCCCTTAATTGTGGACACTTATGATTGTGGTTAAGAGTAGGAAGCGTACTTGGTAACGTCGAGTGTGGTGAGTATTAGGAGATGGTGTTAAGACGGGTTAAGGTAGAATGACTTATGATGACATGGTCGAGGACCATAGTGTGTCCGTCGAAGGATGACGGAAGGAAGCAGAGAAGGAGAGACTCTAACTGATCGATATGAGGTTATTGAAGAGAACCCACGATCTAGACGCGCCTTTAGACACGTTGAGTACTTTATCGATTTGATCCGACGTAGTGGTCTGATCATTTGTGGGAAGTGGAAAAGCGAAGTAGTGAGCCAGAGGTGGGATCTACATAGGAGTGAGTGGATCAGGATTAGCTCATTTCTGGCTCAGTTTTGAGTTGTTGTGGTTCATGAGGATTGTATGTAAGACATAGGATTGGATAGTTTGACCACCTTAGAATTGTACAGGACATGTGTGATCCGTCTTACAGACATATGAGTATTGGACTTGGATTTGGTACGGGGTCTACCCTGTGTACATAATGAGAGGAGCTTGAGGTTCATACTGGCCGGGCGACCCAAGAGACTATAAGATTTGGAAGTAGACTTGAGCGAGTGTTTTTGGAAGACGTGTTGGCCTAGCATTGGATTGGACCGATGGGATTTAAAAGTATAGCGTGTTTAACTCGTCGTCAGGTGGTACGCTCGACTCGAGAAGGAGTCAGAAGTATTGGAATTGGTAGCAATGGTGATGTGGCGTACCCCGTGTTGGTTAAATCGTGAGTGTCGACTAGTGTAACTGACAGGACCCACCCCGATCCTCTCTGGAACCATATGGGGACGTGCCCTGCTCCCGTCTGACACCCAATAATTCATACCAATTTTGACCTCAAAACCTCAAATGCATAAATAATCAAAATTAAAGTCATACAACAAATCCGAATTAAACAGATGTCAGACAAGGGATGAAATCCGAAATTACAAGTTGCGAGCACGACTCTAACAATACCCTGCGGGTACACCACCCAGCAGGGGTTCAGGTACGCAGAAGTAGATCTATGCCTCAGCCTCAGGTTCCTCCTCCACCTCAGTATCACGACCTGGAGGGGTTACCAAAACATTAAGGGTGAGTGGGCCGAAACTCAAGTTATAAAATCGTTTGATAAGTAAAACATATAATTTACCCCTCCTTTTTCCAAACATGCATGCAGCATCATTTAAATTCATAAATAATATAATATGAATCATAAGGAATGTAATAAAATCATAACCATAATTTTAGCCACTGCACTATACACTCCAACCCGACATCCCTGATGTCTGACGTCCCTGACGTCCAATAAGGTCACAATCACAAGGCTACGCGTGCCACTCGGGTCTCAATTCCGCGTTCAATCCCCGAACCCTGTACGGTTACAGCATCCCCGATGCTTAGCGTCATAGACGCTGGACGTTCTAGACGTCCGTGACCTCTCCGGGGTACCTCATCCGGAGGAGACAATATAATATGGAAGGATCTATACAGTGCAGTACCAAATACATTTTATTGATATCCACATGCAAACATATATGTATACATAGGTAAAATCTGAACCGATCGTTACGTTTCATCAAACGGGTCTCATGCCCAAATACCGTAAAACGTGCCATAACCGAAATCTCAAAATCATCAAACCATTTATAGATTCAAGCATGTGAACATATAAGTAAATCAGAAAACATTTAAGCATGCAAGGGTTTAATGAAAACGGGCCCACTCACTGTACGATTCCGCTGCGAATCTGCGCGTACGGACCTGTACCGAGATTATCGTACAATTCCTGTTAGTTCAAATCACATGTAAGGGTCACTACAAGTCTTAAACGTTTAACCACAAAGTCCGAAATAGAAACCGGCCCGGGGAAACCGTACAACACGTTTCCCGAGGTAACCGGCCCTAAACTGACCCATCAAAGCTTATCTCAGATCAACATGGTTAAATCACCAAAAATGTTCAGAATGATGAGAGGAACAAAAGTCATGTTGATCGTGATCGGAGATAAGGTCCAACGCGCCCTCACGCGCCGCCCAAAGTGGCTGCGCATAAAAGTCACGCGCCTGACACTGTAGCTACAGTGTCACCTCCTTCACCCGTTTGTCTGTAATACGGGCCTGCCACCCGCGGCTTGACCCGGTTGAATACCCATCAATTCCTACTCGATTTCAATCCAATTTGATCCTAACATGTTCATTAACTATCCAATTTAGGTTCTGTGACAAAAATCAACCTCGACACATCCCCAAACGACCCATCGACCCGCGATCAACCAATCGGGTCAATCACCAGAACTTCCTGGTTTCAAAACCCATTGTCCAATTAACTTCACAGGAAGCATAACAGGATCAAAACGAACCAAAATGAACAATCAATTGTGTCTGAAAGTACCTGAAGGTTGTCGTCCCAAGCTCTGCAACTTCCCTGAAAACAGCAGCCTCCGTCCTAGCTCAACCGTTACTGTTAGCCTTCAATTTCGATGTGGTTGAGTTCCAAACACTCCCAGAAGACTAAACCAGGCCTTGGTTTGGTCCAACACTCACCAGAAATT
The DNA here is from genome assembly GCA_032719365.1 of Prinsepia uniflora. Lineage (NCBI taxonomy): Eukaryota > Viridiplantae > Streptophyta > Magnoliopsida > Rosales > Rosaceae > Prinsepia > Prinsepia uniflora. The sequence continues at coordinate 45,358,956 of CM064865.1, read as the reverse complement.
AAAACCCAATTTTCCCTCCAATTTTGCCCGAAATGGTTTCTCTGGTTTTCCTAACCCGTTCTCAGTTATTTCTGCATCAGAGTGATGCTCACTTATGTCCTAATCAGTTTTAAACAAATTCAAGCCGTCCCAGAGGCTCGTGGGTGTCCAATTTGTCCACTGAAATTTGTCCCCCGAAAGCTTCGAATTTCAATTAACAATTTGATCGTGCAGGTTTGGACGGTTCAGGCCACGTTCAAAAGCAAAAGACAGCCCAGACTTTCCAGCACATATTGGCATAATCAATTGTGCACTGGACCACCTCACATGGTGGTGCCGTCCATGGTTCCCCCGCGGTTGCTACAGTAACCAGGGAAAAAGACCAAAATGCCCCTGGTTCAATAATTACCAAAATGCCCCTCACTTCCTAGACCCGTAACTCAGCCATACGAAGTCCGATTTCGGCGTGCCGCCTGGCTACGGACTCAGGACGTCGAGACCTACCTAACGGTCCTGGAGTCGTGTGAAAATTAATTGTTAAACGAAAAGTCAACATTTTCGCCCTAACCGTCACAATTACGGTAATGCCCCTGAACTTCCGATAGTCATAACTTTTTCCCTGATCGTCCGAAATGGACGTGCCACCCGTCTATGAACTCGTGACGTCCCGAACTACGTCACGGTCATTGGACAAGGTCCATTTGACCCACCAACCAAAAAGTCAACAATTTGGCCATACCATTAACAAGGGTAAAAACGTCAATTGATACATTAAATTACAATATTAAAGTCCTCGAATGTTCGGGGTGTTACAGTAACGTTAAAAGTACCTGAGGTATGAGTTGGAATGTGTTGACCCTGATGAGGAAGGGATGATTTTCCAGATGAACTGAAACGTAGGAATGGTCCGCTTGACTGAGTTGGGATGACAGTTTGGGAACTGTCCGACTAATTTAGATTAGCAAATGATGGACACTGGGTAGAACACCCAGGTGTGAGAATAGTTGGATTTTCCCTAGATGGTTATGGAAGTACGAGATGCGAAATTTCGGGGACGAAATTCTTTAAGGGGGGTAGATTGTAACAACCCGTCCCGAAAAACGGGATTAGATTAGTGGTTAATGACAAATTAGTAAAGATAATTGGTGATTAGTTGGACACTTTCGGACGGACGGTGCGAAATGATGGTTTTTCCCCCTAAAATGGGCAAAAATATTGACTTTTCGTTCGGGTCGTCAAATGGACTTTGACCGATGACCGTGACGTAGTTCGGGACGTCACGAGTTCATAGACAGGTGGCACGTCCAATTCCGACATCCGAGAAAAAAGTTATGACGTCCGGAAGTTCGAGGGCATTTTCGTAATTAAGGTAAAAGAGGGAATTTGTTGACTTTTTACACGACAACTACTTTTCACGCAACTCGAGGACCATTAGGTAGGTCTCGATGTCCTACGTACAACGACAAGCGGCATATGTCGATTGGAGTTCGGACGACAAAGTTACGGGCAGAGGGGCAAAATGGTAAAATGGTATTTAGGGGCATTTTGGTCATTGAGGAGCCTTGGTATTTGTGCCCAGCTACAATTGGCCATGTTTCTACCTTGGGATGGTTGCCTCATCAGATAAGGACACTTGTCCCAGCTCTATAGGGCTGTAAACCTTTCCCAGCCGCTTTGATCGATTTAAAATTGAGTGGTTTATTTGCACCCAGGTAGGGCGTGAGAGAAAACAGAGCAGGGGACCGTGAAAACAACCTAGATTAACCCTGTGAGTTTCATCAGTTGTGAGAATGGTGTGAACCAAAATGAGAGAAGGGATGTTGAGGAACGAGATGGTGCCACCGTGGAGGGCTGCCGTGTACGGTGGAAGGAATTGGAAGGTAAGACGTGTTCTCTGTTTTTTTTTTGGAATTCAAAGATAGTAAACTAGGTTCTACTACTTGTTGATAGTTTTTGTGGTTTGGATGAAGCTATGGAGGGTGAGGCAAGCTCAAATACTCAATTTAGAGGCCTGGAATGGACGGTGGCTATGAAACCCGAGTAAGGTGAAATAAAATTCAACAATGGTGTTTTTTATTCTAGCTAATGTTGATCGATTTTAATGGGTAGACTGTGTTCTGGAGGTCTTGTGAGTTGCATAGGTTGAATTTTGAGGACTGAAATGACCTGTTGTGGCAGGAGACTGGGATCAAGAAAGGCCGGTCGTTTCGCACATCGGGAATGTATACTTTCATGCTTAGATCGATGTTTTAAGGTCGTAGATTAATAGGAAAAACATAGAGGAAGTGTTAGGGTTGAACAGATTTGAAAACGGAACAAAATTGGACAATTTACTGGGTTAAACCGTCCTCGCCGATTCGGTTAGACCGGGCTGGTTCGAATAGGTTCAGACCCCGATTTGACCAAGGTTGAAGGAGATGAACAGTAGGTGCGTGAGGCCCACGCAGCCCCTTTGGGAGGCGCGTGGGGGCGCGTGGCACAGGTTTTTAGGATAGTTCCAACATGACTTTTAAATTATTCGATGTAATGAACATTTTGGCGTTGGTTTCGAGTCAATCGGACATCGTCTCGATATGTTTCGGGATGTCCAAAGGTTTTAGGGCTCGGTTAAAAATAGTTAAAAATTCGGGAAAATTACGGGGCTTTAGTATGAGTTTTATGAGGTAGTTAGTGACCTTATTATGGGATTTGGACAGGTTCGGGAAAGCCGAGGATAGTAGACTAGCTGAGAACGGCGTAAGTGCACCCATATCGAGGTAGCGGCGAAACGGTCTGTGAGTGGACTTTGCTTTCTAACTCTTGATGCACGCATACATGTTTTTATATGTTTTCTATACGTGATTCTATTTATGATCTTGATGATTTACGGTTTTGTACGTATTTAGAGAAATTGACGTATTTGCACGTTTTACGAGATTTCGATTGATCTTGTGATTTGATCATGATTTTAATGATTTGATTTCGGGATTTGGAATATGATTTGATTTCAAGGATTTGAAATGGATTTTAGAAAGGTGATTTCGGGCTTGGAGCCCTGTTTTTGAGATTTCAGAAACGAGCTTTCTATTTTTAGATTTGGAAAGGAAATCTGGATTTGGGTTTGGGACAGTGGTTCCGGATGCCAGCTTACGGAATCATTGTTGCAAATTTGGATAAGGATTTTTTGTGGTTTTCACTGTTGATTAAAAAAATGATTTTGGGTTTGAAGACCCGGAAAAGAAAAGAAAAACCCGCTAGATCTGGTTTTGAGTTTAAAGACTCGGATTGATTGACCGCCGGGGGGGGGGGGGGGGGTGGGGTTGGGGCTAGATTGATATGTTTTGATTTTAAAGACTCGGTGATTCTGATACCCCCCAAGGCCTGTGATTGTGTTTTGAGTTTAAAGACTCGTTGATATCCCTGGAAGGCCTTATTATTGCGCATGGTTTTGAGTTTAAAGACTCAGGCGCACTTGAGGTCCAACAAACTGGCATACTTGATGTTTTTCACTTTTTTTCGGAATGTTTTAGGAAGCGGCCCGGATGAATTGATTTGATGAGTTTTGGGGCTGAGTTCCCGTATTTGAGATTGATTTGAGATTTGAGGCTGAGGCCTGGATTTGAATAGTGGATTTGATTCGGGTTTTCAAATGGTTTTCATTTATGGTTTTGATATGAATGGTTCCATTACATGACTTGATATGCATGCATTGGTTTTTGCGTGGAGGGTATAAATGTACTTGTTTTATTGAACTGTTTCTGAACTTATACTTATTTTTGTCAGCTCGCAATCTTTTCATGTTTTTTGATACCTTCTAGGTTGTTGCGGTGCGGGCTGTTGGTCGAGAATGACGGAGACATCACACTCACGTTCCACTGCAGATTCGGCGCACTCTAGCAAGTTCGGTTATGTTTAGGACGGTCGGATTGAGAATCCCTTGTCCGACTTACGTGTCACATGGAGGTTGGACGTCGGTTTAGCCTTCGTGTCATGCGTAAGTTAGACGGGAGCAGGATTAGCCCTTAATCCCGGAGGATTGGGGGTGGGTCCTGTCAAAAGATCTCATTCCAATCCCCATGAAGGAGTTTGAAGGCGCCGACTTTTTGCTCGAGATCGAGAGCACCGTTCAAACAGCTCAATGAACCCAGTAGCTAGTTGACCAACATCAAGAACTACTATCTCAATCCTCACGCGGGGAGATCGAGTGGCCTAGACGGGTAAGTGGACATCAACGGGGTTCCCCGAATTTGTCCCCCATGAGAAACACAAAGTGGTCTAAAGGAGTCGGTGGCATCATAGGGGCTCATAGAATTTTTCTCCCTTGAAGGACACTGACGGTCTAAACGGGTTGGTGGACATCATGGGAGGTTCCCATTATTTGTTCCTTAGAAGGGACACCGAGCGGTCTAGACGAGTTGGCAGGCATCACACGGGTTCCAAGAATTTGTCCCCTATGAGGGACACTCAGTGGTCAACTCGGGGCAGCAACCATACCAGTTCATCCACGAGAAGGTATACCGAGAAGCTTGATCATTTCAACCAAGGAGCACCACAACCTTCCAAGGCCAACCCATTTGTCCAGCATCGACTGGACCAAGTGAAATCCCTGGAGACTGAGACAAAACAGGCAACCAAGCCCACTTGGGAAAAAAACAAGCTAAGGACCCTTCACCAAGTGGATTAACCAGTTCAGGACTGATCATGAGATCAAACCTTCAAACATTCCCCTCTACACTGGGAAAGGAGACTCGATCACACATGTGAACAACTAAAACTCAGCCATGGCCTTCTAGAATCTCTCGGATGATGCACGATGTTAGATTTTGTGTTCCACACTAACTAAGGCAGCGATCAACTGGTTCTACAGACTGGAGGCTAGAACCATAGACTCATTTAAATAGCTCACAACCACTTTCATGAGCCAGTTCATGGTCTAGACTGATCGTCTATTCTCAGCAGAGGACCTCTTCTAGCTAAAACAGTGAGTAAACGAGCCTTTGCAGAAGTATGCTGCAATGTTCAATCACGAGTACTCTCGATGTGTTGCAACAAACGACAGAACAGCGTTCACGACCTTCAAATGCGGCCTTCAGGAGTCTCCGTTCAATTACGCAACTCATACTCAGGGTTGGTCTACCTATAACGAGATAATGAAACAGATGGAAATAAAAGCTAAGGCCGAGACACTGAACCAGAAGGCAAACACGCCCTAGGCTAACACATACTAGCCTTCTCAGATTAACTCGGTTAAAACCTACCAACCGAGCGGTCAGAGCCAACAACAATAGAGCTTGGAGCAACGTCCTAACAACCAAGGACAACAGAACTATGGAGGAAAACAAAAGGACTATTCCAATAATAACTACTTGTATAGCCTGGAGAAGAAGGGCAAGTACCCAAACCACCAGGATGGATACTAGGGGTAGAACCGCCAAGAGAACCGACAAAAAAATGGGGAAAAATGTGCTCCACAGTCAAAATATGATACCTACACTATACTCAACACCCCCCTACGAGAATATGTTGCTAAACATCGGGCACATGATTCCCAAGTCCACATGGGCTGTGACGACCCGTCCCGAATTAATGGGATTAATAAAGAATTAATGACGGATTAGTGAGACTAATCGAAGATTAGACGAGGATTAGCGGACGTTCGGGCGAAATGACGATTTTTCCCCTAGAATGGGCAAATCGTTGACTTTTCGTTCAGGCGGTCAAATAGACCTTAGCCGATGACTGTGACGTAGTTCTTGATGTCACGAGTTCATAGACAGGTGGCACGCTCGATTCCGACATTCGAGGAGGAAGTTATGGCGTTCGGAAGTTCGAGGGCAATTTAATAATTTGGGCAAAAGTTGACTATTGACCCGGGAGATTCAACGGCCAAGGGCCAAATACCGTTACATAGATCGGGATGATACGAATCCGTAGACAGGCGGCACGTCGAATTCGGACGTTCGACTGACAAGTTACGGTTCGCGAAAATTCTAGGGAACTATTTACGGTGACATGTGTTTCGAGACAAAAAGTGAAGTTTTGTCTTTAGTGGGCCCAGCTTTTTAGATAGCCAATGGATGAGTGACAAGTGTCACCCATCCATTGCCCAACCAAACATATTCATGCATCTCACCCTTCCCTTCATCGATCATTCATTTTCCTTCCATCCAAACAACCAAACAGATCCATTCTCCCTCCCCAAATCCAAACCTGAACCCAGTTGATCTTGCCCGTGAAGCCCAGAGGTAGAGAGAATGAAGGAGGGATGGTGGTGGCCGGCTGGAAGCCACGCCGCCGTGGACGACGGCCTTGAACCCGAGAACATACCCGGTTAGGCCCAAAAGAGGTTTTTGGGTGATTAGGAAATGGTTTTTAGGTTTTTTTGGGTGATTAGGAAATGGTTTTTAGGTTGTTAGGAATGTATTAAAGAGGTTTTGGGTGGTGGTTTGGGCTGAGCAGCCGCGAGGGTGGCTGGGAAAAACTTGAACCGTGAGGTTCAAAATCAAACCATGTGTTTCAGGTGTTTTTAGATGCGTTTAGGGATTGGAATGGATAGAAAACTTGAAAATAGGAAGAAAGGAATCAAAAAGGAAGAGGTAGGATGAAAAAAGGGAGGTCTAGAGCCGTGAACCGGTCACGCCGGTCCAAGTGGACCAGCCAAACCAGGTGAACCGGTCGGCTGAAGCTTGCTAGTGCAGGAATAGTGCGGCGCGTGAGGCCCACGCGCATGCCACTCTTGGGGAACATGCGGGCGCGTGGCCCCTTTTTTGGGGGTGGTTCCAACATGTGAAATCATCTATTCTATGTAACGAACATTTTGGGACTGGTTTCGTGTCAATCGGACATCGTTTCGATATAGTTTGGGCTGTCCGAAGGTTTAGGTTTGCGTTTAAAAATAGTTAGAAATTCTGGAAAATTACGGGGCTTTAGTGAGGGGTTCTATAAGTAGTTAGTAACCCTATAAATTAATTTGGACAGGTTCGGGAATCCCAGAGGCGACAATTGACCCGGGAGACGATTATGGCACGCGTATCGAGGCTCGGCTTCGGACAGTCTATGAGTGGACCCTTCTCTCGAAATTGATGCATGCATAAATGTTTTATAATTGTTTTAATAGATGTTTTGTGATGCCAAGAGTGCATTTGTTTGGGGTAGCCTAGGATTTACGTATTTGCACGTATTTCGATATTTCCAGTTTTATACCATGCATACACGTTCTAGGTTTTCAACAAGGATTTAATAAACGGATTTTGGATTTAGAAATATGAAATCGGGTCCGAGACCCGTTTGATTTACAAAATCTCGGACTTGGAGTCCATTTGATTTGACGAGGAATCGGACCTAGGGTCCATTTGAGCTATACGATCGGACCGAGGGTCCATTTGGTTTACGATTCGGGTTTGAGGCCCAGTTAATGGTACTATCGGGCTTGATGCCCCGTTGATTTATGATATCGGGCCTGAGACCCATTTCGTTGAGTTATCGGGATTAAGGCCCCGTTGGTTGTGAAATCAGATGCGAGGTCCTGTTGAGTCATGGTTCGGGCTTAGGGCCCAGTTGATTATAACATCGGGCTTGAGTCCCAGTTCGTTTTGTGAAAGGAATATTCGGGCATGAGACCCTGTTGAACAATGGATTTAGGCCGAGGCCTGTGAAATGAACTTGAATCGGATTCGAGGAAACCCGTTGAGATGAATCGGGTTTGAGACCCAGTTGAAATGTATTTTGAGAAAGAAAGAAAGAATTTGAAAATGAATGAACCCTCCATTTGCTTATATGGTCTCCTCCAGCGTCGACCTGGAGAGTCACGAGCCGCAGACCAGAGTGGGTATCCCCATAGGGATCCCGTTCCAAGAGTGGAGGTTACTTATGTTGTGGTCCCGGACCAGATTCCAGAGAGATATGTGGACTAGATCCAGAGAGAGCTCGGACTAGATCCAGAGATTGAGCCTCCCAGATGGAGATTCCTGGGAGAAGACTCGGAGTGAGACCCCGAGTAGTGTGCACACTAGATAGATATGAGGTCATCGTGACTATATCGGGGATGTGTTCCCTAGGGGCTGTGTGCCCAGAGTTGGCATCTTCTCCGGAAGTGACTAGGATGGGTTATATGTACGAGTACGTATGAGAATTTCAGAAAAGTTGAATTGGGGGCGGAGACCCCATGTTCCATGTTTTATGTTTTAGAAATGATTTGGGGCAGAGACCCCGTATTCTGTGTGTTGGTATTTCACTGAGAAAGGTTTTGGGGCTGAGACCCACGTGATGTGATTTGGGCTGAGTCCCTATTGATTTGACCTACGGGTGTTGAATTGTGATTTCGGGTCAGGGATCCAAATGGATTTATGGGTCATGACAGTTTATGGGACCGGGCATGAACCCTTGAAAGGTTTTGATATGTTTGATAAATATTTTTATGAATATTTGATAAATAGTTTTGAATGCATGCATATGCTTTCATGAAGGGCATAAATGTCTTTATGCGGAAAATGTTTTTAATGAAATGATTGTTTTGTCCACTCACAGTTTTCATGTTTTAATGCCCTTCAGATTGATAGCTGATGCAGGCTGTAGCAGAGACGAGACATCACTCCCCTTCTCCTACGATCCTGACGCCCTCTGATAGCCCCGACGAGGGCTAGAGATGGAATTTTCCCTAGTCTAACACTTCGTGTCAGACGAGATCCAGCGGGTCCCACGTTAATCCCGCGGGATTTGGGGCCGGTCTTGACATGGGCGCTAGCCACGGGCGCATGATTCCAAAATGAATTTCTAAATTCATTTTTCTCAAATTTTTCAGGTCATTACATTGATGCTCAGTCAATTATAAATAGTTTATGACAGAGTAGTAATTACAAGACACAACCCCGAAAACATCTCGTAGGGTGTACCCGGGTCCTGCTCTCATCTGACAAGTAACCCAAAATGCCATTATCCTTGAACCTGTCAGATAAGGGATACATGCAAGTCTCGCCAGTTCATGCCTCTGCCTCTCGAGCCTTGATTTTCGTGCATGTGACTTGATAAAAGAAACATTTAAAAAACATAATTTGAAAACATCCAATTTTTAACCTTCGTTTTACAAAACCATGCATGCATACGAAAACAGTTTCACTTCGATTAAAACAAAACATAGTTTATAATCTCAAAATATGTGCAAGAGAGTTCTTAAATCAAAAGTAACATTAAACCGCCTAAGACCTCGGTAAGTCGATATAACTATCACACAAGATCATAACCATCAACACAAGGTGAACATATCAATCACCTACCATTAACCCAACATTGTCACAATATATCATCAAACCAATGCACTACTGACAGGTACACCACTCGGGAAAGGATCCCAGCTCTACATCCAAGTAGCGACTTGACTCAGGAAAGGCGCCCAGCTCAACGTTTGAGTCGTGTTTGACAGGACCCAACCCGAATACACCACAAAAGACCACTGGGCCCTGCTCCCGTATGACAAATCCCTTGTCAGACAAGGGATGCATGCACAACCCGCTAATTCATGTCTCCTCATCTCGAGCCTCGATCTCCGTGCAACGCCCTTGAAGGGTCACAAAACCAAGAAAACGTGTGAGTGGACAAAAGAAATAGTTTTAAAACATAGTTTGAAAAAATCCATTATTTTACCCTCCGTTTTCCAAAACTATGCATGCATATGAAAATTAAGTCAAAACTGTTTCACTTTGATTAGAACAAAACTCAATTTATCATTCTCGAAGTACGTGAAAACGTATATAAAGCATGTGTCAATCGGTAAGCCATCACAAAAATCACAACCATCAACAAAAAGTTGACATATCAATCATCAAACCAATACACTACTAGTAGGTACACCACCTAAGAAAGGAACCCAACTCGATGTCCAAGTAGGGACCCGACTCAGGAAAAGTGCCCAGCTCAACATTCGAGTCGTGTCAATCTCAGGAAATAAGCCCAGATCGACGTCTGAGACTCACCTACCAATAGGTATAACCACAACATACATCATACATCATAAGGCATCACATCAACAACACACTATTAATTCATATCTAATATCACCACATAATTCACATATAGTTAACTCAACGTTATCACGGTATTCATACACAATCAATCACATTCAAACAATCCTCAAAATACAAGCACAAGCACATCATCAAGCATCAACTCAGGATTCGAAGCCCCTAACTTGACGTCTGAGTCGCCACCACAATACAATCCTAGGATTCGGAGCCTCCGGGCTTGACGTCTGAGATTCACATTAAAATCACACAATTAGCACACATCATCATATCATTACACATCACGTATATCGAGCAAACACGTTTCCATACCCCAACTCAAGATCACATTTCACCATAACATATCACATCACATATCATGTAACAACTCGTCCCGTAATTACGTGATTATCGAGGATAATAAAGGAATGAATGAGAAATATTCGAGGATTATCAGACGATCAGGGTAAAACGACGATTTTGCCCTTGAAAGGGTGAAAAATTTAACTTTTAACTTGAGAGGTCATTAGCACATTGATCGTGTGTATTACGTAGGTCGAGACAATACAAGTTCGTAGACAGGTATCCCGTCGAAATCAGGCATTGTATGAAAAAAGTTATGGGGTCAAGGATTGATTTTTATACTATTCATAGTTGCACGTTTTATGAGGCATTGAATTTTGAGTTTGTCTTAAGTAGGCCCAAAATATCTCATCTGAACCAATGGACGAGTAACAATCCATTGGCCCATTTCCCCTAATTCATGCATCATCCCTAAACATTTTCCCCTTTTTCTCTCATCCAAAACCGAAACCACTCACCTCCCCCCATTTTCTTCATCTTCTTTCAGCCCTTGTGGTTAGATAACAGAGAGATTGAGAGAAACAGAAAGAGAGAGGTCGTGAGAGGATGACAGGGATGGTGGAGCCATCGTGGAGGTGACCAAAAAACTCAAGAAAAAGGTAAGCAGTGTGGGTTTAAATTGGATTTTTATTTTTAGACATTTGGGTCTCATTCTAATGCTATGGATGTCTTTGTTGAGTTCATGCGAGGCTGAGTAAACAAAAATGGAAGGAAAAGGACGGCGGAACCGCCTTGGAAGGAGGCTGGAGGATTGACTAGTGAAGATCGATCTTGACAGGTAATCCTTAGACTTTTCCTATTGATTTCGAGGTCATGGGAAGGTTCCTAGGAGTGAGACGAGTGTGAGGAAAATGGTGATCAGACGATGAAGATATGACCGGGTAAAGGTCGCCGGTCGAATGACCCGTTACAGTGAACTAGGTCGACCCGACTGAGGGTTGAAGACTATGACGTGGCACGTCATCATGTCAAGCCACATGGCCAACCAGAGGGTGACACGTAACCAAGTGTTAGTCTAGTTAATAGCTGACGTGGCGGTGCCACGTCAGACTTGTCAAACGACGTGGACTAGTGAGATGGTGCAACGTGGCATTGTGTCAGGATCTGTCAGGTAACGTGTTAGCTGACGTGGCAGTCCATGTCAGATCACGTGGACTAATGAGGTGGTGCCATGTGGCAGAGTGTTAGAGAGGTATTAGAGGGTTAATAGGTCAGTAGGTGAAAGGGTGATGACATCAGTAGGTCACGTCACCACGTGATGTGGCAATGTCAAAGGGTAACACATGGCACTAGTTAGGGAGTGCCGCATGGCAAGTTGTCAGACCTGTCAGGCTGACGTCATCGTTGACCAACGTTGATCGTTGTTGATTGGACTTTGACTAGCGCATGGGGGTGCATGGGTATGAGTTTCGAGGTCAAACCGATCTTGTTCGAAAGGTTTCGGCGATCTGAATCCAATAATGGTTGTTTCAGGTCGATCAGAGTTCGTTTGATAGGTGTTTTGGAGGTTTTTAGCATCCATACACGTTTATTGTTCTAGGAGTTTTGAGAATTTGTGGTTAGGAGTTTTGAGAATTTGTGGTTTAGACTTTTATAGGTTGGTAGTAATCTTTGGGTATGATTTGGACAGACCCGGACATCCCAAAGATGATGGATTAGCCTCGAATTGGCTTATGGTGCAGATTGTAGGTGCGTAGCTTGTATGGTCTATTAGTGGACTTTTGATTTATAAATATAATGCATGCATAGATGTTTTATATGTGTTATGAACATGATTTGAGATGTATTGATTGCATAATGAATTGAGTTTGATTGTTTACCATTTCGTGGAGATGATATAGTGCACGTATTTCGAGATCTATGTTTTATATGATTTGAACAATGTTTTAATTAGCAGTTTTGAGATGATTTCACGAAGATGCATGAAATCGGTATTTTGGGCTTGAGACGCATCTGATTTAAGGTTTGACTTAGAGTATACTCAAACGAGAAATTGAGCAACGATTTGATAATGAAATGGTTTTTGGATTTGGAAAATGATATTCGAGCTTGTATCCCTATTGTGGATTTGTGATAGGAGATTTCGGGCTTGAGGGCCTATTCTGATTTGTGATATGAGATTTCGGGCTTGTGACCCCATTGGATATGATAATGACACTGATTTTATGAGATTTGTGGAAACTGATTTTGGGTTGAGACCCTATGTGAAATAACTGTTTTGATTTGAGAAACGACAATTTTGAAAATGTGTTTCCATTGTTTTTATTATGACCATTCTCCGAGATGATGGATATGACTCCGGTAGAAATGTGTTTTCTTGGAGAGGGACTCTGGTAGGAATGTGTTTCCCTGAAGACGGCCTCCAGTAGGAATGTGTTTTCCTGGAGAGGACCCTATGGGGTGATTGTCTCCCCTAGACGTCGTAGATCTTGGAGTCGTCACGATCCACTACTTGGAGGTGAGTAGCTCTGAGGGGAGGCTCAAGCTCGGGAGTGGTAAATATTGATATCACTCAGATGTCATAGATCTTGGAGCTGATATCACCCCAGACGTTGTAGATCCTAGGGATGCACTCGAAGATAAGACCCCGAGTTGCACGTGTAGCATTGAAAATCGTGATAATTGATGATTTGACAGTATTCGAAAGATGTTGGATATAAGAATGAGTCCCGAGGTTTTTGACTTACTGAGTTGTGCCCATATGTGTTTAAACATGCGATGGTTTTACGATGATTGCATCGGTTTTCCTATATACGATTTTGATGGAAAGAAATGGTTTAAAATTGTTATGCATGCATGCTTTTAATTGAAGGGTATAAATGTTTATTTCAGAAATGTGTTTTGCAACTATTTATTTTTGTCCGCTCATAGTTTTTATGGTTTTTGATACCCTTAAGGTTGATCGCGAATGCGTACTGTAGTAGAGACCGAGACATCACACACCACTGCGTACTCTGGAAACCGCTGCGTACTCTGGAAACCGTTGCGTACTCTTGAAACCCCAAGTAGGTTACGGTTTTATCCTTAGTCTGACACATGGTGTGATGTCTCGGCCTCTACTACAGCTCGCCTACTCTTGAAACTCGGGCTTCTAGAGTGCGCCAGGATCCGAATGAGGAGTGTGATGTCTCGGTCTCTGCTACAGCCCGCCTCCGCGATCAACTTGAAGGGCATTGAAAACCAGAAAAGACTGTGAGTGGACGAAAAGTAATAGTTTAATAAAACACGTTAAAACAAACATTTATGCCCTTCACTAAAAATCATGCATGCATTCGAAAAACATTTATCAAAACATTCACAAAACCATTAGGGCTTTGCCTCAAAACAGCGTCTCGATACGCGTGCCATACGCAATTCCCGGGCCAATTGCCGTCTCCAGGGCTCCCGAACCTGACCAAATCGTAATAGAGGGTTACTAACTACTTAAATAACCCCTCATTAAAGCCCCGTAATTTTTCCGAATTTTTAACTATTTTTAAACCCGATCCTAAACATTCGGGCATCCCGAACTATATCGAGACGATGTCCGATCGACTTGAAACCAGTCCCAAAATGTTTGTTACATCAAATTGATGAAATTACATGTTGGAACCATCCCCAGTTCGAATCTTCACCGCTGCACGGAGTGCGAGTCGAACCAATCCTGACAACGTGTTCAGGTTGGAGGAACTATGCTTCCCCCGTACCCCACAATGTCGGGTACGACCATTCTGACAATCCATACGAGAGGGTGAACGTTTCCCGAATGTCTCCTGATTCTCAATAACCAACTACAAATCCAGTCTCGATGGTGGTACCTATCACGAACTCGTGTAGACACAACCCACATACATCACCACTGAGACTCCGAACCTATGCGGTCAACTCACCGCTGCCACCAACCACTCAACACACAGCCTCCGCCGATCGGTCCACCTCAGAATCCGATCCACAAGTACCGTTCTCCTGGTCACTCGTTCAATTAATCGCCAACTAGGGTGCTCACAACCTGGCTGCTCCCTACAGCACGTCCATCTCGAGTGATCCCTCGCTCTTGACTCTGAAGAGTCGTCGTAACCCTATACTGGTGGCCAACCAACCAGTAACCACAATCTAAGGATCTCGTCCCCTCGTAACTCTACGGTTCCCAACCGCTGGCCTCTATATGGACTTGGCCATACTCTGTGCCTAACACTGCGGTTGTGCAGTGCCACACAACAACTACTCCGGGGCATCCCCTCCTAGTCGACATCCCTCCAGGATTCGACGCACCGAATCATGGCATCTCACGCAAAGTAAAATCACGCGTCCCTATTCCAACCAGTCTCAACTAAGGTCGTCGTATTCCTGACTGCTCCTAGCAGCACAATTTATGATCCTTGCAGTTCTATCGTGGACGATCCTAACGTCCGACCTCCACTAGTTCCACTTGCTCCATTCCACGTCTGTCATGACTACTCGACTGTCCCGACTCTCGGGTTGTAATACTGTGCCTACTTACCCACTGGGTCCTATCTCTAGTAACGCTACGGCTCAAAGCTGTCGGACTTACAAGCACATTGATCCCACTCGAGGTCCAACCTCTCGGAAAACGCGGCATCCTTTGCCAAACGAACCTTAAACTGTCGCACCTCGTGCTAAACGTAATCTAACTAGGATTCTATTCAACTGAATCCACCTACTCTTACCCTAAATATGAGGTTGATGATGGGCTGTTATCACTACTGAGACATCACATCCTCGATCTCCGCACATAGTGACGCGCAAAACCAAGCTGACATCAGGGTACCTCATGGTAAAACCCTGCTCAGAGCGCACAAACTTCGCTCTGATACCACTTGTCAGGACCCGCCCCAAATCCCCTTGGATTAACGTGGGACGTGCCTGCTCTCATCTGACACGAAGTGTCAAACTAGGGTTAATTCCGACTTTAGCCCACTCGGGGCTTCCGGAGTGCGCTAGGATCTGGAGGAGGAGTGTGATGTCTCGTTCTCTGCTACAGCCCGCCTCCGCGATCAACCTGAAAGGCATTAAAAACCAAAAAAGATTGTGAGTGGACGAAAAGCAATAGTTTAATAAAACAAGTTTCATAAAACAAACATTTATGCTCTTCACTAAAAATCTTGCATGCATTCGAAAAAACATTTATCAAAACATTCACAAAACCATTAGGTCTTTGGCCTAAAACCGTAAATCAAGTACATGGGAACTCAGCCCAAAACCTTTTCCATACGGACTCAACCCAAATCCAATTCACGTGGGTCTTACCCCAAAACTAGTTTTCGTGAAACATCGTACAAACATACATATATATATATATAACCGATCCTCGGCATCTCATATGCCCAATCAATAATCGTCACGATTTATCTACAAGTGTGCACACTACTCGGGGTCTCACTCCGAGTCTACCCCCAGAATCTACGACGTTTGGGAGGAATCGTCCAAAATCAAGGATCTACGACGTCTGAAGGACTGTCCCCGAACCGAGTCTGTGACTATACCATATCTCACATTCTTGGAATGTGCTCTCTCTTGGAGTCAATCATACCAGGCAGTGGATCGTGACTCTCTAGGATCTACGACGTCTGGAGAAGACCATACATACGAGAGGGTATATACGTTTTCAAAATACTTTCTTTCAAAACACAGTTGAACTGGGTCTCATACCCGAATGTCTCGACAGGATTCCTCGAATCCGATTCAAATCCAATTCCACAGGCCTCAGCCTAAATCCACAGTTCAATAGGGTCTCAAACCCGAATTCTCATTTCATAAACCAAATTGGGACTTAAACTCGATTTCACTATCCAACGGGGCCTCAAGCCCGATTTCAGAACCAATAGGGCCTCAAGCCCGATACCATAAATCAACGGGGATCTCAAGCCCGATATCACAATCAAATAGGCCTCAAGCCCGAATTCGTAAACCAACGGCGCCCTTGGCCCGATCGTATAACTCAAATGGGCCTTCGGCCCGATTTCTCATCAAATCAAATGAACTCCAAGTCCGTGAGTTCATAAATCAAATGGGCCTCATGCCCGATTTCATAGTTCCAAATCCAAAACCTATTCATTACCCTTATTGAAATATCAACACGTGAAGGCACAACATAAAGCCTGAAATCTCGAAATACGTGTAATTACATAAATACTAGCTACCACAAGAAAATCCACTCATGGCATCACAAAACATGTATTTAAAAAATTTATAAACATTTATGCATGCATCGATTCATAAAACAAGTCCACTAATAGACAGTCCGAAACCGCACCTAGATACGCGTGCCATACGCCCTTCTTGGGCCAATTGTCGTCTCAGGGACTCCCGAACCTGTCCAAATCGTAATAGAGGGTTACTAACTACTGAAATAACCCATCATTAAAGCCCCGTAATTTTTCTGAATTTTTAACTATTTTCAAACCCAATCCTAAACCTTCGGGCATCCCTAACTATATTGAGACGATGTCTGATCGACTAGAAACCAGTCCTAAAAACTTTGTTACATTGAATAGATGAAATTAGTCTAATTGATGTGGTACGATCATCAGATTGAGTCTGATATGGACATGGTATGGTAATCGGACGGGGTCTGATGTTGATTGTACATTGAGAACGAGGACTGGAAATCAAATATTGTGCACTAGCATAGACCGCCTTTAGAGGGTTCAGTGATTGTACGAGCTTGGAGGTTAGGGCCGTGGTTGGCCAGAGGAACCCTAGTGATTGTGTTTGAGATTGTCTCGCTATAGAAAATATTCGATGAGATCCAGATACACTCGGGATGTCAAGACCCGTCCTAAATCCCTCGGGATTAGCTTGGGACGTGCCTGCTCCCGTCTGACATGAAGCGTCAAACCAGGGATATTTCCATCCTTTGACCAACCCGGGCTATCAGAGAGCGCCAGGATCCGAAGGAGGAATGTGATGTCCCGTCTCTGCTACATCCCTCATCCGCAATCAACCCTGAAGGGCATTCAAAATACAAAAGCTGTGAGTGGACAAAACAATGATTTTATAAAACCATTTCATAAAAAGGCCTTTATACCCTTCATTAAAAACATATGCATGCATTCAAAAACCATTTCTAGGGTTCATTCCCGGTTCCCATAAATCGTCATGAACCTTAAAACCATTTGGGCCTTGGCCCAAAATCGGTAAATCAATACATGGGACCTCCGCCCAACGAAAACACGTGGGAACTCATCCCAAATATAGCTCATATGGGTTTCAGCCCAAAACCAACACGCGTGGGTCTCAGCCCAACGTCATCTCAGTGAAAAATCGTACACATATACATATATACATATATAACCCATCCTAGGCACTTCCTGAAAAGATGCCAACTCGGGGCAGACAGCCGCTAGGGAACACATCCCGGATATATGTCCTGATTTCTCTATATATATAAGTATGCATCTTACTCGGGGTCTCACTCCGAGTCTTCTCCCAGGAATTCTCCATCTGGGAGGCTCTATCATCGGATCCAGTCCGTGCATCTCTCTGAATCTGGTCCGGAACAACATCATAATGCCCACTCCTGGAAAGGGATCCTTATGGGGACACCCACTCTGGTCTTTGGATCGTGACTCTCCAGGTCGATGTCTGGAGGAGACCAATCAATAAGCTAGTAAGGAGGGTATATACATTCTAGTACAGAAAACCATAATATGGGACTCACGCCCGATAACACAAATCAGCTGGGCCTTTAGCCCGAACATAGGACTCAATAGGGCCTCTAGCCCGATTTCACAGTAACTGGGCATCAAGCTCGAACTCGTAAATCAACTGGAAATCGAGCCTGATATCTCACGGTCAGTCACGATTCTGATCATAGCGATGCGTGCAACCATCAATCCAGGACCGCTCTCAATCCTGGTATGTCGCCTTGGACACATCACTGCCGCGACCATCTCGAGACCATGGAGCACACGTCGCCGATCGATCCTCTAAACTGTTAGCACTCCAAAGTCAAGCCTTTAGTGGATGCTAGATAATGGGACGTGCATCGTGACCTCTCCGGAAGGAACGTATACCAATCTGGAGGTGAGCGCCACGTCGTTCGTCGCTGTGCACACAACACCCGTCGCGACCACGACTCTGACCCGTAGGTCATCAATAGGGTCTCATGCCCGAGTCAAAACCAAATCCAAATGGGTCTCATGCCCAGTTTTACCTTTTCAAAACCATTTCATGAAAATCGAAAGCATAAGCGCGTATAAAACCCGAAAACCTCGAAATACGTGCCAATATGTAAACACACATAAAAATGCACTCAAGGTATCACAAACATATATCAAAACACATATAAAACATTTATGCATGCATTGATTTTAGAAAGAAAGTCCACTCACAGACCGTCCGCGCTGCCGCCTCGATATGCGTGTCTTACGCCTTCTCGGGTCAATCGTCATCTTCGGGGTTCCCAAAGCTGTCCAAATCACTTTAAAGGGTTACTAAATACTTAATTAACCCCTCACTAAAGCCCCTTAATTTTCTGGAATTTTTAACTATTTTTAAATGCGCACTGAAACCTTCGGACAACAAGAACTATATCGAGACGACGTCCGATCGACTCGAAACCAGTCCCCAAATGTTCATTACATTGAATAGATGATTAAACATGTTGAAAACACCCTCAAATTACTCACCACGTGCCTGCACGTGCCTCGAGACAACTCTGTGCGTCGGCCTCACGCGCCACTACACAATGGTCGTCTTCTTCCTTCAGCCAGCCGATTCGGTTTTTCCTGCAGCTTGGACTGGCGTGACCGGTCCAGTCTCCTACCCGGTTCAATTTTCATCCTTTCTCTTCCTAATCAATCCTATCCTTCATGTTTTGATCCTAGGAACCTAAGCCTATGAATTAAAACATAAAAAACTTACAAAAACCGCACGGTCTGATTTTCCTCCTCACAGTTCAACAACCCAGTTATTCCCCAAGGCTTCACAGCCACTAACCAACTTCAAAAACCTTCCAAAAATCCTCCTAATAACCCAATAAACCCATTATAATCATTAAAAATGACCCATAACGTGGGAAATCAAAAATAGAAGGAATCGGGCAAAAACCGATTACCTTGGTTCGAGTTGGCCTCCGCCGTCCACGGAGGGGCTGCCTTGGCCAGCCACCACCTTCCTCAAGTCCTCAGTTAATCCTCTTGGTCTCAATCATGGTCATAGGGTTTAAGGGTTTGGATTGGGGTGGATATTTGATCGGGTATGATGGATGGGGAATGATCGATCACAAAGGGAAGGGATGGATATGCATGACCGTGTTTAGGCTGGGCAATGGATGGGTTACACTTGTCACTCATCCATTGGGTCTGTCCAAAATATCTGGGCCCCACTTGCGGTCAAAATTTTCTCGTCTTGTAAAACGTGCAATAATACGTTCAAACTTCCGTGAACCGTAACGTTTCCGTCGAACATCCGAATTCGACGTGCCACCTGTTTACGAATTCGTATCATGTCGATCTACTTAACGGTCCTCGGCCCTGGGCCATTGGACCTCCCGGGTCAAAAGTAAACTATTAGCCCCTTTTCAACCAAATTACCAAAATACCCCCAAACTTCTGAACGTCATAACTTCTTCCTCGAATGTCAGAATCGGATGTGCCACCTGTCTATGAACTCGTGGCGTCTCGAATTACGTCACAGTCATTGGCCAAAGTCCATTCGACCTTCTGAACGAAAAGTCGACGTTTCGCCCATTTCAGGGGTAAAATCGTAATTTCACCTTGAATGTCCGCTAATCCCCGTCTAATCCCCGATTAGCGAGGCTAACCCGTTATTAGTCTTAATTGATCCCGATAATTCGGGACGGGTCGTTACAATCTTCGCCCTTCAAGAATTTCGTCCTCGAAATTCAAACTTACTCGATTTCTACAACCACATGTGGAAATTCAATCGTGTCCCCGTACACGGCCACTCTCGTGTACATGTACACATCCGTTGCTACGTCGTACTCGTCTGATACCACTTTGTCACCGAAGCTCCCAAGCTCCATCTAAACTCTCGTGAAGCCACTCTATCAGGTCAGTTATACAAATCGTCATCTAATAGGCTTTTCAGTCTGCCATCTAACACGTTCCATCCTATAACCATCAAATGAAAAAAGCATTCCCCCCTAAGGATTGACACATCCAAGCTGGCATCCAGCGCAACATCCAATCAGACAACATCCCCACTGCTTCCACGGAGTGATACTCAACCTTTGTCACTATCACTAAGTCCACAAGCATACTCGTGTCTAATCGGTAGTGCTCGGCTCTATTGTGCTCGCGATGTACCCTCTGATCTCGACTCACTCTCGAATCCTCGTACCGTATCGTATCTCACATCACTCAGTGATCTCCACTGACATCTAGACTCACCTCGAGTCTCAACCATCGTACTACTCATCATGTCGACCCATAATCGACGTCTATCCCATTCGGGTGTAGACGGAATCCAATCGAATACTTATCTCAGCAGAAAACACAAACAGGCACTAGGGCTCCATCGGCGTGCGGCCATGAGCTCTCGGCTCACCAACTATTTGAACCCTCTCTGTCCACTCTGCTCAAGCACACAGCGTTCGACGTCTAGTCAATATACCACTATGTCAGAACACATCCGATCATAGTACTCATCGGTCCGATGTTCAATCGTGCGTCACGAGCCAGCCTCAATCCAACATAATCTCTATTCTCAAATCCATCTCGAGGCATCGGCTATTCATCTCTTCCTGATCGATACCTACGTATCGTCCTCATCTCACCTTTATTCCCACTTCCAAACTCTGTCATCTCACCAACTATGCTAAGGGATCCTTCAACAGTTCTCCTCCGCTCCTAGCTTAGCATAATCAGCAAGGCAATTCATTCCAATGACGACCAGGCCTCGGTCTACTCACCTCAAGGTCGTCACAATCACTTCCGTCATCTCAATCATTCTCACGCTACTCGATCTGTCTCGTCTTGGTTACTCACCTGTCACATCACTGGACGTGACACCAAGAATCATCTGATCTCCAAGTCAATCCAATTGAACATCACTGTCGTCTCCTTCCTCATCAATCCACATGAGGAAAGTTGAAGATGATGACATCAAAGTTCATCCAAATCAGGTGTGGATGAGAATACATGTTGTACACATCAACACCATGCAACACCAAACACTCTCTCCTCCTCAACTCATTCAAATTGACCCACAACGTAGATATTTGGCCTATAAATGACCTAAAGATTCAACCTTTCATCAAATTTATCACTCAAAATCTTCAATGTTACATGAGAAAGTATCACTCGAAAACTTCATTGTTACATGAGAAATAATCAACCCAAAATCAAGATGAATCAGACCTTACATCAAACCCTATCCCAATCCTTCTGGGATCCAAATCCAGCACCTAAGACTCGTGCCATCCATCCACAACGATCTAGGGTCAGGTACCCTGAATCTAGGTACAACCCATACCTCGCCAAACCAGGTAATTGGTATACCACGTACTGTGCCACTCACGATCCTCTCCGTCCCGCTCAGTACCTATCGAACTAGCACGACTACCGCGCTAGGGTACGTCTACCAACTCGGTCACAAACTAGGCCCTCAACTCACTCGGGCCTCATCCACATGTCTGCAACAATCCAATTCGCCTATCCGTTTATGACCATTTGTGCACATCCAAAAAGATGTCAATTCATCCTAATCTGATGTGCCACTCGACTGCAGAGTTACAACAGGCTCTTGCTGTGATCTGCAGACAACTCTCAGGGTAGTACCAAATCTGACCCTCCGGTCACGAATCCTCACGACAATCCTTACGTTGTCCATTTTTTTATCCGACCAACGACAACTATCGATAACTATTTTAGTGACCCATTCTATTTCTCACTATCAGATTCTCCTCAAACAGCGTTCACGAAACTCAGGAGGTATGGTCAACCGCAGTCAACCAAACCATCTCTATCACGATTCTTGAGAATCTACATTGGCCGAAGAATCCTTCTCATCGTGTAGTGGTAGAAACCAAACATGAGCACATCACGACTGAGCTACCCTCAGCTCGTGGCTCGTCGTCTCTTCTCGTAAACGTCATCGCATCACCTCCACATGGAGTGAAAATCAAACCAATCTGATAACCCTGCTCAAACTGAGCAGTCACCACTTCTCTCTGTTATCGCACTCAGTCGTGACCGAGCCAATTCCACAAACCACTGCTCGTACTGTGCGTCACTCACGCACCTTCGTATCCTTGTCACGACAACCTGAGTCTATCCAACTCGATATGACTCGACTACGTCCATAGATAACGGTGTCTGCCACAACCTCGTGCAGATCGATATCAGAAACCCTCTGCTATCGAGACTCTAAAACTACGCGGTCAACTCACCGCCGGTACTAACCGCTCAACACACAACATCCACCGATCGGTCCACCTCGGAATCCAATCGATAAGCATCGCTCTCCTGGTCACTCGTCCAACGAATCGCCAACTAGGGTTACCACAACCTGGCTACTCGCTGCAGCATGTCTATCACGAGTGATCCCTCACCTCAACTTTGAAGGATAGTCGTACTCCTATACTAGCATCCCAACAACCTAGTAACCACAATCTAAGGACCTCGTCTCCTCGTAACCCTACGACGTCCATCCGCTGACCTCCACAAGAACTTGGCCTAAGTCTGTGCCTAAAGCTGGGGTGGTGCAGCGTCACACAACAACTACTCTGCATTTCCTGCCAGTCGACATCCCTCTGGGATTTGACACCTCTAAACGTAGCATCTCATGCCAAATAAGATCGACGATCCTATTCCAACCAGCCTCAACGAAATTCCTCGTGTGTCTGACTGCTTCGGGCAGCACAATCTCGATCCTTGTGGTTCTATCGTGGACGATCCCAACGTTCGACCTCCACGGATTTCACTATGCTCTGTTCCATGTTCGTCGTGACGCCTCAGCGAACCCGACTCTCAGGTCGTCCTACCACGTCTACAGATCCACTGGATCCTATCCTAGTAACTATGCAGCTCTAAGCCGTCGGATTCGCACGGATAACGATCCTACTCGGGATCTACCTCCTCGAAACACGCAACAGAGGATGCCAAACGAATCCTAATCCATCACACCGAGTTTCATTCAGCATGAGGTGCTTCCTACTCTTACCCTAACTATGAGGTTGATGACGGGTTGTTACGACTGTAGAGACATCACATCCTCGATATGCGCACTTTGGGAGCAAAACCCGCTCTGATACCACTTGTCAGGACCCATCCCAAACCCCTCGGGATTAGCGTGGGACGTACCTACTCCTGTCTGCACGAAGTGTTAGACCAAGGATATTTTCGTCCTTTGCCCATCCGGGGCTATCAGAGAGCGCCAGGATCCGAAGGAGGAATCTGATGCCTCGTCTTTGCTACAGCCAGCATCCGCGATCAACCTGAAGGGCATTCAAAATACAAAAGCTGTGAGTGGACAAAACAATGATTTTATAAAACCATTTCATAAAAAGGCCTTTATACCCTTCATTAAAAACATATGCATGCATTCAAAAACCATTTCTAGGGTTCATTCCCGGTTCCCATAAATCGTCATGAACCTTAAAACCATTTGGGCCTTGGCCCAAAATCGGTAAATCAATACATGGGACCTCCGCCCAACGAAAACACGTGGGAACTCATCCCAAATATAGCTCATATGGGTTTCAGCCCAAAACCAACACGCTTGGGTCTCAGCCCAACGTCATCTCAGTGAAAACTCGCACACATATACATATATACATATATAACCCATCCTAGGCACTTCCTGAAAAGATGCCAACTCGGGGCAGACAGCCGCTAGGGAACACATCCCGGATATATGTCCCGATTTCTCTATATATATAAGTATGCATCTTACTCGGGGTCTCACTCCGAGTCTTCTCCCAGGAATTCTCCATCTGGAGGCTCTATCATCGGATCCAGTCCGTGCATCTCTCCAAATCTGATCCAAAATCACATCATAACGCCCATTCTTGAAACGGGATACCTATGGGGATACCGACTCTGGTCTGTGGATCATGACTCTCCAGGTCGACGTCTGGAGAAGACCAATCAATAAGCTAGTAAGGAGGGTATATACATTCTAGTATAGAAAACCATAATACGCGACTTACGCCCGATAACACAAATCAACTGGGCCTTCAGCCCGAATATAGGACTCAATAGGGCCTCTAGCCCGATTTCACAGTAATTGAGCATCGAGCGCGAACTCGTAAATCAACTGGGCATCGAGCCCGATATCTCAGGGTCAGTCACGATTCCGATCAAAGCGATACGTGCAACCATCAATCCAAGACCGCTCTCAATCCTGGTATGTCACCGTGAACACATCACTGCCGCGACCATCTCGAGACCATGGTGCACACGTAGCCGATCGATCCTCTAAACCATCAGCACTCTGAAGTCGAGCCTCCAGTGGCTGCTCGACAATGAGACGTGCATGGTGACCTCATCGGAAGGAACGTATCCGAATCCGGAGGCGAGTGTCACGTCGTCCGTCGCCGTGCACGCAGCACCCGTCGCGACCAAGACTCAGACCCGTAGGTCATCAATAGTGTTTCATGCCCGAGTCAAAACCAAATCCAAATGGGTCTCATGCCCGATTTTACCTTTTGAAAACCATTTCATGAAAATCGAAATCATAAGCGCGTATAAGCACGTATAAAACCTAAAAACCTCGAAATACGTGCCAATACATAAACACACACAAAAATGCACTTAAGGCATCGCAAACTTATATTAAAACACATATAAAACATTTATGCATGCATCGATTTCAGAAAAAAAGTCCACTCACAGACCGTCCGCGCTACCGCCTCGATACGCGCGCCGTACTCCTTCTCGGGTCAATCGTCGTCTTCAGGGTTCCCAAACCTGTCCAAATCACTATAGAGGGTTACTAAATACTTAATTGACCCCTCAATAAAGCCCCCTAATTTTCTGGAATTTTTAACTATTTTTAAACGCTTACCGAAACCTTCGGGCAACTAGAACTATATCGAGACGATGTTCGATCGACTTGAAACCAGTCCCAAAATGTTCATTACATCGAATAGATGATTCCACATGTTGAAACCACCCTCAAATTCCTCACCACGCGCCTGTACGTGCCTCGAGACAACCCTGCGCGTCGGCCTCACTCGCCACTGCACAGTGGTCGCCTTCTTCCTTCAGTCGATCGGTCCGACCAGCTGGTTCGATTTTTCCTGCAACTTGGACCGGCGTGACCGGTCCAGCTTCCTACCCGATTCAATTTTCATCCTTTCTCTTCCTAATTAATCCTATCCTTCATGTTTTGATCCTAGGAACTTAAGCCTATGAATTAAAACATCAAAAACCTACAAAACCCCATGGTCTGATTTTCCTCCTCACAGTTCAACACCCCAGTTATTCCCCAAGGCTTCACAGCCACTAACCAACATAAAAAACCTTCCTAACATCCTACTAATAACAAAATTAACCTATTATAATCATTAAAAATGACCCATAACGTGGGAAATCAAAAATAGAAGGAATCGGGCAAAAACCGATTACCATGGTTCGAGTTGGCCTCCGCCGTCCACAGAGGTGCTCCCTTGGCTGGCCACCACCTTCCTCAAGTCCTCAGTTCATCCTCTTGGTCTCAATCATGGTCATAGGGTTTAAGGGTTTGGATTGGGGTGGATATTTGATCGGGTTTGATGGATCATGAATGATCGATCACAAAGGGAAGGGATGGATATGCATGACCATGTTTATGCAGGAAATGGATGGGTGACACTTGTCACTCATCCATTGGGCCTGTCCAAAATATCTGGGACCCACTTGCCGCCAAAAGTTCCTCGTCTCGAGAAACGTGCAATAATACGTTCGAACTTCTGTGAACCTGAACTTCTTCATCGAACGACCGAATTTGACGTGCTGCCTGTCTACGGATTCGTATCATCCCGATCTGCGTAACGGTCCTCAACCCTCATCCATCGGATCTCCCGGGTCAAAAGTCAACTGTTGGCCCTTTTTCAACCAAATTACCAAAATACCCCCAAACTTCCGAACGTCATAACTTCTTCCTCGAATGTCGGAATTGGACGTGCCACTTGTCTATGAACTCGTGACTTCTCGAATTACGTCACAGTCATCGGTGAAAGTCAATTCGACAGTTTGAATGAAAAGTCGTCGTTTCGTCGAATTTCAGGGGTAAAATCGTTATTTCGCCTTGAACGGCCGTTAATCATCGTCTAATCCCCGATTAGTCTCCAATTAGCGAGGCTAATCGGTCATTAGTCTTAATTAATCTTGATTATTTGGGACTAGTCATTACACGGGGATGAGTGAGATGACAATTGAGACTCGAGAGGAGTCAAGACCACAATGTTGGTCGCTGAGTGAGGTGAGGTGTGGAGTGAGGATTCTAGAGCGATTCAAGTTTTTTGAGTCACTATTGAGTGGTGATAGTGGAGCCGTGAGTTACTGGCTGGTTATGATGGTGCGTCGTGAGTGTGATCTAAGGTTGGAGATCGTCGAGTGAGACATAGGACATGTGATGCTCCTGTTGAGCAGAATTGTCAGATTGGATTCTAAGTACACATGCTTGAGTGACAGGTGAGATTGATGAGTGTCGATGTCACGAGCGAGACTTAAGATTGAGCATTGGAGGTTTCTAGTGATGGCATGTCACTCTCGGATAAGGTCACAAAGGATTGAGTTGAGTTACAGAATTGATCGTTGGCTTGTCGCTGACGTCGAACGCCGTTTGTTAAGTGTGAGTACTATGGATAAATGTTGGATATGTACGTATATACGTGAGAGCCTTGGGTTGGAGGCAGGATTGGATTTCCGCAGTTTGGATATCGATTTGAGTCGATGTGAATTTCGAGGATAAAATTTCTTTAAGGGGGTAGATTGTAACGACTTGTCCCGAAATTACGTGATTATCGAGGATGATCAAGGAATAATTGGCAATTAGTTGAGGATTATCGGACGATCGGGGTAAAATTAAGATTTTTCTCCAAACTAGGTGAAAAATTTAACTTTTAACCTGGGAGGTCATTGGCATGGGGACCGAGATCCAATACGTAGATCGAGACAATACAAGTCCGTAAACAGACGACACGTCTAAATCGGACATCGTACAAGAAAGTTACGGGTCAAAGATGAATTTTTGTACTATTTGTAGCTGCATGTTTTACGAGGCATTGACTTTTGGGTTTTTCTTGAGTGGGCCCAAAATATCTCATCTGGACCAATAGGACCAATGGATGAGTGACAAGTGTTGCTCATCCCATTGGCCCATTTTCCCTAATTCATGCATCATCCCTACACATTTTCCCCTTTTTCTCTCATCCAAAACCGAAACCCCTCACCCCGTCATTTTCTTCATCTTCCTCCAGCCCTTGTGGTTGGATAACAGAGAAGTTGAGAGAAACCAAAAGAGAGAGGCGGTGAGAAGATGACAGGGACGACACAGCCGTCGTGGAGGTGGCTGGAAAACTCAGGAAAAAGGAAAGTCGTGTGGGTTTAAATTGGATTTTGATTTTTAGACGTTTGGGGTCTCATTCTAATGCTATGGACGTCTTTGTTGAGTTCCTGCGAGGCCGAGGAAAAGGACGGTGGAACCGCCATAGGAGGAGGCTGGAAGCTTGACCCGTGAAGATCGATCTTGACAGGTAATCCCTGGACCTTTTTTATTGATTTTGAGGTCGTGGAGAGGTTCTTGGAAGTGAGATGTGTGTGTAGGAAGAAAAATGGAGGAAAATGGTGGTCGAACCTAATGGTGTAGGTTTCGAGTGGATTAGACATCGTTTTGGGGTAGTTTTGGGTGTCCGAAGTGCATAGTTTATGTTTAAAAAATTTGTTATTAAATCTTGGGGTTTAGGGGATTATTATACGAGGTTATGTAACGTCGTAGTGACTCTTAATTGTTATGTTTGATAGGTTGGAATATTCCTGAGATTCCCAGGAGCGAACAACTCGAAATTGAGCAGTTTGGACGGTGTGTGAGTGGACGTTTGTTTAATAAACTGTCATGCATGCATAGTTAAATATTTTCCAAGATTTGTTGCATGATTTGAGTTGCAAATGATTGTATGATGATTCAATATGATTGTTTGTTGATTTTATAGATTATTTAATTGATTTTTGGGCACGATGAACTATGAAAATGATATTTTGGGCGTGGGCCTAGGTTTGAAATTGTTCTTTTGACTTAGATTATGAGTCAAGAATAATTATATGGATTTACTTAATGATTTTCGGATGTGATTTTACGGATTTGCGAAAAAAATATATATTGGGCATGAGTCCCTGTTGGAAGTGGTTTAACTTGGGATTGGAGTCAAACGTGCGTTGTACTTGATGACGTGATGATATGTGTGGTACTTGGTAATGTGATGACATGTGTTGTATTTGATGATGTGACGGTATGTGTTGCGTTATGATTGTGGACACTGGTACTTGTTTTGACAATGCGAGTGCAGTTCCTGTACGTGCCTCAAATGTTGCGATGGTGCAGTTCCTGAGTACATGTACGTTAAGATGTGCGTGTGCAGTTCCCGGACATGACTCAGATGTTGCGTGCGTGCAATTCCTGAGTTGTCCTACGAGTAGTGTCGTTTTGATGGTATGATTGATATATATGGACTTGTGAGTAGTGTTGTGATGATACTGTGATTGATATATGTGCACTTGTGAGTAGTGCTGTGATAACACTGTGATTGGTAGATGTGCCCAAAATATCATCAGTGTTGTTTGATGGAAAATATTGGTATATGTGTACTTGTGAGTAGTGTTGTGATGAAGGTGTTGAAGGTGAATAGTGCTGTGAGCAGAGACATGAGTGGAAATCAGTGCGACTATCCTATCTAGCAAGTGTTGAAGGTGTTTTTAGAATTTCAGTTGACTTGTCAGACGAGAGCAGGGCCGGACATGATAAGATGACACTTGTCACCATAGAATAATCCACAAAAAATCACCAATGTAAATTGACCAAAATACCCTTAGTTTGAAAATTACAAAAATACCCTCAATCGTTTTAGACCCGTAGCGAACTCATCAGACCTCCGATTTTGGCGTACTGTTTGTCTATAAATTCAGGAACTCGAGACCTTCGTAACGGTCTTCTCAAATGACCTAAAAGAGGTCCCGATAAAAAGTCAACACTTTGACTTCCGAGGCAAAATGGTCAATTTCATCTCACTTTTTTGATTTTACCCTCGTTGAACGTCTGGGTCGTTACAACCCACTCTCTTTAAAAATATTTCATCCTCTAAATTTACAATTAAATCGAATTCATATTGCGATTCTAATCGAACATCCAAACCAATCACACGAGTGCAAAGTTCACATATGATTCACAACACAATGCACCAATATCAAGGAATCACACATTTACATCACACAACCATATATCAAATCCAACCAACAAAATCGAACAAAATCTCACTTTCATCTTAATAACATACTCATCAAAAGCATCATATCTTAAGTCTTCCCCGGGCTCCCATTCTATATCCAGGACTAAAACTCAAAACCATATCCATAACCAATGTATAACGAACATGCCAATACAATTAGCTCACACTTAGTTCACCTCACAATGCACAAATGTCAGGGAGTCATACACATCAATAATCAAATACACTGAACCATCTCATCTAAAATACAAACTCAACAATAATCCTGTAGCTTACACATTATCCAAAACACACAAATACATATAAGTATATAACATTCACAATCCGACCACATAATCCAGAACCACTAACAGCCCTATTGACACGACCTATCCCAATATCCCCGGGATTAACGCGGGATGTGCCATGCTCCCGTCGAACCCACGTGTAACACGATGGGTCGGACCATCCAACCCACGTGGGACACGAAGGCCAGACAAGGGATAACCCACACCTTAGCCCAAACGGGGCTTCTAGAGTGCGTCCGGATCAGTGGCGGAGTGTGATGTCTCGGTCTCTACTACAGTCCGCATCCGCGATCAACCTGAAGGGCAGTTAAAAACCAGGAAAGCTATGAGTGTACGAAAATAAATAATTTAATAAAACACATTTCACCAAAAGACATTTATGCCCTTCACGTAAAACCATGCATGCATACAAAAACCAGTTAATTCAAATATAATAAAGCAGTTTATAAAACCAAAGCCATTTCCTTCTTCAAATCATTAGGGTCTTAGCCCAAAACCGTAAAACCAAACTATGTGTGTCACTGCCCAAATCTATATATTAAACACAGAAACACCATTTCATAAATCCAATAAATCTGTAATCCAAATACCGATCCTTGGCATCCCAGATGCCTATCGTCCAGACGTTATATCACGGTCTAACGCTACGTGTGCCGCCCATGGTCTCTCCGGGTCAATCTATGACATCCCAGATGCCTGATGTCCCAAACGTCTAATCATAGTAATTTTGCTTCTGAGTCACTATAGGGTTCGGTCGCTCTGTGCAATGACCCCTCGCAAGCAATGCGCCGTGACTTAGTGTCCCAGACATCTGGAGGAGACCATGCACATATCCACATATAAGGATGGTATATGGAAAACCTTTTATAAAATCCTTTCAAAATCTTTTAAACGGGCCATGCCCATAATTTCCATAAAACCATCATAAATCCATAAATCTAATTGCTCAAATCTGAATCCATTTAGTATCTCCGAACCCGAAATCACCTTTATAAACCACAAATGGGATTCATACCCGATATTATACTCAACTGGGCCTCAAGCCTGATATTACAAACCAAATGGGTCTTAGCCCGTACCTCATTAAATCAAATGGACTTCAAGTCTGATAGTTTCCAAATCAAATGGGTCTTATGCCCGATTTCATATTTCCAAATCCAAACCATTATGGAGCACAAACACATATAAACACAGTATAAAACCATAAACCTCGGAATACGTGTAAATATGTAATCATAATTACCATAGTCATAATCATAGAAATCATATATACAAAACATATAAAACAGTTATGCATGCATCATAGTTAGAAAATAAATGTCCATTCACAAACCATCCTAGATGCCACCTCGATACGTGTGCCATAAACCTCATCGAGGCTAAGCCACCACCTCTGGGACTTCCGGTCCTATCCAAATCATACACGAAGGCCACTAACTATCTATATAAGTCCATAGGATAAGACCTCAAAACTCCCGAAAAAGTAAACGTATCTCAGACACGTTTCCTGAGGTGAAAATCTTCATTTGACCAACCTAAAGATCTCTGATCGACCCGAAACCACCACCATTGGATTCAGATTGTCGAAACCCTTTGAATAACACTGGTTACACCTCAAAATTCGTGCTCACGTGCCCCCACGTAAAAGTCAACGTTGGTCAAAGTCAACTACTGACGTTAGCAAAAACCAACGCCGACGTCAGCAGTCAACGCTGAACTAATAGGTTTTGACAGTACCATGTGTTTGCTTGCCATTGGTCCACGTCACTGACATGTTATGACACGTGACTGCCCGTGATTGGGCCATGTCACTGACATGTTAGTGCTGACTATGCACTTACATGTGATACGTGTCAAGCTCTTATTTGCCACCTCTGACACCCGTCAGTTTGACATTGTCAGACCTGACATGATGACATCATCGCTAACGTCATCTCGTTCCTGACCTTGGGTGGGTCCGACAGGACCGCCCCCGAAAGGGCATCGATAACCGTGCCCGGTCCTGCTCCCGTCTGGCAAGTGCTTACTCATGCCTCAGTACGTGCCAGACCAGGGATAGCCACATGTGCTTACTCATGCCTCCGCCTCTCAATCAGCCTCGAACAACGCACCACGACCTGGAGGGTCAATAAAAACCAAAAGGTATGAGTGGACAAAAATAAATCAGTTTAGCAAAACAGTACGACAAACATTTTTACCCTCCGCGTAAAAACGAATGCATGCATACAAAAACCATTTCGCAATCGGTTAAGATTATCCACATAAGAAAAACTGTGTATCAAATTTCAACATAAGGAAAAACTCGTATGAACCTCAAAATCATTTTTCCTTTCTCAACCATCGGGTCTTAGCCCGAAATCATAAACACCGGCCTCAGCCAAAAACTACGAATCAAAACCAAATGCACAACATGATCCAAGACCATCAACCACATACCGGGCCACTGGCCAACTCAACCGAAAGGTCAGAAATCATCAATAAACCACAAGTCAATCATTTTGCTGGATATCAAGTGCACCTGAGTCTTTAAACTCAAAACCATGCGCATAAATAGGCCTTCCCGGGATATCAACGAGTCTTTAAACTCAGAACATAATCAATAGGCCTCGGGGGTATCACAGTAACCGAGTCTTTAAACTCATTAAGGGCCCTCCCCCGTCATCAATTAACCGAGTCTTTAAACTCAAAACGTGCTCCAGCAATAGCACCCGGGTCTTTAAACCCAAAACAGTTTTCAACGAGTCTTTGAACCCCAAAACAGTTTTCAACGGGTCTTTAAACCCAAAACATTTGTCAAACACAACAACGTGGGATCCATCCCGAAATCACATTTTTCACAAGAAGACCCATGGTCCGAATTTCCACATTCATTTTCCCAAATCATACTTCACAAACATAATCAGATTATCATGAAACACGGGGCATGCAAAATCAGACCAAATGACTTTATTAAATCCTTTTTCATTCCAGAATTTGAATTCGCAACAATGATTCCGTAAGCAGGCGTCCGGAAGCATCATCCCGAACCCAAACCAAGAATCCGCTTTATTATTTCCGAAAACCGAAATCTCGTAAATCAAGTTACTTTTGTGCCCCGAGCATCAAGCCCGAAATCACCTTTCTCAAATCCTTTTTAATTCTTAGAAATCACTTCTTTCTCAAATCTCATTTTCAACACATCAAAACCACAACCACAATCACCAAAATCACGATCCAAGCAAAACATACTCAAAACCCATTTTTAGAATCCTCAAAATCACAAGTCTCATTTCAATTCCAGATTCAAACATCAACAGTGATCAAATCACAATAACTCGAAATCTCATAAAGCGTGCAAATCCGGAACGTTCTCGAAAAACGTGTTAAAATTGAAAGTCACACTCGCAAATCATAAACAACCTTCTTAAATCACTTTACACCCATTTCATATAACTTCTTTCATTAAACCATCATTAAGCACACGAGTGACCATAGTCTCGAAATACGTGTAATTTCACATGTGTAGTAAAAATACGTATAAATACGGGAATCGAATACGTATAAATACGGAAATCAAAATCAATCACAACTTATAATCATAATCATAAAATCATAGAAATAATTTATGCATACATTAAATTTTGAAAGCAACGTCCACTCACACACCGTCCGTAGTGCTCAGTTTCGCGCCGAACGCGTTTCCGTAATTTCCGCCCTTTTCCAGAAATCCCGAATCCTGTCCAAAATCACTTCTCAGGGTTACTAAGGTCTCAATTAACAATAAACTAATTTCCCATAATTTTCCGGGATTTTTCGACATAATTAAACTTAAGGACATAATTTCCGAACCCTCAAAACTATCCCGAACGACCCCCGATCGACTCGGACCTAAAACGAAAGATGTTAAATAAACTGAGAGGATCAATTCACTAGTTGACCGTGATCGGAAACTGGGTCTCATGCGCCGTCACGCGCCGCCCAAAGTGGCTGCGCGTGAAAGCCACGCGCTGCTACAGTAACACGCTACAGTGTCACCCCCTTCGCCCGTATTCCTGCTAAACGGGTCCTCAACCCGCTACATGACCCGGAAAATTAACCTTCAATACTCACTCTAAACCTTCCTTTATTCCACCTAATCATTCCTCATAAGATTAATTTAGTATCTCATTCTTTAGTTAGCTTCAATTCGCCCTAGATCGATCATCTTGAACTCGAACATCCAAACGGGTCGAAGTACGAAACTCACCCAAATCGACTCCATACTCAAATGAACTTAGACATGAGTTTTAAGGGGACCTAAACGAACACTTTAGAATCTTCAATTTCGGGGAATCTTACCTGGAGGTTGTCGACTTCAAGCTCGAAAATCTCAGAAACCAGGGGCTTCCGATCATGGCCCGTCTGTGATGGATTTCCCCCGAAATTGATGTGGTTAGTTTCCAAATGATCCCAGAGGATTAAAACAATTCTCAGTTTCGTTCAACTCGACTTCTAATTGAGAAATTGAATTTTCCCCCAAAACTGATTTTCCCAGAACCCACATTTTCTCTAAACTCTCAGCCCTCACTTTGGTTCGAAAATGAACCCCAACACTCCTCCAATTGCTCTGGTGATCAAACAAAACCCCAACACCCGTGGGGAGTCACTCTAGCCTCTCTGTGTAACTGTCTCCCGCAAGCTCCCAAAACCAGTTTAAAAATGGCACCTGTGGCCTGCACTCCCACTCCAGGCGCACAACTTCATGCCCGTGGCTTCAAATTTCCAACCCATGTCTCCCACACTGATCAAGGTCGCCTAAACAATTCATCACGCACTGCACGCCAAGTCCCACTCTCTGTTTTTCAATTCAGAAAAATGCACTAAGCCCATACACGGCTGTTGCACAAAGTAGCAGCCAAAATTACTATTTACCCTCAATTGACAATTTACCAAATTGCCCCTTGCCATCCGTGACCCGTAACTTGGACAATTGAACTCCGATCGACGCGTGCCGCCTGTCGTAGTACTCGGGGCATCGAGACCATCCTAACGGTCCTCGGCCCTCGGCCATCGGACCCCCTATCAAAAAGTCAACATTTTCCCCTATAACGTCCAAATTACGATAATGCCCTTGGGCTTCCGAACGTCATAACTTTCACCTCGAACGTCGGAATCGAACGTGCCACCTGTCTATGAACTCGTGTCGTCCCAAACTACCTCGGTCTTCGGTCAAAGTCCATTTGACTGCCTGATTAAAAGTCAACATTTTACCCACAACTAGGGGCAAAACGGTCATTTTGCCACGTTCGTCCGATTCCACCCAACTAACCACCGATTAACCCTCATTAATCATGATTAGTTACTAACCTAATCCCGAATTCCGGGATGGGTCGTTACAATCTTCCCCCCTTAAAGAATTTCGTCCCCGAAATTCCAACCGATCAAAAATCAACCGTTTCTCCCTCCTAAAACCAGTTTCGTTCTCGAAATTCCCAATCATCCTCATTTCACATCCACCTTGTGGAAAACATTTCGTCCTCGCAACACGTGTACACCCGTACCCCAGCTACTCATCTGTACTCATACGTCCCATCACAGTCTCACGTCGTACCGACCACATTCGAGTGAAAATGATTACTTGACGTCAACTCCCACTGGAAGTCACCAGATCTCACTTGTCAGTCCGTGCAGACGCTACCAGCCAAACTGTCACCACCAAACCACCCTAGTAAAGCGGAAATCAACAGCCAATTGGTGTTACTTAAAGTAGCGTAAGGTCAATAACACGATCTCATCTCGCATGGCAAGCCCAACCCTGCGGCATATATCAAGCTCAAATTCCAGTTCACAACAAACTCCAAGTGTGTCGGAACTAGGCCGAATGTCAACACGTACAACCACGCCACTGGTGCCTCCCACGTACCATCACTAGATACCACTCGGCCTGTCCGGTACTAATCCTCGTACACCGTACAGGGTACGTACATCCATCTCCGACAAGCCCACTACAAGGTTCATAGTCAATCACAACCTGACACTCGGGTTTCTTGTCCAATCTCTTACTAGACAAATCGATCATTCCAACTCATCATCCATTCTAGATCTCATGGTCACCCGACCAGTAGCACAAAATCAACTCCCAAACACATCATGTCAGGACCCACCCCGGTTTCACCCCAATCAGGACCCACTCACAGTACTGAGCCCTACTCGCGTCCCGAACGTCCAGCACGTTCCTCGGCTTCCTCGGGAAATCCCGATCCTGTCAAGCACCGTCAAAATACGTCACTAATACGTCTACAAACATTCTCCTAAATTTCCTCAAAAATCCCCGAACCGAAGACCTAGAGCCCCGGGACCCTAAACCTTCACCCTCGCGGAACTACACTCAAACGACATCCGATTGACTCGAAACCAACTCCATTGAACTCACCACAACTCCTAGACCAAAAGTCATGTTGATCATTTTCCCCATCGCCGCCGCACGCGCCCCCACGCGCCGCCCAAAGTGGCTGCGTGTGGCCCTCACGCGCCAGCTACAGTGTCACCCCCAACCTCGAGTGCACTGTGCTGAACCGGCCGCTGCAACTGGACCGGCGAGAGGCATTCTCCACCGTCCGGCCACCTTTTCCTTCCCTCTCTTCTCCTGCAGCTTCGTCCAGACACCACGAATCCATTCCTTAACTCCTCTAACCTCGACACAGCCCCGTCATCGTCGATTCAAGCTCGAACCAGACGGCCACTTTTCCCCTGTTTCACGATCCTTCTACTCCGGTCACCTCCCGTCACGGTGGCGACACCAGACTCACCCCACAACCTCACTGAACCTAGTCCAACACTCCTAACCCTTCGACTCACCCCAGAAGTCCACGACTTTGGGTTTGAAGTTCACGGCCAAACAGAGCACCAGAATGCTCGTCTTCGACTGAGCTCCGCCGTGTACGCCCCCGTCACGGCGACCATCCCAAACCATTCCTAGAACCTCCCTGAACATCACCCTAACCTTCAATCCTCTCAACTCTAAGCCCAGACTCACGACATTCCAAATGAAAATCACGGGTAAAACAGAGCAGAAAACTTACCCTTCGATTGCGGCTCCGCCGTGCGCACCGCCACGTACCACGGTGGTCGTTGGCCTCCCTGCAGTCTCCTACGGCTTCCCTCGCCTTGGTTTGCCTCTCGTCACGGCGTAGCCACCACCTCGAACTCACAGGCTCCCTGTTTCCCCAAAACTTCTCCGCACCACCGCCGTGTCGCCGTGCACGATCACAGCTCCAATTCACCACCACCAGCTCACACTGACCTCCCTGTCTCTCCCTCACTCACCAGAACTCAACACCAGCCATGATCACTCCCCCAACTTCTCCTCACAAGTTCACTCTGTTTCTCTGTGTATCGAAGAACTGCACGGGTTGCACGAGTGCACCCCAATTATTTGGGCTGAGACCACACAGGATTCTCCCAGAATCCTCTAGCCCCCTGCCATGTGTCACCATCCACTCCACTCCTTATCTCACCTGGTGAAATCCCAACCGTCCATTTCCTTCTTTCTGCACAAATCCCAATGTGCAGAAAGACCAAAATACCCTCCAGTTTACACATTTTTACGGTTTTACCAAAACTTCCTAGACCCGTAACTCTCGTCTCGTAAGTCCGATGAATACGTGCCGCCTGTCATCGAACTCAGGACGACGAAATCTATCTAACCATCCTAGGTCAACCTACCAAAACTCGATTATTCAAAAAGTCAACTTTTCCCCCCTAATTTACCCAAATTACGGTTATGCCCTCGACCTTCCGAACATCACAATTTCCTCCTCGGATGTCGGAATCAGGCGTGCCACCTGCCTATGGATTCGTGACGTCCTACACTACGTCCTGGTCACTGGTCAACCCCCAATTGACCACCCAAACTAAAAGTCAACTATTTTGCCCGGACCAGGGGCAAAATCGTCATTCTACCCGCAAGGACCTATCGGGACCACCTAACCACGGATTAATCTCACTAATCACACCTTCTCTCGGGACGGGTTGTTACAATCTACCCACCTAAAAAGAATTTCGTCCCCGAAATTCCACAGCTAGTTCCCGACACCTAGGGTCTCCTAACCGGTAATCAACACTAGGTCAGCAACAACCTCTCCTGGGTTTCCTGTCTATCATCTCCACCTTGGGTATTTCACTCCATCCCCAACTACTGTTACCACGACCAACTCTAGCTATGTAACAGCTACATGGTGTACGCAACAGCAAACAAAGGTATTCTAAAATACCTTATTCCAGAGTACCCGACGGAAGTCATAGAGTACCTCCTAGTATACAACCACCCTACCTTCCCAAACCAACTCGACTACTAACCCAAACAATCGTCCACCCATCTCCCTCGGCTGCTACCTCGGCCACTATCGGGAGAAATCTACAAAGTCCTAAAGGCAAACTCTAGCTTGTGGGTTCTCTCCTTCAATAGTCTCAGATCGATCAGTTATAGTCACTCCTTTCCTATACTTCCCGTCAACCTGCTACGGAACTTACTGTACACTCCAAGTCCTCTAGGTGAACTCCTAGACTCTACCCTGGGATCCAACAACCAAACCGACAGAACAACCAAAAGTAAAACAAGTACCTGTCCCCACATCTGGTATCGACTGATCCTCCTACTGAGTCATCGAGAACACCCGGGCCTGAGATCCCGACGCTCTACCACGTCCTCTCGAACCACTCGTGGTACCAACTCCTCTCGTGCCAGCTGTCCCTGACGCTGTACTCTGTCCAGACTCCGCTGCTCCCCTGCCTACACCACCTTCCTGTGGCAACAGTGGACACTCACGTCGGAAATGACCTCGCTCCCCGCAGTAGAAACACACATTCCAACCTGGTCCACTGCTCGGTCTCCCTGTGGACGCTACCGACGTCGCACTAGCTTGCGGAGTCGGCGGTGCTCGGTAACCCCAAAATCCTGAACTCTGGGCACTGCCAGGCCTACCAAAACGGTCATCGCCCGACGAGGACGATCCACCAAAGTTACCTCTTTTCGGTGTCCGCTGGCTCGAAGCTCCAGGAATCGATGGTTCCCGGCGTCGTACCGGCAAACTAGCCTCCACCCGCACTGCAGCGTCTGACAAGTCTCGGAGGGTAGCAAAAGATCCGGCCGTCACTACGGCTCGAATCTCACCTCGCAAACCCAACTCAAACCTACGGCATTTCTCGGATTCAGTGGCCACAAAAGCAGGAGCAAACCGAGACAACATCTGGAACTTCCGTTCATACTCTGCCACTGTCATATTCCCCTGCTGGAGCTGCAGAAACTCCGCCTCCTTGGCATCCCGGAAAGAACGAGGATAATACTACTCCAGAAACCGTTCCCTGAACGTCTCCCAGGTCACACTATGGACATCCCAACCGGACAACTCGAGGGTATACCACCACTCGTACGCCGCACCATCCAGTAAAAATGCAGCCAACAATACTCGCTCCTCCGGCGGACAATGCATCACCGCAAAAATCCGCTCCAGTCTGGTAATCCACCTCTGGGCTTCCTCAGGATCAGCCCCGCCACTAAAAGTAGTAGCCCCGAGCCGCTGGGCTCGCTCAATCGTGGCACTCTCCGTCTCTCTTGCTACGTCTTCAGGTTGTGGAGAGGGTCTACGTCTCGGAGGCATCGTCAACTGCACGCTGAAAGAGGCATAGAAACAATCAGACAACCTCACAAACTCGACAAACCTATGCTCTGATACCAATTGTCAGGACCCACCCCGGTTTCACCCCAAAACCCGAGGTAAATCCCGCTCCCATCTGACCTCCGACGCAACACCCAAGTACAACTCACTCAAATCCAGTCAGACGCAGGAGTAATTAAACAAAATATTCCGACGTTATCGTTTACAGAACCTAGTACAAAATACAAAGAATTTAAAACCCGATAAAGTACACGCACACGGAAGATTGTAAGCTATTCTGGGATCCCTCACGTCACTTCTATGCCTCGGACACTGCCTCGACGTCAAGACCCTGCGCTCGCTCCACAACCTGGAGGGCAAGTTAAAACAAAAGTGTGAGTGGACCATAATAAAAGAAAATTTCTAAACAGTTATCAGAAAACCGATTTTAACCCTCCGTTTTGAAAACCACATGCACAACCAATAGGTATGAACACAGTTATAAATCGCTTTACCATAAACCGCATCATAAGAAACAGAAACACTATAAAACAGTTAGAAAAACCACAGCATGTGAATCATAAAACCGTATCAGAAACCATAAACATCAAATCATCATTTTCCGATCAAACCTGCTGGACCTATCCGAGTCTTTAAACTCCCGAGTCTTTAAACTCAATCCAGGCCTTAATCATATCCGAGTCTTTAAACTCAAGGCCTACGGGGGAAAATCAATATATCCGAGTCTTTAAACTCCCGAGTCTTTAAACTCAATCCGGGTCTTTAAACCCAATCCGGCCGGTCCCCCGTCACATATATCCGGGTCTTTAAACCCAATAACCAGATCCAGCAAATCCAATCCCAAAACCATTTGAAACCCATTTACCAATCCACATCCAAACCCGA
The DNA here is from genome assembly GCA_032719365.1 of Prinsepia uniflora. Lineage (NCBI taxonomy): Eukaryota > Viridiplantae > Streptophyta > Magnoliopsida > Rosales > Rosaceae > Prinsepia > Prinsepia uniflora. The sequence continues at coordinate 45,318,440 of CM064865.1, read as the reverse complement.
ATCCGAAACCACTGGTCCGATGCCCTTCCGGCAGCCAGAACCGTCATTTCGAACCCAAATCCGGAAGCCACTTTTCAACTTTAAAACCAAATCTCGTTTTCCGAAATCCGATTCTAAAATCGAAAACCTTGATTATCAAAATCATAGTCCAAAATCCATTTATAATCATTAGAAATCACTTATCAATTGAAATCCCGAACTAGAGCATCAATTTCAGAAGTCAACCACTTCCTCGTAAAACGTGCTAAAAACCGGACTTCCTCGAAAACCGTACACATGTAAAATCGACCAGGCATATCCGATAAACATAAAATCATAATTAAAACCATAAAACAATTATAGAAAACAGTTATGCATGTTCGAGTTTAAAGAAAGGGTCCACTCACAGTACTGAGCCCTACTCGCGTCCCGAACGTCCAGCACGTTCCTCGGCTTCCTCGGGAAATCCCGATCCTGTCAAGCACCGTCAAAATACGTCACTAATACGTCTACAAACATTCTCCTAAATTTCCTCAAAAATCCCCGAACCGAAGACCTAGAACCCCGGGACCCTAAACCTTCACCCTCGCGGAACTACACTCAAACGACATCCGATTGACTCGAAACCAACTCCATTGAACTCACCACAACTCCTAGACCAAAAGTCATGTTGATCGTTTTCCCCATCGCCGCCGCACGCGCCGCCCAAAGTGGCTGCGCGTGGCCCTCACGCGCCAGCTACAGTGTCACCCCCAACCTCGAGTGCACTGTACTGAACCGGCCGCTGCAACTGGACCGGCGAGAGGCATTCTCCACCGTCCGGCCACCTTTTCCTTCCCTCTCTTCTCCTGCAGCTTCGTCCAGACACCACGAATCCATTCCTCAACTCCTCTAACCTCGACACAGCCCCGTCATCGTCGATTCAAGCTCGAACCAGACGGCCACTTTTCCCCTGTTTCACGATCCTTCTACTCTGGTCACCTCCCGTCACGGTGGCGACACCAGACTCACCCCACAACCTCACTGAACCTAGTACAACACTCCTAACCCTTTGACTCACCCCAGAAGTCCACGACTTTGGGTTCGAAGTTCACGGCCAAACAGAGCACCAGAATGCTCGTTTTCGACTGAGCTCCGCCGTGTACGCCCCCGTCACGGCGACCATCCCAAACCATTCCTAGAACCTCCCTGAACATCACCCTAACCTTCAATCCTCTCAACTCTAAGCCCAGACTCACGACTTTCCAAATGAAAATCACGGGTAAAACAGAGCAGAAAACTTACCCTTCGATTGCGGCTCCGCCGTGCGCACCGCCACGTACCACGGTGGTCGTTGGCCTCCCTGCAGTCTCCTACGGCTTCCTTCGCCTTGGTTTGCCTCTCCTCACGGCGTAGCCACCACCTTGAACTCACAGGCTCCCTGTTTCCCCAAAACTTCTCCGCACCACCGCCGTGTCGCCGTGCACGATCACAGCTCCAATTCACCACCACCAGCTCACACTGACCTCCCTGTCCCTCCCTCACTTACCAGAACTCAGCACCAGCCACGATCACTCCCCCAACTTCTCCTCACAAGTTCACTCTGTTTCTCTGTGTATCGAAGAACTGCACGGGTTGCACGAGTGCACCCCAATTATTTGGGCTGAGACCACACAGGATTCTCCCAGAATCCTCTAGCCCCGTGCCATGTGTCACCATCCACTCCATTCCTTATCTCACCTGGTGAAATCCCAGCCGTCCATTTCCTTCTTTCTGCACAAATCCCAATGTGCAGAAAGACCAAAATACCCTCCGGTTTACACATTTTTACGGTTTTACCAAAACTTCCTAGACCCGTAACTCTCGTCTCGTAAGTCCGATGAATACGTGCCGCCTGTCATCGAACTCAGGACGACGAAATCTATTTAACCATCCTAGGTCAACCTACCAAAACTCGATTATTCAAAAAGTCAACTTTTCCCCCCTAATTTACCCAAATTACGGTTATGCCCTCGACCTTCCGAACATCACAATTTCCTCCTCGGATGTCGGAATCAGGCGTGCCACCTGCCTATGGATTCGTGACGTCCTACACTACGTCCTGGTCACTGGTCAACCCCCAATTGACCACCCAAACTAAAAGTCAACTATTTTGCCCGGACCAGGGGCAAAATCGTCATTCTACCCGCAAGGACCTGTCGGGACCACCTAACCACGGATTAATCTCACTAATCAAACCTTCTCTCGGGACGGGTTGTTACACGTCATCCAAGATGTACCAATCCAAGCACGCTCACCAAGGCATCTACAGTCATGCCGAAAGGGCATCTAATCTTTCTCACAATTACCAAGGCGCACCATCCCCGAATCTATCGGATACCCGCTCAAACGGTTAATCATCACATCCGATTGACTTCGAAAAGAAGCCAATCCCAATCGTACATATCTACGACTGACCAATTAGACCCGGTTGGATATCCACTCATCCACAACTCAAGCCTTGAGTCAAAACACTTATGACTTCGAAGAGAAGTTCGGTCAACTATTCCCATACCCAAACATTCACAACGGAGCGATAAGCTCTTCACCTAGCCTGATCAAGGCGATCACAGTCCAAATTCGTTACCACGTCCAAGGCCCACAACCTCATCAACCAGATCCACCTAGGATCCACACATGCTCACAGCTGGCAATCCACCTGGAGCCCGATAATAGGGTCTTACACCCACTAGATTTCTTGTCAACCACCCAACATTCCTCAACTATTTTTTTTTCCTCCAATCAATCACTCAACAACGTAACACATCAGCTCTGTGGATCCCCACCATTTACCTCATATCGATCCCTGCCACTCCACCTAGCAGAGACCAAGGATGATCCAATACGATGTCATCGACATCCATCCTCTGTGAGTGCAACATAACTCACTGCACCCACCGTACCAAATATCCAACACCGTTTGCCACCAAGCAGAAAATGGGAGTCCCTTTTACCCCCAACCTCAAGAAATGCAACTCCACCCGATGACCCCAAAACTCTCATGGGTCCACCACCCAATACGCGTTCATCGTACTGGTATCCGTGATCAACATCTACCAGGGCAGAAAATAAGAAGTCAACCCCGAAGACTTCTGAATACCAATCACCAATGATTTTCCTCATGTCTCAAATATACCGTTTATCCACTAATCTCTCATCACCTCAACACTGTTGGGGCTTACCCCAACCCTCACCATCTCCGCTGGATTCCATCCAGTCCATGACTCAACCCCTACTGAATCTCAAGTACCAACGTACGATCATCTAGACAGAGTCACCACCCAACTCGTGACCCAACACATTCTCCAGCACTGATACCAGCTCCAGCGCTAGTACCAGCGCCAATATACCAACATCCACACTAGCACACCGTGTGCAAAGTGGGTAGCCATGGATCTCCGCTCATACCGAGCGACGATCCCGCATCAATACTCGTACCCCGCAACCACGGGTACCACCATCCCGACAATCCACATCAGGATAATGGACATTCCCTGAACGCCCCCGAATTCTCAACTACTACCACTACACCAAGTACCCCAGACCATCAGCTAAACTTCACAAGACCACTGTTCCACAAACCAAGCCATAATTTCCTAACTCATTCAATACCTGACCATAAACTGGTCCTTGGCATCCCCAGTGCCAAACGTTCCTCACTCCGCCTTTCTGGCTCCACTCAAGCCTTGACACCATATCACGACTCACCTCACGTTCCTAACCCAAAGTCCTGACTCATCGTGAGTCCCACATCCACATCTTGACTCCTCCTGAGTCCAAGCGCATACCAAACCAATCATGTCATCACTGTCATACCCAGTCCCCGAGCAAATTCCAACGCTCGACCACATTCTATACGACCAATAGGGCCTAAGAGAATGTACGATTGCCCAAAAATGCGGCCTTCCAGCCTCCGGTCTCGTTCGCCCTTGCGACCCACACAATTCTACGTCTAACAAATCGCAGTTCACAACGTCCACTACCCGACATCTGACCCTCAAACCAGGGTCAATCTCACCCAAGATCTAACACGAGGTCCGAAACACCCTCGCCTACTCGTCTCACTAACCGGTCGCGCACGAGGCTTACGCTCCGGAGGCATGATGTGGCAACAGAATCAGCAACCTAGCGCTCTGATACCAAATTGACAGGACCGCCCCCGAAAGGGCATCGATAACCGTGCCCGGTCCTGCTCCCGTCTTTCAAGTTGACTGAAAATCCAAGTTACCCTCAGTACGTGCCAGACCAGGGATAGCCACACGTGCTTACTCATGCCTCCGCCTCTCAATCAGCCTTGAACAACGCGCCACGACCTGGAGGGTCAATAAAAACCAAAAGGTGTGAGTTGACAAAAATAAATCAGTTTAGCAAAACAGTTACGACAAACGTTTTTACCCTCCGCGTAAAAACGAATGCATGCATACAAAAACCATTTCGCAATCGGTTAAGATTTTCCACATAAGAAAAACTGTGTATCAAATTTCAACATAAGGAAAAACTCGTATGAACCTCAAAATCATTTTTCCTTTCTCAACCATCGGTCTTAGCCCGCAATCATAAACACCAGCCTCAGCCAAAAACTACGAATCAAAACCAAATGCACAACATGATCCAAGACCATCAACCACATACCGGGCCACTAGCCAACTCAACCGAAAAGTCAGAAATCATCAATAAACCACAAGTCAATCATTTTGATGGATATCAAGTGCGCCCGAGTCTTTAAACTCAAAACCATGCGCATAAATAGGCCTTTCCGGGATATCAACGAGTCTTTAAACTCAGAACATAATCAATAGGCCTCGGGGGTATCACAGTAACCGAGTCTTTAAACTCACAAGTCTTTAAACTCATTAAGGGCCCTCCCCCGTCATCAATTAACCGAGTCTTTAAACTCAAAACGTGCTCCAGCAATAGCACCCGGGTCTTTAAACCCAAAACAGTTTTCAACGGGTCTTTGAACCCCAAAACAGTTTTCAACGGGTCTTTAAACCCAAAACATTTGTCAAACACAACAACGTGGGATCCATCCCGAAATCACATTTTTCATAACATGACCCATGGTTCGAATTTCCACATTCATTTTCCCCAAATCATACTTCACAAACATAATCAGATTATCATGAAACACGGGGCATACAAAATCAGACCAAATGACTTTATTAAATCCTTTTTCATTTCCGAATTCGAATTCGCAACAATGATTCCGTAAGCCGGCAACCGGAAGCATCATCCCGAACCCAAACCAAGAATCCGCTTTATTATTTCCGAAAACCGAAATCTCGTAAATCAAGTTACTTTTGTGCCCCGAGCATCAAGCCCGAAATCACCTTTCTCAAATCCTTTTTAATTCTTAGAAATCACTTCTTTCTCAAATCTCATTTTCAACACATCAAAACCACAACCACAATCACCAAAATCACGATCCAAGCAAAACATACTCAAAACCCATTTTTAGAATCCTCAAAATCACAAGTCTCATTTCAATTCCAGATTCAAACATCAACAGTGATCAAATCACAATAACTCGAAATCTCATAAAGCGTGCAAATCCGGAACGTTCTCGAAAAACGTGTTAAAATCGAAAGTCACACTCGCAAATCATAAACAACCTTCTTAAATCACTTTACACCCATTTCATATAACTTCTTTCATTAAACCATCATTAAGCACACGAGTGACCATAGTCTCGAAATACGTGTAATTTCACATGTATAGTAAAAATACGTATAAATACGGAAATCGAATACGTATAAATACGGAAATCAAAATCAATCACAACTTATAATCATAATCATAAAATCATAGAAATAATTTATGCATGCATTAAATTTTGAAAGCAACGTCCACTCACACACCGTCCGTAGTGCTCGGTTTCGCGCCGAACGCGTTTCCGTAATTTCCGCCTTTTCCAGAAATCCTGAATCCTGTCCAAAATCACTTCTCAGGGTTACTAAAGTCTCAATTAACAATAAACTAATTTCCCATAATTTTCCGGGATTTTTCGACATAATTAAACTTAAGGACTTAACTTCCGAACCCTCAAAACTATCCTGAACGACCCCCGATCGACTCAGACCTAAAACGAAAGATGTTAAATAAACTGAGAGGATCAATTAACTAGTTGACCATGCTCGGAAACTGGGTCTCACGCGCCGTCACACGCTGCCCAAAGTGGCTGCGCTTGAAAGCCACGCGCTGCTACAGTAACACGCTACAGTGTCACCCCATTCGCCCGTATTCCAGCTAAACGGGTCCTCAACCCGCGACATGACCCGGAAAATTAACCTTCAATACTCACTCTAAACCTTCCCTTATTCCACCTAATCATTCCTCATAAGATTAATTTAGTATCTCATTCTTTAGTTAGCTTCAATTAGCCCTAGATCGATCATCTTGAACTCGAACATCCAAACGGGTCGAAGTACGAAACTCACCCAAATCGACTCCATACTCAAATTAACTTAGACATGAGTCTTAAGGGACCTAAACGAACACTTTAGAATCTTCAATTTCAGGGAATCTTACCTGGAGGTTGTCGACTTCAAGCTCGAAAATCTCAGAAACCAGGGGCTTCCGATCATGGCCCGTCTGTGATGGATTTCCCCCGAAATTGATGTGGTTAGTTTCCAAATGATCCCAGAGGATTAAAACAATTCTCAGTTTCGTTCAACTCGACTTCTAATTGAGAAATTGAATTTTCCCCCAAAACTGATTTTCCCAGAACCCACGTTTTCTCTCAACTCTCAGCCTTCACTTTGGTTCGAAAATGAACCCCAACACTCCTCCAATTGCTCTGGTGATCAAACAAAACCCCAACACCCGTGGGGAGTCACTCTGGCCTCTCTGTGTAACTGTCTCCCGCAAGCTCCCAAAACCAGTTTAAAAATGGCACCCGTGGCCTGCCCTCCCACTCTAGGCGCACAACTTCATGCCTGTGGCTTCAAATTTCCAACCCATGTCTCCCACACTAATCAAGGTCGCCTAAACAATTCATCACGCACTGCACGCCAAGTCCCACTCTCTCTCTGTTTTTCAATTCAGAAAAATGCACTAAGCCCATACACGGCTGTTGCACAAAGTAGCAGCCAAAATTACCATTTTACCCTCAATTGACAATTTACCAAATTGCCCCTTGCCATCCGTGACCCGTAACTTGGTCAATTGAACTCTGATCGACGCGTGCCGCCTGTCGTAGTACTCGGGGCATCGAGACCATCCTAACGGTCCTCGGCCCTCGGCCATCGGACCCCCCGATCAAAAAGTCAACATTTCCCCTATAATGTCCAAATTGCGATAATGTCGTTGGGCTTCCGAACGTCATAACTTTCACCTCGAACGTCGGAATCAAACGTGCCACCTGTCTATGAACTCGTGACGTCCCAAACTACGTCACGGTCTTCGGTCAAAGTCCATTTGACTGCCCGAATTAAAAGTCAACGTTTTACCCACAACTAGGGGTAAAACGGTCATTTTGCCACGTTCGTCCGTTTCCACCCAACTAACCACCGATTAACCCTCATTAATCATGATTAGTTACTAACCTAATCCCGAATTCCGGGATGGGTCGTTACAGGGTCAACCCGTACGTTTGCAACCGAGTTGCGCAGACCTGCGACCCTAACCCGTCCCTAAAACCCTAAATTCTGACCCGATTCGATCCCCGTTTCCTCCTACTGGATTGTCCAAAAAATCCTAATCGATCTATGGGCTTCAATCAATGAAACACAGCCTAGATTTATACCTTCAATTTTAGGAACAGTAGCCTAGAATTCCTCCTTCGATTTCCCTTGATTCCAGCCATCGTTGCCCTCGATTCTGACCTCCTTGAGCTCATCTCAACCCCTAGAACACTATCCAATCCACCAAATCAATCAACAAACCTATAAAACTAGGTTTCCCAGATTTGAACTTAAAATAGTGTACGGGTTTGGTTTTTCCCCTACATCACCGTCGCGATCACCCTCGTGGCCACCATCACGATCGTCTCAGCATCCTTTTCCACTTTCATTCACGACCCAGTCCCATAAGAGGAGGTTTAAGGGGTGTTTGTGTCGGTTGGGTTACACAGGGTATGGGTTTCACGGGTATGGGAAAACAGAGAGGATGACTGATGATGCAGATAAGGACCCCAAAATATTGGGGTTTGGGCCAATCAGATGGGTGACACTTGTCACTCATCTGGTGGGTCCAACCTAGATATTTTCCAATCAATACAGTCCATGTGTCGCCATTTCTCGTTTTGAGTGCAATAGTTCCATCGTCTATTTTAGACCCGTAACTTCCCGTCGAACGTCCGATTTCGACGTGCCGCCTGTCTACGGGCTCGTAACGTCTTGATTTACGTAACGAGCCTCGGTCCTCGTACATTTGACTTCTTGAGTCAAAAGTCAATATTTTACCGAACCTTAGGGGCAAAATGGTCATTTTACACTGTCCGTCCAAATTTTTTGGATTAGTCACGCTAATCCATAATTAATTACTAATCTAATCCCGAAATTCAAGACGAGTCGTTACACCTACAACTTTCCAAGGCTCGTCTACTAGTCTCAGCTCATCACTAGGCCATGCATGGGGCTCATATTTCGGAGGCATGAAATCAACAACACCACTCAGAACTATAGCTCTAATACCAAGTTGACAGTACGCAACCCCGAAAACACCCTGTAGGGCGTACCTAGGCCCTGTTCCCGTTTGACAAGTAACTCAAAGTGCCATTACCCTTGAACTTGTCAGACAAGGGATACGTGTAAGTCTCGTATATTGGAGGCCTCTAGAGCCTCGATTTTCATTTAGAGACCTTGGAGGGTTACAAACCATGAAAACATGTGAGTGGACAAATGAAACATTTTAAATACATAATTTGAAAACATCCAGCTTTTACCCTTCGTTTACAAAAACCATGCATGCATACGAAAACCATTTCATTTCGATTAAAACAAAACATAGTTTATAATCTAAAAATAAGTGCAAGAGAGTTCTCAAATCAAAAGTAACATTAAACTGCCTAAGACCATGGTACGTCGATATAACTATCACACAAGATCACAACCATCAACACAAGGTCAACATATCATCACGTACCATTAACCTAACATCATCACAATATCAAGCATCAAACCAATACACTACTGGTGGGTACACCACTCAGGAAAGGAGCCCAACGCAATGTCCAAGTGGGGACCCGACTTAGTAAAGGAGCCCAGTTCAACGTCCGAATCGTGTCAGTCTCAAGAAAGGTGCTCCGTTCGACGTCCGAAACTAACCAACTAATAAGCATAACCACAACAAACATCATACATCAAAAATCATCACATCAATCTTCACAATCAATCCATCTTCAACGTCACCATAGAATTCACATATATGCAATTCAACGTCATCATAGTACTCATACATAGTCAACCACATCCAAACATCCTCGAAACACAAGTACCATACCAATCATCATATCATCATATCACAAGTGCACTACATGTAGGTCACACCATACCACTCAATCACTCGGGATTCGGAGCCCGGCTCGACGTCCAAGTGACATCTGACTTAGGATTCGGAGCCCCCAGCTCAACGTCTGAGTTGCTAACACAATACCAATCTCAGGATTCTGAGTCTCTAGCTTGACGTCTGAGACTAATTAATCAACAAGAATCATATCACATAATCGATCCAAACCAAATCACACGCATCACCGCAATTTACATCATCTATACCAATAATACATACTCATATCACATCTCATCTATACCAATAACATTAGCTAATTACACCCTGCTCAAATCTGCGATAAATTTTGAGATAAACCTAGTAAAGCGTGCCGTTAAAGCACTTCCAAAAACCATCCAAAAGTCGTATGAAAATACCCAAACTCCAATATTACAATTTCCCATGACATAAATCATATTCACTTTAAAACCATAGTCGGATTCAAAACAAAGTTTACGGAAACCTCGAAAAACGCGTAATAAAATATCAATTAAATATTCATATAAAATCCCAATCGCTCTTATATCATTCAAATCATATAGATACACATTTAAATCATGTAAGTATGCATTCATAATAGTTTAGGGAAAAGAAATTCCACTCACACACCGTTCATATAACCAAATCATGCTTTGCACGTATTTTTGTAATTTTCGGGAATCTTAGAACCTCAAAGCACTAGTTCAACCCTTGCACTTCGGCCACCAACGCACCACCTTCCCTGAGTAATTCCAACGTCCAACCTCACACGTTGATGGCTCTTTGAAGTCGTAGGGACGAATAGTAGCCATTAGGACATTTATTTTCAAGTTACCATGCCAAAATTACCATGATGATTCTCTAAACTTCACTAGTTTGGTTTCGAACCTACGGGTTCTGAGGATATTCCAACCTCACAGCAACGCCAACGTACTCCTCTCTCTTAGGTTATCTCTATCTTTCTTCCTATTCTTGGATGATTCTTTTCCTTTTCCTCTCCTGATTGCTCACAGTTCCTCACCACTCCTCTTGCTCTGTTTTTTTCTTCTATGTTTTTTTTCTTCTCTTTTTGGCCATTCAATATCGAAGCCATAAGCCAACATACACACATCAACATATAGAAAAAGAGTAAGTCAGTGCATCCTAGAATCCAAGGTGATAAGATGACACTTGTCACCCTAGAATAATCCACAAAATATCACCAATGTAAACTAACCAAAACACCCTTCATTTGAAAATTACTAAAATGCCCTCGGTCGTTTTAGACTCGTAGTGAACTCATCAGACCTTCGATTTTGGTGTACCGACTGTCTACGAACTCAGGATCCCGAGATATTCATAACGGTCTTCTCGAATTACCTAAAAAAGGTCCCAATAAAAAAGTCAACACTTTGACTTTTGGTAAAAAAGTCAACCTTTTGACTTCGGTGTAAAATGATCAATTTCATCCGAATTTTCCGATTTTATCCTCGTTGAATGTCCAGGTCGTTACAAGTAATTTTGATAAAATAAGGATAAAGTGTAGTCAAGTTACCTTTTAGGAAATGAGATACTTTTTTTTGGGTAGAAACATGATAAAAGTTGATGAATTCTTTCCATGTGAGATATAAATCTTGTTTTTTTAACAGTTAAAATATATATTTATATTTTAACAGTGAAATTGGATATAAAAAATTCAGAGCTAAATGCAATAGCTAAAATTTCAAATGAGAATCCATGACAAAAGGAAAGGAAAGTAACAACTCTAAACTTCAAGTCCTTGTTTAAGAAATGATATATGTGATGAAGGATATTTTTTGCCTCTAAGAAAATACGGAGCATAATTTTACTGAATGTTACCACCTTGATTCATGGTAAAACTTCAAACTTTTCTTTCTTTTTTCTAATAATTGTCAAATGTATTAAAATCATCATATCCAAACTCAGTTCGCGCCAACTTGGCCTACCCAATTATCACCTGAAAGTTGCAGAACATCAAAACCTCCAATTCCCAAATATAAGAAAAAAATCAAACTTTTCACAGCCTTATACAAGAAGTCGGAGGCCGTTAATGATCTAGAAACAACAAAAATTTGAAAATTCATTTTTTTCTTTTAACTTTTAAATGCAAATGATGATGAGTTTTAAAAATGAAAAAGAGAATTTGAGAAAAAAAAAGAATGAAAATGATGAAAGAGGGAGGAGAGAGAAACAAGATGAAAATATAGCTAATTCTAATAAAAAAAGTTAAATTTATCTAATTTATTACAAACTCATTTTGATATTTTAAATAAATTTTAAGTTAAATTTATCAAAAAATTAAATTTAACTAATATACTGTACGTTGCAGATGCTATGATAAGCCCGACTTGGCTGGCTAGATTTGGTACGGAAAGTTGCATTTAAAGGGAGTTCATTTGTCTAATTCGTGTTTTCCCATTTAATTTTTCAAATGATTGGATCTAAATATCAACTGCTTTTGGGTTGTCTCGTAGGGAGATGGTTGGGCAATTAATTATGGGGACTAATTCACTCGGGTGTGTGAAAATCAGAAAGGTGGGGTCATGTCGGTGGAAATAGGGAAATGTAGGACTAATCCCACACGCACACCGCAATTCACAGTTCACACCGATAACCAATATAAAAGAATTTAAAAGAAAAACGTAAATTTTCCTTCCTTTTTTTAATAAATATTTTATTATAAACATAAAAATACTCATCTAAATCTTGAAGCTCTCTCTGTGAGCAAATTGTTTATCATTGCAGAGAAAGCAAACGCAGAAACGACGAAGAAGACGACGACGGTTTCTGATTCAAAGTCTTTCAACTCTCGCCACTCGCTGTCTGAACTCGTTTGTAGTAGATAGTTTTCGAAATTCGACGCCATAAAATGAAAAATTGAAATAAAATAAACAAGGAAATAAAAGGCCTTCTTGCTTTTCTTGCCTTTGACCGAATCGAGGACGAGGATTTTGCTTGGCTCATTCGTTCATTTTCAGGTGCTCAAAGTTCTCATCGATTTTTTAATTTTAATGAAAGCTTAGTTACGTTTCATTGTCATGTTTGGGTTTATATTTTGGGTGCCATATTGGGCTTTGCTTTTGGTGATCTTTGATTCGAGCTAAAAGCGTCCCTGTTTTGCGTGTTATTGATTTGTGGGTTAGTTTGTTTGGTGCCGAAAAGAACGAGTCTTTTTTTTTTCTTGGTGTTTCAGCGAGCTGGGTTTTGGCTTGGTTAGTAGTCTGTGGACTCATTTTGACTAAGCTAGGATCATATTGAGTTGACTCAGGTTGGAATCGTTTGTTAAGCTGAAATGCTGAAGAATTGCCATTTTAGAAAAATCATCTTTTCGGGTTTTTTACCATATGAAATCCACACTTTGACTCCTAAGATTCCGTAACGAATATAGACGTTCGCAGGAGCATAATCTATTTATTCAGTGATATGCTGCTTATCTATGCTTTTGGAATTTCTTGAGTGATGTATGTTCTACATTTTTTCTCTGTGCACCGAGTTTAGCATCAGTGTTAGGACTAAACTATTCCTTGACTTAATCATTAAAATTTGAATAATCTGTCTTGACCGTGTGATTGCATATTTTGCTTTATGTGGAAAGGAACATTTGAAAGAAACTGTTTGTTTTACACAAAGGAACAAAAAGATTGTTTTCCACGAAGCTTTTATGGGCAGAATCATTTAAGTCAGTTTTACATTTTGAGGAAATGAGTTGGATTTTGACATCGGTATTTTGAGCTTTTCAATACAATTGTGGAGTCTGAATAATGAATGTTTGAAAGGTCTTGTGAGTGAAGGGGACTAATAGGGTTGGCATTCAAGGTGGATGGAGGTTTTGAGCTTTTCAAATTTTGGTGTAATTTGAAGCCTCAAGACTTGTACCATATACCCATCTAATTCTGAAACTGGGATGGGCTGTGGGTGTTCCAATCTCTCAGTTTGCTGTTGGGGTTCGGAAACTAATGGACCAGTTCTTGAGACCCATAGCATGGGTAAGTGAACTTATATAGTTTTCATTTCTCATTTTTCTGTGTTTGCAGCGCTTGCAATATCGTAGTTTCTGTTATTTTGTAGAAAATGAGGAGAAGAACGAACTTGATTTGCCTGTATTTCATGAATACACAATTGAGCAACTTCGGGCAGCAACATCAGGATTCGCTTTGGAGAATATAGTTTCTGAACATGGTGAAAAGGCCCCAAATGTGGTTTACAAAGGAAAGCTTGAGAATCAAAGACGGATAGCCGTTAAAAGATTCAATAGATCAGCTTGGCCTGATTCCCGGCAATTTTTGGTAGGCATGCACTTGCTCTCAATTATTATGCTATCACTAGTTCTTCTCCCAAGTAGTACTTTACTGATAAGAAGTCAAGATTTTTCCACTTTCATGTTCTTTTCTGATGCTTCAATTGCTCCTAATTCATCTGTTTAGCTTAAGTTTTTGACCAATTGATGAGGTACTTGATATGCTGAATTACTTTCTTACATCATTGTCAGTTTCAAACCGAATGTAATTCACTCCTTTTTCTGCGACAAAAAATTGATAAACTTGTCTTCACTATTTATTCTTCCCCATGATATATCGTGTACTATGTTTTACGTACGAGAGATCATTTTTTGGAGTATTTTTTAAAATTGGATGTCCGCTGACTTTAATTGGTTTCATGATGTTTGCATCTGTCTCAAGGCTTACTCATCCAGTATTTCAGTTTGTGAAATACTAAAATCATTTAATCCCCATATTTTTCTTATTGTTCTTAAAAATGTATTATCACTATTATTATCATTATCGCGTTCATAATTTTTAATTGTTGTTACTACTATGAGTTGCTTTAATGTTCCATGATCATGATCTTGTTATTTAATTAGGATGCACAATTAAGTTAAAGTTCGATGTGCACTTAACAGTCGCCCCTTTCTTGAGAAAGAACCACCATAAGAATATTTTGTTTTACATCCAGATACACTTTTCTTTCCCTTTTGATTCAATCCAGCTACTCTGCTTTGAGTGGTAAATAACATTATATCTGGGTTAATCTGTCATATAATAGTGGACTGCGGAATTTATGCCCTGTTGACCAAGTCCGAATGGATTCCTTTTATGCGTTTCATATGTCTATTGAATGTGTAAGTGATTGGTTAACCATCCTCATGGATTCTTGCATTTTATGCAATGTCTGCGTGTCTACATATCATCAATGAAATGTATTTCCCCCCCTTCAATTAGGAAATATTATTTCCTGTTCTGACCCCTCCTTTTACAATTATAGGAAGAAGCAAGGGCTGTTGGGCAGCTCCGTAATATCCGATTGACAAATTTACTTGGTTGTTGCTGTGAAGGTGATGAGAGACTACTTGTTGCTGAATATATGTCCAATGATACATTGGCAAAGCATTTATTTCATTGTAAGTTCACTAGATTGGTTCAAAAAATTTCAACTTTTCATAGGTTCAAAAATTTTCAACTTTTCATATAGTTATTTTTTAAATTTTACTGCCTTTAGTTTTAGTCTGAATTCATTTCCATGTCGTATGAGGTCTGAGTCGTGACTGAAAAACTTTATATGAACCTGAAGCTTTAAATTTCTCTATCGAGCAATTATTTCTTTGATTTATCCGATCATCTAGCTATTAAAAAAATAACTTTTGTAATTGTAACTCTCAGATATTGGCGGGTAAGTCAAATACATTTTGGGAAATTGCTGGTAGAATTTCATTTGCTAATTTTTTTAAATAATGGTTACTCCTATTGACAAAATGCAGTAGCTTTTTAGTTTGGCATTTGCCTTTTGGTCATGTGATATTTCTTTTTCTGACTTCTTAAAGCTTCATCTGATTTGTTGTTTTGAATATCATTGTTGGCGTGTTGGGATCAGGCACAAAATCCAATCATCAAAATCACTCATGATAGTTGCCATGTTTGGGTCTTCTTTAAGGTTTCCATTTACAATTCCCGTCTTCATAGCTGTTGAAGTGTTAAAGAATCAATTTTCATTTCATTTGTTACATGCATTATCTGTGACTTTTTGTTTAGTTTATTTTATTTTGGATTCTGTGCTGTATTCTATGCTTTCCTGATTTATTTCTACTTTGGTTATCAGAAGACACACAATCTTTAGCATCTGTTTAATTATGAATTTGTTTAATTATGAATTTGTTTAATTATGAATTGAATCAGGGGAAAAACAACCTATGAAATGGGCTATGCGGTTACGGGTGGCTTTATTTCTTGCACAGGCGCTTGAATATTGTACCAGCAAAGGGCGTGCTCTCTATCACGATTTAAATGCTTATAGAGTTGTCTTTGATGATGTGAGTACATATGGTTCTTTGTTTTCTTCAAACTTCACCATAGTACGATGTCCTTTTCTCTCCCTTGCGTAGTTTGAGTCTGATCTGAATTGCTCTTACTAACCTCAGGATGGCAACCCTAGACTTTCATGCTTTGGTATGATGAAAAACAGTAGAGATGGTAAAAGCTACAGTACAAACCTGGCATTTACTCCTCCTGAGTATCTTAGGACAGGTACGTCTCTCGCAGAAGTAAACTTTCTCAGCTTCCAGATGAACATGCTGGCATTTTTGCATTATTAACATTTTGGTTTTTGATTAGATACCTGCATGGAAGTTGAACCTTAGTTACCATCTGGACACTGATACCAGATTTTATCATGTTATGATACTTGTTCTTTTTTTCTCTTTCCTTCTATTTTTGTTTTGCGTTAAACTGGTCATTTGTGGTCCAAGAGTGTAAAATGTAGATTGATTTTTGAATCACTGGAATACGACCGAATATCAGCTATTGTATTCGTTGGAATTTTTGTATCCCTTTTTTATCTTATAATGATCTGTATATATCTTTTTGCATCATATATTGTATTGTTTGATATATTTGGGAAATTCATTTTGGAACTCAATTTCATACTGTCTGTGTACTCTTTCACCTACATACAAACACAAGTGCACGCCTGCCAAATGCTTTCTAGTTATTTTCAGTGGTAAAGGTGGAGCTACTCTTTGATCTTCATACGGTATAATGAATCTTTTTGCACTTGATTCCGGTGGTCTACATGGCTGTTTTCGCTGAAAGAGTTACTGTTTCTATTATTACATTTGTATTTCTTTTTCCTCAAATAACACGTTTCTGTTGCTCTTGATTTCTTACTCAGTGAATTTCCTTTGTTTATTTCATTCTCGTATTCTTGTAGATGCTCATTTTATTATTATTTTTTTTGTTGAAATCCATCTCTCATCTTTTCTGTAGGAAGAGTGACGCCAGAAAGTGTAATGTATAGCTTTGGTACCCTTTTGCTTGACCTCCTCAGTGGAAAGCATATTCCTCCCAGCCATGTAAGTTTCTTTTGCAAGAAGACTTTCTATATGAAAAATTAAGGCATGACTAGTGCTTCCTGACCGTAACCCAAGAAACTAATTTAGTGTTCGTTTGTTACTCATGCCATGCAAAATGACATGTCACTCGCTATAGGAATCTTTCATGTTTTTGTTGTTCTCAGTGGAGCTTCAGTTCTGAATCTATGTAATTTCACATCTAACGTTTGTTTATAATGTTCTAGGCACTTGACCTTATTCGGGACAGGAATCTTCAGATGCTTACAGATTCTTGTTTGGAAGGCCAATTTTCAAATGACGAGGGAACTGAGTTAGTACGTTTGGCTTCAAGATGTTTGCAATATGAGCCTCGGGAGCGTCCTAATCCAAAGTCATTAGTTGCTGCTTTGGTTCCTCTTCAGAAGGACACAGAGGTTGGTTTTTTATTTATTAACTTGTTACATTAATATTCTTCTTTGTGGATCTTTTCTTTCAAAGCGGTTGCACATATCAAATATTGAGATTTTGTTGCCATTCCTGTTTCTTACTTTCAGAGACTGGACTTCAGAACTTGAAAGCAAACAAAAACACCTATATTTAGTGAAATTTTGTTTTCAGGGATTCATTTATGAATGTAATATGTGTCATACCATCTGTCTGTGAGTGTACCATTTACAAACCTTGAAGAATGTTTTTGCTCCGCCCATTTATCTGTTATCATGGAAGAATGTCCATCCCTATTTTATTATTTGTCCATTTATCCGTTATCATGTTGGAAGTCCATACCTTATTTCATTATTGATGTCCCATTTATCTGCTAGCATGGCAGGTCGGTCCTAAAACATTAGTATATGTTGGTACGTAGTACTTTGCAATCTAGAATAAACTTTAAGTAAATTGTTCTGCAGGTTCCTTCTCATGTATTGATGGGTATACCACATGGTGCAGCAGCTTTACCTAGTCTATCACCACTTGGAGAAGCTTGTGTGAGGACGGATTTGACAGCCATACATGAGATCTTAGAAAGCATCGGATATAAGGATGACGAAGGTGCAGCAACTGAGGTTCGTTTCTCATTTATCATAATCAAGGGGTAACTAAATTTTGTTATCGAGTTAGTTTGAATTTCTCTTCTTCATCAAGAAGTTTAATTTTTTTTCTTTCTATTGTGTCAATATCTGTACTGTGTCACAAAATCTTTTCTGATATTGTTGCTATATAGACCTTAAATAATCCTTTGTTGAGACTTGCGCTCATTAGAATGAAGGTGCATGTCTAGCCCAAAAGAGAAAAACTAAGGATGCATGGATGTCTATCTGTAGCTAATACTTTCAAGGTCATAAATCCTGGGGGCATAGAATCAACCAATGAGTTATAAGAGTAATGATATGAACATGAAGTTTTGCACGCTAAGTGATGTGGCAGCATTTAATTTGTTCTGTTGGGATCTGCTTTTATTTGCAGCAAATAAAAAAGTGGCACATCACTTGGTATAATAGTACCCCTATCATTTTCTGCTATACAGTATCCTCTTTGCTCTATCCATTGTATGACCACGTTTTGTGTTTACTTTTTTACCTACAATAAGGACATTCTATGTAATTGTTCCGTGCATGAAGATTGATGACTTTTAAATGCGATTTTAGCTCATGATCTATCTGAGCATCAATCATTCAGTGATAACCAGTACTTAGATTTTACAAATCACTGATATTTTTGCTGAAGCTGCATCTCCCTGCTCACTCATGGTATGCTAAGTATTGTTCTTTTTATTGTTCAGCTTTCATTCCAGATGTGGACCAACCAGATGCAAGAGACATTAAATGCAAAGAAAAAGGGTGATGTTGCTTTCCGTCATAAAGATTTCAGAGCTGCAATTGAGTGCTATAGCCAGGTCCGATGGAATGAGTTTGAAGTATTTCATACAAGTATTTTAAGTGCTGCACCAGATTTGGAAATTGATACTCAGACTTGCATTTCAATGTAAAGTAACTTTAATGAACATGATAACCCCTATGGACTGTGCTGAACTGAAGTATCTCCAGTTGCTGGGGCTGGTCCAAGCTCAGCCTAAGCCAATGGAGTTCGTTAACCCAGTCCTGAGTCAGCCTGCTTAATCTATTGGTGTTGGGGTGTGTTTGGCATGGCTGAATTGAAGAGGAGAGCTTTGAGAAGTGGGGGAGCCTTGTGTGTTTCAAACTTCTAGCTTGCAAGCATAACACTCAGTACACGCATGTTCCACCCACACTTGGCTTCCATAAGTTCATTAGCGTTCGCCACCCATTACCACCTTGGTTGCTCTTCCTTTATAAGTATAACCACTACAGTTAGCCTTAAGGGCCAAATTCCTGCTGAGATTGGCCTGCCTATTTAGTTAAATCTTTGTTCACGGACTACCCCCTTCCAATTGAGAGTCCTTATGATTATACAGTATGAAATTGAATTCTTTCATGTCATTCTCAATATGATTTTTCCTGTTTGTTAGCATAGCACGTACTTTTTGATAGTTAAGAAAAAGTGATGTTTCCTAGAAATTGTTACTGTAACCCTCTTTGAATTGGAACCTCAAGCGTGACTCTTTATCTTGTTGGTCAGTATATTTTATAGGTCCACCGGGAAGGTTGATTCTTTAAATTTTATTACAGAATAAAAATGGAGCATTTCTGTCACGTAGCTGACAGTTTATATATATTTTTGATTTGATCTGCAGTTTATCGATGTTGGAACCATGATGTCCCCGACAGTTTTTGCACGCCGCAGTTTGTCTTATCTCATGAGTGACATGCCTCAGGAAGCCTTAAATGATGCATCACAAGCCCAAGCGATCTCCCCTGTTTGGCACATTGCATCATATTTGCAGGCTTCAGCTCTTTTCGCTCTTGGACAGGACGATGACGCTCAAGTAGCGCTCAAAGAGGGGTGTGTACTTGAAAGTAAAAGGAACACAAACACTTGATGGTCCCCAATAGTGAAGGTGAAATGTGAATCTCCTTCCCTTCTTTTGAACTGGTTTTTTTCTAGAAGTTGAGCACTGGATTGGTGAGATCTCAATTTTTTCGGGAAAATTAATCAGAGGTCTTGAAGTCGATCGCAGAGTCAAAGCAGAAGTGATCCTTATCTTCTGTTTGCATGTCTGGTTCATTTGTTGTCATCTTGAAGCATTCTTTTGCAAAAATATTGGATGGGTTGGTGTTTGGTCTCTTTGGTGGGTTGTTTATGTCAAATTCTCCCTTCATTGTTGTTCAACTGACCTGTAAAGGATCTTGGGAAATAATTGTGGTGAATAATGAAACTTTATAGTTTTGTAAAGGATCTAATCTGTTGTTCGATGGAATTGCATTCAAGGGTGAATAGAAAAAATATGATTGTGGCATGTTTGTAATTTTTGTATAGTATTTTTTATCTTGGCCACTCCTTGTTGACATTATCAGGTCATCTGTTTTTGTGCTATTTGCTCATTACAGTCTAATTTTTCTTTATTATTGTGCTAGCATTTACTGCTATATTGCTGGTCAAGTGAAACCCAAAAATCGGTTCAGATCGGAAACTAAACTTAGGGGATTGTATTCAATAAAGATTTTTATAGAGTTTAAATGTAATAACAATTCAAGTGTATTGAATTATGATATTTTATTAACTCTAAAATTTTAGGGATATTTAAAATATAAATAAATATAGACTTCATTAAAAAGAGGAGTATTATGGAGTTTTACAAATATTTTAGTGTAAATTAACTTTACAATTGTGTTTGGTTTCTTTAGCCTCCCTCTTTCAAATTTATAAAAATTTTATGATGTTTAAAAAATATTATTTGTAGTTTATATATTTTTTAATATACAATAAATTCAAGTTTTTTATCGATATTTATTATTATGTATGATTCTTTATAGGAGTTATAAGTAATTAAATTATGCAAACCATACATGAGTTTATTTGTTGTATGAAGAAAATAAAAATAAAAATAAGTAAATGGAAAAAATATATAATTCGAAGGTATGCATGAGGCCAATTAATTAGTGAGTTATAATAAAAAAATAATAATTAGAATTTGATTATAACTCCATATCAATTTTTTTTTTATAAAGCTCAATCACAATATATAAAATTTAGTATGATTGCAAAATACCGCCACGTAACCATATAACTCAATTATTAACTCTGTAAAAATTATGAAAACAGTAAATTTATAAAATTCAATCACATAAAACAACTCTACAGTTATCTGTATAAATCTGAATTTAATACATCCCAATCAATTAGATAGTTTTAGAACGAATTGAGTTAAATTGGTTAAGTTGGTTTGGTTTATAGTGTGAAATTAAAAATGGTGATATATAATTTTAATTGTGTAACAGCTTGAAAATTCAAGAAAAATATTAGTTGGAAAGATTACATGGAAAAGAACGATTTTGCCCTTATATGATCAAAAGTTGACTTTTTGACCTGGACACTTTTTGGACGTTTTGTGAAGACTGTTATAAAGGTCTTAGACTCCTGAGTCTATTGACAGGTGTTATGCTAAAATCGGAGGTCGAATGGGTTCGATATGAGTTAAAAGTGACCAAGGACATTTTAGTAATTTTGGCCGTAAGGGTATTTTGATAATTTTACAAGAAAGACCTAGGGTAGTCAAGAACCTTTCTTTATTTTCCCTCCCTTTTTACCACCGATATAGCCTTGTCTATATAAGTGTGATTGGTGTGTGTGTGTGTGTGTGTGTGTGTGTGTGTGTAGGAGTTAGGTGGGTCGTGACCGAAAAGAAGAAAACAAGAATAAATAAGGAAAAACAGAGAGAAAAGCTAAGGGGAGAGGGGAAAAAAAAAGAAGAGAAGAAGAAAGAAAGAGAAAGAGGAGAAGAGGAGGACGAAAAAAGGGGTTGGAGAGGGTGTCTCCACCCAGACACGAGAAGAAACCCGAGAAGACTCAAACTTGGCTGTGTAGTATCAAATCATTTCGAGGTTGTCCAACTCGAAATTGAGGATTCTAGCATGTAGAGTGAGTCCCTACGATCATTTTGGGACTGAAAGGAAATGGTTTTGGACGCGGGAAGGTGATAGACTGAGTTCATCAACCATAGTCGAAAGTTTAAGGTATGGGTACTCTAATCATAGTTCTTTTTACCTAGTTTGAAATTATAGAACTATTCTTGGGTTAGTTTAGAAGAGATCAAACATGAAAGGGAAGAAAAATGTTGAAAACGAAAGCTTTAGATTCGAGTCAGGTTGACCAGGTCGGACCTTACACACAGACTTGCGGGCTGACCCGTTTGGAGGCAAGGGATGATCCCCACGCGTAGAGGGTCTTGATGGCATGTGGGGGCGCATGTTGCAGTCCTCCGTTGTCCAGTCAACATGAGTTTTCACGTTTTCAATGCTACGGATCCAATGGTATAGTCTTCGAGACGAACGAGTATCGTCTCGGGGTAGTTTGGACTATTTCAAGAACTATGCACATTTCCGAATTAGTATTTTAATTCAGAAATTGGATAATTTAACTATAACATTAATTGAGATATTAAAGATCCTTAATTGTGGATTACCTAACGACCTGGATCGCGAGGAAACGTGAAATTAGAAACTTTAAAGAGAAAAGGATGATTTTGCCCTTGGGAAAGTCAAAATGCTAACTTTTCGATTAGGATGCCGTTTGGGGGTTCGGTTTCGAGATTCAAAGTTCATAGACAGGTGGAACGCCAAATTCGGGAAAAGACCAGACGAAATTGAACGTTTTGCCTCCTAGTCAAAGAGTTGACTTTTCTTGGTCAAAGTTATAGTGTTCACTTTTTGACTGAGACCTCGTATAGGTGATTTGAGAGAACCGTTACGAAGGTTTTGAAGTCCCGAGTATGTCGGCAGGCAGCATACCGAAAACAGAGTTCGGTTGGATTCTTTCATGGTCTAAGTTACGTAGGGGCATGAACTTGTGAGACAGTCGTGTGTCCCTTGTCTGACAAGGTATTGTGGGTTTATCTTAATTCTTGTCAGATGGGAGTATGACCCGAATGTACCTTTTTGGTGTATTTCGGCTGAGGTCGTGTCAACTTGGTATCAGAGCTAGGATTTTGAGCTGTGTTGTTGATTTCATGCCTTTGAGTTGCGAGCCCCGTGCACAGCTGAGTGATGAGACGAGTAAACGAGCCCACGATAGTTGTGGGGCTATTAGTGGTCCTAGATTATGTGGTCAAATTGTGAATATTGTATATTTGTATGTAAGTTTATGTAACGACCCGTCCCGAAAATCAAGATTAGATTAGTGGTTAATGACGGATTAGTGAAGAAAATCGGTGATTAGTTGGATAATTTCAGATGGACGGTGCGAAATGACGATTTTGCCCCAAGAATTGGGCGAATGGTTGACTTTTGGTTCGAGCTATCAACCAGACTTTGACCAATGACTGTGACGTAGTTCGGGGCGTCACGAGTTCATAGACAGGTGGCACGTTTGATTCCGACATCCGACGACGAAGTTATGATGTTTGGAAGTTTAAGGGTAATTTGGTAATTTGGTTCAAAAGGGGCAATTTGTTGACTTTTCATACGACATGGACTTTTCACGTAATTCGAGGACCGTTAGGTATGTCTCGATTCCCTGAGTACAACGACAGGCGACACGCTGTCATTGGATTTAGGATGGCTTAGGTTTTGGTCTAAAAATCTTAGGGGCAAAATGGTAATTTTAGGGGCAAGGGCAAATTGATCAATTATCACATTGGGATCTGTGCTAGTGCAATTGTGACACTTGGCTGTTCTTGGGATTGGTGCCCCATGGATGTGAGACACATGTCCCTTCTCTGGAGGGTCGTTGAACCCTGTAAGCCGCCTCTGTTCAATTTAATGGATGGTGATACTTGATGCACGGGCTGGGAACACAGAGTGAAAAACAGAAAGAACTGAGTGGTGAGGTTGAGACGAGTGGTGAGGTTGGTGGAGTGCACCGTCGTGCACGGTGGTAGACGGCTAGAGGTAAGCCGAGTACTCTGTTTTGAAATTCGACAGTGGGGTCTTCATTTAAGTACGTATTAACCTATTCTAATCACTTGGTTGCTGAGTCTGACGGTGAGACAAGTTCGAAAAGCAGAGATTGGAGGATTGCCGTGAAAACGGTGGAAGGTAAGTATTGATGTAAAAATGGTAAATCTTGATTTAGGGACGGTTGAGCACTTCTAACACTTGGAAACTGTTTCTCAAGGTGCTAGAGGTTGTTTGGGATCAAAGGCAGGGCTGGAGAAGGCCTGAGTCTTGAAACAGAGGGAGGAGGAAATTCGAAGTTCACCTTGATTTTGGAAGGTAAGAAACACACCTTAAGTCCTTGATTTTAGTAGCTAGATCGATTATTTAGAGGAGGACAAAGCTACTGGGATAAAAAGGGTACGAAAAAGGGATGAAAATGGAGGGAACCGTGGACGCCGGTTCAGTTGAACCGGCTGAACCTTGGACCGAACCAGACCCTGTTCGCGCGAGGAAAGGGATGAATAGGAACTGTGCGTGGCTCCCACCCGCAGCCCCTTTAGGCGGTACCTGAGGACGTGGCACTGTTCATAGGGAATTTGTCAACACGAATTTTAAAGTATTCGATGTAACGAACATTTTGGGACTGGTTTCGAGTCAATCGGACATCGTCTCGATAGTTTTCAGGATGTCCGAAAGTTTTAGGGCTCGTTTAAAAATAGTTAAAAATTTGGGAAAAATACGGGGACTTAGTAGAAGCTTAATGAAGTAGTTAGTGACCTTATTATGGGATTTGGATAGGTTTGGGAAAGCCAGTGATAGTAGATTGGCCGAGAAAGCGTAATTGCGCGCGTATCGAGGCAGCGGCGTTAATGATCTGTGAGTGGATTTTTCTTTCAAACTTATGATGCATGCATGACAGGACCCACCCCGATTATTTAACCCAGCCCGTGCACTCAGTCTCTCCCACGCACACAGAAGCTATAGCCATTATTTAACCCAGCCCGTGCACTCAGTCTCTGCCCAGACACGCAGGGATGCTTCCCACAATCTCAAAATTCATAAACTAACCCCACTCACCAGTCCACTTAGCCATAAACAATTGCACGCACAAAGCTCCACGGCCGCACTCTGTTTTTCACGGTGGTGCTACAGTAACCGCCGTGAAAATGACCAAAATGCCCCTCTGTGCAATAATTACCAAATTGCCCTCCAGCTTCCGTGACCCATAACTCGGTCATCCGATGTCCGTTTCAAGCGTGCCGTCTGTCGTTGTACTCAGGGTGTCGAGACGAACATAACGGTCTTCGAGTCAAATACATATCCCTTTTCAAACAAAAAGTCAACTTTTCCCCATAACAACGCCCAATTACGGTAGTGCCCCTGAACTTCCGAACATCATAACTTTCACCCTGTTCGTCCGAATCGAACGTGCCACCTGTCTATGAACTCGTGACGTCCCGAACTACGTCACGGTCATCACTCCACGTCCGTTCGACCTCCCAATCAAAAAGTCAACAAATTGACCACACAAATCACAGGGGTAAAAAAGTCATTTTATTCAATATTTTATAATATTACATTTCCAGAACGTCCGGGGCGTTACAATCTCCCCCCTTAAGAAATTTCGTCCCGAAATTTCAAGGAAACAAGTAGGGGAACTGTTCTCGCATCTGCGCCTCGGGTTCCCATGTGGCTTCCTCCACATTCTGGTTCCTCCAGAGAACCTTTACTAGAGGAACCGTCTTCCGACGTAGTACTTTATCCTTTCGATCCAAAATCTGCACCGGTTGTTCCTCAAAGCTCAAGTCATCTCGAAGTTCAATGGGTTGTTCCTCTAGTACATGAGATGCGTCGAACACGTATTTCCACAACATCGACACATGAAAAACATCGTGGACCCTCGAAAGCTCTGGCGGTAGTGCCAGCCAGTAGGCCACCGGGCCAATCCTCTCGGTAATCTCTTATGGTCCAATATAACGAGGGCTCAACTTTCCTCGCCTGCCGAATCTCACTACACCCTTCCAAGTGGACAATTTCAGAAATACCCGATCTCCGACCGCAAACTCAAGATCTCGAATCCGATGGTCCACATAGCTCTTTTGTCTGTCTTGGGCTGCCTTGAGCCGATCCCTGATGAGTTTGACCTTCTCGGTCGTCAGTTCCACCAATTCGGATTTAGTCAGCTTCCTTTCACCTACGTCCGTCCAACACAACGGGGTTCTGCACTTCCGTCCGTACAAGGCTTCGTACAGAGCTATCCCAATGCTCGCCTGATAGTTGTTGTTGTAGGCAAATTCCATCAAGGCTAGATGTGACTCCCAAGTGTCCTGAAATTGCAAAACGCAAGCTCGCATCATATCCTCCAATGTCTGGATGGTCCGCTCAGACTGGCCGTCAGTCTGAGGATGAAATGCAGTACTGAAACGAAGTTTCGTCCCAAATGCTTCCTGCAGACTCTGCCAAAATCGAGAAGTAAACCTCGGGTCTCGGTCAGAAACTATTGATTCCGGAGTACCGTGCAAACGGATGATCTCATCAATAAACAACTGGGCCAACTGTGTCATCCTGAAGTTCTCTTGCACTGGCAAGAAATGAGCTGATTTCGTAAGCCTGTCCACAATCACCCAAACTCCATCGTGGCCTCTGGGTGTCCTAGGAAGTCCAAACACGAAATCCATCGTTAAGTGATCCCATTTCCATTCCGGAATAGGTAGTGGTTGCAAGGCTCCATAAGGTCGTTGTCTCTCAGCCTTCACTTGCTGGCAAATCAGACACCTGCTGACAAACTCGGCAATCTCCCGTTTCATTCCCGGCCACCAGTAGTGCTCTCGCAAGGTACGATACATCTTGGTCTCACCAGGATGCATCGCGTAGGCCGAACTATGAGCTTCGTCCAAGATCTCCCTCTTCAGTGCCTCAACGTCGGGCACGCACAACCGTCCTTCTTTTAGCAAAGCTCCATCCTCCCTGACTGAAAAACCTAGCCGTTCACCGGCTTCCACTTCAATCCGAAGTACACATGAGACAGGATCTTGAGATTGAGCCTCAACGATCCGATCGATCAGAAGTGGTCTCACATGAAAGCTAGCCAGTAAAACACCTTGGCCATCCAAGCCCAGATCAATGCTAGTCTTACGGAGTTCAACCAAAAGTGGCAAATGAACCGTCCGTAGATGTGCTACAGAATGCGTTGACTTCCGGCTTAGAGCATCAGCCACCACATTGGCTTTTCCCGGGTGGTACTCAATCGTGCAATCATAATCCTTAATTAGCTCTAGCCACCGTCGCTGCCTCACATTTAACTCCTTCTGAGTGAACAAGTACTTCAGGCTTTTGTGATCCGTGAACATTCTGCAAGTCGCACCATACAGGTGATGTCTCCAAATTTTTAACGCATGCACGACAGTAGCTAACTCCAAGTCATGCGTCGGATAATTGCGCTCATGCGGTTTCAACTGGCGCGAAGCATAGGCGATCTCTTTCCCATGCTGCATTAGTACACATCCCAAACCCTGTAAGGATGCATCACTGTATTTAGTACACATCCCAAACCCTGTAAGGATGCATCACTGTACACCTCAAATTCCCCACTGTCGTTTGGAAGGGTCAGTATAGGAGCAGATGTCAACCTTTCCTTTAGCTCCCGAAAACTACGCTCACAATCGTCATCCCACTCAAACTTGACTCCCTTCCGCGTCAGTCGTGTCAACGGGGCAGCAATGGTAGAGAAACCCTCTATGAACCTCCTGTAATAGCCAGCCAAACCCAAGAAACTTCTGACTTCAGTAACGGTCCTCGGTTGTTCCCACTTCGCCACTGCCTCAATTTTCTGAGAATCCACAATGATCCCGTCAGTTGATATCACATGCCCCAAGAAACTCACGCTCGTCAACCAAAACTGACATTTGCTGAGCTTCGTATACAACTGGTTTTCCCTCAAGGTACCCAGCACCATCCTTAAGTGCTCCTCGTGCGCTTCCGCACTCCTCGAGTAGACCAGGATATCGTCAATGAACACGATGACAAAGTGATCCAAGTAAGGCTGCAACACTCGGTTCATCAAATCCATAAACGCTGCGGGTGCGTTGGTCAAACCAAACGGCATCACAAGGAACTCATAATGACCATAACGGGTCCTAAAGGCTGTCTTGGGTACATCCTCATCCTTAACCCGCAACTGATGATACGCAGAATGTAGATCAAT
Organism: Prinsepia uniflora; assembly: GCA_032719365.1. Lineage (NCBI taxonomy): Eukaryota > Viridiplantae > Streptophyta > Magnoliopsida > Rosales > Rosaceae > Prinsepia > Prinsepia uniflora. The sequence continues at coordinate 45,290,503 of CM064865.1, read as the reverse complement.
TTTGGAGAAGTACTGCGCTCCTCACAGCTGATCGAACAAATCATCGATCCGAGGCAACGAGTATTTGTTCCTGACTGTTACTTTATTCAGTTGCCTGTAATCGATGCAGAGTCTCAAACTCCCATCCTTTTTCTTCACAAACAACACCGGGGTTCCCCAGGGGGACGCACTCAGTCGAATAAACCCCATCTCAAGTAATTCTTGTAACTGCGCCTTCAGTTCTTTCAACTCAGCTGGCGCCCTACGATACGGAGTCTGAGAGATAGGTTGCGTACCTGGAACCAGATCAATAGTGAACTCAACATCTCGATTCGGTGGCAATCCCGGTAGATCATCCGGAAAGACATCCGGAAACTCCCGTACAATCGGTATGTCCTCCACCCTCAATGGTGCAGCTCGTGAGTCCAACACTTGGGCTAAGTATCCCTGGCACCCTTTCCTCAACAACTTACTTGCCTTCAGGGCTGAAATCACTCCGACAGGAGTGGCTCGCTGAATTCCCTGAAAGGTGGTTTCCGGTAATCCAGGGCTCCGAAAAGTAACCTTCTTATCGACACATTCGATAGAAGCATGATGGAGCGTCAACCAGTCCATTCCCAAAATGACATCAAAGTCGTTCAAGTCCAAGAGTATCAAGTCTGCCATCAGACCAACATCACCTACCATTACGGAACACTCCTGCAACACTTGATTTACCACAAATACATCTCTCGTGGGTGTACTCACACCCAAGTCACAGTCCAAGGCGGACACCTCTCTACCCGCCAACAACTCACAGTCCCGTGATATAAATGAATGAGTAGCTCCGGGATCAATTAAAGCACAAACATCATGCCCAAAGATCGTGAGTGTACCTGTCACAACACCAGGTGCTGCCCTGGCCTCCTGCTGCGTAACAGCAAAGACTCGGGCCTGTGGTCCAGCTGCTCGCCCACGGCCCCGGCCCCTCTGTCCATTAGCCGCTCCAGTACCACCTCCTCGAGTGCTCCCAGTCCCAGAAACTGCAGCTGTGCTCCGTCCCTGCTCTGCTCCACCCCGACCTGCGCCACCACCCTGTGGCAAAGATGGACACTCCCTCCGATAGTGGCCCCACTCGCCACAGAAGAAACAGATAACACTGGAAGCATCTCGAACAAAACCACCACCCTGCTGTCCCGTGGAAGCAACAGAAGTCGCGCTCGCCTGCGGAGCAGTCTGCGCCCTAGGCGCTCGGAATCCGGAACCCTGATAGTTACCAGGCCTGCCATAACGATCATTTCCTGCAGATGAGGCTCCATTATAACGTCCCTTCTTCGGGGCCTTCTGACCATATGATCCAGGATATGAACGCTCGCGACGTTGTCCACCACCAGAATACTGTGGACGTGTCGAGAGACTAGCCTCAACCCGCACCGCGGCATCAGACAACTCCCTGAGAGTAGCAAAAGCTCCGGCCGTCACAATGGCCCGTATCTCACCCCGTAGGCCAAGCTCAAACCTACGACATTTCTCAGCCTCGGTAGATACAAAGGTAGGAGCAAAACGAGCTAGCATCTGAAATTTCTGCTCATACTCAGCTACGGACATGCTCCCCTGCTGGAGCTGCAAAAACTCGGTCTCCCTAGCATCACAGAAGGAACGGGGATAATACTGATCCAGAAACCGTTCACGAAAGGTCTCCCAAGTCACTGTACGGGCATCCCAACCCGACAACTCCAGAGTATACCACCACTCATGAGCAGATCCATCAAGTAAAAATGTGGCCAACACCACACGCTCCTCAGGAGGACAGTGCATCACAGTGAAAATCCGCTCAATCCGAGAAATCCAACGGTGAGCATCCTCGGGATCCGCTCCACCACTAAAGACCGTAGCCCCAAGACGCTGGGCTCGCTCGATCGAAGCACTCTCGACATCGCCATCAGGTCGTGGAGGGGGTTCGCGTCGCGGAGGCATGGCCGGTCGTCCTTCTCTCTGAAAGAGGCATAAGTTAGTACAATAATCAAGGCACACCCGAGTGCCGGACACGAATCGTAAACCTAGGCTCTGATACCAATTGACAGGACCCACCCCGATTATCGCCTCGATAATCGAGAAGCATCCTGCTCCCGTCTGACAATCGAATCTAAAAGACCGGAAACTAATTAATATTACAACACACCCATTGTCAGACCAGGGAGATTAAACAAATACATCCGACTGGACGTCAAGTCCACAGTTTCACAGAGCGATATTACAAAAAAAGTTAAAGAAACAAGTCCTACTCTGTGAGCTAACTACTCCGCAACGGAAAACTTTATGCCTCCGCCTCTGCCTCGGCGCTTGCCCCCTCACTTGTACCACGACCTGGAGGGAATTTAAAACAACAAAGTGTGAGTGGACCGAAACATAAGTTTTACAGGAAAAACAGTTTTTCCGAAATCGGGTTCGCCCTCCAGTTTTGTAACACGCATGCATAACCAAATATTCAAAATTTGCATATTAACTTTTGAAAACTCTTTTTCCGAACACATGAAAACGTTACAAAGGATCGCCATAATTCATGTAAAAACCATTTAATAATGCCAGGTTTCAGAAACCGTCATTTTGAACGTTAATTGCACAAATCAAGTAAAACGAGAATCAATAACCACAATTATGCCGTTGGATCCATCCGAGTCTTTAAACTCAATATTAGGCCTTCCCGGGATATCAACGAGTCTTTAAACTCAAAACATGATTAATAGGCCTCGGGGGTATCATAATAATCGAGTCTTTAAACTCACGAGTCTTTAAACTCAATTCGGGTCTTTAAACCCAATTTTCGGGCCCGCCCCCCCGTCATCAACATACCGGGTCTTTAAACCCAAAACCAGATCCAGCCATTAACCGGGTCTTTAAACCCAAAACCGTTTTAAAACACAATGAACCAGGATTCATCACAAACCGTTTTCCAACATTATTCCGAAAACATTTCTCATCATAACAGGACTTGTGTCCGAATTCACATGCAAATTCCAACACATGAAATTTCCAAAAATTACTTCACAATGTGATCAAACATCATAAATCCGAAACATACATATTCATATCCAGGTACTTCATCAAAATCATCACGCATGTAATAGCAAAGACCGTAATCTCGAAATGCGTGAAATACGATAAATATCTCGAAAAACGTGGAAACATGTAAAACCGATATATCATATCACCATCATAAAATCATAGGTAAAACCATGAGATAAATAAGCAAAATAGTCATGCATGCCCAATTTAGAAATCAAAAGGTCCACTCACGGTTTTAGGACGCGTCAATCGCGTCCCGCGCGCTCCTCCGTAGCTTCGGAAGTGTCCGGGCCTGTAAAAATGTACAAGAAGGGTTACAAACATCCTCAAATAGCTCGTATGATTTTTCCATAATTTTCCGAATTTTTCGGCGAAATAAACCTTAAGGACCTAAACTTCCGGGCTCCCGAGATTATCCCGAATGACTCCCGAACAACTCGAATCCTAAAGGGAAAATGTTAATTAGACTGAAAAGAACAATTCCCATGTTGACCGTGATCGGAGATGACATCGCACGCGCCGTCACGCGCCGCCCAAAGTGGCTGCGCGTGAAGGCCACGCGCCAAGCTACAGTGTCATCGTTCTTACCCGGATAGACTGATAAACGGGTATGTTACCCGCGACTCAACCCGACCAGTTCAAGCTTAATTCTCAATCAATTCCTCTCGTTTTTGATCCTATTATCTTCTCTAACTCATTAATTTCAGGTCTGTGTCGATGACTAACCTCGATTGACACCAAATCGACCCAACTCAAGTTTGAACAGTCGAACAAGTCGACTTCTGGAACTCACCCTACACGGTTCCATTTCCAAATTGATTTCACCAGTAGCATAAAGGGACCTATACGAACACAATAGCACAAACAATTGAACTCGTCGTTACCTGGAAGTCGTCGTCCTCAAGCTCGAAAATTCTCAGGACCAGGGAGCTCAGTTCTTGGCCAATTCATGAGTGTCGTCCTTCGAAATCGATGTGGTTGGTTTCCTTTTTCTCCCAGAAGACTAGAACGGCCCTTAGTTTAGCTCGAATGTCCCCACAATTTGATCTTCAATTTTTCCCTCCACTGGTTTTTCCTTCGAACTGGAACTTGGGTTCCTGGGAAAAACGGGCTCCAATCTCAACAACTCCAGCACCGTCGTGTTTCTGTCACTCCCAGAAGTCTCCCTATGTGTTTAGTTTTCCCCCAAAGCCCGTAGGAATTGAACTCTGAGTTTCCCCACAAAAAAACCCGAAACTATTTTCTCACCGTCCCTCTCAACCTCAGCCCACACCTGATGCACCAAATGACCCAAACGAAACCTCTCCTCACTCTCTTACACGGTTGATCGGTCAATGTGGCCAAATACCCGTGGGAGACCAACTGGGTCTTTGAAAATGGTTTCCCGCACGCACAGAGACCACGGCCATTTTAAAATCCAGCCCGTGCACTGAGCTCAGTTCAGTCTCCCATGGGTGTCTCCACTGCCTCAATTCTCATAAACAAATCGTCTGATCCATCCACTACCACCCTAAACAATTTACACGCGTAAAACACCCCGGCATGGCCGTGTGCTCTGTTTTTCACGGTGGTGCTACAGTAACCGCCGTGAAATGATCAAAATGCCCCTCTGTGCAATAATTACCAAATTGCCCTCCAACTTCCGTGACCCGTATCTCGGTCATCCGACGTCCGTTTCACGCATGCCGCCTGTCGTTATACTCAGGGCGTCGAGACGAACATAACGGTCTTTGATTCAAATGAGTATCAATTGTCAAACAAAAAGTCAACTTTTTCCCTTTATAACGTCCAATTTACGATAATGCCCCTGAACTTCTGAACCTCATAACTTCCACCCTGTTTGTCCGAATCGAACGTGCCACCTGTCTATGAACTCGTGACGTCCCGAACTACGTCACGGTCATCACTCCACGTCCGTTCGACCTCCCAATCAAAAAGTCAACAAATTGACCACACAAATCACAGGGGTAAAAACGTCATTTTATTCAATATTTTATAATATTACATTTCCAGAACGTCCGGGGCGTTACAATGCATATATGTTTTATATGTTTTATATATGTGATTTCTCAATTTGTGAATTGATATGGATGATTTACGATTTTGAACGGATTTCGAGATAAGTACGTATTTGCACGTTTTACGAGCTATGGTTTATACTATGATTTGACCATGGTTTTAATGATTTGATTTTTGGATTTGATATATGATTTGATTTCAATGATTTACGATGGATTTTGGAAAAGTGATTTCGGGCTTGGAGCCCTCTTCATGTGATTTCGATAAAAGAGATTTCGGTTTTGGAATCGAATTTTGAAAAGATGATTCTTGATTTGATTTTGAAACTTGAAAGAGAAACTCTGGATTTGGGTTCGGGATGATAGTTCCGGATGTTAGCTTACGAAATCATTATTGAGAATTCAGATATGGGTTTTCTATGGGTTTCACTTGATTGAAAAAAATGGTTTTGGGTTTAAAGACCCGGAAAAAGGAAAATGGCTGGATCTGGTTTTGAGTTTAAAGACTCGGTTGATTGACGGGGGAGGGCCTAGATTGATATGTTTTGAGTTTAAAGACTCGGTTATTGTGATATCCCCCGAGGCCTGTTGATTGTGTTTTGAGTTTAAAGACTCGGGCGCACTTGAGATCCATCAACTTGATTGATTGATGTTTTGCACTAGTTTTCAGATGTTTTGGGAAATGTCCCGGATGATTTGGTTTTGATGAGTTTTGGGATGAGTTCCCGTACTTGATGAGGATTTATGATTTTGGGCTGAGGCCCTGGATTTGAATTGCGGATTTGATGAAAAGAAACTATTCTGGTTTTCATTGGTGGTTTTTAGGTATGAAACAGTTTTGTGAATTGGTTTTCATATGCATGCATTGGTTTTGCGTGGAGGGTATAAATGTAATTTCTTATATACTGTTTTCTGAACGTATTATTTATTTTTGTCCACTCACAATCTTTTTGTGTTTTCGATACCCTCCAGGTTTTCGCAGTGCGGGCTGTTGGTCGAGAGAGACGGAGACATCACACACGAGATCCACATTAGAGTCTGCACGCTCTGAAAAGTTCGGAAGTTTTGAACGGTTCGTTTGGAAATCCCTTGTCCGACTTACGTGTCACATGGAGGTTGGACATCGGTTTAGCCTTCGTGTCACGCGTAAGTTAGACGGGAGCATGACTTAACCCTTAATCCCAAGGAATTGGGGGTGGGTCGTGTAAGTTTATGTGTTGAAAATTGTGTAAGCTCCGGGTGATGTTTGATTGTGTGTTTAGATGAAATGATTCAGTTTGATTATTGATTGTTATGCTTCGGGATGTTCGTATATGTTTTTAATGTTATTGATGAGTATGTTATGAGTTGATGCGTTTGATTTCCCCGATACTTATGCATTGTGATGTGAACTAAGAGCTATTGGTATAGGTATGTTCATGTAATTGTTGGTTACAAACAATGGTCCTATTGGATGAGGACTCCGACGTGGGTCGGGATTGCAAATTAGAACTCTTAAGGAGTCTGGTGTAAGAATTAAGGGTCGAGGAGGAGCCAAAAAGTGTGCTTTGATGTGAAAATTTTGTGGTTGGTGTTGGATACCGGTTTGGCATTTTTGTGTGATGCGATT